>OY728153.1:1813454794-1814837213 GCA_963277665.1 Viscum album | reverse complement strand
TGTATACATGAGGTAATTTTTCATGATTTGATTTTACAAAATCTGATATACTCTGATAATTTTGACTAAATACATTTTATATTTGTCACAGACGTATATATGAAAAACAATTGAAGGGATTTCCCCATGAACAAAAATTTGGACTCGTTAGTCCTCACAACACCTCTTCAAAAGATGAAATAGATTCTGATAAAGAGTCTGCAATAATGTCATCACTTCTTAAATCGTTTGAAAAAAAAATTACGGATGACATACTCTTTTTAATACCAACGATGCAGGGATAAAAATCTACAATTTAATCATATCAACTATATTTTCATTTTTTTCTTTAATTATTCCTTTTTGTATTTTTAGGGAGCATTGGATGCTGATTGCAGTCAATTTGGATACTCCAAATATGTATTTTCTAGATTCAACACATGGATATCCAACAAACCGACCATGAATGATTGCATTTGTTAATTTGTAATACACTAGATCCAACAATTTAAAACTAAACATCTAGTTATATAATTTATGTTATCTTTTAATGAGGATTCTGTTATGATAGGGAGGTGAATCAATATCATCTAATGCATGGAATGAATCCAGGGCATAAGGAGGATAACACCTACAAGATCTACAACTGGAAAAGTATCCAGGTATATATAATAACATTTCACTATCCAAACACATATCAAAACAAATTACTTATTGTTGTCGATGTTTTTGGAGTTTCCAAAACAAACAAATAGAAAGGACTGTGGTTATTATGTTTGTAAATTTATGAAAGAGATCATATTGCATCAACAAACTAGCATCCCTGATGATGTATTTTTGAAAATAATTACGAGTTCATTTAAAATATTTATTAATCCTTTGTGTATTTATATTTTTTCAGTACTATCATGACTGTCGCAAAAACTCATATTCAGAAGATGATATACATGTGTTTAGAAACGAATTGGAAACATACCTGATGGAATATTGTACACAAATAGGATGAAGGTGAATTCATTCTACTTATGTTATCTATATATGATCATTTATTATCCTCCAACCTTATTTGGTAATTGAGAATGCTCTGATGTATTGAAATATTAATTTATTACTCAATGTTTTCTATCCCTGGATCCATATTATTGATCTTTGAACAAATCAATATTGAAGTAAGGCATGATGGTGTGCAGTGCGTATGGGGTGAACAACGAAACCACCGAGGATCAATAAAATCCATTTTCTATATCTCATTTGTTTGAACTTGTATTTGAGCACATGTGTTGTTGTTTGACTTGCACAATTATTTCTTGGTAGATGCATGAGATAATCGGTATCGTTGAGGTATTTTTTGGAACCAAAATATGTTTCCTAGGAAAATTAAAGTAAGGGAAAGGCTGGTTAAGATAAAATCAAAGCTCAAATGACTAGTACATCATCAAAAGAATCAACCCTGTGATGCACCATCATGTAGAATCTGGTCCTTGTGATGTTTTGAGGTGTTTATGGAAGGTATGGGGAGTCTGATGAGCCCCATGTCCACCATAAATAATGTTTACAGATAGCTCCACATGTTTTTAGTGCCTCGTTCCTCTTTTCAAGGATCACTCCATTCACATGGTCTATCTTAGCACGTATTTCCCATTCATCCTAGCAGATTTTGGAAGATTCCAAGATTTATGTAGGTGATTCCATGCTTTTACATTATATGATAATTTTATTATGCTTTATTTTCTTGCTAAGTGTACTATATGAAATGTTTGTGTGGTTAAAAATGTGTTATCAAAGGAATTTGGGGTGTTTATATACTTGAATGTTATTTTTAATATGAATGCAGTTGTATTTCTTGTGGATTTTCATGATTAAGTCCTCTAAATGTGTTTGAAGAAATGAGAAAGTTGTGTGATGGGTGTTTTCAAATGGATTTAACGTGTTTGTGAATTTTAAAGAGTGTTTTCTTATGAGATGTAGGGAGTCTTTAAATGTGTATTTACATTGAATGAAAGTACCTGAGAATGTGTTGATATATATGATGTGTATAATGTAAATTGAGCACAATTTCCATAAAATTTATTTTCTTTATGATGTGCAGGGGACAGGGTGAGAGGGCAGGGGTGGTTTTTTTGGGGAGGGGGAAAGGGGAAAAGTGGTAGAGGGAAGGGGTAGGGGGTGTGCTGGGATATTTTGAAATATGTAAGGGGTGGGAAGGGGGTGTGCAATGGGTAGGGGGAAGTGCAGCGGGCAGGGGTGTGCTAGGGAAGGGGGCATGGGGTGTTCAGGGGTCAGGGAGTGTGTAGGGGTAGGGGGTGTGCTCGGGGGTGGGCAGTGTGTAGGGGGTGTTCGGGGGAAGGGGGTAGGGGTGATTCTTTTTTATAGAATGGGTAGACATATAGCCATGGTATTAAACCGTGGATATAGGTATATAGCCAAGGTTTAATGTCGTTGCAAAAGGCCTATAGCCATGATTTAAAACCGTGGCTATATGTATTTCTTGACTTGGTATTCTGCAACTATTTGAAAACCATGGCTATAGGGTGTCTCCATGGTTCAAACTGTGGCTATATCCTTATTTTTTAGTAGTGTCATGGAGTCAGATCTAGGAGTTGTGTCCAAATTAGTGATGGCGTCACATTAAAATGGTACATCCCTAGAATGGAGAAATGAGGTTTTCCATTAATTGGGGCGGAACCTCATGGGCATGTCCTCTATACCCTATACATAAGAAATTGATTAAAACCCAACATAGTTCACAAAGGAAAGGGGTATGTATTTTTACTTTATGTGAGACAATGTGAACCGATGTGAATTGGTCGAGACAGAGGAATGTTGGGCATGAACCTCTAAAGAGGCTTCCTACATAACTTGTTTGGAAGGAAAGTATTATAGTCCACGTAGTTTTGGAATGAGGTGGAATGGGTAAAACACATGGTTTGAAACCTAGGGAGGATTTCATGGTCACTTATCACTCTAAGACAATGTGATTCATGCTCATTGTGAGAAAAATGAGGTAGTTGCATACTGGAAGATCATTTCATGAAAGGTGTGGCCACAATGGATGATGTGGGGATTACACATGCTTAGTGGCCCAGGGAGATGGAGATTGGGAGTTACTCTCCAAATTAATACCAAGGATTGGGTCTAGTTATATAAGGATGATATGTCCATCACACCGGGATCAACTTATCAGGATGTGTAGGGGTTACCTAAAATCTTAATGAGGTGCGCAAGGTGTCAAAGCCCATAGGGAAAGAGAGGGAGGGAGTGAGGGAGACAGTGCCTATCCCCTCTATGATCTGCTTTGATTTTTGCACATGTGGATATCACAATTGAATTTCATGTGGTAAGGATCTGGGTGATAAGAAGTTAAACGTCCTACAGTTCAGACTAAAAAACGTTCGGGACTCACTCCTCATCCCTTGGACTTACAAGACTTGCACCAACCCCCACTCCACAAAGGGAAGGCACAAGAATTTTAATGTGTTAATGGGGTGGAGGAGTGTCTAATAGAGGGTTCCACGTTAGCATAGAGATGTGAAGAAGTAACGGCTATTAGCGTACCTATGTGAAGAATAATCAGGTAGGGAAAACAACATGAGACACTATTCAATGGTCTAGAAAATCACTGCATGAAAGCCTAGAGGGATGCACAGAGGAGGTGCATGAAATATAGGAATGTTGCGTGCAAGAGGAGCTCAAACATGGTTCATTATGATGACGAAAAGTCATGGATCACCTTAGAAAGGGTGCACACAATATTTATGACCTGCACGCATGATGAGGGGTAAGTGAGAAACAGGTACTTCACAATGGTAATCTTGTGGGAAAGAAGGATATTTTGCATGAAATTTCCTTATAATACAAGGTATCTAGGTATCTATTAGTTAAACATTCCAGGTGCTCCATCCTAGAGATGTACCTACCTGATCCACATTTATAAGTGTTTTGATCCACCCATTACATCTCTTTAAGACATTAAATCATGACCCTCTATCCTTGTGGGATGTTAAAATCATAGAATACCACAAGTTAAACATGGGTTTATATTAATATATTCAATATGAATGTTTAATTAGTCATTATTAAGGTATTATGGAGGTTTGGTTTTATGTTTTCCAGCAGATTTCAGAAGATTCCAAGCTTTATGTAGGTGATTCCATGCTTTTACATTATATGACGACTTTATTATGCTGTATTTGCTTGATAAGTGTACTATATGAAATGTTTGTGTGGTTAAAAATGTGTTATCAAAGGAATTTGGGGTGTGTATAGACTTGAAATTTATTTTTAAAATTAATGTAGTTGTATTTCTTGTGGATTTTCATGCTTAAGTCCTCTAAATGTGTTTGAAGAAATGAGAAAGTTGTGTGATGGGTGTTTTCAAATGGATTTAATATGTTTGTGAATTTTAAAGAGGGTTTTCTTATGAGATGTAGAGAGTCTATATATGTGTATTTACATTGAATGAAAGTATATGAGAATGTGTTGATATATATGATGTGTATAATGTAAATTGAGAACAATTTCTATACAAGGTATCTTGGTGGGTAGACTATGACATGTAAACCAGTTTATGAGATGTAGATAGTCTATATATGTGTATTTACATCCATTTAGGGTACCGTTGTAATAATTATAAAGAAAATACCTATCCATGAATGTCAGAACAGTTATTATATTATTTTAACTTAGGAAATACTACTTCATAACTCATAACATTGGTGTACCACATAAAAAATGAATGCTTTCAATAAAATAAGAAGTCTAGAATAACCCATTTCATAGTCAGACTAGAATCCCCATCATTGGTGTCCAATAGCATCATGATGCTATGGAATAGAGACCAAAATCCCTAATAGTTGAAACCAAAGTTAGGGTAAGAAGGAGAAGAATATAGAGGAGGATAATAGGGTTGAAGATATTCCACCACTCTTTTAATGTAACTGATAATATTTGATTTATCTCAAAAGTAAAGGAGATATCCCCTGGGGGAAGGGAGAAGGAGGAGAGTGCATGTAAAGGATTTTGTTGGGTGGAATGAGGGATATACGAGGGTAACCTGCTTTAATAGTTGATAGTGAAATTTTGTTAATTCCACTCATTAATTTGGTGAATTATTATGCCTAAGGGTAAAATAAATCATTTTCCAACAATGTGGGAATCAATATACACACACTTCTAATCTGAATAGTTTCATTGAGTGGCATACATTCCATTATTCAACCATATAGAGATACTTACCCAAATAACTCATACCTTACACAAGTTCATCACATTATTTGACAAACTATTAACCATCAATGTGAGAGCATCATAACCTTAGAACCAAACTGTATGTTTATCTATTCCCCCTCGAATCACTAAATAGCCCATGCTCTACTAAACATTGGGCCATATGATTATTATAGATGATTAGCGCTAACCATGCACCTATTTCGTTAATTGGTTATTTTATGTTTTGTGCCTCACTAGTATAATTCCATTTAGCAACCCCATTCTTTGTTTCATTATTGTATTATTAACATAATATTTATTTTATTATGTAGGTAAAATATTTTTCCTCAGTTTGAATGCTTTGTTTGGAAACCACCACCATGGACGACAATTTTTTAGAGCGGATGGATGCAAAAAGGATGGAACATCATTGTTCTTTAACTGTTTGTTGGATAAATGTAATTTTAACAAAATTAAACATTGTTTGAAATGTATATAGAAGTGTGTTGTTTTGTATTCATGATTTCAAGTAAATGTATGTATCATTTTTGTTCTTCTGTGCTTTGTGTGTGGGTGTTGTTTTTGCGCTGTGTAGGTGTTGTTTGTGCTCTGTGTAGGTGCTGTAATGTGTGCTGGTGCTGGGCAGGTTCTGTGCAGGTTATGGTTTTGCATAGGATGTTTGTCCTTTATCAGCACTAGTTAAGCGCTGATAAATGGATAAAAATACAGTGCTATTTTGAGTGCTCATAAAGGTAGTTTTTATCAGCGCTCAAAATAGCGCTGATAAAGGTAGTGTTTATCAGAGCTATTTTTAGTGTTGATATATTATACATTTATTAGCAGTGAAAATAACGCTGATAAATACTACCTTTATCAGCACTTTTTTTTAGCACTGATAAAAGTCTCCCTTTATCATCGCTATTTTTAGCGCTGATAAAGGGGACCCCCCCTTTATCTTCGCCGAGATTAACAACACTTTTTTAGCGCTATTAAAGGCCATTTTTAGAGCTCTTATAAGCCATATTTGTAGTAGTGTATCATCCATTGAAAACTATTAACTATCCATACACATAATCTACATATATCCCCTTTTAAATACAATACATAAAATATCTGAATATCTTGTGAGAATACCTCCATTTTAATTCTCCAATTTTTCCGTAACTTTGGAAATCTTTTAAACCTCAAACTGAATATACATGGTATAAAAAACCATTCAAACTTTGATTTTAAAATCCTAATCCTCATGACATAGAAACTATTTTTTTGAATTGTGTTTCCAAACAAAATTACTTTGACCTTCAGACCAAGGCATGATACAACACTTATTTAGGATATATTCCCTTAAAAACATTATACACCATGACCACTTGGCCATTTTTCTCCACTAAAAAATCATAATACACCAAAAGTCCCATCTCTCCAAAAAAATATTTGGGAAATGACAGAGGGATATCTCCAGCATCTTTCAATACTTCTCTATACATAGGTCCTACATGGTGAGAATAATGCCTTTAGTGAGTGTCCCCACTATAATTATTCTCATTATAAAATGGGAGAAATATTTCAATATAAATATTCAAAGGAGGAGGTTGTAAATCATATGAATTGGTGGTGGTAAGATGATGCTTATAGTGGGGAGCACCATAAGCCTGATAAATGTTAAACAATGACACCATCAGAGTTTTTCGATATATGAGAACATTTAAGAAACATGTAGGTGTTTCAATTATGAAAACTTGCATTAGATCTGGTTTTCCTGTTAGAGAAACTCAAATTAATGGTTATTCTATGGATTTGTTTTGATTATTTGGGAGTGTAATGAGGTTGATCAACCTTAAATTATTGACCGACACATGGCATGATATAGGGATTTGTTGGATACTGAGATTTCTTAGGGGTGATAATAATTATAGTGGGGATATTTTGAAACTGTTTTTTCATATAGGTGTTCATAATTTGAGGAAAAGTTTGAATTTTAAATTACTAGAAATGTTTATCAATGATTATTTGAATTCTATTTTTAAGGGAAGTAACCAATTGAAGAGGCATTTCGGATAACAGATTAGATCTTGAGATTTATCTCAAGATCTCATGGGATCATCAAGGAGGCGCAGAGGTGGCTGATGAAAAACTGCAACAGACCACTAGATGACTAGTGTTCTTTTTAGGGTAAAAATTAAAACATTTCCCACCTCGTGTTTTTGAAGTGGGAGGTCCCATTTTCCACATCCATTTGTGCATACCATGGGAATCCATCCCTCCATCCCTGTTCAAGAACCTTTCATATAGGGGTGGTTTTGTGTCTTCTCTTTAGAAATTAGAGGTTAGTTCCTCCCTTTGATCCAAACTTGTGACATATGTATACCTGCTTATATGAATTTTGGACATTATATTTATATTTGGTAATTGAGTTTTTATTATATTATATTATGGAACTATTGTAAAAAATATACCCACTATAACATAGTAATCATACCTCTCACTCTTGCACTCACTAGGGATCTATTTTTGACCACTAGTTCCATCCCCAAAAAAGTTTTTATTTCTTTCACCAATATGTCCTCACTTCCTGCTTGTTTATCTTGTATACCATAAATATGTTAAAAAATAATCATTATTTTAGGGCCATTATCAACAAAATAGTGAAAATACTCCCAATCCATCCCTAGTTATTTCTTGTTTCCTAGACCCTCCTATGGTTAAAACATATTAATGACCTAGTTAGACTCTAATATAGGAATTACTAGGATGGAGTAAGGTTGATGGGCTACACCCATGGGCTGGCACAAGTGTTCAGGCATCAAGGAATCACCAGTTGGGAAAACCTTCACCCAAAAACAAATAATTAAAACAAAAGAGAAAAATAAATTAAATTTCCACATAAACCATCCATATGTTGGACATCCACACCAAAAGAAAAGAAAATAAACAGACGCAACATAATATAAAGGTGGGAAAAAACGTAACAAACTAATTAATCTCTCCACTACCCCAATATCCCTCCCCTATAAATAAAACCGCGTATCCATCTCCAGTTCCCCTTCGTCTCCCTTAGTAGAATATAACTACCATTCGTCTATAGAAAGTAGTAAAAGGTCTAAGTGGAAGATGCGATGAAGAAAATAAAACAAAAACTAAACTACAACATTCTTGTCTCTTCTGACAATACAAGTCACCATTCAACATATAAATATCACAATGCTCCATGGGTCAAATCATGTTCCTGCAAGCAAGGGGGAAACAGATTCAAGTTACAAAATGATACTATCAAATTGTACATTCCTATTAATTAATAATTACTATTCTAATTAATGGTATATAATCAGTTTGACTTGAGTTTCAGGTTAGTTTGGTTTTGTTCGATACAATTTAGTTTTTGGAATTTTCATTATATTTAGTTTGTCTTGATTTTGTTTTTATTAGATTAGAAAATTTCATTCATTTGGGATTGATAGCTATCACAATGGTTCACTTTTAACCATTTGTACAAGGTTTGGGATATATAAATATCCCAAAATAGGCCCTAAAAAATACATATCCAAAAAGGCCCTACAGAAAAATACATACCAAAACAGAATAGGAGGTTGTGACAGAATCAGAGGCTAAACATCATGTACTAGGAAATACATAGGCCCCACAAAATAACATTCTTTCTATTTTGGGCCAAGGATTGTGTACTAGAAAATAATAAGGTAAATGATAGATCATATGACACTCTTATAGACTTGAATGCACATTTTAGAAGGGGGAATCATGGTTACTATAAGTGAAAATATAGCCTAGAAATAAACAACAAAAAATAGGTTTGTTAGGGTCCCCATAGCTATTTCTTAGTGGTCCCATGTGAGGAATAGTGGGAGGCAAGGCTATTGAAAAGGTAGGGTTAGAGAGAGTAGGGGGTAAAAAGTATAGGTTTCCTCGAAAAAGGCCTAAGATACCTCAAGATAAAGTGTACTTTTGAAATGTTTGAATAAGAATATAAAATAAATAATTATGTCTCTATCTTTGATGAATTAGAAATGTAAGTATCAAAAGACAATTTAATGAATACACAAAAGAACTAGGAAAATAAGGTAAGGATAAATATAAAGTAAGGGAATGATCAACCCCTTTTTGAAATTGAACAAAGTGGTAAGGGTATATTAGTAGAATCTATTAATAGGGATCCTTTTGATAATTCACATACAAGATGTGGTGAGTATAAAGGGATCAAAA
The DNA here is from genome assembly GCA_963277665.1 of Viscum album. Lineage (NCBI taxonomy): Eukaryota > Viridiplantae > Streptophyta > Magnoliopsida > Santalales > Viscaceae > Viscum > Viscum album. Next base: position 1,814,827,808 of record OY728153.1, on the reverse strand, counting down.
TAGTTAAATACTTCTACTCTCATATTATATATTATTTGAATAAGGATCCAATGTATTGGTAATCCAATATAAAACCAAAAGCATCGGACCCAAGAAAAAAATACGTACCTCTTCCAGCCAGAACCTTTAAAAAATTACAACCATGTAAAAAAATTGAAATGGTCTCATCATGATTAGTGTATAATTTGGAGGATTCAATGAGTTTTGGTTTAGGCCAAAAATTTGGCCAAAAATTCCAAACTACACGGTATAGTTGGAAAGACCTTATGAAGTGCACATTTAAGGATGCAATGGATATGGTTTATAGAATATTTAATAACAAAAGATGTTAAATACTAGAACACAGATTGTGTACCTATAATTGAAATCCTAGAATGAATAGGGACTACACTCCCAGAAGATCATTTCCATGTAAACACTCTATTTTACATGACCAAACTGCATGTTCCATGGGTGGAAGATGACTTTGGTTCCTCTAGGAGTACACATTGACTAACAGTTTGGAGTTATAGGTTTTGTGTTATAGAGGTAAAAATCATGTACACATGTTTACATTACATGATAAGATAAGGTACATTCCAAGTACCTCTCTTAGTTCTACACACCTTATATAAAATATTACACATTGTTTACTTCTTCCAAATTCATGAAAATGACATATCTGTTTGTATAAATTAAGATCATGAAGTTTAGGTACTCTATAAAGTGTAATATTTCCACAAAGATTTTTATGGTTACCTTTTAATATATATTATATATTTTACATGAAGTGATATTCAAATTCTTGTCCCATTTAGATTGGATACTATACAACACATATCAACCATGTCATTCAGGGATATCTTCAGTAGATAGAAACATTTTTTGGTTGTGAAGCTATGTTAGAATGTGGAACCCTCTCATAATACTAAGGAAATGTTGGTATTCCCATCCAACTACATCGGGAACAAGGATCATCAATATGTGGGTCAGATAGGGTCTATATTCATCCTAGTTACATGATCCTTGGATCTTCTTCCAATAGAGTTTTTATTTGGACTATGTGATAAAAAGGTAACGGGATCCTCCACTGGAGTTAATACCCATCAAAACTAATAGATATATTAGATTATTCATGTAGAATATGTTTATGTTCCATTGTTATCAAGTGTAAATCAGAGTATGATTCTTGTTTATTCTTTGAGGAGACAGGTGCATTTTGGAGTGGGTTAGATTTATTAAATGAGTTGTTGCATATCATCCTTTCATATTAATTATTACCCTTCTCCCTCATGTTTACCATTGATGAGTGATAAGGGTTTCCATGCTATATGTATCAACAATCTATCCTTTTTCCAAAAAAATGCATCTTTTTGGGGTATCAATGATTAAACATGGTTTTAAAATCCAATCTATAAACTATATTATGAACTGATAGGGGAAAATGGGGTTTATAAACTATAGGGTGATCACTATGAGAGTAGGCGTATTATAGTTTGATACAGACATCATTTAAATTTAAACCACAACACCTATGCTTCACTATGTTCATAACCCTAAATGTACAAAATCATGGTACACTCATCTCATTTTTCTCAAAACCAAACCAACATCAATCTTTTGTTTTCATTATGTTTTTTTAAACAATTGAAATCATTTCTCTGCCAATACTTTTGAATCAAAAACGACTTACACTTAATATTATTTTAAATTAGTTTGTGATTCTTAGATTTAATTTTTTTTTACTTTGGTTTCTTTGAGAGATTTAACGATGCCTTTCAGGGAAGTAAATTTTTTGTCATTGATGGGGAGCAGTAACATGAAATATTTATGATTTTTCGGGATTTTCTATTTATATTTTTGGTGTAGAGTATTCCTATTCCTATAAATTCTTGTGTGACTTTAATGGGATGGGTTTTTAGGTTATATAGAGTTGGGAAAATGTGTAATGGTTTTCATGTAATATAGGAATTACATGTTGGAATGTTGGTTTATTTGTATTGATGAAATAATGATATGGGAATAATTATATAATTAGGTAGACAGAGAATCCAAATAAGAAACAAGTTGAATAAGATTAAGAGAGTATACCCAATTATAGTGATAAAAATAGTAGTGAAGGATCCATCAGAGAAACGTAAAAAAGGAAGCTCTTACCCACACTTACAAGGGGAAAAAATGCACACACCAAATGAATTCAATTGCAACAAAAAAATAAACAAGTCTTAAACCCTTTTAAATGGTGTTGAAAACATGGATCAAACATTAAAAATTAGTGAAGTGTCAACTAATCATGCAAGGGTTGTTCTTGACCCATGGAATTTATCTATTACAATTAAGCATTTCAAATTAAATTTTTTTTTATTTAAATCTATTAATAATGGGAAATAACCTCAATGTCATGCATGGGAATCCACATGCATCATAATAAAAGTAAATTCCAAAATGAAATTATTAAAGGCCACCTACCTTTTACCAAGGCTTTTCAACATTGATACCAAGGTCCATCATTAGCTGTCAAGGCCCGCCAAGCTCATCCAGCCTCTTCTTTGATCAACCAGGCTCATCGCATTGCCCTGATCTTCTAAGTTACACCAAGAAACAATTATTAAATAATTATAACTAATTAATCAAATAAATATAACCCTTCCATATTATCGGTTAACTCACAGGGACATTCTACTATGTAAAAACCATTAGCAGTAATGATAATTCCACTCTTAATGCATCCATAAATTTTGGCTGCACAATCACCAATTAAAAATATATATTCAATAGATAATAAAATTTATTTAGGGAAAAACCCCTTGTATGAATATGAAACATTGAATACCTCAATGGATCAACTTGAAAAAACAAAAAAGGCATGATATTTGGTTCCCCTATTCCTAATCATAGAAAAAGCTCTATCATAAATGATTGATTTCACCATACTTTAGTGAAATTGAGGAATGACCCTAAAATAGAATCTTTTAAAACTGGAAATGTTTTAAGGTAAAAAATGCAGATGGGAGGTGAAATACCTCGGTACACATCTTGAAAATGAAACGTGAAGAGAAGAGTTTTCATGGGAAGGGAGAGCGGTGGCTGCTAGGGCTCAAGATGGGAGGAAGGGAGAGGTGATAGGCGGTGAGTGGAGAGCAACGAGGGGGGATCAGGGTGTGGGGAGCGGGGAACACTGATTGTTGAGTGGTGAGTATCGAGGGGTATGTGGGATGGGAGAAGGGGAGCACAAGGGGGGATGAAAGTGGAGGTGAGGTGGATTCAAGATGGGAGTGGTGACGAGGAGGGGAGGAGGGGATGAGTGAAGAGGAGTTATAGGGATTAGAGAAGTGGGGAAAGAGAGTAATTCGAGATGGGAGGAGAGGATTCAGACATAGAGAGTGTTTTGAAGGGAGGTCTATCAAGACGATTTCTAGGAAATCATTTCTATAGAATACCTATACAAATAGTTTGGGAAAACCGTTGGTATAGGGGTGTGGGGAAAGCTCTTATCTATTTTTAGTTTCTCCTATCTATTGTTACTCTTATTTTAAGATTGTTTTTCAATCAGGATCTCATCAGATCTATGATTTATTGAAGACTTTAATATCTAAAAAGGAAGATCCATCTACTATCAATTGCTACTATTGAAATTGTGAAGTTCAACTCGATCCATCTTGTAGTCAATATCATTTGATTTCTTGGAGTTTCAACTGATCAGACTCAATTGTGATGAAGTTTCAACTTCTCGATCTACGTTGTGGATAACTAGTTCTTTATTAGATAACTAGAAGGCTCTATGTTTATCCTACTTGTAAAGGTGTCAACTACCTACACTCAATGGTGGATTTGTGGTCTTGTGAAAGGATGACCATTCTAGTAAAATTCACCAAACTTTTAGGTAGAGTAATTGGTGGAGCGAACTAGGGGACCTTCATGCCCTGAACCACTATAATTTATTTGTATTCATTATTTATATTTTTCCACAACACATATTTAATACAGAATAAAAATATTGCATATCTTCATATTTCAAAAAAGGTTTCAAAAGTTATAATTGTGTAATTTTATTGAAAATTCAAAATTTAACCCCCTCTTGTGTTACTTTGTATTATTCTGACCTCAAGATTAGTATCAGAGGAGATATTTTTAGATAGACTATAGAAATTTGAAAAGTATAAGGTCTATAAAAATCTAACAAAATGGCTTATCCAAGAGAAGGAATTTCTATGGTTCATACAAAATACTTTATTGGAAAAAATTATGGATGACGAAAATCATGAATGATTATCAATTTGAAAAATATGGGTTACAAATTTTACTCTAAGATCATCAGTCTTTATAAGATTTTTGAGAAACCAAAAACTTGGGATGCTTTAATAGATGTTGAGAATGATATTAATTCAAAAGTAGTGAATCATATTAATTGTGGTCTTAGAAAAGATAAGTTTAGTCATGTTTCACAATGTCCTATAGCATATGATATGTTTCAAATGATTATAATTACCTATTAAGGAACAAAAAATGTAAGATAGTTGAGTTATGTCACAGAAAAGATGAAATTTTACTCCTTTAAAATGTTTGGTTGTGAAAGAATCACACAAATGAATGGAAGGCTTACTGATTTTTTCAATAATGTTACTACATTGGGAGAACCTATCAAAAAATCTGATCAAGCTCTAAAAGTACTTAGATTAGTACGCTAATAAAGAAATGGAATATGTTACACTAGTTGACAATCATCACTTATCAATAACTTTTCAATGAAAGAATTAATTGCAACTCTGATGATGTACGAAGATGAAATTCAAGTTTAAGTTGAAGATCATAATATGGTAGTGAAAAAGGAAAATATCATTCTAAAAGTGACATCTCAAATGAATAACTGAGAAAAAAAACATGAATTCAAAATTTTAGATTCCCCAGATTCTGAAATGAAGAAATCTTAGTTATCCATAATGTTCAAAAAATTATAAAAGAAGAAAAGAGGCTTTATAAAGACCTTTAAGAATGATGGAAAAGAACTTATAGAAGTTCGATGCTATGAATGAAAAAATTGGTTCATATCAGACCAAGTTTCCCCCAACTAAATGATGAAAGAAAAATAACAGACAAAAAGTATCAAAAGAATTTTAACTATGAGTTTAAAGATAAAAGTTCCATGAAGGATATATGGAGTGTTTCTGAAGTCTTCAATAACCCCTCAAAATTTTCTTCAGAGAAAGAACCATAAAAAATGGAAGCCAACATGTGCTTTATAAATGAATAAGAAAAGGTACAGACTTATTACTATTATAATTTTGATATTGGTAGTTGTTTAAATGAAACAAATATTTGCTTACTATCCTATGTTAAAAGAGAAATATGATTATATAGTAAAGAAACATAAATCATTAAAAAAAGTATCCATAATGTTAATTTAGGTGAAAAATATACCATGATAAAACAACACAAGGAGTTAATGGAAAAATTCAATTCATCAACAAAAAACTACATTGATCATGAAAAAAGGTTAAAGAACTGTAGGATGAAGCAGAATATTATAATATTACTACAATTAGTTTTACTAAAGGAGAAAAAGTTTTAAATGAAATTCATGGAAATAATTTCAATAAAATAGTAATATTTGGAATAGGAAGAAAGGGTGAAAAATAAAAACTATATATGGATTATTTTATGACCAATTCAAAAAATGCTATTCTTTATTGTTGTGGAATAAAAGGTCATGTCACTAAAAAATGTTATTTGAGAAATACTCAAGTTATTGGTATTGAAAAAGATTTTATTTCTAAAATTTTTTCTTAAGTAAGTAATATGAATTATTGAAAAATAAAGGAGATTTAGATTCGAAGACCATTTCTAGCTAACACTACTGGACCCAAGAAAATATAGTTACCAAAACAAACACTTGTTTAATTGAATTTACAGGAAACATTCCATAGGAATAGAAAATATATATGGTATATGGACCATTTTTGTTCTAGGCTCATGAGTGGAGACTTAGAAAATTTTCATACATTAACCCAAATGAATGGAGGTTTTTTTCTAAAACTTCATGATCAGTCTTTAAAGACAAAATAATTAAATTTAGAGCACATAGAACTGATAATGTTTATACTTTGGATTTTAATTCAATATGTAAATAGAAAGTGATTTTTTTAACAACTGAGAAAAATGAGCCATGGATTTGGAATAGGATAATTTTTCAATGTAAAATTTATGCCTTACATAAATTATCAAAGAATTAGTTATTCTCTAATTTACCTTATCTAAAATTTGATAATGATAGATTCTCTGATGCATGTGAAATTGACAAATAGAAAAAATATTCTTTCAAATCTATGATCATAATTTCTACATCTAAGCTATTAGAACTTATCCATATTGTTTTTTTGTACTATATAGAGTAGCAAGTTTGGTTGGTAAATTATATGTTTATGTTTTAGTTGAAGATTATTCTCATTTCACTTGGGTATATTTTCTAAAACTCAAAAGTGAAGTTTTCACTATTTTTTAATGTTATTGTAAAATTGTTCAAAATGAAAAAAAATTAAAATTATTTCATTAAAAATTTATCATGGTGTAGAATTTGATAATTTATAATTTAATTATTTTTTCTCAAATATGGGAATTAAACACACCTTTTCTGCACCATGAGCACCTCAAAAAATTGAATTATTGAAAGAAGAAATAGAACTATTCAAGAAATGGAAAAGACTATGCTAAATGAATATAGTCTTCTTACCTGCTTTTGGGAAGAATTTGTACCCACAACCTACTATATCATGAGTAGAGTTTTTATAAGGCATATTTTCAAAAGGACACCCTATGAACATTATAATAACAGAAAACCAAACTTAAAGTACTTTATAGTTTTCAGATGCAAGGTTTATATCTTGAATACTAAGGATAATCTTGGTAAGTTCAATCCAATATCTGTTGAAATTATATTTTTAAGATATTATACTACTTCTAAATCCTATAAATTATTTAATAAAAAGTCAAGGGTTGTTGAAGAATTATTTCATGTGAATTTTGATGAAACTAACCCTTTCATTAAAGAGAAAGACCAAACATATGAAATTATCGATTCATTTAATAACATGAGACTCAAAACCCCTAAAAATAATTTTGAAAATGATATTAATAAAATTAAATCCAATTCACAGGAACATGAAATTGAAGAATCTGAAAGTGTTTTTCATAGACAATTCAGAACCCTAAAGAACCATCCTCTCGAAACTGTTATAAGAGACCTATATACAAGAATTAGAACTAGAATAAATGTAAGAACCATAGATAAATTCTCTTTATTTATATCTGAGTTTGAACCTAAGTCTATTGAAGAATCCATAAAAGATGATATTTGGATGTTATAAATGAAAGAAGAGTTAGATTAGCTCAAAATAAAAGATGTTTGGAAATTAGTATAAAGACCATCCAGTTATTCAGTTATAGGAACTAAGTGGGTATTTAGAAATCAATAGAATAATAAAGGAATCATAACTAGAAATAAATCTTTATTAGTATCTAAAGGATATAATCAGTAATAAAGTATAGATTATGATAAAACCTTTTCTTCTGTATCTAGATTAGAAGCTATTATAATCCTCTTATATTATGAATCTCATATGTATTTTAAATTATAATTGATGGATGTTAAATCTATCTTTTTAAATAGATATTTAATAGAAGAATTTTATATTGAATAACCTCCTGGTTTTGAAAATCCGCAAAAACCAAATTATGTTTTTAAACTTACCAATGCTCTTTATAGCCTTAAAAAGAACTTAGATATTGGTATGAAAGATTGAGTTCTTTTAATATAAAAAAATAATTTACTATTGGATTGGAAGATTCAATGATTTTTTAGAAAACTAACTATTTTAATATTTTATTGGTAAAGATTTATTTGGATGATATTATTTTCGGTTCAACAAATAAAAATCTTTGTAATTATTTTTCAAGACTAATTAAAAATGAATTTGAAATGAGAATGATGGGAGAACTGAATTTTTTTTAGGATTTCAAATTTATTAAAAAGATAATGGAAATGTTTTAAATCAAAGTAAATATATTATAGATTCATTGAAAATTTTTAGATTGGATTGCACCAATACATACCTAACTCATATGTATACCAATATAATATGTGATTTGAATGAATCTGGAAAACTAGTTGACAACAAGTTATACAGAGTTTTGTTTGGTAGTCTATTATATCTTATAGCTAGCAGACCAGACATTAGGTTTTCTTCATTTTTATGCACTATATTTTAATAAAATAAAAAATAATCTCATCTAACTAAAGGAAAAATAATTTTTATATATTTAAAAAGAACATTTTCTAAATCTCTTCATTACACCAAAACTTCTAATTTTAATTTAATTTCATATTTAGATGCTGATTTTGGAGGAGGTATACTAGATTAAAAAATCACCTTATGGAAATTGTTAATTTTTAGAAGAAATCCCTTGTATCATGGTATACTAATAAACAAGACTCAGTTTCCCTATCAATAGCTATAGAATAATACGTTTCTACTAGTAGTTTTTGTGCATAAGTGTTGTTGATAAAGACACTCTACTAAAATTTGGATTAAATTTTAATAATATACCTATTTTATGTGATAATAATAGTGTTATAAATATTTAGAAATATCCAATAAGTCATTCTAGGACTAACCAAATGGATATAATGAATCATTTTCTAAGAGACCATCTTCTTAAAAAGGTTATATCTTTAGAATTTGTTAATATAGAATATTAATTAACTGATATTTCCACTGAAGAACTTCCTTCTGTAAGTTTTGATTTTGTTAATGGGTGTTTGGTTTATTTAATTTTAAATAAATAATTATAATTTTATTTCATTTAATGAATTTATATTTAAATTTTTTGAATTTAATTTGGTCATTTTTTTAGCCATCTATTTTATTTTCACTGTCAAAATTAGTATTTTATTTATTTTCTTAAATAAATTTTTTAATTTTTTAATTTCAAATCACATGTTTTCAAAAACCAAAAATTAATGATTACCCAACATAATCGGCATCAGAAACTAGGCCATGTAATTACTTGTCAAAAAACCCTTCAACTTATATTACCTTTTCATTTTCGAACCATTTCTTCTTCCATGACCTTCTTCTTTCTCTTAAACCCTAGAATCTAAAAATCTTCAGCATTCAAACTCTCAAAAATAGAGAAGACCAAGAGAACTGATGAAGGTGATCCAAGCAATCCGAAGCGTCGGTGTGTTCACTCCATAAATATTCTTCGAGTAAAGGTTTTAGATTTTGCGTGGTTTTATGAGATGAAACTTTTTCTTAGCAAAGTGATTGAATTTTATTTTTTGTTATTTATATTCATTGAGGATAATACAAATTTTCATTATGATGTATAGATGTAGCATTTCTATAGTAGTGTACAGTTATTTTTTGGTGAATCAGATGATAAAATATCCTCTCCAATAGAAGATAAGTAATTTTTAATCTCTTTAGCTGAAATATCTCAAATTTTGAAATTTCCTCATGAAGGAGTATTCCATTTTGATATTATATCAATTGGAAATTAAGATCACAAGTCTATAGACATAATTTCTTTTCTATTTGGTTCAAAAAACATTAGGAAAATGTTTGTTAATGATATTGAGAAAGATCACAATGTTTTAGTTAAGTTCATTCAAACAATTATTACTCCAAGAGTAGTTGAGATGGAGAATATTTGATACCTAGATATGTACATTATGTTTTCATTCATCAGTGACATCATGCAGAATTTACCTAGATATATATTGAGGTATTTAAGTTATTATTTCCATTCTAAAGAAATAATGGAATTATATCCTCATAGAAGGATCCTATCTCTTATCTTGTTAAAAAAGAACATGATTTTTTTTTGTTTTATTAAAAATTTATATGTCATCACATCAATGTGTGGAATGCTAGGAATTTAATAAAGTTTTGTTTTTGATGGAGTACAATGAAAGGAAAGTTAATGCCAGTTAGTGTGGATGAACAACAGAAATATGGATCTTTTTCTCAGAGGGAAAAAATTGATTTGAGAAATAAATAAGTTAGAAAATCTAGGATAAAAATAATATTTGATGATACTAAAAACTTTGTTGTAGAAGAAGAATAAGAACAAGTTCAAGAGGAACTTGTTTTGAAACCAAGCAATATATAAGAACAACATCTTAAAGAACCAGTGTTTAGATCTAGAGGTGAAACCCATTCAGTTCATTTAGAAGAACTGGATTAGGCTGAGGATCAACAAGATGAGAGAAAATATCAATAGCTTTAGGATATTCCTCAAATAGATAACCAAGAAGATGAAGCTACTCAAGAAGAAAATCAATTGTAGAGATCAGTAACTGAGGCCTCTGAGATTTTGGAAAATTAACCTATCTCAGCCATTGATCATTATTTAGATAAAACTATATTTTTCTCTAGGGAAAGAGCAACATTTATTGATGGTATATCCTATTTAGGTAAAAAGTATATAGAAAAATCCTCCCTAAATTTCTTAGCCATTGTGGAATCTATTGTTCAGTCAAAAAATCTAGATGAGAGGAAATCATATTCACAATAAAATATGATTTAACATCTTGTCACTAAGTTTAATAGAGTTTATGAGGAGAACTATAAACTCAGATAAGATTTGGAAGATGCAAGAAAATATTTTTATGATTTGAAAAATTAATTTGGTCCAAGAAAAAAATTAGAGTCTATTATGACTCAGTTCAAGAAATGAGAGAACATTCTATTTCAAAAAGAGATTTTGATGCATTTAAAAGATAAATATTGGATAATATTAGAAAGATAAAATTAAAATATATTTCTAAGAAATATTTTTCAGATATGAAATTTTATTTTGGGAGTTAGATAGAATCCATGAAGGGAAGTATCAACCAGGTTAGAGATTCTACCTATGTACCTCTGATAACCTCAGAAGATTTAATCAGAATGTTCTAAGATATAACATCACTTATGGAATATATGAATCACAGACTGTAGAATCTTTTGTACCATAGTTCACCTTTGTCAGTGTTATTAGACAATCATAAGTATCTTATTGAGAAACTAACTTTAAGTGCACTGGGTATGAGGTTGCTGCTCAATAAGTTTAGTGATAAGTTACGTCAGTTTTTACAAATAGAGGATAATTTTCATAACTTTTTTGGAATTCGATTTTATTGAAAATCTAAAATTCATTCAAGATTCAAGAATTTTGACAAGGATGATGGGAGACAATCTTGCAGACAAGCTACAAGCTCATATAAAAAATTTGAAGGAAGATTTTTAGGTGGCTCGGGCTCAACCAAAACCTACTCATAACCAGACACTTTCTCCTTCAACCAGACCAATTATCTAATCCTTTCTCCTTATACTAAAAATATCTTAATGCAATTGTAAAGTTTTTTATAATAAAATTTCTTTGTTCTTCTTATTTCCTATTCATTATTTTTATTATTTTATGTTTCTTTATCATTTATTTTTTATCTTTTTTCCATAATCATTGTCTTATTAGTCCAAATAGTACACTATATAAACATTCATTTATTGTTCATTGTAAAATTAAAATTCTGTTAATATTTTTTATTATACTTTATTTTTGATATGAAAAAATGGGGGATAAATTTGGGTGTACACAAATTTTTAGTTTTATTATATTGTTTTATTTTTATCAAAATATTACTGTGAAATCAAAATAATAATTTCTATTCAAAGTATTTACAAAATTATATATTTATGTTTGATATTTATGGGTTTTGTGATTATAAAAAGGGGAGATTTTGGGGCATGTATTATCTCAATAATACTCTATAAATCACAATTTATTTTGATGCTCGCACATACCTTTGTTTCTTTTTGTAATGATATTACATTAGGTGTATTTTTGGAAATTAATATTTATTACAAAGTAAATTTTGGAATTATATTAAAGATTTTAAATCATGAGGAGTATATTTTAATGTGCTCAGAACTCTCGTAAGTTTATTTTGGAAACACTATTCATACCCAACATTCAAAACATAATGTAAGGAATAAACCCTATGCTTGGTAAAACATGTAGGGATCATGAAATTTACGTTTGTATTGAACATTAAATTAGAAGAAGTTGTGTATGAATAATCAACCCTATGCTTGAAGGGATTCACTAATAAATAACCCTACATTTGTATGGAACCTTACATTTCAAAAGAGAAGGAATTATGGATAAAGAACCCTACATAGGTAAGGAACCCTACATTTGAAGACACAAACATATGGTTCATTAACCTTTCTTTTATGATCAACCTTACGTTTTAAAATTTATTTTCAGAGAATTAACTCTACATAGTTAAACCCTTAATTTAATATTATTACATTTTATAAAGGAACCCTATGTTTGACTTTTCAACATTAGTGATTTAATTTTGGGATTTTATCAGATATTTATGGAACAGTCTTGATGGAATTAAATACTGATTCAAAGGTCATTTTCAATAGGTTCAATGCTCATTATGAATGATTCCAAGGATCAAATTCAATGGATACATTCACTCCTATGTTTTAGGTAAGTAACGAATCCTATGGATGTTTTTGAATTTGAATATTCACGATCTTTCTGGAGACTTTCTAGGATCTGGAATTTTGAAACACACCTTCTGTTGTATATTTTTTACCAGTGTATTATTTCAAAATAAAGGATATTCATGTCACATATTATTCTATATTATTTTATTCTTGTAAATATTATTTGTAGTGATGCTGCAACAAATTATTGATTCTGAAAGAGGCCACGGTTTTGAGACATACATGTTCAATCTTTTACTATTGTAAGAATACCATTTGTATCTATTCTTACTTTAATTTGAAGATTATTTTTCAACCGAGATCCATTTAGATCTACAATTTGATGAAGACTTTAATTTCGTAAAAATAAGATCCATCTACTTTCAATTTTTTCTAATACAATTGTATAGTTTAACCTGATCGATCTTCAAATCAATATCTTTTGATTTTTTAAAGTTTCAACCGCTCAGACTCAGCTATGGTGGAGTATCAACTTCTCGATCTAAGCTATGTATAATTGGTTCTTTGTTATAGAACCATAAAGATCTATGTTTATCCTTGTAATAAATGTGTCAACTCCCTTCACTCAGTTTTGGATTTTTGGTATTGTGAAAAGAGGACCATTATAATAAAATTCACTAAGCTCATATAGAGAGTAATTAGTGGAGTGGACTAGGGAACCTTTATGACCCAAACCACTATAAATTTTTTATGTTATTTTTTTTCTATCATCTAATCATAATTCATACATAATAAAAATGATTCATATCTACATATTTCACAAAGGGTTTCAAAATTCTAAATTGTGGAAGTTTATCAAAAATAAACAACTCACCCCTCTTGTGTTACATTTTATAATTCCATCCAAAAATATTTTAAATAACAATCATACACCTTTATCTTTTGATGCCATTGACCTTGTTTTCTTGAAAGTGTCACTAAAATTTGGCCACTAAAACTTGTGAAACAAGGGAATTTTGTGCCACTAAATATGGTATCATTTGAGGTTATATAATGGATTGGAATGGTTACACATCGGTTAGAATCACTGAGATTTAGGGTTGTTCAAAATGACTTCCATGTCTCTAAAGTAAATAAGTATCACCAAAATCCTTGATAAGTGATCAATTGGGATCATGTTACTCTTGATTCAGATACAAATTTTATCAATGAACGAATATGGGTTTTAGATAGATAGAAAAAGACCACTCAAGGGAGATCCATTTCTTTGGTGTGAGTGCTTTGGAAGCATGGTCTAGTTCTAGAGGAAACATGGGAATGATAAAAGGTTATATGGGAGAAATGACATAAAATGTTCAAGAGAAACATTGATATAAAACTTCCCATGGATGGAAATCCCAATTTTTGGGATAATTTACAACCCTTGACTGTAGGTATGTTATCTTTTATGATTTTTTTCTTGTGTTTGGAGTCTTTGGGTTATACTTTGTAAGTTTCTAAATGTGTAAAAAAATATGAACCTAGAATCAGTTTCCAAAAATATATATATGAAGAATTTATAGTGTACATTTTTATTTTATGACATGAACAATTTAGGAAAAATGTTTATGGAATAAAAAACAATTTCACTATAAATTGCCTTTATGTCATAAAATTATTTTTCCAGAAAAGTAACCAAGGTGATGAATTTTCAATGTAAATGAACCTTGATGGATTTATGATGTAAATACTCAATTTATTCCATAAATAGTTAGTGCCCAACGATTTTTATTTATTATAATTGTTTTAAAATATCATATGCTACCTCCTACTTTCTATCGACTTCTAGGATTAACCTAGGTGATTTCCAGGAATCTTCGATGCCTAGAATCCTTAGAGAATGTATATTTGAGTGTTTTATTTTGAAAATAAAAGGTTATGATCTCCACCTCCATTCTCATATTAGATCTCCATGATTTGTCTCACCTTGAACTATATATTTGTGTGTAAAAAAGATCTATGGGTTTAGAATTCTGTTGAAGAGATCTTTATGGGGTTTTTAAAGAGAGAGATAATAATAGATTTATCCGTTGAATAATTTAATATTCTATTTAAAAATGTAATTGAGGTAGGTATATTATCTCCCGCTCTATTGTTTAAGAAATATTTGGCTTGAATATTGATAAATTATTCTTATTTAATTATTCGAAATCTCTTGAATATTTTATGAAAAAAAACCTTTGCTTGGTAGTGATTTCAAAAAGGGTAGTTTTGAAAGATGATCATGCGATGTTTTATTTAAATATTTTAAAAGGATTTAGTTTTAAAAATAAATGTTTTGTGTAGAAAAATATTTGATATGGATGATGATCTTGGAATACATAGTGGTGTGTGTTCATAATTCATTATATGTGGCCTTGTTGAGACAGAATTGGTTCTCGATGCTGACTGGAATAGAAAAAGGGTATATCACCTTGTAATGACATGGTGAAAGATGAATTTATAATCATGAGTGTTGGTATTGTAATTCTTCATGAATTTGTAGGTGTGGTTATGTAACATGGAATGGGTATGCCATTTTAAATAGAATGTGAAATAATTAATTTTATTAAATTGCTTTCTTTAATTGTTTTATTTTGATAAACATTTTTGATAATACGATAATCAATTTTATATAAAATATTTTATCAGGTTCTTTTCCTATTGATATGTCATGGGAATTTGTTAGGTAAATCCAATTGAGTGATATAATCACCCCATAATTTAAAACATTTGCATGTTTCAGGTGTTTTTATTGATATACGGGGAAGGGTTATGTGTTATAGTTATCTAGTGGTGATCCTTAACATTATGGTTTAGTTGTGGAATCTAGAGTTGGGGAGTGTTTGCATCTTGGTTTGGGAAGTTTACACTTTAGTGAAAAGGTCATTTTATTTGGAGTCTAATCCTTTCTCTATTATTTATTTTTCCTCTATACTCTGATATTGTGCTTTTACTAGTATTTCATCGAGTTATGAGGTTAATTCTCATACATCATTTTGATTATCTTTTTTTATATATTTATTGATAGTTTTTATGGGTTATTATGTAAAATAATAGATCAATGACTTCTTAATTCAATGGAATTTATTTCTAGCCTTTGGGGTCTTGGGGATGTCACATAAGGTTAGTAGCATTTTCCTCTTCTCACGAAAATGTGGAGGGGCGGGGTGTTACACTCCATCTATTCATAAATCATTCACAGAAACTTAATGATCAATAATAAATCTTTTACTCATACAACATTGATGGTACTATTTTCTATCATTCTTATTAGGAAATAGATTTGAATTGTACCCATATTTTCTATATTTAAAACATTAAACCATTTGTGATACCTTAAGTAAACCATTATTCTCATCCCTTGCGGTAATGTTTTTTATTTTAACATAAAAAATGGTTACTATATATCCCTAGTTTCCACACCAAAAACATATTCTTTTTTTATTTATGAATTTTCCTTAGTTTTTTCTTACAAGATACTTTACATGTAGGAAATTGAATCTTCTTCCCTCCATGGTCTTCATGAAACTTCATTTTTCTCTTATTTGTTGTGTGGGGAAACTCACCCAAGTTGATATTATTAGTCATATAACAAGATAAATAATTTTTCATAATCACAAGGTTTCACATTCCAAATTTTATTTCACTTGGTTAATCATAATGAAAATCATTCTATCATCCATCATATTCATAGTTAACACAATTCTTCCAAGTTCAGCCATTGGATAAAACCAAAGAGTATGGTGTGTGAAATAATAACCATAGTGGTAGACCACACAATTATGAATAATCATTTATAGGATATCTAAATCATAAAACCTTATTTCCACTCTATGATGCCTTAGGTTTAACCTATGTCAACCACGATCATTAAATATTCAAATCTTGCATGATGGTTCATAAATAAAATTCAAATTAACCCAAGAATAACCCCAAGAGTGTCAAACTAGGTACACAATAAGGACACACTCACCATGCACCTGAATGATGGTTGAGATATACTTGACCAAGACTTTTAAAGGTTATTACCCCTAGATGAATCTATAACAATAACACATCCTCTTATATTATTCATACAGGGTTGTTTTATAAGAAAGATACACTTATTTATTTTCCATAACTTAAGATATTCTTCTATTCATAGGATTATCCTAAGGGTCTTCACTGAAGTTTTCTTATCCAAGTTTCTGAAGGTTCACTTAACCTGGCTCTGATTCCAACTATAATGACCCATATATTTCATACATAAATATTATATCTTATTATATGAATTTTCATTATATAACATAATGATCCTTTTAAGATTCATATAGGTATATTTTCTATGGATACTTGGATATATAGAAAATTGATTTGTAACTTAACTAAATCATCTCCTAGTAGGTATGATATAACTAACACCCTTCTTATACATATCATACTTAATACCTTTCTTCATAATTCGGGGAAAGGAAACATAAGAAAGTGTGAGATTATATGGAATTTAAGGTTAAACAAGAGATATTGCAATGATAACTTAAACATAACATCAGAATATGGGTATGAGAACTAGAGCATAACATTTGGAGACCATACTCAGTATATCATTGATCATAATATTGATTCATGGAATAAATATTGCTATTTTATTCAACATGAATCATAAATGAATAAAATAACATGATCCATAAGAGTATAAAATTTTCCTAAGACCTAAGTTTGTGGAATATTTATAAGCATATAAAATAATTTCTTTATTAGTCAAGTCTCCCTACCAATACTATCACAGTGAATTGGGTTCACTCCCCATTCTATAGTATTAGTCAACGTTCTCTCATAAGATTGTCATAGTGTAAAAATTAACTTACTATACTATCTTGACTCCCCATTTCATCCCTATTTATCTCATGATATATCCATATTTACCCAATGCATTGTTAGTCTATATAATTCTAGGGTCACTCATCACGTAATAAAAATAATACATTTGTGTGTAAAAATATCATAAAACATTTATAATAACTTGTGAAAATTAAATGGGTTTCATAATTATCTAACCATAGAATAACCCATGGAGTGATCATGGATATGGAAGAAAAAGGGTTTTTGATCAAAAATAGAAATAAAGTCGTTTTACTTAAAATTGTTCTTCAAAGATATTGAGTACTTAAAGTGAGGATAATGAAATGAAAACATATATTATAAATAAATTAACATATTATAATAAAATTAACGAGTTTTTTGATAGATATATCATAATATTACATCATTATAAACTTATTCATAAATAATCCCAATAAACAATTAGATTGTAACATAAAACCCTTACCACTTTGGTAACTTTTAAATCATAACACCCATGAAATAATAACCTAAAATGAAACTTTACATAATATTAAGATATTTATATTAATGATATAGCATTTAAAAATTTCTATATATACACCTCACAATGTAATATATGTGAATAACATAACTTATTTACTAAAGAATACAATTTGAGATGATAAACTCTTACCTAGAGTCTCATATTTCTTCATATATGTTTGAGACACATATATAATAAATATAAATTCATTATAAATATATTATATTACCATACTCATATATATCATATTATATATTATTTATTTAGAACTTTTTATAGAGACTCTCTATTAAAAACACTTTTTCGGATGATAACTGCTTCATTTTTCTTGTATGTTTTGGACCTTGTACATTAATCATGGTTACATCATCCGAAGAATGTAAATATTTATATAAATTTTATACATTTTCAATATAAATATTTAGTTTCATATATAAAATTAGTGATAGAGAAATGAATTACACCATTCATGAAGATGGCAGGTCATAAGTATTTTTTTAAAATATTGGGGCCTAAGCCTGATTTATTATTAATGGAAGGAAAATTCCACTTTTACTAGGTAAAGGGAGAACCATTACATAGCCCGAAGGCCCAGTGGAAATTTAGCCCATTACATGGCCCGTAGGCCCAATATTTTGGCCCAAATCCCATTCTATGAATAGTACTGGTATAGTTCCTCGCTGCTACAGTTCTGCACAGTACCCACCACTGCTACAGTACCTGCGCTGCTACAGTACCCACGCTGCTACGTTATTTTCACTATTCGACATATGGAAAATAATGAACTTAAATAATAATTCACTATTAAATAATCATTATTATATAATATTAATCATATATATTCTCCAAATAAATCCTTATTACCATCTAAGTAAATTGGAAATGAAAAATTAACCATATCACTTCATGGAGGTTTTTGTCCACACATACGTATAAGCAACGTTATCATTTTTCAAAGAATTATAAGGTAAGAAGGTAGATATGATATTATCATTTTAGATAAATAACTATATCATAAATATCATATATAAATACTAAACCAATCATAATGAACATCCATAAAATATGGTGACAAAAAATGAATTGTATCACTACATGGAGATGGTAAGTCGCACATACACATAAGCAATACTTTCACTTCTATTTGATGGGGAAGTGGGTGGATAATTGTGGTTTAATAATGTTAGTAAAATTTAAGTGAATTTAGGATAATTATTTTATCATTTTATGTTAAATAACACATATCTATATGACTTAAAATAATAAAGAGATTGAAATATTTTGGGTAATATGGATATATCTCTTTTGTTGGTCTCATTTAGATCCTTTCTTAAGAACACTTGTAAAGGTAGTTAAAGAATACAAGAACATATAATTCCTGGATAAGAAAGTGGAGAATATTATTTTTTGGTTTTTCTTGATATAGAAGGCTCAAATTAATTTAAATAAGATAATGGTTGGGTTCCCTTTTATAAGTGAGTGGTGGGGTGCTTTTGGGATTTCTTAAAATATTAAAATATAATAAAGTAATTATCCTGAGAAATGATTCCATATGGAAGTATATTATAATATAAGGTAGTATATGGTTGAAATATAATTATAAAATAACATTTTGATAGTTTTAAGTTGTATATTAACTCTTATATGTTGGTTTAACCCCTTAGTTGACCAATTTGAACTTTAACCACAGTAACGACTTTTTTGAACTTAAAGGGTTATAATTTTATTTATATGGTAAAAATTGAATCATAAATGGAAAATGAATAAAATTTTAGACTATATGTTATCCAAATTGTCCTATTTAAATATTTTTATTATTTTTAAATAATTTATTAATATATTAGTGTCCTAAAATATCATTAATGTAATTTTTGACAAAATTTATTTAATTTGAATTTAAAGATTACAATATAAATATAGAATTATAATATAATACATTAAAAATGAATAATATTTCATATTTTTATTATAAATTTTTGGAACATTATAAGTCATTTAAATTTTATTACTTTTGATATTTTTAAAATCCATCATTTTTCCTTCAATTAATTGAATAAATATTGTGCTAACATTGTGAAAGAATTTAGGGTAATTATTAAATCACTAAAAATTAAAAATAAATTAATATGAATAGTAAAATTAATATATATTCAAAATTATAATTTATAACCGAAAATAAACTTTTTTTACCCCTATGATAAAATATTATAGATATTAAAGTCAAAAGTGTGGCATTTTTTACTTTATCTTTACATAAATTAATATAAAGTTCATAATCATAGAAATATGGAAGCAAGTGGACATATATTCATGGAATGGATTTTTATTTATTAAAAATACCCATATAATAGAATAAATTCACGTGTTAAAGGAATTTTAAAGATTTATCCCAAAATTTTAACACTATTTTACCAGTTTCACCCTTACCGAGGTGATAAAATTTTACTATGGTTATTACTCATATTGACTAAATATAATGGGGGATTATACACCAAATTTGAACCTCCAGATTCTAAATATATAATCTATTTTTTAATATTCAATTTATACAACTGAAAAACATTAATTTATTATAGAAATGTAGAATGAAACAAAAAATAGTTTTTCAGAAAATTTTCTTTTAAGTATTAATATATTTTTATAACTAATTCAAAGATAAAATTTATTAAAATGTACTTCATTGGACTATTGATAATATAATAGAACTAATTTTACTTTTAATCTAGTTTAAAACAAAATGTAACTTTTTAAATTCTTGAAACAAAAATACAGATTTCAATAAAAAAGAGTATTTTTTACTATTCAACAAAAAATAATTCATTTCAGAAGATTATTAAAATTTAAATCAAAGAATTTTTTTGACATATGTATTTAAAAAATAAAATTAATTTTATCAAATGAATTTTATGAAAGTGTTGAGAAATAATATTTTCTTACAAAAATCAATAAAAATCATGTTTGAAGGAAACATATTTTTGAAGCATTACATGACTTTACTAAAAAAACTGAATTATTTTTTAATAAGTGATAATATAAATTTTTTTGAGTGGGTGATTTATATATATTTCATAATATGGTTATTCTTATTTATACTCACCAATTCAAAGGCTAAGTTATAATGAAAAATTTTAAATAATAATATTATGTAGTTTGTTTAAACATAGTGTTGTGTGACGTATATATTATTGAACATAATATTATTATTTTAATATATTTTGGTGTTACATGGAAGTTGAGTGAAGTCATTCAAATAATTTTAATAATGAAATTAGCTTTAGTGTTTTAGGTGCATAAGATAATTTCAATGCCTACTCCATATATTATCCCATTTGGGTAAACCAAGAAAAATCTATTTAAGCCTTTTTACAGATTTCATTATGACCGTGTGGGATAGAAAAGTGACCCTAAAAAATTATGGAATGAAATTATTAGCAAGGGAATTTTTTGAAATTGGCCTACCTAGATTCACCCCTAGGGTATTAGCCTTATTTTAGATTAATATTATCTGATATAATTTCTTAAATATGTAAATTCAAATAAATTTAAATAATATTAAATAAAAAATATAATTATCATCAAATCATTAACCTTGATTCATATTCCACCATAAAATTTACCAAAACTTGAATGAAAAAATATATTCATTAAATAAATAAAATAAATATTATATTCAATAATCTTACAATTAAAAAATTATTTTAATATCCACATGAGTTAAAAATATTTATTTTACATGATTCACAAAACCCATGAATAAATATATATTATATTAATTTCCATGAGAATAAATAATCAAGAGATAAAATTCAAATCACATATTATAAACAAAAATATATTTTGATTGAATTTATATGATCAATATTCACTTGAATTACTAAAATTCTACATACTATAGAATAAATATATTCTCAATTTTAAATTCAATGAAATTTAATAATATTTTATATTATCTTATTACGTGACCCTTTAGGCCAAGTTATCAATTGTGATATATGAAACTTTCCAAACTTATATTATAAATTTCTATTGACATGCTAAGAAACCCATTTAGAGAGAACTCAATGTAGAAACTATAAGTACCTTACTATGAATTCTACTATATAATATAATCATTTTTTAATTTATATCTCGTAAATAATGATGCATAATTATGTCATCATCATATATAATTTATTTATCTCTCTTTAAACTCCCAATCAAACTCTTCTATAAACTATAATGGTCATGGATTTTTTAGAATGTTTTACTTCCGTAAAAGGTTAAAATACATATTTTTCCATTAATATTAATGGGAAAATACATTATTGACCATTTAATTAATTTCACTTCAGTAAAAATTCACCGTATGTATATTAACGTACCTTGAGAAGATATTATAACATTTTTCACCAATACATAATTTTTTTTGATTCATTTTACACTTTAATCATACCCTTAAGTCCAAGTACCAATAGACACATCTATGGTTAGGAATATCCAATTACATATAAAACATGTGGGACTCATAATTGTGGGTCTATCCTCATGATGTACCTTCTTGGATATCACCGTGTATGAACTTCATGAGAATAAGTATTAATTATTTTGATCCACCAAAACCTGATTTTTAGAAATTAACTGTGTAATGTGAGATACACGTATCTAGACCACATAACCTATTTATTTAAAAAATTATCATAAAATCTATATGTTCAAATTATAATATATATTATTATAATAGCCTATGTCGCACACTTTCATATCCAATTTTAAAAACAAAATTTATACATTTATGGATTTGATACCAATTAATGTGAGCCAATTTCTACCATCCAAAACCTATAACATCGAAAGGAAATATTGGATCAGTTATATACCCAATGATATTTTAGTTTTAGAGTTTTTGAGAGTTAGTACAGACTTTTATATAGTAATACCCATGACTTTAAGTGAGAATTATTCCCACTAAACCCATATTTTCTTTTCTTATGTTATGTATTCATTATCATTCCTAATCATCCATAAAAGACTATGAAATCCATTTTAAAACATGGGATGAGAATACAAATACCAGTAATAGACATAAAAATAAAGAAATAAACCAATTAATCCATGAATAATTATAAAAATATACCATTTCAAAATAAACTTTGGTATCTAAACAAATATTATCTTACCTAAACAATCAAATTCTATACCCAAATAATGTTTTAAAACATTTCATAATAAATATTAAAGGATAACTAAATCTCATAAGGGGTTTTTTCAAATCATGAAAAACTCATAAATTATTTTTCAAAATGTTATGAATTTAAAAGTAAATAAGTATAATAGAATTTCATTAAAAAATAATGTCAATATATTAATTTTTTAAATCATAATATTTTCATAAAAACCATAACAACCATAAATAATTCATGTAAATAACTTGGAATCCTAGTTTTTATATCACTCTTACAAATATAATAACCAATATGGCCAACATCAATCATAATTATCTAGATAAACATATTAATTCCTTAATGAGTTGGGGGAATATAACAGAACCACCCATCCTTTGTTTAGAGTATAACCACCCATCATTAGTTTATAATGAAACCACTCATCCTTTGTCCATCCTTGGTTTATAGAGGAACAATCCACCATTATAAAAATTTCCCAAGAACCATAACATAATAATAACCATTAAAATATTTAATACTTATAAAACTTTTTCTTTCACACATAAGAAAACCAATTCCAAATATTTAAATATCATTTATATTTTATCCCACTTTTTAAAATACCTAGAACATAGGGAAGGTTTGTTTTTCTTTGAAGAAAACATGGAGTCTTTTAAAGGAATATAGACATAAAATAATGGTTACAATGACATTAAAACCCATTATTTGAATAATACATGGAATATTATAAATTAATAAAAACATAAAATTAATGTTATGATATTGATAAAATCCACTGACATTGTATACGTTAAAATAGAACACTCTTTTTTTACATTTTAAAGAAAACCAAAACATTCCGTATAAAATTGAAAAAAATTCCCTCTTCAAAAAAATTAAAATAAATTTAGAAGATTAATAAAATTTAATTTTTAGGTCCATATCAATACATCCATAAAATAATTTTGTGAATATAGACATGAAAGATAAATGTTTAGAAAATAAATCATTAAAACATTTAAAATGAAAAGTTTTAAGTAAAGTGTACCTTACCATAAGTCTAACTAATCAAGTACATTATTTATCTTCAATAATAATAAAATTATTTTATTTATTTATTTTATTAATAACCTTTTTACTTATTATTATTCCTTTTATTTCAATTTTTACCATGTTATACACAATTACTTAATCGATTATTTCTCATCGGATGTTTTGATGATATTTGTATCATGTGTCCAAAATGACTATAGTAGGTTAACTATGGTAGATGATATCAATAATAAATAATATATAATAATAATAATAATGATATAATTATAATTTTTATGCATCATTTATACTTTTAAAACCAACCAAAAAATATTATTGTGAAAAATGAACTGTGTTACAATCATGGAAACGGTAGATCGTACGTACACATAAGTAATATTTCCATTTTTCAAAATAATTATGAAAATATGGTAAGTATTATTTTATCTTTATATAATTATAATTATAACATAAATAAAATATTATTTCTTTAAATACACTTTTATATATTATTCATGTGATGTGGTTATGAAAAATGAGTCACATCGATTCATGGAGGTGGTAATCCACACGTACGCACGAATAATGATATCATTTTTAAATTAATGAAGATGTAAGAAAATATATAATATATTAACTTTTAACAATTATTATTTTTTCAATAATATAATATATAAAAATTAAATCCATAATTAAAAACAGATGTGATAGGCGTTGATGGAAAATTAATTACATTGGTTCACAATGTGGTAGTCCGTTGTACACAAGAACAACGGTTTCATCACCCATTTGATGGAAGAGGAGATAGATATAGGTTATGAAATTAACATAATAAAATCTAAATATATGAAATATATTGAGGTAATTATTCCACCATATTTTAAGAATATTTGAAGGTGGTATAAGATGTAAGAAACTAAAACAATCGGTAAAATGTATACCTCTTATTCGGACAACCTCCTTTGCATGACACCTTAATCCTCCTAAGGTTGTATTTATTCCAAAAATAAGACCTATATAAAGTGTTTAGTAATTTTAGTAATGCATTTGGGTAGTTATTGTCTACAACAATGGATCTTTAAGTGAGTATAGAAGAGGATTTGGGGTGCCCATTTATAATGAGGGGAGAGGTATTCTTGGAATTGCATAAAATATTAAATTAATATAAACTAATTTTCATAGAAAAAAGGATTGGGAAAAATATTATTCAAATATAAGATGATTATGGGTTTAAATACTATTATCTAAAAAATGTTTGATAAATTTATATTAGGTTTTTACTCTTATCTCTTTGTTTTAAAACATGTTAGCCCTTTTTGAGAATTACCGAAATAATGAAGTTTTTACTTTTGAGAGGTAAATATAGTTTCTGTAAATAGAAGATTTGTCCTTTAATAGAACATAGTTAATATTTTTAAATATATACCATTAACTTGGACAAATATATGATTTTTCAGAATTTGAAATCATTTAGTAAAATATAATTTATTATTTAATATCATTAATGTCATTCAGGTAACTATTCAATTAATTTGACTTTGAAAACAACATAAAAACAATATAATTTTAATATAATCATTTAAAACTTCCCTAAAATTTCATATTTTTTCAAAAAAATATTGTAACACAATATTCATTAAAATTATATTAATTTTATTTTTTTAAAATTAATTTATTTTATTATTAATTTAATTCTCAAATGACCCTTTTATAACTAAACATTTTCTCTTTTCACCCATGTTTCATAAATTTAGAGATAATAAAACAAAGAGAATTGCATTTTGGACTTTTGTTTACATAAAATAATATAAAGGTCAAAATCAAAGAAATATGGCACCAAGTTTAAATATTTTAAAAACTTGGATAGAAATTAATTAAATAAACTCATAAAATATGATAAAATAAAGTGGTAGGGACATTTTTGTCCTAATCATATTATTTTTACCACTAATTGACTGATTTACTTATACCATGATGATAATTATTTACTAAAATTACTATTCATAATGGATAAAAATAAAAGTTTTATATTTAAAAAAACATTGTCCTCCTAATTAAAAATATAGAATTCATTTTTAAATATTTAATTTCAATAACTGTTTTAAATTAATTTAATATTAAAACACAAAATGCAATGAAAAACAGTTTTTTAGAAAAATTACTTTATAACAAATTCAAGTACAATTTTAATTCAAAAATATTATAATTGGATTATATTTAATTAAAAGGAAATAATAAAATGTTAAAACTAACCGAAAATAAAATTTTACTTTGTAAATATTTTAAAAAGAAATAAAATTTTCAAGAAAAATCATTATTTTTTAATATTCATTGAAAAATAAAAAAAATTAGGAAATTCTAAAAAATTTACCATAATATAATATTGATTTTATAATTTAAAAAAATATATATTTTTCTCAAATAAAATTTCTAAAATTTTAAAAAAATAATTATAATATTTTCTTACAAAATATAATTCTAATATTTTTATACAAAAAACAATGAAAATCATTTTGAAGAAAATGTATTTTTGATAAAAAAAACTTTTCTAAAAATTGTGTGATTATTTACTAAGAGTTTATCAATAAATTTATTTCAATTATTACCTTTATATATATTTAGTAAAATAATTATTCTTATTCATACCTAACAATTTAATGGCTGTGTTATAATGGTCATAATTAAATAATAATACTTCACGGTTTATTTAGGATGAGTGTCATATGTTGTATATGATATCGAACATAGTTTTCTTTTTAAAATCTTATAGTGTTGCATTCTCCCAAATTAATAAATTTCACCCTCGCAATTTGAACTTGATCTCAATAATTAAGGTTTTCCATCTGAAAATACATTTTTTGAAATCAGACATCATAAAAAGGGTTAATAAAACTTCCTTATGAAAAGAGAGAAAAGGCAAGCATGCTTGTCATTTGGAATAACACATACTTGGTTTAAAAATAGGAAAAAATTAGTGGGAAGTGAACATATGAACATTGAGGTAAAATTAATGTCTAAATAATTATGAAGAGTTATATAAAACATTGAATATAAGAAAAAGAATGATCATGAAAAAGTTAACAACCACAAAACCATAATCCAATGAGGCGTGTAAAAGACCATTGTTTCATTAGGAATGAAAGTAATATAATAATATTTTTGTTCCAAGATCCTTTTCCAAGAGTTTAGGAATTATTGTACCATCTATATTTAGAATATAAATAAATATACTTACTTGATAAGTTGAATTTCATCCTTTAATCAATTTCCACCAAAGTCTCATCTTTTTCTCCAAGTGATGGTTATTCAATATGAATTTTTCATTCCATAAAAACCAAAATAAACTTCTAACATATCACATAATCCATTCAAGGTTAAAATTTATTCCTCCTATCTTTAGACATTAGCACAAACCAAAATGTTTATCAGAAGTTATGATAATTCATAAAATGAATAAACATTCAAAATAAAAAATATGTAATTAATCTCCAAATCCTTAATAATAATTCCCAAAGTCCAATTTATATCATTTGAAAAATAAATAACCTTAATATTATTCAAAATTATCTCAACCAATTTTGAAAACCATAAATCAGAAGTATTTGATCACATATTATTCCTTGATTAATTTAAAATTTATCAGAAAAAAATATTGGTTACTCATATTACTGTATTCCTATAAATGTATATTCCATAATCATATAATATTCAAGATATAAAAATAATTTCTATAATTAACAAGAATCACCGTAAAGCTACATTAAAATCATTAATTATCCCAAAATATGATTCTACCTTGATTCATAAAATAAAATCCCATTGTATCATATAATTTTGGACAAAATTATAGTTATCTTCTTCAAAAATAACATTAATGACTTGATTAGAAAGTCACTTCTCAATCCCATAGTTATCTATATAACAAATTAGATGTTCTTAAATTGTTATAAACATTAATTAACTCAATATCAAAGATCATAAAAACCCTAAAGGTTATCAATACATTTAAAAATATTTCTGAAAGATGTAAAGGTAATATTACTCAAATAATACTTCATATTAAACCTAAGTATTATATATTCCTCAACCCCATAAAAAATCTCCCAAAATCTCATTAATTACTTTAAAATCACATCACTTAAACCTATAAAAAAAGGAGTATCTAAGCCTTTAAACATATGATAAACCAAATGCTTATAAAATCATTATGTTATCTATAAAACTTAAGATTATATCATATGAAAACATCATAATCTCCAAATTTATCTAAACCCTGCCGTGATGCCAACTATAATAGCCTCATACTCTCACTTCTAGATAAGATTTTTAAAAACATCACCTTTAAATTTCTAGATTTGATACCAATAAATGTGACCCAATTTCAACCATTCAATAACTTACAACATCAAAATGAAATATATGATCACTTACATACCCAAGGATATATTAGATTTAGTGTTTTCTATAATTAATGAAAACTCATATATAGTGATACATGTGACATTAAGTGAGGATTATTCCCACCATACCTAGCTTTTATTTTCCAATATTATGTCTTCATCATCATTCCTAATCACAATTAAAACCCTATCAAAACACATTAAGACATAGTATGAGAACAAAAAATTCTTTAAGGGACAAAAAAATAAACACAGGAACTCGTTAATCCAGGAATAATTATAAAAAATTTTCTTCTTCAAAATAAACTTTAGGCCCTAATGAAACATTTTCGTACCGAAGAAATAATCTTTTCTACCCAAATATATTCATAAAATATTTTACAATAAATCATAAAAGTAAAATAAAACTTCAAAATGTTTCTTTTCATTCATGTAAAACTCATAATATTTTTTTTATTTTATATATTTCACCCTTAAGAAGTATTATATATTTTTCTTTAAACATATTCTAAATATCTTACCTTGAGAATCACAATATTTTCATAAAGACCTTATAAATCACAAATAAATCATTTATATAACTTGGGATATAATTTTATGTATCAATCATAAAAATTTTATAACCAATATGGCCAACATATATCATAATTCTCTAGATAAGCATATTTATTACCCAATTCATTATAGGACAATAACATACCACCCTATACTTGGTTTATAATGTAACCATCTATCCTTGGTGTATAACAAAACCACATGTCCTTTATTTATAACAGAACTATATATACTTGGTTTATAACAAAACCACATGTCATCATAAATAATTCCCATGAAACATAACATAATAATAACACATGACAGTTTTATACTAATTAAAATATTCCATGTACTCATAATCTAAAATGTCAAAATATCAAAATATCCATTCCATTGAAAACCATTTTTGAAAATTCATAGAATATAATGAAGGAGGGTTTTTATTTAAATAAAACATGGAATCATATAAAGGAATCTTAACATAAAATAATGGTTATAGAAGTAGAAAATCCCATTGAAGTAATATCTATTAAAATATAACATTTTTTTATAAAGAAATCCAAAATGTTCAATATAAAATATATAAAAATATTATTTTTAAAAAACATTAAAAGGAAGTAATTTTTTTTAATAAAATGTAATTTTTATATCCATATAAATACATCCATAAAATTATTTTAATAATATGTACATGAAAGATAAATATTTAGAAAATAAATAAAACGTTTTAAATGAGGTTTTTAAAGTAAAGTGTCCCTTACCTTGATTCTGGCTCATCAAGTACATTCTTTATCTTCTTAAATAAGAAATGTATGTTAATTATTTACTTCATTAATAAAAAATTTCAGGTTTATTATTCATTTTATTTTATTTTTTACCATGTTATACATAATTACATAATAAATTAATTTCTCATCATATGTTTTTATGATATTCAACCCGTATTTTAAAAATGACTTTGGTATCTAGACAGCAGTCGATGAGATCATTAAACTGTAAT
This sequence comes from Viscum album, assembly GCA_963277665.1. Lineage (NCBI taxonomy): Eukaryota > Viridiplantae > Streptophyta > Magnoliopsida > Santalales > Viscaceae > Viscum > Viscum album. The sequence goes on along the minus strand of OY728153.1, from coordinate 1,814,797,851 downwards.
ATCAAAGATAATAATAAAGAAATAAAAATAATTTTTATATACCAATTATACTTTTAAAATCCACCTTGAAATATGGTTGTGAAAAATGAATTATGTTATAATCATGGAGATGGTAGATCATACGTACACATGTGTAACATTTTAATTTTTCAACAATCATTATGGAAGGAAGGTAAGTCTTATTTTATATTTCAATGATAATAATTATATCTTAAATACCATATTATTTCTTTAAATATACTTATATGTTGTAGCCATGATATATGGTTATGAATAAAAATCCACATCGCTTCGTGGAGGTGGTAATCTCTGCGTACGTACGAATGATTTTATCATTTTTAAATGGATGAAAATATAAGAAAAAATGTGATAAATTATATTTTAAGTGATATAATTATATAATTAATATCATATATATACATAAAATCTATCTATATATCCAGTAATGAGAGGCATTGTTATAAAATGAATTATACCTGTTTGCAAGTTAGTAGTCCGCTATACACACGAATGATGGGTTTATTCCTCATTTAATAGAAGATGAGATGGATATAGGTTATTCCATTAACATAATAACATCTTTGTATATGTAATATATAGTTTTTATTATTTCCTCTTGTTTGAATAGTATTATAAATAGTTGGAAGAAGAAATAAAACTAAAACCTTTGGTAAAATATTATACCTCTTCTTTGGATAACCTCCTTTTTTTTGACACGTTAAGCCCTATAGGGTTGGATTTATTCCTAAAATCATACCTATATATTGTGATGAGAAATTTTAGAAAGGTATTTTGGTGGGTAATGTATTAAAAAATGATCTTAATGTGTTTTTATATTAGGATAAGGGTTCCCTTTTATAATGAGAGGAGATGCATTTTTAGAATTACATAAAATATTACATTAATAAAAAATAATTTTCAGAGAAAAAAAGATCCAAAATTATATAATTCATTGATAATATAAGTACGGTTCGAAATAATATAATATATTATAAATAATACAATTTTAATTTTTTTTAAGCTTATCTCTTTTTTTAACATGCATTAATAATTTTTGACCAATATAGTGATAATGAAGTTTTTAATCTAGGGGTAAATATAGTTACTATAAAAGGGTAATTAGTCCATAAATGGGACATATTTTATATTTTGAAGCATATACCAATCATGTTTCCAAATATAGTTTTTTTATGAATTTTATTTCATTTACTAAAATATTATTTATTATAAAATAAAACTAATATCATTTTTGACTATTAATTTAATTTAACTTTGAAAACAACATGAAAAAAATGTAATAAAAATATATTACTTTTAAAAAATCCCTAACATTTTTTATTTATTCAAAAATTAGTATAACACAATAATTCATTCAAATTATATTAAATTTAATAATTTTAAAAGTGTTTATTTTTTTTATTAAATAAATAAATAATGTTTCGTCGTTGTATAAGAATTTAAGGTAATTGTCTCATCACTAAAAATTAGAAAATAAATTACCTTATAAAAGAATCATGTATCTTTAAAATAAACATTTTATCACCAAACATAGACTCTGTTTATCCATATGTCATAAATTCATAGATAATAAAACAAAGAGAATGAAAATTTTTACTTTTCTTTACATAAAATAAGATAATGGTCGAACTAAAGAAATATAACCCAAGTTGCAATATTTTACAAAAATTGGACAGGCATGGAAAAATTACACTAATCCAATTGGATAAAGTCAAGTGTTAGGGTCATTTTTTGTCTTTATAACATTATTTTTTACCTCAATTACCTGATTTACTATTAAAAAGGTGATAATTATTGACTACTGTTACTATTCATAATGACTAAAAATAAAAGGGACCTATTTACCAAATTTTTACCTATTAATTGCAAATATTGAATACATTTCTGATGATTAAATTTTTATAAGTTTCATAAATTTTTTTACGATTAAAAAGTAATATAAAATAGTTTTTTAGAAAAATGTATTTTTCAGTATAGAAATTTTTTACCAAATTAAATTATAAAATTCATTTCAATGACTATAATGAGATAATTTTTAATAAAAGTTTTATAATTAAAATTTAAAACTATTGAAAAATATAATTTTACATTGTAAATACTTTAAAATAAAATAAAATCCTAATAAAAATCAGTCTTTTCTCTAATCATTGCAAGATCAAGATTTTTAGAAAAATCAGAAAACTTCACCATTAGCTAGTTTTGATATGATAATTTAAAAAATTATATCCTTTTAAAAAAATTAAATTTCTAAAAGTTCCAAAAATTTCTTGTAATTTTTTATCACAAAATAAATAAAAAACATTTTTGATGAAAACATATTTTCGATTAATAAAATGACTTTACTAAAAATGGAGTTATTATTTACTAAGAATTTATCATTACATTTACATTAAATATGAAATTTATAAATATTTCATAAATAAGTTAATCCTATTCATTCCCTCTAATTTAACGCCTATGTTATAGTTATAATATTTAAATAATAATATTTCATGGTTTGTTTAGGCTTGGTGTTCTATGACGTATATATTATCGAACATAGTTTTATTTATAAAATCATGAAGTGTCACAATGATCCAATAATAATTTGATATGATAAATATATAAATAAAATTATCAGATTATTGTTATGTAGAAGCATAATCATTATGTGATAAAGATAAATATATATCTATTATGATGACTAAAATGTAAAAAGTTTGTTTCTTCTAGGGAATAAAATTCCATAGACTAATAATTTAACAAGATAAAACTAAAAACAAATTTTAACCCCACTATGTATCACAATATTTTCATGTTTCTTTTGAGATATGGATTTAGTTATCGGGTTTACCAGTTTTCCTTTTTGGATGTTGTAACAATTGTGATTTCACCATTTTGAGTAAAATCACTCAAGATATGATACTTATAAAGTATATGATTCTTTTATTGATGTGACCTAGGAACCGTATCTATAATAATTGATATAGTGTTACAACATTACAAATTAATAGGATATAGACTATTAGGTATAAATACAAGATCCTGAATGAAGTTTTATGTCTATATTTCTTTTAAACTACATTGAAATTCATAATATACTAGGATTTTATTATAGAATCAGTGTCCAATAGATTTTTGGAACTCTCATAGCTCTTAGATCCTCCATTTATACAAAATACATATCATTATTATGATTTTAGATCATTCTGATTTTTTGAAACTAGAATCAGTGCATCCCCTTACTACTAATTTTGTATCTCCTTTAAAAATCCGGAACATATCCTTTATACACTAGAGGTAATCTAGTATTTTAATTACAACTGATCAATGTAGTTCTCCAACATGTCCTTGAAATTTTCCTACTATGCTCAAGGCTTATAAAACCGCAATCAGAGTATATAGCATGGAATATATGATAGATCCAATTATTGAATCATAAGGTATCATAATCACTCAGTTGTTATCCCTCTCTCTCTCTCTCTTTATCTTATTTTTTATGAAACATTTTCATAGAGATATATAAACTATGTGAAAAATGAAACAACTCTCATATATTTTTCGATCCCATATATTTTCAACACCATATTAATATATACATATGCCTTGATTTAGTCCAAACTGCCACTTAGATCTATCTTGGTGGATCTGGAACAATTGAATATTGGATTCTTCAACCAATTTCATGGAGATGCATTTATTCAAAAATGTATTAACTGATTGTAATACTGGTATCACATTTCTTATCAGTAATATGTGATAAAAATATATCACTAGGAAAACTATAATACTCAAACTAAACCTTTTATAGACATAGGGATTACATTCATTCTTAACATAAGTAAACTCTCTTATGGGTTTATAAAAATGAATATTTTATGATCTTAATGCTTCATTATAACCATGAAGGGATCTTTTCAACTTATATACATTATTATAATCCCTTTTTATCACTGGCCCTTTTGGTTATGTCATATATAAATCCTTCACAAGATTTACATTAATGAAAGTGGTGTTGAAATCCATTTGAAAAAAATCCATAATTATGGAATGTTAATTAAAAAAGTATAATTCTAATGGATTCTAGCATAAATTTTGGTGAAAATGATTGGTTATAGTATATACCTTTATATTTATTTAAACCTTTAACAACTAATAATTAATTATAGGTACTTTCTTTACCATCCATGTCTCTTTTATTCTTGAATACCCATTTAATTCCAATAGTATTTACACCGACTCGAGGATCTATGAAAGACCAAACCATATTTTGGTATATGGAGTCTATTTTATAATTCATACCTTCTTTTCACTTTGAAAATTATATGTTTTTTAATACTTTCCTATAGAAAATATGTTCAATGTTGTCAAATAATAATGTGTCATATTTCTTAGTGAAAAGAAAACCATATCTATCTAGTTTTATAATCTCTATAATACTCCATCATGGTACTTGATTCTATGGAATAAACTCTTATAAAAGGTATCGTAGAATTTTTTCCCATTCCAAGTCTAGTGTGCCTTGATTCTTGACTTAATTAAAGACTCACCGGTTCCCAATATTTCCTTTGGAGGTGTTCTCATTTTCTAGATGTATAACATGTCATTCCATGATTAATTTTATATCAGATAGATCATATAAAATATATTATAATGTCTCTTTATTATACATTATAAAGATACATGTTTTGCCTCAAGAATATTGTTTTCTATAATTAGCCTTAAAAATGCTTCTCATCCCCTTACATGTATATGTGACAAAACATATTTCATTCCATAATATAACTCATACGGTATTCCGTTTTCCACTTTGGTTTTCACTCAGTTTGGAATTTTTTCCATTAATAATATATCATATCCATAAAATTATAATGGAATATTTTCATGAATCATCATTGATCTCACCCCACATAACAAGTTTTGATTCATCCTTTCCCTTACACCATTCCACTATGGGGTTTAAGGAGTAGTGACTTGGGATATTATCTTACAATATTTTAGATAATTTATGAACTATTGGTTAATTTATTCCCCAAAAATATTTTAGATAAGCTTTTTTATCTTCTTACAAAGATGATTCTCTACTTAATTATTTTATTATTTACATATATCTAAGTAATCAAAATTATAACTCATAAAGTCGATATATTATTTTATATAAAAATTGTAACTAAAAGAAATAAAGTATGAATATCCACATCCATATTCTTTACAAAAAGGTCCACATACCACTTTTTGAACTAATTATAGAAGCTTTGTGGATCTCTTCCAATTTCCATTGAAATTATATTTTATTATTTTACCATGTAAAAAAGCATGGAATATATCAAAGGGTTTTATGTCAAAATAATATAAATACCATTATTAATATAATATCATAAAATGAATCTAGTTTACATGACCAAGTTGATGATTCCACACCAAGGTGTAATATGAGTCATGTAAACTAGATTCTTTATCAATTTAAAAAACCATATTTTCAAAATCTATTATATAAAGACTGTAAGTTAGATAGTCCATACCAGAACAAATAATTTTATTATAAAAGAATAAAATCCTAATTTTTAACATGAAATTAAATTTATCTATGTATAAACTCTTCATATAAGTAATGATTTTGGTTAAATTGGTAACATATTCTCAGTTATTCATATCTAATATATTCCCAATAAATAATGTGATATGGTATTCCCTAATAGCCAGTGCAGTTAATCTCAATCCATCGGAAAATCCAAAATCCACATCACCTTTAAAAACCTTTCAAAATATCTTTTCTTTTTATATTTGGATACAAATGTATGGAAAAAAATATTTCTAATATTTAATTGGTAAAAATATAAATATTAAACTTCATAATGAATGTACATAGAAACTTTTCCATACTTCCTCAATAAGGTTTAATTTATCTTTATGTGGCCCTTATTTCCACATGAAAAACTAGAAACATCATCAAATTTATCCTCCCACTAGATATTTTTCTTCTTTTAAAGGTATTGAAAAATTATATTTTTCTTAGATCTTTCTATAGTCCTCTTTGAATTTAATTTCCTTTCAGTCACTATAAGGAAATAAGGATTATCTTACATCATGTATTTATCCACTTGTAAATTCAATTTCAAAAGATCCACTAGTGACTTCTCCATATTATTATTGATGGAATTCACAATAAAGATGAATAATATTAGAGACAAATATGAGGTTATAAGGTCTATGAACAATTCATTATGCAACTTGGATTCCAAAATATCCATCTACTTAATGTATCCAATCATCTAGGACTATTAAGGAATATTTCTTCTATATTTCACATACAAATGACTTAGAGATTTTATAACTCTCTTTTGATTCTATCTCTTGATAAATATCATTGAGGTGAGAAAATATGGATTTAGAATTCATGTCTTTTCGATGCATATGAAGCTCACTATACATAGATAATAACATGACGCATTATACATACTTTTCATTATCCACATGTTTCCAAAAGACTTTATCATCCTCCTCGCATACATCATTATAAGGATTTGTATAAATAAGCGACTTTGTTGCATATAACTTTCTTTCATTCCATAGTAAAATATAGAGGTACCTACAATATTCTTATAATTTTTCACTTATTGGGTGATTATCTTTCTCCAAGATTGATCTCAATGATAGTGTGGTGTGGATGAACATTATCAAAACAAAAAAAATAATATCTTGGTGCATTATATTTATAACAAACTTCACATAACTGTCTCATAAATTCCATGTTTTGTGGGGCATACCTCATCACTTGCATCACAAATAGAATTTTAGGTTTATATTTTTTTTATAATTGGGAAATATGTTACATTACAAAATGTATTTCTTTATTTTCCATTTTCACAAAAAAATTGTTCATTTTAAAGAGACATTTTTTTCATTCAAGGTAACTTCCATAATAGTAAATCTTAGTTCATTAATGTTTCTACTAATCCTTAACCACTACATAAATTTTTTTTAAATATGCGATGAGAAAAATAAATTTCAGTAAGGGTAATGAAATAAAGGAATATAGTTATACCATTTGTAAACCTAAAAAAATCGATACAAAAATTTTCCTTTTATATAATAAACATTTGAGCTCAAATATCCACTTACATTACCATAAAGAAAACTTAATTTCTCAATAAATTTTATAAAATATTTCATATCATAAAGAAACGACCATAATCTTAATGTGTTATTGGAAAACAAGGAAACCCATGAATACCTTTACTTGGAAAATAATCCTTTTACCTTAAAAAAAGGTCATAAACTTTCCTTAAAAACATTGGCTTCTTTACATAAGTTTTTAAATTAAAATATTTCCTTTATAAACGATTGCAATTATTTCATGTTGGTACCTTGAGATATTAAAATTAAATTCACCCATACAATAACCATTAAAATAGAATCACCTAACTAGATAATTCTCATATCTCTTAGGAGTAACCAATCATCGGTAAACTTTTTCACTTCACCCAATGTATTGGAGATCTATAATGAGATCACACATCATCAAAGATATATTAGGATTTCCCATCCTTAATATAATTTTTATAATAAACTTATCATGAATAAAACCCATATACCCTTCACTTTTTTAAGAACCTGAATCTTATTTTTAGGTAAGTTCTTCTTTTCGGGATGCTTTTGAGAAAAAAGATGAGTTTCTAGAAATTTGAAGAGTACACACTGGGCTCTTTTAAGTACAATTCATTTACCTGGTTTTCAATGGTGATCGTGTGATGGCCATGTAACAGCCGAGCACATGGATGTGTGTGGTGACCTGGAGGCTGCCTAAAGTAGAGGCCGAAAAAGATTAGTTCACGTCATGTACTTTTAAAATATATGTGGTGTACTTTTATATTAAACGGACCAAGGTCACATGTAATTGACAAAACCCTATTCTTATTCATTCGTCTCATCTCGGAGCAACCGTACAACCACATATCTTCTTTGATCCCCCAACTATCTATCCATTCTTTGAATCGACTATCATCGATTGAGTTCGAATCTCCTCAGTGAGTTCTCCTTTCTTCTTGAACACCATCTCGTGATTATTCCTCTCTCGTGACTTATCCTCAGTTGAATGTTTTTAAAATTTTTGTATATGTACAACGTTCAAGGGAAATTCAAGGCCTGAAGTTCATGTATATCGATCTCATGTTTCCGAGGCAGTTGTTTTTTACCTTTCACTAGTTAGTCTTTGAATTTTATGTGCAAAAGTGCCCAATACCCAAGAATAAGGTATTGCGTGTTTATGGTTTTTAGCCCTTTTATTGCTTTCTATGACTTGTTTTTTTGGATAGAGGTTAATTGTGGAGAATAGTGTTATCTTCTCCCAGATATTGATGCTTTTCCCATGTTTTATTGTTTTTTACCATTTGGTCTAGCTTTTCTTGTGAGTTTGCTGCTTTGTTTCCCGTGCCTAGTATTTTTGTGATGGAGTGATTATTATCTGACATGATGTGATATATTGTAGATTGTTTATCCAAGTAGTTCTTGATGTTTAATTTGGCTGAAAATATCGTTTGTGCACGACTAACTTACACAGGGCAATGAGAACCTTATGTAGTAGACCATATAAAGATTGGATGTTGACGGATTCTCCAGAGTGTATGTTTACTGTTACATTGGTGACTATAGGGGGGATGAAATTTGTGCTCCGTCAGAGTGTCTGTAGTTTCCATGGTATGGGCCATATGGGGAACTGGACTTTGAGTACTTCCCTAGAGTGCCTATAAGTTACCGATATAAGACCACAAGGGGAATTGATGGGGAGTTCTTCCTAAGAGTGTCTTTTCTAAAGCTGAACCAGAGGGGTTAGAATGTTTTTACTTCCCAGAGGGTTGCTTGTGTTTGTTTGGTTGAACCAATGGGTTTAGGCTGTGAGTACTTCCCATAGGGTTACCTGCTTTTTATTAGCTACTTACTTGATATATGACAATGAATGAAATTGATTTTTAGGATTGTTATTATGTGTACTTCTTCTCTTACTGCTTCATTTTGTTTATTGCCTTCCATATATATTCATTGACTATTAGGCACAGATCATTGGGTGGTTGCCTAGTGGGATTTGTCTCACACCATATTTGGGTCATGATTTTGGGCCCAAAAAGATTATATTTTTTGAGGTATAGATAAGGGAAAGTACCCTTCTACTTTAAGTACATGATTGTTATAGAGCTATGAAGCATGGGACCAAGATGAGGCTTACGATGCTGTGGAGTTTTTTACTGATTTTCTTTTATACTTTGGTTTAGTACTGTATTCCAGCATTGTGATTTGATTGGATTATTTCCTAGACATATGTATCATGCATCATTTATATATATGTGATCAAGTTTTTAATTTCTTCATTCTTCAATTGTTTACTTATTGCAAGATTTTACTGTCTCTGCTATTGTTGTTTGTATTACTTAAACATTTTTACTCTACCAATAACAGAATTGTTTTCCCACTATCACACCCAAGGCCCTCACTTCTAGTTGGCAGCCTTTGGCGTTCGGGGAAATATGCTTCAGGCCATGTGACTAACCGGGTACGGGGCACCTCGGGGAGGCATCCGGAACCGGGGCATTACAAAGTGGTATCAAAGAATTTTTTTTCTTCTTGACTTATGGTTTAGAGCCTATATCTAGGGATAGGAAGGAAATTGGTACTTGGTAATAAGCTATGCCCTGGAGTAGCTAACCTGTGTACAAGAAAAAAAATCCAATTTACCTCATTATTTCAATTTTATTATTTTACAATTTTTACAGTTCATTTGATTTCACCGTTGGGTGATTCACTTGTTTTGTGTTATTACTGTTGATATTATTGAGGTTATATTCTGTTTCAACCCAATTAGATGAGGGTATTCCATCTCATGAATCATATAGACACTTTCTAGAAATCACATGTCATGCATTCTTTCCATGCCATTTAGGGTGCATTAGTGATTGGATGTCATTGTGATATAGGTCATGTAAGATATGAATTCTGTTATGATATATGCCTTGATAGAATAAATACTTTTTGATATGGTATTTTTTGTAAGGTTTTGTTTGAATAGACACCAAAATTTGGTTCTTGAGGAGTTATGGGCCCTGATGGATTAGAAATTAGTGGATCATTGTATTGTTATTCATAGTGTTTGAAATTTATAAGATGCCTAGCATTGATTACCAGGGTGTATGGGCCCTCACGGATTGAAATTTGGAACTTTAATGCTTGTTTCAGTGTTTTTCTGGGTTATGGAGTAGTTTCTGAGGCTTACTATGCAGAAAAACCCAGAATACATGGAATGTAATGATAAATACACTATATATGTCATTCTGTTTGAGAAGGAACTATTTTTAAAGTACACATCGTGTATCGTATGTACACGTTGTGTAGTCTCCAACAGTTTCACTTGTTGTGCGGGCAGAGACACGGGGTTGGGAAATCGTTGGAGGAACACGTTGTGTTCTTAATGTACACACCGTGTAGTGATGACCAAGTTTCCACCCATGTGACTAATGACACATATGGATAAAAGTTAATTCATACACACTGTGTCAATCTTGAATATGTCGTGTAGTGTGACCCTTGTATCTGGCTGTGTAACAAACAACATGGGGTGGTGAAATACTTCTAGTATGCACTGTGTCCATATGGAACATGCCTTGTACTATGAGCAATGTAACCGTCCATGTGACGAACAACACATGTTGGTGAAGTTCATCTAGTACATGTTGTGTCTGTCACTAGCATGCTGTGTAGTCTTGTTTTAGGAGAACCGTGTGACTTAGCCATGTAGAAGAACTCAGGCAGTGGAATATTATTCAAGTGCATGTTGTGTGGTAAGACAACACGCCATGTGTATGGGGTGTTACATGACCTGAGTTGGTAGAAGTACACTCCCATGTGGAGGCTTAAGGGAACACATCATGTAGACATTATAAACAACGTGTAACCATGCTTTGAAAAACATGAATTCTTTATTTCTCATGTTCCCTTATTACACTTCTATGTTTCAGTCAATGTTAATATTGATATAAGGCGAGTGAATGACCTCGTAGAGTCATGCCACTGAGACGTCCTCCGATTGTCCGCCAGTTACAGGGCAGTGATCAGACACCAGATATGGCTGATCATGGACTACCAGTGGATCCTTCAGTTGGGCCAATCTTGGCACCATCCAACATTCTGGACATAGGTGCTGACACACAATTCCGAGAGGGCATTATGAGGTTCATGCAGACCATCCGAGGAGTAACGCATCCCGCCCTATCTACGATAGAGATGACACAGGTTTTCCCGCAGCAGATCCTCCCACCTTTATAGGGGAAGGAGGACCTCAGGATGTAGATTCATGGTTAAAATCTATGATTTCTATCTTCGAACATCTAGAGACGCCTCCAGAGAGGTGGGTGAAGATCGCTACCTATATTCTTCAAGAATCCACCAAGAGATGGTGGGATGTGATCTCACAGGTGGGACACTAGTAGGTTATGGCATGGGATGAGTTCCAGCGTGCCTTTTATGACTACTTCTACCCGGAGACTTTTAGGGTTGATCGAGCCTGAGTGTTTATGAGTCTGGAGCAGGGTACTCTTTCTGTTATGGAGTATTCCTCTCACTTCACAGAGCTGTAGTGCTTCAAGTCTATTCTAGGAGGTGATGAGTTATTACTTGCAAGGAAGTTTAAGGATGGACTCAGGCATGACATCCAATCTTAGGTGAACATCTCAAGGCTGATTTCCATCACTTCTATAGTCAACCAAGCACTGATCATGAAGTGAAATCAGAGAGATTATGGATTGGTGAACTAGGGCGGTTTGACATCCAGAGTGAGTATCCCTCTTAATGACAACAGGAAGCATCGTAAGAAGTCTACGCAAGGGGATCCAAGGAGGCGGGACACTTTTTCAAGTATCCAGGTGGTGTGCTACCATTGCGGGAGGAGCAGACATACGAGACCACATTTTCCAAGAGACCGAGTGGAGTGTCGATTGTGAGTCAAGATGGGCCATCTTCAGCGCTTCTGTCAGTTCTTCTCACCAGCAGCTGGTGATAGGGGTTCTTCTATGACTCTGAGTTCAAGAGAAGCACCACCAGTTTCACATCAGGTAGAGAACTAGAATTATTCTAGCCATTTATGTCAAGGCGGAGGTTGCGACTGTGGTAGCCAGTCACCATGATTTCAAGGACAACACAGTGGATCATCTTAGAGAGGTTGGGCAGAGTTGCAGGGCCGGAGTGTAGGTTAGAATTTTGCAGTGGAGCAGACCCAACAAGAGTTGGATCCTAAACCCTCTACAGTTCGAGGTACGATCCTAGTTTCCTCAGTTTTAGATTATAATCTTTTCGATATAGGTGCTTCCAATAGTTTCATGTTTTTTTCTATTGTGGAGATCATTTGGCTCTGTATCTTTTCTTCCGCTGATGACTTGATGTTAGACACACAGTTTGGGACAAGAATGGATAGTTTACATTAGTGTAGGGAGTTCCCTCTTGAGAATGGTGTGTGTCACTTCTTATGGGACCTTTATTTCCTAGAGATGTCATGATATGATTTCATTCTAAGAATGGAGTGGTTAGTTCCCTTCTAGGTAGTTGTTGATTGCTATCTTCATAGGGTGAGTTTCACTTCAGCAGAGGGAGGATTGTTTCTTCATAAGGACGAGTGGGATGCCTAGGAGACCAGAGCAGGACCAGAGCGTCATGGGTTGGAAGGATTTATAGTCTATATTGCTAGTCTATATCTGGATGACCAGGGGACTTCACAAATTGACTTTCCTCTAGTGGTGGATCATTTCAGGGATGTATTTCCACATGACTTTTTAGGTTTTCCTCCGGAGTGAGAGGTGGAATTTTCTATTGATCTTGTTCAAGGAGAGACACTAGTTTTCATTCCTCCTTATAGGATGAATACACTTGAGTAGCAAGAGCTCAAGAAGAAGTTGGAGGAGTTGCAGGAAAAGGGTTTTTTCTAACCCAGTACTACTCCTTGGGGTTCTCCTGTCTTGTTTGCGAAGAAGGTGGATGATAACCTCAGACTTTGTGTGGATTATCGGAAGTTGAATCAGTTGACAGTCAAAAACCGACATCCCTTGCTGAGGATTGATGATCTCTTGGATCATCTTCGAGGATCCTGGGTGTTCTAGAAGATAGAATTAAGGTCTGGTTATCATCAGTTGGGCATTAGACCATCTGATATACCTATTACAGCCTTTCAGAGCTGGTATGATCTATATGAGTATGTTGGTATTCCATTCGGTCTCATGAACATGCCTTTAGTTTTCATGGAACTGATGAACTGAGTGTTCCATCCATATTTGGAATCTTTCATGGTAGTCTTCATGGATGATATCTTGGCGTCCTCTCACACTCGACATGACCATTTTACCCATCTTGTGATTGTTTTGCGCACACTAAGAGAGCATCAGTTATATGATAAGCTCTAAAAAATCCACTTTTGGATAGACTAGATTCACTTCTTGGGTAATATTATCTTAGAGACAGAAGTATCAGTAGACCCAAGGAACCTGAGAGAAATAGTTTTCTGGGAGCATCCAAAGAATGTCTTTGAGGTACGACGTTTTCTAGGGCTGCCTGGTTACTATAGAAATTTCATACTGGGCTTTTCACGATTAGCATCACCATTAACGGGTTTGACTAAGAAGGGTGTGAAGTTCTTGTGGTTTGACTCCTGTGAGTCATCCTTTCAAGAGTTGAAGGGGATTTTGACTTCAGCACTGATAATAGTTCTTCCAAAACCGGGCAAGAGTTATACTATGTACTTTGATGCATCAGGTATCGGGCTGGGAGTATTGCTTATTTCAGGAGAAGGAGTCGTTGTGTCTGAGTCTCGATAGTTGAGGCCACATGAGAGAAATTACCTGACACATGATCTCGAGTTCGCTACAGTTATTCATGATTTACACTGTTGGAGACACTACTTGTCAGGAGAGTATTTTGTGGTTTCCACCAACCAAAAAAGTCTCAAGTATATCTTCACTCAGCGTGACCTGAATTTGAGATAGTTAAGGTGGGTTGAATGCCTTAATTCCTTTAACATTGAGCTTTCCTATATGCTTGGGAAAGACAATATTGTGGCTAATGCATTGGGTAGGAGGAATCAGATACAGGCTATTCAGGAGGCCAATAATGATTGGCAATTTATGGCTCTACTCTCTGAGATGCATTTGGAGTTTCATGATAGATAGGGTGAAATGTTTCATTCTTCTATAGCTGTTACCTCTACAATTCTTGATCGAGTGCGAATGAGGTAGAAATCATATTCTGAAGGCCTAGTCTTATGGGAGAGCATGTTGGGAGAGTACCTTATTCCTGGATGAACCATTGGCGAGGATGGGATCTTGCATTTTCATAGGCGCGTATGGGTGTCAGCAGACATACGTGAGGAGGTGATGCGGGAATTTCATTCCTTAGTTTGGGCAGTTCGTCCTGGTGTCACTAGGATGTATCATGATCTACACCATCAGTATTGGTGGCTAGGTATGAAGAGAGATGTTGCAGGTTTTGTCATGAGGTGCTCCACCTGTCAACAGGTGACGATGGAGCATCAACGACCAACAGATCTTTTGCAGTAGTTACCCATTCCCAAGTGGAAATAGAATGATGTCGATATGGATTTTGTTATAGGTTTTCCGAGGTCCCTTTACAGAATTATGCATTTTGGATTGTCATTGAGATACCCAAAAAGGTTGATCACTTCTTACTGATCAAGGAGACCTTCAGTGTTGATGATCATGGAAGGTTGTACATCTGTGAGATTTTACATCTACATGGGGTTCCACACTCCATTGTTTCATATAGGGATGTATGTTCTACTTCTTGGGCCTGACAAAGAATTTATAGGGCTTTGGGTACACATGTACTTTTGAGTACATCTTACTATCCCCAGACAAATGGCCATTCTGAGCGTACAATTTAGGTGCTTGATGATATGTTTCGAGCATGCATACTAGATTTCAGAGGTTCTTGGGAGAATCACATATCTCTTGTAGATATTTCCTACAATAATAGTTTTCAAACAACTATTCAGATTGAACCTTATGATGCTTTGTGCGGTAGGACGTGCCAATCACCCTTATGTTGGCTAGATGTTGGAGAGGCAGCTATGCTGGGACCTCGTCTTTTCCAAGAGACTACAGAGCAGATAGACTTGATTCAGAAGAGGATGGATAACGCACAATAATGATAAAAGTCTTATACTGATCGACGGAGATGACCTCTAGAGTTCGAGGTTAGAGATCAGGTTTTTATGCATGTCACACCGATGTTGGGACATTAGATGATTAAGAGACAAGGTAAGCTTCCGCTGAGGTACGTCAGGCCGTTTTAGGTTTTAGAGATAGTCAAACTGGTTGCCTATCAGCTATAGTTACCTCAGAGGTACCGAGCTATTCATGATGTCTTCCACGTTTCTCAGCTCGGACGTTACTTCTCCGATCCATCTCATGTTTTCCAACTCGAGGAGTTTGAGCTCGAACTGGGATCCTCATTCGAGGACCATCCTATCTGGATTGTTGAATGAAATGCGAAGGTTATCCATGGTCAGTGTGTTCCCTTGGTATGAGTGCTATGTAAGTATGAGAAAGTACAGGATGAGACCTAGGAGAGGGAGGCCAATGCACGGTCACTATGGTTGGAGTTTTTTGAGGATTATTCTTCTAAGAGAACTTGGTAGGGAAATTTGGGGACAAATTTCTTTAAGGGGGAAGTTTATAAGAACCTGAATCTTGTTTTTAGGTATGTTTTTCATTTCTAGTTGGTTTTGGAAAAAATAGGAGTTTGTTGGAAATTTCAGGAGTACACGCCGTGTACTTTTAAGTACACGCCATGTACCAAAATGTCGTTGGTGACCATGTGCTGGTCAGGTAATGGCCGAGCACATGGTCATGTGTGGTAACCTGGAGGCTACCTAAAATGGAGGCTGGAAATGGCAATTACACGCCATGTACTTTGAAAATACAGGTCGTGTACTTTTTTTATTAAATTAACCAGGGTCACGTCTAATCGACAGAGCCCGATTCTTCTTCGTTTGTCTCATCCAGGAGTGACCATATGTCCACGGATCTTCTCTAAGCCCCCCGACTCACTTTCCCTTCTCTGAATCGACCGATTTCAATTGCATTGGAATCTCCTCGGTGAGTTATCCTTTCTTATTGAACACCATCTATTGATTTCTCCTCTCTCGTGAGTTATCATCAGTTGAATGTTTTTAACATTTTTGTAAATTTACAGCATTTTAGGGTGATTCAAGGCCTAAAGTTCACGTATATTGATCTCACAATGCCGAGGTAGGTAGTTTGGGCCTTTCTGTAGTTAGTCTTTTAATTTTATTTGTAAAAGTACCTAATACACAAGAATTGGGCATTGCGTGTTTAGGGTTTTTTGCCCTTTTATTGCCTGTTATGACTTCTTTGTTTGGATAGAGGTTAATTATTGAGAATAGGGTTATCTTTTCTATGATATAGATGTTTTCCCCAGGTTCTCCTGTTTTTGACCTTTTGGTCTAGCTTTTCCTGTTAGGTTGCTGTTTTGTTTCCCATGCCTAGTATTGTTCGAATGGAGTGATTATTATCTGACATGATATGATATGTTGTAGATTGTTTATCCAAGTAGTTCTTTAGGTTTACTTCAGCTTCCACAAATATTTTGTGCATGACTAACTTACACAGGGCTATGAGAACCTCATGTAGTAGACCATAGGGATAATGGATATTGAGGGCTTCTATAGAGTGTCTGTTTACTGTTACGTTGCGAGACCATAGGGGGGAAGGACTTTGTGCTCCATCAGAGTGTCTTTAGTTTCCTTGATACAAACCACCGAGAGAACTAGACATTGAGTGCTTCCTCATAGTTCCAATTAGTTACTACTACAAGACCATATGGGGAATTGATGGTGGGGGATTCCTCTGATTGTATTTTCTAATGTTGAACCAAAGGGGTTAGACTGTGTGTACTTCCTAGAGGGATTCTTGTGTTTTTTTGGTTGAACCAGAGGGGTTTGGTTGTGAGTACATCCCAGAGGGTTACTTGATTTTCATTAACTACATACTTGATATATGAAAATTAATGAAATTGATTTTGTAGGATTGTTACTATGTGTAATTACTTGCTTATTGCTTCATTTTGTTTATTGACTGCCATATATATGAAAATTAAAGAAAGCGCACTTCTACTTCAGGTACATGATTACTGTGGAGCTGGGAAGCGTGAGACCAAGCTGAGGCTTGCGATGTTGTGGAGTTGTTTACTAATTTTCTTTTTCACTTTGGTTTAGTACTGTATTCCATCATTGTTATTTGTTTGGATGCTATCCTAGACATATGTATCATGCATCATTTATATATATGTTATTTAGTTGTTTATTTCTTCTTTCTTCCACTGTTTACTTATTGCATGCTTTTAATGCTTCTGCTATTGTTGTCTGTTTTACATCCGATGTGTTACTCTACCAATGATGTAATATTCTCCCCACTATCACACCTAAGGCCCTCGCTGTTATTTGGAAGCCTCTTCCATACAGGGAAATGCACTTGAGGCCATGTGACCAACCAAGTACGAGGCTTATCTGGGCGGCTTCCAGAACTGTGGTGTTACAACTTTAACCATAGTACATCATTTTATTTTTCATTTAGGCCCATAATTAATAACATTATCAGTAACCTCATAAAATCTATAAGAAATTTACATTTCTATAGAAATAAAATTAAAAATAAATTTTTTTAAATTATTGAAAAAAATATTCTATTTGAAAATAACTATAGAGAATTTTAAATTTATCTTAAAATAAAATTATGGGAATTTAATTGGAAAACCCCATTCATTAAATAATAATTAAAACCAGGATTCTTTTAACACTTTGATAGAGAAATTTAAAAACTACTTTTTAGAAAAACATTAAAAATAAAAAAAATTATTTTGTTTTAAAAAGTTAATAATAATTTAAAATGATATTTATAATCCTTTGAAGCGTAAATAAGAAAATTCTCAAAACATTTAAAATAACCTCGATATATAAAAAATGGGTTTTAAGAAAAGCTTGAAAATAATATTTTTCAAAGAAAGTCCATTAACTCGAGTCTTGACTCATTTAATTCGTATGTTTAGACTCCTAAGTAATAAAATTATATTAGTTGTATAATTAATTAAAAAACAATTCATTTTAATTACATTATCATTATTCCCTTTATTTTTTTTGTAACCATATTTTATTTAGTTATAAAAATGGTAAAGTTCAAGTTAGATGTTTTGAGATGTTTAATTTATAAGTGAAAAATGAATTTTATAGGTTGAATAAAATCAAAGGGATCAAAGTTAAATAATATAAATAATCATAATAATGATAAAATGTTTATTATTATATATTAAAGACATTTTTAAAATCATCCATGTATTTTTGATGTGTAAAATGAACTACATCATATCATGGATGTGGTAGTCCGCAACAACACAAGAGCAAAATTTCTATTTTTATATTTGATGGAAAAGAAGTAAGTTATATAATTTTCTAATTTTATAGAATAATATTTAGGTTATAAATTTTATATTTATTCATTATTTCCATCCGTATGACAAACCATGTGAAGTGGTAATAAAAAACAAATCACACTGCTTCAAGCAGGTAGTATTCAACATGTATGCATGAGCAATGTTATCAATTTCCAACAGACTGAAAGGGTAAGAATATAAGTAATATATTATCTCCTAATAATAATAATAATAATTTCATATAAATATTATTTATTCCTTAATTTTATCCTTATATCCATCCTTGTATGGTGGTGATGGAAAATAAACCACATTACTTCATGGAGATAGTTGTCGACACGAACATGCGTGTAAAGTTTTCATTTCCCATAAGATGAAAATAATATAGAAACGAGTTATTTAAAAATAAAAAATATTTTATTTTATATAATATGATTATTTCATTATTTTATAGTGGTTAACAAATATTTTAATGAGGTAGAAGATAAAAAAACTTGAAATTGGTCAATTAGAACTTATTCCTCCTCCTCAGATATCTCCCTTTAGCTTACAACTTAATTCTTTTAGGATTGGTATTTTTAGAATAAAATGACATTTATGACATGTTTAGGAGAGTTGGGAATGGTTTTTGGTAGGTATTAGATGAGATATATGGCTCAAAAAGTGTGAATAGGTGAAGAGAGGTGGTTCCCTTTTATAAGTGAGGGTAGTGATGATCTTTTAAATACATTATACTGTTAAATATAATAAATGTGTTTCTTAAGGTCAAGTGGAACCAAGTGTGAAAATTTCGGATCCATTATAGTTTACATTCTAAATACACTCAAACAATAATAATTATCTATGTTTTAGATATATTTTATGCCTTGTAGCTTAGTTTAACCCCCAGATAACCCTTTTTACCTTCATTGGGGTGATAAAGTTTCACTATTGTAACTATTCATTATAACCAAAAATGAAATTGAAAGAATATAAATATTTAAATATAATTATATAAATATTGAATCAATATTTTTAGATTTAATTTTTATAATTTTTCCAAAATTAATATCAATATATGTACGCAAAACTCAACAAAAAATTGTTTTTTTGGAAATTATCATTTTTATGAATAAAATTGATTTTATATAAAAAACAACAACACCAATTCATATGGTTTTGTCAAGATTATTTTTAATCAATGTTTACTTATATAAAATTAAAACTAATACAAAAATAAAATTGTACTTTTTAAATACTTGAAAATAAATGATAATATTTATAAAAATCAGTGTTTTCAACAATTCACTCAAAAATCAATATTTTCAGAAAGATACAAAACATTCGCCCTTAGATAATTCCTCTATGATTAATTAAAATTAATTAAATTATAAATTTTGTACTCTAAATTTTTGAAATTTAATTTTTAAATCCAACAATGTATTTCTTGGAAAAAAATTTAGGTAGAATAGAACTATATCTTTTCCAACTAAAAAATCATATAAAATTGCATAAAATATATTTATAAAAATTAATAAAAAATGAAATTGATTTGTTGTGAACATTAATTGGGTTTTCGCATTCTCTCCCCTTATTAAAAATCTCATTTTATTAATTTTATTCTTTACTTAAACAAGTGAGGGTATTTTCCCGTCAAAACATTATATTATTTTGATGTTTCTTCTTCAGTCCTACAGATTCTCCATAAAACTTTAACCATGATAATTTTATTATTTTTCAATATTTTATTTTTATAATATAAAAATTTATCTAGACATTCCATATAATAAATATTCTATTCTAATTGTACCACTTCAGGCCTCAAAACATTAGATACATCAAGAAAATACTTCTTTTGCAACAAAACATAAAACACTTAATGTACCTGATATAAACATAGTCGTAAGATTACCCAGTACACAAATGATCTTAATTTCTCCAAAATTTTATAGGTCCCTATAAACCTAGGGCTCAACATTCTTTTTTTTACCGAAATACACTACACCTTTCCATGGATATATTTTTAGAAATACATGGTTTCTAACATCTCATTAAAGGTATTTCATATGGTTATTCATACAACCCTTTTCCTAATATTTGTTTCCCTCATATGGTATTGATTTGTTTTTACATTCTAATATATATCTTCTTCCAATTATGGTCCCTAAAATTTCCTCTCATCCACTTCATCCAAAAAAATTGGAGTCCAAAACTCCTTTTTAATATAATGCCTCCAAAGGAAACATATGAACACTGGAATGTAAAAAATTATAAAAAAATTTAAAATGAAGATAGATATTGATAACATATTTTCTGATAATTTAATGAGAAAGATAAATGAATTTCCAATAAAGTCTAAACTGTATGATATGACAATACATATGATTGAGGTTGAAAATCTATATTAAAATTTAATTCAATACCCATCCAATTCTGAAGTCCTTTCCAAACATTTGATGTAAATATGGGATCATCAGAACAATTGAGAGGGTAACTCCATGAAACCTAACTATCTTATTAAGATAAAGTATAGATAGCTGATCTAAAGACATAATATCTTGAATAGGATGAAAATGAACAGATTAGTCAAACTATCAATAATAACCAAAATTCCATTATTACCTAGGCATTTCTTTGGAAATACTACCACTTCTCCCATTTACATTATGGCTCTAAGAAAGGATGAATCATCCCCTTCAATAGTTTCCATTTATCTATAACATGGTGACAATTAAAAAATTTCATTATAAAATTAGCTATATACTTATCCATACCATCCCATAATGAATAGAAAATGGAGAGTTATAAGCATCAATTAACAATTATTTCATTATCTAAGAATCACTCTAAATACATAACCTCTTTAAAAATATGGTAAAATCATCTTTATCAATACTAAACTCAGGAAAG
Organism: Viscum album; assembly: GCA_963277665.1. NCBI lineage: Eukaryota > Viridiplantae > Streptophyta > Magnoliopsida > Santalales > Viscaceae > Viscum > Viscum album. The sequence goes on along the minus strand of OY728153.1, from coordinate 1,814,776,470 downwards.
TTACTATTTTTTACAACATTTAATCTCTCTTTCAAACTATAGTCTTCCCTCTAATACTTCTTAATTATTTTTGAAAAGGATGAATTCACTGATACATGAATTAAAAGGAATGAGTTTCTATAGAGAAAATTTCTAGGAAAACCTTTATTAAATCATTAATTAAATGATCATGTTCTAAACACAACATAATTAAGGATGCATTGTATTTTTAAAAAAAGACTTCAGCTTCCTTGTTTTCTTCAACTAGATGATAGTGAATTAGGAAATCATAATTCTTAATCAGTTCTCTCCATTTTTTTTGCGTCATATTCAACTATATTCTAGTGAATATATACTTTATCCTTTTATGATCTGTATATATTTCACATCTCTCCCCACATTTATGATGCCTCCCTATTTTTAATGTAAAAACTACTATAGGTATCTCAAGATTATGTGTTGGATAATTATTCTCATAGGGTTTCAGTTGATGAGATGAATACGTGATAAACCAATCATTATACCTCAAGACACAACAAATGCCCTTAAAAAAGTATCACAACAAATAAAAGACTCCCCATTTATAGATGCAAAGTATAACACATGATCATTAACCAATCTTATTTTCATTTTTTGAAAACATTCACCCCATTCAATCATACAGATAAAGTTAACTCATTTTCAATATAACTTGGTTAGTGGGCATGATAATTGAAAAAAAATTAAATTATTCATTGATAGTTACCAACTAACCCAAAAAAACATCAAATATCCATGCCATTAGTAGGCCATATCCACTCTTACACCACTTTAGACTTAGCAGGATCAGCGGTTATTCCAGCTATAGAAAAAATGTGTCCAAAGAAAGTAATATGCTATAAAAAATTCATATTTACTAAATTTTAAATATATCTAATTTTATTTTAATTTTTTTAAATAAAATCCTTGGATTTTTCTCCTGATATTCATTGATTTTAAAATATACCAGAATATCATTGATAAACACAACCATAAATTTATCTAAATACTCATGGAACACTCAATTCATTCAATCCATAAAAATTGAAGGTGTATTTGTTAACTAAAATGAATATACATAAATAAATAATGGTCATAACATGTCCTAAATTTCATACTCAAAATTTCCTCTTCCTTCACTTTTAGTTTATGGTACCCATACCAGAGATCAATATTCTAAATATATTGTGCTCACTAGATCTAATCAAACAAGCCGTCAATATGAGGAAAAAGATGTTTCTATTAACCATAATGTTATTGAGTTCTCTATAATCAATTAAAAGTCTTATAGATACATTATTTAAAAAAAAACAATAGACCACCACAAGGGGAGGTGATGGGTTCGATGAAAACTTATCATTAAAATCATGTAGCTACCTTTTTAATTGTAACCAAAAATCAACAAAATCCATTTCATGATGAGGTTTTAAAATTGAATTATAATCACGAATTAATTCAACAGTAAATTAAACCTCATGAATATGAATTACACTAGTCAAACCATTCATAAACACATACATATATTCATTTACAATTGGCATATCATTAATTTTAACAGTTCCCTTATATTCAATAACTTATGGAAAAAAATTCACTCCCATCTTTAATACATCCCTTAGATTCGTAATATTTTATCAAAGGGATGAAATCATTATTATATAAAAATTAAAACTCACTATGAGAATTAAATATGAATTATTTTGCTCCACACTCTATCTTAACATGATAAACTGAAATCTAATCTATACTAAAAAAATCAAAGTCCATTAAGGGTAGGATAACTACATTTTTAGGAAAAATCATTCAACATGTAATTATTTTAAGGTTATAATAAATCTATGTTACTTTAATACTTCCATAAATAATTTTCATAAGAATGTTTATATTCAATTATTGAGTTTATATTTCCAACATACTGAAAAATTTCTCAAAAATAAAAGAGGGTTTGGATCATGATCAAACAATACATTGGATTATTTAGAGTGAATAATTATTGTACCTATAACCACTTAGTTTTATTTTCCAATAATATAAAATGATATTTCCACACCTTTTTTACTTATAGTCCCGGTGATCATGATCTTTTATATCTTTTGTTGGACATGCATTCACATAATGGACCATCTCATAATAATTAAAACATTTAACTGACTTATTTTCCTTACGGATCTAAACATTAACATTGATATTTTATTTTAATTCATGAGACAAGTGTTCCAACTTTCCACATTTATAACATGTCCCAAATCTTATAATATTTTCCCTAGATTTATAATTTCTGCACTTACAAAAGGAGGGTAACTGAATTTTCATACCTTTAGGTTTCTCCTATGAATACTTACCTATTTTATACCACCCATATTTCTCCTTATTCTTTTTTTTAATTCCAAAAAACTCTATATCAAATTTATTTTCACACAAAAAATTATCATCATAACTTCTAAACTCAAGAGTAACCATATCCCTTCATAACCATTGATTTAATCTTGAGTAAAATCGATGAATTTTATTATCATAATCTAGAATGAAATTTTGTGCATACCTAACCAATATAGTAAAATAATATTCATATGAAGTAACAGATTCATCATCCTTTTACATAAACACTAGTAAATTCCTTTCTATTCTATGATGAATTAATTTTGGAAAATATTTTTCAAGGAAGATATATTTAAATATCGTCCATTCAGTGGTATCAAAATTTTCGATTTACTTAGTGAACTTAATTGAATACCACCATTTATCATCTTATCCTTAAGAATTATAAATATAAAGGATTAAATTTTAATGTTTTTAACATCCAAGAACTTTAAATATATTCTCCCAAGTGTGAATCCATTCTTCTGCTTTCACTAGTTCCAAGGATCCACCAAAAGCTGGAAGGTGTTGTTTCATGAAATGATCTACTATTGACAAGTACTTATATGTAGAAATTAATTTCTTTATTTAATTATAACATCCATTAATATCCTATATTAATTGAGTTATCATAGTTACAAAATTAACTATTCTAATTCCAACCATTCCAAGTCGCTTGTTCAGAAGGATATTATCCTCCTAATTCCTTTCTAACTCAGTTGCCCTATTTCTTCTATAGAAACCCATTCCGAATAAAAAATATTAGATGAAGAATCCTAGTAATCATCAAAATATATCTCATCATAATACTACCACAAATTAAAATCTCTTATAAGTATCTTTTAATATCATCTGAATAATTAATGTTATCAAAAACCTTTTTCTAATATCAATTATAACAACACGAATATAACTACCCCATAATTTAGATGATTTATAGATTATATTTCATTACATATTCAAAAAGACATTTTTAGGTTTATATTTGTAGAGAATTTTTAAATTTGTTACATTAAAAACTGGACATTTTCACATAATGTCCATTTTTACCACAAAACACATTCATTATAAAGACACATTTTTTTCATTCAAGGTAACTCTCTTAACTTGAACTTTGACTTTATTAAAATTATTAATTATATATTAGCCATATGAAAATAATTTGATAATTTGGGATGGGAAAAAAATTCCAGTAAGGGATATAAAAAAACCCATATTCCATTTTTAAACCAGAAACATGCATGATAATGTTTCCCTTTTTCATAATAAACATTTGAGATCAAATATTTGTGTACTTTTACATAAAAATATGAATTGATCCACATATTTTGTAAACCATTTTATATGAAATCATAAAGGAAAAATAATAATCATAAGGTTTTCTTAGAAAAAATAAAAACTCTTGAATACCTTACCTTGAGAAGCAATCCATTAACATTTTTTTAAAAGTCATAAATTTCACAAGATCATTTTCTCACGTTATGAAATAAAAATATTTACTTTATAAACCATTTAAATAAAATCATATAGTTACTTTTGGACATTATCCTCACAATAATACTTAAAATAACCCTTATAATGTAATAATATAAACGAATAATTTCCAAATCTCTTAGGATTAACCTTTCACTGGTAAACTTTATCACTTTACCCAATGCATTGGAGAGAAATAATGTGCTAACCCATTGTCAAAGAAATATCAAGATCACCCATAATTCATATAAAATTTATGAGAACAATAGAAAGAATCAAAAATATATTGATTTCAATTTAACATTAAAACATAATTTTCATTGTAATTCAACCCATAATAAATAATAATTTCATTTATCTTAACAAAATAAGAATAAATTTGCTTTCCTTAGAAAAAATATTTATAACTAATATCCTAAAAAAAATATAAAAATATTTACTTTGAAAATAATTATGGAATATTTCAAAGGTGTCTTTAAATAAAATAATATTTATGATAATGGTAAAAGTGATTCATTTTATAATTTTAAAAATAAGATGTATTTTCAAACTTTGGTAAAGAAAGTCAGAAGGAATCATATGAAGATTGTTAAGAAGATTACTTTTAAAATTTTTTTTTATGATAGTCAAAAATAATTTAAAGTGACCATTAGAAACCTTTCAAACATAAATAAGAACATTTTTAAAATATTTAAAAGAACATATACATGTAATAAATATTATTGAAAAAAAACATTAAATTTGTTTCTTAAAAGAAAGTATCTTACATCGAGTCCGGACTCATTTCGTTTGAATATCTAACATCCTAAGTAATAAAATTATATTAGTTTACTAATTTTTTAATAACCATTTTTCATGTTCATTTCATTATAATTATTCTCTGTATTTAATTTTTCCATGTTTTATTGAGTAACTAAAATGGTTATGTTCATGTTGGACAATTTAAGGACATTCAGTTAATAAGTCCAAAGTGAATTTGGTATATCGACAAAGGTTAAAGGGACTATGATTCCATCATCTATATAATCTTAATACTGAAAAAATAGTTTTTTATACATTAAAAACATTTTTATAACCATCCATGGATGGTTCATGTGGAAAATGAAATACACTTTATCATTGAGGTGGTAGTATTCACTTATGCAGAAACAACATTTCCATTTTTCTATTGGATATAAAAGAACTAATTTATATAATATTTTACATTAATGGAATCTTAATTATGTTATATATTTCATATTTATTCATTATTTTTATCCTTCTGAGCAACAATGTTAATCAATAACGAATAATGAATCACATCACTTTGTGGGGGTTGTATTCCACACATACCCATGAACAACGTTTTCATTTTCCAACGAAAAAAATGGTAAGAAGTTAAGTAATGTATTATATTTACATATAAAAAATAATTTCATAATATATTATATATTTATTAATTCAAAAATTATATCTAGTTTTGTGAGTCGGTGATGGAAAATGAAACATGTCACTTCGAGGAGGTGGTAGTCCACACATACGCACCTGGAATGTTTTCATTTTCCATTAGATGAAAAAGAGATAGAAAATATTTTTTCCATCAATATAATAACATTTTAATATATATATATATGATAAAAATATCATTATTTTATAGTGTTTGAAATATATTTTAATGAGGATGAAGAAGAAATAAACCTGAAATAGGTGTGTTAGGAATTATACCTCCTCCTCAGATATATCCCTTTGGATTACACCTTAAGCCTTCTAAGATGTTTCTTTTGAAAAGAAAAGGACCTCTAAGATGTGGAGATAATTTTTGGGATGGGTTTTGGGTAGGGATATTTTGAGCTAAGTGTCTCAAAAAGTGTGAAGAAATGGGGATATGAGGTTTACTTTTATAAGTGAGCAGAGTGAAAATCTTATGAATTATTTAAACCTTTAAATATATTAATTTTATTTATCAAGGTCAAGTGATAAAAAATTTCCAAATTTAGAAAACTTGATATAGTAAGGTCATAATCCACTCAACTAACCACATTTATACAATTTTTAGATATCTTTAATGCCATGTATCTTATCTTATCCCCCTTTCATGACCCCCTCCCTCCAAGGATGTGATAAATAAGGAAGAGGGGTAAGGACCCCTGAGTTCCGCCTCCAATAAGCCCCGAGTTTGAAAATATCACTAATAGTATAAAAATATACAAAATGGAACTTATTTCCCTCTATAATATAATACGTGATCTAGAAATTAGAGAAAAAAGCACTAAAAACATGAGAAGATAAAATAAAGGTAAACCAAAAACTATCCCACAATGCATGAATAAAGTGAACTAATACATATAAAAGTCTGTAGCATAATGTACCAAAATAAAAGTTTACATTAATGACACAAAAATAGATCCAAACTAGTTGGTAACATCCATATCGGTCTCCAAAGTCCTTTTGGAAACCTGAAAAATAGTTTATATACATAGGGTGATCATAACAGCTATACTCAGTAGGGAAATAACCATGGTATCAAGTGCACATGTAAAAACAACATGCTAACGTGCCAGTGAAGAATAAAAGAACCAAAAAGCACCTAAATAGATCAAATAACCATCCCATATTCACCATGGATCACTCTCCAAATCATGCAACCGAAATATTAATATATAATTAAGATCATAATAAATAAAGGTGCCCTACTACCACTTCCCCACAGATTTACCGCTCTCACACCCCAATGAATAATGTTTTACTATCTCATACCTTCCACACATATCACATCACATAACTCCTAACTTAAATACACATTGTCCATATCTAATGTGGGTTGAGATGCATCCATACCTACCCAACTCTCACAAGGTCTAACATATTGTTCTTGCATCAGGCATCACCAAGCCATGTATTTCCCAGATACAATTGGGCCATCACATATCTTCTCATCACACTACCAAGGAAGTTGGGTATTATGAATATGAATGAAATCAACCTTGTTCTCTCCTCCCACCATACATTACACCCTCTATATGTTACAGAACATCACTGCCTCACCACATCTCATCCCGCCCAGAAACACTTGGGACATCACACCACATCTCACCCAAATAAACCCATATCATCACTATTAAAGGAATAGTGGGGAAATGGGGTATCCAACCAGTCATATCACCACCATCCAGAATGTTGTAGAAAACACCTAAAACCTAGAAACTCTATGAATTGTTATGTTTATCCAACTAAGGTGGGGTTTATATAGAAATAACATAAAATACATTGTATATATTTATTACATAATACCCAAACTATGGGTTCACAACCACTACACCATAGAACACCAATAACCACTAATGTACCACACACAAACTGTCACAAATGTTGACTCTATTATATATAACATATCATACAACCACCACACAATCCATACAACATTCCCACTTTTAGTTCAGGTTCCACCCCTTTTATTTATTTACCTGTTATATTTCACATTACATAACCCATTATTTCAATCAATTCATTTAATCCATTTACAACAAATATATTTCTTGCACATATTTCTTATTTAATAGCTAATTTTGTTCTGTTTAATTATCACAATTAATTTTGTGGTTAACTAGGAAACTATCACAATCACACCACACAAAAATCGGATTGTCTCACACAACCATCACCACAACACCTCACATCCACCATCATAACCACACTACACCAACCAAACCATCCTTTCACAATAACCATGTCTCACAACAAAACATCTACACACAAAAACCACACATCACCACCTCACGTCACCACTATACATCATCACCACAGTGAATCAAAACCACTCACATCACAACCAGTACACATCACAACCACTATAGAACACAACCACTACACATCAAAACTACTACGCATAATATCCCACAACTTCTCACATTACATCCATGTAAACCAACAATTGCAACATATCCCCACACATCAAACATCCCAGTCAGTCACCTCTATCACTGCACAACATCCCAAACCATGTAGGGAAACATAATAAGATAAAGCACACAACAACAACACATTAAAACTTCTACAATTTATTCAAGGTGTTTCATCGCATGACTTATTTATTTAGAATTGGGTTTATAAAATAAGCTATATTCCAAGTACAACCTATTTATTAGCCAAATATATATTCATTATCCTTTTATTTAGGATGTAATTGCACAAAAATGCAACAAAGTTCTTAAAATTTATCAACTACTATTTAAATAAGGCTTCCAACAGTCGTTATTTTCATAAAGGAAACAATATGGAAAAATATAATCTGTAACAATATCCATGAATTCAAGACATGTGATATCCCCTATACTCATCATGGCAAGGAATATGGGAAGGAATATATTCTAAAGGAACCAATGGTTCCTCTAAAATAAAGAGGTAGTAAAATCCCAAATGGGGAGAAAAATAGGCTGATCAAAACCTATTTAAAATCTAGAAAATTCCCCTTTCACATCATGATTTACATATTCATGATGTGAGTTCCTTGATCCCTATATATTATAATCCATAAAACCAATAAAAGGCATGAATTTCCCATATTTACAATTTTTTTCTAAAATTCACATCACATTATCTAGATTTAATTACACATTGTGAATTACCCTTTCATGACATGAATTTGTTTCTTATTTCACACCTCATCCAAACACAAGTCATGAATCCTATAGCCTCACATGTCATGAATCACCAACTCACAATGTGAATCTAGTTAACATCATTAACCACCTACTATAGTGCTCATGTACCCCTAACTCCATATAACCTCCTCAATCCTCCTCTGAAACGCTCCCAACACCTAAACTGACAAAGTGACGATCTTGTAAGGAACACACCATTACATAAGATACCTCTCAAACAATTATTATCCTTGAGAATAAAAACCATAACCAAATAAATAAATGTATTTGAATAACCAGACCATGAGATACCACTCAAGGATATCATCATGCCTCAAATGCTACCACTATCTAAACATGCCAAACCTAAACACCCACAAAAAAATGTATAGCAACATAAAAAACTCTCACCAGGAATAACATCACACATTTCATACCAACTACAAGACACTAATCTCTAAAAATTCATATATATCAACATATCAACATCTACATAACCCAAACCAACCAATACCAAAACCCACACAAAACACTACCCGAGCACAAAAAATCAAGGTATTCCATCTTTAATGTAAATAATTATCCTATTTGGGTAACAATGACTCACTTTTAGGGTTTTAATCACATACAAGTATAACATTTATTTATTAGGAATCTGTTATTACCCTTTTTTCTTATGTCGGAATCTTTATCACACATTAGAACCACAAGGAAATATAAAACTGATATCAAAACATCACATCATAAAAAAAAACTGGAAAAGAAAAACTCAAAACAAATCTGGGAACTGGGAATGAATCTTTATCTCTTGATCCTAAGTACTCTCCTATATTTCACCATTCATCCACTATACATGAACCAATGCAATGGTTCATCTATGAATCAACTTCTCTTATCGATCATGGATCTCTACTAGCATCTCCATGAACGTTGCATCATCCTTGATATCCAACTCTACACATTTTATGACTTGGGATTCATTGTGAAGATGATAAGAAAGCTAGGATAGATGGAAGATATAGTGGATCCTCTCCAAAATAAGTGTAAAGGTCAACTAATACACCACCACTCTAAAACAATCCACAACACTTGACTCATGAACTGCTATAAAATGAGCATAATTCATCAGTCAGTCTATTATCAACCAAATTTCATTACAATATTTCTAGGAACTAGGTAAACCTATGATTAAATCCCTCAATATTTATACCCATTTCCACTCAATAACAACTAAGGGATACAAAAAAACCTCTAGAAACATGGTGTTCTACTTTCACCTACTGAAAACCAAAACACTTCACCACAAACTCTTCCACTAGTCATTTCATCCATAGACCCCAAATCTATCGCATCAACCGTTGATTAATATTTTCACCCCAAGATGTAATTATTTTGGTGAGATATGAAACTCATGGAGAAAATTTTCTTGAGTCACCTACAAAATGTACAACCTCCCCTAAAACAACATCTAGTTTTGAACATCGTACAACCATTACTCAAAATCATCACCATGGCCTACACGATCATGAATCACTTGAACCTCTGAGTCTCCCAACTCAGACTCCTCCACCTTCTATATCATATATGACACTATGATCATACGTTAAATAAATTTTCATCCACTTTTCTATCATATGTCAAGATGTATTGCGGAAATATCCTCCATCCCTTTCCAAACATTTAGAGACTCCTGAGCCACATGTCATTGGGACTTCAGACTAAATGTATTGGCCACCACATTCTAATATCTTAAAGTGTAATAAATCTAAAATTCATAATCCTAAAGAAAATATATCCACCTATGCTTGAATAGATTTAGATATTATTGAGAGGAAACATATTTCAAGATCTTTTATTCTTTGAAAACCATGAATCATTCCCCAATAATCTAATTCTGCAACAACTTTAGTGAAAAGAAAATTACCACTAGATAAAAAAAAGGGTGGAATAGTTTTCCTCATGGGTATATAACTTACTATACCCACAATAGAAAACATCTCTCTAATAAATCAAAATGAATCCCAAATCTAGACAGGATGCGCTATAGAAAACAACAAACAACACTCCATCCTTTAAAAACTAAAGCACTGGATCCCTGACTAGATTCTCCTTCAAGTAACTAAATGCTTCCTAGAACTGATGAATCCACAAAAAATACTACTTCTTTATAATCAATTCCAATAGTGGTGTCATGACTCAATATAAATCAGGTACAAATATCCAAAAATAGCATTCAATCCCAATGAAACAAATAACCTCTTCCATGTTCTTCTGGTATTCCCAAGAAACAAATTCTTTGATCATTTATGGGTCCACTTCCACACCCTATTGAGACACAACATGTCTAAGGAAATGCACCGCCCATATTCAAGACTCAAACACGGAAAACATTTCATAGAGTTTGTGGTATCAGATGACATGAAAAACAAATCTCAGATGCTCAGTATGATCCTCCAATGACCCCTAGTAGATCAAGATATCATGGATGAATAAGATGATGAACTATTTGAGGAAATCGTGGAACATGGATTTCATGAGCTCCATAAACATGACTAGTGCGTCCATAACAAAAAATTCCATGACCAAAAACTTGAAGTGCCTATACCTGCACCTGAAGGCTCTAATTGGATTATCTTCATTCCTCAACCTCAACTAGTGACATCCATACCACATATTGATCTTCAAAAACCAAATAGACCCTCTCAAAATGGTCTAAAAGACCATTTATTATTGGGATAGGGTAACAGTTCTGGATTTTCACCTAATTTATCCCCTAGTATTCTGTACATATCATCATACTGTCATCCTCCTACTTAGTGAACAACACTGAAGCACCCATAGAAACACACTAGGTCGGATTAAACCCATATCAATCATATCATCTACCTGAAACCTCAACTCTCACAAGGCTCCATTAGATTGGGATATATCAAAATCAGAGACACAGCCAACTGGAACTCTATCCCGAACTTGAATTTTCATTGAGGGGGTTGTGTTATAACATCCTCTATAAAACGTCCAAGAAATACTAAAAATCCTTGGGAACATACCCAACATGATATTCCACCAAAATCTCCACAAACTATGAAACAAGAGTCTCCACATTACCATATCCCATCTAACAATCTCCCCCTCCAATGAATGCCACTTGCTGGCCCTCCACATTGTAAAAAACACTCCTTCGGAAGCATTCGATGAATGAACATAGGGAATTCAACCAATATATGCCATGGACAACATTATATGGATATATATGTTGTAATAAGAAGTATCCCACTAACCGGTGTTGACCCATAACTATTCTACATCCCCATCACACATCAAACAAGGAATCCTGACCTCTAACAAAAATTGATAACACTAAGGGCGATGGAAGCCTCTCTACATCTGGTCCTGAAGCACAAACCAAAGTGGGAGAAAAAAGGAATGCGAGGATATTGAATTAAACAAAGAACATGAAAGAGTATATGATAATCTAATTGTACCTTGAACTACTCCTGACTCTTCTGGCACAACCATATATAACATGTGTAATTGACCACGCCCATCCCCTTGGTCTATCTCCTTCCACATAGCATGACCATTATCCAACCTAGGTCCCTATGTTCAAGCACTATCATGAGGTTACATTGTTCCAACATCATCTATCCCTATATATTTATAAAATGATAGTGGTCCCTACTACTTAAACTACCTCGGAGGCAACTATTGCAGCTACCGAAAAGGGATCCAAACACCCACCTGATACTGGCCTCCCTGATTGGTCAGGCACTGATCCCGATGATTACCATATCCTATAAAGACATAAAATGAAAACAATAAACCTCCAGTAGGTTCTAAAGACCCACTATCTACATAAGTATAGAAGGAGATCTACCGCAGCCAGCTCCCCACTGGCTGAAACCCAGAATGCCTAAACACTTGAAGCCCACTACCTGAAGCACTTCTCCTCAAGATTAACTACTAGAGATTCTCTTGATGCTCAACTCCTAAGGAAATAATCTTCTTGATGACTTTATAATTTTTCTTCACCTCATTATAGAATATTATTGGAGATGGAGTAACCACATACCTGATCACATGGCATATATCCTGCTTCAAATCTTGAAATCTGGACTCCTCATCTAGGAAAACTTCTTGAGAGAATTTTAGGATGTCCTTGAACCCCATTCCCAACTCCCACATTCTCAATATCCCTTGTTGAAGGGAGACAAAGTCTTGCCTCTTTTCTACCCTCATTGTTTATGAAAGGAATTATGAACGATATCCTTTTATAAATAATGGACACAAAACCTTTTCCTGCTTTCGATCACCAAGAAACATCATCCACCACATACATGAAACACTCTGCATCTAACTCACAACCAATAGCTCCCAAAACACATACCACAATCATATCAGACTAAAAGTGATATTGAGATCCTCCAACCAATGAATTATCACCAGATTAGAGATGATCCCCTTTTACTTTCCTAAACTCTATTTCTAAAAGGAAATCAAGGATATCTTCCATGCCTCATCCTTTTATGTTAGTTCAACCCTCAAAAAATCAACTAGTTCAACCTCAAATTCCTAATACACTCAAAGATGATGAATAAGATCCATTCTTGAAAAGAAAGGAGAACATACTAAGACCGATAATCATCAAATTTAAAATTATTATTTTTTATTTATTTCATTTTACTTTCCATGAAAACCTAATTCATATAAGAAAACAAACAACATAAGGCATGTACCTCTCATAGGCCTATACCCTGTAAACTAGTCCACCTCACTTGGTCATTCAATATGCTCATATTCTGTGCACTAGATCATGGGGGCCCTAAAATCATGAGTCTTGGATGATATACCTTATCTATATCACACTCCAAGATCATCTAGCACCACTTCCCTACCAAACCACATAGCCCTCACCACGACTAACTCCATAATTCATTCTATAACTCAACCATCACCTCTGATACCATGCTATCATGACCCCACCCTCCAAGGATGATTCAATGAATGAAGAGAGGTAATGACCCCCCGAGTCCCGCCTTTAGTAGGACTTGGGTTAGTAATTGTCCCTGAGGGTATAAAAATATGAAAAATGGGAGGAGATACCCTTTAAAATATAAAAATGAAATGGGAGAAATGATAAAAAAATTTCTAAGAAACTCAATTTGATAAAATAATGGTAATCCAAATACTATCCCACAAGTCATGAATAAATTAAACTGATATATATATATATAAGTATCCAATATAACATACCAAAAATGAATGCCTATGGTAGTGACACAAAAACAGATCCAACCCACTTTGTAATATGTAACTCAGTCCACAAAGTCCTCCTATAAACCTGAAAAAATATTTATATACATGAGGTGATCATATTAGGTATACTCAGTATGGAAATAACCAAGTTCTGAAGTGCACATGTGAAAACAAAATGTTAATGTTCTAGAGAACAAACAACATAACAAACTAGAACCTAAATAGGTCAACTAAATACCAAGTATCACTATAGTTTTCTCACCAAATCATCCATCCAATATAGTAATATATCATCAAGATCGTAACAATTCAAGGTGTCCCACTACTGCTTCCCCACTAATTTTACCCTATCATGACCCTACATCAAGCGTACTCTGCTCTCATCCCTTCCACACATATCACATAACATCATATAAAATCTCACCTAAAGACTCCTAGACCATCTCGGATGTGTGTCCGGATGCATCCCTACCTACCCCACCCTTGCAAAGTCTTGTATCCTATACTATAAGAAGGCATCACCACACCACATCTCACCCATGGAAACCAAGGATATCACATCTCATCTCATCGCATGACTGATGAAGCATGTTTTCATGATTGTGAAGAAAATAAACCTCATTCTATCCTCTAACCATGTATGAACCCCACCATATATCACATCACATCACTTCAACATCACATCTCATACAACCTAAAAACATGTGGGCCATCACACCAAATATCACCCAAATACACTTGGGTCATCACTACTAAAGGAAGAATGAGTAATATAGATATCCATCCATCTATATCCCCACCATCAAGGATATTGTGGAAAATAACTAGAACCCATAACCTATGAGAATTGGTAAAGTTATCCAACTAAGGTGGGGTGTGAATAAAAATAACATAAAATACAAGATATAAAGATATAGAATAATACCTAACCTATGGATTCACAACCACTACACAAGATCATGTCACATCTCCACTACCGTACACACACCAATTGTCACAACCACTGTGGCCATTATATACAACATATCACATAACTTCCACAAAAGCCACACAACCTCACATCCACCATCACTGTTGTACCACAACTAGAGTAACCCAATACTAACACATATATATACATTAAAACATTCTTCAAGAATATTTATTACATTACATAAACACAGAGCCAAATACCATATTACTTTAGTGCCTTTGGAAACATGGAAACATAAACACTAGTCCAATTGAGACATATCATCTCCCATTAAATTATTCATAACTAGAAACCTTTTTAGACACACCAAACATATTTTATATCTCTATAACATATAGAAATGAAAAATAATAAAGGGGGATCTTAGACGATCAGTAAGGGTGGAAAAGGGAGATATGTAAGTATAAAATGAAGATAAGTGTATGTGAACATGAGCATAATATTTGAAAACTATACCCTACATATCAAAGAACATAATCATGAGTCATGGAATAAATATTAACAGTTCAAAAGACATGGATCATAAGGAAATCAATTAATATGAGCCATAAGGACATAAAATAGGAATAAGACATGAATTTTTGGCATACACATAAGAATAAAAAAATCTTTTCCAAATTTTTCAAGGATCGCTTCCAAGGCCATCATAGTAGAAAAATTCCTTTACTGTACAATGTTCACTCATAGTTTCATCCCTATAATACTTTACAGATTTCACTCAACATTCCAACCCCATATTGTTGTACTAGGTTCACTCCCCATTCTATCAACACCAAGCTCATGAGACGTATAAATCGTTACCCAATTCATTGGAGAGATATATATATCTCACCCATATCATAATGAAATAATATGTATGTGTGCCACAAGATCATAAACATTCATCATATTATAACCTATGAAATGAAATGGGTATCATAAACATTTCATCATATATTAACATGTGAAAAGTTCAAAGTTTCATAATAATTTCATCATATCATAACCCATTAAAATAATTGGGTTTCATAATCATATAACCCATGGATGAGAAATTGGTTTCAAAAGAATATAACTCATGGAATAGAAACAAGTTTAATAAACATCATGCCATCAAAACATAAAAAATTCAGAGAATTAATATGTTTGTTACCCTTAGATAATATCCCAAATATGGGTCGAGTAGCACCAAATTATGTTGTATTATATGGAAAATAATTTTAAATTTTCATTTAAAACATTAAATGAAGAAAATATCCTTTCTACTTTGAAAATCACTTTTTATAACATGAAAAACTTTTGAAAAACTTTTTCTTTAAAATACATTTTAAAAACAATGAATTTATAGAATATTTGGAAAAAATTATCTTGAAATAACTGTTGAAACATGTAAAGGAAACTTCAAATGAATGACATTCATGATGGTGGGTAATCCATACATGGCATACATGTTAAATGAATATTATTTTTGCACTGTAAAATCTTTTGAAAAGTGTATTGATTAGAAAATGACAAGAAGATTCCTTTGAAAACATTTTTTTCAAATGAAAAAATAGATACAAATTTATCAAATAAATCATTTTGAAAAGATTAAAAAACAATTTTAAAAATATTTTTATAAAACATGGTTTTGAAAGTAAATGTATTGCTGACCGAAGAGATAAAAAATGTGGTATTTTATTAAAAATATTTTCTTAATTATATAAAGAAAAAATGGATGGATAAATGGTAATATTACTTGAATATATCATGAATAACCATAGTAGATGAAAATTAATAACAATTATTTATTTTTGGATCATAATATTTCATCAATTGAAGCATAATCATAAACAATCCTGATGAATGATGTGATTGTAGTAATAAAATCATACCACTTTGGTAACATTGAATCATTAAAACCATGAAGGAATAACAAAAAAGTAAAATTAAAATATTATGAGGATGAAAAAATTGATGATATTTCATGTCAAATGGGTTTTATAGACATCTCAGGAAATAATATAGATGCACAATATAACGTATGTCTCAATGAAAGAAAATTGAGACTAAAATCCAGTTACCACTTTTGTAACATTTTATCCATAATCCCCATGAAATATATATAATGAAATGAATATTTAAATACCAACAATTCTTAGTATAATAATCATAAAATACATCCATATAAATTATACACACCACATACAATAAATAGGTGGTGATCATGGATTGTGTCTCATGGAAAATAAAAGTGAGATGGAAATCTCTTACCTTAAGTATTGACTTTCAACGTAGTCATTAAAAATTATAGTATAATAAATATAAGTTCATTATAAATATATTAAATAATCATATTAATATATATAAAATCATATATTTTTTTCTTTTGACCTTTTATTACCCATTTATTAATGATTCCAAGTTAAAGTTATGTTTCTGGTAATAACCGCTTAGTTTTTCGTATATGTTTTGATTTTTATATTTTTGGTTATATTATATTAATTATGATTTCATAATATCCTGAGTGATAAAAATGATATAAATATCATATATGTTTAGTATATATGTACTTATAATAATCTATAAAATATATAAATGGGAAATGAAATACATTGTTCATGGAAATGGTAGGTCATACGTACACGTGAAGGATGTTTCCATTTTCCTGAAAGATAGAAATAAAGAAAATTATGTGAGTTGTTATTATTAATAAATAATTTTTATGTAATATATTTCACATATTTTTATTAAACACATCCTTAATACATTTCATGTATTGTGTTAACAAATCACAAAGCATCACGAGGCTGTAGTCCGCCACACACACGAATAGCATTATCGTATTCCTACAAAATAGAAAGAATGAAGTTGTGTGTGATATAAAAATTAAAAAATCAAAATAAAATAATAAAAATAATTAATATCATATATAAACATTATTTCCATCATTATTCTCAACCTTGATATGTGTTAATGGGAAAATGAACAGCATCGGTTCACGAGGTGGTAGGTTGTCGTACACACAAACGATGATTTCATAACCCATTTTATAGAAGTGTGTATAGTTTTGGGTCATAAAATTTACATAAAAACATATTATTATATTTAATATAATTATTTTATTATATATGGATTATATAAAAATAATTAAATTTGTTTGAGTAATAAATAAAATAAAAATGTTTGTGGATGAATGTTACCTCTTCTCCGGGTATCTTCTATTGGTTTGCACCAAAGGACTTACTTGGTTGGATTGCATACCAAAATAATGATAATAGGATAAGGGGATAGAATTTCTTAAGATATTTTTATATTTATTGGTTGACCTAAAGGGCTTGAGAGGTGTGAACAATGGGGGATAGTGGGTGGCTTTTTATAAGGGATTTGATTGGAAAATTTGTAAATTTTTGAAAGAGAGAATTACATACATGTTTTTTCAATGTCAAGTGTCTCAAATAGTGGAAAAATATCAATAAAATAAGGTATAAGATCAAAATATTTCTATAAAATTATTGTTGGAAAATTTTCTAGATTATATTTTCCTTAAGTGGAAAGTTTAGTCTATTGGTAAACTCATTTTGCTCTTAATCATCATGATTAATTTTAACTGTTTTCACTAATCACTTTGAGAAAAAATTAAATTAGACTTATTATAAATTATAAATTATTCTTATTATAAATTTTTAATCCATTTATCCAAATTTAATTCATATAATTGGACGAAATTAAGTTAAAATTAATCCCACAAACAGTACGAGACAACATGTTTTTAAAGTGAAAATGTTGAAAAGTTTGAAATGTTTTTATATCCAAATTCTATGTGAATTTGAATATAAGGACCTAAATTTTATTGTTTCATGAATAATTTTACTAATTATAATTTAATATCATTTTAAAATATTATTTAACTATATAAAAAAATTAGACCAAAATGCAGTTTTGAATTAAAATTCATTATTTTTCACTATTCATCCAAAATTAAATATTTGAGAAAAATCTCAAAAATTTAATATAAGTTAATTTTAACATTATAAATACAAAAATTAAGTTTATTTTATTAAATTTAATTTCTAAAAGTGTCAAAAATATATTTTATCATTGATTATAGAAGGACATAAAAAGCAATTCTTTTGAGAAAATAGTATTTTCAAAACATATAAATACTTTACCAAAATTTATATATTTCACTATAAATATATTTTATTTATATAAAACCATTATAAATAATATATAAAATTTTGTTATTACTATTTATATTACTATGTTTAATATCTATTTTATGATAGTCATGTTTACTAAATTATAATAATAAAATGTTGTTTTGTAAAAATTCACTATTTTGTATAAAGAATGTTAAACCTGGTGTTTCATTCAACCCAATATTAAATTGGTGTTATATATAATTAATTCCAAAAATAATTTTAATTTTTTTGAAAAAAATCACAGAAACTTTGGTTGTTACATTCTATCCCCCTTTAAATCAATTTCTCCCTTGAAATTTATAACTCTAATACAAACAACTGAGGATACTTCTACATCATCATATCCTCATGTTAAGATGTAGATTCTTAAAACTAGAGGTTTTACCTCAAAAATTTTACTGGTTGAGTGGTCTTGTTTTATAGACCGTTCTCTGTATGATCCAGAATCTCCACTAGTTATTCCTCATAAGAAAGATCATGATCCAGTGGTATGACCTCTTAGTTTAATACATGTGAAGGGTCCAATATGTACTTCCTTATGAGAGATACCTGGGAAACATCATGGACTTGAGAGAGGTTTAGTGTAAGAACCAAGTTATAGGATACTATCCAGAAATAATAAATAATTTCAAAGGGATTGATATACATATATCTTGGTTTCCCATGCTTCCTAAATCTCATGACCTTCTTCCATGGAGAAATTATTAGAAATTCCTTATCTCCCACTTGAAATTATAGATCATTTAGAAGACTATTAGAATTACTATTCTGCTGACCCTGAGCTGCCTTGGTATCCTATTTAATAGTTCTAACCTTATTGACCATTTTTTCGACTAACTTAGTCCCCAATAGCGTCCTTTCTCCAACCTCATTCTTGTACTTCGGGGCTCTAAATTTCTTTCCATAGATAGCTTCATAATGAGCCATCATAATTCTTGAATGAAATCTATTGTTGTAATAAATATCAACTAGAGGAAGCTTTTGATCCCTAAAACCATTGAAATTCAAATAATAAGATCTTAAAATATTTTCTAGGTTTTTAATTGTTCTTTTAGGACGAAAATCTATTTGAGGATTTTGCGTAGTATAGAAACTCAACTCTGTGTCAAGTGATTGCTAAAGGCTTCTGTAAAAATTTGAGGTAAGCCTTATATTTTGACCATATAAAATGGAATGTTCTACACCATGCAATATTACCACTTACTTAATATATACCCTATAAATATAATTCAGATATAAGTCTTCTCAGATAGTGATGAAGTGTGTTAACTTAGTATGTTGATCGAATACCACCCATATAGAATTATACCCTTTAGAGATTTTGGGGATTCTAATGAAAAAATCCATAGTGATATACTCTCATTTCAACTTTGGTATGGGTAATGTATTAAACATCCCCTTACACATTTTTCTTTATGCTTTAACTTGTTGACATGAAAAGCACTGAGATAAAAACTCTGTGATGCCTCTCTTCATGTCATCCCACCATAGGTATTATTTCAAATCTCTATACATCCTCATACTTCTAGGATGAACATACAATGAATAACTATGACCTTCCTCTAAAAAATCCTTCTTCAGTTTTGGTATGGAAGGAACACGTACACGATTATTGAAGCTTATCATTCCATCATGATCAAGGATAAAATCTAGAACATTTCTAACTTTCTTTTTCTGCTCTACATCCTCCTTATGTGCCTCTTTAATATTCACATAGATATATGGTTGAACATTCTATTGAGAAATATAAGATTATTCCCCTTCCATTAGGAATTGCATATCCATATTTTACAAATCCATAAATATTGGGTCTTTTGTGATCCACCTCATGGATTATCTTGCTTGATCCTTTCAACTAAATGTATTATCCACTTTTTTCACTATCCTATGGTGGTAATTTATTGAGCAGTCATGATCTTTAATCATCTCTAACCATTTTCTTTAGTGCATGTTAAACTCCTTCTATGAGAATATTCACTTTAAATTTTTTTATCATTATATATATCAAAATTTTCTCTCTAAATATAATTCTTCCATATATTTAATGAAAAAATTATCGTTGATAAATTCTAATCATGATTTGGGTAATTTTTATCATGAATCTGTAGTTATCATGAGGCATAAACTATAACCATGTCATTCTTCATAAGAACACATCCTAATACCCTATTGGATTTATAACTATAGATTAAAATACCTTATTCACTATAGGTTAATGTATGAACAGTTTCACCGACTAAACTTCTCTCCAATTCATTTAAATATTCATCATATTCATCTACCCATAGGAACTTGGATCCCTTTTGAGTTAACATGGTTATAGTATTAGATAGTCCTGATAAAATCACCACAAAATGTTGATAATATCCATATAAACCAAAAATGTTATGGATCACGGTCCCCATGATTGGTCAAGAACAACATTATATAGAATCCATCATTGATGGATCAACTGATAGACATTATTATGAGATTATGTGACCCAAAAATGAAGCCTTTTTATCCAAAATTCACACTTTTTAAATTTTTCATATATTTTACCCTTTTTTGGGGTCTTTAGTATAATTATCAAGTGGTATTTATGTTATTGTTTTCACATTTAAGAGATAAAAATATCATCAATTAATACTACCACAAACTGATCAAGCTAATATCTAAATACTCTCTTCATTAAATACATGAATATAGTAAGGGAATTATTAAGACCAAAAGGCATCACTATAAATTCATAGTGTTCATACCTTGTATAAAATTTCAAATTAGTTATATCCTCATTCTTGATCCCTAATTTATGATATCCAAAATGAAGGTTAATCTTGGAAATGTATTACGCTTCATACATTTTATGAAACAAATCATCAATATAATTAATAGGATAATTATTCTTAATTATTATATTATTTATCTCCCAATAATCAATGAAAAGTCACATTGATCCATATTTCTTTTTCAAAAAAATAATAGGTGCACCCAAAGGTTACACATTGGGCCAAATGAGTCCTTCATCAAGGTTTTCTTGGAGGTTCTTATTCAATTATTACAACTCAATTAGGGTCATTCTATTGATATTCATTGAAATTAGTGTGTCTCCAGGTATGAGTTCTATTGATAAATCAACATCTTGTTTTGGTGTAAGGTAAGAAAACTCTTTTGGAAAGATATGAAAAATTCCATAACAATAGGAATATCATCAATGATGAGTTTCTAGCCAACCATTTGAGATAAACACCCCTTTTAGATGGGCATTAAAGCCCATACATGGGATGTAATATCCATTGGAAGTTAATACTTATCATCACATTGATAGATGATCGTAGTTTGGTTTGGAATATCAAACTTAACATCCCTTCCACAAAATTTAATGTAGGGTTTATGAAGAGAAATCCAATCCATACCTAGGATGACATAAAATTCAACTATAGGAAGAATGGAATGATTTTTAGGAAGCACAATTCAACCAACGTCAAGCAAAGAGGAATCATAGACTTGAGATGTGATAATCATACTATTAAGGGGTTTCACTACTAATTAAACATCTAATCATTTGGGTGGGATATTGATACCTTTATAAAATTATTTATATATGAAATAATTGGTATATCCATATTCAAATAAGACATTATCAGTTCTATAGTGGATGGATAGTGTACTTAAAAAATATAGTAGTCCCCTTAATAAAATTTCCTCTATGATTCTTCCCAAACATTAGGCATAAAGTGCATTTTATATTCTTCTCTACAAGGTTTTTATATTTTCCATCGAAATTAGTCTTTCTTTTCTTGTCAAAACCATGATATTGATTCATATATCCAACATCTATTTAAACATTGACATAAAAATGCACAATATATTCATATTTACTGAAGTCTATTATAGATAACTCCCTTCGTATAATTGGTTTTAATATAATGAAGAATCAACCAACCTTAACTTCATGTTTGATAATGATACGTAAGTGTAACTCACATGTCTTGTAAAATTATCCTCGTAGGTACCCATAGATTCATCATACTTTTTATTACCTCAAAGAACTCCTTTTCTATCTTCATACGAAGAACATGAGGAAAGCACTTAGTAAAAAATAAGTTCTTAAAATAAAACCAATCTATGGAGTCAATTTAATCTTGTTGCCTTTTATTCTTGATATGATCCCACCATTGATCTGACACACCGTACAAATGGTAGATATCCAAAATGAATTTTTAATGTTCCAAAGGTAGAAGAGTAGAAAATATTTTTTCAATGGTATTGATCTATTGTGAAGAAACTAGTGGGCCATAAGACCCGCTGAAAGAATGTGGATGTTAACTCATAAAGGACTCAGTAGAATATTGGTCCCCCATTTTCCCATTTTAAATTCTAGCATGATTTATTGTTTAAGAAATTTTTATGATCATAGGAATGATATTTTTCATTCCATATCCCATAACATTTGGATTATTATAATGAAAATAATTTCATTGTCCATCACAGTCAACATTTACGTAGTTCCTTCTGGTTCCATCAATTAACTAAAACCAAAAAAACATATATTAAGAAACAATAATCATAGTGGGGAACCACATTATCATGAAAAAACACTTATAGGATGTCTAAATTATGAAAACTTATTTAATATATGACAACTTCGGTTTATCCTAGGTCATTCATAGTCATCATCTATTTAAATCCTTCATGATGGTTCATAAAGAGTTAGTGATTTTTCAAACCATATCCCTCAGTAGTTTCAAACTAGGTGTGGAGAAAGGCCCATTGTTGCGCACTAGTTCTCGATTGATACAAGATCAATAAGGCATTTTTAGGGTTTTCCCCTATGTACATATGTTCCATACCCATATTCACTTGTATTATCTAGATAAGGATGGAATGTTATATAAACCACTCATTCTATCATTCACCAAAATTTCAAGACCCTCTCTTATACTTTAATACTAATCCTTAGACATGAAATTAGGGATCTCAGTAACATTTTGTCATCCTATTTTCCAAAGGTTAACTAAAACTTTTATATAAAAGCAATTATACTGACCTCGGATTAACATACATAAACATTACATCATTTTTTCATAATATTTATTACATTACACCAAGACACTCCAAAAGACTATATTAGTTTAGTGCCTTTGGAAATATGGAAACAGAAAGACTAGTAAAAGTGATCTACACCATCTCCCATTACATTTTTCATAACTAGAACCCTTACTAGACACATTATACATAATATATATCTTCATAACCTGGAGAAATTAAACATAAGAAAGTGTGAGATTATCTTCTGAGTAAGGGTATAAAAGGTATATATCTAAGCATAACATGAACATAATGTTATGAGGACATGATCATAATATTAGAAAACTATAACCCACATAGAAAATATCATAATAATGAATCATGAAATAAATCTTGGCAGTTAAAAATACCAGAATCATAATGGAATACAAGAACATGAGCCATGAGAACATAACAAGGGAATACGATATGAATTTTTGGCATACACATAAGAATATAAAATCATTATTATATTAGTCAAGTCTCACTACCAGGTTCATAATAGTGGAAAAAGTCATTTATTGTACTGAGTTCTCTCCTCATTATAGCTCTGTAATACTATACTGAGTTCACTCCTCTTTACATCAATGTATTACTATACTAGGTTCACTCTTTTTTCTAGGCATGTCTATCTCATGAGATATATAAATATTTACCCAATTAATTATATGTATTAATAGGTCCCACACATATCCTAATTAAATCACACATATGTGTGCTATAAGATCATAAACAATTAATCAAATCATAACCCATGAAATAAAATGGGCATCACAAACATTTCATTATATATTTAACTATGTAAAATTGATAGGTTTCATAATAATTTCATCATATAAAAACCCATGAAAATAATTAGGTTTCATAAGAATATAACTCTTAGAAGAGAAATGAGTTTCATAATCATATAACCTACGGAAGAGAAAAGGGTTTCATAAACATCATGCCATCAAAACATAAACCATTCATAGAAATAATTTGAATGGTTACACTGGATAATATCCATAGTAACTCATGAGTATCACCAATAGATGTCATATTATATTGAAAATAATTCTGAAAGATCATTTAAAACATCTCTTGAGTAACATATCCTTAACTATTTGAAAAATACATTTTAAAACATAAAATATTTTTGGAAACCTTTTTCATTTAAAACCATTTTAAAAACAATGAATTTCTATAATATTAGGGAAACAATTATTTAAAAATAGCCTTCTAATCTTTAAAAGTATGCTTCAAATAAATTATGTAAATAATGGTGGGTAATCCATACATGTCATACATGTTAAATGATTATTCCTTTTTCACTGTAAATGTTTCAGAAAAGTGCCTTGATCAGAAAATGACAAAAGGATTTATTTTAAAAACAAATACATGAAGAAATGGGTAAAAATGTCTTTAATAAATCATTTTCAAAAAAAAATTAAACACTTTTGGAAATATTTTTAGAAAAGGTGGTTTTGAAAGAAATTATATTTCTAAACAAAAAGAGAAATAAATTCAGATATTCTTAAAAATATTTTCATAATTATCTTAAATAATGTTTTTTGAATAAATGGTAATTTTACTTGAATATATCATTAATAAACATAGGATATTAAAATTCATGAGAATTATTGAGAGATAGATCATAATATTTCATCAATGGAAGCGTAATCCTAAACAATCCTGAAAAACGATGAGATTGTAGAAATAAATTCTTACCACTTTGGTAACCTTAAATCATAAGCCCCGTAAATTAATAACATAAAATTAAATGTAAAAAATAATGATGATGAAATAAATTCATTATATTACATTTCATGTCAGATTTATATATGTCTTGTGAAATAATATAAGTGTATAATATAATGTACGTCTCAAAGAAGAAAAATTAAGACAAAACCCCCCCGTATCGATTTGGTAACATTTTACCATAAACCGTATGAAAGAGTGATAATCAAATAGATATTTAAATCAAAAATAATTATAATTATAGGAATAATAAAATACATCCATGGTAATTATTTACACCACATTTAGTAAATAAGTGGTGATTATGCATTATGTCTCACGGAAAATAAAAGTGAGAAGGAAATCCCTTACCTAAAGTATGGAATTCTATCATACTCATTGAAACTTACTGTATAATAAATATAAATTTATTATACATATATTAAATAATCATATTCAGATATATCATATAATATATGGTTTTTTATTAACTTTGATTACTCATTTATTAACGATTCTACGTTAAAGTAACATTTCGGGTAATAACCGCTTTGTTTTTTGTATATGTTTTGATTTGTTATATTTTTCTCTATTAATTTAATCATGATTTAATCATATACAGAATTATAAACATGATTTAAATATCATATATATTCATTATATTTTTATTTATAATAATTTATAAAATATAGAAATAGGAAATAAAATACACTGTTCATGGAGATGGTAGGCCGTATGTGTACATGAATGTTGTTTCCATTTTCTTATTGAATTGAAAGAAAGAAAATTATATGAGATATTATCATTAAAAAATAATTTTTATATCATATATATAACATATGATTATTAAGCCATTCATTAATACATTTTCTGTAAATCATGAATAAATCATATCACTTCATGTGGTGGTAGTTCGCCATACACACAAACGACATTATCGTATTCCCATAAAATGGTAAACATAAAGGTATGTGTGATATTACAATTAAATAATCATAATAACATTACAAAAATCATAGATATTAAAAATAAAAATAATTTCTATCATTATATCAAACCTTTATTGGTGTTAATGGGAAACAATAATGACATCGTTTCGTGAGGTGGTAGTCTGCTATACACGCGAATGATGATTTAGTAAACCATTTGAAAAAAGTGTGTGTGGTTGTAGGTTTTACCCTTATCATTATAACATATAAGTATATGTAATATAATTTGGTTATTATATAATCATTATATATAAATAATTTAACTGGTTTTAGGAATAAATAAAACAAAAAGTTTTGTTGATGAACATTACCACTTCTTTGGGTATCTCCTTTTAGTTAGCCCCAAAGGAATTCCTTTGTTAGATTTATTCACAAATGAAGGATTATATGACGAGGGTATGGAATTTATAAAGATATTTTTATAGGTTGTTTATGGTAAAAATGGATTCATTTATGTGAAGAGAGGGGGAGAGTGGGTGGACTTTTTTAAGGGATGTGAGTGGAAAGCATGTAAATTTTTGAAAGAGAGATTTCAAACCATGTTTTTTCCATGTAAAGTTTCTCAAATAAGGGACCAATACAGATCATAAAATATATAAGGTGAATATAGGGGCATAAAATGGGTGTTTTAAAAGTTTATAAGTCATATTTACCCTTAAGTTTAATGTTTATTCCCTTGATAAACTCGTTTTTCTCTTAATTCTCGTGATTAATTTTAATTTTTTTCAGTAATCAATTTGGTAAAAAATTAAGTTAGTCTTATTATAAATTATAAATTATGATGATTAAAAATATTTAATCTAATTTTCTAAATTCAATTCAGATAAGTGGAATAAATTAATTTAAAATTAACCTCATAGCAGGACATGACAATGGGTTTTTAAATTTAAAATGTTCAAAAGTTTGAAATATTTTTATATCCAATTTCAATTTTAATTTGATTATAATGAACTAAATTTTATGGATTTATTTATAATTTTACTATTTATAATTTGAAACTATTCTAAAATAAAATTTAACTATATAAATAAATTATACAAAAATGAAATTTTCAATTAAAATTCAATATTTTTAACTATTTATACAAAAAAGTAATATTTCATAAAAATACCAAAAATTTACGCTGAGATAATTTCAGAATTTGTAATTCAAATATTAATTTTATTTTATCAATTTTAATTTATAAATGTTTCAAAAATTAATTCCATTATTGTTTACATAAGGACATAAATAACAGTTATTTTGAAAAAATAGTATTTTAAAAACATATAAAGACTTTACCAAAAATTATATATTTCATTATCAATATTTTTTCATTATATAAAACAATTATAAATAATATTTAAAAATCAATTATTACTATTCATATTAATAATTTTAACAGCTTGGTTATAATGGTCTGGTTTAAATAATCATAATACTGGAATTTTCTTTTTAAAAAACTCAGTGTTGCATGTAATGAAAGTTAAACCTAGTTTTGCATGCAATGAAATATTAACATGGTGTTGTGTATAATAAAAGATAATAAATAAATTTAATTTATTCAGAAAAAATTGTAAAAACATTGTGTGTTTTGACACCATATAAACCATCTGACCAAAATAACCACATCTCACAACACAATCGCCGCACACAATAACCACACATCATCACCAATATTCATTACAGCCATTATGCATCAAACCCACCATGCATCACAACCAATGTGCATCAAAACCACTTTACTTCACAACCTCTATGCACTACATCACACAACTTCCCATGTCACATCAATCCCTACCAACAACTATATCACATCCTTACACATCACATAGCCCATACAGTCACCTCTATCACCACACAATAGCCCAAACCATGTAGGGAAACACAATTAACACAAAAAAATAGTAACAAAACATTCTTTCTTCAACAATTTATTCAAGGGTTTTCATTACATTACTTTTTATTTATTTAGAATGGGTAATATCACACAAACTAGATTCCATGGGAAACCAATTTGTTTGCAAAATATACAATCATTATCCTTTTATTCAGGGTGATATCACACAACAACACAGTAAGGGTCTCAACACATATAAACTACAAAAGAAAAAATTCACCCCACATCTATTTTTTTAGTAAGGAAACAACAAGGAATAATATCTCTAGCTATAGTAAAAAAGTATTCAAAACATCTGATATCCCCTATATCCATCAATTTTAGGATTGAAAATTAATTATTTTTATCATAAAAACCCATAATATCCACCTTAAGGAGAAAAATAATGCAATATCCACACATATAATGTAAAAAAGATAGAATTAGGTTTCCCTCCCTTGAAAAATATTTTCAATGTTGTTGTGTATCACAAGGAAAAGAATAAACTACCTGAAAAAAACAATTGAACCACGATATCATAGATCAACCAATTTCACACCAAAGGAACATAAAAACACAACTGAAAACATACCCAAAACCAAAAACACAATACCATAGTGAATGAAAATAGTTTAGAGGAGCACAGTCACTCGGACGGTGAAAACAAAAGTCCGTGGAAATGTAGAAGCAATAGGAGAAGAAAGGGGAGGAAGGACTATTCCTCTTTACCTCCCCACATGAAAACTCATTAGGCCAAGAAGGCTATCTCCAAAAAGGATAGCATTTAGTATGTGAACCTTCAAATTCTATGAGACCCATAGAATCTAGGTTTGGACCCTTTATTAAGCTCTGAGGAAAAAGTGGCCGAACAGTTCTTACTTCTTAATTCCTCTGAGTAGGAAGATGATAAAATTATGGGGAGGCCATTAAGAGAGACCCTTAATGAGTATAAATATTTAGGTATTAAAAAAAACCTGATTCTTGTTAGGGGATTCAATAGAGGGATAATTATAATTGTGGAGCACATCCAGTCTTGGGACCAACTGGTCTCGGTGTTTGAAAATTTGATAATGGTGGCTCCAAAACATCAGGTAAATGATATATCATGAAAGTTTTTTAGGGATATGTATTTGGCCATTATTAAGTTACTATTCTATGTCTCATGTTAAATTGGTGTTTCCTCTTGGGTTGGATATATCTCGGGTTTGGATGGAACTCGATTGTGGTTCAGTGTTTTCTGTATCTTCAGGTGAATTCTGGGTGTTTCGCTTCTAGAATTTTATCTGGTTCTTCTTCAGATGGGGTTTAGATCGTGAGGTCATCACCTCTTCATTCCCCATTGGAGTGGAAGACCAAGAGGGTATGGCTTGGACATCATTTTTGTTCTCGTGCATCTATGCACGAGACTATTTTCCTAGTGGATATTCTATGGTGAGGATCCATAACATGATGTAGTTGCTGGGGAGAGGAGAAAACTTGAATTTTTATTAGGGTTTGTATGTACCAGTTCTTTTGGTTGTTTTGTTGGATTTGGTGGTTCTCACTATTCCCTTCATAGTGATTTTATAAAATAAAAAATATATTTTTCAGTTAGTCAGTCATGAAACCACTACAATGCATGAATTTCCCAAATTTCTAACTTCCACTGAAATTCACATCACCTCGACTCTATTTAATTACACATCATGAATTAATATTTCAAAATGTGAATCTATATCATGATTCAAACCTCTGTCGAACACATGTTGTGAATCCTCCATCCTCACATGCTGCAAATCACTAACTCATGACATGAATTTGGTTCATGTCTTGAACCACCCGATTTAGTACTCCTATTGCTCCAACTCCACAGTACCTCCTCAAGCCTCCTATGGAACACTCCTAACACCCGAGCTAAATAAGTAATGGTCCCATAAGGCAACTATCATTACACCCCTCGGTTAACCCTTTTAACATTTATTGGGGTGATAATGTTTTACTATGATAACTATTCATTATGAAAAAAATCAAATTGAAATCATTAAAAAAATTGAACCTCCAAATTCAAAAAATTCAATTACATTTTACCATTTTCAGACTCTAAAATCTTAAAAATTAATTTTTAAACACAATGTTATATTTCATTGAAAACATTTTATCTAGAATAAAACCATTTATTTTCTAATTGAAAACCCATATCAAATTATCATATACTATATGAATCCCAAAATTTATATTTCTAAAAATTAATAAGATATTAAATTGATTTATTATTAACATTACCTAGGTTTTCGCAATATTTATTTCCAGTTATGACATAATTAATGACTTAATTAAATCTCCAATTATTTTATCAAATCCCAATAGCCCTCACCATTGGATTATAATTATCATGTTTCTTTGATATTCTAGTGGTAATAATTCATATTTCCCATTCACATAACCCATACATAGGGCTTATCGAATTACTCTAAGGTATTTGGGTAGGATATAATATTTAATATTGAATTAACTTGAAGTGCCTTTATATGTTTGGTGGACTCTTGGATACTAAGATTATGTACTTGCATTTCATCAATACTAGCCTCTAAGTTACAAAAAGTCATGCTAGGAAAAATACTCTTGGTAAAGCCATGGATAAACTGACCTAATTATTTCATTAGAGCTACCTAATGTTTTAAATTACCCTAATGAGGTCTTGATCGGTACTTTAAACTATGGTTTTATTTTAACATGAGTGATGTTAGAATTATTTATGACTTAATATTTTACATTGAGGGTTTTTTCTAACTTATATATAAATATAATTTATTTTATTTATCACATGACTTTTAATTTTTAGTGAAATTTTCATAAAAAATAAACCATTTATGTTAAAATAATTTTTTCATATTCATTTTACTTTTATAAGATATCTTATTTTATCCTTTATATACATTTTAATAACATTATGTTGGAACTTACACAAGTAATTAACTATACCTAATAGAATAAAATAATATAAACTTATTTATTTTATCTAATCATTCATTTTAATTTATTTATAAAATATGATTTCATTTAATCATTCAAATAAATCATGTATAACATTAATAAATTAATAACAATACATTATTAAAATAAAATAAAGGCATGAAATAATCATGAGATTTTATATACCAGTTGGTTTACCAAACAATGACTAGCCATACTTGAACCTAGGGGAAATGAATCTTTGATCCTTAACATGGAAAAATTTTCATCATTAAACATTATCCTATATATATCATTGTTTATAATCATCTTAGATGGGTTCTTGAAGAACCTACTCTAGTTGGGATCTCCATCCTTTAAAAATGTATACTCACATGTAAGTGAGTAGAACCGAGGGTTTAAGGTTACAATAAATAAACCTTGGACACACAGACACATACATAAATTAGTATGTATAAATGACACATATATAATTATATTTAATCAAAAGTAGTATATAATAATCCTTAAAATAAAGATTTAAATTAAATATATAAATCCAACACAATCCCAATCCAGTCCAATCTCATAAGAATTAACAACATGCAACAACAATATTAATTACTATTGTTATCATTGATTTCATTATTTCTTTTTAAAATAAACTTTATGAAATTTTTAAATTAATTATTTATCTTAGATTCTCTACATCCATTCATGGATACTTTTTAAGAATCTAATTGTTTAAAACTAAATAAATTTATCCAAACTAAATTTAAAAATTAAAATAATAAAATAAACTGGGTGTATTTTAGAGGCCACTCAATATGTAATTCCAATGTAATATTAAAATTCCATTTTTAGAAATTAATGTGTCACACGATGTTCATGTCATTTACTACATTCTACATGACATAAAACTCTATATTGAGTGTCACAAAATAAAAATTTTCTTGTTCTACATGGTCAAAATACAAAATATTTATGGCATGTATGACCTCATGACATGTCATAAATATAGTTAGTATGTGGCAGTAAAATGAACATGTGGTTCGTATCATGTAATTAATAGTTACATGCTATATATTGGTAGTTAATATGTGATGATTAATTACCCATCATGTTGACCAACATTCCACGCTAAGAACTACTCAATATATACATTATATGGTGTGACATTTGTTACATGGTGTGTACTCTAGTTCACACTATATAGTTTGTTCCATGCTCTGTTCTAGAATGAAATTCAGTATGTGATTAACCTCGATGATATTCTTATGAATATCTTATTTTTATTTTGTAGCCACATTTACATATTATTTATTATATTATATGATTATTCTTCAATGTTATTCTTTACGGTTTATCAATGATTTCATTGTTTATACCGTATTGGGATTTATTCACATGCTTTTATATTGATATATTTCCCAATGAAATCATTTTTATTGAGGTTTCTAGGATAGATTTATAAAGGTTTTATTCTAGAGGAATAAATAATGTTTGTGTTTTTTATGATATGTGTACTTAATGTATTATTTACAAATTTTCCAAGACACTAAATCTCAAAAGTTCCAATAAAAGTCATTAATTTAATATTTTGAAAAGGAATTATGTTAAAAATCATGGATAAAACATATGGGTTTTCATAGTTGGTATCAATTTAGGGTTCGGTTATTCGTAGAAATTAGGATTGGAAAAATTTAGTGAAAACCCTAGGGATAAGTCTAAATATAGGAAAAATTCTTAAAATTTTGATATAAGTATAGAGTATGTCGTTTTACTATAAATGAAATCCTTATCTATATAAAAACAATTGGATTGATTCTCTGAAATAGATGCACCAAGGTGTAATAACCCTGAAAAAGGCCAGTTAAGTATTAACTCAATATTCATTAAGAGTATAAT
Source organism: Viscum album (assembly GCA_963277665.1). NCBI lineage: Eukaryota > Viridiplantae > Streptophyta > Magnoliopsida > Santalales > Viscaceae > Viscum > Viscum album. The sequence goes on along the minus strand of OY728153.1, from coordinate 1,814,743,180 downwards.
AAAAAGTCCTAAATGCACACCTGGTTTGATAATACCAATGTTTATTCTTTGGTGAATTTACATTATCTTTAGAAACCTTTATAAAGAATTGATTATATTGTTATAAAATTTGATGATGTAATAAATAAATAGTTATTCTAGAGAACGTAATAGCAAGATGACTGTGAATAACCAGTATTACAACATTAAAATTCAAAATTTAGGGTATACACATCATTTATTAGTTATTCCTTCAAATTTCATAATTTTTCTTTTTACATTATTATTAATTAAGTATTTTAAATGATTAAAAAAATTAAAATTATGAGGATCCAATTTATTTAAGGGGTAAAATGTAACATCTCATATTTCTAATGAATATTTTTATAACTTTTCATTATCAAATTATAAATGTAAATTTTAAATAATTTTTTTCACATATTTATCACCCAAGTTGTTTCCATTACATTTTTTTCTCCAAAATATTAATTCAAGTATAATGAAATAATATTTTTTTAAAGGGTTTTAAAAATCTATTTTACAATATTCAAAAAAACATTAACATATATAGTATTATAACAACAATAATTTTATTTTCATTGTAATTTAGTCATTATATCTAAAGCGATGTGAACCATGAGAAAGCCCATGGTCCCCAAAATTTACAGAAAATAAGATAAAGTAAAAGTAATAAAGATGAAGTGGTAAAAGTAAAAACATGCCCAAATTCAATAAGTAAAATAGATCACTTCTTCATATTCTTCTACATACCCTTCCTTCAGGGGTTCTGACCTATTTTCCACTTCAAAGTGATACATGGATTTGGATCTACCATCTCTGCTCTAGAAAGTAGTTCATTTTGAGTCACCTCTAAGCCAATATCTATTTCAAGCATAGTATATTTTCTTACTCTAACTTTCACATCAACTACCATATGTGATTTTTTAGACTCTCCATTGCTAGATTGATCACTTTTTAACTCTTCCTAGGGTTGTATTATCAACCCATGACTCTCCTCTTTAACATAGGTGATCGAGACCCCTTTGCGGGCTTAGGGCCAATAACAAATCCCCTTAGATTTTTTCACTAAATGTCGGTAGGACTCACTACTAGAAGTAGCAATCATATGGTCAATCATACTAAAAAACACATAAGGCTCCTTTAACCCTTCATGTTTAGAAGAGGAGGGTCTCCTAGCCAGTGTGTCCTACTCATGAAGGACTAAATGGTCATTTCCACCTTCAAGATGCTTCCTAGGTCCCTAAACATCAATGAGGTTCTTTGATACAGTATTGGACAGACCCTTAGATCAGTTGATGTGGGAGAAACCTTACACTTAGGATCAAGAGAAGAAAACATGTCCACAACATCAGAAGTCAAGTTTGATTCCAAAGGAATTCCCATAGCTAATACATCATCAACTTCCTTTAAATATTATTTATTAGGTACTTTACTAGTAACTTTAACAACCAATGTTATATCAATAACATGTGGACTATCAGTGTTTCAATGCATCCTTGAGGTATAAGAATTAGTTGAATTTACCTGTTCACCCTCCTTGTTGTTCCTCATTGTAGGTTTCTTGAATTGAAAAAACAGAGTTCAACCCAAGAAACTTTCTCCCTTTCCTGGTGGTAGAGTGAAGTTAACAATTCTCTGGATCCTTTGAAGCATATGGAAAATTAAATTCACCTTGAGGAGAAGGGGATACATGAGATGTCTCATTTTTCCTTCGTAATAGCCAACTGTGAATCACCCATATCATCTACATGACGAAGGTGATCATCCTCAGCTTCTCCATCATTAAGACCCTTAATCTCTCCTTCCTTATTCACCTATTTATGTAGGTACTATTTTAGAATTTGGGCACCATAACTCGGTTTTCCACTCTCCATATGTAAATATACTTTAACTCCCTGAGGATGTTGTTGGAGCACAATATAATCATCCTTCCCTTCCTTTGTAGAAAGTTACTTCACAAATAACCTCTTACATTAATCATCTATGTGTCCCTTCATCACATAGGAACAATAGACAATCCTTCCTCTATATTTATCAAAGTAATTCCCAATATTGTGGCAACCCATGCAAAAATCAGGAACATTTTAAAAGTCAAATGAATAAATGAAACCTATAATCATAAGCAGAGATAACCACTATTTTGATCAAATAAGAGGTTAGGTCAACCTCCACAAGTAGTTTAGTTTAACATCCATATCTCACACTTTCTGTTTCTTTATCCATTTTCCTTAGAATACCTAGAGCTGAGGAAATTTTTCTAGAATTGTATCATATATCCACTGCAAGTAATGTCATAAATTATTTTATATAAAACATATGTTATCATTCTTACAATAAAATAATACTTTATTAGTAATTTATAATTACATTATATTTTATTTTATTACTAAATGGTTTTTATCGTATTATATGCACATATTTTATTATTTAGAAAATTTCCCTTTAAAACGTTGTGTAAAATTTTTTTATAATAAAATAAAATTATGAAATTTTTATTTAAAAATGAAAATAATCTTATGCATAGTTCCTTATTATCACAAAATTATTATAAAATTTGTCATAATGTAGTTTTAGAAAAGTAAAATGTTCATTGGTATAAGATTATATTCAAAGTGTGTAAATTTTGATACATTAAAACCATTTTCTTATATGTGTATTTAAAATCTGAATTCCACTTAATTAAAAGAATAGTTTCATAAAATTAACTTTTTTAAAATATATAGATTATTAATTATGAAATATATTATAATTAAATAATAATAACAAAAATTACATATAATTATTCATAATGATAAAAAATTGTTTTTGTTCATAATAAATTGGTATTCTATATAATATATGATTTTATTTAATAGTTAAATATCTAATATTAAGGATTTTAATATTACAAAAGGAACTTAATTTTCATATTTAGAAGGTTAAAACTTGATTTGGGTGGATTTTTCAGATTTTTCTAAAAATTTGATTTCTGGGTGAAAATTACAAATACCTTTTTATGAATTATAACTTTATTATTTTAGAAATTTATTATAATAAAATGGTTTTCATATTTTGAATAATAATTTTCAAATTATATATTAAATTCAATTTATTTATAGTATTAAAATTAAGTTAAAAAGATAAAATGTGGTTACCATGTTAAAGGTAAAAGAGTTATTTTCATAGAATTGTTTTTAAGTGTTGGGTATTTTTAAAAATTAAATTAATCTATTTTAAATGATTAATATCATATAATTAAAATATATATAAAAAAATTTGTTAATTCTCATTTAATTTGTAATTGATAGAAGATATGGATAAGAACACATAGTTTATAAAAATATACTTTCCTACAAAAAATAGTTTTTTCTCTATATCTTAGGTTTTAATTTAAATATTAAATTTCTTATATTTATTAAATTATTTTAATAAAATTTATTTATTTTTTGAAATAAATAATTTGAATTTAGTAAATGTTGTATTTTTCATATTTTCTATGACAGCCTAATTTTTGGGTAAAGAGTAAAATACGGTATGTATATATAGTAAATATTATGACATTATAATGACTTAAAGTTGATATAATAATTATTGTTAAGTATTTATCAATTAAAATGTATTTTAACATTAATATAATGTATTTTAAATTAATAACATTAATTTTCCAAACATATAATGAATCTTCCAAACACTAATGTATATTTTTGGTTTTTAAAAATAATTTTTTTATGAATATGAATCTTTTCAACATTGAAAATAATATATATAAGGGTATTTAGGCTTATAAATGAATAAAATACTAAAATAAACTATCCTTTTAAAAATACCATGGTCTAAAACTATGATAATTCGAATGGTTTTTCATTTTTATGACTTAGATTCCAAAATCTATGTTTATAAATTAACAAAACAAATCCCCCTTCTTAGTTATAAATACCCACCCATTCTACCATTCCTCTTCACTTCCAAGACATTGACCACAAGTTTACCCTCATTTTATCTCTCGGTATAATTTCTAAGGTGTTTTTAAGGTTTTAAGGATCTCTAATAAATCTTTAATAATAATATCTTCAAGAAACTGATTCTCTTTCTCTTCTATTTTATTCAAGTACTTCATTTGAAATAATCCTTTTTATTTTCAATATATTATATATTCATGAGTTTATAATGATTCCTTTGTAATCTAAATTATTCCTTATTAATGATATACTACATTTCCCTCTCATTAATTCCATTCCATAAACTATTAATCATACCCTTATGTTGCCTAAATTATTTTTTCCATACCATACCTATATGTCGTGAATACCCAACCCTACTTTCATTCAAGGGTATTCATATATATACATATATATGACTATAATTAATTGATTGGGGGAATTCGATGTAAAATAATATCACATAAAAATGGGATAAAATGATGAAATACATTCTTATGATATGTGATATTTTTATAACATATAAAGTTTGACATATGAAGGGTACACCCTAATAACACATTAGGTAATGAATTAATCTCTATAGATGGCATATTTATGATACCATATTAGCATGAATTGGTGTTGTTTCCTTATACCTTGATTAACAACCATGGTACTTTGTTTCATGACACATTGGTGATAAACCTGAAGGATATACTTATGAATTCCTCTTATTTATATTATTTCCACATTTACATGTTATTCCTCAAATACGTATTAATATACTATCATGGTTTTTCCATGATGATTACTCATGTTCCATTTCCTTTGTTTATTCCTTAATTGGATTTATTATCACCCTTAAATATTGATTCATTTTCCCAAGAAATAATATCTAGTGAGTTACCTAGGATTTATTTATAAATGATTCTTTGAAAATAATTAAATAAATTTTATGTTTTTTATAATCCATGTACTTCATGTATTATGTACTATATTTTCAAGACACTAAAACTCAAAAATCCCATAGAATTTATTATGGAAGTATTTGAATAAAGAATTATGTTAAAAATCTTGTATGAGAAATATGGTTCATCATCGTTCTAGGGAAATAACTCCAACACTTTATGCCCTTATTTAAATGAACTTGACAAAGGCTCATGGACTAGATGTTATTTATTCATTATTTTTCAATGAGTTATGGAATATTTTTTGGCATAATATTGTGAATTAGATGGAAATTATAAAGACTGAAAGTATGAATTTGGTTCAATTTAATGAAACCTTTCTCTCATTAATTCCTAATGTCAGAAACACCATATATGGGAGTGATTTTAATCCTTCCAGTTTATGTAATTTTATTTCAAAATTTATTTAAAAGATTCTTTCTAAAATGATTTAAAATTTCCTACCATTAATTATCTCAGAGGGTAAAAGTGAACTTATTCCTAATAGGTTCATTACTAATAAAACAATTATCATGCATGATATTTTTCATTCTATAAATACCCAATCCTATAACACCCCATTATTTATATGTATTCATTTGAAATAAATTTGAAGTATTCAATTTCTTTCTTTACAGATAACCCTAAGTCTAAATGAACCATGATATATTATAACATTTAAAACTTTTGAAGAAATGTGTTTTCCTGGGTGTTATGTATTTTTATGTAAAAAAATATTTTTATTAATATTAAAATTTAATTTTAATTAATTGTATTTTTAATGTTTTTATAATCATTGATACACTAGTTATTTAATTGTTAGTAATGGAGATAAAATCGTATTAAGGTAAATAGTGTCATTTTCCATAATTTTTTTATGCATTGTGTTCATATATTAATAAATTTGATAAATCCAAATTTATTAAAGAAAATAATGAAATATTTAGACTCTATATTAAATAAATTCTTTCTAAAAATGATTTTCGTTGTATTTGCATCATTATTTTAAGTTTTATTTCAAAAAAATATTTAATTTAAAATTGATAAAAAATAATATTTTTAATCATCATGTTCATATTTTTTAATGAGTCCACTTTCATTTTTGGTTATAATGAATACAAAAATAGTAATAAATTTTTACTATGGTTATGGGGTATACTAGGCGGAGAAAAACTAAGTGATAGGGGAAAAATGAAAATATAACTTGAATGAATCTTATTAGTAGAATATATTTCAACCTTATCTAATCTTAACTAAAAATTATTGGCCATTTTGTACCACTTTCTTAAGAAAGTGAGTTTATATTATTTAAATCTTTTAGGTAATTTCATGTGTATCGCTCTCCTGACTTATAAAAGGGAAATTATTCTCCTCCATTATTCAAAATAATTAAAAAATTTAGATCATCCATTACCTACTAAAAAACATTTTGAGATTCATTCCTATTGTTCTTTATCTCCTATTATGATCCTAATACCACTCTAAGAAGGATTAAGTTGTAAGCCAAAGTAGGTCTCTCAAATAAGTGGTAATCGTCTTTATTGTCTCTTTTAAAGTTTATTTCATATTATAAATAAACTAAACATATTATATCCGTACCACGAAAATTAATTTAGTATCATTAATTTACTTATATGTTATAATTATTATTTTACAACCATTTTTCATCAAATGTTATACTACCACCTCCATGTAGCAATATGATTTTTTTTCCATAAAAACCTGAAATTAATGGATATAATGAGAGATTTAATTAATATATATTATTTTTATAATAAATTTTTTATTCTTCAATGATAAAATATTATTTATATTTCTTTCAGTTTTTCTTTGTGAAACAAAAACAACATCCATGCATACATACAGACTACAGTATCAATGAATGGTGTAATTCATTTTTCTATCTATACTTTTTTGGATGGATATAGATATTAATATAATAAATATATGAGATATTTATATCATTATTAAAATTATATATACTGTGTAACTATAACCAAGATGCAAGGAACAAAACCACTGAATCTAAACATACATGAAAAAAATAGTTATCACCCAAAATAATGGTTTTAATAAAGAATAGTTAATGAATGAGTGATAGGATGTCATAAGTAAACCATGTAAGAAATTATAAGTATTAATATGGTTCTGGTATAGAATTATAATAAATTTAAATTTATTATACATTTGTTTATATTTCTTACGAAGAAAGGGAAACTTGATGTAAGTGTTTTATGTTAAAATCTCACTTTTATTGGATTTGTTTATGCTTAGAATTCCGATGATAAAATATATAATATATCTCTAAAAAATATTATTTATTTAGTTTTAATATGGTTATTTCTATAAATCAAATGTTTTAATTTAATTTTCAACTCTCTAAGTACTTAGAATTATGAAATAATGTTTTTAAGGAAAATCGTTTTTGTTTCTCTCTTTGTCCGGGAATCATTTTTTTCCATGTCAATATTTTATTTAAAATGTCTTCAGTAATGTTTTTAATATTATCCAATGATTCACTGACATTATTTTTACACATTATTTAATTTCTATGAAAAGTTTTATAAGGAATATTCTTGATTTTTTTGAACAAAATACTTCTTACCAAAGTTGTACCCAGAATTGTTGTTGTAACATATACCACATGAAAATATTTTCCCACCATCATGAATGCTCTTATCTTTGATTATTCCTTTATGATTTTCCATGGTTCATTTAAAATAAATTTTTTTCCCTTCATTCAATAATTTTTTAGATTTTAAATATGTGATTTCAAAATGAAAAGGGTATTTTCATTTAGAAATGTTCAAGTGATCTTTTAAAGGTATTTTCACCTATGATAACATCCATTTATGTTACTTATGATTTACTGGTGATATGTTCCAATGATAGAAAATGTATTCATTATATGTATGGTTTATGATTAGGATGATGGGATATTTATGAAACTCATTTTCTTTTTCATGGGTTGATAAATGATGAAATTATAAATTTTTTCACGATCTAGTGACATACATATAAATGGATTATGTGACAGGGGGTCCATTATATCCCTATAATGAATTGGTTAATATTTAATATTAATTTTCTAAAATGGTACAAGGAAGGTTATCCCATACTTGAAAGAGGGTACATGAGAGGTTATCCCAAGTCTGAAGTAGGTATATGGGTGGTTATCTGAATCCCAATATTTGATGAATTTTTTAGTGGGTAGCCTGGACATAATATTTCGTTGATTATGATTATGGTATAGATTTTATTCCACTATTTATGACATGTTATTATGCATATGATTTGATAGCATGGATTATGATATTTGATTCTTTTATGATTCATTTCTTATGATCATCCAAATCCTTATGTCATTATTATGATTTATTAATTGTTATGTGTGAATTTAAAATGTAAAGAATCTCACTTTATTATGTTTCCATTCCCCTTGTTATGAAGAATTTTTTATATAGGGTATGACTAAGAAGTGATATATGTGAGATAACATTTATAGAATATATTGGATATCTTTCATGAAATAATATTATTATGTATTTAGTATTCAAATAAACTAAACTGTTATGGTTATAGGGAATTTATTGTTATGATATTTATTGAATATTCATCTTAAATGATGTAATATTCATGTATGTACCATTTTGGTCACTTAAATGCCATTTATCATTGAGGTAATATATCTTTAAAACCTGATATTATTAAATCTTATGACCCTGTTGAATGTGGATTACTAAAATTTGTAACAATTAAAATAGATTTTAACAGAAAATGGGTTTATATTATTTTCAAATTATTTTTTAATTTTTTATATGATTAATTTCAATGGAGGCTTATAAAATGATATTAAACGCTCTTAAGGGTTGTGCCAAAGGGATATTACTTGTCTTTATTTATTCAATTTGGTTACTGATATATTTTTAATGATACTCATTTATATTTGTTTAATTTATAAAAGTCTTTATGTTACAACTAGAAGAATTGGGCCACTGATATCCCCTTTATTTTTCACTGACGATGGATTACTATTATATTGAAAAAAAATCCAATGAATTAAATTAAATTATTGTTATTAATTATTATGAATATGGTTTAGGAAAAAAGGTGAACCTTCTAAAACATGAATCTGCTTTTAGTAAAGTTTTGTTGATGGGTTGAAGGATGAATGTTTTTGGTATTTCTAATACTAATTTTTTTTAAAAGTACAATATGTGTTTAAGTCATCTTATTTTGGTTGAAAAATCAATAATGAATTATTTTTTCATCTTTTATTATTAGAGTTTGAAAAATAATTAGAATGGGGGAAGGTAAGATTACTTAAAATGTTGTTAAATATGGTCTTATTAAATCAATAATCCATTATAATTGTATTTATGTAATGTATATATTAAAACTGAAAGTTTATTGTTAAAAAAATTAATTCACGTATTTAGAATTTATTGTGAGTACAAGTGGAAAGACAAAATAAAATGCATGTGGTTTCTTTGGAAAACATATATATGCCTAAAATAATTAGTGGGATTGGTTTCTAACATATGTATAATTTTAATTTGGACCTTCTTGAAAGGTAAGGTTTGAACCTAATTCAAAATAAAAAATTTATTTATGATGTAATTTTAAAAGTAATATATGATTCTAGAGATGAGTTTTTATAGCTAATGTTTCAAACCCAGTTGAGTAATTTTTTTCAAAGTCTTCCCTATTTTATATTATTACTGGGTGATAGTTTTTTCTAGTGAGTTTTTAATAAATATATGGTAATAGTGTGGTAAAACAATCGGATTTAGATCCATTCATAAAATAAAATATCATAATCCATTTTTTCAAGTATTCAAAATACAGTGGTTTATGATTTATAAACATGTTATTTCTCATTTAATGAGAGGGTTGGAGAGTCTCTCTTTACTATCCAAATTTTTTTGGGACATCCACGGATTAGTTAACTTGTATTTTTACTAAGGATAGTTTTTTATTGTTTTTTTAAATTATATTTCCTTATAAATTCTAATTCTAAATTTTAAGACAATATTAATTAATAAATATGGAATTTCATTTTCCCTCCTATAGATATATCCTTTCTAAAAAGATGAGTTTTATCAGGTGGTATGTTATTTCTGATTACACTTGTAATCATTATTTTATAACTATAAACATTGTGTAATATAAAGGTGATGGATGTGATAAAGTTCAATTCATTTAGGATAAGTGGGGTTAGTATCCTTTTACAATATTTTAACTGATTTTAGATATTAAGCATGATTTCAGAGATTAGTTTTCTTGTTTTAACTCAAATTCAATTCAAGATTCATGTGTTATTTATAATTTTATTTTAATAAATCTTAATTATGTTTTATTTCAAAGTTTCTATTATCCTGACGAGGTTTGGATTCATTATATGGGTAACATGCTTAATACTTAGAAAATAAAGAAAAAGGTTTTGTTGAAGCTAGATAGTATTTCTATTCGGATTACCTAGTTCCCTATAAAACAAAGTTTTATGAAGTTTAATGTTGATTTGGATTTTATTGCTCCCTGAAAAGTGGTTCTTTGAGTGGCGATAGAGGTGATTTGGGAATTTGATAGTTTCTACTCAAAGATGTTTTATGAATAACTAAAACCCTCTCATTATATAATAAATGGATGTGATAGCTGGCTAAGAGTTTCCATTAACATGGGAGTAGAAGTTTATTCTATTTGTGTCAGACTATTAGGTTATGGTATCATCTTTTGATAGTTAGAAATATAATCATTACTTTATTAGTCTTCTTATAATGGATATTGTTAATATTTTTTATACTTTTAGGTGTTATATTTTTTTCATTTTTTATGAGGTTGGGGAATAATGTTGTGAATTATCTTGTTCATTCGGTTACTAAGGGTGGTGATAGGGTTTAGGTTGGTTTTGTTCCATCATTCATGCATGTAGGTTTTCAAGAACAATGAAACAAGTCATACACGTTTCCAATAATTGAAATTTGTCATTTTTTAGATTTATCCTCATAAATAGATGAATAGAAACTTTAGAATCCATAAAACTAAATCATCACATATATTTTTTAATTAATTTAAATTAATAATGATTTAACTTACATTGAAATTACTTCTTTATTGATGAATATTATGATAGATTCATGTTATATCATCATTGCTTCAGAAGATTCAAGGTTATAATCCCACTAGAGAAGATCCTCATGTGAACCACAAACCTATAAACATCCTGATAGAAATCTATATGTTCTAGCTCAAAAGATTGTAATTCGTTTATCATTCATCTATGATCAACACAAGATTCACTTTAAGGTGGAAGGGTTTTTTTTTCTATACTTGAGTCTGTGGAGGAGGAGGATCATTCTTCATTCTAGAGAACGTTCATGGATAAGAGCTCTATATATATGAAGATGATTCTCCCTAGAGTTTTTATACGCAATGATTAGAATTAATTTCCTTAGTTAGAGAATGGCTTAATGAGTTATTTATAAACCCAGGGTTAGGGAATAAATAATTATTTATAGGACCTTATTATTCTATTAATACCCAGCGAACCCCAATCCTAAATATTAAAAATATTGTTATTTTAATTTAACAAGAACGAAATTCATGGATAAATAAATATTATTTCATGAGTAAATAAATTAAAATTTATTCAAATAATATTTAATATATAATTTTTCACTGGTCTGAAAACTCAACTCATCATTCCTCCTTGGTATTTATCAAACCTTAAATAATTACTATATATGAAAATAATATACAAATATCACTGAATTGTTCACTGATATATTAATAAATATTATGTTGACTAAAATAGAGAATAAATTGTGAATAAATATACAAATCACATTTGTTCTCTTGAATAACTAAGGACTGAATATTCATTATTAAATAAACATGAATAATTTTTAAACCATATATGAGAGTAATATTTATTTAGCATGTTAAATTCATATATAATTTAACTACTGTTCTAGATACAGTTATTGTGTGGCTATTTAGGCTCCCTTTTAGTGGAATTAGGCATAACCACCTTAAGACCAAGGATATCATTTAGAAACATGTATAGGAACCCATAGAGAATGGTTTTTATGTCATAACAACATAAAACCTCAAATGAACATACATAATGTATTATAATTACTTTATCGTGATATATATAATCAAGAGATCACATACTGGTGTCATCAAACTATGTGCTTGATTCCCTTTCTTTGAAATTTAGAAAATGATCTTACTGACAGTATACCATGGCCGCATACATAATCATACAGTTTCATTCCCATCAAGGTTCTTGAGATATTAATTTCCATTAAATAAAAAGGGGGTAAATCATTTCTCACATTATTTATTAATTAAATATCACTCTTGATGCACCCAATGTACCATACTTCTTGCAAACATATATTGTCATATTTTCAGACAGTACATCAAAGAATGTGACTCATAAAATTCATTAATAATAATATTAATTTATAAGGACTATTAAAAATCCACATATAGAAACATATAAGGAAAAATATTAATGTATATTTCCTAATTGAGGGTTATGTTCTCATATCCTCCTTTATAGATATTACCAAGGTATTACACCATGAAATAATATCTTACAGCCCTATAAGTCTCTATAATTGATATCATTTATCATTTATTTCCTAAAAAATTATATCATCTAGCCGTAGAACATATATTTAATAATAATTTCATATCACTACTATATTCTCATCATTGCGGGTAACTTCCATGACTTATCAGGGAAACATTTACCCTTAAGACATTATCACATACATTTTATGATATAAGAACAATAATTATTTGATAATAAATTTATTAATACGGAAAAAACAGTAATATAGGTAATAAAAATGTATATAGAAGTTGTTTCTTGGGTACTAACACTAATAGACTCCAACTAGCACTAAAGATAACTACTAACTACTCTAAGTCTGTTATCTCATGTGATATTACTTTTTTTGTAAAGATTAAGATATAGTTAAGGCATCCTCTTTATTCAACTCCAAGGAAACTTTACTCACTATGACTTCATCACTTTGAGAAAAATCTCTCAAGTGATTATTTTTCCAAAGTTTGTACTTCATCAATTGATGTGAACTTAGATCCTTTATAAGCTCCAAAATCATAGTATTATCACAATATAATATGGTAGAGAAATTATTATTAGGCACCACATCAATCACTTGGATGAAGTTATATATCCATAATTATTTCTTATCTACATTAGAAGGTGTAATATACACATAATACATTATATAATCATTAAAAGCAGGTTTCTTTGAACTCTCCCAGCTTAAAAATCCTCTAATGATATTGAAGAAATATCTTGGTTATAACTTCATATTATTATGATCTATCATAAGACAAGAATTTCTATATCCCTTAAGAACTATCTCCTTATATCCTCCATATACTAGGAACAAATCCTTATTAATCCATATATACTTATGGATAACCTTAATTGTAAACTAAGAGTTTTCTTCTAGGTTATATTAATTTCTAAATACCTTGATGAAGGAATAAAAAACATTAAGAATAGTTCATAACATGATATCAATAATGGATCATGTCATAGAAGTGTAGAAGATCATACTCATCCTCTCTCCCCCTCCCTCTCTTTATCTCTCTATTGTTGTGTCTGGAGACACATTTTATTTAAGACATGTATACTATGTAACACTATAACCAATACCCTATTGGATTGTTCCATAATAAATATATTTAGTATTTGGTTAATATGTATACCATAACTTCACCCTAAAAGCCTCTTAGATTTATCAAAAATGATATTATTCTCAAGAATATATGAAACATCACTTAAGTCCTTCATAGAGAAGTACTTGTTCAATGAGTCCTTAACTAACAATAAGACTAGTATGTCATTTACAATACTTAATATGTTATCAACACATACTAATAGAACGATATCCACACTACCACTAAACCACTTGTAAAAAAATGTATGACATTCATTCTTTATGAAACAATATTTTATTATGGCTTCATTGAACCGAATATTCTATGACCTTGATCCTTGCTTCAATCCATAAATGGATCTCTGTAACTTTTAAACCTTTTATGAATTACCTCGATTCAAAAATACTTTTGGTCATTTCATTTATACATCTTCTTAAAGGTTCATTATTAGGGAACTTTCTCTCATACCCATCTTCTAAATATCAAAGTCATAGAAATATTCAGTAGTAAGTAGAATTATGATGGATTAGAACATGGAAATTGTCGAAAATACATCATCATACTCTATTTCTTGATATTATTTAAACTAATTTTCCACTAGTCATTCTTTATAGGTACTCACTTTACCTTAAATGTATCTTTTTCTCTTAAATATTTATTTTCACCCAATAAGAATTACATCAACTAGTGGATAACCAGAATCCATACTTGGTTGTGATATATGGAATACATATTATAATTCAGGGATTATTTCCATATTACAGATTCTGAGTTCTCTACTACCACCTTATAATAAATAAAATAATTATTGCCAGCCAATAATGAGTCACCATTTTTGGTGACTAAAAAATCATATCTTTCTAGTTCTCTAAACTCTATGGAACTCCTATGCAATATTTGTGTCTCAAGAACAACATCTTCTATGGGGACCTATGGAATATGTTTCAATATGAACTATTTTTTATATTGATAATTGAATTTATCAAATTCAATAATTCTCCCACTATATTTTTTGAGCATTTTCCCCCTCTCAAGAAATATGGAATGTTTACTGATGGTTTATTTATTATTTAAGGGGTTGTACAAATAGTATCATATAGTTTCCTTGAGAAATCATATAAATATATACTTTATGCCTTGAGGTGCTATTTTTTTAGAACTTTACTTAACAAATTCCTCTCATCCCCATATTGATAAGTAAAATAATATGTATTTCCTTCCATACATTAATTTATATAGTATTCCATTTGTTTATTTGTGTAGATATTGTTTTAGTGTGTCTGATACAGTATGTAATTCATATACCGAAAATATAATGGATGATTTAAATGACTCAACATCGACCTTACCATATCAATCAATGTATAGTTCCTCCTTTTAGTACTATAGTTCCACTATGGTGAATAAGGAGGAGTGAGTTGAGATAGAATCCTAAACACTCATAAATTATCATGGAATTCTTGGTTAAGATATTCAACACCCCATCAGATCAAATATTCATGATATTTTTATCATTTTGATTCTCAAATTAATTCTGGAATGTTTTTAATTTATCAAAGGATTCAGATTTATAATTAATTAAGTATAAATATCTATATCTTCTTAAGTAATTGGTAAAAGTTGTAAAGTAAAATACCCACCTTTATATTTTACTAGAAAAGGTACACACACATCAATGTGTACCAATTATAAAATTTCAATAGACTTTTCACCTTACCACCAAAAGGTTGTCTGGTTATATTTTCTTATAAATAATAAATACATCCATCATGTCTATTTAGTTTAAAAAATATATAAATACCCATCTTAATAGTTATTTCTCTATCATTTTTCATTTACATGACTAAATTAGTGATTCCATAAGTGCATGGGACATGAGTCATTAAAACATGATTCATTTCCAATTTCCAATACTTGGTTTTTGTGATCTATTACATAAAGTCCATTAAAAAAATTCAACATACCATAACAAATATTGAGATTGTGAAAGTTGTATTTTTTATTTATAAATTTAAAAATAAAACCATCTATATATAGGAATAATATAGAAATTATATTTATATTAACACTGGGTGTATAATAACTTCCTTTTAAAACCATCATACTCTATTTTTTAAATATAATATGGAAGTATCTTATAGCCATGGAAGTAAATCATGCTCCCTTGGTAGGTCAAATATCCATCTCCCCACTAGAAATATTCCAGAATATACTTGGTTCTTATATTTGTATATAGATCTGAGTACCACATGTAAAATTTAATACCTTATTAATTGGTAAAAAATGATTTCAGATAATGATGAATGATCCTAATGATTCCTCATGATTTTTATGGGTTTAATTATTATTCCAATGACCCATATTTACATATAAAAAACATAAAGCATCTTTTTTTCTTTGATTATCATTAGATATTCCTTTTTTAGAAGGATGGAGCTCCAGAGCCTTAGACCTTGAGTGATTTTCAGGCCCTTTTCCTTGTTCTTCCTTTTATTCACCATAACGACTATGGGGTTTTTACTCCCCTTGTACTTATTGACATGGAAAATCAATGTAAAGTGTTTTGATAGAGTCTTCTCACTATTTCTCATATTATAATTTATAATTAAATGGGATACGACTTTAATTACTAATGATAAAATGATAAATATGTGAAAATCATCAGGGTTCTTAAATCCCAAGATCTTAAAATTCTCTTTGTAACTAATCATCATGACTACATAAATCTAAGATTGAACAGAATCATTAAGAATGAATGTGAATAATGCGTTAGAGATCTTATATCTCTCTTGTTTTGTCTTATCTTAAAAAAAGTTCATGATGGTGAGATATCATGTTATACAGATCAATTTCTTTTTTTTATTCATGATATACCTAGAAATAAATGATGGAATAAAACATTGGACTTTCGTATAATCCTACAAATGTTTTAAGTAGAGATAACATCCTTCATCAATTGGATATTTACCACACACTTTAGTAATAGTTGTTTCCACCATATATAATTACTGCTCATAGAGTATTTTAATGCAGAAGTACCTATAAGATTTATGAAAATTAAATACAATGATAAAGTTATCCTTATCTAATAGATATAAAAGTGATATAGTTGAAATAGTATGGATTTCCTTTTATACATTAAATTGAGTAGATTTTAGAACTTTATTTGGATTTCAAAATGTGATACTAAATACTTATTAATTTATAAATCTCTCACTATTTTCTTAAAACTATATATCCCTCACCATTGTTTTCATAATATCTATTCTCATAGAAATTCTACTGAAAAGGGTATATATTTTCCTTCTCAGAAAAAATTGAGGACCTAGTCAATTAACCAAGGGTATTTAGTTAGGCAGTTCTTTTCCAATTTCATTAACTCAATGATCCTTGATTTAATGACTAAAATCCATAATCATAAATTTCTTAGACTTGGACTTCCTTAATAATTTCCTTTAAATTTACACCAATTATATTAATGGAAACTTCTATGGATTTGAATCCAGTTTATGTAACCCAAAACCTTCTTTTCTCCTTTGCATTAAATGGTAGTGTCTTAGTAAGGGTTGGATTAAACAATAAAATCTAGTGGTTCCATTCTAAATTAACTAATGAAGAGATATACTAACTTAATATTTTAATTAATGTGTTTTTTATATTTATTCTTAATTTTTTTAGTTTTATCTTATTGTATTATTATTATTAATAAGGGTATTTTACTTAAATGATTATCCATGTCTAGATAAAACTTATTCATAATCCAATTTATTTTAATTCCATCTTGTAAGCATATTAATTCATTTATTAAGTGCAAAAAATAGAGCATATATAAATAATGAAAAATTAAACTATGAAATATAAAATAAAGTGGTATGTTCATGATATTCTCAAATTTTTGGTTTATCTATCTAATTATAAAGCAACCATTGAACCTATAGAAGAAATCCTAAAACCCAGCTTGGTTCAATTCATAGTATTCCACTTGTGCTCCAAGTAAGGATTTAGTTGGTTTTACCTTAGTTCCATAATTGGACTGCCTCCTATTTCTTGGGGGATCCATCCTTTACATATACTTGTACTCACATACAGGTTAGGGGAAATGATGGAATGGTTAAGGGGGTTTATATAAAAAAACCATCGGCATGATAATCCAACATATTATAGATAAGGGGATGACATCCATGAAATCATTTTAATTTAATAATAAAAAAATAAAATAAATCAATCACATATATTTGTTTTTCAAATATCATGATCATCCATACATGTAACACATATGTGATACTTACATTTCATGCATACAATTTTTGGTATTTAAAATAATGATTGTTGTCATTTTATACATCATTCTTTTCAAAATTTAATGGTTTGAACCATATTTTTCAGGATACAAAAAAAGATGTCAAATGAGAGAAATGGGATAAATAGTATGAATTAATGATGTAAATAATTTCCCATGACATATAACAAGTGAATGACCAGTACAAAGGCACAAAACTAAAGAAAATGGATGAAAAATAGGGTACAACATTGTAAAAGTTCCATTAAAGTCATGATATTTATTCATGATACAAACCAAACTCATGAAATGAATACATGATATGAAAATTTTCACCAGGAGTTATGTCATGAAAATTTACAGTGTGGCACCTGTTTAACTCCATGAAACATCCCCAAATGACTAAATAAATGCTAGTTTGATGTAATATTCAATGGAGACCAAAAAATTTGGACTTGGAACACTATAAATAAACTAGATTGATTCAAAAATATCTTGAATACCATGATAATAGCTAATTAAATCTAAAACAATTATCACTGATCCGCATAACGAATATGATCAACTTTTTGCTCCAATCATTAATTCAATATGAGTGATCTGGATACGTTGAGGTGTTTTTGTTGGGATCAGTGGTTGTTTCGTCTATGATAAGATGTTGATTTTACTACCCCCTATTGATTAAAAATAAGTGGTATACCTTGGGAAAAGAAACTACAATGTAGGGGGTTGATTATATTAAAGATTGTATTTCAATTCAGTTCATTTGGGACTTTTGTGGAAATCCTAAATTATCCAATATATTCTTTTTCTATTCATTCATGGCCTTTTTTTGATGGGTGAAAAAGTGATATAAATTAACACATTTACTAGTGGATAACTCCCACTATGAACACTGTATGGGTTGTTTACAAAGTTTAAAAATGGTTCAAAGTCACAAAGAAATCAGAAGAACTGAAGTAACATGGCCATTTTGAACATGGAAATTCAGTGATTTGGGGTTTCCATAACTAGTGGATTTTCCTAGAATCATTTCTGCTATCTAATGTATTTTAATAAATTATATTATGCATTCATTAATCATGAATCTGGACTCTCAATTTCTGAGAATGTATTCATTGTTCTTGAATTTAAAAAGAACCAACATTATTCTCTCTTTAATTAAAAATAGTTAAATTTTTTCACCAAATAGTTTCAATATTTATTATTAAATTGTTATTTTCTCTAAACCTTTCTATATGGGTTCAACCGTTGAATTTTACTTTCTATACTGACTTGTAGTTTATTGATTTGTTGGTTTTGTATTTTTAAACTTCTATATTCTATGACACTCTAGGAATTAATGACACCCATGGGGATATCAAAATTTTTGTGTCGTTGCTATTGATAGGTGCATAGATTATTCTATTTTAATAATTTATAAAAATTATTCTCTCATATTTTAATATTTTTTATTTCAGCATAGGATTTTTTATTTATTATTTTTATCAATTTTACAAACATGGATATTTTTGGTTGTGATGAAGGGTTACAATGTATTTTTGTTATAAAAGGCAAGTATGCCTTCCTTATGAAGGATCTATCATAACCACTTGAAGAGATTAAAATTATGATAATCCACACCTGAGAAATGATTAAGAATCACTCCATATCCTAGATCAATATTTTGATGATCCATATCAAGAGAATCATTCTGTGGAAAATAAAGGTGAGGTAATCCTTATTCCCAAATATGAATTTATTTATTTAGAAGACACCATAGACATTATAGGTTAGAAATAAGAAGATAGAGTGGATATGACTACCAAAAATGAGGGGTCCAATTAAAAATTTGGTGGATGGAAATAAAAGTAAGAAAAATAAGAAGAAGTGGCCTCATCTATTTTGTTATTTCATAGATACATTGGAAAACTAGGATTACAGGATGTGGAAGAGGAAAGAAAAGAGAAGGAGATGATTTCCACATTTTTAATAGAATTTTATAATGATATAAGAGCACTGTATGAAGATGAATAAGTAAATAAAATATTATCTAACTATTTCGAATAATAAGAAATGGAAACATAGGAATAAATTGATGAGTTTTATACTAAAAATAAAGTGATCACTATAGAAGTAAAACAAAAATAGACAATAGTTAAAAATGAAAAATTCTACCAAGTCTGGACGAACCCTAAATGTATTCTATTTACTTTATTATTGTCCAAACTTCAGTCACCTCATCAGCATTTCATTTTGATTACATGAGTGAGGAGAATAATTTATCTGGATGGTTTTCAAAGATAAGATTGGGTTAACATGAGATGTATATATTTTTACCACATTACGATAATCTAATATAGGTATAGTCGAGCTAAAATATCATTAAAAAGGAGTAGCTTCTAGGAAGAAACTTGAGTATTTTATCACTTTATAGGGATTTAGATTTATTTAATTCTAGGAATTAATTTGATATGAGGAATTTAGTTTTAATTACCCTTATCTTTTAAAAAATAATTTAATGGTCCAACACTTTCACCTGTTTCTTTTAATTTTTTAGGACCTAGATAAAGGCACTAGAAAGATAGCAGTTGGAAGATAATGATGATACTACTTATAGGTGAGTCACGTTAGGAGAAACCAATTCATGATGTGAACTCACACATCCATAACCCATTCATTCCTTTTTTAAGCATCATTTAAATGGGATTATGAGTTTTAATTTCTTATTTTCCCATCTATTTTAAAATTATTTAAATATTTTAATTTTCAATTGTATGTTCTCCCTTGATTATATCTTTAATCATTGGTCTTGGGGATATAAACTACTTAGAATGATTACCATTCCTTGTTTTTAAATTTCATTGTCAATAAATTAAAATGAGAAAAATGTGATAAAGAATTGAGATATACATGGGTATTTAGATTTTAAAAGCCATGATTTAGGGGGACTGATTGATTTTTATAAATGAAATTCTTCTAATATTTGTATTTCTTCGAATTTTTGATATTTTTATAAATTATTTTTTGATATTTTTATATATTTACATCAGGGATTATCTCAACCATTCATTATCATTCCTAATAAATATTCTAAGACTAATATTTATCCTTATTTTCTTGAGTATATTACTTGAATAAAACTCAAGAAATCTTACTTCTTGAACTTTCTTTGCATCTTATCAAAACTATGATTATAAAAATTCATATTTAATATTATTGACGAAATTTTTTATTATCCCTTATCCTAAGACATATCATCACATTAATGTTTTATAAGCTCATAAAATCTATGAAAATCATTTTTAGGAAAGAGTTGTGTTTCAATCCTATTTTATCCTCTCCTACTGAGCTCTAAATATTTTACATGATTTCCTAGAATAATTGTGGGGAAACTTTTTCTATATTTGAAGGTATATGTATATCAAAAATGGATAAGTATTGGTGATATTTCTTGAGATAATTGTGGAAAGGTTAAAGAATATAATACTTTTTATTTACTGCATACCCATTTTCTAAAAAAATGTGTTGTGTTTTAGGAAATTAAAAAATCACCATTTTTTACCAATGATCTTGTTATAACTATTAAAAATAGCATTGTGAGGAGATAATTTTGGGTTGACAGGTGGATTTAATATTTTTACAAATATATATATATATATACACACGTAAACACACACAATAGGGTGTATCATTCTTTGTACTTCATTACTTCATGAGCCTAATTTTATCTTTTTGGTAAAAGTGATATGAATTCTGTAAAAGAAGATTTTTCATTGAGATTATTTTTTATTATCATGAAAAGTACATTAAAGATGACCATCTTTTTTAACTTTACTTGTTGTTTTACATCATCTACTGACCTTTCCTAATCCCTAGGGTCATTTGAACATAATAATGAAACCCTCATGATTATTTGTGATTTTTCTCTATGGAGTAGAGAAATTTGATACATTGCAAGCCTATAGTAAGGAACATGATCCAATGTATGAGAAGAAACTCTATATACATTTTTACCTTGATGGTGAGTTGAAAAATGAAAAGGAATTAAATTGAAATTGGAATGCATATTGATTAGGAATTAAAAATTTTAAATGTAGGAATGATGGGGTGTGGTTGAATTAGAAATATGAGAAGTCAAATACATGGTTGAATTATTTCTTTGAAAAGTGGGGACTTAATGGGATTTTACTATTTGATGTCTCAATATTTAATTCAATATTTTATCAATTTACTTTATTAACATTACATTTAAATCATGGTAGGGTGATAATAATTTTTTATTTGTCGAGATTTCATTTTTTAAGGTAAGACAAAATTCACGTTTTGGGGGATTTGATACTTACATTTTATGCATTAATTGTTCTAGGATTTAAAATTATGATTTTTTCATTTTATAAATCATGGTTTCTAATATTTAATGGTTTGAACAATATTTGGAAGGATAAAAATAACCTATGTAATATTAGTGAAATGGGATAAACAGTTATGAATTAATGATCAACATGATGTCACATGACATATGACAGGTGAAGGACTAGTCTAAAGGATCAGAATTAAAGAAATAGGCTGAAAATGAGTCTAAGGTGTTAGAAAACGTCCATTTATGTCTTAAATGGTATTTATGACATGAAACAAACTCATGAAATCAATACATGACATGAAAACTCACACTCATAGTCAGGAAATAAAAATTCAGGATGTGTAACATGTGGCATGATATAAAACATCCCAAAATGACCCAATAAATGATAGTTTGATGTAATATTTGATAGCGGGCTATGATTTTTGACCCATAATACTATAAATTATTAGGATTGACTTGAGAATTTATTAAAGACCATATTAATGGATAATTAAATCCTACTCAATCATGATTGACCCTTAAAAATAAGATTCTCAAGCTGTTACTCCAATCATTCATTCAATAGGAGAGATCCAGATTGGTTGAGGTATTTTATTTTTTAATGTAATTCATTTAGGTCTTTTTTGTTAACCATAAATTATCGAACCTCTTATTTTTCTTTTCATGCATGACTGTTGTGTCAGGGGTGGGGGAGTGATATAAATAAACACATTGAATAGTGTATAAATCGCCCCACTACCATTGGGTGGGTTGTATTCTATGTTTAAAAATGATTCCAAGTAACCAACCCAACAAAAGTATCAAAGTAATATAACCATTATGAAAAGGTTAATTTAGTGATTTAGGATTTTTTACCATAATAATTTGATTTTCCCATACTCTATTTGGAAAAATAATGTTTTATAATTCATTATCTTATGTATTAGTTTATCATAAACCAAGATTTCAATTACCGATTAATTTTTCTATTTTCTTCAATTTCAATAAAACCATCATCATTCTCACTTTACTTAAAATAGTTTAGGTTTATTTTATAAAATAGTTTAGGTATTTATTCTTAAAATATTTTCCCCTATATTTTTCTCTATGGTTTTGACAACATAATTGATCTTCCTATACTACCTTAGAGTTTAGTGATTTTTTTCTTTTGTGTTTTTAAATTTATAAATTCGGTAACCCTATGAGAATTAATGCCTCCCATGGGGATATAAATATGAGAATGTAAACTGGATTGCATTCATTTCAATTCATTATTTCTAATTAAGATAAATGACCATGAATTAATTCAATTAATTAATTAGTTACTTATTTTATCTTAATGTCTATCTATACTGTATTATATATTCCCATTACTTATGGAAATGTTGAAAGCAAATGACTTAAATAATATATTCATAAAATTATATGAATTAATTGAACATTTATTAGGTATGAAAACCTTGTTACATAATAAGAACACTAACTTCTAGTTATTGAGTTCATTTTTAATAACAAAATTAATTATTTTTAATATAATTTGTTTCAGTTAAATTCTGTGTGACTATATAATGTGAACTAATAAGATACACATCATGTTTATCACATGACTTGTTTTTGAGATATATGATTAGAGAATCAATTTTTATCCTTAGTGAGATACATGGTGTGTACAAATTAGTTACACACTATATATATATCCTGACATGTGTTTGTGAAACATGTTTGCAGACCTAGAGTGTATTTTAGAGGTAGAAATTTATGATGTCCACACCTTTTACACCAGCTATAGGGTGAGTAACCTCTTATTTGATCAGTTTTCAATCTTATGTGACATATATTAATACACAATATTAGTTTTACCATAAAATTTATATGAAATAAAATGAAACAATACCTAGACTACATGATGTGTATGCCAGCTACATGTCCTATAATATGAAAGGTAGCGTGCCTGTCTTTTTTGGATAACACTTAATGCATTTACTATAGCAGCATGGGTACAGTAGCAGTACCATTCACCAAGGGGTCCTTTGGGCCAAAAAATGGGCTTTCAATCCTTGTATTTAAGCCACTTGGCATTGGGCATTCTAGCTTTGTAATGGGTCTCCCTCTACCCAGTCTAAAGAGGTCTTTGCATTAAATAATAAATTGAGGCTTCGGCCCCATCCTTTTTATGACATTGAACAAAGAATTTTTTAACCAATTAAACATGTTAATTTACTTCCAAATTAAATAATTAATAAACAAGAAATGATAAAACTAACTATAAATGCATATAATTGATCAACAAATAATAAATAATTATAAATCATTTTTTGGCCACTTTAATACCACTTGTAGGTTCCCAAACATAGTGGAAGCAATTAGGATCGATCCTAATGATGGAAATTCATAAAGTTATTTTTATTTACCCTTAGAACTAGATGAATATAAACCTCATAATCCAGAAGATATGATCATCACACGTAATTTATAATTAATTTATATTAATAAAGAATTTTATTATGTAGAAATTACATCTTGATTGATGAATCGGATGAATGTTTCATGTTGTAACATCATTGCAATAGGGGATTCAATAGTAGAAGCTCTCTAGTAGTGATCTACACATGCATCTAGAACCTGCGAACATCACCGTACAAATCCTCATGTGTTAGTGTAGAAGATTCTAATACTTGCATTGTTTGTTGATGACATCAAAAATAAAACTTTTAGGAGAAATTATTCTTCTTGATATCTCTATACTTGAGAGGGTGGAGGAGGAGTATTGGACTCTATTGTTTATATAATTCTAGTAGAATAGATTGCTGCAGGTTCCGGGCATAGAGGTAGCACCTATATGTCATGTAAAACTATACTTTTTAGTCTTAATTTTTGAATAATCATTATTTTGTATAATGATTGATATTATGAACAATAAAAGTCATAGATTAATTGACTAGAGTAAACACTGTATCCAAAGGAGGAGGATATTCACATATAACTTATAATTAATTTATGTCCAGATATAGAATTACCTCAACTTATAATTCGCTATTTATTAGTGATTCGATTGAATATATATTTTCATATTGTTGTTTCACTGTAGGATGTAAATAAAAAATTCCTCTAGTGGTGATCCAAATATATAACACAATCTCTAAATATCAACTTATGATCATTGGGTGCTTGAATGACTGGTCCTAATCACTTTTTTTCATGGTTGATCACATTAGAATTCTTCTTGAAGTGCTAATAACTCTTTATGTTCTCTAGATGTCTTGAGATAGGAGGATGAGAGATTGAATTCTATGTCCCTAAATCTCTCTATGTGGCATGATAGATCCTCTCTCTATTCATTATGCACAACAAGAATATTTTGGGAATGTGGTATAATTAGATATTAATTATGGTGGGTCTAGTGTTGGAATCATGCACACAAGCCCCTCTCTAATGACTTAATTCTTAGTGAGCCTTGTGTTTTAAAAATAATATAATTACTATTCACTTTATATGTGCATCACCAAAGAATAAATAAATATATTTTATATTATTTCCAATATGACTATTAATATCAATTTTGAATCCTCCGCAATGTTTTCCAAACCCTGAATAATGAAAATTTACTTAACAAATAAATATCACTAGATTATTTCCCCCTGTGGCCGGCTAGGGTGGGGAGGGTGGGTAGGGGTTTGGGGCTTGGTCATGTCTGAGGGCTAGCAGTTTCTTTCCATTTTTTTTATAGAATCATGTGCCACTTTCTCGATTGTAACCAACCTTTTAAATATAACTACATTATTCATTGATAAATATAATAAATATTATATTTTCCAAACCATGAAGATTAAGATTTATTATTATTATTTAAATCTATTATTATTTTAAATAACCTATGATTAAATCTTGGTGATCAACTAAACCTAAATAAATACTATTTATTCTAACTTGTAAAATTCAATACTGAATTCAACTATGATAGTATTTACACTTAGTGTGTGACCCTCTAGGACACTTTCTCAGTTGTATTAGACAGAACCACCAACACTCTTTGGTTAGCATCTAGTAACATGATATGTCACCCATATAGAAATAATTTAATATCACAATGACATATAACCTCCTACGAATTATTACTATGTAATATAATACCTTTATTGTGATATCTCAGATCAAGAAGGTTGCATACTGTTGTCATCAACCTATGTGATCGATGTATGTTTCTTTGACTTTCCATAAATGAACACACCCACTAAAAAATAGGGCCAAGGATTTATCTAGGCAGTTTCATTCCCATCGCAGGGTATGTGATATCAACTTCCATCATGGGAAAAAACGATAAATCTATTCTCTCATAATCTATTAATGAAATATCACTTAGTACATACTCGATGTATCGTAACTCACTGTGATCATATACGATCATAATTTTAATAAATACATCAAATTAAATAACTTAGAGAGACTATTATTAATAATTTTAAATTCTAAGAATCAATACACAAGTTCATAGATAGGTGTGATGTCCCGACACAAGAGCCACTGAACGGTGCCCTGAGCCGGTTGGCCACATTCCCTCAAGCGCCACTCCCCATATACTAGGGGGTACCGAATAAAAACAAGGGTCTAGTATGTCAATCATGGGGAGAATATAACCTATGTTATTAGAATAAAACACTAGCATAAGAAAATAACAATATCCAAGTATGGAAGTGTACAAATAACCAGAACAATACCATGATATATGATAGCCAAACCAAATATTACAATAGTCAACAGAAAGGTAAAATATTCTATGTCAATGCAAATGTCTATTGTCAACAATGAAACTAAAAGTATAGACACAATGACTCCCAAATAGATTCTGAACCATGTCTGGTTCCTTTTACTATGATCTAATCCCAAAACTGCAACGTATCCCAGGGCATTGCCCTTATCAAGTCTTCAAATAACAAAGTATTCACAGGTGCCGAACAGGAAGCCTAAATAGGGAGTGAGTTAAACTCAATAGGCAACCACAAATGGTGTCTAAAACGAGTCCAGTCAAATGTTAGTGCATGTAGTTATATGAAGAAATAAACACAATTCCTAAATTAAATTGTTATCACATTGTCATTTAATACTTAATCATCACATTAGTCCAATTCCACCCATGTTTCCCAATCGAATAATCATTCATTATTACCATTCATTTGGTGTAGGTCATCATTCCTAGCACCCCAATTCTCAGTTGAAACATCATTCATTATTATCATTAATCATTTGGTGTAGGACTTCATGACTAGCATCCCAAATCTCATTGAACGTAGGACGTCATGTCTAGCATTCCAATTCTCATTCAGTGTAGGTCAACACACCTAACACCCTTATATCTAAGTGCATAGATAACTATTGGAGAGGAAAATTGTGTCCAAGTCCCAACATCTTCAATGTTCTAGGATACCATACCTAGCACCACAAAATCTCATTCATTTAATCATTCTTTAATTCACAATAATTTTCCACATTAATCATTTACTAATCAAATTATTATTTAAAAATTTAAAAGGCCATTAGTTAATTCAACAACTACATAAGGACATAACCCATTAATTAATTCTTCAATTAATTAACCAATCAATACTATTCTTATTCATAATTATTTTTTCACAATTATTTATCCCTTAAAAAACCCATCAAGACATAATTAATTCTCAAAATTAATTATCTTTAAAGGCAATCATCATTTCATAATTAATTATCCCAATTAATTATCTTAATACAATCAATTAAATAACTCAAATATAATATCACAACCCATAATTAAATCTATGAGATATCAATCACTTTGGGAAACCCCAAATTCTTTTGTTCTATGATTCAATTGTAAATAAATCACTAAATTAAACATACCTCAATTCCACTTTCCTAATTACCCCCATTTAGGAAATCATTTTTCAATGGAATCAAGAAATTTTATAAACTCATACACATATCATAAATCATGACTATGGGAGTTCAATTTAGACCACCGAACTCGGTTTATTGATAGAATTTAACCCAACATAAATTCCCAAAATCTCAGTGGCACAATGTCATTGATCAAGCTCTGGATCTAACTCCCTAAAAACATAATTAAGATCAAAAGCATCAAGATCTTGAAATTATAGATCTAGATTCAGAATATTATATCTAGATATAAACCCATAGCTTTAGATCTATGGAAATGATGAAGTTCCTCCATGAAAATAATTAAGAAATATGGATGAATGAAATGAGAGAAGCATCGGGATGAAATCCAATTACCAGTAGGAATGCAGATCTTCAATCCGGGCTTCCAATATCAAAGAACGGTGTTAGGATTACCTTTTAATCCCTTATAAAGTATTTTGGAACACCTAAAATATTTCAATCCCAAGCCAAGGTCTAAATATAGGAGTCTCGGGGGGTTTGGGTGGTTTTGAAATAGATTTTTAGATATTAAAAAACCGCGTGCACCATTTTCTGGGTAGAGGCACATAGTTAGAAAAACTATGTGACAACCGTGTAGAATCCACTTACCACTTGAACATGGTTGGAATGGTTTGGTTTCACAGTTAGGAAAACCGTGCACCAACTTTGCAGACTCCTCTATCCAATTTCGCACGCTTGGCACGGTTTGGTCGCACGGTTTGTCAAACCGTGCACAAACCGTACACATCCCATTGTCCTTTAGTTTTTCTTAAATTTTCACCCAGACACACCAAAATATTCTACTCCCAATTCAAGGAACTTAAAATCTTAAAAAAGTAACTAAAACCATGCCTGAGATGACTCTAGAAAAGGCTGGGATCTTACAATCTCCCCACCTTATAACAACTCGTCCTCGAGATGCACTCCCAAATTTTTCTAAGATTCCAAACAAAAAAGATTGAGCCATTGTGCCCTCATGTCAGCTTCCCATTCCAAGGTTTCATCTTGAACATTTCCATGTTTCTATAACATATGAACTAATAGAGCGATATTTCTCCGTAACACTTTCTCACTACGACCCAGCACAAGTACCAGATGCTCTTAAAAGGATGAATATATCTCAAGGTCAGCTTCATCCACATCAATCACATGAGAAGGGTCAGGGTGATACCGCCATAGTTGTAACACATGAAAAATATCATGCATAGCACTGAATTTCTATAGAACTGCTAATCTGTACACCACCGGACCGATTCCCTCTAGCACCTCAAACGGTCCCACAATCTTGGGCACTAAATTTCCATGCCACTGTATACTGTGGTGACCCAATCAAGGTGACACCCAAAGGAATACACGATAAAGTTTTACAAAATCTAGGGTTTGTATCTATCTATCAGCATACGACTTCTGTCTACTCTGAGCTGTATCCATATGTTTCTTAATCAACTTCACCTGCTCTGATGTCTCCTGAACGAGTCTCAGTCCCAACAGCTCTAACTCAACAGCCTCTAACCAATATAGTGGTGATATACATGGTCCACAATAAATGCTTCATATGGTTCCATCTGTATAGTTGCTTGATAATTGTTCTTATAGGAAAACTCCACTAAATCTAAGTGATTTTCCCAAGAATCAGAAAAGTCAAGGACTTATGCTTGCAGCATATCCTTTAACACTTGTATGGAACGCTCAAACTGTCTATCTGTCTGTGGGTGGAAGGTCGTACTTAACAGAACCTATGTACCAAGTGACTTCTATATGCCCTACTAGAAGCATGAAGTAAATCATGAATCACGATCTGAAACTATAGTCCATGGAACTCCATGCAAACAAACTATGTATCTCACATACATTTATCCCAACTTATCTACTGTGAAGGTTTCCTTGATAGGAAAGAAGTGTGATACCTTTGTTTTTTGATCTACAATGACCCAAATAGCATCATTCTTCCTTAAGGTATTTCGAAGTCCTACCAAAAAATCCATATTCACGTCATCCCACTTCTATTCTGGAATAGTTAATGGATGAAATAGGCGTCTAGGTCGTTGATGCTCTGCTTTCACATACAGATAGGTGAAACACCTTATTACAAACCTTGTTATCTCCTTTTTCATGCCTGGCCACCAAAACTGTCATCGAAGTTCATGGTACATTTTTGTTACCCCAAGATGTACCACCCACCTTGAAGCATGAAATTCTCGCATGAGTTCCTTTCACATACTCATGGGAACAACAACCCGATTTTTTACATAGATGACCTCATCCTCATTTATTTTCCAGCATGAAGTTGTCTCCCCACCATCAAGGCTTCCCCTTAAGGATAAAAATTTTAGATCTTCATACTGCCTATCCCTGATCTTTTTGAAGAGCATAGACTCCACTACTACAAAAACCAGAGTCATCCTCTCTAGTCTCTCCTAAATTACAACATGCATTTCCACCAGCAAGGTCATCACCTTCCACTCTTCACTTGACTCATGTACCAACTGAGTTTGAGTTTTTCTTCTCAAGGAATGAGCCACACTATTCCCCTTCCCGGGATTATATGATAGTTCAAAATCAAATGACTACATATAATATACCCATCTTCACTACCGAAGATTCAATTTGCACTGTGAAAAGATATACATTAAGATTTTTTGATCCATAAAAACTTTAAACTCTTCACTGAAAGGATTTTTTCTCCAACACTTAAGAGAATAAACCACTACTTCTAACTTGAGGTCATGCATAGGGTAATTTCATTCGTCTGGCTTCAACTACCGAGACCCATAAGCAATGACTTTATCCCTTGGCTTCCACACAACTCTGAGTCCAACCCCATAAGTGTCACAAAACACCATGTAATACTAAACATCCTTAGATAAGATCAAAATTGGTGCTGATTTCAAGCACTTATTCAATTCATGGAAAGCATTATCGCATGATTCTGTCCAAAAAAACTATATACCTTTTTTAGTCAAACCAGTAAGCGGTGCTTCCAATCAGGAAAAATCTTGAATGAAACTCCTATAATAACCAAATAATCCCAAATAGCTTCGAATATCAAAAGCATTCTTGGGAATCTACTTAGAAATGATTGCCTGAACTTTCTCTGGGTCAACTTCCACACCTTCTTCAAAGATGATGTTCCCCAAAAAGTGTACCATGTCATTCGAAAACTGACATTTAGATAGCTTGGAGTATATTCTATGCTCTCTCAGTGTACCCAGGATGATGTCAAGATGTTTGTCATGATCTTCATGTGTCTTAGAGGACACTAAGATGTCATCCACAAAAAACCACCATAAACTAATCTATGTACGGATGAAGGATCATATTCATCAAGGCCATAAACACTACTAGAGCATTTGTCAATCCAAACGGCATTACGACAAACTCATAAAGTCCATGCCTACTTTTGAAAGTAGTTATTGGTATATCATAATTCTGAACTCTTACATGATGATACCCTAATCTCAGATCAAGCTTTGAGAACACACTATCCCCTTTCAGCTGGTCAAACTAATCATCAATACACTGAAGAGGATATCATTTCTTCACAGTCATTTAATTCAACTTCCTCTAATCGACACACTAGTGTAAACTTCCATTGGCCTTATTTTCAAAAAAAAAGGCAATCTTCAAGGTGAAGTACTTGGATGGATAAACCCCTTATCCTCCAATTTCTCCAACTCTGTTTTGTGCTCTTGAATCTCAGTCGATACCATTCTATAAGGTGGCATTGATACCGGCTCAGCTCCCGACATGAACTCAATAGTTATTTCCACATTTCTCTCAGGTGGAAACCTTGAAAATTATTCAGGAAAGACATGATAAAATAGTTCTACTATTGGTGGAAGGACTTCTTCCCTACCACTCCCACCATCCAACAAAGCCTAGCAACTTGGGTTATGTGATCTCCCAGTTTCTGAGTAATTTTCCCGGATCTACCTGCATGGATATACCATTATCCATGAAGGACATATTGATCACCCTCATAAGATACAAATGCCAGTCTCATGCGATAACAATCTATGTGGGTTCAGTATGGGACTATCCAGCCCATACCCATAATCAGGTCAAATCCCAATATATCGAGGACATGTATATATCCCAAAGGAAATGATACACTCCGATCTATAGTTAAAATACCATACATAAATATATATCTCTAGTACATGTTCCCAATGGTGTATCAATATTAATTATCCCACCTACAGACTTCACTTCTAGGCTCAATGCATTTACAAGATTTGTAGATATAATGGAATGAGAGGCACCACTGTCAACCAAGGCAGTTGCAAAAGTAGAAGCAACTAGAATAGTACCTCTCTCTATCGATGGACCGAACTCACTCTTGAAAAGTGTAGGATGCACTGCATGTATTTTTCTTGGACCTCTTACCAGTGGTGTTGTCTGACTCCCTTGAGTAGAGCCACTCTACTGATACAGGAACTCTTTACCAGAAGAACCACACCCACTTCCTCTACTTCCTCTTCCAATAGAACTCTAGCTGCAAGACTTATATGGTGTAGTAGACCTCCTTCCCACACTCTAACTCTGAGTAGCCACTCCCTTAGTACCAACCTATTACTACCTCATACAGAACCTTTGTAAATGTCTCATCTTTCCACAAAACTGGCACTCCACTGGTGGTTGAGGACAATGTGTTCGATAGTGTCCCTTCCTACCATACTGGTGGAAAAGTAAATCATAAATATTCGATGTAACTATTCCTCTTAACTATCTACCTTGATTTCCACTATCCGGACTAAGATACTTGTGGCGTCACTTTATGCTCTCATAACACATACCCCCTGATCGTTCAGCTAGCTGTCCAATATTAGAATCTTTCTTCAGGTTCTCCTATAAAATGAGAGCCTAATTAACCACCTCTAAAAATTTCTTCAGCCTAATGATATTCCCCTGAGACTAAATTTCACACATAATTCCATCCTGAAATCATTTTTCCGAAGATTCCTCATCTGCTGCCAAATCTTGGGAAAAATGATATAAATCTATAAAATGATCAGCGTACTCCATTATTGACATGCTTCCTTTTGTTAGATGCAGAAATTCTGAAGCCTTCTCTTGTATAAAAATATCTGGATGGAATTTTTCCAAGAACTTCTCCAAAAATTCCTTTCATAACATATTATCTTTTTGTCTTGAGCGTATCTGAATGTCTTACCAGCACTTCACGGAACCCCACAGCATATAAGCAGCCAAATTGTTCCTTCTCTAAAATGGATTCTCCAAATGGTCAAGTATCTTCTCTATGGATTCAATATATAATTCAGCTCCATCAGGTCCACCCCCTCCATTAAAAGTTGGAGGGTGCTGCAACTAAAACTCCCTTGTCAACTCAAGCATACTTTTTTGAACCTTCCCTAGGTATCTCTCTATGAACATCATGAAACAAGAAAAGTTCTCTCGGAACTCTTCCCCTTATTCCTCATCCTTCACCAATGTTGCCTCATGCTCCCTGTCTGGAAGTTCATTCTGGGTCATACCCCTCGGTCTCTCCCTCAACAGGAATCATGGAGGCATGCTCCTACAAGGCCAAACACACGTCTTAAGTCTCATTACACAACCTTATAATATTTATGTAAGGGAAGAAACTAACACAAGAAGTTTTAACATGTCATTTCTCCCTTTTCATGCCACACGGTCAACACTGAGGCCTTATCATTACCCTTAAACATCTTACTCCTAGGTCTTGGTTAATAAGGGTATATTCATTCTCATTAATAAATCAACCATTAATTAATCAAATTATCTCAATTTAATTAATTCAATAATTAATTAATTAATAGTTTCCTTTTCATCAATAAATGTTCTCATTAGACACCCGTTTATTCTCATTTTTCATCACTATTTTAATCTCACAATATGGAAAAACAGTTCAAGTTCAAAAACCTACCCATAACTCATTCTCTCGTGAGTTCCTAGAGTGATGCATGTTACAACAACCATAAGTGCCTAAAGTGATGCATGTATACTCAAGTATCATTACACTTTCAACAATGAATCAAAATACAACAATTTTCAAAAAAAAACATCACATCACACAACTAGTGTGTCACCCATGGTGAAATAATATACAAGTGTAACAATAAACAACAATCACAATAATCCCATCCTGAGTACTCTGATCTTCAGTTGTACATGGGTTAGAAACTCCCATGAACGATCTCATTACCAAGCCTCGACTCTTCCTAGTTTTTTGTCTTCCTTTTACCAAAATATTAAGACAAAAGAAGAACAATGAAAGGAAAACTCCTCTGATACCACTTTGTGACATCCCAACCCGGGAGCCATTGAACAGTACCCCGAGCTGGTTGGCCACATTCCCTCAAGCATTCCTCCTCGTACACCAAAGGGTGTCAAATAGCAGTGAGGGTATTGTAAGTAAGTTTTGGGGAGAATATACCCTCTAATACCACTTTGTGATGTCCCGAACCAGGAGCCTCTGAACGATGGCCCGAGACGGTTGCCCACATGCCCTCAAGCGCACCTCCCTATACACCAGAGGTTTCTGAAAAGAAGAGAGGGTTTGGTAGGTATGTGTTGGGGAGAATATACCCTCTGTTATCATAATAAAACACCAGTGTAAGAAAACAACAATATCCAAGTACATATGCGTAAAAATAACCAGAACAATACCATGACATATGATTATAAACCGGAGATTATAATAGTCATCTGAAAGGTAAAGTATGCTATGATAATGAAAATGTTAATTTCCTACAATGAAACTGAAAGTAAAGACACAAATAATAAAAAACAAGTTCTGAACCACATCTGGTTCCCTTTCCCATGCTCCAAACCCCAAATTTTAACCTATCTTAGGGCCTTTCCCTTATCATGTCCTACAACAACAATGTCTTCTCAGGTGATGATCAGGCGGCCTGAATAGGGTGTGAGTACAACTAAGTAGGCCACCACCAATGGTGTCTAAAATGAGTCAAGTCCAAAATTGTGCATGTAGTTATATGAAGCAATTAATACAATGCATAAATTAAACAGTTATCACTTTGTCAGTTAATACTTTATCATCATATTAGGCTAATTCAACCCATGTTTCCCTACTGAATCATCATTCATTATTACCATTGATTTGGTGTAGGTCATCATGCCTAGCACCCCAAATCTCAATTGAAACATTATTCATTATTACAATTAATCATTTAGTGTAGGATATCATGCCTAGCACCCCAAATCTCAGTGAATATAGGGCGTCATTCCCAGCACTCCAATTGTAATTCAGTGTAGGTCATCATGCCTAACACCCTTACATATTAGCACTTAGATAAATATTGGGGAGGAATTCCATGTCCAAGTACCAACATCTACATTGGTCTAGGATGTCATACCTAGCACCACAAAAATTTTATCCATTTAATCATTATTTAATTCACAAGAATTTACCACAATAATCATTTACTAATTCAATGATTAGTTAAAATTTTGAAAGTCCATTAATTAATTCAACAATTAAATAAGCACATAACTCATTAATTAATTAATCAATTAATCAACTAATAAATACAATTATCATTCATAATTAATTATTCACAATTAATTGTTCATTTCAAATCCCATCAAGTAATAATTAATTGTCACAATTAATTATCTTTAAAGACAAACATCATTTCATAATTAATTATCCCAATTAATTACATTAATAAAATCAATTAAATAACTCAAATACAAGATCACAACCCATAATTAAATCTATAATATATCAATCACTTTGGTAAACCCCCCATTCATTTGTTTCGTGATTCAATTATCAATAAATCACCAAGGTACACATCAATTCCACTTTCCAAGTTACCCCCATTTAGGAAATCATTTAAAATGGGAATCAAGAAATTTAATAAAATTATACACATATCATAAATCATGACTATGGGAGTTTAATTTAGACCACCTAAATCAGTTTTTCAATAGATGTTAACCCAATAGAAATCTAGAAAATATCAGCGGCACAATGTCGTTGATCAAGCTCTGGATCTAACTCCATAAATCCAAAATTAAGATCAAAGGAATCAAGATGTTGCAAATCTAGATATAGATTCATAATCCTAGTTCTAGATATCAACCCATAGGTTTGGATCCATATAAATGATCAATATCCTCCATGAAAATAATTAAGAAATATGGATGAAAGAAATGGGAGAAGCATCGGGAAGAAATCCACTTATCGGGAGGAGAGCGGATCTTTAACCCAGGATTCTAATCTTGAATAACGGTGTTCGTATTGCCTTGGAATCCATCCTGAAGGCTTTAGGAACACCTAAAATATATAAATACCAATATAAGGTTGAAATATGTGAATCCCAGGGGGTTCAGGTGGTTTTAAAAGAGATTTTTGAATTTTAAAAACCGCACACACAATTTACAAGGTAGAGGCACATGGCTAGGGAAACTGTGTGCCAGCCGTGAAGACTCCACTGCCCACTTCTGCATGGTTGTCATGGTTTGTTCACATAGTTAGGAAAGCCGTGTGCCAACCATGCAGACTCCTCTGTCAAATTTCGTACACTTGGCATGGTTTGGTAACACAGTTTTTCAAAACGTGCGCAAATTATGAATAACTTACTATCCTTTAGTTTTTCATAGATGTTCACCCAATCACGCCCCAAGATTATACTCGATGTTAAAGGTACTTAAAAGATTCAAAAGGTACCTGAAAATGAGCTTGACATGACTCCAGGAAAGGTCTGGATCTTACAATAGGAACATCCAATGACACATATAAATGTGTATTTCCTACTGGAAGGTCTCATTCTCATAATTTCCAACACTAGAAATTACCAAGGGCGTAGACCATGAGAGGGTGCATCAAATTCCTATATGTATACACACCTAATATCCTATATTATATGTGTCCCTTAAAATGATATCATCTAGATATAGAAAATATATTCAATAATATTATCGTAGCACCTCAGGGTTCTCATCATAATTGGGATCTGTAATAACCATTCAGTGGTCCATATATTTGTAAGACATCATCACATGAAAATGTCATGAAACGTAACAATCATGTTGTGATAATAAATTTATTTATTAATGAAAACATGTAATCAAGTACTTAAAATTCGGTTCTAGGAAACTATCTTTAACATACTCCTTTCCTTGGATCCAACTGTTAATAACATTCATTCCACTCAATCTCATATAAAATTCATAACTTTAATAAAAATAGAGCCTTTATTAAGGGGTATACCATGTTTTACTATGTGGATACTATACTCATTTCAATTTCACCTTTTTGAAATAAAATCCCTCAAAAGATTAATCTTTTAAAGTATGTTATTTTTCCTTTGATGTGACCATGACTCTTTATAAAGATCATCCGATGTAGTGTTATTACTCTAAACTATGATATAGACTTGAACACTATACACCAAATCAAGATCTTGGACAAATTTTGGAATCTAAACTACTTTTATGGATACATTAAAAGGTATAATATACTCATACTCCACTATAGAATTAGTAAAAATAGACATATTTGAACTCTTCCAGATTAGGGTTCCTCAGTTGAGGTTGGAGACATATCCAAAATGCGACTTCAATCCATTCCAATCTATATGAAATCTAGAGTATATATAACCCCTAATACCTAGATCTTAAACTAATATGTAAACTAATAATATATCCTTAGTTCACCTTAATTACTTAAGGACAACCTAAACAAAAGTCCAATGTTGTTCATATGGATCAACTTGATATATGCATACAATGCTCAAAGAATGGGAAACATTAAGCCTTGTACATAACATAACATATATAATTGTCACAATAATAGAAGCATATGAAATATTACTCATTATTTATCTTTCCCTGTGTTCGAGAGGACACATTTACTTTAGAAAGAAGTATACCATTTGGCACTAGAACTGATCCCATCTTGGATTGTTCCATAGTAAGCCTCTTTAGTATATGGTCAATTAATGTATTTTTACTTAGTTTAAGTATAATATTGGATTTATCGCACATAATATTGATCTCAAGAATGTAGGCTTCTTCATATATGTCTTTCGTGGAGAATCACTTTCTCAACCATGAATTAACCTCTGGTAAGGATGGTATCTCATTTCCAATTAGTAATATGTCATCAAAGTATACTAATATTATAAAGACTATAATCCAAATAGACTACTTGAAAATACATAGCTCACATTCATTATTAGTGAAACCAAATTCATTTATAGGTTCATCGAACCAAATGTTCCTTGATCTGGATGTTTTCTTTATTCCATAAATAGAACTCTACAACATGCATGTCTTTTTGGATTTTCCTAGAATCAAAACCTTTTTGATCATGTCACATACACATCCTATTGAAGTATGAGTTTAAGGAAATAAATATTGATATCCATCTACCAAATCTCATATTCATTCTATGTTTCTATGGAAAGAAAAATTCTAATGGATTTAAGTACAGAAACTAGAGAAAAAAATTCATTATAGTATTACCTTGATGTTTTCCAAACCATTTAGCAACAAACCATGCTTTTTACGTATCTAAATTACTTTTCATATATAGTTTTATCTTGAAAATACATTTAAACCCAATAATATTTACATCAACTAGCGTATTGATAAGGATCCAAAAACTTTTTTGATATATGGGATTCATCTCAGAATTCATGGATTCTTTCCATCTTACTGCTTCTAAGCTCTCTACAACCTCTTTGTGGGATAAAGGATCATTATTGTTGACTAATAATGTGTCAAATTCACCAGTGAATAGAAAAATATATCTTTTTATCCTCTCATCACTCTAGAACTATAAGAAAAAATGATTTCATAGTGGTTTTTTAACGATGATTTTGAAAACTTCCGCTAAATGTTTTTTAGGAAAAAATTTAGTAGTAGTTTCAAAAACAACCGCTAAATTTATTTTATT
This sequence comes from Viscum album, assembly GCA_963277665.1. Taxonomy (NCBI): domain Eukaryota; kingdom Viridiplantae; phylum Streptophyta; class Magnoliopsida; order Santalales; family Viscaceae; genus Viscum; species Viscum album. The sequence continues at coordinate 1,814,704,203 of OY728153.1, read as the reverse complement.
TTATTTTATTAATTTTAATATATATATATATATATATATATATCATTGGTGGTTTTTTATAAACCACTATGCAATGGTGTCAGTTTTTAAAAAACCCCACCTCTAAATTAAAGGGAAAAATATATTATATATTATATTTAATTATGATTAATTATTAATTATTTATTATATATTTTTTACTATCAAATATTTTTTTATTTACAATTTTATTTAATTATAATATGTTAATTAATAAATATTTATAATTATTAGTTAATAATAATTTGAAACTTAAAATAATTCTTGAATAACTTGAAAACAAAACTTCATCATCAAATGACCGTAACTTTTGATCCAGGAGTTCATTTTAGCTCCAAAAATTGTAAAATAGGATATTATTAAATAAAGTAACACCTAATTAGATATTAATTTTGTAATTATGAAAATATTAAAATTTATTATAGTTTTAAGAAAACATGGTAATCAATCTTTAACTTGAAACGGTCATAACTTTTGATCCAAATGTCTATTTTGGATCTACAGTATATCAAATCAAATCATGGAATGCTCTCTACTCCATGTTAACCGGAGGGTGACTTATATAACTATTTTTCAAGGTCAAAAGAGGATCATAAGGCATCCAAAACTGATATTTTTGTTCAAATATCGTGATTTGTGAACATTCTATGAAATTTCATATTCGTTTAAGAGTGTATTCATATGTTTTTATGTATTTTATGATTTTATTCCCTTGATTTAAATTCCTATTGATTTTATGGTGTTGCAATTACTGTGGTTTCCCCTATTGTGGATATTTACTATCTATTGTATATATCTATTTACATGTATTTATGAATATTTGTGCATATTTATATATATTTGTAAATATTTATACATATATACATTTATATATTATTATATCTTATATGTGTAAATATATACATAGATATTTATATTTACTTGTCTTTATATATATATATAGTAACATAAAATTATATACGTGTGTGTGTTTATAGAAAATTATGTAGCATAAATTTGTTCTTATATATATTTATGTGAATTTCATCATATGTATATATATATAGAGATATTTATATTAATTTATAATTTGTAATTTCGTATTTTTGATTTATTCAATTATTATTTTATATTTATAATTTTAATATTTATTTATTATCGATTTATTATTTATTGATTTATTTTTTATCATTGAATTCTTGTTAAATTAATATTTAATATCTATTTAGCCCGAATGGCCTGTAGGCCTTCATTTTTATTGATTTTTTTGAAAACCCCCATTTCAAGGGATGAGGGGGAACCCTTACAAGGTCCATAGGGTCAGAGATTACATGTCCCGTAGGCTTAAGAGATTACATGACCCGAAGGTCTTAAGGAATTCAACCAGACTATCAACAAAGAATTGCCCCTCCCCAGCAGCAGCATCATAATAATAGCTCTCTATCTTCACATGTCCGCCTGGATAGGCTTCCCATGCAAGAAAAGACTAGTCTCGATGGAATATCCAAACCCTCTCATTCTGACAAATCCATTTGGCTTTTCTCTGGTGAGTGCACCTGCTCTGAATCCTCTTCTGGGGCTGGTCCTTTTTTTTAGTCTGTCTAGTGCAACTACATGTGGCCCAAAGGCCTTGAGGTGGCCTGAAGGCCTTAAAGATGGATCGAATTCCCTACTAACCCAAAGGCCTTGGTGTCCCGAAATCCTTAAGGGCTCCAAGCCCAAACCGGTGGCCCAAGGTGAATAGTTCCGGCTACCATAGTACCGAACAATACCTACTACAGTACCGCACAGTGTACAGTCCTGCTACAGTAACTGGACAGTCTAAAGTTATGCTACCGTACTGCACAGTGTACAGTACTACTATAGTGCCTGCTACAGTCCCAGAAAATATGCCTCTTCCTGGTTTTGAACCTGGGACTTGTGGGTGCACTTAAGGATACCTCACCAATTGGGCTGAGGCTCATGTCCAAAAAATATGCGTCTACCTGTTTTTGAACCAGGGTTTTGTTATTTTATTATTAATTATTTATTAATTATTATTTATTATTTATTTCTTATTTTTTTATTTATTTACTATTTATTATTAATTTTTTATCATTTATTTTTTAATAGTTATTACATAATTATTTTTTATTATTTATTATTGATTTATAATTTGTAATTAATTATATATTATTTATTATTTATTTCTTTTTCATTATTATTTTAGTATTTATTTATAATTTAGTTATTGTTTATAATTTAATTATTAATTTTTTATTAATTTTTTATTAATTAATTATCAACATCTTATTTATTATTAATTTATTTTTCATTATTAATTTATTTAATATTTCTTATTTATTTGTTTATTATTTACTTTTTATTTGTTTATTTTTATACATTAATTATTAATTTGATTTTAATATATTATTATTTTATCATTAATTTATTATTAATCTCTTATTTATTTCTTATTTATTATATATTAATTATATATTTGATATTTATTTATATTTTATTTCTTATTATCTATTATTAATTAATTTATTATTTATTTATCATTTAATAATTTATTTTTTAATAAATTTATTATTTACTCATTAATTATATATTATTTATTAGTTATTAATTTAATACATACTAATTATTATTTATTATTTATTATTTATTATTTAGTATTTAGTATTTAGTATTTATTAATTATTAACAATTAGCTTATAAAAATTAATAATTAATAATTAATTGTTTAGTTCATATCTATTTATTATGTATTATTTGTAATTTCTATTGATATATATATATATATAAGTATATTAAATTCTGTTTTCTCACCACATGAAGAGCATGTTGGAGTGGTATTGTCTTTTCATAATAACAAAGACGTAAGGGGTTTAAATCTCACCCAATGCAGAATTTCTACATGGTGTATATGGAATGCACATGTTTACATGTGCATGGTATTAAATAAAAAAAATTAATAATAAATAAATAAATAGTAATAAATAAATTAATAAAATTAATTGCAAAAATTTTTTAAAAAAAATAAACAGTTTTTAAACAATTTAGTAGTGTTTTAAATGCTGCTAAACGATTCTCCTAATTTTAGAAAAAACCTCTAGATTATTTCTGATACACAATATAGTGGTGATTTTTCAAAACCATCGTGGAATGATTTATTGACGGTTAAAACCGCCACAAAATGCTTACTTTGACGTAGTGTAGTACTCTTATGTAGTACTTTTGTTTTAGGAACAACATCTTTCATAAGGACACGTGAAATGTATTCATATACTAACTCTTGTATATCTTGAGCATCAACATCATCAAAGAAAATCTTTCCCCCACTATCCACTTTTATTATGTTGTCCCTCTCAAGAAAGACAACATGTCTTATGATGGTTACTTTCTTTTGTGAAGGGTTGTATAGATAGTATCCTCTTATTTATTTGGGATACCTAATAAAGATACAATCCATGCCTCAGGGTGCTAGTTTTTTTCTTGATGTATCCATAGAAAATTCCTCTCAGCCCCTTCCATAAACATATGAAAAATAAGTTTCCTTCCACTTCATAACTCAAAGGGAATACTTTTTTTTATTTATTTGGTACTCGGTTTAATAAGTATGTTGTCATGTGTAATGTATATTCTCAAATAGAATACATAAGGATTTCAAGACTCATTATTAAATTTACCATGTTCATTAAGGTACAGTTCTTCCTCTCACTAACACTATTCTTGTATAGTGTATCATGTAGACTGAGTTGAGATAAAATTCTATACTCCCATAAAGGGATGATAAACTCAAAAAAAAAATATCCACCACATCTATTCAATCAAAGTTTCTTTATCTTCTTACCTAGATAATTATCACCCTCATTCTTGAACTCCTTGAACTTATCAAAGTATTCATACTTATTCCTCATCATGTAGATGTATGCATACCTACTCAAGTCATTAGTAAAAGTAAAAAATGCACAATAATCCACCTCTACCTTCAACTTGAAAAGGTATGCACACATATGTTGGAACCAAAGGTTTTCACAGCTGGAAATGGATTATACTTTGTGATTATTATCAATCCAAACTGGGTTTGATCAATCATTTTTCAAGGAAAGTGATCTTACAATGCAGATGGATTCAGTATTGAAGGCAACATCATTTCCCAGTGTTTTTCAAATTTTTTGAGATTAAAATCTAGAGGAAGGAACAAGCATCACAAAATAGGTATTTCCATGATTCAATCTTCCCAAATATGGTAAATTCATAGATATCATGAATATTAGAGTTTCATGATAATTTTAAGCTTCACAAAAAATTCGGTGTCATGAAAGTTTGAAGTTTTTTGAATGTTTGATTGGAAGACGGTAATCCTATGTGACTACGAGAAGCTGCGTGAGTGGGAAAACATCACTGAAGCATTGAAAAGACTATGAGCTTCATGAAAATGAATTTAGAGGTTCACAAAAAGGCTACTAGGAGCTTGGGATCTTTTCAAAGGGATAAGTATAGAAATAGGTGTCTTACATATTTTATTTGACACAGAGAAAATTGGATAAAAGGGTGAATTGATATGATTTAATAAAGGATATAAGCTCTAAAAATGAGGAAATCTTCAAGAGAATAAGCATAAAAAAATGTCTTTTTAACACTTAACTGATGCTAAGAACTCTTAGAAAAGTGGTTTTTGTGAAGACTAGGAGTTTTGTGATGACTTATAGGTCTGTTTAGGATGGGATTTTTTCAAAGATTGGGAGCTTCATTAAGGTTGGTAGCTTCATGAATGTTTGTGGGTTTTCCAATATTGGTATTTTGTTAAAATAAAAAGGAATTTCACAAAGTTTGGGGGCTTCATGAATAGTGGTTTTCCACATCTAGTTTAATTGAATAATGCATTAAAGTGCATCAACTCAAGACAATGGTTCGAGAAGATTCTCATGCTAATTATGCACAAATACTAAAATTCCTAATCGATTGAGGATACGTTCAAGTAATTAAATTGATTAAGACTTCAACCAAGGTAGTGAGATAGTGGGATTCGATGGAAGTGTTATGAGGGAGGCACTATATTTTCCCTAAAATTCTTGTAAATACAATGTGCCCAGCATAGATTGATTGTGACTGATCTTCTATACTCCTTAAAAACTAGTGAACCTTAGTAAAATTTGGTACAACCAACACATTGTCGGTATATACTCTTTAGTCTATAACTTAGTTTTGAACTAATTAAAAAGATCTATGTTGTCTCTATATATATTAATGTTTAACAACTATATGATTCCATCAGATGGGTTTTAAAAGTTCCTAATAATGTGGGAACAAGATCCTCTTCTTTTAAAAACGAATTTTACACCCTCATTCACCCCTTTCCTCTAATGGTGTTTTAAGGTCCTACGACATCAATGTGCACCAATTCTAGAAGATTTGTGGACCTTTCACTAGACCATTGAATGATGGTTTGTTCATATTTACTTGTAAACAAGTTTGACATATTTCATGTAGTTTATGCATAAAATATTATCATTAACCATCTTGATAGATCTTTTACAAATGTTTCCCGGATACATGACTAAGAGAGTGATGACACAACTGGTTGTCAAATAAGGCGTGCATATTTCTTTCATTATCAATTTACAATATTTGTTTTTCCAAATTTAATACATAAAAATGGTTATTCAACTATTTCATACCATAATATATTCTATATTTAAAAAAATATCATCTCTTATTAAAAAACTAAAATCCAATCCACCCATGCCTAAATAATAAAAAAAGATTTTGTTTTTAGTAAAACTAGGTTGATAATAAAAATTATTTAAAACAAAAATCAATCATTTTTTAAATGTGGGGTGGTGGTCTCAAATGGACAGGGAAGCCGACCTCACTCCATTGGCAGCCCATAGATCAAACTCACCTCCATAAACCTTCATAAATCTACTCGGTTCCTATATTTGTAAAGAAATGTGAGCACCACATGCAATATATGATACCCACCTTGTAGATATAGAAACATTACATTCAATAAATAACTCACCTAAATCTTATACTTTCTTATTTGGCTATGGGATATTCATATTCTAGTGGCCCTAATTACCACATGAAAAACACATCGAATCATGTTCCTTTCCTTTCCACTAGATCTTATTCTTCTTAGAATGATTGTGCTCTGGTGCCTTAGACTTCAAATGAGTCTTTGGTTCCTTTTTCTTGTTCCTATTATTCTCATTCACCATAAAGACCATAGCTTTTTCACACCCCTTGTATTTATCAACTTGGAAAATAAGAGTAATAATTTCTAAAAGTCTCTTATCAATACTGATCGTATTATAATTCAAAATAAAACTATATAAGTTTATAGGTAGTGAGGAAAGAATGCTATCTATGCACAACTAATCAGGGATCTTAAACCCCAACATATATAGGAACTCTATATATCCAATAATCTTGACTAAATGATCCTCATATGGTGTTGAATCTCCATTATTGAATGTGAATAGTTAATTGGAGATCTCATATCTCCCTTTTCATGCCTTATCTAGAAAAAGATCATGAAGGTGAGAATTGATGTTATATTTATCTATATCCTTATATTGATTTAGAATATCACTAATCATGGAGTATAACATGAAACATTATACATCCATTATTTCATCCATATACTTCACATAGAGAGATACTTCTTTCTCAATATCCTATTTGGTTAGTGGCTCGGGAAGTGGGGTTTCCAACACATTTAATTTCTATTCATGGGGTAGCACAACACTTAAGCACCAATACAATTCCTAGAAATTCATGTCGATGATATGGTTATACTTGTCCATTATGATTCACAATGATATTTTAAAAGTCATTTTATTTTCCATTTCTATAAATTAATAGAATATAATTAATACTTCATGGATTACAAAATTGGATTATTAAATTTAAAATTAAATTCCATTAATATCCCATTATTTTATTAAAAGCTAATATCCCTCACCATTAGTTATATAATATCTTATTACATAGATATTCTAGTTTAAAGGAACCAAATTCCATATATTATAACCCATAATTGGGCTTGATAAGTTATTTGAAGAGTTTTCGGTAGGTGAAACTTTTCAACTCCCTAAACTCAAAGTTCCTTGATCTATGGAGTGGACTCCCAAATCCTAAAATATAGAATAAATATTTCTCAACCCTCATATCTCAGTTACACTAAGTCCTACTTGTTTGTTCAACTCTAGATGTGAACTAAGTTAATTTGACCAAAAACATTAGGTTAAAAGTTCCCTAATAATTGAAAGCACCTTGAATTGGGCTGGTGAAGCACCATGAGCTATAAGGTCCATTATAGCATAAGTAAGGGAAGTCTATACCAAATTCATATTTTAGTTTATGGGTTTTAATCCTTGTTCATAAAATAATAATTTTATCTTAACACATTACTTATTAATAATATGTGTATTTTAATTAATTTATTAACCATATATACTAAAATCTTAACCCATAATATGGTTGTATTTTATTCAGTCGTGCATAATTATTAATTCATTTCTTAAGTGATTGTGTAGCATCTACAAACATAAATAATCAACCATTAAACTAATATAAATAATATATAAGTTTCATGATCAGTATATCCTTTAATGGTTTGTTTATCTAATGCATGATAAACCAATGATCTACCATAGGGAAAATACACCTTGAAGAGGATCCTGGTCCATATTGCAGTATTCAACCTTGGCTCCTATGCATTTCCTCAATTGTTTTTTCCTCAACTCATAGACTCTGACCACATCCTCTCACTTGGGAGTTCCATCCTTACCTATGATTTTACCTAAAAATAGATGAGGGGATCTAATGGATTTGATAAATGTGGTTTACATTAAAGAAAGCATGGGAATTTAGGCCCTTACATAATAAGGAGGGGATAATGATCTGGCCATAAATTTTAATTTAATCATAATAAATTAAAATAAACCTATCAAATATAAAATAATAGTCTAATTTCATGATCATACACAACACGCAATGGGAATAAATTTTCATTCCAGTTATCAATTACTTTGATTTGTTCTTTAATTAAGATAAATTCAATGAATTAATCTAATTAATTCAATTTATCTTAATTTCATTCAAGCATCCTTACCATCATCCAATTTGTCTAAAATAATAATAATTTCATTTCATTTAAAATTAATGATGTACATAATGGTACATGAAGGAAATGAAATGTACTTTTCCAAACTACCTGGAATGATTTTTGTGTCTGTGTATTCATTTGGAATCAAACACACATTACATAATAGAAAATTACATGGTGTGTACTATCAAATAAATAACACACATAGTACATGTGATGTCATTGATGTGCGTGGAGTACACTAAAAGAAAACATAATACACAGATTTTAGTTTTTTAGATTTAACATTGAATTAATTTAATTAATTATTACCTCTGGGTTAAAATGAACACATTATTTGATGCTGAATAAATAGTCTTTATTAGGTTACATGACATGTATTCGCCTCTACTTGTGTATATAGTACAAGACTTGGAGACTATACATGTTTCCTTTCATAGATGTGTACAAGGTATTCAATGTGTTATCCTTATTAGATAGAATATGTCCTCATAGTTTCATGGAATATTAGTCCCCATGTCATGTAGTAGATACGAAACATTCTTGGACCCCTGGGTTCTCGACTGCAAGAAAATAAGGACTACACATTATGTGTTGGGGTTACACAACATGTAGTTCTTCGAATCATGTGCCAACCTATTTAGATTTAATCCTTAGTCCTATTATATCGAATCTTAGATATGATTTCATTGGACTAATTTTATTTTATCATGAGATATAGGGGTACATGTCATGTAGTTAGGTAGTACAAGTTGTGTGGTCATGTGTTGTTCGTCCGGAATCTTTGGTACCTACAGATGGGGTTTTCATATGTTTCTTCATTTTTTCTTTAATATTTTACTGGTTATGTGAGAGATAATGAATAAGGGGAAAGATGATGATATATCAAAATTAATAAAGAATCAGTTTGAAGTAAAATAAATCAAAAACACATAAAAAAATAATAATACTAAATAATTATAAATCAAACATGTGATTGATTACCACTTGTACGTTTTTGGCACAACAGAAGACCCTATATAGCATAGTTAGTATTGTTTTTTATTTTTAATTTATGAATAATCATTATTATACATAACTATTTACATCATAACCAATGAAAATCATAGATTAATTGACTATAATAAACACTTGAAAAATAATAGTAGGATCTTCACATGTAATTTATAATGAAATTATGAGTAGATATAGAATTACCTCAACTTGTAATTCCCTCTTTATTGATGAAATGGTTGAAAAGATCTTGACATACATTCATTTTGATTTAGGGTCCAAGTGAATAATCCTTCTAGAAGGGATTCAACCATGCCCCACAATTTCTGAACATTGTCATAGAATCTTCGAGAGATAAAATGAATGATCCCGATCACTTTTATTATTCGTGATTGATCACATCAGAATTATTCTTGAAGAATAAAAAACTCTTGGTGTTGACTCAATGAATTTAGATTAGAGGAGGATAGAGTATCTTCTAGATCTATAGATTTATATCTAGTGATTGATAGAAATTATATCTATCCTCTTTCACAACAATAACGGATTTGGAAGGTGGAATAGTTATATATATATATATATTATTGTTGGTTTAGGGTTGAAAACTTTCACATAAGACCCCATATAAATACTTAATTTTTAGTGAACCCCATGCCTAAATAATAATATAATTTTTATTCACTCAACATGTAAATTACTTAAGAATAAATAAATATCTTTTATATCATTCCAAACCAGACCATTACACTTGGTGTGCATATCCTCCTCGATATTTACCAAATCTTGAATAATGACTATTAATTTAAGAAATAAATATCACTACATAATTAATTAATAAGTATATTAAATATAATATTAATAAAAACTTTAAGAATAACTATTTATTATTAATATTTAACTCACTAGTTATTTAAAATAACCTTTGATTAAATCTTGGTGATCAACCAAACCTGAATAAATATTATTTATTCCCACTTGTTAAATTCAATTCTAAATTCAACTAAGACTATCGATATAGATAATTTGTGACTCCATAAGCCTCTTTCTCATTATAATTAGGTTAAACTTCCCAAAGTAAAATATTAGCATCTATTAGAATTCTAAGGAACTCATGGAGAAAGAAGTTAATGTAACAATGACATACAACCTTCTATAAATTATTACCATATAATATAATCTCATTATCCTAATATCTAAAATCAAGATGGTTTCATAATGGTGTCATAAACCAAACTGATCGATTTATATTTCTTTAACTTTCTGAAAGCAAGCTCACACACTGAATACAATATCTATGGATTTATCAAAGTATTTCTTATTAGTTTTAATTTTTGATGGAATAATATCCAAGAGGGGGTGAAATGGACCATTAAAATGTATTTTAATTTATATCATAGTTTTAAGGTAAATGTTGTAAAAATCAGGTGATATTTTTTAAGTGGTTCAGATCTAAATGATCCCAGTCCCCTCTTCACCCCTTTCATAAAATAAGAGTAATGACACCTAATATAACCAATATAATGGAACCTAGAGTTATAAAACAATTACAAATCAGTTTTCCCTTGAGGATTAAACCCAAATAGAACTCCCTTTTCCCCTCCTGGTGGAATAACCCAAACAACCTACCTTTTTTTCTTCGAGGAACAACTCAATTTCTAACTTTTTTTTGGGATTCACAACCCAAAATATTACATTTTAATGAGTAGTATAAAAAATTACAATTATGCACATAGAAAATGAATAGGAAGAATTAAAACCATAGTAGTAGAATAAACACTTCATACTCTGAGTGTCAGGGAAGCAAACAAATCTATAGTAGTAAATGATCGAATGATTTTAGTTAATCCGAGAGTAGTAGTTGATCACCAAAAAAATCCAAACTTTTATAGTTCCATAATATCCTCAACCTCATGTATTTTTCACTAGTTTTTTATCAATCTATATATATGGAATTATATTTTTCCCAATGACTTTTAAACAAGAATTTAATTTATTATTTATTTTTCCGAAAAAATAATGTTGAGATATACATTTTTATTCCCAAGGTAAATATCCACTTGTAAATATTTCATAAATTAGAAAAATTTAATAAGTATTCATCTATATTATGTAAAACTATTAAAAACAACACAATGGAACCCATAAGATAAATTAATAAAATGTTAAATGAAATGAATTAATATCATTGGAATACTTGCTAATAATAATCAAGACCAAATCTTTATATTTTAGCTAATTTGAATTTGTATATTTCAATTATCAAAATTCTAGTGTAAATATCAAGACATGATAAAAATCATGAAAATCTAATCTAATTAATCCTAAAATAGTTTAAAAACTATTTTTAGGGATTCTAAATAATTAATGAGTAATTATAAAATAGATAAAACACTAATAATATCTATAATAAACTTGTAGAAAATTTTAATGTGAAATATTACGTGAAAAAAGAATATTTCAATGTTTTAGAATATCCTGTAGAAATTCACATAACCACGTTGGAAAATCCATGTAGTGGATTTTCACAAAGTAATTTTTCTCAATTTTAGAGAATCAATATCGCTTGATATTTGTAGATAATTCAAATATCTAAATCTACGTAGCTGATTTTCATAAAATAAATTCATGTAGCCATTTCATGTATATGATTTCATGTAGTCGTTTATAGAAATTTATAGATAGCTTGACTTATGAAAATTCATACATAAAAAACCTTCTAAATAGCATAATCATCTTTATATCAAGGTGAATTATATTTATATAACATCATTATATTTCAAAATAATCAACAATCAAAAAATATCATGATTCTATATCTCAATTTATTATCAAAATACACTAGCAAAGGAGTACTAGAAAACTACATAATTTAGATTGAGAACATGTAGTGAATTATAACCTAATTAATAAGATGAAATATATCTATTCAGAACTTTATGTATCATAATTAAATTGATATAATTTTTTTATATTTCTAATTATATAATAATCAATGAATTAAGAGTTCTATATCCCATGTTATATTTGAAAAATTGAAGGTAACTAATTCTTTAAAATCTGTTACATGGGAGAATTGGCTATGTGGGAAATTTTGCTATCTGGGAATAGTAAAAATTATGTAGGGATCATATTTCAAGGCCTCAAATGACTTATTTAATCTAGGAACACTTTATAAAACATGTAGAAAATGTTATGAACAAAAGCAACATGAAATATGATGATAAATTAAGTAAACTATAATGAGATATAACCAATGTTAAACATTATTTTAATTAATACATAAGAAAAAATAATCATATCACCTAATAAAACTATTAAAATCAATATAATCAATGAAAAAATGAATAATAAATAATTAAAAAAATAATTATAACCTAAAATAAGATAAAAACATTATAATATTACGAGAAAACAAATAATTTTGTTAAAAGTAAACAAATACTTTTTTTTAATTATAAAAAAAATAAGTGGATAAATATTTTCAATTATCTAAACATAATGTGGTCAGAGGATCCACTAAAAATTATCACCGTTTTGTAAATTACAAAACATTTTATAATTTTAACAACTCCCCCCCCCCCCGTTTTTTAAATTTTCTAAAAGATAATGTTTTAATAGAAAAATTATCCTCTCTTTAAAATGATAAATTGTATTACTTTATTTTCTTAACATATTATATTTAATAGTAATTAATATAAAAATTTTGAATTTTCTTAAAAATATATATTTTAAAAATTGTGTCAAGGATCTAATATAAATCCTTCCATTTTTAAAAACATGTAATAAGTCACATTACAATGATCATAATTTTAAAATTTATTTTTTAAAAGTAAGATGAAACCCTTCATAAAATAATATTTCATGAAAAATAAATATTTAGATAGTAATTTAACATCATCTATTTTAAATGAGAAGTATGAAAATGGTAATATAATACAAAAATATGTATAGAAATAATGTAATAGTGATTTGAAAATGAAAATCCAAAATTTACAAATTTCATTTAAATCTAAAAATTTAAGTACATAAACACACCCAAAAACCCCCTTAAATTCATCAAATATAAATTTAAATTTAAATATCCATCATAGCAATTTTAAAATTTATTTTTTAAAAATTAGATAAGTTTTGGGGATTACATATATTTCCTATTTATATAATCTCTATGAAAATTAATTTTAATATCAATGTGTTTAGTCATAAAGTGTTGTAAATGATTTTTTCTAATAGAAATAACTGAATTATTATCATTGAAAATAATAATCCTATTAAAATCAAAACCAAAATCATAACTAGTTTTCTTAATCCATAAAGAGTGAGCACAACATAATACAATAGCTATATATTCAAATTAAATGGATGAAAGAGAAAAAATGTTTCTTTTAAGAACATGAAACTAAATATTTACAAAGTAAATGGTATATAGCTGATGTACTCTTTCAATATATATTTCATCCTCTAAAATCAAAATTATAATATCTTAGTAAATCAACATTAATTTTTGTAGGGAAAAATTAACCAAAATTAAATGATACTTTAACATATATAATAATACTTTTAATATATTTAATATGACTTCCTTTAGGGTCACTTTGATATCTAACACACATAAAAATGTAAAACATAAAATTTGGTCTATAATTAGTTAAATATAATAAAATTCCAATCATTACTCTATAAGTTTTAACAGCAACATATTTTGAAAATTTATCAAAATATAATTTACAAATAATCATGTTAGTATTTACAATTTTAGAAGAATATAAACCAAATATCTTAACCAAATATTTGGCATACTTGGATTGATTTATAAAAATACCATAATTTCTTTGAAAATTCTGAAAAAAAGGAATAATTTATATTCCTTCATAATATTCTTATCAAATTCAAAAGTCATAAAATTTGAAAATTCTTTATGAAGATTTTCATTTTGAAGATAAAAATATAATTCCATCAAAATAAATTTATACAATCAAAATATCATTAAATTTTATGATAATAAAAAAATATGGATCAAACTTTCCTTTCTGAAAATTGTTTTTCAAATGAAAAATAGTTGAACTTCTATAACAATCTGAAGGAGCTTATTTCAAACCATATAAATCCTTAGATAATTTAAACATGTGATCAAGGTGATTTTTATTTTCAAAAAAAGGGGTTTGTTTAACATATACTACTTTATGAATATAACCATTTAGAAAAGTAGTTTTGACATCCCATTTAAATAATTTAAAACCATGAAAATCAATATAAGAAAACAATATCCTAATTAATTTTTTCCAAGAATAAATTGAAACATATTCCTCAAAATAAATTCCTTCTTCTTAAAAATATCCATTAGAAAATAATATAGATTTATTTTTAACTATATTTCCAAATTAATCAATATTATTTCTAAAGATCCATTTTGTTACTATAATGTAAGAATTACTTGGTGGAACAACTAAAGTGCATACATTACTCTTATTAAACTAATTTAATTCATATTTCATAGACTAGATCCAATTCACATCAGTCAAATACTCGTAAATATTCGTATGTACAAAATCATAAATAAAGGCATTATAAGCAAAAATATTTATAACAAATTCTCTAGTTTTAAAATTTGATTCAACATTACAAATCACATTATCAATTGGGTGATCTCTATGAGTCTTCCAAGATTTTTCATGAATTGTTTTAGATTAAAAAGAAATAATCTCCCCATCAATATGTGATTCTTTATCTTGATTCTATTCCTCTTTGAAATTAAAAATCTATAAATTCTTAATCATGTTTATCAATATCATCATACCTTTTATGGAAATAATTTACATCAAACTTAAAAAGAATTAATTATTCAAAAACCATGGTACATTCATTATATAATTTATATTCCTTACTGTTATTTTTATATCCTTATAAAATAACTTCAACATATTTTACATTAAATTTATCCGAATAATCCTTAGTATTGGTATTAAAAACTTTACACACAAACACTCTAAAACAGAAATTTTTTGGTTTTATTCCATTAAAAATATCATAAGGCTTTTTCTTCATCATGTTTCTATGAATAATTATATTAATAACATAACAATAAGTTTTGATATCTTATTCTTGGAAATATTTAGGTAGATTAAACTCATTTAACGTGGTCCCAAACATTTCATGAAGTGTTCTATTGTTATTTTCCACAATACCATTTTGTTGTAGTTTTCTAGGGGATAGAAAATTGTGAAAATACCCATTTTCTTCCAAAAAAAATGGATAAATTATATATTCTATAATTCACCACCATGATCACTTATAATTGATATAAGTAAGTTTCCCTTCTCATTTTGAACCAATTTATAAAGAGTAATGAACTTAGATAATGTTTCATATTTGAGAGTAAGAAAGTAAACTCATGTATATCTTGTAAAATAATCAATAATAAAAAAACAATATCATTTACCACCTAAACTATCAGGTTCAATATGAATAAATAAATCCAAATTAATAATATAAATAGGAGTTGTAGGTTTTACTTATTTTACTGACATGAAAGTACTTCTATATTTTTTACCGTTCAAGAAATATCCAGAAACAAAGGCATTGTATTCTTTAAGTTTAAATAGTTATAATATGGTTGGTTCTTGGGAAGCTTTTTCATAAAATTGAAATTATCATTTCTCAACCTCCTATGCCACAAAATGTTATTAGATTGTTCAACTTTCCATCATTTGATATTTTTGATCTGTTAAATTCAAAAATAATAATTTAATAAATTTTGTCTTTCTATTTTCATAAAACAAAATAGATTTATACTTAAAAACCATTCATTTATCATTTTAAAATTTAGAAAACATTTCATCATCACATAGATGAGAAATACCTATTTAATTATGTTTTAATACATAAAAATATAAAACTTTCTAGATAATAACATAACATGAAATTCCAACCACATCAAAACCTT
Organism: Viscum album; assembly: GCA_963277665.1. Taxonomy (NCBI): domain Eukaryota; kingdom Viridiplantae; phylum Streptophyta; class Magnoliopsida; order Santalales; family Viscaceae; genus Viscum; species Viscum album. The sequence goes on along the minus strand of OY728153.1, from coordinate 1,814,688,169 downwards.
TTACCTTTTAATTAGAATTGTCACGAAAAGAAACATTACATCCATAAAATTGATTGAATGATAGAAATCTTGATATATCACTAGTCATATGACTTTATTATCCACTTCCAATATACCTAATATCCTTTTTAATTAATATAATATAGACTTACTATAAAAATATATTTAATAAATCTTTAGTACCCAAGAAAATTTGGGTCTGATGGGATTTTCATATAATTTTTTATAAACCCAAAAAGATTTCAAACACTTTTTATAGGAATTATTAAAGAAAAATATTTTGAAATAAAACCCTTATTATGTCCAATAGATTGTAAAAATATCAAGGAACACTCATTTTCATAATGAACATCTATTTGAAATCTAAAATAAGTAGTTTTATATTTACTTCCATTAGTGATTTTAATAAATAAATTCTTATACATTTTAGGAAAATTATTATCATAATTTAGACCATGTATACTTTTATTCATTTTATTTAAAATTCATCATTTAATCTATGTTTTCAATTTCTAGAACAAAAATAGATTTATTTGACTTTAAAATTTCAATTTCATTTTTGATATGTTCATTCTCTTTAAGAATAATATCCAAATATCTTAATTTAGATTCATGAAACTTTGATATGAAATAAACTGTTATTTTTTAATTTATCATTTTCAAAAAGTGCATTTTTTATATTTTCTTATGTAATTTCCATATATTTATGTGCAGAAGTCTTTTCATCTTGGATAGATTTATTTATATTTTCAATATATTTAGGAACATCCTTATGTTTTATCTTAAGGTTCTTATATAAACCAATGAATTTTTCAATATTATTTTCAAATCTATCAATTTATTTAATCAATTCATAAATATTGGGATTTTTATATTAGGATTCATAGGATGAATAATAATTTTAGTCACTTACTTGATTTTAAAGATCCATTAGCACAGGTTTGCAACATCTTTTTAGAACTAGATTCTTTAGCAGTACTTAAATATTAAGTCAAACTCCATTTAGATATCATTGCCTTATTTTCATTGTGGTATTTCTTTATCTTATTATTATACTATTGTAGTCTTGGTCAACCAGACTTTATGTTCCCCTTTTTCTTAGACACATAAGAAATTACATCTCGATCATAATTGGAATTTAAATTTCCTTTCTTATTCTCCAAGTAGTCATCCTTAGGATAGTATTTCTGGAATCTCCTTGAGTATCTTTTCTTCCTTCTATATCCAACCTTTTAAACATATATAGTATCATTCCTATCACTACTATATATCTCAAAATCATAAGAGTAAGTAGATACATTTTATTTAAAATCAATTCGCTTCTTCTTGGAATTATCTTCTTTTTAATATTTTTAAGCTCTAACTCATACTATAATAGTGATCTAATAAGTTCCCCAAGAGTGTGTTCTTTGAAGTTATTATTTTCATCTATAGAAACATTTTTAGAATGAAACTTATTTGGAAGTGGTTGCGCCCAAATTTACCCTACAGGTATGCGGTCGTTGTAGTACAGGTAGGGGTCGAATCCACAGGGACCGAAGAAGGAACCTAAAGACACTCTGATCTTGGAAGGATTTGGCTATGAAGTGGCCAACTATTCAGATTGAATTGATTTGAATAACTTCTCATTTAATTTAAATAAAATAAATTAAAACATTCAATTACTTAGTCTAAAACAATTAATGGATATGAGTTGATCCTAAGTTGTTACTAGGGTTAGATTGGATGCATTTATTTTCTTATAACATTCATTTCACTAATTCAAGATGTATCCCTGAAATGATATAATTCCTCAACATCATTCACCAATTTAATCCCTAAAAATTCCAAGGATAATAACCAATGCACTTGTATGATCAATTTAATGATCACTCCAAGGAATTGGATCACACTAGCACTCGAAATGTGTCATTGTTAAAGTTGGCAAAGATGAAGAAGAAAATAAATCATCAAATGTAAATCTTAAAATAATGAAATTATTACATAATTTAGGATCATGAAATAACATAAAATCTTCTCCATGCAATGCCCTAGGACCAACCCATAAGATTTTATCCCTCTATTTATGCTATTCCATAAATGGAAGCGGGAAGTCGACTTAAAGAAGCGGGATTGAAGAAGAAAAATAAAACAATGAAACGATCACTCCACCGTTGTGTGAACAGAATCACAAGGTTTGGTGTGAATAAATTAACACCTTGAGGCAACAGTTTTAAGGTGGTAAGGAGAATAACAGAACAAGAGAAGAATAAGAACTTTTATTGAAGACTAAGGTAATTCGAACAACTTACATGAGAAGGAAGAACATTACAAAGGCAAATTGGCATAATAACATTACAATGAAAAGAAAGCACCCCAGATCCCTAGATCCACCACCAATCCTACCTTAAATAGGAAAAAATGAAGCCTTGGCCGAGCCCCCAACATCCCATGTGACTTTAATTAATTATGTTGGGGAAAGGTGGGTGGAACATTAATGATGAGAGACTTTTCCACTTCTTGCCCCGAAGTTGAAGCCAGCTTGAATCCACCGCAAAGCCACGCCTAAAGGACCTTCTAGAAGGCCGAATTGGAGTGGGACTTAGAAGACCTAAATGAATCCCCTGATGTTCCCTAACATAATGTAAACGTTCGGACCAAAATACTCTGTGGTTCGGGAGATATGATTGAAATAGTGAGATGTTTTTCTGGGCCGCAGAATCTGGCCCAAAATTAAATCTTCAACTTGGGCCACCTTAATCACCACCATTGAGGACGAATTAGCACTGGCTCCCGAAGAATTATTTGTTCCCCTATATGTCTTATATCCTTAAATAATAGTTGGGCTTCATTGGGCTTTTATTGTGGGCCCCATAGTTCGATCAGTGGGATGATATCCAATGTTCCTTCTCCAGAATTGTTTCCTTTAATCGCCAAATATCTCCATAATACTTTATTAATAATCCATTGATCCATGAATAAAAAATGTTCATAATTAAGTGAATATTCATTTCCAAAAATATCAAATTAAAAAATGGAGATTTACATTCTTTAAAATCAGATGAAACATTGGGCCTAAATTGGTGCACATTAGGCATGAAGTGCACAAATGATGAGAATGGGTGTTCAAAATGTAAAATGAACTAAAATGGTATTTATGAATAGCAAGGAACATGAAAACTACATATATTAGCAATGAATATTAGCCTCTTACAGTGTCTAATCACACCCCCAACTTGATTTTTTCTAGTCCCGAGCAAAATATATCTCACAAAAATGAAATTCAAATGACCTTTTCCAAAAACATTTTAATACACATTTCTCTCCCAAATATCACATACCAAACAATTATGAAACCCATCAAAATCATTTAAAACAAGCTATGTCCATAAGCATATCTCAAGCCCAAGCCCATTCCTTTGTTCAAATTCATTTCCATATTTCATCCAAATTCAATTAAGCATGGTGAAGTGTTGTGTGTCACAATAGACATGGGGGTTCATTTTCATTTGAGGGAGAAAAGATGGAAGCGATCGGAGCAATCAAATTTTAATAATAAGATGAGTACTCATTTTTTATTTTATTTTTTCAATTTTTCCATGGTAATTGAAATTGAACTCAATCGAGTCAACCCATGTAGCAAGACTTTGCTGATGACTCCCAGGCTCAAAGACCTTAGGGCACCAAGTGAAGCTCACATACTCGGGCATCATCTCAAGTTAACTCAATCAAAAACAAATTCAAATTACAACAAATAGAGATAAAATGCCCAACTCTGGGCCAGAAAACTATGGAGTCGCGATCCCCAAGTGCCGAAAGCCACACATTAAGTCAATTCATTTCTCTACACGCAAAATTTTTATTTTTATTTTTTGAATACTCATGTTAAAATTAAAATGATCGCTAATTCTATGCTATTTATTATGGGTCCCCAAGAAATCAAAATAAGACCCCACAATCTAGAGGACGTGCATTGTGTGTTTTTATTAAATAGAAGAAAATATAACAGTGAAGAATCACATCGGACAACCGCACTTTCCAATAACTATGAACATGAACATAAACTTGAATTAAAATCAGAATCAAGGCATGCAAAATTATTTGATATCCAATTTCAGAGTTTGGAATGTGTGTTTATCATGTTCAAGGTTAATGAAATTTTTCCTTCCACACATTTTCATCTCCCCCCCATCATAGAATAACACTGTCCCCAGTGTTTAAAGAATTCAAACATAGAAGGGGTAGGATAGAAGTTCAACGAAGACATTGAAAATGAAAATTATGGAATGAAGTCACCTGGTGGTTGATGTTGAAAATGCATTCCCATGTCTCCCTTCAGTTTTGGTTTGTCTCCCAATGGCTTGGATGGTTGTGACCAGCTTTTCCCAATGACTTATGACATGCCTTTAAAAAAAAAATTTTAAAAAAAATATATATATATTTGTATTTTTTTAACCTAAAAAAAGTACAGAAAAAACATAAACTGATGATACATTGTCTTCTCTTAAATTTCTGGGTAAGGTATTACTCAGGGATCACACCGCGTGACACGGATGAATACGGTGCTCCCCTTTCATACCCATCCTTACTCATAAAAGAAGAACAGGTCAACAATCTATTTTTTTTAAAATACCTACAAAAATAAAATAAAATAAAATAAAATAAACTAATGATACATTGTCTTCCTTAAATTTTCTGGGTAAGGTATTACTCAGGGATCACACCGCGTGACACGGATGAATACGGTGCTCCCCTTTCATACCTATCCTTACTCATAAAAGAAGATCAGGTCAGCAGTCTATTTTTTTTAAATAAAAAAATGCAGAAGAAGGAAAAAACGATTCACAAAGATTAGAAACATGAAGACCACGGGTTGCCTCCCGTGCAGCGCTTTTGTTTAACGTCGTTAGCCTGACATGGATCTTAAATCTATCAATTTTTTCCTTGTTCATAGGTTGGATCTGTTAACTCTCCCTCTATTTCCTATTTATTGAATGATTCAATGAATGGTTTTAACCTATGACCATTGACCTTAAAAATGTTACCACTTGTGGGATCCTGAATCTCTACAGCCCCATGGGGGTACACATGATGCACTATGAATGGACCTGACCATCTAGAACTTAACTTTCCCGGGTGTAAATGAAGTTTTGAACTATACAAGAGCACAGGTTTTCCCAGTTCAAATTGTTTGACTTTGATATTCCTAGATTGGTAGGCTTGAACTCTAGCTTTATTTATCCTTGTATTTTCATACGCCTCCATCCTAAGTTCCTCAAGTTCATTAAGATCTAACTTCCTCTTTTCTTCGGCTAAAGAAATGTCTAAATTCATTTTTTTGATTGCCCAAAATGCCTTATGCTCAATTTTAACAGGTAAATGGCATGCTTTTCCATAAACCAACCTATATGGTGACATTCCTAGGATGGTTTTTAATGCTGTACGATATGCCCAAAGAGCATCCAAGAGTTTCTCAGACCAATATTTCCTAGAGGGTTTGACAGTTTTTTCAAGAATTTGCTTAATCTCCCTATTTTCTAACTCATCTTGACCATTGGTTTGAGGATGGTATGCAGTGGAAACTTTATGAGAAATTCCATACTTAGAAATGAGTGAAGAGAATGGGCGATTACATAAATGGGTTCCACAATCACTTATTATAGCCCTCGGAATTCCAAATCTAGAAAAGATATTCTCTTTTAGGAATCGGATCACAACTTGATGATCATTAGTGTTGGCGGGAATGGCCTCAACCCATTTTGAAACATAATCAACAACTAAGAGGATGTAGAGGTATCCCTTATAGTTTGGAAAGGGTCCCATGAAATCAATTCCCCAACAATCAAAGATTTCAACGACTAGAATGGAAGTGAGGGGAATTTGATTTCTTTTGGAAATGGATACTAATTTCTGACATTGAGGACAACTTTTGCAGTATTGGAAGGAATCCTTAGTGAGGTTCGGCCAGTATAAACCACTTTGGAGGACCTTTGCAGTGGTTTTATTTGTAGAAAAGTGGCCTCCACATGCCTCTCCATGGAAAAATTTTAGAATGGACTCTTGTTCAGACTCGGGAACACATCTCCGGATGATTTGATTAGGACAGAACTTGAAGAGGTAAGGATCATCAAACACATAGTGTTTGAAATCAGAAAGGAATTTCCTATTAGCTTGGGTCCCATGGAATTTTGGAATGTCACCCGTCACCAAATGGTTTGCTATGTCAGCATACCAAGGGCAATCACTCACTGAATAGAGGTTCTCATCGGGAAATGAATTAGACACAGAGAGGTGGTGTGAGTTGTCTTTGAATTACATCCTAGAGAGGTGATCAGCTACAACATTTTCAACACCCTTTTTATCCTTAATGGTTAAATCGAACTCTTGAAGAAGAAGGACCCACCTAATCAATCTAGCCTTGGCATCTTGTTTTTGGAATAGGTATTTTAGGGCTGAATGGTCAGTGAAGACAATGATGGGTGATCCTAAGAGATAAGACCTGAATTTCTCTAAAGCAATGACAACAGCAAGTAGCTCTTTCTCAGTGGTGGTGTAGTTTATTTGTGCATCATTTAAAGATTTTCTTGCATAAGTAAAGACACATGGAGTTTTCTCACACCGTTGTCCTAAGACTACTCCTACAGATAAGTCACTTGCATCACACATGAGCTCGAAAGGAAGTTTCCAATATGGAGATTGCATGATAGGTGGAGATATAAGAGTTGACTTGAGTTTAGAGAATGATGCCTCATAGCTTTCTGTCCATAAAAATGGAGCATCTTTTACCAATAGAGCACAAAGTGGTCGAGAAATAGAGCTGAAATTCCTAATGAACCTTCTATAAAAACCAACATGTCTTAAGAAGGACCTCACTTCCTTAATAGCTTTAGGAGAGGGAAGGTGACGAATGATGTCAACCTTAGCTTTATCAACTTTAATCCCTCTACCAGATACTAGATAACCTAGAACATGTCCTTCCCTTACCATGAAATGGAATTTTTCCCAATTTAGTATGACATACTTATCCTCACACCTTGACAAAACCTTTTCAACATTTAGAAGGCATACCTCAAAAGTATCCCCAAAGATGGAGAAATCATCCATGAAGACCTCTAAACAATCCCCCACCATGTCCGAGAAGATTCCCATCATGCACCGCTGGTAGGTACCGGGGGCATTACATAACCCAAAGGGCATGCGCTTGAAGGAAAAAGTGCTGAATAGACAAGTGAAGGTCGTTTTTCCTTGATCCTCTAAAGAGACTTTGATTTGAGTATACCCTTAGAATCCATCTAAGAAGCAGTAGAATTGATGACCCGCCACTCGCTTGAGGACTTGATCAATAAAGGGCAAGGGGAAATGGTCTTTCTTGGTACAAGAGTTGAGCTTCCTATAGTCAATACAGACTCTCCATCCACTATTAACCCTTTTTGGAAGCATCTCTCTATCATTATTGGTTATTACTATGATTCCAGCCTTCTTTAGAACCACGTGGATTGGGCTAACCCACTCAGTCTAAGCTATAGGATAGATGATACCAGATTTTAACAATTTTAAAAGTTCTTTTCTCATTAATTCCATGAGATTAGGATTGAGTCGTCGTTGAGGTTGACGACATGTCTTTGAATCAGATTCTAGAACAATTCTATGAGTCCCGATAAGTGGGCTAATCCCAGGAATATCTGATAGGGTCCATCTAATGGCTTTCTTGTGTCTCCTAAGGACATCTAGAAGCATCATATCATGACTGGCATCAAGAGAGGAAGAAATGACAACAGGAAAGGATTGATTGTCCCCTAATAACGCATAGTTGAGTTATGAAGGTAAAACCTTAAATTCAAGATCAGAGTGGTTATCACTTTCCAAGAAAGGATTAGACTTTGTATTGAACTCAGTTTCTTTGTTCACATTTCCTGACAAAATTGGTTCCTTGTGAAGAGAATTTTCATCCACTAAATTATCTAGAGTAGTTTCATGAAGGGATATGGATTGTATGATATTGATTTCACCCATGGTATCATTGATTGGTGATTCTAGAAAATCATCAATAGAGAAATCTGAAAGAGATTCAAGCCAAGGGGACAAATTTCCCTCATGTGAACAAAGAAAATCAATCTCTTCTTGACTTAAACACCCTTCGGTAATTATTTGATGTTCCTTGAGTTCACTATCAACACTACCTATCCAATTAACCTCATGGATCTCTTCATCATCCCCAATTTGAGAGTTTTCATTATAGATGTTCAAGTGTAGACTCATGTTTCCAAAGGTGATGGTCATGTTCCCATTTCGGACTCGGATAACAGAGTTGATTTTTGCAAGGAAGGGATGACCAAGGATGATTAGGGTTTGTTCCCTAGGACCTAAGCTTTAGTGATTGTCTAGAAAAATGAAGTCAGCTGGGTAAATGAAATTTTCAACTTTCACCAAAACATCCTTTAAGATCCCCTTTGGAACTCGAATACTACGATCAGCAAGTTGAAGAGTGACAGATGTGGGTTGGAGTTCTTCGAGCCCTAATTGACAATACATAGCATAAATAATGAGGTTCACACTGGATCCTAGATCACACAAGGCTTTGACAACTTTGTTCTCTCCTAGTTCAACATTTATGTAAGGGCATGCTGGGTCTTTCATCTTTGGAGGAAGGGTTCCTTGGATTGTTGTGCTAACATTTGCTGCCAGAAGGACTTGGTTCTTATGTGAGAATTTCCGTTTAAATGTGCAGAGGTCATTAAGGTATTTTGAGTATGCATGAATGGTTTGAATGGCATCGAGGAGTGGAATGTTCAACATGACTTGTGAGAATATTTCTCTCAATGTTTTACTCAATTCAGGTTTGGTTTTCCCCCTCATGCGTTGAGGAAATGGGGCAGGTTGTGGGGTTGTTTTTTGAAGAGTTGTTTCTTTCACATTTTTATTAGTATCATCAGTTTGTTCATGTGTTTCATTTGAATTTTCATTATTGTTTGAATCTTTAGGTGGGTTTTGAACTATTTGTTTAGGTTTCTCAATTGATTTCCCACTTCTCAAAACTGTCACAACCTTTAGTTGTTCATGAGTTGTTTGAGTGCAACTTGTCTCCCCCCTTGATGTTTGTTGTGGAATGGCCTATGTGGGTATGGGTTCCTTTCCAGTTTTGATGGTTTGAAGTTCTTGTTTAAGGGACGAGACTTCTAAGTTCATCCTTTCCATTTGTTTGCATAGTTGTTCAAGGATTGGGAGAGGGACAGATTGGGAAGGGGTTTGTGTTAGTTGGGTTATCCCAGGGGGATACTTTGGTTGTTGGATAGCTTGTTGGTATTGTACTAGAGGATGTTGGTATTGTACTGGTTTTGGTTTTAATTGGTTATGGTTTTGAAAATTTTGTGTAGGGTAGGGGTTTGGTCCTTGTGGTTGGCTAGGTTGTTGGTTATCTTTCCATCAGAAGCCTGGGTGGTCATTATACCTTGGGTTGAATGTGTTTGGGTATTAAGGCTTTTGAAAGTTTAGGGCATTGACTTCAGCAGGTGGTCCTCCTAAAAGAACATCCTTGATGGATGGAATGGTTGGGAAGTTGTCTGTTTTGTGGTCATGTTTGTCACAGATTGTGCAAACAAGGTCTACAGTTTGGATTTCATTGATTTTCCTATGGTCTATCTCTTCAACCTTCCTAGAGAGTGCTGCAAGTTTCACCCTAAGGCTTTCCTCTTCCCTAAGTGTATGCATTCCAGAAGTTCTTTCAGGCTTTTCAGAATTAGGTGATGTTCCCCATGTTTGGTTTTTTTCAGCAAGGATTTCTAGATACTCGTAAGCATCATTTGGGGACATGTTTTTAAAGGTCGCATTACACATCATGTCAATGAATTGTTTTTTCCCCGGGCCCAAACCTTCATAGAAAATTCTTACTTGTTCTGGAATAGAAAAACCATGGTTTGGAACCATGTTTAGGGTGTCTTTGAACCTCTCCCATGTTTCATAAAATGACTCTCCCTCTTTTTCAAAAAAGTTTTGGATGCTCTTTTTAAGTGAAATTGTTTTGTGATGAGGGAAGTATTTTTTGTAGAATTCTCTTTGCAGTTGGTCCCAAGAGTGGATTGATGCAGGTCTCAAGTTGTTTAGCCAATTTTTAGCTCGATCCTTTAATGAAAAAGGAAAGAGCCTCATCTTAGCAGATTCTAGTTGATGTGGGGGACACATGGTTTCAACAATGTCGTTGAACTCTTTGACATGAAGGTATGGCATTTCTGACTCCATCCCATGAAAGGTTGGAAGGTGGTTTAGGACATGGGGTTTGAATATGTAGTTGGTTTCTCTTATGGAATTGTGTCTAATGCATGAGGGGGCATTGGTCCAAGCAGGAGTGAGGTATTCGTTCATGGTTTGATCAACTACATTCCCTAAGTTTGGAGCTTCTTGGTTTTGGTTTCCCATTTGATTCCCCCCAGGGTTTACAATTTGATTTTGTGGATGACCCTCCATTGTACTTGTTTCAAGTTCTGACTTTGGGGTTTCAAGAATATCTGGATCTGATTTAAACAATCCCCTAGGTGCACTTGACTTTCCTATCCTAGGACTATCCACCCTAACTAGTCTGTTTGAGAAATCGCGGGTGTAGGCGGACATGCGCCAAAAAAAGCGAGAAAGGGACAAGATAAGAGATCTTGGGTGAGAGTAGAAGAATAGAGGTGAGGAAAGAAGGTTTTTTGGATCTAAGGTACATACTTGGTCTCTGGAAATGGCGCCAAAATTTGGTTGCGCCCAAATTTACCCTATAGGTATGCGGTCGTTGTAGTACAGTTAGGGGTCGAATCCACAGGGACCGAAGAAGGAACCTAATGACACTCTGATCTTGGAAGGATTTGGCTATGAAGTGGCCAAATATTCAGATTAAATTGATTTGAATAACTACACATTTAATTTAAAGAAAATAAATTAAAACATTCAATTACTTAGTCTAAAACAATTAATGGAGATGAGTTGATCCTAAGTTGTTACTAGGGTTAGATTGGATGCATTTATTTTCTTATAACATTCATTTCACTAATTCAATATGTATCCACGAAATTATATAATTCCTTAACATCATTCACAAATTTAATCCCTACACAATTCCAAGGCTAATAACCAGTGCACTTGTGGGATCAATTTAATGATCACTCCAAGGAATTGGATCGCACTAGCACTCGAAATGTGTCATTGTAAAAGTTGGCAAAGATGAAGAAGAAAATAAATCATCAAATAGAAATCTTAAAATAATGAAATTATTACATAATTTAGGATCATAAAATAACATCCAATCTTCCCCATGCATCCCCTAGGACCAACCCATAAGGTTTTAGCCCTCCATTTATGCTATTCAACAAATGGAAGTGGGAAGTCGACTTAAAGAAGCGGGATTGGAGAAGAAAAATAAAACAATGAAACGATCACTCCACCGTTGTGTGAACAAAATCACAAGGTTTGGTGCGAATAAATTCACACCTTGAGGCAACGGTTTCAAGGTGATAAGGAGAATAACATAACAGGAGAATAAGAAGAACTTTTATTGAAGACTAAGGTGATTCGAACAACTTACATGAGAAGGAAGAACATTACAAAGGCAAATTGGCATAATAACATTACAATGAAAATAAAGCACCCCAGATCCCTAAATCCACCACCACTCCTACCTTAAATAGGAAAAAATGAATCCTTGGCTGATCCCCCAACATCCCATGTGCCTTTAATTAATTATGTTTGGGAAAGGTGGGTGGAACATTAATGATGAGAGACTTTTCCACTTCTTGCCCCGAAGTTGCAGCCAGCTTGCATCCACCGGAAAGACATGCCTAAAGGACCATCTAAAAGGCCGAATTGGAGTGGTCCCTAGAAGACTTTAATGAATCCCCGGATGTCCCCTAACAGCATGTAAATGTTCAGACCAAATTACGCTGTGGTTCAGGATATATGATTGAAATAGTGAGATGTTTTTCTGGGCCGCAGAATCTGTCCCAAAATTAAATCTTCAACTTGGGCTGCCTTAATCACCACCATTGAGGATGAATTAGCACTAGCTCCCGAAGAATTATTTGTTCCCCTATATGACTTCTATCCTTCCATAAATGTTGGGCTTCATTGGGCTTGTATTGTGGTCCCCATAGTCCGATCAGTGAGATGATATCCAATCTGCCTTCTCCAGAATTGTTTCCTTTAATCGCCAAATATCTCCATCATACTTTATTAATAATCCATTGATCCCTGAATAAAAAATGTTCATAATTAAGTGAATATCCATTTAAAAAATTTTCAAATTAAAACATGGATATTTACATTCTTTAAAATCAGATGAAACATTGGGCCTAAATTGATGCACATTAGGCATGAAGTGCACAAATGATGAGAATGGGTGTTCAAAATGTAAAATGCACTAAAATGGTATTTATGAATAGAAAGGCACATGAAAACTACATATATTATAAATGAATATTAGCCTCTTACAGTGGCTAATTTAAAGAATATGTTACCACATCATTTCCAACCAATAATTCAGGTTCACTTTCCGGAATCTTGTATGTCTTTACCATAATTTCCCAATTTTCAATGATATTTTGGTTCAATAAATCTTCAATTCGAGATTTCCTATATACATAATCATTACGATCAAAATGAGGTTATTTTATATGTATCCATCCATCATTTTAACTTATTTATTCCATCTAAAATAAATATTTTCCCCTTGGTGGTTAAGTAAAGAAATAGTTAGCATAAATAAAAAAATATAATTTGGTGAACCTCCTCTGATACCAATTATTGGTCCAAAGTTAAGATGGAAAAATAGCCAAAAGGGGGTGATTTAGACTTTTAAAATGGACTTAAATTTATATTAAAGTTTTAATGTAAATCCATTAGAAAATAAAAAAATGAACACAAGATATTTTTATAGTGATTTAGATCTAAATGATCCTAGTCCACTCTTCACCCCTCTCATGAACTGAGAGTGATGACACACACTATAACCAATATAATGGAATCTTAAAATGACTTTTGTCCAACTAGAGTCACAAAACAATTACAAATCATTTTCCCCCATAGTCTTAAACCTAAAAAAACAATCTTTTTCCTATTTGGAGGTAGAACTCAAATAGATTTCTGTTTATCCCTGTAGGAATAACCCAATTTATGAATTTTGTTTGGGAGTCACAACCCAAAATCCTTCCATTTAATTAATAGTATAACCCTGTATAATTATACACATAGAAATTGAATATGAAGAAATAAAAAACATAAATAGAATAAACACATCACAATCTGAGTGTAGAGGTACCAAACAACTCTCTATAATCATAGGATCAAATGATTTTAGTTTGGATAAGAGCAGAATTTGACCACCATAAAAATGCATCACTAGTACAATTCAAGAATATCCTCAAACTCATGTATGTTTTATTTGTTTTTCCACTCTATGTATATAGAGTAATTTTTTTTTCGTAGAAGATTTCTAACTTCAAATATATTGCCTATTTATTTTTCCAAAAAAACTATTTTTGATTTGGACATGATCCTTTCCCAGGTAAATATCCACATGTAAATATTTCATAAATGAAACATATATTTCCTATAATTTTTCCTTGATATCCTAAAAAATAAATAAAAAAACACAATAAAACTCATCATATCAGTTAATATAGTAGGAAATAAAAATAAGTAATATGCTTAGAATACTCCCTGATAATAATCAATTCCTAACCCTCATAGATCAGCCGATTTGAAATTGGAAATTTCAATTGCCAAAATTTCATCATGAATATCAACACATGCTAAATACCATGTGAATCTTGTTTAATTCATCATAAAATAGTTTAAACCATGTTCTCGTGGATTCCAAATAATTAATGGGTAATTGTAGAACAAATAAAACACAATTTATATCTATAATAATCTTCAATAAAATTTAAATGCAAAATATTACACAAAACAAATCAAATTTCCATGTTTAAAATATCCTATAGAAATTCACAGAACCACATAGGTAAATCCACATTAGAGATTCTCATGTAGCCATTTTTCTCCATGTTAGAGAATAAACATTGTCGAATACATATAGCCAAATCACATAAGGGAATTTATGTGGCCAAAAATAGTTAATCAATTCACATAAAGGGTATTTAAGTAGTTGTTTCACGTATCATATTTCACATAGTCAATTATGGAAATTTGTACACATATTGACTTACAAACTTTTAGACTTAAAAAATACCTTATAAATAGAATAATGAGATTTATATCCAGTTGACTTGAATTTATATAATTTCATTATATTTCCAAATAATAAATAATAAATGTAATAGGAATTCTATATCTTATGTTATCATCAAAATAAAGTATAAAACCATTTTTAGAAATATTTATAATTCCAACTGAAAACATACGAAAACTTTTAACCAAATTTAGAACATGATAAAGATCGATCCAAAACATAATGTATTCTAATGAAAAGTAGATATTTTTTATCTTTTCAAATCAATAAGAGTCACTCAATTTGGATTTATTTAGCCAAATTTATGGTTTAAATACATAATGTAATCAGTTCTGAAAATCAACAACATGGATTTTGGGTACGAGGGAGATTTTGCTATGTGGGAACTGTAATTTGGTTATATAGGAATAGTAAAAATAATGTAAAAAATGATTCTTCATGGTCCCAAATGTCTTATTTATCCTAGTAAAACTTCATGAATCTTGTACAACATGTCATTAACAATCAAAACATGAAATATTGAGATAAATTATGTAAATAATAAAAAGATATATCTAAAAGTAAACATTATTTTTCTTAATACATAAGATAAACTAAAGAAAACTCTTAATAAAGATGTGATAAAACAATATAATCAACGAATGAATGAATAATAAATAATTAAAAAAATAATTTCTAACTATAAAAAGATTAAAACATAATAATTTTATGAGAAAAAAATAATTATGTTGAAGGGAAGCATATAAATTTTTGTAATTATCAAAACATAATGTGGATAAATATTTTTAAATATAAAAACATAAAGTGGTTCATGGAGCTACTAAATAGTTCCATTATCATCTAAAGGCCTGAGATATGATATTCTTTCAAGGGACGGAAGGGATAAATTATTTATTGTATTATGAATTAATTAATTATCATTCATAATGAACCTAATGTATCCTTCCTCGTCACAAGTACATATCATCACATCTTTTATGAATATATCAAAATGCACCATTCATGTTATCTATTAATGATAATCCTAATGTGTAAGTATCAATAAAATCATCCATAGATAGGAACATCCAATGACACATGTAAATATGGATTTCCTATTAGAAGTTCTTTTTCACATTATGTAACATCCCCACCCAGATCAATCTAACTAGAAGTCGGACCTATTTACCACATGAACTCATAAATGCCTCCCCATATTCCATAGTCTACTGACTAGAAATGAAGGTTTATTAAAACCCATGGGGTGACTATACCTGATTTATTATAGTAAACAAATAGTGTAAATCATAATAAGTAATAAAAATTAATAGTGATAATACCCAATAGATAATCACACATCAAATAAACAAGTCCCATAACTGAGTAAATTCTCACAAATCAATTTACTAACCATATCATCTCAAAATAATATCATGTGTCAAATTAAACCCAAAATAAAGACATTCTAAAAATTCCTAAAATGTGTTCTAACAATAATTCTAGACACATTAACCATGATCCATCCCAAGTCCCTAGTAAACCATTTATCCTAGGGCCTTTACCCCCTATCTAGTCCTATAATTATGTAATCAGCTTAGGAATTAGTGGAGGCCCGGAAAGGGTGTGAGTAAAACATATTAGGCCACCCAAAATGGAATATTAAATCTATATCCAACCTAAAAAATAGTGTAGTTAAATGTGTAATGAATAATACATAAGGAAATAAAAGTAAAATATGTTTATGAAATAAATAATATTCAATTAAACTCATTGGACCTAGGGTTCCAAGAGACACACAAGACAATCAATGCTACTTCAGCCCATGCTAGTCTTCTAAACAAAACACCATGGGGGTTAAAAACTTTAAGTAATATAGGGGAGGTAATTAATAAATTAAATTCAAGGTATTAAGGATCATCAGTCCAGCTACCGACATTATGTCAACTATTAATGCCTGGAGCATCAGTCCACCAACTAAGACATGCATAACCTTGGTGGTGCCCGACGCATCAGTCAGGCCTAGCCCAAAGATGAGGAGCCTTAGTCCAACATTCTAATCTATACCAATACTCATATATTCCAAGGTTTATCATAATTAAACTATTTAACATACAAAAACAAAAAAGGTGTTCCATTTCAATAATCATAATTCACTATGGTATTACAGACTCAACACCCTTTTAACCCAATTAAACAATTAAAACATTTCATTATCCAATTATTCAAAAAATCCATGAAAAGATATTTAAAATTGTTTAGAAATTTAATGTATCCCCTATAATAATTTACCATTTATTTATTTATCAATTTATAACCCATTTAATCATTCAAGTCAAGTCAATGACCCTTTATGTCATGCTAACATGATACAAAACAAATACAACTGGTTTAATTTTATAAACCCTCTATTTCAAAATTTACACCGCTATTCAAAATTTTCAAGGGATTAGAACACCCCATTGGTGTCCACTGAACCATTCACGTAGTCTTTGATGTAACCAACATGATCTATGAAGTGTTTAATGCAACATTTAAAATCCCAATCTATTATTCTTAATTAAGGAAGAAATTTCACAACATTTTGGTACAATTTCACAAACCAAAAACACATAAAAACATCAAGACTATAATAAAAATATTTTAAATGACTAACCTTATATTAGTAGACAACTGCTCATCCAACCATGACCTTTGATTCAAGATAAAATGGCTATAACCACAAAAATGAATAACTCTATATAAATAAATATCATGAGACGTATAAGAACTGGAATAACCAATATGTGAATATTATATGAAGTATAAGGAAATATACCTATAAACATACCTGGGGCTTCAAATCATAATAAAAGGCACTTCGAACTCTTTAGATGTAACAACCTATGATTTTTAAATGATATTTTATTTCCTTAGAAAATATGTGTTATATTATATTATAAACACATAAAAAATATATATAAAACAAAAAAACCTATATGATTAATAATGATTATTAAATTATTCAATTATAAAACCAATCAAATGACAACCCTTACAACTAGAAAAAAAATAAAAAATAAAAAATCTAAAATGTAAAAATATGGATCACCCCAATAAATTAGAATCATGTACCCCATGTCCAACACTATAGAAATGAATCAAAATACTATTAAACCAATCATCATCTTGTCAAATGAAAATATATAACCTAAGGATGATTTTTAGTGAATATTGATTGAAATAATGACGTGGTACTTATAGGGTATAAAGGGAAATCTGATCATTATGATTCAGTTATTATATAACCATTGGTCAACATAACCATTGGTCGATTTGACCATTGGAAACAATATTGATAGGTGATAATTTTTCAGTTATAATTATTATTTTTAAGTAGCAAGGAAAAAGGATAATTGATGTAAAAGTTGAGAAATGATGGCCTCAACAAGTAGAGTCATTTCATTCGAAGCCCATTTTTCAAAACATGGGAGGGAGGTAATTTCACTAGGGTTTTCCCATTACCAAGCCTAATATGAGTTCCAATAAGTAAATATTGAATGAAAACGCCTATGAGAGAATTTTAGGTTATTAAAGATTACCACTCTTTCAATTTCAGCAGAGTCACCCCATGAAACTACCATCATCGCACACCTTACCCTTAGGGCGTACGTGGGTGTTAGTGGTTACATGTATAGGACTTGGTTTCATAAAGTGTAATTTATTTTTTATAAATAAAATGGTTATTATATTAATTACATTTAAATAATTGTTTTTCTTAATAAAATATATGTTTAATTGAGATGAATTTGGTAAATTGATTTCTGGATGTAAATAAAACATAATTGTGTTTTCTAGAAAGTATATACACTTTTATAATAGACTCAAATGTTATAAATAATATTTGTTTTAAGTAAATAGTCTTTTAAAACACACTTATTTAAATTCAAATGACAATATAATTTTATAATGTCCTAGGAAATTTTTATAAGTGTTTGAAATTTGACTATGCCTTAAAAACCTCTATTTTTCAACAAATAAGGATTTTTAAATTTAAAATAAAAAATTATAATATTTATAGAATTATTATAATAAAATAAAAATTATATTTGAAATCAGAATGTATAAATTATATTAGGGTAAATTTATGAGAATTTTCTAAAATACATTATTATTTCTTGAATAGTAAAAACATAGTTTTGGGTTTTTGGTATGATTTATGAATTCATATTTATATAATAATGATGTAATAATTAATTAACAACATTCCAAGGACAATTATAATTTATTTTATTAATATTTTGTATTTTAATATATTTTAATCAATTTCCAAACCAATAATTAACTCTCCAGAGTCTACAATGGAAAATTTGATTTTAAAAAAATTACTTTATGGAAATTTTACTTTTCCATGAAAAAAAAGTATTAAAAATGCTGTTCAGTTATATTGGATTATAATATCAAAAAATTTGACTCAAATTTCCAAAACCACGAGAAAAAAACTATGGGTATGCAAATATTTTTTCATTTTCAATAACCGAGATTTCCATGACCTGTATTTGGAAATTATTGAACAATTTCTCCACTTTTGCTATAAATACCCACTCATTTCACCATTTTTCTTTTCTCAAGTTCTACACACCATAAATTTTGGTGATTTTTCTTCTTAATTAACCCCCCCAATGTTTCTTTAATCCCCCAAGGTTCCAAACCTCATGATTTAGGAACAAATCTTTAAGGTTAGGGAATTATCTTCATCTTCTTTTTCATTTAATAATTCTTTTTGTGTGCATATTATAATTTCTATGTTACTTTAATTTATTATTCTTTTGATCATACCCTTACTACCAAAATTATTTTTCATCGGTGGTATACCCTCGTTCTCACTAATTTTAACCTTTTTAAAATCAATATTTTTTACTCATCATGTTGCCGAATTTATTTCTCGAATTTCTATCTTTTACATGAGAATTTAACTTTTCCATTTTATTTGAATACCCAAACCAATTTTATTTTTATTTTGTATTCAACTACATGTAAAAATGACTTATTGATTTAGTTATTTATATAAATGAAACCCATATTCCATTTCCATGGGTTAGAAATGATGTAATGGTCCAGTTTTTAAACAGTTTTTACATAATTATTTTGATATGAAACTCATTCAATATTTTCCATAGTTTATCAATGAAATTATTTATTATGATGAATGTGGACCACATGGAATTAACAAATATAAATGGTGTTACCAGATATCACACCAATTTATTGTGTTGTGAATTTAATCTCTAAAGATGACATGTTATATAATACATTAGTCAATAACCTTGGTAATTTTGTTTTATGACACCTTGGTGATAAAGTTTGGTGATATGCTTATAAATGTATCTTTTAAATGTTTTACAAACATTTCCATGTTATGATTCATGTTATTTTTATTATTATATGCTACACATTCTATTGTTTATTCAATATTATTATGCCTTTTGTTCTTATTGGTATGCCTCATGATCACATTTTATATATCTCTCTTAATTATTCCCATATTTAGATTTATTCTCACCCATTTCCTTTGATGTATGCCCCCAGGAAATGATATGTAGTAAAAGTAACATAAGTTGTTCCCATGGTGCAATCTTTCAAGTAGATTTAGAAGAATATTTTATGTGTTTATGTATTAAGTTTCTAATTTTCAAGAAACTGAACTTTAAAAGTTCATATTTTCTATATCATGTAATGAAAATTTCATATAACAAAAAATGTTGATTCCATAGTTGTTATCAAAGAACAGTTTAGTTATTTCTGGAAATTAGGACTTGAAAACTTTAATATAAACCCCAGGTACAAGTCTAAATATGGTAAAAAAATCCATGTATTTTGGTGATTATTAAGTAAGTGGTTTCCTAGAAAATACATCCTTATATGCATACTACATGTTGATATAGCTCTAGAAAAATGTACCTAGCGGTAACACCAAAAAATAATGCATTGATCTATACTTGATCGGGAACTTGTGCATGACAACATGTCTTTTTGTACGCCTAGTTTGATACTCTTGGGGGATATATTTGATTAATCACCAGATTTTTATGAACCTTTATGGAGGATATATATAGAAAATGTAATTGTTATTAATCGATATTAATAACATATTTAAGCCTGATGTTTTTATATATAAACTCCTTTTATAATAATTATATTCCAAAAAGTAAAACATTTATCACTATGGTTTTCTTCTTTTAGAAAAATGATGTTAAATTGGAGGAACTGTGTAAATGATGAGTTCAACGAATTATGCACTAACTAACTTCTTATAGAATCTGGAATAGAAAACTTCACCAGGATGATGAATCAACTAACTCAAGTTATAAATTATAACTCAAATCATATTGAGTAACCAAATTTACCTTGAAGGGAATAACTTGTCGTTCAGTCCTTCATACGTCAAATATCACATTTTGTAGTGGATCTACTAACCCATTGATTATTGAACAGTGGATTAACTCTATAGAAAATATCTTTTCTATATTCAGTTGTCCGGTGTTATAGAATGTCTCCCTAGAATCATACCACTTATAAAGAGAAACTGATCAGTGGTGGGAACGGATTAAAAACACAAATCTAAGAAGGTATATTAAGGATATGGAGTGGGAAGAGTTCAAGGGAATATTTTTCAATATATATTTTCCACATTAAATGGGAACAAAAATGGATAAGTAATTTCTAGAGCTGAATTAAAAGGAAAATGAATCAGTGGGAAGCTATTAAATGAAATTTGAAGGACTTTCTCGATACACCTATATCTTTTTTATGGATCTTAATGGAAAGGTTGATAGATTCATTAGTGGGATAAGACCCTATATTTAGTGGAATTTGGAAAATCAAAGATATGAAATTTATGATGAGTTAGTGTGTAGTGATATAAAGGTTGAATTAGAGTTTGGAGAGATACAGTGGTAACATAGGTCGAATAAAAATAAGAGATCAATAAACCCAAACTTAGGGAATAACTTTTATCATGTAAAAGGAGTAAAGAATGTAAAACATACCACATGTAACAAATGTGGGAAGAATCATTTAGGGAATTCGTTTCTAAAGTGTGTAAAGTGAACAAGTGAAGAATAGAGGTCCATATAACTCGAAACAATCATGGTGAGGTAAAGCCTCAACTTCTCAACACTAACGATAAAGGGAAGATGATGCGGGCCCAACTTGAAGTCCAATGATTCAAGTGTGGGAATCATGGTTTTCAATTACTGGACAAATCAAAATATAATTGGTAGAAACCATAATAAACCTCAACATAGGACTAGGGATAAGGGTTGGGCATTTTCTATCACAACAGATATTGTAGAGGCTCCAGATTATTTGGTGGAAGGTACACTTGTTGTGCTCTCAAATCTAGAAAGCACTTTGTTTGATTTTGGTTCTACACATTCCTTTATTTCATCCAAGTTTTCAAATAATATAGTATCACTCCATAGGATAATAGAAGTAGAGTTATATATTAATACTCTAAGAGGGATTATCCTATAATCAACACTATATAGAAACTCTAGTATTAGTTTGGATAGTATAATCTCATCAAAAATATTGTATTCATTTCTATGGTGGAATTCGACACTATACTAGTTATGGAATGGATCTGATTGTATAATTCTATTATCAACTATAGGATCAAGGAAATTTAAGTAGTATTGAATGGAAATTCTATTTTATTTTCAAAGGAGTGATATCTCGGCCTGAGATTTGTCTTAAAACACCTTCCATAGACTTCTTTATAGAGATGATCAGTGAAGAGGCAGAAGTAAATTAAAGTATAAGGATAGAAAATGTATCCATCATTATGGAATACATTTATGTATTTCTTGAAGAGTTATATAGATCTCTCCCATAAAGATAGGTCGAGTTATCCATTAAACTCATACTTGGATCTAAGCCAATATTGAATCCCCCTTATATAATGTAAAATTCATAGTTAGATGAATTAAAGAAACAAATTCAATATCTTTTGGAGAAGGGATTTACCTAATCATGTGTGACTACTTGGGGAGTAATTTTTATCTTTTGTTAAGAATAAGTATGGATCAATTGGATATTCATTGATTATCAATAACTTAACCAGATCATAGTGAAGAACATGTACCCTCTCCCAAGGATTAATGTTTTATTTGACCAGATTCATGGGGCTCAATTATTCTCTACTACTGACCTATGATTTGGATATCATCAATTGAGAGTGAATAAATAAGATATTATAAATAATTCATATCAAATAATATATGGGAATTAAGAGTTTCTTGTTATGCCCTTTGGTATGACTAATGATCCTTATATATTTATAGATTTTATGATTAGAGTCTTTAAGGAATACCTTCAAAAACATGTGGTAGTTTTTATTGATGATATTCTGATACACACCAAAAGACTTGAGGTTCATGAGGATCACATAATTATTATATTGAAAACTCTGGAGAAGGATAATCTATTTGGAAAATTCAGAAAATGTGAATTTTGGTTAAATCAAGTTGCATTACGGAGGAACATTGTAACCAATGAAGTAATCTTAGTTGAACCTTCCAAGAAAAAGGATGTAGAGGAGTGGTAATATCGTATAAAGTAAACCGATATTCGTAGTTTCCTTGGTTTAGTAGGATATTATAGAAGGTTTTTGAAAAACTTTTCATGATTTTCTTATCCATTAACCAAATGAAATTGAAAAGGAGGTAAGTTAATTTCGATAAAAGAGTGTGAAGAAAGTTTCCAAGAACTGATGAAGATATTGGTTAATAACCCAGGGTTAACTCTACCTTCTATTGAATAAGGATTTTTAATTTATAGTGACGCATATCTGATAGGGATTGGTTGTGTCCTCATACAGAATGACAAGGTAATCAATTATTCATCTCAATAGTTAAAGCCTCATGATTAGAATTATCCTACGCATGATTTGGGGTTAGATATAGTTATCTTTTCTCTAAAGATATAGAGGCACTATATTTATGGGGATAAATGTGATATATATACATACCACCAAAGTTTGAAGTATATATTCATTCAAAAGGAATTGAACCTGACACAAAGTAGATGTTTGGAACTTCTTAAAGACAGAGATTGTTTAATTCTTTATCCCCATGGAAGAGAAAACCACGTCATTGATGCATTAAGTTGGAAAGAACCTATTTTTCTAGAAATGATGAGAATTAAACGAGACAAATTGATCTAATACCTTGTATGGTTTTACATAGAAATAATAATGGAAGGAACATCATCAGTCATATCCTAAAATATTTCTCGACCATTATTATTAGAGAAGATCAAGAGATCTCAAAGAGAATGTCTATCGATACAAAAAAAGATAAAGGCTATAAATAATGGAAAGTTTCTTATGTAAAATATTATCGTGAATAATTACGAAAATTGTGTACAAGTCTATATGCACCATCTTTCCTGAAGGTAAACGAGGAGCTAATGGATGAACCTCATAGATCTATATTCTCTATACATCTTAGAAACACTAAAATGTATAGATACCTTTGTGATAATTATTGGTGGGATAATATAAAAAGAAAGATAATTGAATACACTAAAAGGTGCTTGGGTTTTCAACAAGTTAAGGTGGAGTGACAACTTCAAAAAGGGGTATTACAACCAAAACCATTACAAACATAAAAGTGGGACAACATCACTATGTAATTTTCCAATGATATCCCAAGGACATCTAAAAAAATAATATGATATGTGTTATAGTGGATAGACTCACCAAGACATCCCATTTCATCACTATTTAGGAAGATTTATCTTTTGACCAAATTTCCATGATATTCATAAATGAAGTGTTGATGTTATATGGGGCACCACATTCAATAATTTATGATCATGATCTTAGTTTCACATCTAAACTTTGGAGAAGTCTTAAACATTCTATGAATACTGAATTGAATTTCAATGTGGCATATCGTCACCAAATTGATGTCTAATATGAATGGATTATTCAGACACATGAAGACATGATGAGAACCTTATCAATGGAATTTAAAGATTTATTTCATCAATTCCTCCCATTAGTTTAGTTCCCATAACAAAATATCTTCCACTCAAGTATTCAAGTCTAACCGTATGAAGATATATATGGGAAGAGCTGTAGAACTCTTACTTGTTTGGATGAAGTTGGTGAGAAAAAGTTTTTTGTGTCTGATATTGTGTAAGAGATTACAGAAAAGGTTAATTTCATCCAACAACATATAAAATATACTCAATGTCAGCAGAAGAGTTGTGATGATAATCATTGAAGGGGCTTGGATTTTGATGTTGGGGGAAACAATTCCTTCAGATATCACCATGTAAGATAGTCAAGTGGTTTTTAAATAAAGAGAAACTTTTTCCTAGGTACATTTTCCACTAAATATAGATCAGTTTCATGATGTATTCAACATTTCTCTCTTTGATTAAGCACATACCTGGTCCCTCAAATGTACTAAATCTAGAGGAGATACAACTGTAACATGGAATCTCTTATGACGAGTAATCGATGGAGATCTTAGACCATAATGAAAAATTTCTACGAAAAAAGACTACCCAGCTTATCAAAGTGTTGTGGATGAACCATAAGTATAAATAGGAAACATGGGAACCAAATAAATAAATGAAACATAAGCACCCTCATTTATTCAAAACTGAGAAAATGAGTTGAAATTTTGGGGATTAAAATTTTAAATTGGGGAAGAATGTAATGTTCTAGGTTTTTTAAATTATATTTGTTTCCTGATCAAATATATGTAATATTATATTGAAAACACATAAAAAATATTGAGTAACCAAAAAAAACTTATCTCATTAATAATGATCATTAAATTAGTCATCTATGAAACCAATTAAAATGTCAAACATTACTACTAGACAAAAAATATAAAATAGAAAATATAAAATGGGAAAATATGGATTGCCCCAATCCGTTAGAATCATAACCCCCTTGGAAAATAGTACATAAATGAAACAAAATATTATTAAACCAATAAAAATCTTAGAAAATGAAAATATATAACCTTGGGAGGAATCATAGTGAATATTGAGTGAAATAATGAAGTAGTATTTATAGGCTATAAAGGGAAATGTGACCATTGGGATTTGACTGTTATATGATCATTCATCAAATATGGTCATTGGCCAATATAATTTTTGATCAATTTAACCATTAGAAACTATACCAAGGTGTTATATTTATACCATTATAATTAGTGTTTATAAGTATTAATAATAAAGGATATTTGATGTATGAAGGTGAAATAATGTCTTCAATCAATAGAGTCATGTTGTTTGAATCGAATTTTCAGAACTTGGGAGGGAGGTAACATCAATGGGGTTTCCCTTGACCAAGCACAATCTAAATTTCAATAATTTAAGGTTGAATGAAATCACATATGGGATAAGTTCAAGTTAGTATATATTACCACTCGGTCAATGTTATCTGAGACACCCCATAAAACTTCCACCATCGCACACCTTACCCTTAGGGTGTACCCGAGTGTAATATAGGGTTACATATCCAAGATGTAGATTCTTAATGTTTTATTTAATTTTTATAAATAATTTTTTTATATCAATTGTATTTTAAGAATAGTTCTTTTTATTAAAATATATGTCTTATTGAGATGAATTTGATAAATTGATTTTTTGGATGCAAATAAAACAAAATTTTATTTATCTAGAAAATATATACAATTTTATAATAATATATAGTGTTCTGAATAATATTTTTTAATTAAATATAATTTTAATCCCTTATAATTTAAGTTAAAACTTTAAAATAATCTATAATTTCGAAGGAAAGTTTTATAAGTGTCTGAAATTTGATTGTCCCTTAAAAACAATTATTTATCAATAAATAAGTATTTTTTATATTTAAAAGTTAAAATTATAATTTTTATATAATTATTATGAGAAAATAAAAATTATATTTAAAATTATCACATTAAAATTGGGTTAGGTTGAATTTGTGATCATTTTCTAAAATATTTTATTTTTTCATGAATAGTAAAAATACAGTTTTTGGTTTTTTGTTTGTTTTATGACTTCATATTTATGTCATAATTATATTATAATTAATTAACCATAATCCATGACCTAAAATATTTTATTTTATTAATATTAAGTATTTTAATATATTTTAATCAATTTACAAACCTATAAGTGACTTTCCAAAGTCTAAAACAGAAAATTTGATTTAAAAAACATTACTTTGTAGATAATTTAATTTTCCGTGCCAAAATAAGTATTATAAAATGTTTTTTAGTTCTAGTGGATTAAAATATCATAAAATTTGACACAAATTTCCAAATACATGATAAAAAAACAAGGTTAATCCAATGGTTTTTCCTTTTCCATAACCTAGATTTTGAAGAAAAATATTTAGAAATTATTAAAAAATTTCTCCACTTTTGCTATAAATAACCAGCCATTAAACCATTACCATTCAATCCTAATCCATAATATAAGTATTTATAGTGATTCTTCCTCTTATGGAGTACCTCTTGGGTGTCCATAATCCCCCAAGGTAACAAACCTCAATATTTAGGAGCAACTCTTCAATGTAAGGGGATTCTCTTTATCTTATTTTCCATTCAATAATTCTTTTGTGTACATATTCTAAAGGTTATGTTAAATTAATTTAGATTTATTTTTATCAATCCATTACTTCTGAAATTATGTTTTATCAGTGGTATAACCTCATTATTTATCATTTTACCCTTTTCTAAATCCATTTTTTTTACATGTCACGCTGCTGAATTTATTTCTAGAATTTCTATCTTGTACATGAGAAGTTCAGTTTTACTTTTTATTTGAATAACCAAAACTCTTTTATTTTAAATGGTTATTCAAATATATGTAAACATGAATTATTTATTTCATTATTCACATACATGAAACCCACATTGTCTTTATTTGGGTTAGAAATAATGTAATGGTCAAGTCTTTAAGCAATTTTTACGACAAGATTTTTATCTGAAATCCATTATTTATTTTTCATGGGTTAATGAAATGATATATTATGATCAAGGTGTATCACATGAAATTATTACATATAATGGGTGTTCCATGAGGGTGATATAATTCACTGGAAAATAATTTAATCTATATAGATGACATGTTATACAATACGTTGGTGAATGAACTTTGTAATTTTGATTTATGACACCTTGATGATAAACATTGGTGATATGCCCATGAATGTATCATTTAAATTTTGTATACACATTTATATATTATGATCCATGTTCTTTTTATTATGATATGTCTCACATTCTCTTGTTCATTCCATATTATTATTCCTCATGTTCTTATTAGTATGCCTCATGATCACATGTTATACGTCTCCCTTTCTTATTCCCTTATTGGGCTTGATGCTCACCCCTTTCCTTTAATGTATGTCCCCAGGCTATGAGATGCGGTAAAATTAACCATGGTTAACCCATGAAGTATACTTTCAAGTGGATTTATAAGAATATTTTATGTGTTTATGTATTATGTTTCTAATTTCCATGAAACTAAATTTTAAAATATCTTGAGTTATGTTTCATTTAATGAAAAGTTTACGTCATAAGAAGGCCGAATTCCATACTAGAATCAAATGAGATCTACCATTTAGAGAGGAGGTATATTTGTTTTCATCTTAGGCTACTAGGGGTTAAATTAGGGGAATGTATAAAGATATATATTTAAGCTCTGGAGGGAAAATCTTAAAATTACCACTTTTAATGAGGTGTGTGGTTTGGCCACACAGTTTTCCAAATTCTGTGCCAAACATATGTTTTCCACTTTCTAAGGAAAAAAAAAGTTGAATAGTCTCCTAGGACACCTACATGGATTATAATACATTTAAAAGTCATGTGAAAGGATTTGGACCTAACAAACATGGTTTCTCGGCCACCTCACATAGTTTTCAAAATCATGCTTCCTCCAAAACCATGTCACACGGTCATGATGCATAGTTAGCACTAATCATGTGCTAATCTTGTGTCATGAATTGTAACCTTCATTTTCCACCCTTTTCAAGTCTCAAAACACTAGAATTCTCTTGAGACCTTCTTTACTCATAGGAAACGTTCCAAAATCTATTAAAAAGGAGTTACAAAATTAAAATAGGAATGTACATCTTCAAATGATCAAGATCTTACAATCTCCTCACTATATAATATCTCATCCTCAAGCTGCACTCTCCATTTTCACTAATCCTACAAGGTGTAAATTTCAATACATTGGGCCCACTTAATAGCTTCCCTCTCCCTGGTTTCCTCCTAAACATATCCATACTACCATAACACTTGGACTAATGATACAGTCGTACATTAACAAATTTTTTCACAATGATCCTCAATATAAATCAGATTCTCCTTAAAAGACACATCAGCCTCGAGCTCAACATCATCAATATCAATCACATGATATGGATCCATTTGATACTGTAAAAGCGGTGACACGTGAAAAAATATCATGCTTATCATTATACCATTATGGAATATCTAATATGTATTCTATCAAACAAATCATATCCATGATCTCAAACAACTTGACATACCTTGGTGCCAAATTTCCCTACTTCGGATTTCAATGGTGTCCCAATATTACTGACACTCAAAGGAGCACTTGGCCACCCACTATAAACTCAAGATATCGATGGTCTTGATCATTGTATGACTTTGTTCTACTCTAGGCCATATCCACACACTTTCATATTATGTTTTCCTACTCTTACATCTCCATCATTGGGATAATCCCCAAAAACTCTTAATCTCCCACTTCCATCAGTCATAATGGTGATCTACATGGCCTATCATGTAGTACTCAGTATGGTTTCATTTGAATAGTCACCTGATAACTGTTGTTATAGGAAAAATCAACAAACACTAGATTCTTCTCCTAATTTCCACCAAAATCTTTGGTAAATGCTCTCAACATGATCCATAATTTCATATATCGCATCACTCTTCTAAGGATTCCTCAATAGAATCACCACAAAATTCATGGTAACATCATACCACTTCTATTCCAGAATAAGAAATGTTTGTAAAAGACCAACATATTATTGATGTAAATCCTTCAACAATTGATAGGTGTAACACTACATTATGAAACCTAAAACTTCCTTTTTCATTCCAGGACACTAATACTATCTATAATGATCATAGAACATTTTGGTAAAACCATGATGCATCTCCCACTTTTAACCATGAAACTAACGCATCAAATCCTCCCACATACAAGAAGTAATGAAAATAAGACAATGGATGTTAATAATATCATCACCATTGATGGTCCAATAGAGAGAGAGCTCCCCACCATAAAATATATACCCCAACACTATGAACTCTAGATCCTTATACTGTATACTCTTTATTGGGATTAGAAGAGAGGTTGTTATCGATGAAGACATGAGTGTCATTTGTACATTATCCTTCTAAAAACCTATTTGTTTCTTAGCAAACAAAGAATCATCTACCACTCAGAACAAGACTCATAGACTACCTGAGTCTATGTATTCCATCTTAAAGAATCAAGAACATAATTTCCTTTCCCCATCATATAAGCTAGACCAAATTAAAAATATTTCATAAAATAAACCCATCTCTAATGATATAGATTTAGATTATACTGAGAAAAGATATACCAATGGATATTAGGGTCAGTACTAATAGTAAACTTCACACCTAGGAGACAATGCCACCAACATTATAGGGAATGAAATACTATGGTTGAATCAAGATCATACATAGGATAGTTTTATTAATTTTAACTCAAATATCATGATTCATATTTTATGACTCAATTTTCCTCTATCAAGACTTCCCAAATTATGATCTCAGATGCATCACAAAAAATTGTATACTTCTTACCTGATTTGGATAAGATTAGAATTAGTGTTTTTAGATCTAAATATTTATGAAGGTTGAACACATACCAGATAGGGGATGAATTGTAAGCTTAAAAACATTCATTTTTAATCTTAAGGAAGTATTTTTTTAACAATTTTAAACAAACCAGATTCACTAAAACCTCTTCTATATGGTTAAGAGAAACACCTTGGTTCCGATAAATATGATTATCGTAATGAAACAAAAACACAGTTTTACTTAGATGATATTATAACTTAAAGAATATAGAATCTTAAATCATTGTTTATACAAATAGATAAAGTATAATATGTAACACTTTCTATTTATAAGAAATTACAGCAGAATTTAAAGAACTTGTAATAAAACAAGTACTAAAAATGGAATGAAATATTTTAATCCAAATATAAAGGTATCCAATGACTTTTGATAAAAGCACCTTGATTTATAGTTTTAAGAAAATTTGTCTTACCCGCACTAGTCTAATCTGTTGATCCCTGAAAGATCCGATATAGCTTCTATCTTACTATCCCCACAATCCCTCAATTAAGAAGGTAATCAGAACCACTAGCTTCCTTCAGCAAGAATCCCTTGATTAAAGAATTGGAAACACAAATAAAATATTAAAGAAAAAACCTTACAAGGTATACTTAAGATTGAAACTCTCTACTAAAGTAAAAAAACACATGGAATAAGCAGTTCAAACTTTAGTATCACAAAAGAAAAATCACAACATATAGATACACATAGTTGGCGAGTATTATTTACAAATGATGAAGTGAAAAGATATTTATAGTATTAGAATCTAATGGTCTACTTGGTCTCAAATTGTCATATTTTTTCTAGAATTTCAATGTTACCTGTACAGTTGGCACTTACAACGGTCAAAAAACAATAGATTATATGAAATAATTTTATCATATGGAAAAATATCAAGAGAAACATTATCATGTAATTAGACATGAATGCGTGTTATAATTCAATTATCTGTGTAAGACCAATAATGAAATAAATTAACTAATTAGTTTTTAGAAATTTAAGAAATCTTATTTTTAAAATAAAGAAAATTAAATTTGAAAGAGTAATAGAATCGAATTCTATTTAGTGTGAGAATCTGATTCAAAAGAATTAAGTGAATTGGTTTTGATATTCTGAGATAATTGGAATTGAGAAACTTTGAAAATAATATTAAAAGTATGGATCCTATTTTCCTTAATTGTAGTTTCTATTTGATCTTTATGAAATATTTTTTTAGACTACTATAGAAAACAACATAAAATAGATTAGAGAACATGATTATGATTGTAATCAGAATTGCATAAGTTTAGAAAAAAATTATTATAGAAGGTAAAGAGAAAATGGTTTTGCAATTTCCAAAACATAGAGGAATGAGAAAAGTCATAAGAAAAAATTTGACTCAATGGTGTTATGGTAAAACATGTCGTCAGTTTCTAGAATGAATTATCACATGCTTCAGACCACTAAAAATTTATGACCTTCTTGGTCATTCCTACGATCAGTGCTGTTAGGAAAGAAAGGTACCTCAAGAACCTTCACTAGTAAACTACTAAACCCAAAATTTAAATACCTAAACCTTTGTAGATCATAGTCAGTGGTTACATTATTTCATTGGAATAAGATATAAGTGATCATGTCTTAAAGGACCAAATAGTTTAGTAGTATTGGTAAAATATTATCATACTTAAATCTAACATTATATTTAAAAACATAAAATATAACATAGTATTTTATTTTAGAACATTATTATTCTCTCTAGAATTTCCTTGAATATTATTAATAGTACACTTTATGGAATCTTGGGGAAAGGAAACAAAATAAAGGTGATATCAGATGCTCAGTAAGAGTTACATACAACATAATTTATCAAATAATAAATAAAGAATAATCAATATGGTCAGGTAAATGGGTAGTTTGAGTGGATTTTCCCCTATTTCCTCTCCATCTAGGGTTTCCCATGAGGGTGTTTTGGGCGGGGGAGGCATGTGTGATCTTCAGTGGTGCCTCTTCCAATCCACATCATTTCCTCCTTATTATAATTTCCCTTGGCTATCATCTCCCTTTGGTCCTAGTACTCTCTCATAGGCGGTTTTTTCTTGTGTCCATATTTGGTTTTCGTCTTCTAGATTGGCATTCTTCATAGTTGTGGCTTCGATCTCAAGTGGTCTTCATGGTCGTTCCATTATTTTAAAAATTTTAGTGCATCTTCCTTTTCTTTTACCATCTATTTCTATATTCCTACCTCTATCAAATCAATAGCGCTAGATATCCAAGATGGTTTGGTATGTTCTCACAATCATCTATTTACTAGAAGGTATATCTTGATACATTCCATCTTTTGTGCCCCTATCTTGCTTCATCTATTCTATGGATTCCCATCCCATTGTTCCTCCCCATGTCATTCTAGTGCGGTGGTTCTAAAGGAGGCTTTGGGATGTTATGTTTGGGTGGATGATGACATTAAAAGAGGTTGTTTTCTACTATTTACTCTATGGTTTGGAATTTATGGATCTTGTGATTTTGTGTGGGTTATATTAGTCTTTTAAGGAAGATATGAATTTCTAGGGTAGGAGTAGACCGCTTAAAGGCATTCGTCTTCTAAAAATGCTTTGATAGCCTATTACATTCCTAACTTGTCGGCCAGTCTAGTGTAGTAGCGTCCATAGTGGTTTTGGGATGTATTGTTTGATCAACCGATAGTTTCTAGGAGGTGTATCCAGCGTAGGCTTCTCCACCTTTGCGACTCTATTATTGATTCACCTTATAGTTTAATCGTTGAATATGGGTTTTTAGTTGTTGTATATTTTGGATTGATTTGTTTTCTATTTGATCGATGAAAATTCTTTAATTTTCATAACAAATTGATTATAGGGATTATGTTTTGGGTATCTTCAGTGTTGTTAGTGATCTCTTTGTTGAGGTGGTGATATTGACGGGGTGATCGGCATCTCGGGGAATATTTCAAAGATCGGATCTCGTGGTTCGAGGAGCTAGAATTGGGTTTAATGCATACTTCTATTTTATTTTTTTATTTTAAAATTTTACCCATTTGTGGTTTGGGTATGGCATCATGAAATGGGAATGAATGATTAAGGAGTTTTTTTGTTTGAATTCTATTATGTAGTTGACATTTTGTGGTTTTTTTATTGGGTTTAATGGGATCTAATTAGTTTTGTGATGGTTCACACTTAACTAGTAATTTTTTTTAAAAATTGCAAAAATATCGATTTAGAGTTCTATGGTAAGGTAAATAACTAAAAACACATGTTATTTTATCAATAACTAGTGCATGGAGAATAATATGTAAAAAATAAATGATAATCAAATAATTTCATATAACTAATCACATTAACTTGAAATGTATCCATGTATATCATAACTATTCATATAATCATATGGAAATCAATAAATAATATTATAATTATAGCATACATAATTTCTAACATCATAAAATTATAGTCAAAGCCTTTTGTTAAGACACCCTACTTAAAAAGTAAGGTGTGCACCAAATACCAAAAAAAAGTTTGTCCCGTGAGATATACCAATGCATCAATGGGATATAGTGGTCCCCTACCATAACATAATAAGTCCAATTCATTCATCATATTATAGGGGTTATTAAAAATTCAATACATAATCAACATAATGATTCTGAATGAAAAAATAGTATACAAAATTTTAATATTTCCCCATTCAAACTAATCATAAAACATATAGAGAAATAATAAGGATGATACCATTAAAAAATATATCCAATTAATTATAAGTAAAATTAAGTATTATTTTCATTGATTAATACAAATACCAAAAAAAATATCATTTAAAATATTATGGAAGAAAATGTGCTTTCCACGTTAAAAATAAATTTTAAAAATGAAAAAAATTAAAAATATTAGGAAAATTATTATTTCTTGAAATGAATCAAAGAACCTTGTAAATGAAGCTTCAAATAATTTTATGGTCATTATGGTGGAAAACACCTTTCCAGAAGAGTATGCTAAAATAATGATTCCTTTCACATTTTTATAGAAACTTTAAAAGTATCTTTTTAGAAAATGATAATAATATTCATTTGAAACATTTCATATAAATTAAAACATGGTTAAAATTACTATAATCAATCATTATAGAATAGTATAAAACATTCTTGAAGATATTATAAGGAAATATGTAGATTGAAGAAAAATATTCCTAACCAATTAAAAAAAGTCACACTAATGGAAATACAGGATTTCCCAACAGTTTAGAACTGTTGGGAAAGGCTGCAGAACCATTGGTATATGTTATACCAATGGTTCTGAAAACCGTAGGGAAGTAAGCTGTTGGGAAATATTTTCCCAACAGTTTATAGTGAACCGTTGGGATAGGGTAGAGATAAATTACCCTACCCCAACGGTTATGGAAAACCGTTGGGATAGAGTGGAGAAAATTACCAAGTTTTTCCCAACGGTTTGGCCAAACCGTTGGAAAAAACCCAAGGTATCCTCTTTCCCAACGGTTTCTAAACTATTGGGAAAAGTGTTTTACCAACATTTCATATAACTGTTGGTAAAACAAAACTCAGACACGCTATGACAACGGTTTCAAACCGTTGTCATAGCCTGTGCTGTGAAAATTGCATAGCAGCTTTGCAATTTTCCCAGCAGCTCTGCAATTTTCCCACCAGGTCTCATTTTGTGGGTTCCCTCTCATTTTAAATCCAATTATTGTACCTTCAATAAACTAACACACACATATACAATTATTGTACCTTCAATAACCAACTAACACATACCTAGAGAGAAAAAAATCATACACATTTAACATATAATGCTGGAACTATACACATCCATAATTAAATTAGAATTCATAACGTAATTATAAACATACAAAATTCATTTAGAAATCAATATAAGTTTTATATGACAATTATATGTGGAATCCTCATGTCAATTCATAATTTGATCGGTTTTTTGTATATCATATATTTTTACATGAAATGATGTCCATTTTAAACAAAATACATACAACTGGAGTGCTACCAGCCACACCACACCTCGTATTGAGGCGGGGTTGACTCTTACACGTCACATATGACCCATGGATCATTGTTCTAAAGTATCGACACCATCCGAATGCGTTTGGTCAGTTTTCCATATTCCAGTGGATGTTTTTCAATTAAAATGACATCTTTTTGAATCAAAAGGCAGACACATTGAGCGGTTTCGGCCACACCACGTCTCATATTGAGGTGGGGTTCATCTTTACACATCACATATGACCCATGTATCATTCTCCTAATGTTTCAACGGATATTGAATGCGTTTGGTCAGTTTTCCGTATGTACTTAAAATTTTGTCCATTTTAAACAAAAGAGAGCCAATTAGAGTGATTCCAGTCACACCATGCCTACGATTAAGGAGGGGTTGACTCGTACACGTCACGTTTGACCCATTAATCATTTTGATAAAGTATCGACACAATCCGAATGCGTTTTGTGGTTTTCTGTTTGTCAGTATATGTTTTTCACTTAAAATGGCATCCTTTTGAAACAAAAGACAGACACTTTGAGTGGTGGCATCCACACCGTGCCTCAGATTGCAGCGGGGTTGACTCGTACACGTCACATATGACCAATTAATTGATTTCCTAATGTATCGAAACTATCCAAATGTGTTTGTTCGGTTTTCCGTATGCCAGTTGATGTTTTCAATTAAAATGACGTCCTTTTGAAACAAAAGGCAGAAACATTGAGTGGTGCCGGCCACACCGCATCTCATATTGAGGAGGGGTTGATTCGTACACGTCACATATGACCCATGAATCATTCTTCTAAATTTTCAACGGAAACCGAATGCGTTTGGTCGGTTTTCCATATGTACTTAAAATGTTGTCCATTTTAAACAAAAGATAGCCACTTAGAGTGATTCTGGCCACACCGTTCCTCCTATTAAGGTGGGGTTGACTCATACACGTCACATATGACCCATGGATCATTGTGCTAATGTATCGACACAATACGAATATGTTTGGTCAGTTTTTCGTATGCTAGTTGATGTTTTTCAATTAAAATGACGTCCTTTTGAAACAAAAGGCAGACACTATGAGTGGTGCTGGCCACACCACACCTCGGATTGAGGCGGGGATGACAAGTACACGTCACATATGACCCATGGATCGTTATCCTAATGTTTCAATGGAAATTGAATGTGTTGGGTCAGTTTTCCATATGTACATAAATTGTTGTACATTTTAAACAAAAGAGAGCCACTTAGAGTGATTCCGGCCACACCATGCCTCTGATTAAGGCGGTGTTGACTCGTACATGTCACATATGACCCATGGATTGTTTTGCTAAAGTATTGATACAATCCTAATGCGTTTGGTTGGTTTTCTGTATGTACTTAAAATGCTATCCATTTTAAATAAGAGAGACACTTTGAGTGATTCCGGCCACACCGTGCCTCATATTAAGGCGTGGTTGACTCATACACATCACATATGACCCATGGATCATTGTGCTAAAGTATAGACACAATCCGAATGCATTTGGTCGGTTTTCCGTATGCCAGTTGATGTTTTTCAATTAAAATGAAGTCCTTTTGAAACAAAAGGAAGACACTTTGAGTGGTGGCGGCCACACCGCACCTCAGATTGAGGCGGGGTTGACTCTTAAACGTCACATATGACCCATGAATCGTTGTGCTAATGTATCGACACAATCCGAATGCGTTTGGTTGCTTTTCCGTATGCCAATGATGTTTTTGAATTAAAATGAAATCCTTTTGAAACAAAAGGCAGGCACTTTGAGTGGTGGCGAGCACACTGCGTCTCATATTGAGGCAGGGTTGATTCGTACACGTCACATATGACCCATGAATCGTTCTCCTAATGTTTCAACGGAAACCGAACACGTTTGGTTAGTTTTCCGTATGTACTTAAAATGTTGTCCATTTTAAACAAAAGAGAGACACTTAGAGTGATTTCGGCCACACCGTGCCTCAGATTTAGGCGAGGTTAACTTATACGCATCACATATGATCCATGGATCTTTGTTCTAAAGTATCGACACAATCAGAAAGTATCTGGTCGCTTTTCCATATGCCAATTGATATTTTTCACTTAAAATGACGTCCTTTTGAAACAAAAGATAGACACTTTGAGTGGTGGCATCCACACCGCGCCTCGGATTGAGGCGGGGTTGACTCGTACATGTCACATATGACACATGGATCATTGTGCTAAAGTATCAACACAATTAAAATGCTTTTTTCAGTTTTTCGTATGCCAGTTGATGTCTTTCAACTAAAATGACGTCCTTTTGAAACAAAAGGCAGACACTTTGAGTGGTGGTGGCCACACCGCGCCTCGGATTGAGGCAGAGTTGACTCGTACACGTCACATATGACCCATGGATCGTTTTGATAAAGTATCGACATAATCCGAATGCATTTGGTCGGTTTTCTGTATCCCAGTTGATGTTTTTCAATTAAAATGACGTCCTTTTGAAACAGAAGATAGACACTTTGAGTGGTGCCGACCACACCGCGTCTCATATTGAGGCAGGGTTGATTCATACACATCACATATGACCCATGAATCATTCTCCTAAAGCATAAACACATTTCGAATGTGTTTGGTTAGTTGTTCGTATGTCAGTTTTTGTTTTCGCATAAAATGATGTCCATTTTAAACAAAAGAGAGACGCTATGAATGTTTTTGGCCACACCGCGCCTCTGATTGAGGCGGGGTTGACTCGTACATGTCACATATTACCCATGGATTGTTGTTCTAAAGTATCGACACAATCAAAATCTGTTTAGTCGGTTTTCCGTATGCTAGTTATTGTTTTCACTGAAAATGAAGTTCATTTTAAACAAAAGAGAGACACATTGAGTGGTTTCGGCCACACCGTTCCTCGTATTGAGGTGTGGTTGACTCGTACACATCTCATATGACACATGGATCATTCTCCTAATGTTTTAAAGGAAACCGAATGCGTTTGGTCTGTTTTTCGTATGTACTTAAAACGTTGTCCATTTTAAAAAAGAGAGACACTTAGAGTGATCTCGGCCACACCGCGACTCGGATTGATCCCGGGTTGGCTCTCACATGTCACATATGACCCATGGATCATTGTCATAAATTATAAATAGAATCTGAAGGCGTTTGGTCAGTTTTCCGTATGTCAGTTGTTCTTTTGCCTTATAATCCGAAAGTGTTTGGTCGGTTTTCCATCTAGTCAGGCACACACAACTGATCGTCCACCTTTGGTACGAACCCTCCTCGTACCATCGGCCTGAGTACTAGGACCAGTACTAGGCTCCTCATCGAATAACTATCGATGTATAGGTGGATCCTAAAAAAATGTTTACCAAAAAAGTAATCACATGACATTATATATTCTTTAAATATATATATTTGAAATAAAGTACTCACAATAGGCACTAATGGTGGAACGCCCATCTCTGCCATCCGACGATTGTTCTCCATCATTTTTTTCCTTCATCTCTCTTCAATTGGCTTCATTTACTTATTTTGAAAACAAATATGTAATTAATTAGAAAAAGGAAACTAATGTGTAAACCAAAAAACTAAATATATGAGGAAATAAGGGGATTCATTGGTAATTTAGCTATCAATTGTTTTAGAAGAGCTTGAATGAATTTAATAAATCATACAAGTTGTAATTTTCACCAAGTTAGAAATATTGTTTGAATAGGTTTGAATACATTTTAATTCTAAATTAGGAAATGCAATTAAAAAAAACAGAAACCAATAAACATTGAAAATTCACATAAGGGTCAAGTCAGCTAAAACATATTTGTGATCAATACTAAATCAATTTGAATATTACCAACCTTAACAACCCAACTCGAGGTAAACCAAAAAAATTGAGAACATGGATGAATGATTCTATATATTTCAAACCACAACTTCAGGTTCATAATCAACTCTGACAATTGAGCTATTGGAGTCATCAAAATAAATAAATGGATTTGTTCCAATGGAAATATGGACAATGTCAATTCCATCATCACCGCCATCAAAAATATGTCTTGTAATTACTTCAACTATGACACCAAATTCAGGTCGAAGTTAGTCTTTGACATAAAAAACTTGTTTAGCCATTGATGCCAACACATATTGTTCTTCGGTAGCAAGAGTGCGAGTCATATTAATTACTCAAAATCCACAATCATCAATAAATGTTCCATGTCTCATCATCGAATCAAACCAATGACATTTCATTATTGTGACACGTCCATGAGAGTAATAATCCAATATTATTATTTTATCAATGACTCCATAATAACCCACATTTTCAAATCATGGTCTACTATTTGATGCATTGGCATAACAATCTGTTGTGGCAATAACCATAACACCATCATGTTGTGTTCTCAAGTTCTTTTCTCATTCAGTGACAATAAATTTGTACTCATTGATAACAATTGATTTACAGTCACGAACCACGATATTAGGAACAAAATCCAAATCTCTTATTTCCTCAGAGATAGAGTCATCAGAAAAACTCAATACCTGCAATATAAATGACTATTAATCTTAATTAAATATTGAAATAAATAATTTTAACAGTAATATTTTTACCTTCAATTTTAACCAAGCATAAAACTCTTTTCCACGCAAATTCTCTCTCCTTCTCAAAGATAAAGAATGATTCTTCCTATTTATCATTGTTTTATGTTTCCTGTAGATAAAAAATATGAATTGTTTAATAGATATATATGTAAGATATACATAATTAATTTAGTTACCAGATATAGTCATCTAACAAACCACAATTGAACAAAACTGTGCGATGTTCCATCTCCCGCTCTTCATGGCTTAATGTCTTCAATGTATATGATCCAAGAGTTCCTCCTGTTTGAGGAAGTGATGGAAAACTGGGTTCAATTTTCTCATACTATTCTTCTTCATTTCTCATTGGTCTGTTCAATCTTGTAGTAAGATTAGACAAATATATCGAGCAGAAATCCATACATTCTTGATCCAGGTAACTTTTCACTATAGAACCTTCGTGATGATTTCTGTTTCGGACATAAGACTTTAATGTGAATATATTTCTTTCAGTTGGATACATCCAATGAAGAGAAACAGGTCCTCCAAGAAGTATTTCAGTGGGAATATGGACTGTTTGATGCAGCATGCATGTGAAAAATGATGGAGGAAATATTTTCTCCAACTCACACAAAATTAATGGGGCATCTGTCAACATTTTTTGCAAGAAAGACTTGGACAAAATCTTAGCACAAATATCTCTGAAAAAAATGGAACAACCGAATAACAACCACTCTTACATTATTGAAAAAAATATGACGGATTCTTATGGGAAGCAACTCATGCAGTAGAACATGATAATCATGAGTCTTCAAAGATTTTAGCATCAACTCTCTTCTATTGACCCGTTTAGATATGTTGCTTGAATAACCATCAGGAACTCTAATAGTCTCTAATAATTCCAGAAATTGTTTTTTTCCATAGGTGTCATCACATAAGAATCACATGGAAGTTGCAATTTATTTTCACTGATACACAAAGGATGCAATTCTGGTCTGATTCCCCAATCCACCAAGTCACGTCGAGATCGTAAATAATCTTTTGTCTTCCCCTTGAAATTTAGAAGAACCGAAAGAAACATTTCGCATATATTATTTTTAATATGCATTACGTCTAAGCAATGACGTAACAAATTGGTTGACCAATAAGGAAAATCAAAAAAGATACTCCTCTTACTCAAATTGTAACAGGTTTTAGTGGAAACATTATTTCTCTTTCCATATTTCATTTGACACTTCCTGAACGAAAAACTGAAATCTTTCAATTCATTAAGAACATTAGTTCCAGACATATGCTGAGGTGGATCATCAGTCTCTATGGTATTTTCAAATCTTCGGCGATTCATTCTATATGGATGATCCTTTGGAAAGAATATTCGATGTCCAATAAAACTAAAACTACAGCGATGTTTCAGTCTTCTGGATCGTGTATTCTTCATACAAACTGGACATGACAGTTTTCTTTTCGTGCTCCATCCATAAATCATTGCATAATCCGGAAAATCATTGATCATCCACATAAGCGCAACACGCTTCTGAAATATGTCTTTCGAACATGCATCGTATGTGCGCACACCCACATCCCAAAGAAGTTTCAACTCTTTTATTAAAGGTTGCATGTATACATCAATATCAATGCTGGGATCAGAAGGACCAGATATGAGTATACTCCTGAAAGTGAAAGATTTTTTCATATACAACCATGGGGGAAGATTATAAATGTGTATAAAAACTGGTCATGTGTTGTGTGAAGTAAGCATCTACCCAAACGGATTAAAACCGTCGCATGAAAGAACCAACCTCACATTACTCACGCCAGCTGCAAAATCAGGATGTCGAGCATCAAATCTCTGCCATGCAAATCCATCTGTAGGATGAACCAACTCATCGTTAGTCTTATTTCTCTCGGTATCATGCCATCTCATTTTTATTGATATTTCATCAGACATAAAAAGATTCTGGAGTCTAGGGATCAATGGAATGTGCCACATTACTTTTTGTGGAACGCGGGATGGTGTTCTATCATATTTTGACTTCCAGCGGGATGTGCCACATTTTATACAATCATTTCGTTCAGTGGTTTCCTCCCAGAATAAACTGCAATCTTTTGGGAAATCATGAATTTTGTTTCTTCAAAATCCAAGTTCCTCAACTAAATTCCATGCCATATAGTGGTTTGAGAAAATATCTGCATCATCTGGAAGTAAATCCTTCAAGAGGGTAAGAATGTAATTGATTGCTATTTTAGAAATCCCATACATAGTTTTCCCATGAAACAATCAGATTAAAAATTCCAGCCTTTCATTTTATCGCATTGTCAATATACCGGAGTCGTGGAAGCATCATTCAATTTTTTCACCCTATCAATATCATCATTTTCACTAGATGGCTCAGCTGTCCTCATATCGAAGTCTTCTTGAGTCAAAATCCTTTCTTTTTCATGATGACGAATAAATGGAAACCGATCATCTAAAAAATTCTCCATTCTAGTCCTTTCATTTCGATCATCACCAATTTGAGATTTCATTTTATCCCTATTGTGATACCACACAAATTAGTTTGCTTGAAAAACATTTTTGGTTATGTGGTAGATGACTTCTTCACGGCTCAACTGAGGTCTACCAACACCATTGGAACATGGGCAGTGTATGCGACCACTATCTAAATAATTATTCAATGAAAAATCTATAAAGCTCTCCAAATTGTTTTGAAAATCGCTTGAGATCTGATTGGTTTCATACATCCAACTTCTGTCCATTCTATAAAAAGAATTTATATAAGTCATTTTGTCATAAAAAATTCAATAGGATTGAACTTTAATAGAAAATACATTTAAGTAAATGATAAAGGAAGGAGTTTCTAGTTGATGTAGTGAACTATTAAAATAATGTAAAGATATACTAATTAATTCAGTTATGTGTTCCTATATTTGAGGTGAGATGTGTTTTGTAATTTTTTCATTTATCACATACCAAGAAGACACCATAGTCCTGATAAAACATTGTTCAAGATGTTATGAAGTGAAGGCTTTTCATGAAAGATGAAGAATGTGTAAAGAGAGTTTTTTAAATAAGTTATTGATTCTAAAAAATGGATATATTGTGAAAAGTTAGTACATTTCATAACACCCAAACTAAATTCCACAGAAAGTACCATATCACCCCACTAAAAAAGGAAACCCACATACCCCAAAACCCCAACCATGTCAATTACCTCAACGAGGGCTTCTATGTATGTATTTGGGGAGAGGTTGAAGGATTCTAACCTAGATGGGGGAGTTGCATCCGATCAGATGGAAGACCTCAGGTTAGGGTTCACCTGCATGGGGGATTATGGAAATCAAGGGAAATGCAGTGTTATTTGCTTCTATGTAATCGGGGGTGGGCTGTCCACAAGGGTGGAAGGGTTGTCCAGGGGGTACGGGGTGTCCAGGGGGGGTGGGCGGGCTATCCACCAGGGTGGCGGGGGCTGTTTAGGGGGGATGGGTGTCCAAGGGGGTGGGCGTGCTATCCACGGGGGTGGGGGGGGGATTTCTAGGGGTAGAAGGTGTTTAGGGGGTGGGGGTGTCCGGGGGGGGGGGGGTGGGGGGGGAGTCTCCAGGGGGTGGGGGGGCTGTCCACGGTGTTGGGGGGCTGTCCAGGGGGTAGTGGGTGTCTTGGGGGTGGGCAGGCTTTCCACGGGGGTGGCGGGGTTGTCCAGGGGGTACAAGGTGTCCAGGGGGTGGGCAGACTGTCCACGAAAGTGGCAGGGCTGTCCAGGGGGTAGGGGGTGTCCAGGGGGTTGGCGAGTTGTCCACAGGGGTGTGACTAAGAGCTATGAGATTTATTTGGGTTGTCATTCATGTTATGAAAAACAAAATATGGGTGTTAAGGATTAGAATAGTATTTTTTTAGTGAAAATCCAATTTGGTAAGATTAGTGACTTGATAGCATGATGGTATCAAGTTTGCAATTGGGATAAATTTTGGGGCATTGGATTCTAAAAGGCTCCCACAACCTTCCAAGGATATATTATTTCTAGAAAAATGTGTTGTGGGAGAAGGAATTCATCCTATATAGTTGATGTCACTTTTAGATCATGTGATGCCTTACTCATCAAGATGACTAGACAAGAACCAAAACCAAAGAGGCCTCAAAACTAGCCAAATATATAGAAGTGATAAATTCCCCATGATTATTGGTGAACTATGGAAGTGATGACTTCCACCCTGCACAACCACCCCCCCCAGCCTCACCCCCAATAGACTCCCCCTGCACAACCCCCCTCCCATCCACTGACTGCACAACCCCCCCCCCCCCCTCCCCCCACCCACCTGCACCCCCACTTGCACAACCCCCCCTCCCCCACCCCACCTGCACAGCCACCTCCCATCCACCCACTACACCCCCCCCCCCCCCACCTGCACAACCCCCCTCCCCCACCCCACCCCACCCCCACCTGTACACCCCCACCTCACCCCCAACATACTCCCACCTGCACAGCCCAGCCCCAACCTACACACTCCCCTCCCCCCACCCACGTGCATAGCCACCCGCACCTACACCCCCCCACTTGCACAACCCCCTCCCCCCACCCCCACCTGCACAGCCCCTCCCCCCACCACCACCTATACACCCCACCCCCACCTCACCCACAACAGACTCCAACCTGCCAAGCCCCCCCCCCCCCCCACAACCTGCACACTCCCCTCCCCCCACCTACTTGCACATCACCCCCTCCACTTTCACCCCCTCTTGAACAGCCCCCCTCCCCCACCCCCACCCGCACAACCCACCCCCCACCCCCAACCTGTACAACCCCCACCTCACCCCCAACAGAATCTGACCTACCCATCCCACCCCCCAACCTGCACACTCCCCTCCCCCCACCCACTTGCACAATAACCCCCCCCCCCCCCCCCCCCGCACTTGAACCCCCACCTGCACAACCCCCCCCCCCCCCACCTGCACAACCCGCCACAACCCCTAC
Organism: Viscum album; assembly: GCA_963277665.1. NCBI lineage: Eukaryota > Viridiplantae > Streptophyta > Magnoliopsida > Santalales > Viscaceae > Viscum > Viscum album. The sequence goes on along the minus strand of OY728153.1, from coordinate 1,814,643,584 downwards.
CTGTACAACCCACCACCTCAACACCCCACCAGCACACCCCCTCCCCCCACCTAAACACCCCACCAGCACACCCCCTCCCCCCACCTACTGCACCCCCAGTACCTCCCACTAGAACAAAAATAGAAAACAAAAACAGAACAAAAAATTGATTCACACATGACACTAGAACAAAAACAGAAAACAAATAACAAATCGAATTGAAATTTTTGGGTATACTATACTGCACGAACGTTAGGTTTAAGCCAAATAAAAATAGAAAATAAAAAAATTAGATGCAAAACATTAAACATAACGTACTACTTACAGATTTGAATTGTAGAACAAGACATCTTTGTGATTGAATATGGATCTGGTGGAATGATTTTCCAAGAGAGAGAGATCTTAGGTCTCAACATTAGCAGTTCAATCGCATGGATGGGATATCGGGTTTGTTGGGATTTTAGGGGAAAAATTTCCCAACGGTTTTTTAAAACCGTTAGGAAAGGAGAGCTTTACCAACTGTTTACACAAACCGTTGGGAAAGCCTTCCTAAGTCATGGCCTTTACCAACGGTTTTTACAAAATGTTGGGAAAGGGAAAAAAAATTTAGATTTCTCAATGGTTTCTTCAAACCATTGGGAAATAATTGTTTTATACCCCTATACCAATGGTTCTGTTGAACTATTGGCATACAAGTGTTGGGAAAACCCAACTTCCCAGTAGTGTCAGTTTTCCTTAAAAACATTATTTTGGAATCATGAGTATCTAAAAGAGAAAAATAAAAATAAAACTTATAATTTTCATAAATAACTATATGAGAATGAAATATATTTGTTTTCAGTTAGAAATATCAAATAATTATACCAACAGATACTTAAACATAAACAATCTTGAATAATGATATGATTGTGAAATAAACCATTACCACTTTGGTAACTAATGAATCTAAAGCCCCATGAAATAATAAATTGAAATGAAACATTAAATTTCATTAGCATAAGTAGAATCATGGTATAACATGATAAATGGAAATTATATTCACCATATAAAATAAATTAGGTGCATAATAATTAAATATGCCTCAATGAAGGAAAATTGAGATAAAATACCTTTAAAAGATCATACCATTGATGTGAGAATTTATAAATGAAGTGATTATGTGTAAAAATGTAAATAAGAAGTATAAATATAGAATAAAACAATAAAATTTCAATACATACCTAATCTTATTATATTAAAGTCAATAAATAATTAATATAACCTAATGAAAAGAAATTGAATTATGAAATCCCTTACCTCGAGTCCAGACTTTCCATGTATACCCTTTAACTCATATATTATAAACTTATATCAATTATTTTAATTTTTAAGAACCATTTATATGATTAATAATTTATCCTCAAACCATTTATTTTATTTCTTTTAATGACATATTTAAATACTAAATTAGTTAAGTCCTTGTAGGGTGTTTTGAGGACATCTGATTCATAATTTCAAAAAACAATTGGTATGATGAATGTGGTAAAATAATTCATTATTATATCATATTAATAATAATAATTAAATAATTATAATTTTTATTTATAAATTATATTTTTAAAACCAACCATGAAATATGGTTATGAAAAATGAACTACATTATAATCATGGAGATGGTAGGCCTTACGTACACATGAGTAACGTTTCCATTTTTCAATGATCATGATAAAAAAATGATAATAATTATTTTATCTTTGTATAATTATTATTATATCATAAAAATAAAATTATACATTTGAATAAACTTATATATACACCATCCATGTGATGCAGTGATGAAAAACAAATCGCACTGTTTCATGGAGGAGGTAATCCACATGTACGCACAGACGACGTTATCATCTTTAAGTAAACTAAAGGGTAAACAATTTTGATATATTATTCATATATAATTATAATTATGTCACTAATATCATATGTATATTAAATATATCATTATAACTATCTTTGGGGGGTGGTTATGGAAAACTAATTACATCAGTTCGTAAGGCAGTAGCCCGCCGTACACACAAACGACTGTTTTGTTTCCCATTTGATTGAATAGGATATGGATATAGGTTATGAAATTAAAAAATATATAATTATATATAATATATTGATTTTATTATTATTGTTAATTATTTAATAATATTTTTATAGAATTTGAAGTAGAAATAATACTGAAACAATCAGTAAAAACTATACATCTTTTTCAGACAACCTCCTTTGCTTGACATCTTGATCCCTATAAGGTTGGAATTGTGCCCAAAATAATTATTATAGAATTTGGAAAGGTATTTTAGTAATGGATTTTTTATGTTCTTTTCGTAACTGAATTGATATTGATGTGTGTATAGAAGTGGAGATGGGGTACCCTTTTATAATGATGGGAGAGACATTCTTGAAATTTCTTAAACTATTAAATTAATATAAATTAATTTTGATGATAAAATGGTTCCAAACTAATAAATTTAGAATATAATATTATAATGGGTATATATAATATCATACTGTAAAAATTGGACACGTTTTGATTAGTTTTTTACCATTATCTCTTTGTTTTAACCCGCGCTAACTCTTTTTGATAATTACCGTGAAAACGAAGCTTTTACTCATTAAAGATTAAAATAGTTATTATAAAAATAAATCCACCTATAAATGGAACAAGATTTGTATTTTAAACCACATCCCAATCACTTGGTATAATATAGTATTTTTTGAAATATTAAATCATTTTATAAAATATTATTACTTCAAAATATCAATAATGGCAATTGTTGAACTATTCATTTACTTTGAATTAGAAAATAACATGAGTGAAAGTGATTTAGAATATAATAATTTAAAACTTTTATGAAATTTTATATTTATCTAAAAATTCATGAAAGACAATTCAAATTATATTACTTTTAATATTTTTTTAATTTTTTTAATTTTCTATTAATTGAATAAATATTGTGTTAGCGTTGCATAAGTATATAAGTTAATTATTCCTTCATGAAAATTTATAAATAAATAATAATGATAAAAAATAATTTATATTTCAAATTACCATTTATAATTTTGAATACGTTATTTTTGTCCCTGTCATAAAATATTATAGATATTAAAATCAAGAAAGTGGGATTTTTGACTTTATTTTTTACTCAAATATTTTAAAAGTAAAAATCACATCTAAATGGAACAAAAGGTCATATATTTTAATATTGGATGATTATGGAAAAAATATACACATAAAATTAAATTGTGTAATGTTTAAGGGTTATTTTTTAGTTATTATCATATTATCGTTTAATCTTAATTACCTGATTTACCCTTATCGAGGTGACTAGAATTTACTAAGGTTGCTATTCATAATGAATAAAAATAAAAATAACATATTTAACATATTTGGAACTTTGGATTACAAATATTTAATTCATTTTTCAGGATTTAATTCATATAATAGGTAGAATTTAATTTAAAATCAAACCTGTAAAATGTGATGAAAACAGTTTTTTAGAAAAAATCATTTTTATGTATAAAAATGCATTTACAAAAAAAATCAGGAATAAAATTCATTAAAAAGACTATAATTGTGTTATTTTTAATAAAGATTAACTAATTATTTTCTAATACAAATACAAAATATAATTTATCTCTTATAAATATTTTAAAAGAAAATACAATTTTTAATAAAAATCACCATTTTTCACTATTTATTAATGAATAAATTTTTTAAAAAAAATATAAAATTTTTACAATAAGATAGTTTAGATATGATGATTTCAAAAATAATGTCTTTTTTATCGAATAAAATTTCAAAAAGTTATAGAAAGTAGTTATAATAGTTTCTCACAAAAAGTAATAAAACCCATTTTTTATGAAAACATATTTCTGATGAATGAAATGGATTTAATCAAAATTGAGTAATTTTTCAATAATAATTTATAATTACATTTACATTGAGTAGTTACTTTATATATATTTACTAAATTAGTTAATCTTATTTATACCCAGCAATTTAACGAATGGGTTATAATGGTCATATTTAAATAATAATATTTCATGGTTCATTTATGCTCGACATTGGATGTTGTATATTCTATTTAAAATAGTGTTCTTTTAAAATATCTAAATGTTATATTCCCCCCTTAATAAATTTAATCCTCTTAATTTGATCTTTTTCTTGGTAATCAAAGGTTTGAAAATTGTAAATTCCTTTGTTGAAATCTCACATCGTAAAATGGGTTAATAAAACAACCTCTTAAAAAGAGGGAAACCGAAACATGAAGGTTATATATAATAACACAAAACTAGGTTTCTAAATATTATAATATAATTGGTAAGTGAAAATATGTACATATATGAGAAAACTAATTCCCAAGGACTAATATAAAGTAATACAGAACATGGTCAGGAAAAAGTTAACAACCAAAAGACTATAAATCTATGATGGGTGAAAAGACCATAGATTCATCAAAAATGATCTTAATATGATAAAAAAATTGAGATCATTTTCCTATATTTGAGTAATTACTTTACCATCTAGACTAATAATATAAGGAAATATAATAACTTGACAAGTATAATTTTATCCTTTTAATCAATTTCCACCACAATCTCATCCATTCTCCAGACTATGAGTATTCAAGGTGAATTTTATATACACAAAACACATTAACTTCTAACAGATTAAATAATCTATTTAAGGATAACAAGATATTCATATTATATTTAATTATTAACTAAAACTAAAATTGTTAATACATGGTAAGATAATATCCAAAATAAATAAACCTTTATATGAAGAAATAATACATTTTGCTTCAAAATTTCTACAATAAAACCTATGTATCAGATTAGATTATTACACAAATAAATAAACATGAATCTTAAATAACATCAATAACCTCAATATTAAATAAATTTTTAACTTTAAAGGTTAACTTATACCCTTAAACATATATATCTAAAAACATAATATTATTCTAACCAAATATTCCTTTAAATTAAACCTAGAATTTATATATACCTAATCCCAATAATAAATATCCTAAAAAAACATTAATCGCCTCAAAAATCTCAAAAATGTCTGATCCTAATATATGATTCCCAAAATGAAATTAATCTTTATCCATCAAATAGTTTAAGTAAAAATATCATTATTAATAATAAATCATGTAGCCTAGCAATATTAGTTGCATCTTTATTGACCTTTGGTAAGGAATTCAATACCTACAGCCTTGCCAGATGCAATGAGTTATCACCCAAACTAGGGGTTATCCTTTTTCTAAAAATATATTAATATAATTTTTTTAACATTCCCAAAGTATAAGAACATCCTCAAAAATAACATTAATCATCAAATAACATTTTTACCACTATGTTTTTTATACAACTTATTTCATTACAGAAAATTATAAAATATTAATAGAATATTATTACCATAAAATCAATTAACATATTAACCTTAAATGTTATTAATAAATTAAAAATTATGTCCATAAAATATACAATTATTATTCCTCAAATAACTTTCTCACTAAAACGTATAAAAAACCAAAGGGTTGTATTCTCATATCCCCTAGGTGTTTAAAACTATGAACATGGTAAGGGAACACTTAGTATGCACTGGAATGGTTTCCAAGATATACTTGACCAACTCTTTTTTTGGTTATTACCCCTAGATTAAACTGTGTCAAGACTATGTCCATTTTTCATATCTAGACATGGATGTAATGTTAGTAAAGACACATAATTTCTACTTTATACAAAATTTAGGATGTTATCCTATACTTAGACTTATCCTTAAAGTTGGTTATATTGTTATTTTCTCTATTCTATGTTTTCCTAATTATAGTCCTAAATATTTATACTAATATTACCCTGATACCAATAGTAATGACCTCAACCCTAGTAACCCAAATACGAATGTTACATTATTACATTAGCATAATATACAAGCAATGTAACGACCTGAAATTTTCAATAAATCTTGTTTCCTAATTTTATGTGTTATTTTATTTTATTTTTATACTCAACAAAAAATTTTCATTTGATAACATGAGTATAATTAAAATGAGACCATTGGGTTTTGACTGTTTTATGACCATTGGTCAATATGACCCCTAGAAACTAAACATTTTGATTATTGTCTCTAAATACAATTAATCTTGGTTAATTATTATAGAAAGAAGATTCGATGGCCCCACCCAGTAGTCTTGGACCAATCGAAGCCCATCTAATAGAACTTGGGAAGGAGGTAGCATCATTGTGCTTTGCTCTGGACCAAACTCAAGCTGAACTTCATCGTGTGAAGATAGAACTGAATTACCTTTGCGAGAAGTTCAAACTGATAGAAATTACTACTCGTGCGATGTTAGTCGAGCCTCCCTCAGATTCTCTCACCTTATCACACCTTACACTTAGGTCCTATGCTGGTGTGATAAGGGGCTATGTAAGGAGATCGTAACTTCCTTGTATAATCCTTTGTTTTAAATAAAAATTTTTATTTCTTCTTATGATGAAGTTTATGAATTTTCAAATGTCAGGATAAATATAGTTAGCATATTTTGGTAAATTTTAGAGAAAGGATATTTTAAAAAATGTTAATGTAAACCTTAAATTATGAATAGTGATTTTATGCTTAGGATTAGTAATGTGACCAAATGTATTAGTAATCTCACTTAATGAAAGTATTAATATAATCTAGGAACCTTTATTAAGTAATGTGATTCAATAAAATGGTTAAATAATAGTTTCATAAATTATTATTCAAGTATTAATTTTTTGAGGTGAACAGTGTTTTTTAATTAAAAATTAAATTAAAAATATTTAGAAAATTATTTTTATAAAATGGATTTCATTTTTGAACTCAGATCATCGATATTATGTTAAGGTAATTTTTGGGGTTTTTTCAGAAAAAATGAATTTTCGGTGAATAGTGTATTTATTGAAAAATTAAATGAAAAATATTTAGAAAAATATTTTTATAAAATGGAGTTCATTTTTGAAATCATATCATTGATATTTGGTTAATGTGAAATTTTGGGATTTTTCTGAGAAAGTTGAATTTTCAGTGAATAGTAAAAATACAGTTTTAGGGTTTCGGTATGTTTAATGACATCATAAATGTGTAATGATGATTCCATGAAATATTTTAGGGGATGGTCGACCAAAGGTTATGAATTATTGTATGGGGGAACCATGTGGCCTAACTCCATGGGAAATACCATGGGAGAGCACATGGTTTTGAGAAAACCACTTTTGAGGTGTCCCTTGGCCATTAATGCCTTGTCCCCTCACTTTCCCTTTAAATATCAAGCCATCCTCTCATCCATTTCGACTCCCCACTCCCCCAAACGAATTTATGGTCTCATTACCTCCAAATTAGTCCTCCCAAGGTGCCCTCAAGCCCTCAAGGTCCCAACCATTGAGTTTTAAGAGTTACGTTTTAAGGTAAGGGATCCGACCTCTCTCTTTCTTTTCAAGTAATCTCTTTTAGGTAATTTCTTTTATGATCCATGTTATTATGTTGGAGGAGGTTATTTTATATTCCCCTTAATTCCCTTATCATGTTCATATAATGATATATCCCCTCTTACTCTCATTATTTTGTTTTATGAATGTTTAAGTGGCGCTGTTAGGCTATTGAAATTTTTGTAACAGATTCTTTCTCCTTTCTCATTTTTCAAAGTTCTAAGTACATGTCAAGTCTCGAAAGTTTCTTTTCTTTATGTTGGGGTATGATATCTATATTTATAATACTGATCTTTTATAATCATATGATTAGAGACCCCATTTTATCTCTTCAATTTAGTATTTTGAAGTTTTAACTGGCGCCGTTAGGCTGCCGAGTTTTTAAGTGGTTCTTTGACACTTCTCATTTTTCAAAGTTCTAATTCCATGTCAAGTCTTGAAAGTTCCTTTTTATTATTTTGGGGTATGATCTCTATATCTATCATACTGAACTTTTATGTTCATATTATGAGATACCCTATTTGATCTCATCAATTCATTTTTGTTGACGTTTAAGTGACGCCGTTAGGCTGCTGAATTTTTAAGGGATTCGTTCACCCTTATTTTTTTCAAGTTATATTTTATGGTCAAGTCTTTCAAGTTCCTTTTCAATATTTTGGGGTATGATCTCTATATCTATCATACTGATCATTAATTTTCATATTATTAGAGACCCAATTTGATCTCGTCAATCCATTTTTGGATGTTTTAAGTGACGTTGTTAGGCTGCCGAATTATCATAAGAGAAATCTATTTTTTTGTCTTCCTTTCATGTTCTTCGTTTCATATGGTATATCATTAAAATTTAATTACCATGTTCATACATCCTTTATATTATTTTCCCCTATTGTTTTATGGATCATTTATGAGTGGGTGACCCATTTCCCCTCTCTTTCCAATGTTTTCTAAAACCCTGTAACGTAGCCGTTATGCTGCAGAATTTTCGTCTCAAAATGCCTCTCTGTTTTTCTCAAAATTATTTTATGTTATTAAGTGAATAATCAAAGTTCTTATTTCTATAGGGGTATTCACATATATATCAAAATTTTCTATTTTAAATTCTGGGATTTACATACCTGATCCCCGCTTTCCCTTTTCGTGGGTTTAAAGTGACATAAAGATCATGTCTTTAAAGCAGTTTTTAAAACGTTATGGTTAGGAAATGAAACCCATTACTTTTATGATATATGGGTTTTTTATTAAATTATTGATGATTATATATGTGGATAACATGATAATAAATACATTTCAAGGTTGCGCCCAGATAGCGCTCCAATGCATTGGGTAAAGACTTAAACTTTAGAGATGACCTTTTAGACTGTTACCTTGTTGAATAACCTTGGTAATCTTTAATGACACCTTGGGGATGGACCTTGGTGAAATGAAATTATTGTAAATATTAAATGTTTTATCCACAACTTCAAGTTATAAAAAATGTTATTTTCATTATGATATATCTCATGATTTATTTCTCATGCCTTAAAGTTCTTTTCATGACCTTATTAAAGTATCCCAAGTTCACATGTAAAATGTTTCTCTTGTTTCCCTTACTGGGCCTTCTACTCACCCTTTCTTTTGATGTATGTCCCCAGGTTATGAGATGCAGTAATGAACCTAGGATGAACATGAAGAGAATCCTTTCAAGTTTTTAAGAATAATGTTTTATGTCTTCATGTTTTAAGTTCCCGGTTTCCAAGACACTAAACCTTAAAGATCCTCGGTTTTGTAAATTGTAATGAAAGTTTATGTGATAAAAAGGCAGGATGCTATAGTTGGTATCAACGGATGGTTTAGTTATTTTTGGAAATTAGGATATGAAAACTTTAGGAAGAATCCTATAGAAAATTTTATATATTGGAAATCTTCATGGTATTTTGGTGAGTATTGAGTATTGGGTTTCCAATCAAATACATCCCTATCTAGATACGAGCAGGTAGAGGTGGCTCTGGCACAGATGTACATAGGGGTAAAACCCGAAAACACAGCATTGAGCTAGACTCAAACGGGAACTAGTACACGACAATGTGCCTTGCGACACTCTTGGTTATGACACTCCCGGGGGATATGCTTTGGTAAATTCACAAGCTTAGTATGAACCATTATTAAAGGAACAAAGATAAAATAAAATAATGATTCACAGAAGAATATATAATCATGGATACCCTAGATTGGAACCTAGGGGATCAGAATTTAAGATATACTTTTATTATAAAATTTTATCCTTTTATGCTTAAAGTTTCCTTTTCATGATTATTGTCTAAGTATTTAAGCCCCTAATTATAGTTTCTTTTCATAGTTAATGGCGGGAAATGGTAGAACATCTCCCAACAACCAATGTGATAAGAAATTCGACGATTGTCGTATTAATATGACATAGATGATTAGGGGATTAAAAGATGATTATTATTTTTGAAGACGTTCACTATTTTGGGGACTCTATATGATTGATGTAAATAGATTACTACGGTATTTTCATTGAGGAGTAAGGTTGACTTATATTTTGAAGAATAAATCAATTTAAGTGGGACTTATAGTAATTTAGGTTACTTATGGGAATGATTAACCTATCTTGGGTAAAACATGTTTAGGTTAGATACTTTTGTTATAAGATATTAGGAGTGGTTTATGTTGTTTGGAGATGAACAATAAAGTTTATTTTGGAGGACTATGTTATCAAATCCTTCTTGTATTTGGGTTACAATCTTAGTTGGATTTATTTTGTAGAATTTTAAGGACCGTTATTTATGGAATGGTCTATGATGAACTTTGGGTAGTACCATGGAACTTTTAAGATTTAAAATTAGTTTCCATTCCTATGGGATTATTTATTTTTGAAGAGTTGTTTTACCTTACCCTTTCTGTTTTTGGGATAATGTTTAAAGATAGAAGAAATAGATAGTTAATATTTTGTGGATTATGTGATTCTCTAGAAGATGATTCTTGTGTTTTGATGAGACCAAGTATTTTTGAATGCTCATCATTTGGAGAAAATATTAGTTTTGGAAGAAACCTTTTAAAGGATGAAACTCTACATGAAGGTAGGTATATTTTCTTATGTTTTTGTTCTATGTAGTAAATGAATTCCTCAAAATTTTGAAAAGGAACGTATAACAAAAACGTTGTTGGTTTACGTTTCCTACTAGGTAATCAAAGACCGTTTACACACATCATAAGTTTAGGATTTTCTTATGGTTAAATTTCTCCTAATCATGTTTTCTATCACTCTCCCTCAGAACTTGACCCTTTTTTTTCTCCTCCATGTCCATGTTTTCCTACATGGAATCCTAGTGTGGGCTAACTCAGGTGACCTTTTTACTTCCCTTTATTTCTTTTAAAGTAATAGTTTTACTGATTCCTTTTCCAATGTGGGACTTTAAATGAAATTTCAAAACCCAATTTTAAAAGTTGTGAGGATGCAATTTCTTAAGGGGGGAAGATTGAAACGACCAAATTTTTTGAATAAATCTTGTTTCCTAATTTTATGTGTTATTTTATTTTATTTTTATACTCAACAAAATTGTTTCATTTGATAATATGAGTATAATTAAAATGAGACCATTGGGTTTTGACTGTTATATGACCATTGGTCAATATGACCCCTAGAAACTAAACGTTTTGATTATTGTCTCTAAATACAAGTAATCTTGGTTAATTATTATAGAAAGAAGATTCGATGGCCTCACCCAATAGTCTTGGACCGATCGAAGCCCATCTAACATTACTTGGGAAGGCGGTAGCCCCACTGAGCTTTGATATGGACCAAACCCAAGCCGAACTTCATCGTGTGAAGCTAGAACGGAATTGCCTTTGTGAGAAGTTCAAACTGATAGAAATTAATACTCGTGCGATGTTAGCCGAGCCTCCCTCAGATTCTCTCACCTTACCACACCTTACACTTAGGTCCCATGCTGGTGTGATAAGGGGTTGTGTAAGGACACCGTAATTGCGTTGTGTAATCCTTTGTTTTAAATAAAAATTGGGATTTCTTCTTATGATGAAGTTTATGAATTTTCAAATGACCGGATAAATATAGCATGCATATTTTTGATGAATTTTAGAAAAAGGATATTTTAAAAATGTTTATGTAAACCTTAAATAATTAAAAATGTGTAATGATATTCAAAAAATAGTCTTCTACTATTATGTTCAGTATGAAATTTGGAGTCTAATAAGATCAACTTGATTTTTGATGAATAGTAAATTATGAATAGTGATTTTATGCTTAGGATTAGTAATGTGACAAAATGGATTAGTAATCTCATTTAAAGAAAGTATTAATATAATCTAGGCACCTTGATTAAGTAATGTGATTCAATAAAATGGTTAAATAACGGTTTCATAAATTATTATTCAAGTATTAGTTTTTTCAGGTGAATAGTGTTTTTTAATTAAAAATTAAATTAAAAATATTTAAAAAATTATGTTTATAAAATGGATTTCATTTTTGAACTCAGAGCATCGATATTATGTTAAGGTCATTTTTGGGGTTTTTTCTGAAAAAATGAATTTTTGGTGAATAGTGTATTTATTTAAAAATTAAATTAAAAATATTTAAAAAATTATTTTTATAAAATTGAGTTCATTTTTGAAATCATATCATTGATATTTGGTTAATGTGAAATTTCGGGATTTTTCTGAGAAAGTTGAATTTTCAGTGAATAGTAAAAATACAGTTTTAGGGTTTCGGTATGTTTAATGACATCATAACTGTGTCATGATGATTCAATGAGATATTTTAAGGGATGGTCGACCAAAGGTGATGAATTATTGTATTGGGGCCCCATGTGGCCTAACTCCATGGGAAATACCATGGGAGAGCACATGGTTTTGAGAAAACCACTTTTGAGGTGTCCCTTGGCCATTAATGCCTTGTCCCCTCACTTACCCTATAAATAGCAAGCCATAATCTCATCCATTTCGACTCCCCACTCCCCCCCAACGGATTTCTGGTCTCATTAACTCTCAAGGAGTCCTCCCAAGGTGCCCCCAATCTCTCAAGGTCCCAACCTTTGAGTTTTAAGAGTTACGTTTTAAGGTAAGGGATCCGACCTCTCTCTTTCTTTTCAAGTAATCTCTTTTATGTCATTTCTTTTATGCTCCATGTTCTTATGTTGGAGGAGGTTATTTTATATTCCCATTACATCCATTTTCATTTTCATTTATGAGATATCCCCTCTTACTCTCATTATTTCGTTTTATGAATGTTTAAGTGGCACCATTAGGCAGCTGAAATTTTTGTAACGGATTCTTTCTCCCTTCTCATTTTGCAAAGTTCTAATTACATGCCAAGTATTGAAAGTTCCTTTTCATTATTTTGGGGTATGATATCTATATTTATCATACTAATATTTTTTGATCATATTATTAGAGACCCCATTTGATCTCTTCAATTCAGTATTTTGAAATTTTAAGTGGCGTCGTTAGGCTGCCGAGTTTTTAAGTGGTTCTTTGACCCTTCTCATTTTTCAATGTTCTAATTCCAGGTCAAGCCTTCCAAGTTCCTTTTTATTATGTTGGGGTATGATCTCTATATCTATCATACTGAACTTTTATGTTCATATTATGAGAGAAACTATTTGATCTCATCAATTCATTTTTGTTGAAGTTTAAGTGACGTCGTTAGGCTGCTGAATTTTTTAACGGATTCGTTCACCCTTCTTTTTTTCAAGTTATATTTTCTGGTCAAGTATTTCAAGTTATTTTTCATTATTTTGGGGTATTATCTCTATACCTATCATACTTATCATTAATTTTAATATTATGAGAGACCCTATTTGATCTTGTCAATCCATTTTTGGAAGTTTTAAGTGACGTCGTTAGGCTGCCGAATTCTCATATGAGAAATCTATTTTTTTGTCTTCCTTTTGAGTTCTTTGTTTCATATGTTATATCATTAAAATTTCATTACCATGTTCTTAAATCATTTATATTCTGTTCCCCTACTGTTTTATGGATCATTTATGAATGAGTGACCCATTTCCCCTCTCTTTCCAATGTTTTCTAAAACCTTGTAACGTAGCCGTTATGCTGCAGAATTTTCGTCTCAAAATGCCTCTCTCTTTTTCTCAAAATTATTTTATGTTATTAAGTGAATCCTCAAAGATATTATTTCTACAGGGGTATTCACATATATATAAAAATGTTCTATTTTAAATTCTGGGATTTACATACATGATACCTGCTTTCCTTTTTCGTGGGTTTAAAGTGACATAAAGATCATGTCTTTAAAGCAGTTTTTAAAACATTATGATTATGAAATGAAACCCATTTCTTTTATGCTATATGGGTTGTTTATGAAATTATTGATGATGATATATGTGGATCACATGATAATAAAGACATTTCAAGGGTGCGCCCAGATAGCGCTCCAATGCATTGGGTAAAGACTTAAACTCTAGAGATGACCTTTTAGACTGATACCTTGGTGAATAACCTTGGTAATTTTTAATGACACCTTGGGGATGGACCTTGGTGAAACGAAATGATTATCAATATTAAATGTTTTAGACACATCTTCAAGTTATAAAAAATTTTATTTTTATTATGATATATCTCATGATTTATTTCTCATGCCTTAAAGTTCTTTTCATGACCTTATTGAAGTATCCCAAGTTCACATGTAAAATGTTTCTCTTGTTTCCCTTACTGGGCCTTCTGTTCACCCTCCATTTTGATGTATGTCCCCAGGTTATGAGATGCAGTAATGAACCTATGATGAACATGAGGAGAATCCTTTCAAGTGTTTAAGAAGAATGTTTTATGTTTTCATGTTTTAAGTTCCCGGTTTCCAAGACACTAAACCTTAAAGATCCTCCGTTTTGTAAAATGTAATGAAAGTTTATGTGATAAAAAGGCGGGATTCTATAAGCAATGACATCCCAAAGGACCTAATAATTTTGTAATATTGGTAAAATAGATTCATACTTGAATTTTAAAAAATAAAATATAACAAATTCTTTTAAGAACATCATTATTCTCAATCATATCCTTTCATATCATTCATAGTATACTTACTAGAATCATGGGGAAAATAAACAAAATAAGGGTGAGCTCAAATTCTTAGTAAGAGTTACGTATGAAGGAAGTTATCATATAATCAATAAGTCATAATCAATATGAAAAGGTAAATAACTGAAAACACATTTCATTTAATGAATAACTTGATCACAAAGAATAATATTAAAATAATAAATTATGATCAAATAATGTCATATAACTAATCAGATGAGCTTGAAATTTATCCATGGATATCATAACTATTAAAATAATCAAATTGAAATGAATAACTAATATCATGATTATGGAATGAACAATTTCAAACATTATAAAATTATATTCAAGGCTTTGTTCCAGGACATACTACATAAGCAGGTAAAGCATACACCAAATACCCAAACTAGTTTGTCTCATGATACCTACTAATTCATCTAGTATTTATAGCGGTCATCAACCATCACTTACTAAGTTCAATGTATTCATTATATGAAATTGGTGAATAAAAATTCAATACATGATCAATATAAACATTTGTCTTGAAAAACAAGAATACAAAAAGTTAATATTTCCCCAGTCAAACTATTCATAAATCATCCAGATAAATAATAAGGATTATATCATTAAAAAATATCCCTAATAGCGTATAATTAAAATAAAGGGTTATTATTATTTATTAACAATATTACCATAAAATGATCATTTGAATCATTCTTGAGAAATATACCCTTTTTAATTTGAAAATAACTTTTAAAAGATTAAAATTTCAAAAATATTAAGAAATAAAATATTTGGAAATAATTATGGAAACTTGTAATGTAAGATTCAAATCATTGGATGTTCATGAAGTTAGGAAATTACATTCATGTATAGTATGTTAAAAGAAATATTTCTTTCACATTTTCGTTAAAAAATACCTAGTTCAAAAAATAAAAAGAAGATTCATTGGAAACATTTTTATAGAATGTAAAAATTAGGTAAAATTGATTTCATTAATCATTGGAAAATAGTAAAAACATTTTTGAGAGAATTTTATAGAAAATATGGACATTAAATAAAAATATTCTTGCCCATGTAGGAAAAAAATTCAGTTTTCCATAAAGATATTATTTTTGTCTCTTGTGTATTTAAAATAAGAAAATGAAATGAAAACTTATAATTATGATAAATAACCATAGGATAAGAACATAGATTAGGTTTATGTTGAAAATAGAATGTAATTATACTATAAAAGACTTAATCATAAACAATCACTAATAATGGTGAGATTGTAAAATAAAACCTTAACACATTGGTCAGTTTTGAATTTTAATCCCCAAGAATGAATAACATCAAATGAAACTTAAAATATCATTAACATAAGTGTAATCATGATATAACTTTTCAAATGGGAAATATATATGCTATATAAAATTAATTAGGTTCATAATAATAAAACATGCCTCAATAAAGGAAAATTGAGATGAAATCTCTTACAAAGATCATAACATTGATCAGAGAATTAATCAATGAAGTGATTATGTGTCAATAATTTAAATCCACAAAAAAGTGGAAATGCAACATAAAAAAATTATAGGTCAAACTATACATAATTTTATCATATCAAATGAAATTAATAAGTAATATAACCCAATGAAAATAAATTGAGTTATGAAATCCCTTACCTTAATTCTAGAAATTCCTTGTTTGTCCTTTGGCACCAACATAATAAAATAATATAAATTATTTGATTTATTAAAAAAAATTATAGGTTTAATACATTATAACTAAACTATTTACTTCATTTAATTCTATAACATACTTAAATAATTAATCAGTTAATTCAATATTTGGTGTATTGAGGACGTTCAGTTCATAGTTTCAAAATAACATCAAAATGTTAATCGTCGTAAAAGTGGTTATTATTCCATCATATACAAAATTATTATCATGATATAATAATATTTTTTCTACATAAATTATATTTTTTCAACCAACTATGAAATATGGTTATGAAAAATGAACTATGTTATGATCAAGGAGATGATAGGTCATATATACGCATGAGTAACATTTCTATTTTTTGATGGTCATAAAGGAAATAAGGTAAGAATTATTTTATATTTAAAAAAGTTTTATTATATAATAAATATAATATAATATTTTTAATAAACATATATATACTATCCATGTGATGTGGTGATGAAAAACGAATCACATTGCATTGTGGAGGTGGTAATCCACACGTACACATGAACGACATTATCATGTTTCAATTTATATAATGGTAAGAAAAATATGATATATTATTTTAAAAAAATGATAATTATTTCATTAATATCATATATAAACACATTAAATGTGTTTTTATAACCAACCATGAGAGGTAGTGATGGAAATGTAATTACATCGGTTCACAAGGTGGTAGTTTGTCATACACAAAAATGATGGTTTCATTTTCCATTTGATAGAATATGAGATGGATATAGGTTATTAAATTAACATAAAAATTATTAGTATATTTAAGATACTATTTTAATTATTTCATCATAATTTAATAATATATTAAGGAGGTAGAAAAATAAATAATACTAAAACAGTCAGTAATAAGATGTACCTATTCCTCCAAAAACCTCCCTTGTTTGTCACCTTAATCCATATAAGGTTAGAATTATGTGAAAGCTAATACATATATAATGTGTTAAGTGATTTTAATAAGGTATTTGGGAAGTTATTGGCTAAACCAAATGGATATTTAAGTGTTTATAGAATACGAGAGGCGTTCCCTTTTATAATGAGAGGATGGAAATTCAGGGAATTTCTTAAAGTATTAAATTAAAATAAATCAAATTTTCTAATGAAAAGGATCCAGGATGATACATTTCAAATATAGGATGAGGATGAGTGAAAATAATATCATCAAATAAGATATATTATCTTTATATAAATAGTAGCAATTATTTTCCAAAACTGAAAATAAATCCATCCATGTCAAAACAAGAAAAGGTGAGGATTTTATTTGTAACAGTAGGTATAGAATAAAAAAATATTTAAAACCATAGTCGATATTATTGTTAATGTTAGTTAGTAGTCTCTAATGGCTAGATCCACCATCCTCACTACATTAACATCCCATATATTTTTATTTCCTTTAGAATCCTTTGAAAATATAATTGGTTCTTGTATTTGGATATAAATTTGATCCCCACATTCAATATATAATGACAAACTTTTAGATATTTAAAGATCACATTTGACAAATAACACACCTGAAGCATCCACTTTATGTTTTTCTTAGTTAATTTAATCTTACAGTGTGATTTCATTCCATAAGAAAAAAACACTTCGTCGGGTTCGTTTCCTTTCCACTAGATCATCTCATTCTTAAAAGGATGGCGCTATGGAGCCTTATACATGCCTAAATAGCCGGAAGGCCTCCTTTTTATTAATTTTTTTATAATCCCCTTTTTAAGGGTTTAAGGGGAACCCTTACATGTCCCATAAGAGTTTTATGATATTATATTACCTAGAGGTCTTAGAAGAAGTCATACAGACTATAACTACTTGAAACATTCCATCCCCAGTGTCAACATCATGATGTCAGATCTCCATATTGTCAAGGATATTCAGTTAGGCTTCCTATGCATGCATAGTCTGGTCCAGATGGAAATGGTCATACCCTTTAATTCTTCTAAATCCATTAGCTTTGCTTTGGTGAAGGTTCCTACTCTGAATCCAAATCTGGATCTTATTCCTTGTACAGTTCGCATGGTCTATTTAAGCATAATAAATCTAGAGAAGGTTTTAGATTGTGAGAAGAAAATTATATCTATTTACAAATCAATAGGTATTTTAAACCCCAATTTTCCTAGGCACTCTATCTAGAAAATCGTCTTGACTACATGAGGCATATTTGGTTCCAACTCTCTAATCTTTTAGGTGAATAGTGCATTGGATATCTCATATCTCTCGTGTATTTCCTTATTCTAATAAAGATAATAAAGGTGATAAATGATGTTATACCCAACTATATATTCATATTATATTAGAATCTCACTAGGCATAACAGATAACATGAAACATTGAAAATATGTTATAATTTTCACATGATTC
The DNA here is from genome assembly GCA_963277665.1 of Viscum album. NCBI lineage: Eukaryota > Viridiplantae > Streptophyta > Magnoliopsida > Santalales > Viscaceae > Viscum > Viscum album. The sequence goes on along the minus strand of OY728153.1, from coordinate 1,814,625,002 downwards.
ATGTAGAGAGATACTTCTTACTCATTATCCTCTTTGGAAAGTGACGCCGGAAGTGGGGTGTCAATAATGTATAATTTTTATTTATGGTGTAATATAACACTTCAGAACCTATAACATTCCTATAAATTCATGTTCGTGATAAGTTTATACTTCTATAATATATATCACAATGAAATATTTATGTTTTTTGACTTTACATTTCTAAAACATTAAGAGTATATAATTAGTACTTCGTTGATTATAAAATAAGATTAATAAATTTATAATTAAACCCCGTTAATCTACAAGTATTTTATCGAAACCTAATATCCATCACCATTAGTTTCAAAATATCTTTTTTCATATATATTCTAATGGAAAGGATCTATATCCCCTCCTCATAACCTAGTCATGGTCCTACCATGATATTTAAAGGGTTTTAGGTAGGCGTAAATTTCCAACTATATTAACTCACTATTCCTTAATGCATTGAGTGGACTTACCAATATGAAAATCCTGAATAAAATTTTCATCAATCCTTGCATCTTAGTTACATAAAGTCCTACTTGGGCTATCAACCCTTGATGGGAACTAAGTTAATTCAACCCAAAAATACATGCCAAAAGTTCCTCGATAATTGAAAACACCCTGACATGGGTTGGTCAAGCACCTTGAACTATGTGGTCAATTCTAGATTAAGAAAATGAAGGCTATGATAACATAATATTTTAGTTGAGGTATTTTAATCCATATGTATAAAAGTCCAGTTTTATCTTATCACATGCCTTGTAAATATGAAGTTTATTTTACTTAAGTGAATAAATGTTTCTAATAAACCATTAACACATGATCGGGTTATATTTTATTCAATATTGAATGACAGTTAATTCATTTATTAATTGATCATGTATCATCCAAAAATACAAATAATCAACTGTGAAATTGAAAAAAATAAGATACCAATGGAATGGTCAGGAAATCCTTTAATAGTTACATTATCCATCAGATAATAAACTAACCCTCAACCCTCGTGTAAAGACACCTTAAACAGTAGCTTGGTTCTTGTTGTATAATTACACATTAGATCTTATGTATCACCTTGATTGGTTTTGATTTAGCTCCTAGAATCTGAGAACCTCCTTTCACTTGGATGATCCATCCTTACATAAAATTATACTCACACACATGTGGGGATATAAGGGATTGGATAAAGGGCTATTACATAAGAGAAATAATGGTCACATGGGAAATTACATATTAAGGAAGAGGGGATAATGTATAGTGTATCAATTTTAGTTTAATCATAATAAATTTAAATAAACCAATCACATACATAGGACTGGTTTAATCTCATGATCATCCACACAACATGAAACAAACATAAATTTGTAGTCTAGTTGTCAATAACTTTGATTCATTATTTAATTAAGAAAAATGCCACAAATTAATCCAGTTAATTCAATTTATTTAAATTCCAACCAAGGATCCTTACCATTCTCTATAATTTTAAACAAATTAAATAATTTCATTTCATTTAAAACTAATAAAGTAAGTTTACTTTAAGGAAACAACATGTACTCCTCCAAACTACCTATAATGATCATTATACTTATTTATTCTATTAAACTCCATCACACATTTCATAATATATAATTACATGGTGTGTACTATCAAATTAATGACACCCAAAACACATGTGAATTACACTACATGTGATGGCTTTGATGTGTATGGAGTTCAATGAAAGAAAATATCAAACAAAGCTTATTATTTTAAGAATTTAATATAAAATTAATTTAATTAATTTTACCTCAATGTTAAACTGAGCATGTTTTTTGTAGTAGACTACACAATTTGTACTAGGTTACAAAGAATTTAGAACCTTATTCATGTGTTTACAACACACACCTTGGGGACACAGCATGTGTCCTTCCATAGATGTGTATGAGGTATACATTGTGTTATCCTTCTTACATGATGTGTGGATTCAGAGTTACATGGTCTATTAGTCCCTATGGTTTGTAGAATATACATGGCATCCTTAGACCCATGTGTTCTCGATCGCAAGAAAACGAGTACTACACATCGTTTTTAGGGGTTACACTGCATGTAATTCTTCAAACCATGTGCCAGAATATCTAGATCTACCCTCAGATCGTCTTTTATTAGATCTCAAATTATATTTCATTATACTAGTATGATTTTATCATGACATATAGAAAAGATACTTGGGTACACAACATGTCGTTAGGCAGTACAAATCGTGTAGTCTGTCTAGAACCTTTGTACCTTTAAATCGTGTTTTCAAATGTTTTTTTTAATTTTATCTTTAATAGTTTAATGGTAATGTGAGTGAGAATTAGGAAATTCAATAGAATAAAATGTTACAATATTAGGAACAAATTGATCTAAATTAAAATAAAATTTATATGCATAAAAAAATTAATTAATAGTAAATAATTATAAATTAAATATGTGATCACTCTAATACCACTTATAGGTACCAAGCATAGAAAAATAACCTGTATGGAATGTTAAACTTGTATTTTCAGTCTTAATTTATAAATAATCATTTTTGTGCATAATAATTGATGTTGTGACCAACTAAAATCATATATTTCTTGACTAGAGTAAACACTAGAACCATAATATGAGGATCTTCACATGTAATTTATAATTAATTTCTGAGTGGATATAGAATTGACTCAACTTATAATTCCTTCTTCAATGATGATTATTTTGACTAGATCTTGGTGTTAAATCATTGTTTATTATAATACTAGTTAACAATAACTCTAGAAGTGATCCACACAAGTACCATAATCTTTAAACATCATTGTATAATCGTCAGGTGCTAACAAAACTGATCCTGATCTCTTGCATTGTTTTTGGTTGATCGTAGTATAATTATTCTTGAAGGATGAATATATCTTAGTGTTATCTCGATGGATTGAGAGGGGAGGAGGATGGATTGAATTATAAATCTATAGATATTTCTATTGGGCTCAGGATAGCTTATAGTTATCCATTATGCACAACAAAAATGTATTTGGGAAGTAGTATAATTAGAAATTTATTATGGTAGGATTATGGATGAAAAATTACCCATAATCTCCTCTATAATTATATAATTCTAAACGAACCCCATGTATTAATAATAATATGATTATTATTTACTTGACATGTGAATCAATTAAGAACAAATAAATATATTTTATATATTTTTCAATCATACCATTAAACTTAATCCACATATCCTCCTCTATGTTTACCAAACATTGAATAATGACTATTTATTTAACAAAAAAATAGAACTCTATTATTCATCAATAAATATAATAAACCTTATATTCACCAAACCATGGAACTAAATATTTATTATTATTATTTAACTCACTTATGCTTTCAAATAACATGTGATTAAATATTGGAAATAAAATACACTTTAATAAATATTATTTATTATAACTTGTAAAATTCAATAATGAATTCAACTACGATTGTGGATACAATTAGTGTGTGTCCCTCTTAGACTGTTTCTTAGTGGAATTAGTTATAACTACCCAAAGTCCAAGGTTAACATCTAAAAACACACCAAGGAACCCATAGATACTGAATTTAATGTCACAACAACATAAAATCTCATATGATTGCTTAACATGTAATATAATCCTTTTATCATGATATCTCAAATCAAGAATGTTTCACACTTGTATTATTAAATTATGAGCTTGATGTCTCTTTCTTTGAATTTCTGAAAAATAACTGACCCACTGAACACCACAACCATAGATAAATCTATACAGTCCCATTCTTATCAAATGTCCTGATATATCAACTTTATAACAACCTAACTTTTTCTTATATGAATATTATCACATTAAAAATAAATAACAAAATAGTGATATAGTTCAGGATCCAAAGCTTTAGTGTCTTGTGAAAATTAAACTCATACATCAATTGTAAATAATAATACGTAAAAATTAATTAAAATTTTCTTCTTTATCGTTCTTAATGTCTCATGATATTGTTAGTACATGCAGTCACCTGAGGACAAAAATCAAAGAAATGGGTGATCTAAAAGACCATTAAGTGGAGAAATAAGGGACACGAATCAATAGCACATGGGTGAGTATAATAAACAAAATATTATAAAAATAATAGGATCATCATCAGTATCATGAGGTGAAATTTTTATAAATACATGGAATGTGAACATTAATAAAAATGAAACATCATGTCATAGTGATCAAATACCAAACAAATTTTTGAACAAATCTAGCATCATGTCCACACATAACATATGTGCATAATTCATAACATCACCATTGTAAAAAAAATATAGCATTATGTCAATGAATAGTGCATATAATCTCATGAGATACATTAAATTATGCAATTCACTGGAAGGTTAAATAATTCTTGTCCCACCTGTCACATTATAAATAATCATAATCATCCATTCTAGATAGAACGTATAATAATCTTAGTCATGAAATAAACCATAGAAAGGAATGGGTTTCATATGGATTTCATAAAGAATAAATTAATGAATAATCCTTGGGGTTCCCAAATGAATAAAGAAAACATATCTGGAATAAAAATTATCATTCTTGATATTAGATGAAAAAACTCAAGGTGAGTCAAAGGTGTGTTTTGAAAAGAGTTTTTTTGAAAAAAATCTTATTATTTGGATTAAAAATTATTTTGGCATGGAAGAAAATATCTATACCCATGAAAATATAAGCAATAATAGTGAAAGAGTGTTGAAGTAATATTAGTGGAACATCCATTCTGAAATTGTTGAGAAAGATGGATAACTTAAAGAAAAATGAGTTGAGTTCAAGAATCCCCTTACCTTAAATCCTACTTTATTTTTTTGATTTTTCCATCTCCAGAATAATACACTTTTGTTTATTAAAATATTAAAATAGAATTGAATCATTGAATTTTTTCAAAAATTTATAAATTATAATCATTGGATTATATTTCTTAATTCTTTCATTTAAATGGAAATAGTTATGATATCATGTTTTTGAAAAAAAAATTTGTTTTTCTTCGATTTGGCATTTTTTTGTTCAAGGTCATTTATACATAAGTAGAATTAATTAAAAAAACATAAAATAAATATATTTATAAATTTATATTTCAAAAATATTTTATTATAACCATAAATAAGGTTGGTGATAAGAAACTAGTTGGAAACATCCCCATTGGTGGTTAATTAACCATTAACAATACATTTTCCGAAATGGAGGTGTGAGATGTATAATATATGAGAATATTTAAAATAAAATTTTTATAATATATTAAAAATATCAAGATCGTGTTAAAATACTGCATAATTTTTTAATGAGGTTTAAATTAAAAAATAGAAGTAGGATATGAAATTAGAAATAGAAAACTAAATAAAATTACAAAAGGATAATACCTATTTGTTGATGTGGTTCATTTTGTACAACCCCTAACTTCCTTAAATATTGTATATTGATTACTAAAAAACATCCCTAATGATTATAAGTGTATTTAGGGAGGGAATTGGGAATATTTTTTCCTTTTTAATTGTGAGGGGAGTGGTTTTAAAAGTAAGGGAGAGTGGTTATTTATACTTGAGGTGAGGGGTATTTTGAGTTAAAATATTGAATAAAATACTATATTTAAGGAAAAACTTGTAATAGTGATATTTTTTACATTATAAAACATATTTGAATTAAATATCATGATTTTAGAAATTTTAATCACTTCATAATTAAAATTCATTACTTTAATCAAAAGGAAAGGTGAAAAAAATGAGAAAATATTTTTTAATGCAATTCTTTAGATTTTAGACATTGGAAAGTTGTTTTTAGGTTAAAAAACATGAATATTATATTTTAATGTCTCATTTATCAAATTAAATATGTTTTTTATCCTTAAGTACTATAAATTATTAGTTAATTATTACGTCAAGAATGATGTAATTTAAGATACACTAGTTATGGAAAAAACAGTATTTTCATTATTCACCTGAAAATTAAAGTATTTCATTAAATTACCAAAAAATAACCTTTGAAAAATTTAAATGTGTTGATTTAAAAAATTATATTCATTTTATCAAAATATGTTTCTAACAAAGGTAATTTTAATTTTTAATATTAAATTTAGTATTTTTACAAAATAATTTAAAATAAAATTTATGAAAAATGTGCTTATATTTCCTTTGAGTTTTTTAATTATGGTATTTATTTGTTGGTAATATAATATTTATATTTAATTAAATTACTCGTGATAAATATTTTTATATCGTAATTTATTATTTTCTTGTTAAATTTTTATTCCAACTATCATGTTATTATTCCCAACTATCAAGTTACTATTATCAATGATAAGGTTACAATTAAAACTATCATATTACTGTTAAGAATATTATATTACTATTCCAATGGTCACATTACCACCTATAAAAACTTATTCATTCCTTCATTATTTATTCACATCAATTCTTCTAAGGTTCTATATTTCTATTATCTACAATGCTAATTGATTTACTAATATTTTGTTTCATTTAGTTAGTTTTGTCCATGGTAGAGATGATTCTCGTAGATTAGTGAAATCCATATTTTATAAATTGTAGTTATTTTAACCCCTTGTAATATTTAGAATTTTAATGGGATTAATTTCTAACTAATGTAACTATTTTTATCAATTAAATAACGTATCGTCAGTTTCTTTATATGTTGTGTGTGTTTAATATTGTATAATATTATATAATTCACATTTATTTCAAGACAAAAAATATCATTTATAATGTCTAGGTTATTTTATTCTTCCCCCATTTATAAATTTCATCCTTAAAATTTCAACTCATAATCTCAGTTGATAATAGTTGAGGTTTCTTTAATTTCATTATTTAAACTGTTCCTATATCGCCTCTTCATACATACGGTTCCTCCATAACAATTTGATATGATGAGATGTCTTATTGCATATAAATTTATTCTTACGATATAAAATTTTCACTAGTAACTCCTCATATGAGAGGTCATTATCCAATTATACCACCTCCTAATTCAGTACATGTAAGGGGTCGAGTATGTACTTTCTCAAGAGGAATACATGGAACACATCATGAAATTAAGCCACATTTGAAGGAAGTGCAAGCTGATTGGCCACTACTACTATGAAATCAAGGATATCAAATGGGAAAACATACCTAGGGATAAGCTTCCCTTTCTTTCCAAACCACATGAATTTCTTCCATGGTGATATTTAAAGGTAAACATTATCTCCAACTTCAAAATCCAAGTACTTTTGACGATTGTCATTATAGCTCTTCTTCCAACTCTGAGAAAATTTTATATGTTGTTTTATGGATTGAACATTATCTATCTTCTATTGCACAAGATCATTTCCATGTAGCTTTGGTTCCCCAACTTCATCCCAACAAGCAGTATTTCCACATCAATTCCCCTATAGAGCTTCATATGGAGCCATTTTAATTATTGGGTGGAAGCTATTGTCATATGATAACTTAACTAATGGGATATGTTGATCTCATCCTCCTTTAAATTACATTGTGTAGGATCTCAGTATGTCCTCTAGTGTATGAATGTTCCTTTTATATTGGACATTGGATTGGGGTGATAATCCATGCTTAGATTAAATTTAGTTTTGGAAACATGTTGAAGATTTCTCTAGAATTTAGATGTGTAACTTGGATCACAATTAAAGATGATTGAAATCAACACCCCATTTAACCTCACATCTTCCTTTATGTATATATTAGAAAGTTGTTCAAGTGAAAAATATTCCCAAATAGAAACGAATTTGGTAGTCTTAGTGAGTTGATACACCAAAACTCATATCATATTGTTTCCTTTGGATGTCTTTTAGAGACCAGTGGCCAATTAAATATTGATGTTCTACCATTTCAACATGGGTATAAGAAATGGTTGTATCTTCCCCTTATAATTTAATCACTTTTATTTAACTTGATGACATACAAAGCACTTGGTGGTGTACTCAACAATCTCTTTCTTCATGTTGTGCCACCATAAGTGATCTGGGTGGTCACAATATGTCTTTGTGCTTCCACGATTGATGAAATAATATGATATATGTGTGTTATCCAATAGTTAATTCATTAATTTAGGTGATGAAGGTGCAAAATGACAAGTTCCAAACTAAATGAAACCATATTCATTGAGGTAAAACTCCTAGAGATTCCATTCCTTATTAATTTTTCCCTTTTTGATTCTCTGGATCATCCCTTTGGGCCTCCTTGATCTTCTCTTAGATAGATGGTTGGGAAATTATTTGAGAAATGTAGTTTTTTTTCCTGTATTTATGATTTCACGATTCATCTTTTTCATATCCATAGGGTATAGTTTTTATCAATCTTCATAATTGATAGAGTCACATGCTTTTTTCTGCTAAGAGCATCAACTACCTTATTTTCCTTTCCTAGGTGATAATTAATAGAAAAATAATATTCCTTGAGTAGCTTTAATTATATTTATTGGTTTATGTTGAGATCCTTCTATGTATATATTTTCTTTATACTCTTATGATCGGTATATATATATTACATTTCTCTCTAGAGAGGTAGTGCTTACAAATCTTTAAGGTGAAGATCGTATCTGCTACTCCTAATCATGTGTTGGGTAGTTTTTCTCATGGATCTCTAGTTATTGTGTAGCGTAGGATATCAACTGTTCTTTCTTCATGAGTACACAACCCAATACTTTCTTTGAAGCATCATTATATATCACAAAACCTTCTCCACTTGATGGTAGTGTGAATATAGGTGCAGTTACTAGCCTTTTATTAAATTCCATGAATATTTCCCCGCATTCTTCCATTCATACATACTATACCATTTTTTTGTTAACATAGTTAGCGAGCTATACAATAATGATAAATTTCTAAAAAATCATCACAAGTACCCTGTTAAACTAAGTAAACAATGGATTTCATTGACACTAGTGAGTTTTGGCTATTACCCAATTTATTTTTTCTTTGAAGGTTATACATAAATTCCATCACTTATGATCATACTCCCCAAGAATGTGACTTGCTGCATCCAAAAGTCACATTTTCAGAACATAGTATACATTTTCTCATTCTGTAATGTTTCCAAAACAATCCTTATAATCTCTTATTATTCCTCCATTCTCTTGTAGTAAATGAGAATATTATTGTAGAGACTACCACAAATATATCAAGGTAGTCTCTAAAGACTATATTCATCAATTCCATAAAGATCTCAAGGGAATTATAAAGTTTGAAGGGAATCACTATGAACTCATAGTGTCCATACATTGTACAGAAAATAGTCTCCTGAATATCTTCTTTCTTCACCTTTAGGTGATGATATCCAGAATAAAGATCCACCTTTGAGAATTACAAGCCTCCTAATTGTTTATCAAAAAATTTATGAATCCTTAACAGGAGATACTTCTTCTTTATGATGATATTTTTCATTTCTTAGTGCATGGATCTATCCTTTTTCATGATCAAGAGTATTGGTGTACCCCCAAGGTGATGCACTAGGGTGTATGAACCCTTTTTCCAAATTCTCTTGTGATTGCATCTTTAACTCTTCTAGTTCAATTGGGGCCATCCTATAGGTTCATTTAGAGATAGGAGTAGATTCAGGTATAATGTCTATTGAGAACTATACCTCACGATTTAGGGCAATTCTGGATTACTCTTCAATAAATACATCAATGTATTCCCTCATAATGTGAATTTCCTCCTAGTTGATACCTTCCTTTGACTCAGCCATTTTGAAAAGGAGTGATTCTTCATAAGTTATCAACACCCACACCGTTGTCGTTTTTTCCAAAGTAGATTCACGATCTTCTTTTCATTTTTAGAAGAGTATTAGATGGTTCAGAATATAGAAATATCATTATTCTCACCATAGTTAATGTGTTCTCTATATAACAGGAGCAAATACATGCCCTGTATAGCATTAAATTTCACCAAGGTAATGATTATGAGGTTCACTAGAAAAATATTCTCACATACACTTACAGGAGAAGATTCCAACACTTGGATTGCAATGATCACGTCACAATGTGTTTTTACTAATACAACTACTTCATGGTATTGGGGATTCAATTCAACAATTCTAGAAAAATTTTAATGTAACATCCCATTACATTATTTTAGGTATTTATTTACCCTTGTCTTGATCTCCTATAATTGAGGTATTATTTTAGGGTCATTCTGGGAGAAATTAGAATATTTTGAAAGCCTAAGGGGTTGTGTCCAGTTGGTACATGATTAGGGAAAGCTGTGCGATTAGGACCAATAAATTGTGCAACCTTATGTGAGCCATTTAAAGGGGGTTAATTTTTTTTCTAAACCATGTATCCTACCCCTCTAAACTATGAAACCTCAAACAGTTAGTGTTTTCATGGTTAGTGCACGGTTTAAAAAACTGTGCTCCCTCCTAAGAGAAACTATGAACCCTGCCAATAGGGGCATATGGTTAGGGTGAATAGTTTGTCTAACTCTACAAACCTTCCAAGTAAATTGTGCAAGCATGTTTTTCTTCCACTGGATTTTTAAAAAAAATCTCCCCCCACATTTAAGATGTCAAATCACCCGATTCTACCTTGATTCAAATTCCTTGGTTGTGAAGGATCTCCAGAGTCAATTTTGGCTCCTCAAATCCCTTTTATTTTTAAATAGAAGCGTCATTGATCTCGTTCAATATCCTCTGAATAAATGGGTCTCCTCTCAAGAGGTTTCCTCTAGTATCTCTTTCCATCCTCCTTAGAGAGTGATAGATCATCATGTTTTTAATGGTTCTAACACTACGGGAAAAAAGGGCATTTGCGACGGGTTATTTGCGACGGGGTTATTTGCCCGTCGCAAATAAGTAGCCTTTTGCGATGGGACAGCTTTCCCCGTCGTAAAAGGACTGGCGCGGTTTGCGCGCCAAATCGCGGGAAACTTATTTGCGACGGGGGAATATTCCCGTCGCAAATAACCGGCGGCGGTAAAAGGTATTTGCGACGGGAATATTCTCCCGTCGCAAATAGTATGTCGGCAGGTGGTTATTTGCGACGGGACCCGTCGCAAATAACTATTTACCCGTTGACCGTAATAAATGTTGGCTAAGGTATTTGCGACGGGTACCCTCGCAAATAATACTATTTGCGACGGGATACCCGTCGCAAATGGGCCCGTTGCAAATAATCTAACCTATAAATACCCCCATCCGTTTTTTTCATTTCATTCTCATTCCTTATCTTCTCCTTCTCTCAAAATTATATTTCTAGAGTTCAGTTTTTCTCCAGTTTAATTTTATTCTCCGGAGCTGATATTAATGTTTTGAAGAACGATCAGAGCAGATCAATTTTCAAGGTATTTATGTTCATTTTAATTTTTTATTTATTTTTAATTTTTTATTAGTTTCAATTATTCTTAATTAGTTGTAATTTAATTATGTTTACATTGTTTTATTACTTAATAAATTTAAATTATTAGTATTGTTTATAGTTAATGGTAATTAGGAATAATTAGTAATAATTTTTAATAATTAAGAATAAATATTAATAATTAGTAATAAATACCAATAATTAGGAATAATAACATTATTACATTATTAGTCTATTTTATTATTAATATTAAAATAATATAATTTTTTATATATATACAATTCTCTTTTCATCTGTGTGTTTGCTGTCTTCACATGTATTATTTGTATGTGGAGATAGAAAACGCACAGATGAAAGGAGAGTTGTATATAAATTAGAAAATTATATTATTTTAATATTAATAATAAAATATATTAATAATGTTATTATTTGTAATTATTAGTAATTATTTCTAATTATTGACAATTATTCATTTAATTACTAATAATTAGGAACAATTATCAATAATTATCAATAATTAAGAATAATTAGTAATAATTAGTAATAATTACCAATAATTAGTAATAATTAGTAATAATTATCAATAATTAGTAATAATTACCAATAATTAGTAATAATTTCCAATAAGTAGTAATAATTACCAATAATTAGTAATAATTACCAATAATTTGGAATAATTACCAATAATTAACAATAATTAGTAATAATTAGTAATAATTACCAATAATTACCAATAATTAGTAATAATTAGTAATAATTACCAATAATTACCAATAATTAATAATAATTAGTAATAATTAGGAATAATTAGTAATAATTAGTAATAATTAGTAATAATTAGGAATAATTTGTAATAATTAGGAATAATTAGTAATAATTAGTAATAATTAGTAATAATTAGTAATAATTAGTTATAATTAGTAATAATTAGTAATAATTAGTAATAATTAGAAATAATTAGGAATAATTAGGAATAATTATGAATAATTAGGAATAATTAGGAATAATTAGGAATAATTAGTAATAATTAGGAATAATTAGGAATAATTAGGAATAATTAGGAATAATTACCAATAATTACCAATAATTACCAATAATTACCAATAATTACCAACAATTACCAATAATTACCAATAATTACCAATAATTACCAATAATTACCAATAATTACCAATAATTAACAATAATTAACAATAATTAACAATAATTAACAATAATTAACAATAATTAGTAATAATTAGTAATAATTAGCAATAATTAGTAATAAATACCAAAAATTAGGAAAAATTAGGAAAAATGAGGAAAAATTAGGAAAAATTAGGAAAAATTACCAATAATTAGTAATAATTACCAATAATTAGTAATAATTACCAATAATTAGTAATAATTACCAATAATTAGTATTAATTACCAATAATTAGTATTAATTACCAATAATTAGTAATAATTACCAATAATTAGTATTAATTACCAATAATTAGTATTAATTACCAATAATTACCAATAATTAGGAATAATTAGTAATAATTACCAATAATTAACAATAATTAGTAATAATTAACAATAATTAGCAATAATTAACAATAAATAGCAATAATTACCAATAATTACCAATAATTACCAATAATTACCAATAATTACCAATAATTGCCAATAATTACCAATAATTGCCAATAATTAGCAATAATTAGCAATAATTAGCAATAATTAGCAATAATTAGTAATAATTAGCAATAATTAGTAATAATTAGCAATAATTAGTAATAATTAGCAATAATTAGTAATAATTAGCAATAATTAGTAATAATTAGCAATAATTAGAAATAATTAGCAATAATTACTAATAATTAGTAATAATTAGGAATAATTAGTAATAATTAGCAATAATTACTAATAATTAGTAATAATTAGTAATAATTAGCAATAATTAGTAATAATTAGCAATAATTACCAATAATTAGCAATAATTACCAATAATTAGTAATAATTAGGAATAATTACCAATAATTAGTAATAATTACCAATAATTAGTAATAATTAGTAATAATTACCAATAATTACTAATAATTAGTATTAATTGACAATAATTAGTAATAATTACCAATAATTACCAATAATTACCAATAATTATGGCAGTGCTGCGATGTCGGTGTCCAGCTCGAGAAGAGCTCGTGCATCTTCTTCTACTACACAGTATGAGGATCAGTTGCGATCTCAGACTGCACCGATAGAGAGTCTCTGACAGGATCAGGAGCAGATGCGTCAGCAGCATGAGGAGGAGCGTCGACGCCAGCAGCAGTTGTACGAGGAGCAGGCGAGTCGGTGGCAGCAGCAGCATCAGGAGTAGATGGAGTACATGCGCTGACTCACTCATTCTTTAGGGATGGATTTTCCTCCACCACCATCTGCAGATCCCCCACCTCCCCCCCTTCTTCAGATTAGAGATTGTATTTATGTTATAAAATTTGTGAAATCAAAATATATTTTTTTCTATTCGTAGTTTCTGTCTCATTATAAAATATTAATAATATTATATTTTTAAATAACAATATTAATATGAATAATAATATTATTTATATTTTATAATATTAAATTATATATATATATTAAAATTTTATAATATTATAATTTAATTATATTTTTTGTAATACTTGAATTATTTTAATATTTGAATGTAAAATAATTCTATTATTTTTATATTAATTAAAATAACTTATTAATTTTTTTTTATTTATGAATTATAATTCTAATATTATTATATTAATTAAATCATTTATTAATATTCTATAATTTTTTATTTTTGAATTATAATTCTATTATTATCATATTAATTTAAATAATTTATTAATAATTTATTATTTTTATTTGTGAATTATAATTCTATTATTATATTAATTAAAATAATTTATTAATAATTTATTTTTTTTATTTTTTTTATAGTATTTGCGACGGGATACTATGCCCGTCGCAAATACTAGTATTATTAATAGTTTTTTATTTTTTTTAAAAAAAATAGTTTTTGCGATGGGTCCTGTCGCAAATAGTATTTATAGTATTTGCGACGGGATACTATACCCATCGCAAATACTAGTATTATTAATAGTTTTTTTTTAAAAAAAAATAGTTTTTTGCGACGGTACCATCGCAAAAGGTATTTGCGACGGGTCCCCTCGCAAAAACTATTTTAAAAGTTTTTTACGAAAATACGGAATACTATTTGCGACGGGGAGAATGACCGTCGCAAAAAAAGGCTTTAGCGACGGGCCCGTCGCAAATAAGTGTAGTTGCGACGGCGTTTTCAGCAATGGGCTATTTGTGACGGGCCCCCGTCACAAATTCCCCATCGCAAATACCTGTTTTTCTAGTAGTGTAAATTCGTTTTCCATGGATCTTGATTCTAGTTTTTGTTTCTTGATCTATTATGCCAGGTTCTTTATTGGCGATCCCATTGTGGGTGTTGTCTTTGACTGTGTGATAAAAGTTAGGTTCTTCCATAATTATTTTACCTATGATTGAAAAATTAAATTCCTTGATTAAATTGAAATAAGTTTCTAATTGACTAAAAAAAAGCTTTTACAGGATTTTATGTGAGATTTAAAAAGGAGTCCCCTACTACATTATGAAACTCCAGTGAGTAGACAAGGATACTTGAGTTATGATTTAGATCCTAGATAGAACTATGTATGTATATATATGGATACAAACATTATTACATATATTGTGAATATATATACATACATGCATATACACTTGTGTGTATATGTTCATGGTGACATTAGTTTAGAGGTTTTATCAGCAAGGGATGAAGCTGGTAGTGTCGGCCTGGTTTCCTCTAGAAACCAGAGCCCACCCCTTCACCATTTAAATTAATGATTACCATTATTTTATATAAATACTACTCATAATATATGCACCATATAGATACTTCTAGATAGCATTAGTGGTGGCCTACTGAGTATACATCACACCCTATTGGGTTTGTTGTTTGGTACCCGAACATACTTATTAGATGTAGGTAGGGATAAAGGAATGTACACAATCTTGGAAGCTTGATATATTATAGCATTGGATCTTAGAATCACGGGATTGAGCCTTGGATCTTGATGCTATCTGGAGATAGACTTTTTTTCTTTTGATATAATTGGATGTATGTGTACTTGCTGCCATGTTTTCCTGTTCTTTTTTTGATTAGATACAGTACATTACATCATTTTCTATATGGTACTCAATATTTTTATTGAAGAATGGTTATTTTACCTTGATGATTTATCTTTTATTGTTAGTTGATATTATGTTTCCTCCATTCATCTATTTATTACACTTTTATGTTACTCTAGTCATGAGGGTATATTCCTCCCATCGTATGCCCTTGGACCCTCACTGATATTTGGTAGTCTCTGTAATATGGGGAGGTACACTTGAGGTCATGTTATAACAGGGTTCAATTACTTATGAGTGAACCGGGTTTGGGATGTTACAGTTGGAAGCGGTAGTATTCGCTCTGAATATGTGGAGGTACTATCTTCTAGGTGAGAATTTTGTTCTTTACTTAAACCACAAGAGTCTCTAGTATATCTTCACACTGAGAGGTATTATCCTGAGATAGAGGAGTTGGTTGGAATTCCTGAAAGTCTGTGACATTAATATTCTATATATTCCTAAATAAGGGAAACATGGTGGCATATTCCCTTAGCAGGAAGTTCTATTCTCACTTGGTAGAGGAGGCATCTGAGTAATTAGTTTCTTCGAAGCTAAATTGGGTGGGGGATAGGGGTTCAACTTTTCTTCAATCGATGGTGGTTACTCCTACACTCTTTTAGCATGTGAGAGAGGCACATTTGGTAGATATAAACTATGATGTTTTACATGACTAGATATCCCCAAGAGATGCATCATATGGATTTCTTGAATTAGAGGAGTACATTATCTTTTTTAAGGGATATATGGTAGTTCTAGACATATTTTGTGAGGAGGTGATGGAAATTTTCAAACATCCCCCTTATCTATATATCTCGGTGTGAAAAAAATTTACAAGGATCTTCAATAAACGTTTTGGATGGCCGGAATGGGGCAGAGCATAGCTGAGTTCATATCTTGGTGTCTTATATGTTAGTAGGTGATGGCTGAGCACCAAGATCTAGTAGGCATGGCACAACCAATTGACATGACAGAGTAGAAATGGCATAAAATATCCATGGACTTTGTGATAAGACTTATGAAGATACCAAGAAACTACGATTATATATGGGTGATTGTTGACAGACTCTCCTAGTAGGAATACTTCATTTCCATTAAAGAGTTTATCTTGGTGGATATATTGGGCAGTTGTACCTATGGGAGATTGTCTGACTCCATCGGATACCCTTGTCGATTATCTCTAACCATGATGTTTGATTTTCTTCACAATTTTGCTGAGGCTTACCAGAGGCCTTCAAGACCCAGTTAAGGATGAGTACATCATTTCACCCCATACATATGGGTAGATTGACCAAACTATCTAGGTGTTATAGGATATACTAATGGTCTCTGTGTTTGGATTTTTCTAGAGCCGGGATGATCAATTTCCATTGGTAGAGTTTTATTATAATAAAAAATATCACTCTATTATCGTCAAGGAACCTTTCAAGGCCCTATTGGAGAGGCCTTTTAGGTCACCTTATGTTGGACTAATATTGGCGATACATCTATAGTTCAGTCAGATATGGTGCATGTGATGACGATGAAGGTTCTGTTGATCCACGAGCATGTAAGGATAGCCCTGAGCAGACATAAATATTATGTTGATCGATGTAATAGGCACTTAGTGTTTTAGTATGGAGACCATATTATCCTTAAATTCCCCCAATGATGAGGATTGGAGAATTTTGAATGGGGAGTAAAGTTATCCCCAAGGTTCATCGAGTTGTCCAAGATCTGGCATAAATTTGGTGAGGTGGCTTACTACCTAGCTCTACCCTCGTAGATGGACGCGGTGCATGATGTCTTCAATGTTTCGTGGTTGAGAAGATACGTGCATGATCCTATACACATTACTGACTGGGGAGATCTAGAAATCGAGGATATAGAAACCTTCGCAGAGAACCCAGTGGTGATTGAGGATTAGAATGATAGGATTCTGCATAGATGGACCATCCTTATGGTTCGTGTGCTTTGGTAACATGGGAGCATGCATGACATCTTCTTAAAGTGTGAGACTCAGATTCAGACTCAGTATCCCAACATTTTTGGTTAAATTTTTCTTTTTGGGGAAACAATCCTTGAATGTGGGGAGAATATAATGACTCTAGTTTTTAAGATTGAGTAATTTTAATATTTCTATGTATATATATACAGATTTATCCTTATAGTCAGTGTGGTGTTTGGGAGTCTCGAATCCTTGGAATTAATATATTAAAAATATTAATATAGTTTATTATATTTGCATTAATCATTTCAATGTTTCTAGTTTTCATGTTTTTTTAGACCTTGGATGGAAAATATAAGACCATGATTGAATCCAGAACATGGGGTTTACCCTAGGCATGATCTACGTTTTGTCAGCATCGAACGTCCGGATGAAGCATTCATTGGCGGTGATTTCAATTAAAATAAACAATTAAATTTATTTATTTTATTTTAAATGTACATGGCCTAAAATCATCTATTAATACCTCATTATAAAAAAATTATAAGGTTAGTTTCATAAACTTGGGAGGATTTGACAGGAGGTCTTGGATGTTCTTCATCAGCAGATCGAGATCGGAGAATGACGGTCAATCGGATCAAGGTGGATCAAGCGACAACAAATACAATAGGTCGACTTCATCACTAGTGAATGTATTTTCCACCAATGATCGATTATAAATTGAGGCAGGCCTTGTCAATTCCGGTTTTTACTCTTTGATTATAATATTGTGCATGAAGTTTATTATCTATTGTTGATTTTTGATTACTTGATCCTTCATATGAGCCCCACAATTTATTAATTATATTTATCGTAAAAAATTCTTCCATTCCACATGTTATCACCCTATATTCATTGATTATGTGGTCATTGGAAAATAATTCTTGGACAATGATGGATTCACCTTGATTATGTGCTTTTCCACGCCTATTCTTCGCATTTTTCTCTATTATCTCATGGTGTTTTAGTTCTATATTTTTGAGGTGGGTTCAAGCACTTTTGAACCCCTAAATTTGTGGTGATTTCACAAACGATGAATGAATTGGTTATTTTTGGATGATTAGGACAAGTCAAAGGTTGCGGGTGATACATGTATAGATCCGCGATCGTGAGAAAAAATGAGAGGAATGCAGTGACAACATGAATTAGTAGTGTGGGGTTTGGGTGGCCGAAATTCAGCCATCAGTGACAGATCGAGCATGGACAACCCAAGATCTGAGTCCCTAGGTGTTAATTGCGACATAAATTGTAACTAGTATTTCATGATGATGACACATGAAGGAACCTGTGTTTTATTGAAAAACCCAACTACACGCTATATTCTTTAAATAACACACATCGTGTAGTCCCCTGGATACAGCGGCTAGGGTTTTAAGTGGAGAAAAATATCACATGCCATGTGACCTAGTACTGGCGTCTCAACATGTACTCCGAGAGTACACATATATGAACACATCTAGACACATGGGAACGAAAAGAGTGCATGGGCACAACTGTATACCCAAAAACGGCCAGGACACCCAAACATGACCAAATACATGGGCACAAACCGATGGACAAGGGAATGACTGGAATATCATGGGTAGGCCACGGGTGGATGAGACACACTATTTACCATTAGTACACAATGTGTATTGTGGCATTTCATTCCAATCCATGTTCAAGGAAGAACACAACCATACAGTATGGCGAGGTCGCATGTTGTGTGGACCTCCATACACGTTGTGTATTCCACTAAGAACTTTTTCCCCTCGTATATCGTTCCTTGAGACTTAGATTTTGATCCATGAATAGAATATCCTAAGTGTTTTTCTACCTAGAAAGTGATTCTGGACTTCGTTGTGGAATACAAGATATGATTTGAGATGTTGTAAGTGTGATTCTTCTTCGGGAAACATTTGACGATGACAGTGATCAGGGAAGTATCATATGAGACATAATGATTTTGGAAACTCCATGTAACACTAGGGAATTGGTCCCTCATATTCCTCTATACATACAAAGTGTTACCCCTTAATGCACTGGGGTGAAAGTCCCCAATTTACTATGTGGAATCTCCATATGGAACCAGGGTGTGGATCCTCTACCTACCGAGTGGAAACCCCTATCTCACTGGGGTGTGGGTCATGCGTTCACCAAGTGGCACCCCCTGTCATACCAGGGTGAATATCACCCAATATCGTACTAAGTTGTGGGTCTT
Source organism: Viscum album (assembly GCA_963277665.1). NCBI lineage: Eukaryota > Viridiplantae > Streptophyta > Magnoliopsida > Santalales > Viscaceae > Viscum > Viscum album. The sequence goes on along the minus strand of OY728153.1, from coordinate 1,814,605,288 downwards.
TTATTCACTGAGTGGTACCCCCTAGCATACCAGGGTGTAGGTCCTCTATCTATTGAGTGACACCCCCTTATCATACAAAGGCATGAGTCCTCTATTAGAGATTTTACCCCTTCAGGATATGGATTAATAGTGAGGTTTAGGTTCTCCACATGTCTTTCTCAGACAAACACACGAGATGATGGGAATCAAATATGGCCCTTTGGAGCTGCAAGTAGAATCATTTTCCTGGGCTGGGCTGTGAGATAGAGATCATATCTCTCTCTTGTCTGAGTTTCTTTTGAGCATATATCTATGATGAGTTTTGTTTCCCTCTTATTATGGGCTGAGATGACTTTGTCATATCTTTCTTTTACTCCCTTTGTGTTTTAGATGTGTCATACTGAGTATGTATATATTCACCCTTGTATGATCTTTTCATGCACATTTCGTGTCTTATGCAGACGATAGATGGATCAATGGTGAATTTGGTTGAGATTAGGGATAATTGGGTGCATTGATTGCGTACAGTGGTGAGACATGAAGATATGGATCCAAAATCTCTCAGTTTTCCTATATTACAGTTGTTTTAAAGTTGTGACTTCATTTCTTGTTAAATGTGAATTTTCTCCCCCTTTACAATTTGGTTTGTATTATCGTACCCTAATGTTTTTTGTAGAGTTTATTGTATGCATGGTTTTACTGTAGATGTTACAAACTTTATATTATTCATATGCACAGTTTCATGGAGATGGTTTTGTATGTGCATACAGGTACTTAGGATAAGACCACCCATTTAAATTATGTCTTCTGGGTGCTTGTTTCCAGCCTCCAACCTATATGAGGTGGGCTTGGGGTTGTGCCGGCTCGAATTTCTGCCAATCAGGAGGGCCGCAGTGGGTTGGATCATTACATAAGATGTCATGACCATTTACTTAATCAAGAAGTGTCATTCCCATCAAAGGGTCTGAGATGTCAAATTTTATTAAAGAATAAGATGGACAAATATCTTCTTATATTATTCACTAATGCAACATCACCCATAACATGCCCAACATACACGACTTCCCAAAAACATATATCATTATGATTTTGGTTAGTACATCAAAGTACACGACTCATGAAATGGCTTAATAACAATCTTAAAGTTAAATGACCATTGTAAGGGCCTACTAATAGGGGAATCTCATGACATATATCTATATGAATTTCTTACTAGCATGTGATGTTATCATAACATTATTTCTTGAGATTAGAAAGGGTGTAAACCATTAGATAATGTCTCAAATACCTTTAAGTCTCCACCCCTCACAACTAGAATGATTTGTTTCTTGTAAAATGATATTATTATATTAGGTGTTTTGGGGATACAATTACATCAAACACACACACACACACAGACTTGAAAGGCAGGTCATAGCCCCCAATAGATAACCAACCAAACTACATGTATTATTACATCATATAAATTTGTCCCAAAGGCCCAGTGGGCATGTGGCCCATTACATGGCCCATATGCCCGAAATTTTAGGTCTAAGACTCATTCTATAAATAGTAATGTTATAGTACATGCTGCTACAGTACCGCACAGTTCCCACCACTTCTACTGTGATTGCCCACAGCTACTGCTACAATGTTCTCCACCGCTATAGTGTTGTCATTACTATAATCCTTTGATGTTACAATAAAAGCTATAGTACTGCTACAGTACATGTTTCTAATGGGTTTTGAACCTCCATTTTTCATATAGGATTATGGGGTGATTAACACTAATAAAAACCTCAACTACCTATAAAATGATATTATTCAACTATATAATATATATTTTAGAATAATTATCATTTGTGTTTCAAGGTTCTCATCATAGAATATACATTTCATGAACTGTCTGTGTCATAGGTAACCTTAATGAATTATGATGTACAATATCATGGAAAGAAACAACTGTGATGTTATAATAACTTTATTAATATTCCAAATCCATGAATATAGGAAATCATAAATTACATAAAAATTTGTTTGAGGACACTAACTCCAACAATGCAATCCTTTGTTATAAATATCTGTGATATTTTATGTTTTATATAAAAAAACACATATGACTTCTTGTTTGAGATAATGATAAAAAACAATTGATCAATATACACCAGGTAATCGGATGATGATAGCCCTCCCTTAGACTAACAACATCTCTCTCATCTTAACCTCGTCAGTCTTAGAGGTTAATCGGATTCCTTCAGCTACCCCCTCTCCAGGTGGCTGTGTCGTGTCGATTTCACAGCTCAGAGATCCATCTTCCCCCTCAGGGTGGCAGTCTTGGCCTCAGCGGTAGGCCCAGGTCAGGCCTCCCAAGTCCTTCCATGGCTGATAGTTTAGGTTCCTTACATTCTTTTCCCCCTCTACCCATCCCCTTCGTCCTAGTTTCGAGTAAGTCTATAGACGGTGTTGACATGAACCCTACCACTTCTATCCATGAAAGATTTCAAAGTGGCTATGTAGTTTCATAAATAGTCATTGATCGTGATGTTTGGTATGGACCAGCCTTCTCTCCATGCTTTCAAATGATTTGTGTCTTCTTCATAGTTAGCTGGGTTGGTGGAGGTTACAATCTTCAACTAGAGATATTTTGGCGTCCATTTAGTCTCTAGAGAGGAATTAATTGTAGCTTGGGCCAGGGAAGTTCAGATTTATGAAAACATGATATTTCTTCAATTTCATTGGTCTATGGGTGTGTGTGATAGACAAGACCCTTCTTTCATAGCCGTATGGGTGAGATTGTCTGGCCGACCCCTGCCTTTCTTTAATTTGTCCCTTTTAAAATTATTAGTGGAATCATTTAGATAGTTTCTTTACTCATATGGATACTTCAATGATGTAAAGTTTGATGGTGGACAAAATCTTTTTTGAGATGGACCTATCTTTTATTGGAAATGCCCGACTGATCGCTGCAAAAATACAAGAAAAAAAATTAAAAGGATGAAGGAAAATTCATCAACATAAAGGATGTTTGTGAACCACTAAATTGAGAAGCTTTTATAGAGATATTTATATTTATTTATGTACACACAATAATGAAAAACATATTTACAATGCAATTAAAACCATTCGGCGGGCTTAATGAGGTCAGACCATGTTGACCTATAAATGAGGGGAAAAAATGAGGAGGGGGGAAAACGTGTTGGAATTAAATCCCAACAAATGAAATTATCCAACAATCAACCCCTAATTTCTATTATGTTCACTGGATCTCAACGATGTCGATCTTTGTGCACAGCTCCTGAACCTAGCGCACCCAAGTGACTTTATAAAAATGTATTCCGGCTGCTATTTCTCCGTTGAAACATTCTCCTTGCTTTTTGTCGGCTTCTATACAATGAATGTGACATGCATGAAAGTGGTCTTGGATCGTTGGCCATAATGAAGTGTAACATACTAGAATCGAGTTCACGTCGTGAAAACCCAGACAGTGTTGTTGGCCCGATAAAGTTGCTGATGGTGTGAAACCGAAGCAGGGCATCGTTGTGATTATCTTCTAGTACTTCTTCCATGTTGTATGGTTATTAAGCGAACTCCACTGCGACTGATGGCCTGAGAATCACATTGGACACATCTATTGTTGCAGCATCTGTAGAGTGCTCACTAGTGGGTTTGAGTGACGAGCTCTGGCCTCCAACAGCATTGTCGGCCCCTGCATTCCTTAGTGTACATGCTTTTGTGTGTTCGATGGTGAATAAATCTTCACTATTCAACACACCTTGTTCATCATGAGCACTCCAATCCCACTTCTCCACCTCATCGAAGATGACATCGCACATTATATGTATGTGTTTTCTAAACTCTTATTGGATTTTTCTGATGTTCAACCTCAGTATAAAAGCTCATCCCTGCAATGAAATAAATTTTCATTTTATTAACAACACATAAAAAAATAAACAAATTATAATTTTAATGTCATATAATCCACATATGATAAATTATACCATTATTAGAATATTAATTATTAACTATATGATAAATCAATATTTTTATTATGAATTATTAATCACATTGTTAATTAATAATATTTATAAATTATATTCTTAATTACTGAATATATTAATGATATTACCAGTTATTATCTTAATTACTTAAATAGTTAATAATTATTTCATTAAACTAAAATTACACTTCTATATTGAAAACACACACTTGGAGTCATACCATCCACATCGTGTGTCTGATTGATGTGTGATTGATTCTTAAATTTCACAAATGAATTTTGAATCATTATCTCAATGTTAGAAAACAATTTGAGTTTGTTCGCTCGATGTTGGTTATGTGAGACACGTTTCCAACTAAATTGAAACTTTTATATTGAAAACTCATGCTTTGAGCCATACTGATCACATCGTGTGTCCAAATGATGTGTGATTGATTCATACACGTCAAAAATGAATTATGAACCATTTTACTAAATTTTGAAGACAATTTGATCTTGTTTTATTGGCTTTGTTTCTCTGATACACGTTTTAATTTAAAATGACACTTTTATATTGAAAATATGCACTTCGTGTCATAATGATCACATCATGTGTCAGATTAATGTGTGGTCAATTCCTACCCATCAAAAATGAATTATGGATCATTTTCATAATGTTTAAAAACATTTCGAGTTCATTTTCTTGGTTTTGTTGACATGACAAGATTTTCAAACTAAAATGACACTTTAATATTGAAAACACACACTTTGAGTTACACAGACCACATCGTATGTTGGTTTGATGTACAATTGATTCATACGCATTAAAAATGAATTATTAATTATTTTCACACATTTTCTAAACAACCCGAGCTAATTTTATTGGATTTGGTTATGAAATGCATGTTTTAAAGTAAAATAACACTTATATTGAAAACACGTACTTCGAGTCATACAACCCACATAGTGTGTCAGCTTGACATGTGGTCAATTCAAACATTTCACAAAAGAATTATGGATCATTGTCTTAATGTTTGAAAACAACCCGATCGCATTTGACCTATTTTGGATATGTGACATGAGTTTTAAACTAAAATGACACTTTTATATTGAAAACACAAACTTCGAGTCATACCGACCACATCATGTTTTTTATTGAAATACATTCAATTCATACATGTTATAAATAAATTATGGATAGTTTTTTGAAATATTGAAAACAATCCAAGAACGTTTTCTTGATTTTGGCTATGCAACATGTGTTTTGAACTAAAATGACACTTTTATATTGAAAACATGCACTTTGAGTCACAATGACTTCTTCATGTGTCAGATTGGTGTGTGGTCAATTCCAACACATCACAAATGAATTATAGATTTTTTCTGAAACTTTGAAAACATCTTTAGCTCATTTTCTAGGTTTTGATCATGGGACATATGTTTTAAACTAAAATGATGCTTTTATATTGAAAACCTGCACTTTCAGTCACACTAGCCACATCACATGTCATATTGATGTTCAATTGATTTTTACACATCATAAATAAATTATAGATCGTTGGAATAGTTTTTGAAAACAATTTGAGCTCATTTTCTCAGTTTTAACTATGTGATGCACATTAATAAGTAAAATAACACTTATATTGAAAACATGCACTTCGAGTAGTCCCGCCCATATCGTGTGTCAGATTGACGTGTGGTTGGTCGATAAACATCACGAATGAATTATGGATTGTATTCCTAAATTTTGAAATCAACCTAAGCTCGTTTTCGTAGTTTTCGCTACATAATGAACCTTTTAAACTAAAATGACACTTTTATATTGAAAACACGCACTTTGAGTCATACCAACCACATCATTTTTCCGATTGACAAGAGGTAAATTTATACATGTTAAAAATAATTTATGATGAATTTTCATAAATTCTGAAAACAATCAGAACTCATATGCTCAATTTTGTCTCTACGAGACGTTTGAAGTAAAATGACACTTATATTAAAAACACACACTTCGAGTCATAATGACTACATCATGTGTCAGATTTATTTGTTGTCAATTCCTAAACATCAAAAATGAAATATGGATTGTTTTTTTAAAGTTTCAAAACAATCCTAGTTATTTTGCTTGGTTTTGGCTATATAATTTTTGATTTAAACTAAATTGACACTTATATTGAAAACACTCACTTTGATTCATACCGCCCACATCAAGTGCCAGATTGACATGAGATCAATTCATACATAATAAAAATGAATTATGGATCACTTTACAAATGTTTAAAAATAGTCTAAGCTCGTTTTCTCTATTTTGACAGTGTGACACACATTTTAAACTAAAATTACACTTATATAAAAAGCACACACTTTTGATCATACCGACCGCATCGCTTGTTATAGTGATGTGTAGTCGATTCCTACATATAAAAAATTAATGATGAATCATTTTCTTAATTTTCAAAAATAATTATAGTTCATTTGTTTGGTTTTGACCATGTAACATGTGTTTTTATGTAAAATGAAACTTCTATATTGAAAACACACACTTTGAGTCATAACGACCACATCATGGGTTATATTGACATGTAGTCGGTTCTTACACATCATAAGAAAATTAATTCGTCCAAAAGCTTGAAAACAATCTGAGATAATTTTCTAAATTTTGATATTTTGGCTTGTGTTTAAAACAAAAATGACACTCTTATATTGAATACTATCACTTTAAGTCACAGTTACTTACCCGTTTCTACTTTGAGCAATTGAAAATGTAAGATTAGAATAAAAATATAACTAATAGAATTTCAATACTACATGAATTTTATTTTAGGAAAAATAATATCCTTGCATTAAGATACTAGTGTTTCACATCCCAAATGTAGCTCTAAGGTAATGGCATGTACTAGATCACAAACATAATAGGTAATCACCTTAACATGATGTTGGAAAAAATTCAAACACCATATACTCTACTCACTCATCTCTAAAAAAATTTACTTCTTCTTTTGAGTACGCAGACTACTACTAGTTCCAGTAGTATTGAGAAACTATAGACAAACAAATGATTAATAAATATTTTAAATGAAATTGTAATTACTCTAGAAAATTACCTGTTTAGTGATGCTAGTTTATTGATAATATATGATATCTTTAATAAATTTTCAAAGATAATATCCATAATAATTATCATTATTTTTCTTTGGACACAATAGAATCATTGACCAAAATAATTATATTGTTTTAAAATATGTTTTGATAGATAAATCGTATTGCATATACCTTAATTTGTTTCCATTTGAATAAATACTTAGGCTTCTTATGTTCAATCACCGACCTCATACCATGATTTAACCAATATTTATAGATCACCATATCATAACTAAATTCTCATTAAAACACAAAAAAAAAATATAATTCAATGTTTATCTATAAAATATTGATTATTTTGCATTACAAATTCATAGTAGATATCATGTTTGGTTAGTTTGATGAAAAATACATGATTTGGATCCAAAAAAATAAACCTTCAGGGTTTCCAAATTGATCGCAATGAACATCCAATGCTTCATAAAAAACAAAAATTAAAAAGTAATGAAAAAAAGAAAAAAATAATTTTTATGATCAGATTGTAGAGTTTTACCCTTGAATTATAGGCATCAAGAGAAGTATGTCTTGTTTTGTTTTCTTTTCAAAAACCTCGCTTAGTACATCTTTTTTCTTTTCAATTTACTGCAATTCCAATGAAATGTTTTCCATAGAAATGGAAGAGGGATTAGTGAGTCCAAATCATGCTTTTTAGGGGTTTCCCTTTATATATTAGTAATATATACACCTATAGAAAATATGAATAACTATAAATTGTATTGAACATAATAGATATTTTTTATAGATGAATTATGATAATATTTCTCATGTATGTATTTACAACTGAGACTCCCATCTATTCAAACCTAATAATCTCATTTATACTCTCCAGACTAATCACTTCTGTATTGAAATCTCTAAATATTTCTTCTTCATATCCAATTCAGGTAATATTTCCATATTTTAATATTGTATATGCATGAATGTGTATTGTTAATATAAGTGGTAGTGTAACTGGAGGGGTAAGGTAATCTCAGAAGGTCCTTTTTTATTTCTTGATTGATTCAATAGATTGTCTTGATCTGACCTTTCATTTCCCCATTGCTTGTCTGTCTGCCATACCATACTCATTTCAGAGCTTTTTTCTTAAACTATTAAAGTTTTTTCATTTGATAAAAAAATGTTAAGGACGTACCTCATGTATGTTTACAAGATTATATGGATATCAAACAAAAATTCTAATGGCATTATTGGCTGTGGTAAAATCCTGATCATCAATCAAAACAAGACACTCAGTGCTCGGATCATGAGCGACTTCAATCCCATTCTAACGTGATTTTTTGGGAGTTTTTTATTGTGTATCATCATTCCTGGGACATTGTACACCGTACCCCTTTCAACAAGACAATTCATGAGTGTTGATAGATATAGATCACATACAATTTCACTCAATTTAATTTTAGTAATATAATGCTATCAGAAGTTGTTTGCATCACATTTAGGAGAAATGTTTATGAAAAAATTTATTAACTTGTGTAAAAAAAGGGGTTCATGGGAATGGATTGCCTAAAATTTAGTGGGTTTATGTGTCTCTTCATATATCGATCGTTGTTCCATTACTAATTTGCTTTTATCCTTTCACATACACCAATTTTCTAAACCAAAACAAATAATAATATATCTCAAAGCATCTATCAGTGGTTGCTTGGATTTCATCATATCATGTGTATCTCATTGCAGATTCATCTTCTCAAAATATATTTGAAGTGACACTCCAAAACCCGCACATATAACATGACCATATTGTTTTAGCAACTTAAAAGATATTGAAAGTTTTTTTTCATCAGGTACAGTCGATGCCGATTCTTTTGTCTAAAATTTATAAAAAACATATGAAAAAAATTATATATTTCTATATAATACTGTTATAAAGCATAAAAATTTATTATTATGTCATACTTATACATCATTCTCATAATGCTTGTGTGTTTTTATCTATTACATTACCCTCTATTTACCTGAGTCTCCTTCCATAGCACTTGATGAGGGATGGAAGTTTTTTTGGATTCCAATTCATAAATCTACATATAATCAAAGTACCGTATGTTGTTTCATATCCCATAAAACTTTTACTATAGATTTAAAATACATACCATTTTATTCTTAAGTGAAGCACACCCTAATTTTGCTTTATGGTAGGGGTACATGAGTTTTGATGCACATAGCTTATTTTCATAACTCCTTTTCTATTTCATAAATTAATGATTTTGAATGAAAGTTGATAAAAAAAATTTTCAAATAAAGTATAATTGATTACAATGCACCTGAAATGATTTATCATCATGATGAATAATAAAAATATTTCCATGTTTTCTGGTTTATAATGACTGTATACAAAGCTGGTGGCTGTGAATTTGCATTTCCTTCAACATAAAAAAGATGATGCTTTCTAAGAAGTGTCTAGAAGCCTCTAGGAGCTTTTCTAGTGACCATTAAGACATATTTCTCATGAGATTCATCTAAAATAAATGATATATTCACGAGATAATGAAAATTAAATCAATGATTTATTGTATAATTTTTTGGTAAAAGGGAGAAAGTATATTTTAACATCACCCTTATATATTTCCAAATGGTTGCCTTTAATGTATACATGACATTGTTCCACACATATATATCAATTGGCACATGCATTCTCATTGTGACCCCAATGTAACAAATGAGCACCGACTTGTTGGGGTTGATAGGTTGACTGTGTTGATTCTAACTGACCTCAAATTTTATACCTTTTCCCATTATCTTGATAATTTTAGTTAACACGGTGATGCTATGTTTTTATTGTTTTTTTTTCATCTACATGATTTTCTTCTCAGGGATGTAAATGTAACACTAAAATATTTTTATTAAATATTTTCTTTAAATAATTTTTATTCTTTAGTACCTTTCTTTGCATGCAATCTTGAATTTAAACGAACTGTGAGACACCCTTATTATAAAATTACCATTATATACTAGCCTTCAGATTAATAGGAATAGTTATAACTAACTTATGAAAATGCATTGTGAATTCATTGGCTATCAATTATTTATGAAAAATATAAATCAATTAGATATTTTTATTTTTGAGTGAATTACTTTTTTGTAATGAAATTAATGAGATGTATATGTGTTATATACTTAAAAAAATTGTATTCATCCAATCAATATTTTTGTCACAGGGTATGAATAAGACCCTATTTGATGTATACAAACATATTTTTTCTAAAAAAGTTAATTTTACACCTTTGAATGGATAACCCCTTTTAAATTAATATTTTGACACATTAATAATTTTTTTATGACAACATAAACATTTTATTTTGAATAAGGAATTAAAAATTTACTTTGGTTGAATTTCTGATATTTTTCTGATAACTTTCATGTTTTTAGGAATAGTAAAAATAAGGTAAATTTTAATTGAAAATAAAATTTTTCATTGAAAAAATATAAATGGTTAAATAATATTATTAAATGGTTTCAAGGTATAAATATAATATATTTTTACCATTTAATATAATGTAGGTCATTGGAATTAATTTTACAAAAAATTCAAATGTAAAATCATTTCAATCTTTCGTAATATTTTAAATTTTAAAACATGTTTTCTCTTTTCAACAACGAGATTAATTTCAAACTAATTACTGCAACTTCTATGTTTTAAATTTTGAAAAATGGATTCCATATTTGGAATCATTAGGTTCAAATTATGTAGATATATTTATTTTATTTTTGGGCAATATGAATAGTAACTTTGGTAAATTTTATTAACATAGTAAAATAAAAAATCTAGTAATTAAGAGTAATAATAATATTATAAAATCACCCTAACACTTTTCTTAATATAATTTGATGATTATAATTTTCCATAAAACCTACTTGGGTCGAAACGATATCCATTGGAACCCACTTGGATGAAATTATGACATTTAATTTATTTTATTTAAAGAAATTGAAATATGTCTCACTCAAAATTTAATATTTAAATTATTTTTAATATAAGGTTATACAGAAAATAAATTTTATTTTAAATACTCATTTCAAATATAAATTTTATTTCTTTGTCATGACATTTTATTTTTAATTTTTAAGAAATAAATAATTACTTTAAAGACTTATACTTGGCTGATGAAAAAATTAATTATTTGAAGAGAAATCAATAAAACAATTTTTATTAAAATATTAATAACCATCAAAAGGCTCAAACACATGACCAAACCTTATTGGTCGAGTATATGTTAACCATATACATCCAAGGGTCTAATTATTGACCATTTTGAGGCCTATAGGAGAGATTATGACACTTATATTATTTTATTTAAAGTGAAGATAAATTTGTCACATTCATGTTTTAAAAGAGTATAGCATTTTTAATGGTGGGGTTTTCAGAAGATAAATTCTTCTACAAGTATTCTTTTGAAATATAAGGGACTTATATTCATCATATTATTTTATTTTTAATTTTAACGCAACAAATATGTGTAATAAATAATTACACAAAATTGAGGTATTTATTATTTTCTTAATGAAGAGATCAAATAAATGTTATTAAAAATATTTTAATAAATATGATTTGGGATAATTATTATGTAAAATGAATATTTCAATATTACCTTGACATTATAGGGATATAATTAAATATTTTCATCAAGGTTCACCTCTTAATTTTATATTTTAAAAAATCTATGAAATAAATAGTGCCAAAATTGACACTATTGATATTTTGTCAAAATATAGCTATCTTAAATTATTTAAAAATAATAAACCATTTTTTAAAATATATAATAATTATTATATGGTCTAAAATGTTTTAAATAATTTATTTATGGTATAATTGACTTCAATTAATTAAATATTTTATCCTTTTAATATTGAAATATTTGTTACCCAAGTTAAAAATTGAATAGAATAACTCACTGTTAATTAAAATTATAATGCTTAAATTGACATAAAAACTTGTGTAAAATTTATTGATTTACTAGATTACAACCCTATCTCATATAATATTTGAAATTGGGACATTTTGGGGTTTTTATGTGGGGTTTTATTTTATTGTAAATTAACATTTTTGAGGTTCCAAAAGTGTCACTCACCTCAATTATAAAAGGGAACTTCCTTCCTCAACTCATCATTTCATTTTGAGCCTTCTATATTGACCATACCATACCAATTTCCATTAAAAATTTACATATAAAATTATAGTGGTCCTAGTATTATTAATTGACCAACCCCAGTGCCCTAAGAGGAGATTTAGAGGAGGCACGTCGAAGAAGAGGTAATATAATTTATCAACTCTTTCAAATTTCTTTCTTCTTCTACTTCAATCTCTTGAGTTGTTTCATTATAATGTAATAAATAAATTATTTATAATATAATTAGAGGTTATTATTATTATTAAAAACCATAGTACACCTTTTACCCATCCTATAAAAAATGAAATCATTGCACGTGCGTACATACAACTTACCGTCTCTATATCGTGGTGTAATCCATTTTTCGCCACCACATTACATGGATAGGTATAATTATGGAATTAATAAATTTTATATGAGTAATATAAAATTATATTGATTATGAGATACTATAAACCATCCAATTCAATACCATTAAATAATTATGGGAGCGATATCGTCGCTCGTGAGTACGTACAACTTATCGTCTCCACGAAGCGATGTGATTTTTTCTACATAATATTCATTAAAGAATGATTATATAAATGAATTTAAAGAATAAATATGATATATATTATAATAATTACTTGCATTAAATGATATAATTATAACCTCAATTTAGGAATAAGAACTTATATGACAAAATATGCATAAGAACTTAAAGCAGTTAATACCTGAATAACGAGTAACAATGAAATGTTACGAACAAATGAATGAAAATATGATCAAAAATTTTATCATAAAAAAAATTCTGATTCTGAAATAAATTAGTAACATTATTTAAATCATTACATAGAAGGTTCGGTTACATACAAAATATATCAGACCTAAGGTAATAAATAACTTTTTAAATCTCTTTTTTATCTGAGATTGTTTATTCGTAAGTATTTATTAGGGTGTATTTATCATCCACGCCCATGATTCCTAAATATGTATTCCAAAATGTTCTTTATATCCTTCTATAATTGTTTAAGTCAATTTCACCCATTGGTGAATTTTTATTCAATGGTATGAATGGAATCTTTTTTCATTTTTTGTACGATGTACTTTTTTGTCTATTCTAAAAAATATACATGGAGAATATTTTTTTAACTTGTATGACACAAATAAATTTTTACGTTTTCATAATACCTTATTTCCATGAATATTCCCTAACAATCTTACAATTTTATTTTCACAGTAAATGATTTCTTCTGAAATTTTTCGGCATTTTAAGGAAGGAAAATATTTTTGAAGAATAAAAGATATTTTCCTCAAGAATTAATTTCAAGTGTTTTCTAAAACTTATTTCCCACATAAGATGGTACTCTTTAAGTAGGGTTATATTTATATCATTTTATTACTATTATTTGTTTGTGTTTATGATGGAATGTTATTTAAGAAATCTATTTGTTTTATATCAATTATGATGGAATGATGTTTAAGAAACCCATTTTATTTCACAGGTTATGCTATAGTGGATGTTTTTTTGATTTTGTGGAACACGTAAGAATGGTTTCATTATGAGATGGGTGGGACATATATCTCCCTCCAATTCATTGGGTAAATATTTATATCTCCTGAGATAGAAATGATTGGAACGACCAGTAAATCTGGTTCTGTAATAAAGGGCTGGAACGAGTGAACTCATTTTAGTAATGGAATTTTTCTGCTATCATGGTCTTGGGAATGAGCTTCGGCTAATATGAAATGATTTTCTATGATTAGGTATGTATGCCAACAAATTTCATGTCTTGTTTTATTAATATTGGGATTACATTTCACATTTATGATTTATCCCATGAACTGATATTATGATCCTTTATACGGAGGATAAGATTTTCAAATGTTATGTTCTTATGATTATGATATGGTTGATATTTCCCTTGTTTACCCTTAATGAGCATTTGATCTCACCCTTACCTATGTATCTTTTCTCCAGTACATGAAGAAGGGTATTAAGTAAGATGTGTGAAAAATAATTCTAGTTAAGAAGAAATAAGTATAAGACAATGTAGATGTTTTATAAACCAGTTTTTTATGTTTCCCTGTTTCTAAAAACACTAAACTTATATGGTCCTGGCATGGTTTTTGTTATGACGTGTAATAAATATTCTTCAATGTTGAAGTAAAATCTATATATAAAGTATGGTCTTTTATAGTTGGTATTAGAGAAATGGTATAGTTAACTATTTGAAATGAGGATGAGAGAACCTTAATAAGAACCAAAGGGATATGTTTAAGTATAGTTTAAAATCCTATAATAGTGTTTTATAGATGTTTATGAATAACCTAGGATAAAACATAAAGTGTCCTAAATTGAAATTTTATTATTGAATTATTTGGTTTTCCCATTATGATTAGTGTTGCACGCACAATGCTTCTTTGTTTTCGTCAGTAGCTAGAACCCAAAGGAACAATGTTAATGCTAAATGATATGGGAAATGAAATGATTTACCACCTGAGAAACTAAATGTTATGGGATCTTGAATACAAAATCTTGTATCCAAGATAACACAAATTTCTCAAGCTATGAATCATGCTGGACCTCCAAATGAGCAAATGATGCAGCAACATTCTATTGAATCATTCATGAGGCAGTGTCCACCTTCATTCAGCGTGTCTTCTAATACATTAGTGGATGAATAATGGATCAATTTCACTAAAAATATATGTTTAGTTTTACAATTTATCAAACATGATAAAGTTGTCTTAGTAGTATATTGTTTGAAGGTGAAGCTGATCAATGGTGGAATCTTACCAAGAAAATGAAGCAAAGAGATAAAATTGAGTCCATGGAATGGGATGAGTTCAATAACTTATTTTTCTATAAGTATATTCCTAGTATTCTTTGAACAAAGATGGAGAAGGAGTTCCTTGAACTTAAGAAAAAGGATGTTTAATCCATTGGTACCTAGGAAAGAAATTTTACAAGACTTTCCAGGTACGCTTCTAGAATTATTATCCAACCTGAGAGTAAAATTGATCAATTCTTTAGTTGCTTAAAACCAAGTCAAAAAAGGGAATTAGACATAAGGGACTTCAGTAGCTATGAAGAAATTATTCGATGTGCTCTCAAGGTTGATATGGAGATTGGAGTAACCCATCAATCAGATGGTTTTGATAAGAAAAGAAAATTTTAATTCAAATAAATATATAAAGGCGACACTGAATAGAAAATGATTTTTACATTATGGTCACAGTTTGGAGAGAAACATGAAGGGAATTGTCTTAAAGGTACTAATAAATATTTTATGTGTGGAAATTAAGGTCATTGGGGAGTTGAATAGTGAATTGATGAGAAAAATATGTCTAGTGATGTTAACAAAGAAAAGGCTACACGGAATTCACCTCTTACACTTCAATGATACAATTGTAAGGAAATGATGAATTTTACCAATGAATTCCCCAGTATAAGGGTTATTGATGATGATCAGAATCAACAAACTCTTAAGGACAAAGACAAATGAAAGTCACATGCAATCACTATCGGTGATGTGGAGTATGATAATGAAGTGGTGAAAGGTACACTTACCTTACACTCTAAAGTAGAAAATGTTTTATTTGATTCTAGATCCACCCACTATTTTATTTCTGAAGAATTTTTTAAGGGTATCATTGTATGAACTCAACAATTAGATGTCGAGTTAGCTGTGATAAACTCTTAATGGAACAACAATCACACCAAAAGTTTATAAATCTTCTATAATTAATGTTTGTGGGAAAGTGCTTCTGGAAAATTTTGTGATCCTTCCCATAGTGGAATTTTATGTGATTTTTGGTTTGGATTGGCTTTCTCTATACTAATGTCAAATCAATTGACAAGGAATATGAGTAACATTCCATATTTTAGATCAATCTATGATCATTTATCGATACAAGGACGAATATAACCTTCCAATAGAAATTTATTCCATCTCATGGGTCTTGATTCCTATAAATGAAGGTCATTTATCTCAAATGGTTTGGGAGAAAAGAATGATTAATAAATATTATTGTATGTGAGTTTGGTGATAACTTTCTGGAGGAATTTCTAGGTCTTGCACCAAATCATGAATTTGAGTTTTCAATAGAACTCATACCGGGTGTTATGCCTATTTCAAAGACACCTTATTGAATGGACCCAATTGAGTAGTAGGAATTGAAGAAGAAACTCCAAGATAATCTTGTTAAGGGATTCACACTCCCTAGTGCATCACCTTGGGAAGAACCTGTTCTTTTTGTTAAGAAGAAAGATAGATCAATGATAATATTCATTGATTATCGAGAGCTTAACAATATCAATATTAAGGAAAAAAACATCCTCTTCCCCGCATTAATGACTTATTTCACCAACTATGTGGAGCTCAATACTTTTCCAAGATTGATCTTTGTTCAAGATATCATCAATTATGGGTCAAAAAGGAAGATATACCAAAGACGATATTATGTACAAGTTATGGAAACAATAAATTTATAGTGATGCATTTTGGTCTTACTAATGCCCCATCTATCTTCATGGATCTAATTAATAGAATCTTTAGAGACTATCTTTATCAATTTTTTGTAGCCTTTATAGATTATATTATTTTCTATTCAAATAGAAATGAAGAACATGAATACCACTTGAGAGTTGTACTAAAGACCATGAGGATGAAGAATCATTATACAAAATTTAACTAGTATGAATTTTGGCTTCAAAAAGTCTCATATTTTGGTCACATAATCTCAAGAGAAGGGATATCTATAGATCCATCAAAAGCAGAAGTAGTTAAAAGTTGGCCGAGACAAAAAACGGTAACTGAGATCCAAAGCTTTCTTGGTTTTGTTTCATATTATTGATTTTTTGTGAAAGATTTTTTGAGATTATCTAATCCACTCACCAAGTTTACTTATAAAGGAGTTATGTTCTCTTGGATAGAAGAATGTGAAGAGAATTTCAAAGATCTAAAAATAAGGTTAACTAGTTCACCTATGCTCACACTACCTTGTAGTGAAGAAAGGTTTGTGATCTACAGTGATGCATCCAAGAAGGTCCTAAGATGTGTTCTCATGAAAAATGATATGTTGATTTCTTATGCCTCACGATAGTTTAAAATCCATGATAAAAATTACCCATCGCATGATTTGGAGTTACCTATAGTAATATTTGAATTAAAGATATGGAGGAAATATCATTATGGTGAAATATGTAATATTTATACTGATCATAAATGTTTAAATTAAATTTTTAAACAAAATTATCTCAATATTCTCCATAGAAGATGGTTGGAGTTGATTAAATATTATGATTTCTCAATAAATTACCACCCTTGGAAAGCAAACTAGGTGGAAAATGATTTGAGTCGACAAGACCATGCTATCCTATCAATGATGAGGATCTCAAAAGATCCAATATTTATGGATTTACAAAGGATGGATCTTGAAATATTAAAGGAAGGGGATAAATCTTATCTTTCTCAAATGAATGATCAACCATATATATAGGTGTAGATTAAGGAGGCGTAAAATAAATATGTTTATCTACAAAAGAAGTAAATAAATGTTCCTGAATTAGACCTTGATTGTGATAAGATAATAAGGTTTGGGAATATGGTTTGTATTCACCCCATACCAAAAGTAATGTAGGAGCTATTGTATGAGGCTCATAGTTCTTCATTCTCTATTCACCCAGGAAGTACAAAGATGTACGTGGACCTAAAATAGTATTTTTTTGGGATGCCATGAAGAGAGATGTCGCTGATTATGTCTCTTGATGCTTGGTTTGTCAGCAAGTTAAGGCTGAGAGACAAGAGTCTAAGGTGATGTTACAACCATTACCCATACTAGAATGGAACTGGAAAACATCCCTATGGACTTTATTTTCAGACTTCCCAAAACATCAAAAGGCCATAATTCTATATGGGTTATAGTTGATCGCCTTACGAATTTGGCACACTTTTTTTCTATTAGAGATGATTTTTCTCTTGATAATATTTCTAGGATATATGTAAAGGAAGTGGTAAGATTGAATGGAGTACCAATTTCCATTATACCTGATCAGGATATGAGGTTTACTGTGATGTTCTGGCGATGTCTTTAGCATGATTTGGATACAATGTTAAGTTTAATCACTGATTATCATCCTCAGACAGATGGTCAGTCTGAGAGGAAAATTCAAACTTTGGAAGGCATGATGAGATCTTTGTGTTTGGATTTCAAATGTGGTTGGGATCTACACCTACCTTTGGTGTAATTTTCTTATAATAATATCTTTCACTCCCATATCCCGATGTCTCCTTAAGAATCCCTCTCTGAGAAGAAGTGGGAAGCTCTAACTTTTTGTGATGAATTTGGGGAATGAACGTTATTAGGACATGATCTAGTAGATGAAATGGAAGAAATGATCAGATCTATTCAACAACACATAAGAGAAGCTAAGGGTCGAAAAAAAGTATTGCTGACAAACAAAGAAAAGACAAAGATATTGATGTGGGTGATAAGCTGTCTCTACGAATATCTCCCTAGAATAGAGTAATGATATTTGGAAATAATGGAAAGTTGCTCCCTAGGTATATCAGTCCTTTTGAAATTTTGAATCGTGTTGGGATGGTAGCTTACCAATTGGAACTTCCACCAAATCTCCCTCAAGTTCATGATGTGTTCCATGTATATTTTTTGAGAATGTACATACCTGATCCTTCACATGTACTAATCTCAAAAGTCTAATATCTGGAGCAAGATCGTTCTTATGAAGAATAACCAATAAAGATTTTGGATCGTAGCGAAAAAGTTATACAAAAAAAGACCACTCCCTTGGTCAATGTTTTATGGAGGAACCACCAATTTGAAGAAGCTACATGGGAAGTTGATGATTTGATGAGGGAGAGTTATCCCCATATGTTTGTTTCCATGTGCCAAATTAAGAGGGCGAAAATCAGTTTAAGGGGGGTAGAATGTTACACTGGGATGTTTTTATGAAATATTTTCTTTAAAAAAAATATTCTTCAGTAGCTTTCTTTTCACACAACCGTGAGTTTAAACAAACCACGAGACACCCTTATTATAAAATAACCATTATATACTAATTATTATGTTATTGGGAATAATTATAACTAACTTATGAAAATTTATTGTGAATTCATTGGCTGTCAGTTATTTATGTAAAATATAAATCAATTAGAGATTTCTATTTTTGAGTGAATTATATTTGGTAATGAAATTAATGAGATATATATGTGTTATATACTTAATAAAATAATTTTTATATTTATCCAATGAATATTTTATTCATAAGGTATGAAGACAACCCTATTTGATGTATAAAAACCTATTTTTTCTAAAAAGGTTAATTTTACACATTTGAATGGAAATCCCCTTTTAAATTATGATTTTGACATATTAATAAAATTTATATGAAAAAATAAATATTTTATTTTGAAGTGAGATACAAAAATTTGCTTTGGATGAATTTTTTATTTTTCTGATGACATTCACGTTTTGATGAATAGTAAAAAAAGATAAATTTTAATTGAAAATAACTTTTTTTATTGAAATAAATAATATGGTTAAATTGTATTATTTAATGGTTTAAAAGTATAAATAGAATATATTTTTACCATTTAATATAATATAGGTCATTGCAATTAATTTTACATTAAATTTAGATGTAAAAACATTACAATCTTTTGCAATATTTTAACTTTTAAAACCTGTTTTCTCATTTCAACAACATGATTCATTTGAAATCAATTACTACCAATTCAATGTTTTTAATTTTGAAAAATGGATTCCATATTTTTAATCAGTAGGTACAAATTATTTAAATATATTTATTTCATTTCTGGGCAATATGAATAGTAACTTTGGTAAATTTTATTAACATGGTAAAAGTGAAAATCAGGTAATTAAGAGTAAAAATAATCTTATAAAATTACCCTAACACATGACTTAATATAATTGGATGATTATAATTGTCCTTAAAACATAGTTGGGTTGAAATGGTATCCATTGAAACCCACTTGGATGAAATTATGACATTTAATTTATTTTATTTAAAGAAAAGTGAAATATATCTCACTCTATCTTTAATTATTAAATTATTTTTAATATAAGTTTATACAGAAGATAAATTTTATTATAAATAATCTTTTGAAATATAATTTTTTTTATTTACCATGAATTTTTTTCTTTTATTTTTTGGTATAATATAATTACCTTAAAGACTTATACTTGGATGATGAAAAAATTAATTAATTGATGAGAAATCAATAAAACAATTTTTATTAAAATATTAAGAACCATCAAAAGGCCCAAGAACTTGAAAAAACCTTATTGGTAGAGTATATTTCTACAATAATCATTTGATTATTGACTGATATACCATTTTAAGGCTTATATAAAAGATTATGACACTTATAATATTTTATTTAAAGTGAAGATAAATTTGTCACATTCATGTTTTAAAAGAGTATTGCATTTTTAATGTTGGGTTTTTCAGAATATAAATTCATCTACAAGTATTATTCCAAAAAATAATGGATTTATATTCATCATATTATTTTATTTTGAATTTTTATTCAAAAAATAAGTATATTAAATAATTACACAATATTGAGGTAGTAAATATTTTCTTAATGAAGAGATCAAATAAATGTTATTAAAAATATTCTAATATATATATTTTTTAATAATTATAATGAAAAATGAATTTTACATATTACCTTGACCTCTTAGGGATATAATAAAATATTTTTATAAAGGTTCACTTCTTATTTTTATATTTTAAAAAATCCATAAAAAAAATTGGGTCAAAATTGACACTATTGATATTTTTTCAAAATATGGTCTTCTTAAATTATTTAAAAATAATAAAACATTTTTAAAAATATATAATAATTATGGTATGGTATAAAATGTTCAAAATAACTCATTTATGGTCTAATTTACTTCAAATAAGTAAATATTTCAACCTTTTAATATTGAAATATTTATTACCCAAGTTAAAAATTAAATAGAATAATTAAGTGTTAATTAAAATGATAATGCTTAAATTGACATAAACACTTAATTAAAATGTATTGGTTAATGATATTACAACACTATGTCATATAATATTCTAAATTGGGATATTTTTTAGGATGTTAAGTGGAATTTTATTTTATTATAAATTAATATTTTTGAGGTTTTCAGAAGTACCCCTCGCCTCAATTATAAAAGGGCACTTCCTCCCTTAGCTCTTCACATCATTTTGAGACTTAAATATTGACCATAAACTACCCATTTCCATTATCAAATTCCCTAGATGCATTATATTTATCCTTTTGTTTTTCAAAGACAAACCCTAGTGCTCTAAGAGGATATTTAGAGGAGGCACGTTGAAGAAGAGGTAATATCTTTTACTGATTCTCTCAAACTTATTTCTTCTTCTACTTCCACCTCATGAGTTGTTTCATTATAAAGTAATAAATCCATTTTTAATTATATAATAAGAGGTTATTACTATTATGAAACAACCATATTCCATATTCTACCAAATCTATAAGAAATGAAATCATCGTGTGTGAGTACGTACAACTTATCATCTCTATGTCGTTGTGTAATCCATTTTTCACCACCACCTTACAAGGATGGTTATAATGATGAAATTAATAAATATATATATAATTTATATAAAATTATATTTATTTTTAGATAATATACACCATCTACTTCAATACCATTCAATAATTTTTTGAATAATATCGTCTCTCATGCGTACGTACGGATCACTGCCTCCACGGTGCACTGCGATTTGTTCTACAGGATCATCTTTAAAGAAATATTATATAAATGAATTGAAAGAATAAATAATTTATATATTATAAAAATAACATGATTTAAATTATATAACTATAACCTAAAAAATAGGAAAAAGAACTTATCTGACAAAACATGCATAAGAACATAAAGATGTTAATACACAAATAATGAGTAACAATGAAATGTTACTAGAACAAAAATGAAAATATGATCATGAATGTTATCATAAAAATGACCATGATTATGGAATAAATTATTATAATTATTTATATCATTATATTTTAGTTTCAGATAAATACAAAATATATCGGACTTAAGGTAAGGGATAACTTTTCAAATCTCATTTTTTTTCTAAGATTGTTTATTCATAAGTATTTACCTGGGTGTATTTATCATCCACGACAATGTTTCATAAATATGAATTTAAAAATATTTTTACATCCTTATATAATTTTTTAAAGTCAATTTTACCCATTGGTGAATATTTCTTAAATGTTATGAATGGAATCCTTTTTCGTTTTTAGTACAAGGTACTTTTTTGTCTTTTCTGAAAAACGTACGGGGATAATGTTTTTTAAACATGTAGGACATGAACTAATTTTTACACATTCATAATGACTCATTCACTTTAAGATTTCCCTAAAAACTTACATTTTTATTTTCACATAAAATTATATCTTCTAAAATTGTGTGGAATTTTGAGGAAGGAAAATGTTTTTGAAGAAGAAAGGATAATTTCCTCAAGAATTAATTTCAAGTGTTTTCTCAAAATTATTTCCCATCTAAGATGAAACTATTTAAATAGGGTTATATTTCTCTCCTTTTTATTACCATTACTTAATTATTTTTGTAATGGAAAGTTATTTAGGAAATTAATTTGTTTTACATCAATTATGATGAAATTATGTTTAAGAATCCCATTTTATTTCATGGTTTATGCTATGGTGAATGTTTTTATGTTTTTTTGGAACATGTAAGAGTGGTTTCATTATGAGATGGGTGGGACCTATATGAACCTTCAATTATTTTGGTAAATATTTATATATCATCATATAGACATGACTTGAATGACAAGTAAATCAGGTTCAGTAATACAAGGTTTGAACGAGGAGTGAGCTCGGTTTAGTAATGGACTTTTTCTACTATGATGGTCTTGGAAATGAGACTTGGGTGATATGAAATGATTTTCTATACTTCTGTGTGTATGCCACACAATTTCATGTCTTATTGTAGGACTATTGGTATTACATTTTACTTTAATGATTTATCCCATAACAGGATATTATGATCTTTTATATGCAGGATAATATTTCCAAATGTTATGTTCTTATGATTATGATATGATTGATATTTACCTTGTTAACCATTAATGATCATTTGAGCTCACCATTTCCTTTTTTTCTTTTCACCAGTTCATGAAGAAGGTTATTAAGTTATATATGTCCAAAATAAATCTTGTTATGAAGAAATAATCAGGAGACAATGTAGATGTCTTATGAACTAGTTTTTTATGTTTCCTAGTTTCTAAAGAAACTAATACTATAAGATCCTGGCATAGTTTTTGTTATGATATGTAATAAATATTATTCAATTTTGAGTAAAATATATATGTAAGGTCTTTGTTGTTGTAGTTGGTTTCCAATAAATGTTATAGTTAACCATTTGAAACTAGGAAGAGTGAACCTTAATAAGAACCCTAAGGATATGTCTAAGTATAGGTTACAATCCTATCCTGGTGTTTTGGAGATGTTCACGAATGACCTAGGATAAAACAAAAAGTCTCTTAAATTGAAATTTTATTCTTGAATTATGTGGATTTCCCATTATGATTAGTGTTCCTCACACTATTCATTTTGGGTTTAGTCAATGGACAGAACCTAAAAAACTACGTTAATGCTGAATGTGATGGGAAATGAAATTATTTCCCATATAAGAAACTAAATGTTATGGGAGATGGATTGAAAAAGTTTGTATCTATGCTCACACAACATTCTCAATCTATGAATCATGCCAGACTTCCAAACGAGCAAAGTAGGGAGCAACATTTGGTTAAATACTTCATGAGGCAGCGTCCACCTTTATTCAGCAGGTCTTATGATCCATTAGTGGATTAAGAATGGATTAATTTCACTTAAAAGATATTTTCACTTCTACAATGTTCTAAACATGATAAAGTCATCTTATCATTATATCATTTGGAAGGAGAAGCTGATCAACGGTGGAATCTTATCAAGAATATGTGGTAAAGAGATGAAATTGAGTCCATGGAATGGGATGAGTTCAAGAAATTATTTTTCAATAAGTACATTCATGGTATTATTAGAATAATGATAGAAAAAGAGTTACTTGAACTTAATAAAAAGAAAGATGAATCTGTTGGTACTTACATAGAAAATTTTACAAAACTTGCACAGTACGCTTCTGGAATTATTATCCACCCTGAGAGTAAAATTAATCGATTCTTTAGTGGATTAAAACCAAGTCTCTCTGGGGAATTATCCATAAGGGACTTCAGTATCTATGAGGAAATTGTTTTATGTGCTCTCAAGGTTGAGATTGATATTGGAGTAACCCTTCAATCATATGGGTTTGACAAGAAATGAAAAATGGAAATCAAAGGAAAATATAAATACCACACTGAAAAGAAGATGAGTTTTCCCTTATGCTAAAAGTGTGGAAATAAACATGGATGAAATTTTATTAAAGTAAATAATAAATGTTTTAAGTGTGTAAAATAATTTCATCGGGAATTTTAATGGTGAAGTGATGGGAAAAATATGTCGAATGATGTGAACAAAGAAAAGGCTACACCGAATGCACCTCCTACAGTTCAATGCTAAAAGTGCAAGGAAATGGGGAATTATTCCAATAAATGACATAATACAAGGATTACTTATGATTATCTACATCAAAAAACACTTAAGACCAATGAAAAAGGAATGTCACATGCAATCACTATCGGCCATTTGGATTACGATAATGAAGTGGTGGAAGGTACACATTCCATCCACTATAAAGTAGAAAATGTTTTATTTGATTCTATATCCATGCAATCTTTTATTTCTAAAGAATTTTCTAAGGGTATCACTATATTAACACAACAATTATATGTTTAGATAGCTGTGACAACTCATAATGGAACAACGGTCACATCAAATGTTTATAATTTTTCGTCGATTGAAGTTTTTGGGAAAGTGGTTCCTGCAAATCTTGTGATCCATCGTACATTGGAATTTTATGTGATTCCTAGAATGTATTGGATTTCTTTATATGGATCTCATATTAATTTCCAAGTAAGGGAGGTCACATTCCATATTCTAGATCAATCTATGACCATCTATCGATGCAAGTATGAATATAACCTTCCATTAGAAATTTTTTCCATATTATAGGTATTGATTCCAATAAATGAAGGTTAGTTATCACAAATGGTTGGAGAGAAAATCATGATTAAGAATAAACATATTGTATAATAGTTTTATGATATCTTTCTAGAGGAATTTATAGGTCTTCCACCATACTGTGAAGTTATGTTTTCTATAGAACTCATACCGAATGACATGACTTTTTCAAATAAACCTTATTGAATTACCTCAATTAAGTTGTAGGAATTGAAGAATAAACCCCAAGAGAATCTTGATAAGGGATTCATAAGCCCTTGTGTGTCACCTTTGGGAGCACTGATTCTATTTGTTAAGAAGAAATATGGATCAATGAGACTCTATCTTGATTATTGAGAGCATAAAAATATCACTCTCAAGAACAAATATATTCTTCCCCACATTGATGACTTATTTGACCAACTACTTAGAGCTCAATACTTTTCCAAGATTGATCTTCATTCAAGATATCAACAATTAATGGTAAAAAAGGTAGATATACCAAATATTACATTTCGTACAAGGTATGGACACTAAGAATTTATAGTGATTCCTTTTGGTCTTACTAATGACCTAGCTATCTTCATGGATCTAATGAATATAGTCTTTAGAGATTACCCATATCAATTTGTGGTAGTCCTTGTAGATTATATTATTGTATATCCGAAGTGAAAGTAAGAACATGAAGACCACTTGAGGATTTTTGAGGAGTTCATCTTTTAGGATAAGAGAGAAACTGGATGGAGACCTGAAGTGCACAACAGAAATACCCAACGCGAAATTCTAACCCTAACTCAGATCATCGATCTTATGCAGATGTTGTTGCGGGAAAATCGGGTGAAGCAACTTCCTCCCATGTCGATGTGTCTCTTGAAGCTGAGATCAAACCTATGCACTTTCGATACCGAGGTCAATTCATGATTTCTTTTACTAAAGTTGAGATAAACTCCTTATCTACTGATCTTCAGCTTGTTTTAGTTAGTAAATGCATGAATCGGTGGCCTTCGTTGAAGTTTCTTCAAATGTCATTGGAATCGATTGGTTTTATGGGTTTTAATCTGGGTCTCCTGAATCCCTCTCACATTGTCTTTTGGTTGAACTCTGAGGAAGATTATTATAGGCTTTGGATGAAGATATCCTAGTCATTAGGGGGATGTTGCATGAAAATATTAAAATGGACTCCTGATTTTAACCCTTATGCTGAATCACCAATTGTCCCTATCTGGGTTAATTTTCATGATCTGCCTTTTCACCTGTTTAAGCAAGCAACACTATTTCCCATTTCTAGTCTGATTAGATATCCTTTGAAACTTGATTCAACTAAAAAACTTTTATCTCGACCCTCTGTAGCTATAATTTGTATAGAACATGATGTTTCCCAGCATCTGCCAGATCAAATCTGGATTCAATGTGGGGATTTTGGATTTTCTCAGGAGGTTTTCTATGAAAGATTACCTGATTACTGTCATAACTGTTTTAGACTTGGACACTCCCCGAATAACTGTGAAAAAGATACTGTCCATTCTAAAATGAGGAAAAAATTTTGGTTGAAAAAGGAATTCAAGGTCAAAGGGATAATGCTGGTTCTTCTGGACACATTAAGAAAGTTACGCATCCTATTTTGAATGCTAATATGCCTAATATACAAGGTGAGGAAAATCAAGTAGATGATTATGTAAATGTTGTCCTTAAGGTCACTTCCCCTCCTATCCCTCATAATTCTCCCCCTCCTCTTGAGGAAGTGCAAATGCATGATGGAACTCAGGAGATAGTTGATAATGAGGAGTGTGATAGCTCTGAAAGTAGTGATACTCCCCATGAGGAAGAAGACAAATCTACTCTTATAGAGGAAGAACATCTAAAAACTATGGCAAGGAAAGGAAAAAAGCCTACGGTTGATGCTGATTGGTTCATCACCCCTAATCCAAAAATTTTAGGAAACATTTTGATTACTCCCAAATGGAAATAACTATAGTCACAAGATCTTTTGACATCTCAAGAAGAGAAGCCTCTACACCGAACACATATCAAAAAGTTGTGGAAAATCAGCATGTCTATGTGGGTGGAAAGAAGAATGTGACTTATTATGAAGAGTCTGAATCCTCTGAGAAACTTATAGATGAAATTATTTTTAAATATTTTAGAAAAGGGGATATTTCGATGAATACCTACTTAGATATTAAGTCGGACATTTTCAATGGGAGAATGAGGAGGGGGTTTCATAAATCTCCCTAATGCACACTGATTATATTTTTCACATCTGTTTCTCTTTTTCATATTAGTTGTTGACTATCCAAGGTTTAGTTTGGCTCTGTTTTAGTGTTTTTACCCCTACTTTGGTATTTTCATTCTGACTGATTTGGATTGATCTGTTCATGGGATCAGTTTTTTGGTAAGGAGGACTAAAGTTTGATGGTTTCTCTAACTTGCTAGTCAGCTTCGACTCTTTTTGATCACTGTATAATTCGGCACTTTGGATTGGTGGGCTTCATCTTAGCTATGATTTTCTATCATATATGGAATTCTCACTACTAGTCTGCTTGGGGATTGCTGTAATCCTTTTGTTACCTTTCTGAAAACCCAATTGCTTCTTTGTGGACTGTTTGAGGTCCCTGTTTGGCTGGTTTCTTACTATTTTTCTGCTTTGTTCAGCTGGTTTGCTATCTTCATTCCCCCTTATTATGAATGGATTGTTTCTGCCCATTTCTTGATCTGATCTAAGCACTACAGTTTCTCTGGTCTTGATGGATTCTTGTTTAGAAATTTCTATAAATGATTCTTAATGACAAACTATTATGAGTTTGACTCTGTTTCTGATATTTCATTATCTCTGGATTTGATCTCTGAAGCATATGTTCTCTCATTGAAATGCTTTCTTCTTTTGGATTTTCACTCTAATTCTGTAGAGAAACTCTAGATGCTGTTTGGATGAGACTTTGCAGTCTTATAGGACTTAGATGCAGTGTGTTTTTGATAAGATATCTTCTTTAAGTCGTTGCCTTCTACTCTGATGACATGATCTTGAGGGGATCTCTATGAATCAGCTACTTGGTCTGGCGGTTCTAAAGGAATTCTGGAATGGTTTTTATGACATATTATCCTATTATAATTTCCTTCCAGCATGATGATCTAATTTGGATGTTGTCCCCCGGCTTTCTTTAAGTTTCATTTTTAGGTAATGTGATTTCCTTATATTGATGACATGTTTCATGCAAGCTGAATGCGGATGATATCTTTGACTGGAGAGCACTTT
The DNA here is from genome assembly GCA_963277665.1 of Viscum album. Taxonomy (NCBI): domain Eukaryota; kingdom Viridiplantae; phylum Streptophyta; class Magnoliopsida; order Santalales; family Viscaceae; genus Viscum; species Viscum album. Next base: position 1,814,576,698 of record OY728153.1, on the reverse strand, counting down.
TGGAAACACTTGAATGGCCTTCCCTCCTTCTGGTTTTGAAGCTAGTCAATGCTAGAAAGGATGAGCATTGATTGAAGTGTGTGGATATTTTTTTGGCTGGCTGTATTTATAGCTTGGGTATTCTTGAGTATTTTTTATGTACCATGGTTAATTCCCTGCTGGTGTAAGCTCATTGCACCTCGTGTTTGTAGCACAACCTCCTTGATTTTAATAAATCATATTAGGGTCATGAATTGGGAAACCATTTCATGTCACCACTTTTCTCTAAAAAAATTAAGACTGCTTGATAATTGTGCTGAAGACCCTAAGAAAGAAAACGTTTTATACAAAATTTACCAAGTTTGAATTTTGGATTTAAAATGTTCATTTTTGGGTCACATAATCTAAAGAGAAGGCATATCTGTGGATCCATTGAAAACAGAAGTTGTTAAAATTTGGGCGAGACAAAAATGGAAACTGAGATCCAATGTTTTCTTGGTTTGGATGAATACTATAATAGTTTTGTGAAATATTTTTCACTATTATATAATCCAATCACCAAGTTGACTCGGAAAGGAGTTAAGTTCGATTTAATGGATAAATGTCAAGAGTATTTAAAAGATCTAAAAAAGGTTAACTAGTGAACCTATGATCATAATTACTTGTAGTGAAGAAATGTTTGTGATCTACAGTGATGCATCTAAGAAGGGGCTGGGATGTGTTCTCATGAAAAATGATATGGTGAAATCTTATGCCTCATGGTAGTTGAAAATACTTGAGAAAAATTACCCAACTCATGATTTGGAGTTAGATGCTGTAATCATTTCATTAAAGATATAAAGGAATTATCATTATGATGAAATGTGTGATATTTATACTGATCATAATATTTTAAAGTATATTTTCACACAAAATGAGCTGAATATGCTCCAAAGAAGATGGTTGGAGTTAATTAAAGATTACAACTGCTCATTAAATATCCAACCTAGGAAAATGAACAAGGTGAACATTATTTTAGTCGACAAGACCATGCTATCCTATCCATGATAAGGATCACAAATGATCCAATATTGATGAATTTTCAAAGGATGAGTCTTGAAATTTTAATGGAAGGGGATAAATCTTAACTTTCTAATATGAATTATTAACCATATATATAAGTGAATATTTTGGAGACGTAGAAGAAAGATGTAGAGCTAAAAAATAAGTTAATAAATGTTCCCAAATTCAACCTTTATTTTGATTAAATAATAAGGTTCCAGAACAAGGTTTTCATTCATTCCATTATATAATTAATGAAGCAGCTATTGGGTGAGGCAGATAGTTCTTCATTCTATATTCACCCTAGAAGCAAAAAAGCTTTACAGGGACCTAAAAGAGTATTTTTTGTGGGATGTAATGAAAAGAGATGTCACCAATTATGTATCTTGATTCTTGGTTTGTCAGCAAGTTAAGGCTGAGAGTCAAAATTCTAAAGGGATATTACAACTATTACCCATACCAGAATGAAAATGGGAAAACATCGCTATGAACTTTATTTTCAGACTTTCCCAAGCATCTAAAGGTCATAACGCTATATGGGTTATAGTTGATCACCTTACAAAGTCGACACACTTCATTTCTATTACAGAGGATTTATCTATTGATAATCTTGCTAGGATATATGTAAAGGATGCGGTAAGATTGTATGGAGTACCAATTTTAATTATATCTGATCGGGATCCAATGATTACCTTGAAGTTCTGGCGAAGTGTTCATCTTTCTCTGGATACAAAGATAATTTCAGCACTACTTATCATCCACAGATAGATGCTCAGTCTAAGAGGAAAATTCAAACTCTGGAAGACATGTTGAGAGATTTTTCTTTAGATTTCAAAGGGGGTTGGAATCAACACCTACCTTTGGTGGAATTTTTTTACAACAATATCTTTCACTCTTGTAACGTACCGGTTCCAGAAGCCATCCAGAGGTGCCCCATACCTGGTTGGTCACATGGACTCAAGCACATTTCCCCAAACACCAGAGGCTGGAGACTAGCAGTGAGGGCCTTGGGTGTGATTGTGGGGAAACTATGCCCTCATTGGTAGAGTAACACAACGGAAGATACATAAATATAAAATAGTGAAAACAGTAATATCCAACAACAGTAAACAACGGATGACTGAAATGATAAAAAATGGAGCACATATATATAAAGTGATGCATGATACATACATGTATAGGAAAACAGAAAAACAAGTCACAATGGTAGAATACAACAATACTAAACCATGTACAAAAAGAAATTAGATAAACTCCACAGCATCGCAAGCCATAACATGGTCCCAAGCTCTCCATCTCCACAACAATCAAGAACCTGAAGTAGAAGGGTGCCTGTACTTATCTATACCTGCAACAATATAATCTGTTTGGACATAAAGCATGCCCCAAACAGGTTGTTAGACTAAATACCAGTAGGCAACCACCCGAAGATCTGTGCCTAACAGTTAGTGAATATGTGGCAGTTAAATGTATAGAAAGCAGTAAACAAGAAAGTACTCAGTAGAAAACCATCCAGAGTTCAATTATCAAGAAACAGGTAATCAAAGAAGATAACAAAAATAGGTATCCCTCTAGGAAGTACTCACAGCCTATCCCCTATTGTCCAACGTAACAGATACAAGTAACCCTCTGGGAATCACACACTATCTCACCCCTCTAGTTTTTCTAAATTGTAGACTCTCTAGTAAAGAACTTACCATCAATTCCCCTATAGTATTATATCGTACTAATGGTGCTCTGGGGAACCAATCAATGTCAATCCCCCCTATGGCCCACGTTGAGGAACTACAGACACTCTGGGGAAGCATTGAATGTCAATTCCCCCAATGGTCTCACATCATGATTATAAATACACTCTAGAGAATCCCTCTACGTCAATTCACCCTATAGTCTATACAATAGGTTTTCACGGCCCTTGGTAAGTCAAGAAAGGGTAGCAGCACATAATGACTCATGTAAAGCTCAATAACTACTTGTCTAGCATTCTACATCATAAAAGCAAATCAGAGCAACAGTCACACCATCCTATAATACTAGGAATGGGAAAGTAAACAATATCCTAACAGGAAAACATAGACCCAAAGGTCAAATATAGGCAAAACATGCATGGGAAAACATCCAAAGAACAAAAAAAATCCCTATTCACAAAAAAATAACCTCTACTGAGGCATACATGAATAGCAGGAAAACAAAAGGGAAAGAACAGTAAACAAGCAATACCCTGTTCAAGGGTATTGTTGGAATTTGCACATAATACTCGAAGACATTCTACAGAAAAGCAGAAACCACCTACCTCAGTGTTGGGAGATCAACATACTTGGACCATGAGGCTTGAATTACCTTATAATTCCATATATCAATGAAAACACATAAAACATTCAACCCATGATAACTCACGAAAGAGGAGAAATCATGAAACGAGGTTCTAGTAGAAGAGAGAACTCACCGATGTGATTCCAATGCAATCAACAGAGTTAGATTTTGAAGATCCACAGAGGGTCGGGGGTTTGTCAAAGATCTGCAGCTGTGCGGGTTCTCTCAGATGAAGAAATCCTAGAAGAAGATGGTTCTGTCTATCAGACGCGACCCTGGAGTGTTTAATAAAAAAATCAAATTACACGGCATATAATTTTGGAGTACATAGCATGTACTTTTTGTTTCTGTAATCCAATTTAGGTGGCCTCCATGTCAACCCACATGTTCGTGTGTGTGGATACTACATGGCCAGTTGACGGCCTTCAGCGGAAACGAAGTACACGACATGTACTCATAAATTACACGGCGTGTACTTCAAAAATTTCCAGAAACTCCTCTTTTCTCAAAAACTCTAGAAAAATGAAAAACATACCTGAAAATAAAATTTGGGTTTTTAAAAACATCCCCCGTTAAATAAATTCATCCATGAATTTCCCTAGCGCATCATAGAAGAAGAACCCCCGAACAACTCCGACCACTGTGATTGTATGTCGGCCTCCCTCTCCCAAGTCACATCTAGAACCCGCCCCTGCTACCATAAAACACGTACCAGAGGAAAAAACCGGCCATAGATAACCTTCATACTATGATCAACAATATGGATAGAATGCTCCTCGAAAGATGTATCCACCTCCAACTCGACTTCCTCGGGTTGGAAGGCATGAAATGGGTCTAAAAAGTAATGTCAAAGATGAGAAACATAGAAGACATCTTGCATAACTCGGTTCCTATGAGGTAACTTCAACCGATAGGAAACTGGCCCAACTATCTACAACACCTCAAACGGCCCGATGTACCTCGATGAATGCTTACCCAGTCTCTTAATCATCTTATGTCCCAACCTCGGTGTGACATGTAGAAAATCCTGATCCCCGACCTCAAACTCCAAAGGTCCTCTCTGCTAATCAGCATAAGACTTCTGATGAGACTGTGTAGTATCCATCCTCTTCCGAATCAACTCTATCTTCAATGTGGTCTCCTGAACAAGACAAGGTCCCAACAAACCTGCCTCTCCTACCTCCATCCAACATAAGGGTGATCGGCATGTCCTACCGTACAAAGCCTCATAAGGTTCCATCTGAATAGTTTCTTGAAAACTGTTGTTGAAGGCAAACTCTACAAGAGATATCTGTTTCTCCCATGAACCTCCAAAATCCAGGATGCATGCTTGGACAATGTCCTCAAGTACCTGAATCGTATGCTTGGACTGACCATCTATTTGGGGGTGGTAAGTTTTACTCATAACTACTTGTGTACCCAAAGCTTTCTCAAGCCCCCTCCAGACCCTAGGAGTAAAATGTGCATCCCTTTCTAAAAAAATAAAATGTTGAACCCCATATAGACATACAATCTCTCGGATGTACAACCGCCCCAGCTCATCAACACTGAAGGTCTCCTTGATTGGAAAGAAATGAGAAACTTTTGTGAGCCTGTCAATAACAACACAAATTGTGTCATTCCCTCAAGGTGACCTCAGTAAACCAGTCACAAATTCCATCACGACATCATTCCACTTCTACTCGGGAATGGGTAAATGCTGTAAAAGCCCTGCTGGCCGCTGATGCTCCGCTTTCACCTGCTGATAGGTTGAACACCTCATGACAAAACCAACAACATCCCTCTTCATACCTCTCCACCAATAATGACGGTGTAGTTCATGATACATCTTGGTGAAGCCAGGATGAACTACCCAAACTGAGGAATAAAAGTCCCACATCAACTCCTCACGTATATTTGCTGGACCCCATATGCATTCCAAGAAATGGAAGATCTCATACTAACCTATTGTCCATCCATGAATAGGGTCCTATTCTGACACACTCTCCCTTAGGACTAGGCCTTCAGAGTCTGATAGCTGCCTCATCCATACCCGATCAAGAAGTGTATAGGTAACGAGTAAAAAAGATAGAAAATTATGCGCCTCTCTATCGTGCATATGTAAATGCATCTCAGAGAATAGATCCATATGCTTCCACTCACTACTGGCCTCATGAACTACATGTATTTCAGTCCTCCTTCTTAATGCATCAGCCACTGCATTTCCTTTCCCCAACATGTAGGCAAGCTCAAAGTCAAATGACTGAAGGTACTCAACCCACCTTCCCTGTCTCAAATTCAGATCACAGTGATAGAAGATGTACTTGAGACCCTGGTGGTCGGTGAAAACCACAAATTTACCTCCAAAACGATAATGTCTCCAGTAGAATAGGGCTTGTCCAACAGCTTCCAACTCCATATCATGCATTGGGTAATTCTTATCATGTGGCCTCTACTTCCAAGACCCATATGCAATGACTCCATCTCCCGGCATAAGCACAACTCTCAGCCCGATACCTGATGCATTGTAATAAATGGTATAGCTTTTGCTTGGATCTAGAAAGACTAGTATTGGTGCTGAATTCAACCTCCCTTTCAATTCCTGAAAGGACGACTCACAAGAATCTGACCATAAGAACTTCGCCCCCTTCTTAGTCAGACCTGTCAGCAGTGCTTCTAAGCGTGAAAATTCCTGTATGAAATGCCAGTAGTACCCAGCTAGCCCTAAAAAAAACTCTGCACCTCAAAGACATTCATTGGCTACTCCCAGGAAACTACTGCTTTCAATTTTTCTAGGTTTATTGACACTCATGTATTTGAGATAACATGACCCAAGAAGTGAATTTGATCCATACAAAAGTGGCACTTTGAGTGCTTAGTATATAACTGATTCTCCCTCAGTGTACCCAAAATGATCTCGAGATGGGTAGCTTGGTCATGATTAGAGTGAGAGTACACCAAGATATTATCCACGAAAACAACCACAAAAGAATCCAAGAATGGAGGGAACACATGGATCATCGGTTCCATGAAAACTGCAGGCGCCTTCGTGAGACTGAACGACATAACCATATACTCATATAGACCATACCTGCTCCGGAAGGCTGTAAGAGGTATATCTGATGTTATAACGTGCAACCAATGGTAATCGGACCTCAAGTCAATATTTGAGAACACCCGTGCTCCACGAAGCTGATCAAAGAGATCATCAATCCTCGGCATGGGATACCAGTTCTTGACCGTCAACTGGTTCATCTTCCAATAATCCATGCAAAGCCTAATAGTGTCGTCTGCCTTCTTCGAAAATAGGACATGTGAACCCCAAGGAGAAGTACTTGGTTGGATGAAACCCTTGGCCTACAACTCCTCCAACTATTTCTTGAGCACCTACGACTCTGGTGTAGCCATCTTATAAGGAGGAATGGATATCAGTGCCACCCGTTACACAAGAACAATAGAAAAGTCTACCTCATGCTCTGGAGGAAAACCTGAAAATTCTTATAGAAATACATCTCTGAAACGGTCCACCAATAGAGGAAGGTCTAACTGTGAAGTCCCTTGATCATCCAGATATAGACTCGAAATCTGGGCTGTAACTACTCCCAACCCATGAGCTCTGGGCCCACTCTACTATCTTGGACATTCCACTCACCCTTATGAAGAAAAGATCCACCCTTTGGTGATACGAAACTCACCCTACGACAATAACAGTCAACGAATTCCTGGAAGAGAACTAGACAGTCCATTCAAAGAATGAAATCATAGCCTTATATCTCTAGGAAATAAAGATCCAAAAGGAAGTGACACCCACCAACTTCAAGAAGGAACTCCTTGAACTGACGTACACCAAATGTTCTTGTCCCCAACGGAGTGTCTTATGTCTAAACATCGGCAGAAGAAAAGATACAGAGCACAAGGTTCTCCATAATAGTGATAGATATAAAGCTATACATAACACTAGTATCGAAAAATATGAAGATAAAACCAAGGAAACTAGGATCTTACCTAGAACCATAGATGGGTCGGGATCTTGATCCTGATGGGTCTGCTCCACTGCAAAAGTCTAGCTAGCTTCGCGGCCCTGTGACCCTGCCTGACTACTCTGAGCTGATCCACTTTGCTATTGTTGATGGCATGGTGACTGACCACCACGGTCGGGACCTCAACCTCGGCCTAAAAAACTGGTAGAACACCAATTCCCAGACTGGTGAGAAACTGGAGGAGCTGCTCTTGTACGAGGAGTCATTGATGGACCCCTATCACCAGCTAGTGGTGAAATGTTCTGAAAGAAACGCTGAAGGTGTCCCAAATTTCCCCAAGATAGGAACTCCACCAGGTCTCTCAAGTAGTGCAGCCTCGTATGCCCACTTCTCCTACACTAATAGCACACCACCTGGCTACTAGAAGATACATCCTGCCTACTTGGATCTCCCCGGGTATTCTCCCTGCGGTGCTTCTAGCTATCACTTAGCGAAGCACTAACACTAGATATCGAGCCTCCCTGGCTCACAACTTCGGATTCCCTTCGATTCTACTCCATGATCTGTGTCTGGTTGATGATGGAAGTGATGGAAGTCAACCTGAAGATATTCACCTGAGATTTGATGTCCTGTCTGAGGACATCCTCAAACATCCTAGTGATAAATAACCCATCTCTTTCTAAGAAGGGTGTGAAACTCTGAAGCTCAGTGAAAATATAGGAATACTCCATAACCGGTACAGTAACCTGATCTAGACTCATAAACTTCTGGGCTCAGTTATCCCTCAGGGTCTCCAGATAAAATCATTCATAAAAGACGTGTTGGAACTCCTCCCATGCCATAGCCTGCTGATGACTCACCTGTGAGATTATGACCCACCATCTCTTGGAAGAATCCCATAGAATATATGTAGCGATCTTGAATATCCTTTTTGGAGGTGTCTCTAGATGCTCAAAAATTGTTAGAAGGGCTTCTATACATGACTCTACAGCTTGAGGTCCTCCTTCCCCTGAGAAAGTAGGAGGATGCAGCTGCTGGAAGACCCGCGTCAAATCAGCCATCGACAGGGCAGGAGGCGGCGCTCCCTGAAAAGTTTGCATCATCCTCATAAATACTTCCCTAAACTATGCATCAGTGCTGGTAACAGGGATGAATACTCGTGCCAAGACTGGCACAAGATGAGGATCTACTAGAAGCCCCTAATCAGCCGTATTCGGCATCTGATCACCGCCCTGTAAATGGCGGACAACCGGAGGTCATCTCGGTGGTATGACTCTACAAGGTCATGTGCACACCTTAGATCAGAATTATCATGGAATGAAAATAAGTAGTGTAAGAAGAGGACAAGAGGAATAAAGCATTCATGTTTTACAAAACATGGCTATACGACGTGTACAATTCCTACACGGCGTGTTTCGTGAAGTCATTCACATGGGCATGTACTTTTTCCAACCAGGTCATGTAATAGCCCAAATAGACGGTGTGTTATCCAAAAAAATGGTGTGTACTTGAATCCTCTTCTCCTACCTGAGTTCTTATACACAGTTAAGCCACATGGATTTCCTAAAATAAAACTACACGACGTGTTCAAGGTAGAAACGACATGTACTGGACAAGCTTCAACTGGCCCGTGTTGTTAGTGACATGGTTAGACACATGGATAAAACCACACGACGTGTTTGGGATAGACACAGCGTGTACACAAAAAGATAACATCGAACTGTGTTGTTCGTGACACGGCCGGGTACCTGGGTCAGATTACACGGCGTTTTCAAGGTGGACACGACGTGTACAAGAAGAGACCCCACTGACCTGTGTTGTTAGATACATGACCGGACTCTTGGGATTACAGTATACGACATGAAAAACCAATACACGGCATGTTCCAACAAGATTATCCCTATCCTGTGTCTCTTCCCACTTGGCATGTGAAACAGTTAGAGACTACACGGCATGTACATACGGTACACGACGTGTACTTAGGAAAAACAATTTCTTCCCGAACAGAAGAACACATGAAATGTAGTCAAAACTAAAAGGTGTTTATTCTAGTTTTTTCTAGATAGTAAGCCTCAGAAACTACTCTGGGGCCCAAAAAAACACTGAAATGAACACTAAAAGTGCCAAATTCCGATATGTGAGGGCCCATAATCCCCGCAAATCAATGTTTTTCATCTCAAACAAGTTATAAACATGGTAAACAAGTCATTGATCCACCAAATTACAGTCCATGAGGGACCCTAACACCTCAAGAACCAACATTTGGTGTTCATTCAAACAAAACCTCACACAATCAATGCTCTAACAAGAAGTAGATATTTTTATCAAGTCATCTATCACAACAACATGCATATTCTACACAACATCTATCACAACAACATGAAATTGATAATGCATCCTAGATGACATGGCAAGAATGCATGAAATTTTATTTTTGGCAAGTGCCTATATGATTCATGAGATGGAATACCCTCATCTCATCAGGTTGAAACAGAAATAGAACCTCAATAATATCAACAGTAACAACACAAAACATGTGAATCACCCAATGGTGAAATGAATTAACTGTAAAATTGAAAACCAGAAAAAATTGCAATAAACAAGGTAGATTGGATTTTCCCTATACACGGGTTAGCTACTCCTGGGCACAACTAATTACCAAGTACCTATTCTTTCATATCCCAGACTAAAGGCTCCAAATAGTAAGTCAATAGAAAAGAGAACCTCTGATACCACTTTGTAACCTCCCGATTTCAGAAGCCACCTAGAGGTTCCCTGTACCTGATTGGTCACATGGCCTCAAGTGCATTTCCCCAAATGCCAGAGGCAGCCGAGTAGTAGCGAGGGCCTTGGGTGTGATAGTGGGGAAACTATGCCCTCATTGGCAGAGTAACACAGTAGAAGATAAACAAATATACAATAGAGAAAATAGTAATATTAAACAACAGTAAACAACAGAAGACTGAAATGATAAAAAACTAGAGCACATATATATAAAGTTATTCATGATACATATATGTCTAGGAAAACAACCAAACAAGTCAAAATGATGGAATAAAATGGAGCTAAACCAAGTACAAAAATAAATAAGATAATCTCCTCGGCATTGCAAGCCATAGTTCGGTCCCATGCTCTCCATCTCTACAGATATCAAGAACCTAAAGAAGAAGGGTGCTTGACCTTATATATACCTGCAACAATATAATCTGTTTGGGCCCAAAAGATGACCCAAACAGGTTGTGAGACTAAATCCCAGTAGAAAACCACCCGAAGATCTATGCCTAATAGTCAGTGAATATATGGCAAGTAAAAGTACAGAAAGCAGTATACATGAAAGCACTCAGCAACAAAAAATCCACAGTTCAATTATCAAGAAAAGACTAATCAAATAAGATAAAAATAGGTAACCCTATCAAAAGTACTCATGTTTTATGCCCTCTTTTCTTACCTAGAAGATACAAGAAACCCTCTGAGAAGCACACACAGTCTCACCCCTCTGTTTTAGCTAATGTGTAAAATCTCTGGGGAATTACTCACCGTCAATTCCCCCCTATAGTTTCGTATCATACTAAAGGCACTTTGGGGAAGCACTCTACGTCAATTCACACTATGGCCCACGTCGAGGAACTACAGACACTCTGGGGAAGCACTCAATGTCAAATCCCCTTATGTTCTCGCATCGTAATTATGAAGACACTCTGGAGAAGCCCTCAATGTCAATTCTACCTATGGTCTATACAACAGGTTCTCACTGCCCTATGTAATTCAAGCAAAGGTAGCATGGAAAAATGGATCAAGTAAACCACAATAAATACTTGGATAGCATTCTATAGTATAACAACATATCAGAGTAACAGTCACACCATCCTATAATACTAGGCATGGGAAAGTAAACACGATCCTAATAATAAAACATAGACCCAAAGGTCAAATAAAGGAAAAATATGCAAGGGAAATCATCCAAAGAATAGAAAAATTCCCTATTCACAAACGATAACCACTACTCAGGCATACAAGCATAGCAGGCAAACAACAGGGGAAAACAGTAAGCACGCAATACCCCATTCAAAGGTATTGGAAGAATTTTCACAAAATTAGTCAAAGACTTTCTAAAGAAAGGCACAAATCACCTACCTCGGTGTTGGGAGATCAATATACATGAACCAAGAGGCTTGAATCACCTTATAACGCCATAGATCTACAAAATTCATAAAATGTTCAACCCCTGATAACTCACGAAAGAAGAGAAATCATGAAACAAGGTTCCAGCAGAAGAGAGAACTCACCAATGTGATTCCAACACAATCAACATAGTTAGATTCGGAGGATGGACGAAGGCTTGGGGGTTCTTCAAAGATACGCAACTGTTCAAGTACTCTCAGGTGAAGAAATCGTAGAGGAAGACGGTTCTGTCCGTCAGACGCGACCTCGGTTCGTTTAATGAAAAAAATAAAATACACAGTGTATAATTTAAGAGTACACAATGTGTACTTTCTGTTTCTATAATCCACTTTAGGTGGCCTCCACGTCACACCACACGATCATGTGTGTGGCTACTACACAGCCAGCACACAGCCTTCAGTAGCAACGAAGTACATGGCGTGCACTCATAACGTACACGGCGTGTACATGAAAAATTTCCTGGAACTCTTATTTTCTAAAAACTCCAGAAAAAGGAAAAACATACCTAAAAAGAAGATCTTGGTTCTTAGAACTATAGTATCTACATGGATCTTTATGAATATATCTATGGATATAATTACAGAACTCAAACTTGCTGGTTTGAATTTGGGGAAAGAAAGCTTTTAGGACATGATCTTGTTGTTGAAATGGATGAAATGATCAGATATAGTCAACAACACATAAGATCAACTAAAAGTCTAAAAAACTTTATGCTGAAAACCAAAGAAAATAAATACATTTTGAATTGGGTGGTAATCCGTTTCTACGAATATCTCCCTAGAAGAGAGTAATGAGATTTGGACAGAACAGAAAGCTGATCACTAGGTATATTAGTCCTTTTGAAATTATGGATCGTGTTGGGAAAGTAGCTTAGCGATTGTAACTTCCACCGAATATATATAAAGTTCCTGATTTATTCCATGTATGTCTCCAAAGAAAGTACATACCTGATCCTTCACATGTACTAAGCTCAAAAGTCATACCACTGAAGCAAGATCTTTCTTATGAAGAACAAAAGATAGAGATTATGGATCATAGCGAAAAAGTTCTTCAAAACAAGACCACTTGCTTGGTGATAGTTTTATGGAGGAACCACAAATTTGAGGAAGATACATGGGAACTTGAGTATATGATGAGAGAGAGGTATCCCCATCTGTTTGTTTCCAAGTGATGAATTTTGAGTCTGAAATTATTTTTAAGGAGGGTAGAATGTAACATTCATATGTTTTTATGAAATTTTTTTTTAAATAATATTTATTCTTAAATATATTTCTCTGCACGTAATCGAGAGTTTAAATGCACTGTGAGATGCCCTTATTATAAAATTAATGTTATATCCTATCAATTAGGTTAAAAGAAAAAATTATAACTAACTAATGAAAATGCATTGTGAATTCATTGGCTATCAATTATTTATGAAAAATATAAAACAATTAGAGTTTTTTATTTTTGAGTGAATTAATTTTGGTAATTAAATTTATTGAGATATATATGTGTTATATACTTAATAAAATATTTTTTATATTCATCCAATTAATATTTTAGTCATAAGGTATTAATAAAACCCCATTTAATTTTCAAAAACATATTTTTTCTAAAAAGGTTAATTTTACACCTTAGAATGGAGAACCCCTTTTAAATTAATATTTTGACACATTAATAATTTTTATATGACAAAATAAACATTTTATTTTTATGCAAGAGATAAAAATTTACTTTGGACAAATTTCTGATATTTTTCTGATAACTTTCATGTTTTAATGAATAGTAAAAATAAGTTAATTTTAATTGAAAATAAATTCATTAATTAAAATAATATATATGGTTAAATTATATTATTGAATGGATTAAAAGTATAAATAGAATATATTTTTACCATTTAATAAAATTTAGCTCATTGGAATTAATTTGATAATAAATTCAGATGTAAAAAGATTTCAATCTTTGGCAATGTTTTACCTTTTAAAACTCATTTTATCATTTCAACAACAGGACTAATTTAAAAATACTTACTGAAAATTATGTGTTTTAAATTATAAAAAATGGATTTTTGGAATCAGTAGGTTCCAAGTATGTAAATATATTTATTTTATTTTTGTGAAATAAGAATAGTAATTTTGGTATGTTTTATTAACACGATAAAAGGGAGAATCAGGTAATTAAGAGTTGAAATAATATTATAAAATTAACTTATCACTTGTATTACTATAATTGGATGATAATAATTTCCCCTAAAACATTATTGGGTCTCAATGGTATCCATTGGAACCCACTTGGATGAAATTATGGCATTTAATTTATTTTATTTAAGGAAAAGTAAAATATGTCTCACTCAAACTTTAATAATTAAATAATTTTTAATATAAGGTTATACAGAAGAAAATTTTGATTATAAATAATCATTTGAAATATAAATTTTTTTCTTTATCATGAAATTTTATTTGTAAATTTTATTAATTAAATAATTACCTTAAAGTCTTATACTTAGATGATGAAAAAATTAATTAATTGACGAGAAATCAAAAAAAAATTTATTAAAATATTAATAACCATCAAAAGGCACATAAACTTGACCAAACATTATTGGTCAAGTATATTTCGACCATAATCATCCAAGTTTCTACTTATTAGACATTTGGGGTCTTATAGAAGAGATTATGACACTTATATTATTTTATTTAAAGTGTATATAAATTTGTCACATTCATGTTTTAAAAGAATATAGCATTTTAAAGATGGGTTTTTCAGACGATAAATTAATATACTATTATTATTATAAAATATAATGGATTTATATTCATCATATTATTTTATATTTAATTATTATTCCACAAATAATTATATTAAATAATTACACAAAATTGAGGTAGTAATTATTTTTTTAATGACGAGATAAAATAAATATTATTTAAAATATTTTAATAAATACAGTTTGGGATAATTATTATGTAAAATGAATTTTTTAGGTTACCTTTTCCTCTTAGGGATATAATAAAATATTTTCATCAAGTTTCACTTCTTATTTTTATAGTTTTAATAATCTATTAAATAAATAGTGTCAAAATTGACACTTGATATTTTGTCAAAATATCGTTTTCTTAAATTATTTAAAAATAATAAAACATTTCTAAAAAATATAATAATTATTAATGGGTCTAAAATGATCTAATTTAATGATTTATGGTCTAATTGACTTCAAATAAGTAAATATTTTACCTTTTTAATATTAAAATATTGGTTACCCTAGTTAAAAATTAAATAGACTTACTAATTGTTAATTAAAATGATAATTGAAAAATTGACATAAAAACTTGTCTAAATTTTATTGGTTGATGAGATTAAAACCCTATCTCATATCATATTTTTAATTGGGACATTTTTTCTTTTTTTATGTGGGGTTTGATTTTATTATAAATTAATATTTTTGAGGTTTCCAAAAGTTCCCCTCACATCAATTATAAAAGGGAACTTCCTCTATCAACACTTTACTTCATTTTGAACCTTCAATATCGACCATACCCTACCAATTTCCCTTCTAAAATTACCTAGAAACATTATATAGTGCCGAGTATTTTTCAAAGACCAACCCTAGTGCTCTAAGAGGAGATTTAGAGGAAGCACATCGAAGAATAGTTAATATCATTTACAGATTCTTTCAAACCAATTTCTTCTTCTACTTCCACCACATAAGTTGTTTAATTATAAATTAATAAATACAGTAGTACTTATATACTAAGAGTTTAGTATGATTATGAAACAACCATATTCCACCTTCTACCCATCCTATAAGAAATGAAATCATTGTGCGTGCATACGTACGACTTACCGTCTCCATGCTGTGGTGTAATCCGTTTTTCACCACCACCTTGCATGGATGGGTATAATGATGGAATTAATTAATATATATAGGATTAATATAAAATGATATTGATTCTTAGATACTATACACCACCAAATTTAATACAATTCAATAATTATGTGAACAATATCATCTCTCGTGTGTATGTACGACTTACCTTCTCCACGGCGCGATGTGATTCATTATACATAATTTTCACTAAAGAATGATTATATAAATGAATTTAAGGAATAAATATAATATATATTATTATAATAAAATGATTTAAATAATATAACTATAACCTAAAAAAGAGGAAAAATAACTTATCTGATAAAATATGCATAAGAAACATAAAGTAGTTAATACCTGAATAACGAGTAACAATGAAATGTTACTAAAAAACTGATGAAAATATGATAATAAATGTTGTCATAAAAATTATTATGATTTTGAAATAAACCATAAACATTATTTAAGTCTTTATACTAGAGTTTTGGATATATACATATCATATCAGACCTAAGGTAAGGGATAACTTTGCAAATCTCATTTTTATTTGAGATTGTTTATTCATAAGTATTTACTGGGTTATATTTATCATTAACGTCCATATTTCCTAAATATGTATTTTAAAATATTCTTTATATCCTTATGTAATTTATTAAAATCAATTTTACCCATTGGTTAATTTTTATTAAATGGTATGAATGGAATCTTTGGTTATTTTCAGTACGACGTACATTTTTTACTTTTTCAGCAAAAGTACGAGGATAATGTTTTTTTATTGTGTATGGAATGAACATATTTTTTTGATTTCATAATTACTTATTTAATTAAAGATTCCCCTACAATATTACAAGTTCATTTTCACATAAAATAATTTCTTCTAAAATTTTGTGGAATTTGAGGAAGGAATATGTTTTTGAAGAAGAAAATATATTTTCCTCAAGAATTAATTTCAAGTGTTTTTCAAAATTATTTTCCATCTAAGATGACACTATTTAAATAGGGTTATATTTATATTCCTATTATTTCTATGATTTAATTGTTTTTATGAAGGAATATTATTTTAGAAATCCATATATTTTATATCAATTATGAGGGAATGATGTTTAAGAAACCCATTTTATTTCATGGGTTATGCTGTGTTGAATGTTTTTATGTGTTTGTGGAACACGTAAGAATAGTTTCATTATGATATGGGTGGGACCTATATCTTCCCTTAATGCATTGGGTAATGATTTATATCTCATGATATTGACTTTATTGGAATTACAAGTAAATCTGGTTTAGTAATATAGCCCTAGAATGAGGAGTGAACCGAGTTCAGTAATGGACTTTGTCCGTTATGATGGTCTGGGCAATGAGCCTTGGATAATATGAAATAATTTTCTAGGATTATGTGTGTATGCCCCAAAATTTCATGTCTTATGTTTTGACTATTGGGTTTACATTTCACTTTTATGATTTATCCTATGATATGATATTATGATCTTTTATATGCAGGATAAGATTTTCAAATGTTATGTTCTTATGATTATGATATGATTGATATGTTCCTTTTTTACCCTTACTAAGAATTTGAGCTCACCCTTTCATATGTTTCTTTTTCTGATTCCATGAATAAGTGTATTAATTAAGATATATCAAAAACGAGTCTAGTTATGAATACATAAGTGGGGGACAATATAGTTGTTTTATTAACGAGCTACTTATGTTTCCCAGTTTCTAAAGACACTAAACCTATATGGTCATGGCATGGTTTTTGTTATGATATGTAATAAATTTTATTCAATGTTGAAGTAAAATCTATATGTAATGTATGAGAAAATATATTAAATTAGATCGAGTACTCATGAGCTACTCATGCTTGGCTCAACAAATACTCAAACTCAGCTTGTTTTTCTTCGAGTTCAGCTCAAGCTCGAGCTACTCGAGTAAAAACACAAGTCAATTCTGAGTATTATGAAAACATAATTGAGTATCTCGCAACCCTAATCAAGCATCAAATGTATTAACATATTATTTTTATTCCATATATATTTATTTAATGTTGAGCTTGATCTTTCGATGTCAAGTAAAAAATCAAGTTTGAGCTCACATTCAAACTATATTTCATAATTAAAATTCTTTAAAATCACCATAATCAAACCGACTCAAGCCTAACCATGTGCTTGATCGAGCCCAAGTCAACCTCAAACTCAATCTTGATCTAGGAAATCAATACTCATTCGAGCATCAAGCTGAGCTGAATCACTAGGCTCAAGTTCCAAGATCGATCTAAAGTACTGATACGCTCATATTGACCTGACTTGATTCCCCCCCTAGTCGGTCCCTCAAAAATTATATAGTTTTAGCATCGATATTCTATTCTTCCTCAATATTGGTAACATCATCATGTGAAGAAGTCATTATCCGCATGAGTAGTTAAGAATTTAATTTAGATTCTATAAATGCAGCAGAGTGCACATAATATTATGAAGAAATACATACTATATTAAAAAAATACTTTAACCTATTTATTAAACTCTCTTTTTTTTTCTTTAAAGGTTGGAGGGATTTGGATCCTCTATTGTGTATCCAAATCCCCTTCTTTTGGTCCCCTATATTGAAGAAGACACTGTCTTGATTGGTTCCTTCATGAAATGATTGTGATATCCCAATGAAATGGTCATCCTCAATTGATTTTTCATCTGACCTCATAGTTATTTTATTCTCCAATAGAAAAATTGACCGATTATTGTTTTTTAGTTGTGAGACATAAAATACTTACACTACTTCTGATGCGATTATGAAGGAATCATATTTATAACCTTCCACATTGAAATTCACCTTTACGAATCCCAATTTATTGACTTTAACTACATTTTTGTTGTCAACTCATTTACAAGGTATGATCAACACTTTAAATGTTTTATTCAAGCAGTGAAAGTATTTTATGTCCCAGATCCAGAAAATAATAATTGGTCAATTATTTTGTTGACAACTAAAATAACTTTGGGGTCAGATAAAAATTCAATTGTGGGTGACCCTTTCATTGGGATGTCATAATTATTTCATGTAAGAACCAATATATAGAGTTTCTTGTACGTTAAACGAGACCACAAGGATGGGATTTGGATGCTCGATAGAGGATCCAAACCACTTCAACCTTTAAAGAAAAATAAGAGAGTTCAATGAATAGGTTAAACTGCTAATTAATATATTATGTTTTTTTCTCATAATATTATATGTTCACTACTATATTTATGTAATATGAATTAAATTTTTAACTACTGAAACATATAATAAATTCTTCACATGATGACATTACCAATCCTGAGTAAGAATAAATTTTTAATGCTAAAACTGCATAATTATTAGGCGATCAACAACATATAGATGAGAAAAAATAAGAATGGTGTAGCATCACCATGTTAACTAAAATTATCAAGGAAATGAGAAAAGGTATAAAATTTTAGGTAGGATGGAATAAATACAGCGAACCTATTAACCCCCACAAGTCAATGTTCATTAGTTTTACTAGGGTCACAACAAGAATGCACATTCCAATTGATATAGAAACTTGACACAATGTCATGTCATCATTGAACACAACCATTTGGGAAGATATTAGGGTAATGTTACAATGTACTTTCTCTATTTTACAAATAAATTATATAATGAAACATTGATTTACCTTTCATTATCCCTTGCAGAGTTTGTTTATTTTAGATGATTTTTGTGAGAAATATGTCTTAATAGTCATTGAACATGCTCATAGATTCTTCCAAAAACCTATTACAATGCATCATCTCAAGTATGATGATGGAAATGTAAATCCACATCCACCAACTATGTATACACACATTATAAACTAGGAAACAAGGAAGGATTTCATTATCCATCATGATGATAAATCATTTCAGGTGCATTGTAATCGATAATATTTTTTTTTGAAAATATTTATTTTATCTACTTGGATTTAAAATTTTTATTTTATGAAATAATAAAGGAGTTATGAAAATAAGCAATGTGCATCAAAACCAATATACCCATACTATAAATAAAGGATGGGGTATGCTTCACTGGAGAAGAAAATGGTATATGTTATAAATTTATTGTAAATTTTTTATGCAATATGAAACAACATATGTTTTTTTATATGTAGATTGATGAATTATAATCCAAAACCACTTCCATCCCTTATCATATGCTATGGAAGAATCCTCATGTAAATAAAGAGGGTAAAATAGTATATGAAAACACACAAGTAGTATGAGAATCATGTGTAAGTATGACATAATAGTAATTTTTTGTGATTTATAATAGTATTTCAAAAAATATGTATTTACATTTTTAAGTTTTTTATGTGGTTTAGACATAAGAATCAACATTGACTGTACCTGATGGAAAACTACTTTCATTATCTTTGAAGTGACCAGAAAAATATGACCGTGTTAAAGGTGCTGGTTTTATAGTTTCACCTCAAAAATATTTCGAGAGGAAGAATACACAAGGTGATACATATGTTATTATGAAAGGAATGGAAGTGTAGATAGATTCATTGAGATATTTTATTAATAATTGTGATTTGGAGGATCAATGTATGAAAAAGGATCAAAGAAAACCAGTAGTGGAACCAAAAATGGTACATGAAGAGCCACCTAACCCCATCGACTTTGAGTCTAGAAATTCCCCTCAATCGCATGCCTTACCTGGGGTAATCAATTTTTTCATAAATATTTCTCATAAATGTGAAGAAATCAACTTTTGATAACTTTATGTTTACTAAAATTATATAGGGTAAAATTTAATGTGATTTTTATCTATCCACACCAACACGTCGCCTTATTGTGAGGGGCTTGGTTTACAATATCCCATAAGACATTCTACACAATAAACAACTCCCAAAAGATCATGTGAGAGTGATATTGAAGTAGATAACGTGCTGAACACTGAGTTACATATTCCTCTTGATGATCTAGATATTACAATGGTTGATAATTCCATTACAACTTTCATAGGATTAAAATATAATATTATAAATATACATGAGGTACACCCTTAAAAAATTTTAACAAATAAAAAACATTTAATAGTTGATGAAAAATGTCTGAAATGAGGTATGATATTACAAAAAGAAGAAATGATAGGGAAATAGAAGGTTAGATCAAGAAAATCAAATGGATCAACCCAGAAAGAAAAAAGACCTTTTGATAGTACCGTATTCTGCTAGTTCCACTACTGGATATATTAACATTACAAGTTCACGTAGATACAACATTAAAAGATGGAAATATTTACTAAATTGGATATAAATAAGAAATGTTTCGACATTCCATTATAGCAATGGTTGGTATGGGGAGTATGAATGAGATTATCAATTTTCAATGGTCGGGAGACTCATTTTGGTATTCATACATGAGGTAGATTTTCAAAATCTGTCTTTCCAAAAAATGATCCGCTATGTTCATTATAATTTATAACTATTCATATTTTCTGTAGGTGTATATATTATTACTATATAAAGGTAAAACCATAATAATCACAATTTGGACTCATTAATATTACTATAATTTCAATGAAACACTTTCTTTAGAATTAGAATAAATTGACAAGAAAAAAGATAGACTAAGAAAGGAATTTGAAAAAAAATAATCTATGACATACTCCTCTTGATTCCTAAAATTCAGGGGTTAAACTCCAAAATATAATCATTGAAAATATATTTTTCTCTTTTTTCATTATATATTTGTTTAAGATACATTGGATTCTCAACCTAATGAATTTGGATATGAGAAATGTTTATTTTTTGGATCCAAATAATGGATTTCCATCAAACCAACCACACATGTAGTCTATTTTTTTTAATGAACATGAATCAATATTTTATAGATAAACTTAAAATTACACATTTTAGTTTTTGTTTTAATGATAATTTTTTATGACCGGGTGATCTATAAATATCGCCTAAATCATGGTAAGAGGTCAGTGACTGAACGCAAGAAGCCTGAAGGATTTCCTCTAATGGAAACAAATTAAGGTATATATAGTACGATTTATCTATCAAAACATATTTAAAAACAATTTACTTATTTTGTTCATTGTTTATGTAGTTTCCGAAGAAAAATAATTACAATTATTGTGAATATCATGCTTCAAATTTTATGAATGGTATCATATACCATTAAAAAACAAGTATCACCGAACAGGTAATTTCGAGAGGTAATTAAAATTTCATTTAACATATTTATTAATCATTTGTTTCTCTATATTTTCTTAGTAATACCAGGACCTCCAATAGTCTATATATTTGAAAGAATAAGTAATTTTTTTAGAGATCAGTGATTAGAGTACATTGTGTCAGGATTTTTGTCGATACCAAGTTGAGTTCATTACCTATTATGTTTGTAATCTAGTATATTCAATGATATTAGAGATGCTTTTGGGTTGTGAAACCTTAGTATCACAATAAGAAACATTTGGGATGTGAAACACTGGTATCAAAATTCTTAGATATTATTTTTCTGAAAATATAATTCATATAGTATTAGAATTATATTACTTATATTTTTATTCTAATATTAAATTTTTAATGTCTCAATGTAGAAAATGAGGAATTAACTAACTCAAAGTGCATGTATTCAATATAAGTTCCATTTTTGTTAAAAAAGGATGAAACTTTGTCAAAATAAAGAAAACAAGTTCGGATTGTTTTAAAGAATTTGTAAAATGATCATTAATTAATTTGGGAAGTTTAGGAAATGACCATACATCAATCTAAAACATGATGTGGTCATTATGACTCAAACTGAGTGTTTTCAATATAAGTTTCATTTTTCTTGAAGACACTCATCACATAGCCAAAACTAAGAAAACGGGTTCAAATTGTTTTCAAACCTTTAGTACAATGATCTATAATTTTCTAAGGATATATAAGAATCAACCACACATCAATCACACAGACGATGTGGTCGGTATGACTGAAATTGCATGATTTTAATATAAAAGTGTCATTTTAGTTTAAAATACGTGTCATATTTCCAAAACTAAGAAAATAAGATCAGTCTATTTTGAAACATTAGAAAAATGATCCAAAATTTATTTTTGATACGTATGAATCGACCATATGCCATTCTGACACATGATGTAGGAGGTATGACTTCAAGTGCATGTTTTCAATATATGTGTCATTTTTGTTTAAAATGATCTTCACATTGATAAAACAAAGGAAACAAAATTTTATGTTTTTCAAAATATAGGAAAATGAACTATAAAACATTTTTGATGTGTATGAACCAATCTAACATCAATTCGGTACAAGATGAGGTCATTGTGACCTAAAGTACATGTTTTTAATAGAAGTGTCATTTTATATTAAAACTAATATCAGATAAAAAAAACTGAGAAATTGGGATCAAATTATTTTCAACCTTTATAAAAATATCTATAATTCATTTGTGACATGTAGGATTTGATCACATGTTAATCAAACACATGATTCAGTTGGTATGAATCTAAGTGTGTTTTTTAAAATATAAAAGGGTCATTTTAGTTTAAAAGCCATGTCACATGGCCAAAACTAAGAAAAAAAGATTGGATTGATTTAAAACTCGATTAAAATTATTCATAATTCATTTTTGATGTTTAGGAATCAACCACACTTCAATCTAAATCTGGATGTGGGTGGTATGACTCGAAGTGCACATTTTCAGTATAAGTGTCGTTTTAAATTAAAATGCATGTAACATAGTCAAAACTAAGAAACTGAGCTCAAATTATTTTCAAAATTTACACTAATAATCCATAATTAATTTTTTTGTGTAGGAATAGTCTAAACATCAATCTTGGTGAGACTCAAGATGTGTTTTTTTTATATAAAAGTGTAATTTTAGTTTAAAATGCTTGTCACATTGTCAAAACTATAAAATATAGCTTAGAATGATTTTAAATTTTAGGATAATGATCCATAATACATTTTTGAAGTGTAGGAATTGACTGCATGTTAATCCAACACAAGATGTGGTTGTTATGACTCAAAGTGTGGGTTTTCAATATTAAGGTGTCATTTTAGTTTAAAATTTGCAACACATATCCAAAATTGAGAAAAATAGGTCATATTGTTTACAAAGTTTTAAACAATGATTCGTAACTCCTTTGTGACGTGTAGGAATTAACTGCACATCAATTGAACACATGATGCAGTTGGTATGACTCAAAGTGAGTGTTTTCAATATAAAAGTTTCATTTTAGTTTAAAACATGTGTTGCATGGAAAATTATTTTCAAAAATTATAAAAATGATACATAATTCATTTTTGATAGTTAAGAATATTACATATGTCAATTTGACACATGATGTGGGCAGTATGACTCGAAGTTTGTGTTTTCAATATAAGTGTCATTTTATATTAAAACACATATCACATAGTCAAAACCAAGAAATTGAGTTCAGATTAATTTCAAAATTTATGAAAATGATCCATAATTAATTAAAGATGTGTAGGAATTGATCTTACACCAATCCAACACATGCTATGTTTAGTGTGAGTTGAAGTATATATTTTCAATATAAAAGTGTCATTTTAGTTTAAAACTCACTTAAAAAAATAAGAAAACGATCTTATAATGATTTCAAACATTGTGATAATGATATATAATTAATTTTTGATTTTTTGAAATCAACCACACGTCAATCTGACAAAATATGTTCTTGTTATGAATCAAAGAGTGTGTTTTCAATATAAAAGTGTCATTTTTGTTTAAAATGTGCATTACATAGAAAAAACTAAGAAAATGAGATCATATTTTTTAAAAAAATTTAAAAAAATGATCCACAATTAATTTGTGATGTGTTGGAGTAAACTGCACCAATTGGAAGCACGATGTGGTCGATATGTCTTGAAGTGTGGGTTTTTAATATAAAATCCACATTTTAGTTTAAAATGAATGTCTCATATCAAAAAATGATAAAATAAGCTATGATTGTTTTCAAAATTTAGTAAAATTATCCATAATTCATATATTACATGTAGGTATCAACCACACATTAATCTGACACATGGTGTGGTTGTTATGACTTGAAGTGTGTGTTTTCATTATAAAAGTGTCATTTTAGTTTAGAACGCACATCACATAGCCAAAACCAAGAAAAATATCTTGAATTGTTTTCAAACATTAGGAAAATTATCCAAAATTCATTTTTTATGTGTAGAAATCAACTAAACATCAATCAGACACACATATTAGTCGGTATGACTCAAAGCACGAGTTTTTAATATGTGTTGTTTTAGTCTAAAGCATGCATCACATAGCCAAAACTGATAAAACAAGCTTATATTATTTTAATTTTTTGGGAAATGATCCATAATTCATTTTTAATGTATAGGGATCGATTTCACATAAATTTGAAACATTATGTGTGTGGTATGACTTGAAGTGTGTGTTTCCAATATAAAAGTGTCATTTTAGTTTAAAACACGCGCTTTATAGCCAAAAATTGAGAAAACTGGATCAAATTATTTTCAAAATTCTGTAAAACTATCCATTATTCAATTTTGATATGTAGTAATTGACCACACATCAATCGGACACATGATGTGGGTGGTATAACTTAATGTGTGTGTTTTCAATTTAAGTGTCATTTTACTTCAAAACACGTGTCACATAGCCAAAACTGAGTAAACAAGCTCGAATTGTTTTCAAACATTACAACAAAGATCATACCTCATTTGTGATGTGTAGGAATCAACCACTTGTAAATTCAACACATGATGGGGATAGTGTGACATGAAGTGTGTGTTTTCAATATAAAAGTGTCATTTTAGTTTAATACATGTGTGACATTATCAAAACAGAGAAGATAAGCTCAGAATGTTTTCAAAATTTCTGAAAAATAGACATAATTAGTTTTTTCAGGGTAGGAATACACAACACATAAATACTACACATGATGTGATCATTATGACTTGAAGTTCATGTTTTTAATATAAGTGTATTTTTACATTAAAACGTACATCACGTAGGAAAAATCAAGAAAAGGACCTCAAATTATTTTAAAACATTATGAAAATGACTCATATTTCATTTGTGACATGTTGGAATTGACTGCACGTTAATTGAAAACATGATGTGGTCAATAGGTCTTTAAGTGTATGTTTTCAATAAAATATTATTTTAGTTTAATATGAACATCACATAGTAAAAACCAGGAAATGAGCTCAAATTGATTTTATACCTTTGTAAAATGATCTATAATTCATTTTTGGCGTGTAGGAATCGACCACATGTCAATACAACCCACAATGTGGGTGGTATGGCTCAAAGTGTGTGTTTTTAATACAAGTATTATTTTACTTTAAAATGTGAATTGCATAGTCAAAACTACTAAAAAACTATTGGATTGTTTTCAAACATTATGCGGAATATCCATAATTCATTTGGGACATGTAGGAATCGAATTTACATCAATCTAACACATGATGTGGCTGTTGAGAATCAAAGTTTGTGTTTTCAATAAAAAGTGTCATTTTAGTTTAAAATGCATGTCACATATCCAAAACTGAGAAAATGAGATCTGATTGTTTTCAAAATTTAATAGAATGATCCATAATTCATTTATGATATATAGGAATCAATTGCACACCAATTGGACACATGACGTGGTCGGTATGATTCAAAGTGCATGTTTTCAATATAAAAGGGCCATTTAAATTTAAAACTCATGACACATTGACAAATATGAAAAAATGAGTTCGGGTTTTGTTTAAATGTTACAAAAATCATCCATAATTCATTTTTGATCTGTAGGAATTGACCACACATCAACTAGAAACAAGATGTGGGAGGTATGACTCGATGTGTATATTTTCAGTATAAGGGTCATTTTACTTTTTAACATGAATCACATAGCCAAAATTGAGAAAACAATCTTGGATTATTTTCAAACTTTATGAAAATGATACATAATTCATTTTTAACATGTAAAAATTTACAACACATATATCTAACACTCAATAGCCTAGTGTGACTTGTAGTTCATGTGTTCAATATAAAAGTTCCATTTTAGTTTAAAATGAATTTCACATTGTCAAAACTAAGTAAACAAGCTTGGATGGTTTTCAATATTTTGGAAAAGGATCCATAATTTATTTTTGATGTGTAGGAATTGACCACATACCAGTCTAACATACGATGTGGCTGGTGTCACTCAAAGTATGTGTTTTTGATAGAAAAATGTCATTTTAGTTTACAATTCACATCACATAGCCAAACCAAGGAAAAACTCTTTTATTATTTTCAAACTTTAGGACAATAATTCATAATTAATTTTCATAATGTAGGAAATGACTTCACATCTATCAGACACGTGATGTGGTCAGTATGACTCAAAGTACAAGCATTCACTATAAGTGTCCTTTAAGTTTTAAATGTGCATCACACATCCATAATCAAGAAAACAATATCATATTGTTTTCAAACTTTAGAATAATGTTCTATAATTCATTCATGACATGTAGAAATAGACCACACATTAATCCAACACATGATGCAGGTGGTATGGATCGAAGCGTGTGTTTTCTATATAGAAGTGTAATTTTTGTTTAAGGATATAATTATTAATAACTATTTAAGTAATTAAGATAATTAATAACTAATAATATCATTAATATATTCAGTAATTAATAATATAATTTATATAGATTATTAATTAATATTATAATCAATAATTTAAAATATAAGTATTAAAAAATAATATAATAGTTAATTAATATAAAATTAATAATATATTTTATCATATGTAGATTATATAACATTAAAATTAAAAATTAATTAATTTTTTATTAACTATTACTAAAATAAAAATAGTTTTTATTGTAGGTACAATCTTTTGTATAGAGGTTAACCATTGAAAAAATCCTATAAGTGTTTTGATTTTTTATATTGTTTTATAATTTTTTTGATTAATTGTAAATATGAAATCAATTTAAATATTTTTTATGTAAATTTTAAATTTTAAATAATGTTTCATTTTAATATTGGTATTAAAATAGTGTTTTCTATATATTTTTATTCCAATTTGTATATTTTCGGATTTGGTTGTTGTTTATAGGGAAAATGTAGGGTTGCAGCTTTGCAGCAGCTGCTATGACCTTTATCAGTGCTAGTGAAAGCATGATAAATGATCCCTTTATCAGTGCTAAAACAAATTTATCAATGCTAAAACACCTTTATAAGTGATTTTGTTTTAGTGATGATAAATGGGTGCTTTATTAATGTTTTCTACGATGCTAATAATGGATGCGTGTCTTCAAAGTCACCAAGATTGTCAATGTCTTATAATTGTAACAATACCCTTTTCTAGCACTGATGAAGGTTGTTTATGTAGTATTATTAATATTAATATAAAAAAAGTTACCAAAATTCATATGTTGTGCATATATTACTTTCTTATATGTTTATATATATACACATATTGTTATGGTAGAACA
Organism: Viscum album; assembly: GCA_963277665.1. Classification (NCBI taxonomy): domain Eukaryota; kingdom Viridiplantae; phylum Streptophyta; class Magnoliopsida; order Santalales; family Viscaceae; genus Viscum; species Viscum album. The sequence goes on along the minus strand of OY728153.1, from coordinate 1,814,548,911 downwards.
TATATTTTGTGACAATAATTATAAAAAATAAAAAAATAAAAAATAAAACAAAATCATAAAATATGTTAAATTATCAAAAAAACCATTTAACAAAAAACCAATTGGTACAAATATACCTATGAAACATTAAAATAATAATCACTCATATGTTTCTCCTGTAAATATTTTAAAAAAAGATTTAAACACTTTGAATTGAGTTTATAGGGTGATATATATTGTAATTAAATATTGATGTTATGAGTTATTTCTATTTAATACTTATAAATAATATACATCTTCAACTAAAATAATAATAATTTAATATTTTTGAAATACTAATTTCATATATTGATTCTCCAAAATAAAAAAATCCCATTAAAAATGACATATGTTTTCAAAGTATCCATTAAGGATATGTTTTTGTAATAATAAATGAATTCAATGGTAAAACATAATAATAAAATATGTGGTATATAAAAATAAAATATTGAATTTATGAGTTATTATATATAGAAATAAATTCTAAATATATATAATAATTATAAAAATAATAATGATAATAATAATAACAATAATAGTAATAAAAATAATAATATAATTTATATAAGGGGGACCAATGAATTTCACCACTCCCACTTTGATGCACTAAACCTTACAGTTGTGATAACACCCTGAGTGGATCTTGTTAAAAATCATTGAAAGTAGTTATCCATGTGGATATCCACCAAAATCAATAATCCTATTGACCCTCATGAATATGAAATTATGCCCTCCCTGGACTCTAACTAAATATTAATAGGGAATTAAATTCCTTCATTTAACATCCAACCAAAGAACCGTTGACACATATAATAATAATACTAATAATAACAAAAACAATAATTTTAGGAGAATTTACACTATTTCATTATTTTTTAAAAGGTGTATAAGACCCTCATAAATGTATCGTTGAAGTTGTGGAAGCATATGAGGTATATTACATCATAACATATTTTAAGGGGGTTTGTAGGAGGATCATTAACAAAGGGTGTTTGTGGTAGAAGCATCCATGAAGGGTGTTGTTTGTGTAAGGTGAAATCTATTAAAGAAGAATTTTTAGTGGGTGATATTTATGGGAGAAGTATTAATGGTGTATATAGGAGGAGAAACTATGGTGTCTCTGAGATTACCATCAACTGCTAATTGATTTTTAGACTTCTAACCCCAAAAGATAGCTTAAGTGGTGAGGGATTCCCTCATAAATATGTTTAATATGTTTCCCATTTCACATTTTGATGTGAGATAACCCAAAATCCCCCTTCGCATATAATGTTTTACATTGGGTCACCACCGATGTCAATTTAGGGTTGAGTTATCAATAACCCAGTCTTTGATACAACTATTCAGAGCTGTTAGGACTACTTACCTCAAAAGTTAACCCATCAGGTGATTGTTTCCCTCACACTTAAATTAAAAACAATTTTCCTTCCCTATTTCAATATGGTATAACCAAAAATCAATTAAGTTTATGGATTATTATTGTGGTAGGAGAACCAATAGAGGGTGATCTTCAGTGGGAAACATTATTAGTGGAAGGAGTTCATAAGAAGAACTCATCTACAGAGGTAAGAAGGAACAACTATGACAAAGTATAAGTGTGTGAGATTGATCTACCACTGCTAGGATTCTTAGATATTGTTTTACATATAAGTTATAGCTCATCTCTAATTTACCATTATTAAATTAATAATTGGCCAAATATATACATTAGAGGATTCAAAATTGAAAATGGATATAATAAAAATATATTAATGATTTTCAAACTATTATGCTAGTTAATTTAAACAAAATAAAAAATTCTTAAAATTAAGGTTTAATAAATACCAATAAATTTAAAAAGATTATCATGGTTTGATATTCCCAAATTAATTCGCATGGATATTAACTCGATCATGTTTGTTCAAAAATATAATTAATATTGAATTTATATAATACTTTTACAAACTCAGGGTTTCCCATCCCCCTGTAAAATTGTAAGAGAACAATATTACAAGAGTTTTATTTTAGTGATATTGTGTTTAGGAAGTTTCACACTAATATAGAAAACAATGATTTGGTAAAAGAGTTAATAGTTTTCCAAGGATATAACTTTGCGTAAAATCTATCAATTCCACAAAAAATGAAATAATAGAAAAAAATTAATTTTCAATATAAAAAATCCATGATATATATTTCTGGATTCTTATTGTAAAAATATAGCACTTATTGGTAAGTAACCCTATATTTTTAATAAGACATTGGGAAAATATAAAGTAAAAAAATTTAATTGAAGAATAAAATTATAGAAAAAAAAATATATAATAAATCTAGAACCATAATAATGTTTTATTATTGTGGATTACAACGTATAAAGGTTATGAACTATACCTACTAACCAATAGATTCTACAGGCGGTTGTTTTCTTGAAGTGGTATTTAAACTCTTTACAATAGTGATATGTTGTTTGTTTTTTTGACTTACAAGATAACAATGAATGTAATAATAGAAGAGTTAATCATCTGAGGTTATATAACATAAGTTGAATTATATCTCAATATAAATAAAAAAATCCATAAAACATTAGGTTATGTTCACATTGTAAAAAACATAAATTTCTCAAGAATATCCTTTAAAAATTGATTTGTTTAAAATGTAGCCTCCCAATTCTCATAGCAAGGTTATTTAATAAACTAGGAGAGGATTTTTGTATAATAATATAACCCTAATATAATAATATAAAATAAAATAAAAAAATATATCACAAAGTGTATAGTTTTTTTCTTGATTATAAAACAAAGATCCACTAACCAAAGATAACCAATGATTTTGTCATATAAAAGTGATTTTCTTATCAAGTAATTCAATTTCAAAAATTTTATCCTAGGTATATTTTTTAGATGATGAAAAATTACAATGTGATATTTTTCAACTCTATTAGCACATTAATTTTGGTAAATAATTACACTTTACTTAGAGAATATTTAATCAAAGGGGTGAAAGTGGCCATGTGGACACCCATATCATCTCATGTACAATTTCATAAAGGAAACCCATTCACTATTAACACTATGATTAATTCCCTTCTCTCCTCATTGTTTCCCCCCATCATGCACCAAACCCTACTTCATGCTCATGTCACACGCATTACTCTAACAATAATGTTCTTGAGGAATAATTCGACATTATTTGGGCTCCCAACTCCCAATACCTATATAAGAACCCCACAACCCAAACGTTTGATATGAAGTGACATGGAGTATGAGGTATAACTCTTGAATTCTTGTAATCCATTTAAAAATTCTCCAAGATCACCTATATATGATTTTCAACTCTAATAATATGGGAAAGGAAAGAAGGAAAGGGTAATCATGTCTTTTAATCAATATGACTATTCAAAGACCACTATAACCATGTCATTATTGAGACTAGCTTAAATTATACTTCATATGTGGTTCATTTGAAGGAATATTTCATGCCATCCAGGTTCCATATCTATCCCAGAAGAAGTATGACTAGGTTTACCTTAAAAAGTCATGCCTAGATCCCAAAGTCTAACCAATTGAATGCCCATTTACTCAAGACTCTAGAGAGAAATGAAACTCTATTTTCAAACCCTCATTCACATCTCCCCTAAGTGTATATAGAGGGATATTAACCCTATTCATTCCAATAGGGCCACACCCATGTCATATACCTTGGTGAAACTTTGCCTATGTGACATACCTGGGTTCCCTATTCCCATAGTTCACATAATTGTGTGCCTACTCACTTAGGTCAAATCTATGACTTATTGAGACACATGACTGGGCTAGAATTCAAGATAACTCCCTCAAATGGTATATTCCTTTGATAATTGATCTTTCTTGGTTTTCCACCCAAACTAATAAGACCTTTAGGGTGTTTATGATCATGTATTTTTTAATCAATTGGGGTTTCTACCATTAGGTGAAGGATACAACCTCCCCTGAATCATGAATATCATCTTAACTACCCTAGTTTCAAGTTATCATCCCTAGTCCACTCATTAATACATGTATAATTGGGCCTACTACTTACATTTAATCCCTTAGGTCCCCATTAATGATCACATCTTATTGACTCATTAATGAACCGAGGATACCTGCATGGGCCTCCTACCATGTGTAAGTATGAAATCTTACTCACCATTGCATATTACCTATAAATCCATTCATCCTTCCATATCTAATTATCAACATATAGGAGTTGAATACATATATATGATTCCAAATTTGAATAATCCCCAAAATCACGATTTACCCGAGTCATCTACTAGATTGAATGGGGATAAGCCTTCAATCTAATTTAGTCCCTAAGAATTCCCTCTTCCCCACAATCCATTATTGATTTATACACATATGAAAAAACCATGCATAATCCCTAAAACCTTCCTAAGTTATCCATATCCCATTTGAGTAACATCCTCAATGGAACATATCCTCTCTCACAACCCCTTGCTCGATGGGTCATATTCCATGTGAGTATCCCTTTCTCACTAGGACATATCCCCTATGAGTCCATCAATATCCTCTACTATCTAATAATTCATAGACATGATGAATCCGAAATGATAGTCCATGAATAATCCTTACTTAGTCTCTTATTATCACCCCTTTCACGGTACATGTATCCTTATCACGTGACATTAAACCGCATTGTCCAGGACACATAGGAAACCAATCTAAGTTTATATCCCAAAACATATAGGTCTTGGATTCATGATATAAAAAGTATATCAATAGGTCAAGGATGTACCACCTTAAAAGTCCAATTCAATAGGTATTGAATGCATGACGTAAAAATTCACTTCAATAGGACCTGGATGCCTAAGATTAAAAGGAAATTCAATTTTTCAGGGATATGAGAACAAAAAAGGCACCACACTATTAGTCTTATAATTTATTTAAAAGTTATAGATTATCCAATTAAGAGGTACTGAACTACATGGGTTTTGATTCCTTTTATAGGGATATATGGGAAGGCCCTATCTTGGTCCTGATCCCAACTCGACAACAACTAATGCCTCCCTTGGTGGTGAAAAATTCCATAGATCCCTACTATGTGGATATAAACCACAGTATAATTACTAGTAAAATAAAGATTAAGATCCTCTAATATATATATGAATGTTCACATTAATTAATGGTTTTTATCAATTGGTTCCCCTGAGGTAACCGATAATATGATTATTACTTCTAAATATTATAAAGTAGTTATTAAATATTTAAGATTATCCAAAACTAGGAATAAAACCCCCTAAAAAATATTCCAATATTCCATGCTTTCATACAATGTGAAACCCAAAGTAACTCTACTAATGTTCCAATGAGAATTTAACTTTGCAAAGAAGTTTCAAATTGACTTGAAACACATGGTTATGGTAGTGTTTCATAAATAAAATGGTGAACCTAACTAGAATCCTTTACTCATGAATGTGATTGATGAACCATGGTCCTACTTTTGATGTTGCATTAAATGGTTTGTTTTTTATGGTTCTTGTCCCATGTATGAACTCCTTTAAATCTAAATGAAATCACTAAACCAGATGACAGCCTGAACATATGTATTGGATACCATAAAATACATATCCTTAGATCTTGGATGAAAATTGTCATCGAATTATCAAGTTCAATTTCATTAGTGAAAACTTTAGTCTAGAAGTAATAACTTAATAGATCCATACCAACTCTGGAGGATACTTATGAAAATATTTAAGTGATAAAGCCTCATATTCCATCCAATCAATGATAGGCCATGGAAAATAAAGTGGACCTCTTATAATTAAAGATTAAAAAACCTTTCCTCCCAAATATTAGGAATATGTAAGAGGACATAAAATATGTCTCAGTGGTTTCTAATTTTTTTCCTAGGAGGGATCCCTCCATCCACTATACTCTACAACACCATACAACCCTATATTCTCACAAATATATTTGAAAGGCTACCAAAGAGATACCGACCCAAGTTATCTATGCCAGGGAACCCTGGAGGAGGTCTCTCAGAGGATTATAGAAAACTAAATTATAGAAACATGATCATATCCTTATTCGCACATAGAAGTATAAATCCTATTAATATATACAGATAGTAACTCTAGAGTTGGGTTATATCCTTCATCTCATCTAGGATGATTATTGATATATCTCAGCAAAAATAAATGAGAAATCCTATATTCTCACTTAAACCCATAAATTCTAGTGGTATATCCTCAAATATTCCCATAATAAGTCATATATCCATGTTTTAGTTTGGACTCATGAATATACCAAATATTTCCTAATGATGATCAAGAAGTATGAACATATTCTAATTTACACAGATAATACCTATTGGTATATTCTAAATGCAACATAAGATTAGGATTATATTACTTATTGGTCTAATGAAACATTAACATACTCTACTGTCAACCAAGGAGTAAACCCGTATTCTTGTCCTCTCTCACTAATACCATAATCATATACTGAAAACAATCATGGACTAAGCATAAATTCCAACTTAGAGTTGTGAATCACATCAATTTAATTTGGAGGAAACAATGAAGAAGTACCATATTCCTACCCACTATAAAGAAGTACAGAGACATATTATGGTGGAAGATATGGAGTTTTCATGGATGGATCCTACTCATGAGGGTTATTTTCCTCATTGTACAACAAATATTATGATAAGTGTTCCAAACACGATCACCCAACATAGAATACTTGGAGGGGATTCTCACTAAAGGAAATATGTAATTGAGTTGTAGAATTATTTACATTCCATTATCAATGCTGATATCCACTGTTATCTTTGAATTATTTTAAAAATAGTCTAATAATTTTCACACTCTATCTATAAGATAAGGAATCTATGTTCCTAGAGGTAATTTCCATTACATCATGATCAGTAACTATGGAGTTACTTCCCAGAGTTACCACTACAGAGGCCTCTATGTGGTTATAGAAAGATCAATAATAAAGGCACAAATCATGATTTGACTTAAAAAGTTCCTCTATATATGATGAAGATCAATAGATAAGGAGGCAACTGCATTACCAAATCTATAACAACCAGTAATTATAGAGACCCTCCTTGTGGGAACCATGATGATAAACATAGAGGTCTTCTGCAAGATATATATTGTAGTGATATTACCTATAATAGAGAATAAATCCTATGTATAGGTCCTCCCCATGATGGTGAATTAAAAATGAACAATCATAGCGGTACTCCCTATGTTTAAGCTTCTTTTAATATTCCCTCATACCGATAGGTACTCAATATACTAATGTTGACTACATAAAGTGCCTCATCATTAGCTAGTGACATCTCATCTAAGTGGAAATGTTTCCTAAGGTGATGATAATCATATATGACTCTTTTTGATCACTTAACCTTGGATAAAACTAAGGATATTCTGACTAATCCCACACTTCATGATATAGTAGTGGAGAATCAAACTTTATGGATAGATCAAGAAAATGAACCTCTTACTGAGGATGGAGATAACTCCATGGTCATGTGGAAGGTGTTGGTTGAGAGAGAAAACTAATCTTGTTATGGTATATCATTACTCTACACGATTGAATTATTAATAAGTTTAAACATTAATATATACCTCACTTCCATTATAACTTGTATCTAACTTCCCATCAGATTAAAGGAAAAATGCCTACCCTATAGGGAGTACACTAACTATATTGAGATTATAAATTAGCTCATCCAAAAACCTATCATTACATCCTTTTTTGATGTATGGAAACTTAATACGGGGATACAATGTGACGGTATCTAACAATCCCTCCTCAAAATAATGAAGGCACATTTCCTGATAATCACAGAAATCCCATATGACATGCATATTAGAGGGTGGGGTGAATATAGTGATTTGAGTTTAAAATCACTCATAGTCTAATGAGGTCTTTTTGGGAAAAAATATTGCAATGTGAATTATTCTGGATTGGTCTCCGACCTTGGGTTTTCATTTTATGGTTTTTCTATCCAAACAAATTAGCCTATCCTCAAATCCCAGAAGAGGCGCACTTAGTAGAAGTGATCTGTTGATAGGATCCTATATCAAGTATCCGAGAAGTTTGAACATTCCTCCAATTTTGGGAATAAAAACATTCAACCATAAAGCATCCCTTAGTGGAAATAAAATCTCATCCCATACTTGAAATTTATATAACCCATGAAATAATAGAGGCTTTAAAGGTTAAGAATTCCAAATTTATGTCTACTTTAGTAACAATACCTGAAAAACCCCAACCTAAAGAGAGAAAGGAATTTTTACAACCACCACCTCCCCTAAGATCATCAAATGCAAAGTAGATATAGGATGAGATGGTGGTAGAATAAAACCAACCCTAACACATAGGTATGGGTAAATTATTACCCAACCTACTCTTGGAAAGTCAGTATTTTAAAAATTGGGAAGAATTTCATAGGAATAACCTCCCGGTTCCTTATACTATGTAATCAATATCCCTCATTGTGATAACATTAATTTAAATCCATAAGAGGCTCTCTCAGGATCACTATCTAAAAATAACTTCCCAATGAACATTAGAAAGAAAGGTGAGTCCTCTCAGGGGACTTAAAACAAAGTTGGTCTCTATGAATAAATATATAAAAGAGGAATATGATCTATTAATTTAAGGACATTTTAAGGATGATAAATCCACTAAAACTCTGATGAGGGAATGATTCTTACTTCACATATTATGTCTAATTTTTTTATTAATTTCATACCCATGGATAGATAGAGAATGTCGGCCCAACTAGATAAAATTCCCTAATAGGGGTGGGTCAATTAGGGTATGACATATTAAAACAAATTCCCCTTTGGATCTTGTTTTATCATTAAACAAATTACACTTCTCTATATTTCCCGTAGCAATGTATGAGATGAAATGAAAACATGCACGAAATACAACAATTTTACTTGGTTCACCCAAACTAGGATACATCCAAGGATAATACATAGGAAATGTTACTATGTAATAAATCCACTAAATAAAAATACTATTATAATATTTAGAGTAGACACACCATCCTTCCTAGTTCATTACCAATCAAAATTTGAAATCTCACTACTCTCTCAACCAATGTGTGATCACTACTCCATCAAAAGTCCATTCTATTGACCACTTGAATCAATATAGTTTAAACCTAATTTTGGGCACCATGAAGCTCTACTTTCATTAAATCTAGAAATACCTCTTTTCCCTATAATTTCCAGAAAATCCCTTTAGGTTCATATAATATTCACTTCCATTAAACCCCTTTCTTAACTTTTATGAAACTACCCGATTATTCAAGAAACTTTTCAAACCTTCATAAAAATTTTACATCCAGAATACTAACAACCACTCATGAATCTTTATAAGATTTAATGAAACTTCCTTCATCCATGAAACTAATGTTCTTATGAATCCTTCTCACAGATAAATATTTTATTAAATTACTTCATGAGTTTATAGCCTTTGGATTATTTTCAATGCTTCCTCTATTCAATTGTATAGGGGTATCCACCTATTTATAGACATTTCCCCATCTTTGTAAAACTTTCAAACATTCCACCACCATTTCACAAAACGCTTCATTCGTATTCAATAAACTACCTTTCTTTTCAAAACTTTAGTGAAATTTTACATTCATGAAACGTTTCATAATTTTATAACTTACTGACTTTTTACATCAAGGATCAATAGTATTCCATGAAGAATTATTTCAAGAATATACAAAACTTCATGAAACAAATTTGTTTTTGAATTCCAAACCATTTCTATATTTTCCTATGTAATAACTAAAAATCCATCTTTTATGAAACATTCCCATTTCACCAAATTTTGACCCCAAAAATATAGAAAACACTGGGAAATGATGCCAGATTTTTTACGCAATTTATTTTACCACATCTAGATCTTCCATACCTATTTCATGGAAATTTTCAACATAACCAGCCAAAAAATATTTTGAAACTCTACTACTAAACTTGGCAACCTTCTTTATCAATAAACACAATTAACCAAAAAGAAATGGAAAGTTTTTGTGAGGGGTTTTTTTTACAAAAGAGCATGATTATAACATAGATGACGATGATGGGAATACATCCATTTTAAAAATGGGTTACACCAAAGTACAGGAAGAATAAATGAATTCTAAATATTAGAGATAAACTCATGACTTGAGAGATTCTCTAATAATTCCCCTACAACCTTCCTGGTTAGCATTGGCCAATGATAAATTAAAATACATGACTATATTATATCCACCACCCAAAGAAGACTCTCCTAATTTCATTGTTTGGAATATTTATCGATATGAAATAAATTTGGAGAATCCGAAATTAATCAATGATGAATTACTCATAGGTTATATTCACATTGAGTGTAACTCCTAATATGAGGCTAATATATTTCCATAAGAAATTCCCACACAATAAGTGGGAACTTCTAAAACATCAAGAGTAGAGTCTAGTAATTTTTCCAACTTGGGTCCCATTCAAACTATTTATCTAACACCTTGTTGTTAATAGCTACCAAGAATATAATTCCTCGGGGTATTAATCACCACCATTTTGGGTAGAGTACCATGGGGAAACTCAATCTGAATATTAATAATAGACATATGTGGTCCTACTATATCTAGATCTTCCCATTTCTTATACTTGACAACCATACCAGGAGATGGTAACATAAAAAATTCTTTAATACATAGAATACATTGCTTCTCAGATGGAATCCATGATGGTGTGATGTGTACTGATATAACTAGAGATAAAACCATACCCTGAGTCGGTGTACTTGACTCCACCGCTACCTAACTTTGGAAATCCAATGTTACCAATCTTCAATGGCATGGGAAATTTGAAGTATCATGTCATGCACTTCACATCCTAATATAGACACATGATAAGAACACCAAATCAACAAGAGGTAGAAAAATTTAGGTTATTCTTGTAGACCATGGAGGGACCAACATTCATAAAATGTAAAAAAGTAATTATAATGTCTATTTCCAACTAGGAGGATCTGTAACAATAATCCCTTTATTAATTCATCTCTAAATTGATTAATACCACTATCATTAATCTATCAAAGTATAAGATATCTGAAAATGATAGTCTTTTAGACATCATCACCATGTGTAATGTCTGGATATATTCTTTGAATAAACAACTTATGCAAGAGTAATTACTAGTGAAATTAAGAGAAAATATCTCATATTATTTGAAAATAATTATAATCTTCTTAAATAACCTTATAATTTTTCATGAGTTTTTAGTAGTCACCCAATGACTATAAGATTCCATCTAGTGCTCTAAGTACAAGTGTCAACCAATTCTATTAATACAAGGTAAGAATCTTGGCACTGAAGACGCTATGACTGCAATTATTAATCCAATACTGATGCCAACTCCACATCCCAAATCTTATCAATATCATACAACACCTCCTCCTAGAAAACAATGAAAATAATATCACCCTCATTATGACGGTATGAAAAATATTTCATTAGAATTTCTAGGATTAAAATAATATTTTCTATTATTTTTTAAGGGATCAAGCATTGGGTTTCTTTAAAGTGAATCTACAGATAGAATTAATAAAATTATTGGAGATAAGGAAACCAAATAAAGTTGGGATTAATGAATATCTATAATAATTCCCCTAAAACGTTATGTTGGGGATGAACATATAAGAATTATTAATCTTAAAGGGTATACTCTCAAAGATGATTGAATCTGGACAGGCCAGGTTGTGTAAACCACCTACACATTTGATATATATTTATATTGCTCTACAAAAATACGGATAGTTGAGAAATGTATAAGACAAAGGAGAAAAAAGTATTTATGGTTGGATAACCATAAATCCAAGAAAAAGGTAATGCATTATACTTAGATTACAATTGAATTAACCATTCGTGACCCCTGTTCCCTCAACAATACCAAATATGAATTATTCATCGAGTCATTATAGTCAATGACAATGAAGAGATGTGAAGGGGAAAGAGCCAATGTTGGTACATAATCCAATCTATAACCTATAGGATTTCCTACCCCAATTATCAAGAGGACGTGCACCATCCCACCAAATAGAAAAAATGAGAACCGCCCCACCAAATGGGATTCTCATCAGATGAAGATTTAAAATATTTCTTAATCAATTTCATCTACTAAACAGATCCATTCAATAATGAAGAAGACTTATATGATCCTAAGTTGTTTAACCATGATGAAGAAAGAGGTTTGAAAGGATAAGTAAATCAAGGAAGATGATGTTTTGGTAGACCCTAATATTCTCAAAACATTTCCACTAAATCTTTATATATTGGATTTGGATCCCTATAACCCAATTATGTGTAGTTTTCGATAACACAGATTTATAGTTTTGAATATTAACAAACTCTTTATCACATCATGATTGTTCTTCTGCATAACATAGTGTGTGATATTGTCCGAAGAGTAACTATCACACTAAAAGGTCATAGGAGTTCCCCACTATGATGAGAACTTGAAAGTGCTAAAAAACTATTCATATATATATGTTCTATAGCTGAATGATATCAATTGAGGGTCACAAATGATATAATCAATCATGGGTGAAGACTCGTAGGAAATTGAGGAAACTTTCCACGATGCACGCCCTTGATAATATCCAGTATATGATATTATTAGAGCAAGACCCACTAGTAGAAAATTCATATTTATATGTGTTATTGGATGCTCCTATCTATGAACATGTGTATTGATCCTCAGACTTTGTGATTATTATTCATGAGTATTATAAGTCTTGTACTTTGATGTATTGATGAAAACAGTGATGACATATCTTCGCATCGAGGTAGGGTATTATGGGTTTATAAAGAATAATATTTCATTAATTAATAATATGAGAAAGTATTTTTATCGTCTGTTCTTTAAAGGAAGTTGATAAATCAATCCTTTTTATGGAAATGATATAGCCTAAAAAAATCTATTGACATGGTCTTCTATAGGAAAGTGAGATTATGGGAAGTGAAAGAAAGAGACATTGAGCATGTAGGTTGATGACATCAGCATGAAAATTTCTTCATTAAATATACCACATTAAAGGGATTATATTGTATAGTAAGCATCTGTTAGGACCAATAGGGGCCTATATACCCTGAGAGGGGGGGTGAATCCGGGTATGGATATTCTTTTTAAAAATTCATCCTGCCCCACTGGATCTTGACCTATTTATTACAAGGGTCACTTTGTTTGCACTTGTGTGTTTATTATGATCACTTATTTTCTTCTTTATTTGATGATGATGCTTTAAATACAATGAAAGGAAGTAAGTAAGCCGACACATAGATTTATACTTGGTTCACCCTCACCGGGCTACGTCCAAGAAGCATACGCCGACAAGTTGACAGTCGTACCAAATTCAACTATTCTTCACTAGATGTGGATACGGAGTTTTGCGAACAGTCACTCTGTCCCAGGCTCACTGCCTTTACAGGGTTTAGGGTCAGCTCACTGCTTTCCCAAGGGTCACTCCCTATTTCTCTCTCTCTGGCTCACTGCCGGTGGAGAGGATCACCTTCTTCCTCTTCCTTTTCTAACTGCACCAGAAAGGATCTACTAACAGTTTATAGACTTGTAGGTCTCATAATTATCTCCAATTAATACATCCTATATTGTATGTTCATGCTCTGTTGAACTCCAACTTTCACCCGTAGATGAATCTATCTTTGCACCGAAGGTATCGGGAAAACTTCCTGCTTCCACGTAGTCTGAAAACAATGCCAAGGAATCAACCTTACTTGGCGCACAAGTCTAAGCCGACATGCAAGTATCGGCACACAAGTCACAATTGGCACGCAAGTCCAGCTCAGACACTTGTGCGACAAAATCTTCTTCAACTCTAAACTCACGCGACAAACTTACGTTTACGCCAAAACCAATACTGGCGCGCAACAAAAAACAAACGCCCTTCTTCAAATCTGGCGCACAAGTCCCACTTGCGTGACACACCACCACCTGCGCGACAACCAGACCTGTGGAAAGGGAGATCTTATTTCTCAAAGTGTTGAACTCTATTAAAAATGAGGATGGGTGGTCCTGTATTTATAGGCATTTTGAACACCCTGCATGATGGCGCCCAAGTCTCCCCTCAATGCGCAAGTCTCGTTGCACAGATCTTTTTCCCTGCAAGTCACTTGCACGGACCACTTCCAAATTTGTGCAAACCTCTTTCCTTTTCCATATTTTGAAGTTCTGATCTTGAAAAACAACAGGTGCGCAAGTTTCCAATCCTCCTAGGCACCGGCGCACAAGTCCTTTATCTTGGCGTGCAGGTCACCTACGTGACCAACTCAATACTTGCGCGACCTTTATCCTTTTTCCATATTTTGATGATCTGATCTTGAAAAACATATGGTGCGCATGTTTCAAAGCCTTCAAGTACAAGGTGTGCAAGTCCCTTTTCCAAAAACGGCCCCACCTTGTATCTGTTATTTTTGTACCACCTCTGGATCATCCATTCCTTTTTTGACTTTCTTGAATCAAACATGGATTGTTGACCGCAGCTCTTGAACTCGACATTGCACCATGAAATCCCCATTTTCAACAAAACTGTATGTCATGGTTTTCTTTGTCAACAATCACAGCATAGATGTCCACTTTGTTAATAAACACAATCGCCTCAAAAATGCTTAAATGATACCTTGAGGGATTTTCTCCCAACAGAATCCTTATGAGGTATTATGTTGTTATGACATTAACTTCATTTTCTATGGGTACCTTATCATGTTTCTAGATACTAAACATGGAATTTAGGTTGCTTCACCTAATATCACTAAGGAAGAGGCCTAGAGGGTTAAATATTAAGTGTGTCTAGAATATCTATTAAATAATATATTATTATTTATTATTTAAAAAGTTGAATAAATATCATTCCCACACTTCGATTAATAATTATTCATGTATTCTTTATCTCATATATTCTGTCAATAGTTATTTTTTTGAATATTATGTGAGAGGAATATTGAATAAATATTCATTTTATATTTAGTGAATATAATATATATTACTTTATGGGAAAATAATACAGTGATATCTATTTATTAAATAAATAGTCATTATTGAAGGATCAATAAATATTTTGGAGGAATAGTTTACTGAGTTTTTGGGTCCAGTTATAAATAATATATATTAATTATTATTTTATTAAATAATATTTAATTTAATTATCAAGTTAAGAACATGTACAGGAAATAATAATAATAATAATATTTTAGAAATGGGGTTTTTCAAGGGATTAAATAAGTATTAATGGTCACTTTGGAAAATATTTCTTTCTACAACCTAGAAGTATTTAAACCCAATATTATTGTTTTTTCAAGTAGGACAATTCATTTTGTGTGGTGTACAATTACAACAAGAGACAATTCTATACCTCTCCACGAACGCTCCCAAGAATATAGGTTTATCTTCCTCCACCACACACTCCCTAGTCTAGATAGATAAAGAAGAATGTTTTGGAAGTGATTCTCATAGAGATCGAAGGCGAACGATGCAAGCGATAGGATCTTCTATGCTAGCACCTTGAATATTCCTACGATAATGTTCAAGGATTTTTAGAACACATGTGGATCATCACTAGAGAGAATCTTCTCTGGATTTCTATAGTGTAATGACTGTAAAACATAGATACATTGTCTGGTCCATCAACAAAAAATAATTCATGAAAGGCTATTCTTTAATTTATTAAAATAATTATAAATAATATGAGATGATCCTCAATTTGGTTCTAGAATTTTATCTATTTTCTATCTTCATTGATTCAATTTCATTGGTCATGAAATTTATCATTGTGTATATTTCAGATTAAACCTCGATCATGAGAAAATTGTTTTTGGGACTGATCCATCATAGGTTTTCACTGCACCCAAAACCTTCAAGTGTTATTAGAGTGTTCACATAATTATTTATAGTTATTTATATATCATTGATTGATTTATGAATTTGAGATTTAGTTTTTAATTCAAGTTTAATAATTCTTTTAATTTGAATTGTGAGATCTACTTCTTCCCCTTTTGTTTCTCATAGATCTAATCAAATCAATTCATATTATGAATGAAATAAAATAAAAGAACTCATATGGAGGACCCGAGGATTCTAGATTGATAACATAAGAGTACATGTAATGTAATTGAAGTTAGAAACCATTTACTAGTGTTAAATGCTCCATGAATTAATTTATAAATAATTAAAACCATGTGCATTGAATGCATGTAGTGAATTTAATTTCCTACACCACATGTTGACCAGGCCAGACTAGTGCATGGTCAGTCGGAGTACACCCTGGTTATCCCACATACAAGGTGTGTCATCCTTTATGTCATAGAAAGGACAAGTATTTTCATACACAGACTACATAATTGGTGATTGTGTAACTCAGAGACCAGATACTGTGTATCCCTTGTACATTCCATGTACTCCAATTTTTCCGAGGCATGATATATAGGATGAGTCCCTAGGCATGTCACTCAGATAAATGGTGAGAGATGTACACTTTGTGTATCTTGTACACCCCATGTATGTATACCAAATTACATAGAAATAAAATTAATCTGTTATACTTTTTAAACCCTATCGACATGTACTTGTGTGTGTTCATTAATTTGATAAGACATGCCATGTGATGGGTTTTAATATACATATAAATGTTTAAATTATTTCAATGTAATATTTATATCTACATTTCATATGTGAATCATATTACAGTTATTTCTCTATGTGTATTGAAGCATAATAAATTATGAAAATATCATATAATTCATGTAATAATTAAGTTGAGAGTACATATCATAAAAGTATGTGATAAGTCATGTATTCCATATATAACGAGATTAAATATTATATGATTATAATACATGTAGGGTATATTCGGATAGGTATTCACCATGTTTCCTCCAAGGTACATTTATGCACACATTTAATTTTAAATAAATTTATTTAATTTGTTTAAAATTATGATGGATGAGAAATTATCAAACGATTTTCTTCATGATGTTAGGAATGTTATTAATAATTACACATTTATTAGTTGGGATGATCTTCTCATATGGGAGACATAAAATATTGGGACTCTTACGATAATGAAATTTTATTGTAATTTGATTGAAGGTACTCAACATGGATGGCTTAGAAAGATATATAAAACTTGAATTATGTCATTTTTTTCATGTTGATATGGAGTATGGATCATTGAAAATTTCCTATTGATGTTTTGTTACAAGATGTTGGTATCTATTTATGCTCAATATGTGATCTTTTTCAGCAACATAGAGAAGATATCAACCATCTATTCTTCAGTTTTACCACTACCACAACAATATTAAAATTTGTATTCACTATCTTTGATGTTAAATTTCCCTGGACTAACTCCATTATGGTATGAATATAGTAATGTTTTAATGTTATTCTATCAATGAATCTCCTCAATCTTTTTTAGATTTCTTATACTTAAATTATTAACTTGATCTATAGGATTCGTAATGATTTCATACATGAAAACAATACTTTCAATATCCATGCTGCTCATTTATATATTGTCACAAAAATTATAGAAGAAAAATCCATCAATATGTGTAGATGAAACAATTTAGTTCATGATATATCGGTTCTGAGACGTCTTGGTATTACAACATTTTGTCCATACCTGCGTGGAACACTTGAAGTTTTCTGGATCTCCCCACTCATATGGAATGGATCAAATGTAATATAGACAGGGAATCCAAGGGTAATATAGGAATTTCAAGCTATGGGGAAGCCTTCATGGATTCAAATGTTGATATAATGGTATGTCTTGATGGATATGGTGGAATTTCAACATCCTTATAAGAAGATATGTTGGCTCTAATAAATGCAGTGAACATAGATATGAAAAAAAGATGGAACAAGATATGGTTTGAATGTGACTCTATTCTCTTGGTTCAAGGAGTTAGAAATAGACAACATCAACTATCATGGAAACTAATTTTCCACTAGATTAACTACATTGAGTCCCTCTCAATAATGATCTTCTTTAATCTTGCATGTCTTCCATGAAGGCATTTATCTTTCAGATGGTCTGGCAAACAAAGGATTTGATATTGATGGTTGTGTTTTTTCTTATTATCTCCTAAATGAAATCATGCCCCTATTCTAAAGGTATTTTTTTTTAAAATTCCATATTTTTTACTTTTTAAACTCTCTTAATTTCTTTAATGACGGATGAGAATATCAAGAAAATTCATATAAGAATTAAGATAAATGAATTGATTAATTAAAGAAGATAATTAATTGATTCGGATATGATTTATCTTAAATAATAATGATTAAGAATTGAATTCTAGTTTTATTAAATATGCAATTCATTTCATGCATATGGATGATCATTTTCATAGACCAGACCTTTGTATGAGATTGGTTTAATTTAATTTGTTATTAAATTTAATTTTTGGCATGCACACCTTCACTCTTCATATTATGTAAGGTTATACATTCCCAAGGTTTATTTTAGATAAACCATTTCCCCCTCACTTTTATGTGAGTAAAATAATATGTAATGGATGGAGCTCCTTATCTAGTGGAGGCAGTTCAAGTTTGGAGTTGAGGTAAAACCAATCTAGGAGAGATACAGAGGTGGAAAAGTGGAACACTGTAAAAAAACCATAATTATTGCAATGTGTTTTCCCCCAGGTCAACGGTTAGTTTATCAAATGCTAGATAAACTAATCATTAGTAAAATCTCATGATGATGCCACTTTATTATTTTATTTCTTCATAGTTTCCGGGTTATTTCATTATGGATGTTTTTTCATGATCACATGAATTAATGATCTAACAAGCATGTAATATAGAACTAAAATAACTTATCATATGCATAAATATTATATAATATATGGTTAATCAATTCAGTAAATCCACTTTATATTAAAAATCATGTGATAAAGATAATAATTTTAAATTTTTACATAAAAGATAAAATTCATCAATTATATATTAATTTGGTATAGACTTCAAACACTTCATTTAAAATCAATCTATATTACAACGTGATTGAGTTGCCAATGTTGGGGTGCTTTCAATTATCAAGGAGTTATAACATATATTTTCTGGGTTGAATTAACTCAGTGCACATCAAGGGTTGACTTCCAAAGTAGGACTTGGTGTAACTAAGAGGAAAGGGTTGAGGAAATCTAATTTAAGGATTTTAGTATTGGGGATTCCAATAAATAGATTAATTATTTGTGAGTTAATGTAGTTGGAATTTATAATTACTTACTACAATCATGCAATTTTCTTGACAAACCAAATTTAGGGTAATGATACTAGGAATATGGATCCTTTCCACTAGAATGTCCAAGAAAAATGATATTCCAAATTCAATGGTGAGCGATATTGGGTTTTGATAAAATAGATGAAGATTAATAAATATAATATTTGTTTATTTTTCTAAATTTTCTCAGATAACGTACTAAAAATCTTCTAATATTTTTTTATAAAAAAAAATAAAAATTAAATCAAACATATCATTTTGATACATACTTGTTAAATATAACCTTCTTACTAGAAAAAAAATTACAAGAGTGTCAATGGTGCTTACACATCATCATTCACCAAGAAAGGAAATTTTATGTGTTGGAAGAACCTATTCTTAAAGTGTTTAGAAATGAGGCTAGTGGGGAGGAGTTTTGTCTCTTGAGAAACTTTTTGATGATGATATATATGTTTAGTATTTCATGCTATCATCTATGACCAATGAGATTTTAAAGAAACATGTGGACATGGATGCATATAGAATGATGTCTCACCTACAAGATCTATATCAAGAGAATTTGAGATAAGAGAGATAAGAGATCTCCAACACATTGTTTATAACTAATCTTGGAGAGTCTGCACCAGTTGGGCCTCATGTATTCTATCATATTGGATATATTGAATTCTTAAAAATATTAGGTATTAAATTCACAAATGAGTTGCATACATATCTCAAAATTTTATCATTTTTCAAGACCTTACATAGTTTTATTACTAATAATAATATGAAAAATAATGAGGAGAGTCTTTAGTAACATCTTACTTTGATTCTCCAAGTGGACAAGGATATGGGGAATGATAAACTTGTGATCCTTATGGTGAATAATTAAAGGAAGGAAAAGTTGAAGGGGCCCAAGAATAATAACAAGTCGAAAGATCCCAAGTACTGTACTTCCAAGAAGAGGATGATCTGGAGGTAGGGAAAGGAAAAGTAAGTAGTATGTTTTTCATGTGGTATGCTAGGCCCTCAGAAGAGGAACTGAACCCATAAGTAAGGGGAAGATAAAGTTTCATTCATTATCGAGTGTAATCTTTAAATATCTACACACTAGATGTTAGATATAGCTTACATTGCCCACATTTGTATCCAAATGTCGGAGAGTAGTATATTATGAAGGATTTCCAGAAGATTGGTGGATTTTAGAGCTGATAATGGTGCGAGATTCACTGCTATCAACATTAGTGACGACCATCATTCATTTCTAATGAGAATGATTTTGGTTTTAAAAGATGATTATCATGTACCAATAGTTACCAAGAACATAATTTATATATCATACATAGATGTAGATGGGTATATATTTAGGTCTGGAAATAATATTTGTTTTTTTATAAAGACAACATATGTTATGGTATGACACATTTAAATAATGGTCTTTATGTATTAAATTACAAAAAACAGAGTTTTTTCAAAAGCTAATTAATCATATTCACATGACTCATATAACACCCAACTATGGAATCACTATATTGGTCATGTAAATGAGAATAATTTAAAAAATCTATGTCAAGATAGTTATTTAGAATCATCTGAGAAAAAAAGGACTTGAATATGTCTTGCTTGTTTACAAGAAAAAATGAACAAACCACCATTCATTAGATAGGTTGGAAGGGACATAGATATTATATGATTAGTACACACTAATGTTTGTGGACCATTTTTAGTAGAATATAGAGGTGGGTATTATTACTTCAAAACTTTTATTAATGACCTATGTATATATGTTTATGTACTTGATGATTTATAAGTCCATGCCCTTTGAGAAATTAAAGGAATTCAAGAATGAAATAGAGAATCAAATTGTAAACAATATAAAAAATATTCAATTAGATTTAGGTGGTGTATTAACAAAGATTTTATAAACTTTATATGGGAGTTTGGGATTCTATATCAACTCACCCCACCATACACACCATAGTGGAATGGTGTTAGTTAAAGGAGGAACCATACCTTATTAGACATGGTAAGTTCGATAATGAGTCATGTAGATCTTCCATTATCTTTTTTGAGATTTCAATTAAAAAATGTAGAATATAAATTAAACCAAGTACAAACTAATGTGAAAAATGGAATTCACTTCAAGTTATAGAGTACAAATAAACCTGTGTTGACGCATACACAATGACGGGGTTGTGATGAATTTGTTAAAGCCTTATCTGGTAAAAAACTAGCACCCCATGGAATAAAGTGTATATTTATAGGGTATCCCAAGGGTCAAAAGGGACAATAACTATAAAAACCTTTAGATAAGAAAGTTATTGTCTCTAGAAAATCCGCCTTTCTTGAGAGGGAGTATATCCTCATAAAGGACGGTGGGAGAAAGATTGATTTCGGTGAAGTTAATGATGAAGATACACAAGAGTTGGTAAAATAATAGGTTCCAGAGGTCCCCATGGAATAACTAGTTCTTGAAATACAAGTACTATATAGGAACACAAGAGAGGTAAGAGAACCATAGAGGTAAAGTTTTCTAGTCACCAAATACGGTGATACATTATTGGTTGAAAATGATAAAACTCTCAACTAAAAATAGGTAGTAGAGATATCAGAAGCTATAAGATGGAAAGAATCCATGAATTCTGAAATGGGATCCATGTATCAGAATCATGTTTGGGTTTTGGTCGATGCACTAATTGATATAAAGATTATAGGGTAAAAATGGGTATTCAAGAGATAATTGGACATAAAAGTTAAAAGTAAATACTTTTAAAGTAAGGCTAGTGGATAAAGGTTTTAAAAATAATCAAGGAATTGACTAGGATGAAACCTTTTAACCTATGTACATGTTTAAGTCCATTAGAATTATACATTCTTTAGTAGTTTACCATGACTATGATATTTGGAAGGTGGATTTAAAAATTTTATTCCTTAATGGTAACCTTCAGGAATATTTCAATATGAAAAAACTAGAAGGTTTTGTGACTCCATGTGATGCAAAAAATATTTTTAAGTTGTAGAGATACATTTACGGATTGAAGAAATCATCCTGTTCAGGAAACATTCAATTTAATAAATCTATAAAAGAATTTATTTTCATTAATAATGAATTTGATCCATGTGTTTACAAGAGGTTTAGTGGAAACTCAGATTTTATCCTAGTAGTATTTGTTAATAATATATTACTTACTGTAAATGACATAACAATATTAAAGTATATTAAAGACTTTTAATCAAATGTTTCTTCATGGAGGACATAGGAAAAACTGCATATATTCTAGGGATCAAGATTATTCGTGATAGATCCAATATGATGATTGGACTAAGTCAATGTACATATATTGACTAGATACTAAAGGGATTTTTTATGGAACAATATAAGAGATTATTGGTTCTAGTGTCACATGGTTTACATACTTCTATGAAAATTTGTCCTTATACACAACAGAAGAAGGAGAGAATGAGTAAGACCCTATACACTTCAAGGATAATATAAATAATATATTACATGTTATTCACTAGACTTGATGTTGGATATGAATTAACAATAATAGGAAGATATCAACCTGATCCATGGGTACAACATTGGTCTTTTGACAAGTATATCATTTTTTATCTTATAATAACTCAGGATATGTTCCTGATGTATAGAGGTTATAAGAATCTAGTCATGAGGGGTTATATTGATTCTCATTTTCAAACATATCTGAATGATCTGAATTTACAGAGGATATGATTTCTATCCCAACAGAGGAGTTGTGAGATGGAAGAGTTCAAAGTATCCAATTTTCAATAATTATACAGTGGAGTATGAGTATATAGTAGCATTTTATGCAACTAAGGAAGCCTTTTGGATATGAAACTTTGTCTAGGATCTTGATGTGTCACCCAATAGTAAATAACCTATCACATTTTATTGTAATAATATTACAACAGCGACTCTTGAAAAAGAGAAAAGGTCACACCAATGAACAAATAATATACTTCTGAAGTATCATATATTGAGGAATTTTTATCATTGGGATGATGTTATTGTAACAAGAGTACCTATAAGAGAGAACATGAGGGAACTATAGATTAATGGGCAATCTCAAAGGAATATTGAGTTTCTTGTGAGAGCTAGTGGGATTAAGGTTGTTAGAAATTAGATATAGTTCAAGTGGGATTGTGTTGGAGTTGGTTCCCTAGAACCAAATTCTATACAATTTATGATAACCACAATTCATAGTTTTTAATATTAATAATCTTCTTATCACATCATGATTATTCTTCTATATACCATAGTATGTGATAATGTCCTAAGAGTAGCCATCACACTAAAATGTTATAGCAGTTCCATACTATGATGAGACCCCAATAGTGTTATGACACTATTCTTAAATATATAATATATAACAGGATGATATAATTTAAGGAACACAAATGATACATGATATTAGTTGAGGATACTCAAAAGACATTGAGGCACCTTCTCATGGTGTTCACCCTTGGTAATATCCACTATAGGATATTATGAGAATGAGACTCGCTAGTAGAAAATACACATTTATATGTTTCATTGGATACATCTATATGAAAAAATGTGATCCTTATACTTAAATATTATTATTGATGATTATTATAAATCTATTACTTTTTTGTATTGATGGAAATAATGATGACATATGTTCACGATAAGGTAAGATATTTTGGGTCTATTACGAATAATATTGCATTAACGAATAACGTGAGAAATATTTTTCCCTAATATTCTTTAATAAAAGTTGATATATCAAGCTCTTTTATTGAAATGATATATCCTAAAAAAATACATGGACATGGTTTTCTATAGGCATGTTCAATTCAGGGAAGTCAAAGGAAGATATATCGAGCATATAGGCTGATGGAACCGACCAGAAACCTATTTAATTAGAAATATCATGTTAAAGGGATTATATTACACATTAAGTGTCCATGTGAGGTATTATTTAATTGAATAATTAATTAATTTCTCTATTGGTTCCTTGGAATGTTGTTATATGCTTATCTGATAATTTAGGATGATTTACCTAATGACACTGAGAAAGTGGCCTAGAGGTTCACACACTAAGTGTGTCTAGAATCTCAGTTAAATAATATATTATTATTATTTATTATTTAACAAGGTGAATAAATATTATTCATGATCATGGGGTAATAATTATTCATTTATTCTTGATTTCATATATTCTATCAGTAGTTATTCAAGAGAATATTATGTGAGAAAAAGTATTTAATAAATATTTAATTTCTATTTAGTGAATATAATATTTATTTATTTATTGGAGAATAATGTAGTAATATTTATTTATTACATAGTCATTATTGGAGGCCCGATAAAAAATATGGAGCAATGGTGGACCGAGTTTTTGGGTTCGGTATGCAATAATATATATTAAATATTTTGATTAAATAATATTTAATTTAATTCACATGTTTAGCGCATATCGAGGAAATAAAAATATTATTATTATTTTATACATGGGGTTCCATAAGGAATTAAAAAAATATTAAAGGTAACTTCTTCAAGTATTTATTTCTAAACCCTAGAGGTATTTAAACCCAATTATATTATTTTTTTTGGCAATCCAATTTATTTTGTGTTGTTCACAATGATTGTTGGAGAGAATTATATCAATCCCTAGAGATCTCCCTATCCAGTAATTATCACAAGAGTATAGAGTGATGTTCCTCCACCATCTACTCTTGAGTCTATAGAGATCAAGGAGAACACTTTGGAAGTGATTCTCATGGGGATCAAAGGTGAACGACACAAGCAATAGGATATGTATTGCTAGCACCCAATGATTCATACAATGATGTTTAGATATTTATGTAACATGTGTGGATCACTACTAGAGGAAGTATTCTCCTGATTCCTACAACACAATAACCGAAAAATATATTTATGTTGTCAGATCCATCAATGAAGAAAGAATTCACACACGGTAATTCTTTAATTGATTAAATTAATTATAAATAATATGTTATGATCCTCTCTCTAGTTTTTAAATTTTATCCATTTTCTATTTTCATGGAATAAATAATGTTGATAATTATATTTATCATCATGTAGATATAATATTGATAATGAATCATGATAAAAAGAAAAGTTGGGTATGATCCATTACATGCATCTGCTGCACCCTAAACCTTTAATATACACAGATGAAACATGAATATACGCACTATAATGAGTTCAATGGGAACATAAATCCAATCTTGAATCATTTAGGATTCATTGGGGCCTAATAATATTGGAATACTAACTAGAATATGTATAATATTTTTCTAAAAATGAGGTGCGGAAATCTAATTCATCCCAACCCACATGTCATAAAGTTGTCCCCCAATTCAAATTATGGGAAGAAGTTTCTGACATTGTCAGCTTCGACACTTAAGAATCTATCTAGGGATAAACCTAATAATAGGAAGAATCAACTCCTATTCTAGAATTATGAAAACATGAAGCAACTAGATAACTTCAAGCTATGTTACCAATCTTTGATTCCTTTCATATATTGATGGAACTCAGGGAATCCCTTATTGATTCCCTTATAATCCTTTTAATGTTTGAACATGAATTCACTATAGTGGATGCATATTATGTATACATGGGTTATGTTGGATTCCATACGTTCATCTAATTCATGGAATAAAAATGGGAAGCTTCCATACATAGGCACATCATATCCTTGTATATATCTAGAAATCTTAGAGACATCTGCATTCATTAGACCTTAGTTGATAATGGTTTTAAGATTGATCTCATCTTAATTCGAACCCTTAAAATTATGGGTTATAATTGATTTCACGTGTCTCCATATAATATAAAATTCAAAGGATATGATAAGATCAAGTAGAAACCACTTAAAAAGACCAGGTTGAGAACTCAATTTGGATATCTCATTTTTGACTCCAAATTCATGACGGACCATCAAGACACATCATTAAACATTTTTCAAGGAATACTCTTGGTTTATAATAATTTAACAGTACCATCATCATATCAACAATGCCCAAATTAATATTATTATGGGAATTTTAGGGTGTTGTAAAGTGATAGTTCCCCCTTAGAGTCATAAAAATATCATTATATTGATGTAGGGTTCTATAAAATGAAGGGGAAATAGTAAACGGTAAATAATTCCATTTAGATTACTACCCCTAGGGACCCAGAAACAGATCATATCTATCCATAGAGAAAACATAGTTAAGAACTCATTTTTATTATAAATTATATTATAGAAAAACTCTTAATTTTGTATGTCATTGGGTCATATGGGTCATGTTATACATTATGCTAAAACACTAAATAAATTTCCTCTCATATGATACCCAAGAAGATGTTTCAATTGATTATATATCACCAAGAATTTAAAAAATTAATATATAATCTATGAAAATAAATATATCACAAATATTTTTTATCATAATACTAATCTGACCTCTATTTAGACAATCACCCAGTTATTTTTGATTGACAGAAATCAAATCCTAGAAGAATAAAGGAATGAGTTTTGGGTATATTTTCTTCCATTCTCATGGCATCAATTGCATCATATGATCCCAACCATTAAAAGACTAATTTTATCCAAAAAAATAAAATAAAACCCCATATATAATCTTTTGATTTTCAAAACATTAATCCATTTTCCACTTCCAAAAATAGAGAAGAAGAATTAGAAGAAGTGGAAGAAGATATCATGGATGATCCTCAAGAAGTTTAGGAATGATTATATAACATCATTTTTGAAATCCAACATGTTAATTTGGGTATGGAAGAAGAATTATAACTTATATTGATTAGAACCACCATGAATCTTGAAGAAAAAGATAAATTTCATTCTTAAAACAATATTAGGATGTATTTATGTGGAACTATACAAAGATTTAAATATTGAATCCTCAAGTGGATACCCATCACACAACTAGAAAATGAACCAATATACATGGTTTTAAACCAGGGGTATATCTTTCAAAACTGTGGGTATAGCCTATACCCATGATTTTGGGAACTGTGGGCAGTTAAGGCATCACAATAGACCTTTACCCATGGTTTTCACATGAATTTTGTTATACCCATACTTCCATTGAAACATGGGTATAGGTCTATACCCATGGTTTTCAAACTGTGGGTATATGTATTCCTATAAAAAAACCTATATCTATGGTTATACAAATCATTGGTATAGGTGGTTTCCTATATTTGGTAGCAGCCCCCCACCTACTTCTCCAGACACATAAACATATAAATTAAAGAAACCATAAAATATACATTCAATCTAGTATATATTTTCTACATTTAGAATCCAACCAAAAAGTTGTAATAATTTTCAAGCCATATAAAATACTAAAATATACATATACATCCATAAATAAAAATCAAATTATGTCATTACAGAATTGAATAGGTCTTCATCCTGCTATGTCAAAAAATAAGTGGATCAATATCTACTTCATCACCAAAATCCTCATACTGAACAACATGAGAAACATCATCACCAGCATCATCATCAGTAGAAACAACATCATGACCAAAAACAACAATGAAATCATTACCACCACCTTCAGCTCGATCACCACTAGGATCATCATTGGCTATACTCAGGGTATAATTCAATGAACACATCAATTCCATATATGAATCAATAGTAGTAAAATCCAATGATGTAAGTGATTGGATGATAATCGACATAAATTTTTTGGATTTTTTCAGTGATCATATTACTTATTTCATGTTCCTGTTTACTTCTTTTGTGCTCCTCTAAAGCTACTTTTTTCTTTAGCTGCTTTTTTCAGAGCATTTTGCAGCTCGACGGTCTGAGAGGCTTGAGATATGCTCTGTGAGGACCAATACCTGAATGGGATTATGTTTTTACCTGGTTGATATTGGACCTTTCCTTTGTTCTTGTCACCTAAAACCAAACTCAAATTATCATTCAGACCAAAGTTTTCATCTTATATATCATTAAAGGCCTCTTGGGAATTATTTTGAAAATATAAAAAAATATTTAATTAGTAATTTCATATAAATATTTGAAATAAAAATAAAAATCTTACAATATTTTCTTCTGTTTGTGCATTTACTACAATTCCATATTTTTTTCCTACTTGAACTAAATAATTTTGCTCGAGGTACAGGAGCTTCAATTCCCTATATAGATTGCAGAAAATGACATTGATTAGTATACACATGTTAACAATGTAAACATATTATAATCTGGAATAATATTAAAATGGAATAACATTAAAATCAATAAAAACTTCATAAAAATAAATTTTTGTAAGTCTAAAACCCTCCTATATAAATTTTAATCTACTATATGTATGCATGATATCAATTATTAGTAAAAATAAAAATTTATTGAAAAATTAATACTGATGAAACTCTTCCAAGTAACAATACTGATTACCTTTAATAAAATGTGTCAAATGATACTGATGCATTTTAAGGGATATTTAATAAAATTAAATAATATGCTCTTCAGGGAACTTGAAATATCATGATTATAAATGAGTAAGATATATTACACTGTAGACCAATTTAATATTGATAAAAAATATAATATTTATTTTTATCTCAGAAATCATGAGAATTATAAATGAGTTTTTTGTCATCTGGGATGGTGAAAGGTTTATATAGCACTTATATTCCATCAAAAAATTATAAAATTCCACACATGAGTCTATTGTCGTCCATGAAAGTGAATGTTTTACGCTATTATTTTTCTCTATATTGAAAGTTAAAAGGATTTGGATGGTGTTTAGTACCATATAGAAAGGTAAATTGTATAAAATAATGTTTTTCCTTATCTAGGAATGTGTGAGGTGTATTCCATTAAATATTCTTTATCCAGGATGGAAAAAGGTTTATATTGGAGTTTTCTATCATCAAGGAAAGTGAAAGGTTTATGCAAGAATTTTTTTTAACCAAAGAATAAGATTATGTATGAGTTTTTTATATCAAATAATTAAAAAATTTATGTTATATCTTTGTTCCATCTTGGAATTCCAAATGTTTACACTTCATTTTTCATCAATCAATGAAGGTGAAAGGGTTTTGTTAGATTTTTATATTGTCAATGAAGTAGAAAAATTAATATAGTAGTGGGATGTTACATGGTGTTGTGATTAAACTAGGAATGGTGTTTCTATATATCCTCATTTAAGAAAATAATATTTTATCCATTTTTGTGTCATGGTTTAAATATATATGTCAAGTAGTGATATACATATTTAATAAATAAGGTTTAAAAAGTCTTACATATCAATATAGAATAACATGTAGTTTAAATCTATATGATCATGGAATGAAACTAATCATTAATAATGATTCTCATAGTTTATGTCAATACAAGTGATCATTATTTGTAGTTTAATGTAATTTTTAAATTATGATGGTATATATAGTCTTAGGTTATGCAGGAAGGACTACTAAGTGTATTTTAAGGTCATGCGAGTTGGAAAATCACCATGTCATTTACTGTTAAGTAACCATGAAAATTTTCATAAAATTTATATTTGTGTGATGATGACTGTTGTAATTCCTTTTATAGAAAATATAGGGATATTTTTTCTAATATTTTAAGGTCATATAATTAATATCACTAGGTAAAAGTATCTAAAAATGGAAGGATTTTGGGACTTAATCACATGAATCTCTTATTAGGAATGCTCGATGATTGGTTTGAAGGTAGTATAAGGAGTTGTATGAATAATGGAATCTCAAAATCATGGTAATAGGAATTCTTCATGATCTATCCTAAGAATAGAAAATATAACTAGTTAAATATGTAGATGGAATCCCATGAACATTGGAATCCACTTTAACATCTATTCCAAAGATCATGGGATTGGTGGCATGCCATATCAACTTTAAAATGAAATATCCTTATTTTCATGGGAGTACAAGATTGAATATACATTGGGGAAGTAAATATAAAAGATTAAAACCATGGGTAACATCTTTTTTCAGATAAAAAATTTTCCTTATTAAGGGTTATGTGATTGAGAAAGATCAAATTATCCATTCAGTAAATGTAAAGAAAAAATCTTAAATAGTCATGCAATAATTATATGACGTAGGCTTAAATGATATCTTGTGATACAATAATTTCATGGGATGAAATGGTGTATACCCCAATGTGGGGGGTATAGAACTAGTAATCCTTACACTACTAGAAAAGGGGGCATTGGAGCCCCCCAGACTCGGGCGACCGCCATTGGCGGTTGCTATTGCTCACCATTAGCGACCGCCAATGGCGGTCGCTAAGCTGCCTAAAAAATTTCGGGGGGTTTCTGCCCCCCCCCCCCCCCCCCGCGCCCTCTCCCTCGATCTCCCTCGCCCTAACCCTCCCTCGCCGCCCTCCCTCGCGCCGCCCTCCCCTCCCCCGCCGCCCGGCCTCCCCCGCCGCCCGGCCTCCCCCGCCGCCCGGCCTCCCCCGCCGCCCGGCCTCCCCCGCCGCCCGCCCTCCCCCGCCGCCCGGCCTCCCCCGCCGCCCGCCCTCCCCTGCCGCCCGGCCTCCCCCGCCGCCTGCCATCCGCCCTCCGGCCGCCGCCCTCCGCCCTCGGGCCTCCGGCCGCCGCCCTCCGGCCTCTCGGCCCTCCCCCCCCCCACCCCGGACGGCACCCGCACCCCGGAAAGCCCCCGGCGCGCACTCCGGACCGCCCCCCGCACCCCGGACGCCTCCCCGCACCGCGGACAGCACCCCCCGCGCACTCCAGACCGCCCCCCGCACCCCGGACGCCTCCCCGCACCCCGGACAGCCCACCCCCCCCCCCCCCTCGTGCACTCCGGACCGCCCCCCGCACCCCGGACGCCTCCCCGCACCCCGGACAGCCCCCCCTGCACTCGGACACCCCCCTCCGAACCCGGACAGCCCCCCCGCACCCCGGACAACCCCCCTCCCCCCCCCCCCCCCCCGCACTCGGACACCCCCCCTCCGAACCCGGACAGCCCCCCCGCACCCCGGACAGGCCCCCCGCACCCCGGACACCCCACCCCGCACCCCCGACAGCCCCCCTGCACCCCAGACAGCCCCCCCTCCCCCGCACCCCGGACACCCCCGCACCTCGAACACCCCTGCCCGCACCCCTGACAGGCCCCCAACACCCCGGACACCCCTCCCCGCACCTCGGACAGCACCCCCCCCCCCCCGACCCCGGACACCCCCCCCCCCTCGCTGCCCGTCCCCCGTCCCCTCACCGCCTCCTCTCCTCCAGCTCCCCGCCGCCGCCGCCGCCCGTCCCCTCCCTTGCCGCACCGCCTTTGGCTCCGGCTCCCCTTCGCTGCCTCGTCTCCCTCGCAGCACCGCCTTCGGCTCCCCTCCCTTTCAGGTTTGTAGCTCAATCAGGTAACATGAGCTTTCAGTTACATTATTATTTTATCAATGGTTCATAAACAAATGGTTAATATTTATTTTGAATATAGTTGATTTGAAAAATGTAAATGTAATAAGTATTGTGTAAATGTTTGTTATACAGATATTATTATGGATAAGAGTTGGATTGATCTTCCAAATCGAACGTCTAGAGAATATTTCAATGGCATTATGCAGTTTATTGACTTCACGAGAGGATTTGAAAGTGACTATATTAGTTGTCCATGTAGAAAATGTGCTAACAGATATCAATTCACACGAGATACTGTGAGGGAGCACCTTTTCTTTAATGGATTTCTGAAAAATTATAAGAGTTGGACTCGTCATGGAGAAGAATATGTTCGTTGTCAAAATACAGATGCAGCTCAGATGGATGTTGATGCAAGGATGATTGATCCAATGCATGAAATGCTTACTGAAATGGTACGTGGGTTTGATCCTGAAGGCATTGACATCCAGAATCTTGAGACCGGTGAGATAAATCTTCGCTCTAGTGCAGATCGTGATTCGAGGAGGTTTTATGAAGTACTTGATGATGCGAAAACAGAATTATATCCTGGATGTACTTCTTACAATAAACTGTCGTTCATCGTGGAGTTGTTGCATTTGAAGACTTTGAACAATTGGTCAGACACATCATTCGACATGCTTTTGGTTTTATTGAAAAAAGTTCTTCCTGTCGACGCTAAGATTCATGAGTCGTATTACTATGCTCGTAAGTTGACAGAGAACTTAGGTTTTACATATGAGACTATAGATGCATGTGCAAACAACTGTATGTTGTTTAGAAATGAAACTGCTCATTTGGATATCTGTACGGTTTGTGGCGCTTCCAGGTGGAAAGAGAACAGGGGAAATAAGACTCATCAAAGTCAGATTGCGATACAGGGGAAACTGATTGCCGTAAAGCAAATGCGTTACTTTCCCCTTAAACCGAGGATGAAAAGATTTTTTATGTCATCTAAAGTTTCTAATTTAATGAGATGGCATGCAGAAAGAGTTCATGAAAGTGACATGTTAACCCACCCGGCAGACTCTCATGCATGGAAGGATTTTGATAAGAGACATCCCGACTTTGCTAAAGATGTTCGTAATGTCCGATTGGGATTGGCAGCAGATGGTTTCAATCCATTCAAGTCTATGGTTGGTGCAACTCATAGCACATGGCCCGTGGTGTTAGTTCCATATAATCTTCCTCCGTGGCTTTGTATGAAGCAACAATTTATATTACTTTCCACTCTTATTGATGGACCTAAAAGTCCGGGGGATAAGATTGATGTTTACCTTCAGCCATTGATTGATGAGTTGAATGAATTTTGGGGCGATGGTGTGATGACTTATGACTGCGAAACGAATGAAATGTTCAAACTGCATGCAGCTTTATTGTGGACAATCAATGACTTCCCAGCTTATGCAAATTTATCAGGCTGGAGTACGAAAGGGGAATTTTCTTGCCCTTGTTGCAATTAAAGTAAAAAATCTGTATGGATTAAACATTCCAAAAAATGGGCATACATGGGTCACAGGCGTTTTCTCCCTCCCCAGCACAGGTTCAGAAAGGACAGAGGGGCATTTGATGGTTCTAGAGAGTTCAGCCCAGCACCAAAGATCATGACAGGAGTCGAAATGTTATCGCAGATTGAGGAAGAAAACATCCGCACGGTATATGAAATTCAGGATTTGGTGGCTCCTCCAGTACGTAATATTCGTGCTGCGGGTAGGCAGCGCAGTCACAATTGGAAAAAGAAAAGTATTTTTTATAGTCTTCCGTATTGGAAAACTAACATGTTGAGGTATAATTTGGATGTCATGCACATTGAAAAAAATGTTTGTGATAACATATTGTGGACCATTTTAGGTGTCAGTGGAAAGTCAAAGGACCATGTTAATGCACGCCGTGATTTGGAAGAAATGGGTTTAAGGAAACAGTTGCATTTACAGTTAGCTGAGGGAAACAAGGCATATATGCCTGCTGCACAGTATTCGATGACTACAGAGGAGAAAGAGACATTTCTTTCCATTTTGAAGATGGTCAAGGTGCCTGATGGTTACTCTTCTAATATTTCAAAGTGTGTGAATCTGACGAGCAAGACATTGCAAGGGTTGAAAAGTCATGACAATCACATATTACTTCAGCAGTTGATTCCAATCGCAATTTGTGATTGTTTATCCCCCAATGTTGTTCAGCCCTTGATTGAGATGAGTAATTTTTTTAGACAGCTTTGTTTAAGAAATCAACGAATGAGTGATTTAAAAAGTTTGCAGGACCAAATTGTACTTACGCTTTGTCACTTTGAGAAACTTTTCCCCCCCTCATTTTTCGATGTTATGGTCCACTTAACAGTGCACCTAACTGATGAAGTAATGGCTGCTGGTCCAGTGCAATTTAGGTGGATGTATCCTATTGAACGGTATTTGAGTACATTGAAAAGATTTGTACGCAACAGAGCTCGTCCAGAGGCATCAATAGCCAATGGTTATTTGATGGACGAGTGTACTACCTTTTGTGCAGAATATCTTACGGATGTTGAAACAAAATTAGATAAGCCCTCTCGGATTCATGATGGTCCAGTTGGAGAAGGAACCACATTTGATATGGACAACATCGAGTGGATACAAGCACATCGATATATCTTGTTCAATACTCCATCAGTTTCACCATTAATGCAGTAAGTATCTTATCAATGTGCTTGTATAACTTTTACATGTTTTCTTTGCATAAGTTGATCTTTTAAACATCGCGTAATCATTTGCAGGAAACACATTAATGAGATAAAAGAAGAGATGCATCGTGCGACTGAGTTGCAAATTCAACAATCTCATTATGCGGCATTTCATGATTGGTTCAAGGATTATGTATGTATAAATTGATTTTCATTATGAGTGAAGTATTAAACTAATTCTTTCTGCATATATCAGTATTGATTTTTATAAATTATGTAGGTTCGTAAGCTGAGGGAGTTAGGGGACCCCACGTTACCTGAAGTATTTATCCAACTGGCTGAGGGTCCATCTATAACCGCTCGTCGTTATAAAGCTATTGATGCTAATGGTTTTCGATTTCGCATTAAAGATGTTGACGAAAAACGAGCAACACAAAACAGTGGAATCAGTTGTCCCTTTGTCGATTCTGGTTATTACTATGGTCAATTGATAGACATCATTGAAGTTGTATACACACACGGTTTGAAGTACATATTGTTAAAGTGTAATTGGGTTGATCCAGTGCGTGGATGTAAAGTCGATCAATATCAGTTTTCATTGGTGAATTTTAACTACATGTTATACAGAAATAATGAACGAGTTGAGAATGAACCTTTCATCTTGACATCACAAGCGGAACAAGTATTCTTCGTTACTTTGCCTTCGGATCCAAGTTGGCAAGTTGTTGTCAAAATCTCTCGGCGAGGAGTGTTTTTATTTGAAGAAGATGAACCCGAGACTGTTCCGTTTGTTTACCAACAACTTGATCAACATACCGTAGTTCAACGTGAAGAAGATATTTATTGGGTCAGAGCGGCTGTTGAAGGAGAAACGGTCGATTTGCATGCTTAATTAAAGGTATAATTGTTTTCCCGCTATTCAGTATAATGTCCTAGGATATCATAAATTATCTAATCATTTTATAAATCCTTGTAAGAATTAATCCTCACTTTTGTAAGTTAATTCAGTCATAAATATTTAGGTTGATTAACTTTCTGATTTTTTAAAATTCATTCACAACTAATTATTCAATCCATTTTTTGTTTGATTAACAGTTGTTCAAGTTTGATTTATTAAGAACAATCCAATTTATCTTTTAAACACTTTGGACTCATTACTGATATTTTGTATGATTGCAGACATGTTAGGGGAAGAGGCAGAAAATCCACATCATCCATCTGAGGCATCTACGTCTCAGGGTCGAGGTATGTTTGACAGTCATTATCTATATTATTTATGTAATTAACATATATATATATATATATATATAACATTTGTCAATTTATATATAAAATTGTTTTCAACAGGATTAGACTCGGCTGCTTCTTCCTCTCGCAGGAGAGGCCCTGGTCGTGGCATATTAGCATGGAATTCCGACACGACGATAGATGTTTCATTTGATGAGGTATTTCATCCCGTGGGACCGAATGCCCCGACATTTATTCGTCAGCTAGGTCATATCATACGTGACCCACATCGATTTCCATTGACCACGCGTGATTGGGCTTCTATCCCTCAGGACACATTAGATCGTCTATGGAGGGAGGTTCAGGTAAGAAAATAATTTTACTTTATTTTCTATTTATAAATAATACTAATATGTTTGATTATTTTCATTATAGCAAAATTTGAAAGTATGCCCTGAAGAGTTTCGGCCCGTGTGTATGAGCAAATGCCGTAAGCTGTGGAAAGATTATAAAGGCAAAGTGAAGAGGGACCACTGGGTACCAAATGTGGGTGCCCCTGACATTTTGGAAAAAGTCCCGAGAGGTGTCCTCCCGGCTCAGTGGCGTGACTTGGTTGCATATTGGTCTACTGAGGGTGTTGCGGTTTGTATATTAATTATTTTGCTGTATATATATTTTCAAGAATATGTGATTTGTTTGAAATTTGAATTAATTGAATGTAGGAGGTGTCAACACGCCATTCGGAGAATCGAGCGTTGCAGGGACCAGCTCACAGGCTCGGGACTCGTCACGTGTCTCAGATCCGACATGAGGTATATATTATTCACTTTTTAATTTATTAATTAATATGGTTTTGTGTTTATATTCTTTTAATATACAGTTGCGAGGGCAAGGTGCAGCAACTGATAAAATGTCGGTGTGGATAAGGACTCGTGATCGCAATGATCCAGAGGTTGCAGCATTGATAGTAAGTGTCTGTACTTACCAATAATTACATAAATCTTTATATTAACATATATATATTTATATATATTTAAATATTTCACAGGATCAATTTGAAGCTGAGTTAGAACATCTGTCAGAGGACCAGCGACAGCTTCCCATGCGACGAGATGAGATCTTTCATCGCATTATTAGTCGGGACGGGCATGGATATAGTTTGACCTATGGAGCAGGGATTCCTCTTTCTGTAGTGTCACGCGCTGCGGTTGTCGGTCCTGCTATTGCTCATATGACACAGCAGATGTCAGATTTTGAGGCACGGCTGCGCGCTTCCGAGGAGACAAATGCGCAATTGACAGCTGAGGTTAGAGAACTGCGGGAATATGTGCGTCGAGCTGATGGTACAGGGGATCATACGACGCAGGTATATACTGTATTTATTTATTTAATTTAAATTATTTTTGTTATTAAAATATTTATAATGTTTATTTGTTGTAGGCACCTGGACCACCAGAAGGAGGTAACAGTGATGGCAACGCGTGACGCACCATATATTCACGAGATATGTTTTTTGTTTTTACTGGTAGGGTTGACATTGATGTACTGTATTTATTCATTTAAGTAATGCATTATTACCATCCATGGTGGTCTTTTAAATATTTTATACACATATTGAGTTTTTGATCAGATAATCTTGAATGATTCTACATTTGAAAAAGTCGAACTAATTCCAACAGATCAATAAATCTGATATTATAGATTATGTATTATCCAATATATTTTTTATAAATTTTTGTATGGTATCGATAAAAGAAATATGTATTAATTAGATGTTATCACTTTTATTTTTCACTTTTGTAATCAATGGGATGACCTTTGCACCCCCGGAGAGCCCCCCGCACCGCCGTACAGCCCCCCGCACCCCCGTACAGCCACCCCCGCACCCCCGTACAGCCCCCCGCACCCCCGTACAGCCCCCACGCACCCCCGTACAGCCCCCCCGCACCCCCGTACAGCCCCCCGCACCCCCGTACAGCCCCCCCGAACCCCCGTACTGCCCCCCGCCACCCCCGTACATCCCCCCCCCCCCCGCACCCCCGTACAGCCCCCCGCACCCCCGTACCGCCCCCCCCCCCCCCCCCCCCCGCACCCCCGTACAGCCCCCCGCACCCCCGTACAGCCCCCCCGCACACCCGTACAACCCCCCGCACCCCCGTACTGCCCCCCGCCACCCCCGTACAGGCCCCCGCCACCCCCGTACAGCCCCCCGCACCCCCGTACAGCCCCCCCGCACTCCCGTACAGCCCCCCGAACCCCCGTACAGCCCCCCGCCACCCCCGTACAGCCCCCCGCACCCCCGTACAGCCCCCCCCCCCCCCCCGCACCCCCGTACAGCCCCACGAACCCCCCTACAGCCCCCCGAACCCCCGTACAGCCCCCCGATTGTGTCGTTTTCAGCAGCGCGGCGCGCACTGAAATGGCGCGTTGGGGGGTCAAAACCACCCGAACGACGTCCGAATGCCAGGAAACCGTACGACAACATCCGGGGCGTCAATTGTGAACTGGTCGGCCAGACGGCACCTCATTCGGAGGTGCCGTGTGATCGCGGCGGCCGGAAACGCGTTTCCGGCGCCGTTAAACACCAAAACGGCGTGCGGCGGTCCGATTCGGAGCAAACGTGCTCCGAACGACCTGAAACCGCACGGGAACGATAGAAATATTATTCCTGAGATGCAGGAGGAGGCCGCACGTCCATCGGACGTGCGGTGCGCGCGGCACGCCCGATTGTGTCGTTTTCAGCAGCGCGGCGCGCGCTGAAATGGCGCGTTGGGGGGTCAAAACCACCCGAACGACCTCCGAATGCCACGAAACCGTACGACAACATCCGGGGCGTCAATTGTGAAATGGTCGGCCAGACGGCACCTCATTCGGAGGTGCCGTGTGACCGCGGCGGCCGGAAACGCGTTTTTGGCGCCGTTAAACACCAAAACGGCGTGCGGCGGTCCGATTCAGAGCAAACGTGCTCCGAACAACCTGAAACCGCACGGGAACGATAGGAATATTATTCCTGAGATTCAGGAGGAGGCCGCACGTCCATCGGACGTGCGGTGCGCACGGCACGCCCGATTGAGTCGTTTTCAGCAGCGCGGCGCGCGCTGAAATGGCGCGTTGGGGGGTCAAAACCACCCGAACGACCTCCGAATGCCACGAAACCGTACGACAACATCCGGGGCGTCAATTGTGAAATGGTCGGCTAGACGGCACCTCATTCGGAGGTGCCGTGTGACCGCGGCGGCCAGAAACGCGTTTCCGGCGCCGTTAAACACCAAAACGGCGTGCGGCGGTCCGATTCGGAGCAAACGTGCTCCGAACGACCTGAAACCGCACGGGAACGATAGGAATATTATTCCTGAGATGCAGGAGAAGGCCGCACATCCATCGGACGTGCGGTGCGCGCGGCACGCCCGATTGTGTCGTTTTCAGCAGCGCGGCGCGCGCTGAAATGGCACGTTGGGGGGTCAAAACCACCCGAACGACCT
The DNA here is from genome assembly GCA_963277665.1 of Viscum album. Classification (NCBI taxonomy): domain Eukaryota; kingdom Viridiplantae; phylum Streptophyta; class Magnoliopsida; order Santalales; family Viscaceae; genus Viscum; species Viscum album. The sequence continues at coordinate 1,814,509,861 of OY728153.1, read as the reverse complement.
CCGAATGCCACGAAACCGTACGACAACATCCGGGGCGTCAATTGTGAAATGTTCGGCCAGACGGCACCTCATTCGGAGGTGCCGTGTGACCGCGGCGGCCGGAAACGCGTTTCCGGCGCCGTTAAACACCAAAACGGCGTGCGGCGGTCCGATTCGGAGCAAACGTGCTCCGAACGACCTGAAACCGCACGGGAACGATAGAAATATTATTCCTGAGATGCAGGAGGATGCCGCACGTCCATCGGACGTGCGGTGCGCGCGGCACGCCCGATTGTGTCGTTTTCAGCAGCGCGGCGCGCGCTGAAATGGCGCGTTGGGGGGTCAAAACCACCCGAACGACGTCCGAATGCCACGAAACCGTACGACAACATCCGGGGCGTCAATTGTGAACTGGTCAGCCAGACGGCACCTCATTCGGAGGTGCCGTGTGACCGCGGCGGCCGGAAACGCGTTTCCGGCGCCGTTAAACACCAAAACGGCGTGCGGCGGTCCGATTCGGAGCAAACGTGCTCCGAACGACCTGAAACCGCACGGGAACGATAGGAATATTATTCCTGAGATGCAGGAGGAGGCCGCACGTCCATCGGACGTGCGGTGCGCGCGGCACGCCCGATTGTGTCGTTTTCAGCAGCGCGGCGCGCGCTGAAATGGCGCGTTGGGGGGTCAAAACCCCCCGAACGACCTCTGAATGCCACGAAACCGTACGACAACATCCGGGGCGTCAATTGTGAAATGGTCGGCCAGACGGCACCTCATTCGGAGGTGCCGTGTGACCGCGGCGGCCGGAAACGCGTTTCTGGCGCTGTTAAACACCAAAATGGCGTGCGGCGGTCCGATTCGGAGCAAACGTGCTCCGAACGACCTGAAAACGCACGGGAACGATAGGAATATTATTCCTGAGATGCAGGAGGAGGCCGCACATCCATCGGACGTGCGGTGCGCGCGGCACGCCCGATTGTGTCGTTTTCAGCAGCGCGGTGCGCGCTGAAATGGCGCGTTGGGGGGTCAAAACCACCCGAACGACGTCCGAATGCCACGAAACCGTACGACAACATCCGGGGCGTCAATTGTGAACTGGTCGGCCAGACGGCACCTCATTCGGAGGTGCCGTGTGACCGCGGCGGCCAGAAACGTGTTTCCGGCGCCGTTAAACACCAAAACGGCGTGCGGCGGTCCGATTCGGAGCAAACGTGCTCCGAACGACCTGAAACCGCACGGGAACGATAGGAATATTATTCATGAGATGCAGGAGGAGGCCGCACGTCCATCGGACGTGCGGTGCGCGCGGCACGCCCGATTGTGTCGTTTTCAGCAGCGCGGCGCGCGCTGAAATGGCGCGTTGGGGGGTCAAAACCACCCGAACGACCTCCGAATTCCACGAAACCGTACGACAACATCCGGGGCGTCAATTGTGAAATGGTCGGCCAGACGGCACCTCATTCGGAGGTGCCGTGTGACCGCGGCGGCCGGAAACGCGTTTCCAGCGCCGTTAAACACCAAAACGGCGTGCGGCGGTCCGATTCGGAGCAAACGTGCTCCGAACGACCTGAAACCGCACGGGAACGATAGGAATATTATTCCTGAGATGCAGGAGGAGGCCGCACATCCATCGGACGTGCGGTGCGCGCGGCACGCCCGATTGTGTCGTTTTCAGCAGCGCGGCGCGCGCTGAAATGGCGCGTTGGGGGGTCAAAACCACCCGAACGACCTCCGAATGCCACGAAACCGTTCGACAACATCTGGGGCGTCAATTGTGAAATGGTCGGCCAGACGGAACCTCATTCGGAGGTGCCGTGTGACCGCGGCGGCCGGAAACGCGTTTCCGGCGCCGTTAAACACCAAAACGGCGTGCGGCGGTCCGATTCGGAGCAAACGTGCTCCGAACGACCTGAAACCGCACGGGAATGATAGGAATATTATTCCTGAGATGCAGGAGGAGGCCGCACGTCCATCGGGCGTGCGGTGCGCGCGGCACGCCCGATTGTGTCGTTTTCAGCAGCGCGGCGCGCGCTGAAATGGCGCGTTGGGGGGTCAAAACCACCCGAACGACCTCCGAATGCCACGAAACCGTATGACAACATCCGGGGCGTCAATTGTGAAATGGTCGGCCAGACGGCACCTCATTCGGAGGTGCCGTGTGACCGCGGCGGCTGGAAACGCGTTTCCGGCGCCGTTAAACACCAAAACGGCGTGCGGCGGTCCGATTCGGAGCAAACGTGCTCCGAACGACCTGAAACCGCACGGGAACGATAGGAATATTATTCCTGAGATGCAGGAGGAGGCCGCACGTCCATCAGACGTGCGGTGCGCGCGGCACGTCCGATTGTGTCGTTTTCAGCAGCGCGGCGCGCGCTGAAATGGCGCGTTGGGGGTCAAAACCACCTGAACGACGTCCAAATGCCACGAAACCGTACGACAACATCCGGGGCGTCCATTGTGAACTGGTCGGCCAGACGGCACCTCATTCGGAGGTGCCGTGTGACCGCGGCGGCCGGAAACGCGTTTCCGGCGCCGTTAAACACCAAAACGGCGTGCGGCGGTCCGATTCAGAGCAAACGTGCTCCGAACGACCTGAAACCGCATGGGAACGATAGGAATATTATTCCTGAGATGCAGGAGGAGGCCGTACGTCCATCGGACGTGCGGTGCGCGCGGCACGCCCGATTGTGTCGTTTTCAGCAGCGCGGCGCGCGCTGAAATGGCGCGTTGGGGGGTCAAAACTACTCGAACGACCTCCGAATACCACGAAACCGTACGAAAACATCCAGGGCGTCCATTGTGAAATGGACGGCTAGAAGGCACCTCATTCGGAGGTTCCGTGTGACCGCGGCGGCCGGAAACGCGTTTCCAGCGCCGTTAAACACCAAAACGGCGTGCGGCGGTCCGATTCGGAGCAAACGTGCTCCGAACGACCTGAAACCGCACGGGAACGATAGGAATATTATTCCTGAGATGCAGGAGGAGGCCGCACGTCCATCGGACGTGCGGTGCGCGCGGCACGCCCGATTGTGTCGTTTTCAGCAGCGCGGCGCGCGCTGAAATGGCGCGTTGGGGGGTCAAAACCCCCCGAACGACCTCTGAATGCCACGAAACCGTACGACAACATCCGGGGCGTCAATTGTGAAATGGTCGGCCAGACGGCACCTCATTCGGAGGTGCCGTGTGACCGCGGCGGCCGGAAACGCGTTTCTGGCGCCGTTAAACACCAAAATGGCGTGCGGCGGTCCGATTCGGAGCAAACGTGCTCCGAACGACCTGAAAACGCACGGGAACGATAGGAATATTATTCCTGAGATGCAGGAGGAGGCCGCACATCAATCGGACGTGCGGTGCGCGCGGCACGCCCGATTGTGTCGTTTTCAGCAGCGCGGTGCGCGCTGAAATGGCGCGTTGGGGGGTCAAAACCACCCGAACGACGTCCGAATGCCACGAAACCGTACGACAACATCCGGGGCGTCAATTGTGAACTGGTTGGCCAGACGGCACCTCATTCGGAGGTGCCGTGTGACCGCGGCGGCCAGAAACGTGTTTCCGGCGCCGTTAAACACCAAAACGGCGTGCGGCGGTCCGATTCGGAGCAAACGTGCTCCGAACGACCTGAAACCGCACGGGAACGATAGGAATATTATTCATGAGATGCAGGAGGAGGCCGCACGTCCATCGGACGTGCGGTGCGCGCGGCACGCCCGATTGTGTCGTTTTCAGCAGCGCGGCGCGCGCTGAAATGGCGCGTTGGGGGGTCAAAACCACCCGAACGACCTCCGAATTCCACGAAACCGTACGACAACATCCGGGGCGTCAATTGTGAAATGGTCGGCCAGACGGCACCTCATTCGGAGGTGCCGTGTGACCGCGGCGGCCGGAAACGCGTTTCCAGCGCCGTTAAACACCAAAACGGCGTGCGGCGGTCCGATTCGGAGCAAACGTGCTCCGAACGACCTGAAACCGCACGGGAACGATAGGAATATTATTCCTGAGATGCAGGAGGAGGCCGCACGTCCATCGGACGTGCGGTGCGCGCGGCACGCCCGATTGTGTCGTTTTCAGCAGCGCGGCGCGCGCTGAAATGGCGCGTTGGGGGGTCAAAACCACCCGAACGACCTCCGAATGCCACGAAACCGTTCGACAACATCTGGGGCGTCAATTGTGAAATGGTCGGCCAGACGGAACCTCATTCGGAGGTGCCGTGTGACCGCGGCGGCCGGAAACGCGTTTCCGGCGCCGTTAAACACCAAAACGGCGTGCGGCGGTCCGATTCGGAGCAAACGTGCTCCGAACGACCTGAAACCGCACGGGAATGATAGGAATATTATTCCTGAGATGCAGGAGGAGGCCGCACGTCCATCGGGCGTGCGGTGCGCGCGGCACGCCCGATTGTGTCGTTTTCAGCAGCGCGGCGCGCGCTGAAATGGCGCGTTGGGGGGTCAAAACCACCCGAACGACCTCCGAATGCCACGAAACCGTATGACAACATCCGGGGCGTCAATTGTGAAATGGTCGGCCAGACGGCACCTCATTCGGAGGTGCCGTGTGACCGCGGCGGCGGGAAACGCGTTTCCGGCGCCGTTAAACACCAAAACGGCGTGCGGCGGTCCGATTCGGAGCAAACGTGCTCCGAACGACCTGAAACCGCACGGGAACGATAGGAATATTATTCCTGAGATGCAGGAGGAGGCCGCACGTCCATCAGACGTGCGGTGCGCGCGGCACGTCCGATTGTGTCGTTTTCAGCAGCGCGGCGCGCGCTGAAATGGCGCGTTGGGGGTCAAAACCACCTGAACGACGTCCGAATGCCACGAAACCGTACGACAACATCCGGGGCGTCCATTGTGAACTGGTCGGCCAGACGGCACCTCATTCGGAGGTGCCGTGTGACCGCGGCGGCCGGAAACGCGTTTCCGGCGCCGTTAAACACCAAAACGGCGTGCGGCGGTCCGATTCAGAGCAAACGTGCTCCGAACGACCTGAAACCACATGGGAACGATAGGAATATTATTCCTGAGATGCAGGAGGAGGCCGTACGTCCATCGGACGTGCGGTGCGCGCGGCACGCCCGATTGTGTCGTTTTCAGCAGCGCGGCGCGCGCTGAAATGGCGCGTTGGGGGGTCAAAACTACTCGAACGACCTCCGAATACCACGAAACCGTACGAAAACATCCAGGGCGTCAATTGTGAAATGGACGGCTAGACGGCACCTCATTCGGAGGTTCCGTGTGACCGCGGCGGCCGGAAACGCGTTTCCAGCGCCGTTAAACACCAAAACGGCGTGCGGCGGTCCGATTCGGAGCAAACGTGCTCCGAACGACCTGAAACCGCACGAGAACGATAGGAATATTATTCCTGAGATGCAGGAGGAGGTCGCATGACCATCGGACGTGCGGTGCGCGCGGCACGCCCGATTGTGTCGTTTTCAGCAGCGCGACGCGCGCTGAAATGGCGCGTTGGGGGGTCAAAACCACCCGAACGACGTCCGAATGACACGAAACCGTACGACAACATCCGAGGCGTCAATTGTGAAATGGTCGGCCAGACGACACCTCATTCGGAGGTTCCGTGTGACCGCGGCGGCCGCAAACGCGTTTCCGGCGCCGTTAAATACCAAAACGGCGTGCGGCGGTCCGATTCGGAGCAAACGTGCTCCGAACGACCTGAAATGAGATTATTTCTTGAATCGAAGTTTTTAAATTATTATAGCACAATGATTTGATATTATATATATATTAAATATATATTAAATATATATTAAAACATTTAAAATATATTATATATATATATATATTTAAAATATTGTATTTAATAGTATATATATATATATTTAAAATATTGTATTTAATAGTATATATATATATATATTTATAGCACAATGATTTGTATTTAAAATATTGTATTTAATAGTATATATATATTATAGCACAATGATTTGTATTTAAAATATTGTATTTAATAGTATATATATATTATAGCACAATGATTTGATATTATATATATATTAAATATATATTAAAACATTTAAAATATATTATATATATATATATATATTTATATTCAATTCAATAAAAAAAATTTTAAAAATTTTTTTTTTTTAGAATAGCGACCGCCATTGGCGGTCGCTAAAGGGTACCGGGCAGAGGGCCTTCAGCGACCGCCACGCGGTCGCTGAAGGCCGACCTGCAGGGCACCTATAGCGACCGCCATTGGCGGTCGCTAAAGGCCTCTAGCGACGAGGCAACAGCGACCGCCATTGGCGGTCGCTGCGCGGTCGCTAATGGCATTATATATAGTAGTGTTAGGTGGAGATGGAATGGATTGATAAAAATGGTCCTCCCTTGCAGAGTACATAATGGTTCTACAAGAGTCTACAGCAATTTGGAGTGTCCATGTAACTATTATCTAAATTCCATATTAAGGGTTACCCAATTGAGTAATTATGTATGTCAAATAATGAAGGTTCATGTGAAATAACCTCCTATAACAATTTTTTCATATGGTTTTACCTATAAGAATATGGAACATTCTAAAACAGTGTACATGATGAATGTAGGTAGACTGAGACTTTGACTTCATAAAAACCCTCAAGTGGTATAGTAAATACATATCCCTACCTTATACCCTGTGATTAACATATGTTTGGATATTAAAAAAATTACTGGTGTGCTAAAAACACCCGTAACTACATCTTGGAATCAGTTCCTAGGGATCAACTATATTTTTTGTTTTTGAAACTTTCCCAACCCACCCAAAAATTAGACCTTTTGGGGTGGAAACGGTGGAATTCAAATGAAAAATTAATCAATTTATATAATTTCCCCCACTTTTTAAAAACTAATATTTGAAATGGAAATTATATGTCGATAAATAGAAGTGAATTACATCCTCGAAGGGAACATATATTATAGAGCCTTGTGAAAACACACATTTTGTGTTCAAATCATTCTACTTTATCATTGTATGTGAATGTGCATGAGAATATAGAGATTATAAGAAATTAATTAATTAAATAATAACTAGGGGATTTGTGAGGAAATCTGATTCTTGGATAATTTTATATATAGTTCTGGAAATATCATTATTGGTATACTGGGACATTGGAACCCATGGTGAAAACATTACCGCTTCTATATGGAGAGGTTCACATTAAAACATGAGATATCTAGAAAACTAGTGTATATCCCCTTGTTTGTGGGTTTGTGCCATGAGATCTTTGAGGATAAAGAAAAGATCCCAACACTAGAATATCAATCAGTCATTGCTAAAAAATTATAATGGTGAAAATCCCATCTAAATAATGATATATAATTCAAACCCAGAGTTTTGAATTGAATTTGAAAAGTTGTTGTAGGGTGATGGTGGTCAAGGGATTGAGATGATTCCCAAACCATCATAATATTATAATTACTAGAGAATATTGGACCACTCTTCTAAGAAACAATTATAAAGCATGGTTGTGGATATGAATATCTAGTGTATATAGAAAATTACATGTAGATATCTTCCATACAATGTGGTTAAGTAGAATCCTTCTACCAGTTAATGATCCACATTAGGCTGTGTCACATTCAAAAATTTATTGAATACATTAGAAAATTTAATGGGATAGCTAATATTTTATCATTATCATATTAAAAAAGTTTAGGGATGGATATATGTGAAAACGAATTACTATGGGTGCAAAAATATAACTCCCATACTTCAAAGAACTATTCATATCATTCATTGAATTGATCTCAAGAGCTTATACAACTAGGGGCATGTCTAACAATGGCTTATGAAACTACATAGAGAGGTTGTATGTGATTTACCTTTCAGATTATGTGACATACTGAATTAATGGAGACTACATTGAGGAAAAATATATGCATTAACAGTTCTCTCAATCATTTCATTTATTAAAATACACAATTTTTGTCCATCAATCAATTTTAATGTAGATAAAAACATAAGATTAGGAATCTTCAGAATCAAAAAACTGGTCTCTATATTCATTGCATAAGATCTCCAGCCACCACAATTTTTTCAAGAATACCTTCTTGCAACATGGACTTTATTTTATTCTTAGTTATAGATATTTAGTAAAATCAGTTTGTTGGATTTATAAAAATTTTATATCTGAATATATTCTTGAATCTAGTAGGCTCGAAATATATAAAGGCTCGACAAAAATGATCACATACATCATAGTAGGCCATCATGTCCTCAGAATATTCCTTATTCTTCTTCTCAAGATTATATAATAATGGTTTTTTCCAAATACTATTCTTTCTTCACCTTCCTTACATAGATAATATTCTATTTACTCCATTATCATATCCACCTTGTTCATTTTATTCAATAGATCTAGGAAATTATTCTATGCTCAGGATCTCAGCTTGTTGACTCAAACTACTGTCCACTCTAATTATTTTACTTTTTTCTAAATAAGTCAATATAAAATATTATTTTCTATATTTATAATATAAAAAATCTATACAAATCATTTCCCTTGACCTCATTTCCCTTTCTATCTTACTTTTTTGGAAATGATACTTCTATAATATTCTCAAAGTATTTTTGTATCCAAATCCATGGTCACCTATACATTTTCAAGAGTCCCTTTTTAATTTTCATTTAATTTTTCAAAACTATCTAAAATTATTTAATCTATTCTCTTCTTAAAGGAGGCTCGAGTTCTTACACATATTCTTCTCGTAATAAATCACTCAAATCTACACCCTATGATTGTTACAATTATATATAAAAAATTATGCAAAAACACTTTATCTTATTCTAAAAATAACTCCCCTAAAATATATCAAAATAATATTTTTCATATCACTGAAGAGGTCTCTGGTCAATCCGTTAGTTGGAAAAAATCATTTGTTTTTTTTGGGAAAACCTTCCCTCCTTCTAGAAAAGGTTTTATCATTTAAAGTCTTGGAATCAAAGAGGGATCCCTGCCCTTTACCTATCTTAGAGTTCCCCTATTTTAGGGTAGGCCTAAATCTATGTACTTTAATGCTATTGTGGATAAAGTGACTAATCAACCGGCCTCTTGGAAAGGGAAATATCTCTCTATGGCTGGCAGGATCTGCCTCATGAAATCCACAATTATCTTCAAAATGTTTTACTCCCTGCTGATATATAAATTGCCTAATAGTCTTATTAAAAAAGTTAATGTCTACATCAAAAACATTTTTTGGACTGGCAGTATTCATGAAAGAAATCATGTTACTGTCCCTTGTTCGACATGTTACAACCTTCTTGAAAGAGGTGGTCTTGGTAGTAAAAATCTCAAACTTTTTAATGAGGCACTCCAAGAAAAGCTCACTTGGAGGTTGATCAACAATAAATCTGACTCCATGACATTTCTTCATAATAGATATTTGAAAAAAAACTCAAAAAATGGCAATCTAGTTTCCTCAATTCTTCCCTCTGGCTATCCATTAGAAATACCTTTGTTGTCATCATGCATAACTCAAGATGGATGGTTAGTTCAGATTCTAATATGAACATTTGGCTTGATAACTGGACTAGAACACCCCTCATTTCCATGCTATCTCCGGATGCTTCTCTAGATAAAATAAACCTCACCGTAAATTATGTAATGCACTGTAGTCCAGCTAATATCCCAGATCACATTATGCACATTGTGGAAAAATACCCCTTTGTAAATGGGGATGATTTCCTCACTCAGGAGTATTCTCACAATGGTATTTTCATTTCCAAAAACTGCTATAACCACAATTTCACTAACTCTGACCCCAATTTTTCATGGTTGATGTTTTTTGACAAACCTCAGATTAAACCTTTAAGGCATAACCTTGTCTGATGCATTGCCCATAAACATATTCCTACATAGGTTTGTCTTCAGTATTTTGGTGTCCAACTATGCTCTAAATGTAAACTATGACATTATCACATGAAGGACACCAATCATCTTTTCATGTATTGTGCTACAACCTCTTCTCTTTGGAATTATGTTACTGACCTATTTGACGGTAGATGGTAATCCTGTGACTCTATTTCCTCTCAGCTATAAAATTATGTGGATCTTGAATTTTCATGGAAAATCAAGAACCTCTTCCTTCTCACTGTTGCTGAGCTCCTACATGTGATCTGGTATGATAGAAACGCAATTATTCACAAAAATTACTCATCTAATCTTAATGCAGGTCAGAGAAGGATTCTTATTGCCATCAGGGAAGCAGCCCAGCTTCAGAAATCCCAATGCAACAAATTTGGTTGGGGACTTTGTGATTCTTCGACGTCTCAAAATTGAGGGAATATAGACTAATCTGAAGCATTCTCTCAAGGTATTTTGGCAAGCTCCGATTCCTAAATGGATCAAGATCAACGTAGATTGAGATTTCAGAGGAAACCCAGGTCCTACGGGATGTGGGGCCATTTTCAGACACTCTCTCAGATGATGTCGTGGATTCTTCATTGGGAGCTATTGAAATGCCTCTTCCCTTGAATCAGAAATGATGGCGGTGATTCTGAACATTATTTTTTTCAAACTAAAAGGATGAAATAACATCTAGATAGAAAGTGACTCCATTACCATTTTTCATGCTATTTGGAATGGGGTGATCCACCCTGCATGGCCTCTCACCGCACGCTGGATGAACTACCTCAATTAATTTATTGAAATCAGATACATTTCCACCTATACGTATCATGAAGAAAACATGGTGGCAGATGGCCCTGCCAACAAAGGAGTCAACTAAGCTATGGAATGGATTGATACTTTTCTGGTTGATCTTCTCCCTCACTTTGTAAGAGATTGTAATAAGATTCCATTGTTCTGCTTCATGTAACTCATCTCTCTTTTTTCTAATAAAACATTCTTGATCTTTTAAAAAAATTGAATAAAATATAATCTTAAGGTGAAATAATTTTTAACCTATATTGTAATAAGTGTAATTATATTATTTTGAATATAGGAGGCAAAAAATATGTTGTTGAAACTAAATCCTATGACATTGGGATGAAAATTATTTTAATTTAGATAAAAGTACCTAGTGATTCTCATGATCATGCATTGTAGTGCACCCAAATGTGTTTACATTTATCAATAAATATTTATTATTTTTGTTTTTCCCCGATTATTCCTAAAAAAATTCAAAAATAAGTAAGAAGAATTAAATTTTATATGAAAACCATTAAAGATCAGCAATACCTTAAACTCAGAAGTCTTCCATTGTGAAATCATTTTTTGATATTGATTTTTTAGATAGTTAGGAAGTGTGGGTAGACCATATAAATTAGAACCTAATATGCTCTTCCAACCAACATAAAATACAGGTTTGTATGATCTCCATAACTCCCCAACAGTCATCAACCTTATAGTCTTAGTAGCTTCTTATTGGGAAAGTTAAACTGACTCTATAATGAACATGTTATTTCAAATAAATACAACATTAATATAGATATAAATTTATAAAAATTTCTTACCCATATCTGATCCCATGCTTTGTCCTTGATTTCTTTACTGAAATGTCTCCATGACACAAGTTCCACTGAAACAATGTCATGGTATTTGGATAAAGTGTCCATGAAACTTCTACACTGCCTTTAATTTTTACGTACCATATGATTTTCTTTATTGTAATTCACCATTATTTGAGATTGGATATTACAGTTTTCCTGCATATGTGTGCATCCACGTCACCTAGGAAAAGATACCACTAAATAAGAAAATAGGGGGAATATAATAATTATGTTACGATACTTCATGATAAAAGTAAAGTGATAAAATTTGATGTAGTTATGATAAAAATAGCATGTTGTAGGCAGCTCAATAGACTATGATGGATCTGTGTTCTGTAAAATATTAGCAGCCTCTGAAGGTAGTGTTTATCCAATGCATGCTCTGGGTGGCCTTCATGAACTGGAGTGCACTTCTAAAATTTTACCCTTTACCAACTGTTCATAACCATTGGTAATGGCTGGGAAACTGTTGGTATATTATATACCAATGGTTTCCCAAACTGTGGAAATGTAAGCCGTAAGTATAGGCTTATACCAACTGTTCTGTGAAAACCATTGGTATATGTGTTAAAGTAAGAGATATACCAACGGTTTGTGAAACTGTTGGTATATGTTACCCTTATACCAGGGATTTAGAACCATTGGTATATTGTGTACAATATACATCCAAAGGATATACCAATGGTTATAAGAAAACCATTGGTATAATATACATCAAAAGGATATACCAACAGTTTTGAAAACCATTGGTATATATATGTTGTAGCTCCACAGTAGCCAACAACCACCTCCAACCTACAACTCTCCATGACCTACAAGAACACATACATCCTGAATCCAAAAGCCATCATGGGATGTTTAAAATTCATCCATAATTTAGAAATTTAGAAATTTAAAATTCATTCCTCACTCAAACCACAACAAAAGAGAAAAATCCAGAATCCAATACATCCAAAATTGAAATGCAATAACACCCATAACACCAATACAAAATTAAAATCCAATACATCCAGAAACCAATACACATAACAGTATTCAAAATTTAGAATTCATTACAAATACAGCCAGAATCCAATACATCCAAAACTCAGAAATTTAGAATTTAAAAGAAATAACACCCATAATAGTATTCAAAATTTAGAATTCACTCCTCACTCGAACCACAACACCAATACACACAAGAGAAAAAACCTACATGTTATAGGAAGTACATGGGATGTCTACTCGTAGTCTTTGGTTGACTATCTTAAAGCCAATAGAAAAACTTGGGTAGAGTGGACAAGGATCTTGATACCCATAAGATAGAAAATAGTAGTGGTCATTTGCTTAGACCTAGTATGAGTTATAGGAAGCACGTTGAATTTTTATATTCCTATAATGACTATGTATTTATGTATAAATGGTTCCTGATGTGTTAGTGGGAAACATTGGCCAATCTCAACATATGAGATGGGTTACCCGAATAGCCTACATGTTTTCCATAGACTTTTCAATTGGAATAAGGGGGTATGTGGATAATAGTAATTTGGTCTCCTTGGTGTAATGTGAGATGAATCCTCAATTTGGGTAGTCTGTATGAATATTCAATTATGTCTTTGTTATTGGGTTCCAAAAGGGACTTTGGTTTGGTCCCAGAACCCACTATTTGAGGATGGGATTGGCTTATTAAATGTCATGTGTTTTAGAATAGGGGTAGGAGTTACTCACATGAGAAGTGAATAGTGTGTGGCTAGACCATGGATACTTGTGCTAAAGTATCAACACAATATGAATATGTTTGGTCAGTTTTTCGTATGCAACTTGTTGTTTTCACTTAAAATTCTCTCCATTTCAAATAAAAGTGTGACAGTTTGAGTGGTATCAGCTACACCAATCCTTGGATTGAGGTAGGTTTGACTCATTCACGTCAAAAATGACCTATGGATATTTTTCATAAAGTATCAACATAATTTGAATGTGTTTGGTCAATCTTCTGTATGCCAGCTGTTGTTTTAACTTGAAATGTTGTCCATTTCACATAAAAGTGAGACACTTCGAGTGGTACCGACCACACCATGTCTCATATTGATATGAGGTTGACTATTACAAATCACAAATGACCCATGGATCCTTGTTCTAAAGTATCAACACAATCAGAATACGTTTTTTTGGTTTTCCAAATGTCTGTTGTTTTTTACTTAAAATAGTGTCCATTTTAAACAAAAGGGTGACACTTTTAGTGATACCGGCCACATCGTGCCTCATATTGAGGTATCTTTGACTTGTACATGTCACAAATGACCCATGGACCATTTTACAGAAGTATCAATACAATCCGAAAGTGTTTGGTTGGTTTTCCATATGCAAGTTGTTGTTTTCACATAAAATTCTGTCCATTTCAAATAAAAGTGAGATAGTTTGTGTGGTAACGGCTACACCATGCCTCATATTGAGGCGAGAATGACATGTAAACGTGCCAAATGACCCATGGATCATTTTCTTAAAGTATCAACAGAATCAAAATGCATTTTGTTGGTTTTCCATAGGCAAGTTGTTGTTTTCACTTAAAATCCCATCCATTTAAAATAAAAGTGAACCAATTTGAGTGGTACCAGCCACACTATGCCTCCGATTGAGGCCGAGGTTGACTCGTACATGTCACAAATGACCCATGGATCGTTTTCCAAAAGTATCAACAGAATTTGAATGTGTATGGTCGGTTTTCCGTATGCCAGTTGTTGTTTTCACTTAAAATGTTGTCCAATTGAAATAAAAGTGAGACACTTTTAGTGGTACCGACCACACCGTGCCTCATATTGAGGCGGGGTTGACTCGTACACATCAAAAAAGGAACCATAGATCCTTATGCTAATGTATCATCCCAATCTGAATATGATTGGTCAGATTTCCATATTCCATTTGTTTTTACTTAAAAGGGTGTGCATTTTAAACAAAAGGAAGACACTTAGAGTGATACCGGCCACACCGTGCCTTGGATTAAGGCAGGGTAGACTTATACACATAAAAAATGACCCATTGATCATTTTTATAATGTATCAACCTAATCCGAATGCATTTGGTCAGTGTTTCGTATGACAGTTGTTGTTTTCATTTAAAATGTTGTCCAATTCAAATAAAACTGGGACACTTTGAGTGGTACCAGCCACACCATGCCTCATATTGAGGCGGGGTTTACCCATATATGACAAACATTAACTGTGGATCCTTATTCTAAAGTATCAACACAATCTGAATACAATTGATTGATTTTCCATATGCTAGTTTTTTTACTTAAAAGGGTGTCCATTTTAAACAAAATAAAGACACATCGAGTGATAAGGGCCACACTGTATCTTGGATTGAGGCAGGATTGACTCGTACATGTCAAAAATGATCCATGGATCATTTTCCGAAAGTAAAAACACAATATGAATGCGTTTGGTCGGCTTTACGTATGCTAGTTGTTGGTTTCACTTAAAATGTTTTCCATTTCAAATAAATGTGAGACACTTTGAGTGGTACCGGCCACACTGTGCCTCGGATTGAGGCGAGGTTGACTCATACAGGTCAAGAATTACCCATGGATCTTTGTGCTAAATTATAAAATCAATCTGAATACGTTTGGTTGGTTTTCTGTATGCCAGTTATTTTTACTTATAAGGGTGTCCATTTAAAAAAAAGTCACTTCGAGTGATACCTGCCAAACCATGCCTCATATTTAGGCGATATTGACTCATAAATGTGAAAAATAACCCATGGATCATTTTCCTAATGTATCAGTGCAATCCAAATGCATTTGGTAAGTTTTCTATATACCAGTTGTCGTTTTCACTTAAAATGTTGTCCATTTCAAATAAATGTGAGACACTTTGAGTGGTACCGGCCACACCATGCCTCGGATTGAGGCAGGGTGACTCATACATGTCAAAAATGACCCATGCATCATTGTGCTAAATTATCAACACAATCTAAATACCATTGGTTAGTTTTCCATATGCCAGTTTTTGTTTTCACTTGAAATGTAGTCCATTTCAAATAAAGGTGAGACACATTGAGTGGTACCGGTCACATTGTGCCTCATATTGAGGCGGGGTTGACTCGTACACGTCACAAATGACCCATGGATCCTTCTGCTAAAGTATTAATAGAATAAAAAGCTCCCAAGAGCTCTTAAGGGTATATCTCCTTTAATCCTTGTGTTTTTTGAGTGCCGTCAAGTGCGGATTGAAGATCCGGGTGAGTCTAATCCTCTCCTTGCTTCCTCTTTTTGATTACGGTTTGCACTCTTCTCTCATCTTCTTATAAATCTTTAAAACCCACTTTTCTGTTGGGATTTAGGGTGAATATTGAAGTGAGCTTAGATTTGGATCCAGGACGACGAATTAAGAGTTCGATTCTCTCCGGAATCAAGGTAGGTGGTTGGTGCTTGGTACTGAAGTAATAATAATGGAATGTTATTTATATTGGGATTTAGGGTGAATCTTGAAGAGAGCTTAGATTAGGCTCAGTGACCTCATGATGTAGTGATTGGTGTGATGATGTCAGTGATACAAAGTTGTGTGAGGTACCCAGTGTAGGATGAGGATATATGTGGCAGGGATTATGCATGGTAGTAGGAGGGTGGGGGGGGGGGGGCTGTCTGGGGTCCAAGAAGGGGGGGGGGGTTTGTTTGCAGTCTAGGGAGGAGGGTGGGGGATATCTAGGGGTTGTCCGAGGTCTAGGGAGAAGGGTGGGGGCTGTCTATGGGACTGTCTGGGGTGTTGTCTAGGGACCAAGGAGGAGGGTGGGTGGCTATCTGTGGTCCAAGGAGGAGGGTGGGGGTTGTCCAGGGTCTAGGAAGGAGGTGGGGCTGTCCTGGGTCTAGGGAGGAGGGTGGGGGTTGTCCGGGGGCAGTCAGGGGTCCAGACAGGAGGATGGGGGGTTGTCTGGTGTTCAGGGAGGAGGGTGGGTGCTGTCCAGGGTCTAGGGAGGAGGGTGGGGGGCTGTCTGGGGGGCTATCTAGGGGGATCTCCAGGGGGTTTTCCGGGGTCCAGTGAGGAGGGTGGTGGGGGGGGGGGGAGGGGGCTATCTGGGGGGCTGTCCCAGGTTCATGGGATAGTATTTACAAATTATCTAAGCAAATTATTTCAAAAATATGTCTTGTAATTATTTCAACTATGACACCAAATTCAGGTCTAAGTTGGTCTTTGACATAAAAAACTTGTTTAGCCACTGATGCCAATCCATATGGTTCTTTAGTAGGAAGAGTACGAGTCCCATTAATTACTCAAAATCCACAATCATCAATAAATGTTCCATGTCTCATCATTGAATCAAGCCAATGGAATTTTCTCATCCTGAATCATCCATTAGAGTAATAATCCAACATTATTATTTTTTCAATGACTCCATAATAACCCACATTTTCAAATCACGGTCTATTATCTGATGCAATGGCATAATAATATGTTGTGGAAGTAACCATAACACCATTGTGTTGTGTTCCCTTGTTCTTTACTTATTCAGTGACAATAAATTTGTACCCATTGATAACAATTGATTTATAGTCACGAACCACGGTATTATGACCAAAATCCAAAGGTCTAATTTCCTCAGAGAGAGTGTATGCATGAAAACTCAATACCTGCAATATAAATGAATATTAAACTTAATTAAATATTGATTTAATTATTTTAAACATTAATATTTTTACCTTCAATTTTAGCCAAGTAGAAAACTCTTTACTATGTAAAGTCTCCCTCCTTCTCAAAGATAAAAAACGATGCTTTCTATTTTCCATTGTTTTGTTTTCCCAATATATTAAAAAAATGAATAGTTTAATAGATATATATGTAAGATACTCATATTTAATTTAGTTACTAGATGTAGTCATCGAACAAATCATAGTTGAACAAAACTATGAGATGTTCCATCTCATTCTCTTCAAGGATTAATGTCTTCAATGTATATGATCCCTGAATTCCTCTTTTTTGAGGAAGTCATGGAAAACTGGTTTCAATTTGCTAATACTAATCTTCTTAATTTCTCATTGGTTTGTTCATTCTTGTAGTAATATCAGACAAATACATTGACCCGAAACACATACATTCTTGAGCCAAATAACCGTTCACGACAGAACATTCAAGATGATTCCTGTTTCAGACATAAGACTTTAATGTGAACATATATCTTTTATTTGGATATATCCAACAAAAATAAACAGGTCCTCTGAGAAGTATTTATGTGGGAATATGGACAGTCAGATGCAGTATGCATGTGAAACATGGTGGAGGAAATATTTTCTCCAACTCACACAAAATTAATGGGGAATCTGTCAACATTTTTTGCGAGAAAGACTTGGACAACTTCTTAGCACAAATATCTCTAAAAAAATTTCACAACTGAATAACAATCATCCTTACATTATTGGAAAAAAGATAATGGATTACTATTGGAATCAACTCATGTAGAAGAATGTGATAATCATGAGTTTTCAAATATTTTAGCTTCAACTCTCTACTGTTGACCTGTTTAGATTTGTTGCTTGAATAGCCATCATGAACTCTAATAATATCTAATACTTCCATATTTTTTCTTCATAGGTGTCATCACATAAGAATCACATGGAACATTCCATTTATTTTAACTGATACGCACAACATGCAATTCTGGTCTGACGTCTCAATCCACCAAGTCACACAGAGACTGCAAATCATCTTTTGTATTTCCCTTATCATTTATAAGTATCGAAAGAAACATTTCACATATATTATTTTCAATGGGAATTATGTCTATGCAATGACATAAAAAATTGGTTGACCAATATGGTAAATAAAAAAAGATACTCATCTTCCTCCAATTGTAACAGGTTTTAGTAGAAACATTCTTTCTCTTTCCAGATTTCATTTGACTCTTTCCCGAATGAAAAATTGAAATCTTTCAATTCATTAAGCACATCAGTTCCAGACATATGCTCATATGGATCATCGGTCTCCATGGTATTATTAAATCTTTGACGATTATTTCTATATGGATGGTCCATTGGCAATAATCATCAATGTCCCATAAAACTGAAACTACATCGATGTTTCAGTATTTTGGATCGTGTATTCTTCATACAAATAATACATGATAGTTTTCCCTTCTTGCTTTATCTAGACATCATTTGATAAGCTATAAAATCATTGATCATCCACATAAGCATATCACGGATATGAAATATGTCTTTTGAATATGCATCGTATGTGTGCACATCCACATCCCAAAGAGGTTTCAACTCATTAAATAATGGTTGCAAGTATACATCAATATCAATGTTGGGATCCGAAGGGCTAGATATGAGTATAATCATGAAAGTGAAAGGTTTTTTCATACACAACCATTGGGGAAATTATAAATGTGTATAAAAACTGGTCATGTGTTTTGTGAAGTACGAATCTTTCCAAACAGATTGAAACTGTCGCGTGAAAGACTCTGCCTCACATTACGCATGTCAGCTGCAAAATCCGGACATCAAGCATGAAATCTCTGTCATGAAAATCCATCTGCAGGGTGAACCAACTCATCATTAGTCTTATTTCTTTCGGTATCATGTCATCTCATTTTTTTGACATTTCGTCAGAAAAAAAAAGATTCTGGAGATTTTGGATCAATGGAAAGTACCACATTACTTATTGTGGCACGCAAGATGGTGTTCAATCAGATTTTGACTTCCAACGGAATGTTCCACATTTTATACAATCATTTCATTCAGTGGATTCCTCCCATAATAAACTGCTATCTTTTGTGCAATCATGCATTTTGTTTTTTGAAAATCCAAGTTCCTCAACTAACTACCATGCCATATAGTGGTTTGCGGGGAAATCTGCATCATCTAGAAGTAAATCCTTCAAAAGGTAATAATGTAATCGATTTATGTATTAGAAATTCCATACATAGTTTTCCCATAAAACAATAAGATTAAAAATTACATCTTTTTTATTTTATCGCACAGTTGATATACTAGAGTCATGGCAGCATCATTCAATTTTTTCACCCTTAGAACATCATCATTTTCATTAGACGCATCATTTGTGCTCATATCGAAGTATTATTGGGTCAGAATCCTTTCTTTTTCATGGTGATGAATAAATGAAAACTGGTCATATAACAAATTCTCCGCTCCAGTCCTCTCATTTGAATCATTGGAAATTTGAGATTTCATTTTCTTCCCATTATGATACCACACATAGTAGTTTTCTTGAAACCCATATTTTGTTATGTGGTAGTTGACTTCTTCATGGCTCAACTAAGGTCTTCCAACACAATTGGAACATGGGAAATGTATGCGACTGCTATCTGAAGCATTGTGAAATGAAAAATCTAAAAATATCTACATATTTTTTTGAAAATCACTTGATAACCAATCAGTTTTGTACATCCAGCTTCTATCCATTCTGTGAAAAAATAATTGTTATAAGTCATTTCATGAAAATAAATTCAATAATATTGAAGTTTCATCGAAAATATATTTATGTAAATGAGAATTGTTCACTTTATATGAAACCATAACAGACACACTACTATATATGATAATTATAATATAAAAGACAAAAAATACCATATTTATAAGAAAATATATTTGAAGAACTATACATGAGTGTACAAGATTATGTACACTTGTGGAGGAGAATTATTCAGGAGTTGACTAAATTTTAGATCGATGGAATTTTATATTTTAGTAAATAATTTGAGTGATCACATACATTTCCCAAGGGGGAGGGAGTTTCCAGGGGGTGCGGGGGTGTATAGGGGTGTGGCGGGGCTATCTAGGTGGCCGGAGGTGTTCAGGGGGTGGGGGTTGTCTAGGGGTGTCGGGGTGTTCAGGTGCGCGGGTTGTACATGGGGGTGGTCAGGCTGTCTATGGGGTAGGGGGTGTCCAAGGGTGTGTACAGGCTGTCCAAGGGGGGTGAGTGGGGTGTCTAGGGGGTGGGAGGGGCTATCCAGGGGGTACGGGGTGTCCATAGGGGTGGACGGGCTGTCCAGGGGGTGGCCGGGCTAACCACAGGAGGGTGGTTGGGGTGTCCACGGGGGGTGGCGGGGTTGTCCAGTGGGGTTGTCGGGGGGGGGGGGGGGGGGGGTTCCAAGGGTTCGAGGCATCCGGGGGATGGGGAGTGTCTAGTGGGTGGTGGGCGGGTGTCCGAGGGGGTGGGTGGGCTGTCCACAAGTGGGGGGGGGGTGTCCAGGGGGTGGGTGGGTTGTCCACGATGGTGGTGGGGCTGTCCATGGGGTGGGGGTGTCTAGGGGGATTTCCCAGGGGGTGGGGGTGTCCAGGGGGTACGAGGTTTTCAGAGGGTGGGCGTTCTATCTAGGGGGTGGAGGGGCTATCCAGGGGTGTACGGGGTGTCCAGGGGGTGGGAAGGGTGTCCACGGGGGTTGGGGCTGTCCACGAGGTAGGGGGTGTATAGGGGGTGGGCGGAGCTATCCAGGGGGGTGCGGGGTGGGTGGGTGGGTTATCCACAGGGGTGGAGGCACTGTCTATGTTTGTAAGGGGTGTCCAGGGGGTGGGCGGGCTGTCCATAGGGGTGGGGGGGCTATCCAGGGGGTACGGGGTGTCTAGGGGGTGGGTGGGCTGTCCACCGGGGTGGCGGGGCTGTCCAGGGGGTCTGGGGGGTCCATGGGGGGCTTTCGAGGGGTGGGGGGGCTATCCATGGGTATGAGGTGTGCAGGGTAGTACACCCCCACCCCCTTGGACAGCCCACCCCCCTTGACAACCCACACCCCCCTTGATATCCCACACCCCACCCCCACTACCCTAGACAACCAACACCCCCCCTCCCCCACCTGGACAGCCCACCCCCACCCCCCTTGGATAGCCCACCCCCCTTGATAGCCCACACCCCCCTCCCCCACCCTGGATAGCCCACCCACCACCACCCCTAGACAACCCACCCCCTCCCTGGACAACCCACCCCCCCACTGGACAGCCCCCACCGCCCTCCTTGGATACCCCATAACACTCTGCCACCTAGATAGCCCCACCCCTCCAGGAAAACCCACCCCCTCCCTAGACAGACCACACCCCCCTCCCCTATAACCCCCCCCCACACCCCACCTTGACAGCCGACCCCCACCCCCTTCCTGGACATCCCCCCACCTAGACAGTCACCCCCCACCTGGGCAGCCACCCCCACCCCACCTGGACATACCACCCCCTTCCCTGGACCACCCCACACCCCCTCCCCCACCTGGACACCCCACCCTACCCCCTAGATAGCCAAACCCCTCCTTAGGGAAGCCCATACCCCTCCCCCACACCCCTATACCCCCTACCCCCCTATAGCCCCCTACCCCCTGGATAACCCACCCCCACCTAGACAGCCCCCCACACCTGGACAGCCCCCCAACCCCTCCTATAGCCCCTTAAGGATATTTTTATTTAAAATCATTTTATTCCTTAAGAAATCCAAACTACCATGCATTAATCCATTTCACTATACAAAATACATAAATCCCTACTAATCATAATACATAAAAACCTAGTAAACAAAAAAACATAAAATAAACATAAAACAAACCCTTTACCCCACTAAACATAAAACATAAAACAAACCCTTTACCCCTGCACTAAACAAACCCCACTAAACATACCATTTACGATGTATGAAGTGTATAAAAAAACATAAAACAAAATAAATGGTTTGGTACTCCAAAAACAATTACTATAATTTATCCAATATCAAAACATCAAACATAAAATAAAAAGAAGAAGAACACTAAAACAGAGGTAACACTTACTAATTTTAAGTGTAGAAATACAAAAAATTAGTTTGAAGAAGGATATTTGGCTGGAAGGTGTTTCTCAGCCAAGAAGACTTCGAGACGAGGTCTGGATTAGGTCTACAATCAGGCCAACTAGGATCTGGGGCGCTTGATATTTGGGGGATAACTTTTCCAATGGTTTTTAAAAATTGTTGGGAAAGATTCTCTTTACCAAGGGTTTATCAAAACCGTTGGTATACCTTAGAAAAAATAGTTTTTTCCCAAGGGTTTTAGAAAACAGTTGGGAAATCATAGGAATATATACACATTTCTAACTATTTGGACATACTATTGGCAATGTTGCTTCTTTTACACTATAGAAATTGTTTCCTCAAACTGTTTCTATAATACCATTGGGAAAACACCAAGTTCTAGTAGTGGTGGTAGATGAAGGAACTGAATCATCAGATATTGTATGGATGGTATGAATTTGAGGTGGTGTAGAAATGTAAAATATGGGTATTTGGATGGGGGATACATCATCGGATATGGATATGGTAAAGGTGGGAACATTTGTGGAGGCGTCATAGACATGGAATGGGAAGAATATGATAAATGAGATAATGGAGGCATCAGTGGGATCATCCCTGGATGTGACAAAGACATGGTTTGTGAATAAGAGGGAAGTTGTGATAATTATAGAGGTATGGATAAGAAAATCCATGGATACTAAAGTGGAGGATGGAAAGGTGTGATAGATGGGGTTTCTATTGGTGGGTTATTGTAGGAATGGGTATGATGGGTTCTCCATCTAGGTTTAGGAGAATCCCCACTCGGACCCATTCTAGTAGGATGAGAATTCAACTCTGGCGGAACTAAATGTCCCTAAATATTTTTGATAAATAATATTAACATGACATTATATGTAATGCCGAAGAAAAAAATTACGATTACTATACTCATTGAGGGAAGAAAAGGAGGTAACACACACTCACACACCATTTTATATTGATCAAATAGTCAGTTCCTTCGAAGGTCTAAAGTATTTTGTATAATCTACATAAGAATGAAATGTAAATTTTTTAGAAATAGTTTTTATAATTAATGTATACAAATCAGAAGTCAAATAATGCATAATCAATGTCATGACATAGTTTAGTAGAAATAGTTTAAAACCAAGTTATAAATTTTTTAAATACTCATTTCAAACTAAGTTATCTAAATTGAAATTAATCTAATTAAATAAAAAAACTAGGAAATACTAAAATAAATATCATTCCAAACTAAAACTAAATTAAAGTAATTACAGTAACACTAACATGAGAAACTCATGTAAAGGTAAAAAAAATCAATAGTGAACATATATGGTTTCTTCTATATATTACCCACCAATTCTTAACGTTCAAGATCAACTCTCATAATGGGAAAATCAAAATCATCAAACAAAATATTTTGATCAACACCAAAGGGGAGTAAATGGTGGAAATTTCATCACCAACATAATGAAAAATATTTCTTGGGATTACTTCATTAATGAAATTGTAATCAGGTTTATGACGATCTTTCACATAAAACACTTGTTTTTTCCATTGATTCCAAAATGTATGGTTCATCAATATGCAGGAATCGACTCATGTCAATAACTCCGAGTCTACATTCATCAATAAATTTACCCTATTACATCATCGAATAAACCCATTTACATTTCATTATAGTGACTTGACCCTAAGATTAATAATCCAATAAAAACATTTTCTCAACAAGTCCATAATAATAAACATCTTCATATTGAGGCCGACTGTCAGATGCTTTGACATAAAAAACCATTATTGTAGTTAACATAATTCCATCATGATGTGTTATCATTCTCTCAACCTGATCAGTTGTAAAAAATTTATATGCATTGATTATTAAAGATTTATATTCATGAACCAAAGAATTGGGACCAAAATCCAACACTCTTAATTCTTGAGAAAAAGAGTCAACAGGTAAACTCAAGACCTAAAATATTTATGAATAATAAAATAAAATGGATATTTATAATTTAATATAATTAATGTAATGGTCTATTTTGTTCTGGTTTTCAGCCACAAAATGCCCAATGGCTCCGTATCCAATGATTTATAGACCTGCTTTCCAAAGGTAGGCGTTCGACGGATGGTCTGACCAGAGACTCTTAAGAATTCACATTGGTCGAGAGGATGTGAATTCGGGCTCATCACACACTTTTTGGGGGGAATTATTGCCTGTTCTGGGACTCTCTTATAGATTTAAGACGTATTCATATGTTCGCGAATCATTGGTTTATACCCAAACATAGTATCCACAGATTTAACCTTGGTGGGAAACGGTCAACTGGATGCAGGGGTTCAGAATCATTTATGCCCGAGGTTTACCATCCCTCATTGGATTAATGACCCCGAAGGGTTGGAACTTGATTGAGGCAGCACTAGGAGTGGCGTGGTGAACCGATGTGGAGATGATCGTATCGACCGACTGTTGGGATTGAACCTCAGGGAGGCTTCCTACATACCCTGCGTAGGAAGTAGGGATCAATGTCCACGTAGTTTGTATAGGTGTTGGAGAACCGACGTGAAGAGAGACCAGGTGGTCTGAAGGGTCGTGGGCTTGAACCTCATGGAGGCTTCTGACGTACCCTGTCTAGGAGGCAGGGATCAAAGTCCACGTAGTTCGTACATAAATTTTAATGTCATGCTGGACGAGGGTGGAACTCGACATGAAGAAACGACCGAGTGGTGGGCTTGAACCTCATAGAGGCTTCCTACTTACCATGCTTTAGCATGGATCAAAGTCCCCGTAGTTTGCTAAGTGGGGAATACACTCTAAGGAGGCCCATAAGAGGATGTCATGGTCGATTATTACTCTAAGCCCATGTGAGTCATGCTCAGTGTGAGAAACAAGAGGCAGCAGGGACCAAAGGATCACGTCGTGAAAGGTGCGTCTGTGAGAAGTGGAGTGGGGCTTATGCGTGGAGCGGCCTAGGGTGTTGAATTGGGTCTTACACTCTAGGGAGGCCCAGAAGATCGGGACTTACTCTGAGATGGACGCCCGGGGAATCAAAGCCCAGCGGGAGAGGGAAAGGGGGTACTCCTGCACCCATCTCCTCTCTTTTTCAGTGCATGAAGGCTTCCTTATGATGGCTATTTTACCATCTCCGAGGAACCCTCAATAAGTGGAGGGGTAGAAAGGGGATTCCCAAGCTCAAACTCCACATTACCGTGGGAATGTGAACCCAGGAATGCTTCAGGAATCTTCTCAAGGGTCAGGCCGACCCATTTTCCCTTGTTTACCATGGGTATGTGAACTCAAAATGGTGCACTGATGCACCTGAAACATACACCATGCGAGTCTGGTGGCTCTGGCAGAGGCCTCAGCTTAGGGCCGATGAATAGGACAATGAGGGAGTCACGGAGGACTTGGATGGATCGTAAGGATTTTACCTGGCTCTAGAAATGAGAACACTGAAGTATTTGGTGAGCCACCGAGAGGTATGGGTGGTGGAGCCCTTCACATAGGGAAGTGCCACATGGCTGGAAAGTCCATCCGTGAACCAGGGTGGTCCAGGGATTGATTGGAGTCCCGCAAGCCAGGGTGGTTCGCGGCTTCAGGTTCAAGCTGTGAACCGGGATGGTTCATGGCTTCAGGTTCAACCCACGAACCAGGATGGTTCGTGGCTTCAGGTTCAATCCGCGAACTAGGGTTGTTTGAGGAGGGTTCCAGGCGGGCAGTGGCGGCCAAGGGCGGTGCCGATCGGAGTCTCGTCGGTTGGGGCTTCGCCCGTGGAGGAGGGTTATACGAGGTATGACTGATGGGAAAAGAGGCATAAACTCCCTGGTCTGTGGGGAATTCATCCGCAGAGGGGGTTTAGTTTGTGGTTCTCCTTTCATTGTTATTTTAGGCTCATGGTTCACCAAATTATTATGCCTTTTCCAATTCCTTCTTAATTCATATACCTGATGTGGTTCGTAGATGGGAATTTTGCTGTTTGCGAAATCTGAAGCCTTCCTTCTCCATCCGAATCTCCAATCCCTCCGAATCTGATTCTTGTTCTCTGATTCCCTTATTCTTTCCCCCTTGGTCTCCTTTTATAGAGTGGGGAAAGGAATGTATCTGTGGCCATGCGACACCCTTTTGCGGAGGCCAATAACCAAATACCCAGTTTACAGCTCACTTGTTCAATACGCGATTCGCGGTGGGTATTGAACGCCCCCCCCCCTCCGTGAGGCGAACTCAGGGAGTTCTCCACAGCTTCGGAGGGTTCCGCCTCTATTCCGCGAACGACAGCGGGTGTGGATTGAACCGGTCGACGCGGTCCATGGTTGGGGAATTTTGTGACGATTAACCGGAGTCGCGCCCATCCTGCCTCGCGACCGCAGAGGCTCTCTGCCTCAATTTCACGAAGTACAATGGTTCGCGGAGGGGGTGCCTCGCGGTTCCTAGCGACGTTCGCAGAGGGGGTGCCTCACGGTGCCTGGACGCGTCATTCTTCCATGGACTGGTTCACAGACCGGTCCTTTTGTGTCTCTCCTTTGATTATTTACCCCAATTCTTTGGGGGATTTGGGTAAAATTTCCATTTTGGATTTTTTAGGACCCTGCAAATGCCCCCCATCGGAATGGGGTCCGATCGGAATGAAGAGGAGGCCATTTCTGATGCAAAGTGGTCCTAAAACTGAGATGGTTTGTGGTAGAAAGTTGGAACCATTATGGGACCACACCTATAAATACGGGGAGCCCTCACTTATCCATTACCGAATTCTTCATGAAATCAGATCTCCCTTGCCTCTGCATGTTTTATCCTTCACGAAGTGCCTCGTCCACGAACCGACAGCAATCTCCGCGAACCATTCCTTCTTCGCGGTTTGCTTCATCC
Organism: Viscum album; assembly: GCA_963277665.1. NCBI lineage: Eukaryota > Viridiplantae > Streptophyta > Magnoliopsida > Santalales > Viscaceae > Viscum > Viscum album. The sequence goes on along the minus strand of OY728153.1, from coordinate 1,814,482,804 downwards.
GCGAACCAACTTCCCGACCGTGAACCATTACTCTTAATTAATTAAAAAGTAAGTGATGACGGGTTGTGGAGGAACTTGCTTCACAGTTTCGATGCTCTGTGGACTAAAATCTCTTGATCTTTAAAAAGTATCTGAGTCATCTGAATAAACACAGGATTGAATTTCCGCGGAACGACTTGGTCCGCGGTTTCCCGGCCAACACTCCGCGGGACAGGGCTTCGCGGACTGATTTCGTGAAGGGCTGGTTCACGGGATGATATCATCACGAACCATCCTCCAAGGCCTCCATGTGGATTTGATTATGAAGGATTTTTAACAATTCATTTGGTTATTTTTGTACAAACCTTTATTCCGAACTAACCAATTTTTGGCTCTCATTGTGCAGGGAGAAAATTTGGTCCGCCCTCATTCTGTGCCAAGGCCTGCAGTAGAGCCCCTCTCAACTACTGATCAATGCCTGAAGGACATGGATGGCTCTGTTCAAGATGGATTCTGCCACTCCCTACTATCTTCCTTCCTTTCCGACCGGCTCTCCAAATCACAGCAAGAATATCCTTTTCCTAACAGACATCCTACCTACGGGTTCGATTTTTTGTCTGATACCCCGATTCCGGAACCGTATCGTGACAACAATCCTGAAGCATGGATATTTACCGCCACAATTCCCCAGTTCATGATACCTACCGGCGGGTGGCCTTCCTCATGGGGTACAGTTGTCGGATCTGTGTTGAATCAGCTTCCATTATATCCGACAGGAGAACCACATCAACAGGAAGGAATAATCCACTGCTATCGGAGTATTTCCCGCAGTGCCATGGTAAGCGACCAGCAGGGCTGGCCGGAGAATCGGGATCTCCAACCAGGAGAAGCATTTAAGTCATTGGATTGGGGATGGCCCCTCTAGGTTCGCCAGAGCTGCACAGAATTTGGGGCAGAGTTGCAATTCGTAGGCTTGTATAAAGCTGCCTGGGTGTCCCAAACCTATACCCATCGACTTCATGCCCTCACCAGGCAAATTATGAGCCGTTGGAGCCCAGACACCAACACCTTCCATCTGGTCCATGGGGAAGTGGGCATTAGTTTGTGGGATGTCTTTCAGATTTCGGGGGTCCCCATCGTTGGGAGTATGTATGACGAATTCCTGCCTCCTTCTTATGTGTGGGAGAACAAAGAAAGGACTCCCCCTAGTAAAGCAGCTTATTAATCAGGATCGGAAGCACTCAGAGGATACGTCTCCAAAACAGCTCATCTCATACCATGAATGGGTCAAGGATTTTGTAATAGAGAACAAATCTGAAAAATCTGTGGCTCTCCCATGCAGGCCCACGACATTCCCTATGATGGAGTCTTGTAAACAGGGAGGCAGCTATTGGATGACTTTGGAGCAAGGTGGATTTTGTGGCTGGGGATGGGAACTTATTCCAGATGTCGATCTATTGCTCCACCTAGCAGCTTTTCTGGCCATGTTCTTAAGTGGCTGGTTGATACCCGTATGCAAGGTTGGTGGCGTGCGGGTCACTACTTTTTTCATGGCGTCACACATGGCTACCAGTAATGATATCAACCTAGCCGTCCTAGTACTGGCCAAGATTTAATGGTTGCTTGGTAACATTACTAACGGGAGTCGGCCAAACTGAGTGGCCGGACCCTTCCAAATCCTCTGGGGATGGTTAAGCGCACACATCAAGAACTGATACACCTTCATCAACCCCCTTCAGATTCCGAGCCCCACATTCTGGCCATACTAGCAACTGACCAGTGGGGTTATGCCCGAAGAGTGGGTGACCCAAGAGAAGGATAGTCAACAGACAGTTTTGAACAAGCGTCTGCTATCAAGTCAAATCTTGAATTATGACTATTTCAATTTTAATCTGTTTTCTTCCCTGGCCGGTGCAATTACAAACACCATAACAGAAGAGTTTAGAAAGTGGGGCTACCTCTTCTCCCTCCTAGAGGGTATTCTGGTGGCTCGTGTTGGTGGGGAACTGATCTGTGAGGGGTATGTGCCCTACCAATTTGGGCGTCAATTTGGCTGCATCCAAGCACAGTTTCCCCCCGCACTTAATGGTGTCCGCGAGAACCGTCATTTGATGGTGGCCAGACAACTGTGGTTAACGTTTACCCAGAAGGATACCAGTTGTGAGGTTATGACCCCCACGCTTGTGGACTCCATGCCTTTCTTATCCAAGAATTATGCTGACTCCTGGGTACAATCATACCCAAATGGCCAGCTTGGGACATTGGTGCCCACCATCTGAAGTCCCAAACCATCAAAGGGAAAAAGAAAGCGAAATGAGGATGGTGCTCCAACCAGGCCCGGAAAAATCCTTTGTCACCCGACTGGTCCCGTGATTCCATGGATGATTTTAACAGACAAGGGTGTATCCTCTCAGGCCCTCGAAGCTGCTCGAAGGGGGTTAAATATCCCCACTGATGCTGCCTTTCCGATGGCATGGGGCCAATGGGACGAATTCAAAGCCCAGTCAGCCTTTCAAAACCAGTACCCTCATCCTATGTGTATCTTCAGGAATCAGAGGTAGCTTTTGACAAGTTGGGCTGCATATCTTCTCCCACTGACATTCTTTATGACTCGGACCCCGAGAGGGCTGTTCGATATCTCTGGGACCTTGAGGTCTATATTCACACATGCTGGGGTTATACGGTATTGAAGCATCGAGTCCAGGCCATACTACACCCGATTACTGATGAGGAGGAATAAGGTAGTGACCATCCTTTAGGGGGTGATGATTTCGAGGATCTTCCTATCGCAGATGAAGCAAGTGAATTCCCCTCCCTACTCGTGAGGTCCCGTCCACAAGTATCCCTAGCGAGTTCTAGGGAGGCGATGGGATCCGCAACACAAATACATCTCTTGGCACCCTTACCAGCCCCTATCTTTTCCTGACCTTCTTAGGTTGATCCTCCCCGGTCGGCAGTTCAGGCCATGGCTGCATTCCCGATGGCTTGGATGATTTGGGATGATCTGAGGGTCATAGGTTTGAATGAAGAGGTTTGGGCATTTCTTCAAACATGCCCTCTTAAACTTCCGGGTATCAGGACGATCTTCAATCCACCCCACTTGCAGTTGGAAGAGGATTTAGATGAAATAATCACCTCATTAATGGAAATGGATGCATACATTCATTTGCTCCAGAATCTTCTCTATGGGAGCATCTGGGTGTTTATGATAATTAGACGTCACGAATTGTCTGACCCTGAAGAAGAGGTTGCTCTGCTCGCTCATTATGACTTTTCCCTCCTTTATTGTAGAGGTTCTAAGGTTTCTTCCCTTTCATGCATGGTGTCGAAGAATCTCAGGGAGTAAATCCCTCTCTGGAGTATACCCCTTGCGGTACTGTGGCAGGGGAGAATGCGCTTTCTCCCACAAGGGTCAGTGAGGAAGGATCCCCTGGCGCAACTGAGCTCATGGAAGAGGCCATCACAGACTCAGGTAGGGTTTTTCCTCCTCCTGCCCCTTCTAGAATTTTAGGCGAACTGTCACCTGAGCAGATCTAGAGATGGTGAAAAGTGTTTCATTTATCGGAACGGCTCAAACAGGGAACGTTGGGTAATCCTGACTTCTCGTTTACTCAATCACCAACTTCCATTCTTAGACTTCATCAATCGTTAATTTTTTGACGTACGGTGCAGGACCACTCGAGGATCTGGCTGTGGCTACCCAAGTGATTCTACATTCCGCCTCCTTGTCGTCTGTAAAATCACCCATAAACACACCTGGGCGTGACGAGATGGTGATCCCTGCCGGAGGGGCCGACGATATGGACGTTTATTCCCGCCTTTATTAGTCAGAGATATACGAGAGGAAGAATCGCTGTTATCTGAGACTCATGCTGAACAGATAACCTTTTCAATTGCAGAGGATGACGAGGAACCCATGATCGCTGAGGGGGCTCCATATCTAATGTATCCAACCACCCCAGGTCCAACAGATCACGTGATGATGGAGGAAGAGCATTCCATTAATCCAATTGTTGGGAACCTGGAGAGGGCCATTATCTTGTTCGTCGGGGGAGTGATTTCTTCGAGCTTGGTCTCTGTAGGTGACCACTTGGGGACGACATTGGAAAAAACAGGACTTAGGCATGGCCTCAGGACCTAGACTCCTCTGGGCGCTCCCCAGATTTCCTTTCCTATCGAAGATGTGGCATCCACTTCGAGTGGCTATCGCGGTAGTGCAGAGCTTGCGGATGTCGATGCCTCATTGATTAAGAGTAAGTTCCCCAATATCCTGCCCTTGACTCCTTTTTCTTCCCTTTTCTAATTTGGGGTAATCATCTGTCTTATTGACTCTCGGGCTTCAGGACCACATCCTCTTGCGCTGACAATTGTGTCGCCAAACACGGTTGTGCATATGACCACAACTGTCGGGGTCGAAGCTGTCACAGTGCCAGAGTTTTCAGGGGAGGCTGCCTTGGGTCCCTCTTGGGTGACATTCATCCCCGAATTTGTGTCCTCATCTGGGTGTGATTCTGAGCCCGATCAACAGGTCCTCTCCAGCCTTCGAACCACATGCCAAAGGGCTTGGGAGAAAATTTGGAGACTGATCGCTCAAACACCCTTGGTCGAGATGCCGAACAAATTACCGAGGCTACGCAATTTTTTTTGCTGCTGGGATTTGATGGATTTGACTATCATGGTGTTTATGACATAGTCAAGTAGGTAGTCACTAATTGGGAGAGGATAGGTGATTTTGAATCTCACCTTTCTGCTGCCCAATCTGAATCCTACCTTTCCGCAACTCGACAGCTCTACCTAACAGAGGCTCATGACCACGCCGGGGTCATCACTGGGATTCCGAGAGAAGTTACTGAGTAGCGTTCTCACTTGGAGGTTTCGAGGAATGAGATACAGTGGCTGCATCCGGAAGAGGACACTGTCACCGCCATGATTGGAGAAGGGGATCCACAGATGGAGGAGGAAGTAAGGGCAAGCACAAAGGCGGCTCAGGAGGCAGAAGAATTACGGGATGGTGCAGAAGCTGAAACAGACTTACTACAGAGTCTCTCTCAGACAATCTAGGATTCTTATCAGCGCCAGATACAGCTTTGTGAATCTTCCGAAAAACTCTTGTAATCACCTTTCGCACTATAGGAGGCTCCGGATTGTGGATTCCCTTCTTACCCACCTTGTTATGGAACAAAGAAACATTTATCCTTAGCGCCCTTGTTGCCTTTCCCTGTGATAGAAACTTATTTGGTAAGATTGTTGCATGTGTTAATTCCCTGAACATAGAATAATCTAAGTCCAGGACTAAAAATAAATCAAGCTCTATCTTTTTCCTGGACCATTGGGTCCAGCGAGCATAGTCTGACTATTTATAGTGTGTTATAGGAAAACCCTGCAAACTTTTTGTATTTTTCTTCTTTTAAGGCCCTGATGTTTCTGGGGTCCATTCGGTATAGACCCAGCGGGTATAACCCATCTTTTTCTTAGGTCACCCTTTTTGGGTTTTCGGTCTAACAGGATTTGTGCCTCTTTCTTTTGTGAGCGGTTTAAAGTGCCACTGATAGGACTACCATTACTGATGTTTTAGGTCGAACAGCTTTGACCAAATATGGTGGGGTGAGGGCCCCAATGGGATTCAACTGATTAAAATATTTCTTAATACCCTTAAAATGCATGTGGGGGGGGGGACATGTTAGAATTTGAGTGCAATTTAGGGAATGTCTCAAGGCATGGGAGTCGCGTCGGTGTACAGAGGTAGGAAGAACATTCCTAAGGAAAAATTTCCTTTGGTAGACGGGCCAGGGGCGATCAATATGCAGAGACACTAAGGTAATGTTATGTATAGTCATACAAAGGTGTCTTTAATTCAAAGACTTATCCATTTCTGATGGCCAGGGGACTTCATGGAAGTCCGAATTATGGAAACCACGATGGGTGGCATGGAAAATTATGAAAACCACCATGGGTGGCTCAAAAGGGGAGTGTGACATCAGAAAGGGTTTTGGGAACATCCGTATTAATCAGGAGCGTGGTCCAGAGACCACCTCTGTACGCATTTAGTTAGCGTAAGGGATGCTTGAGGCTTGACGCAGTTTAAAGTCATGCAGCTGGGACATCATCTGAAATGGAATGACTTCTCCTGGTTCTCGGTAATCTCATTAACGACATTTCGCCGCATTCAGGTAGGATTTTGGAAGAGGTTGGTAAACTGTAGCTCAAAGGGTTTCTGAATCCCGGGATAGAAATGGGGGCTCAGAGGCCAAGAGGCGTACAGAGGGAAGTATCACCTAAGGAAAACTTGCATTGGTAGATGGGCCAGGGGCGATCAATATGCAGAGCCGCTGAGGGCATGGTATGCATATTCATACAAAGGTTTCCTTAAGTCAAAGACTATCCAATTCCGATAGTCCAGCAACTTCAGGGAAGTTGAGATTTGGAACCACCAGGGGTGGCTTATGAGAGTTCAGATTTCTTTTTCTAAGTACAGAGTATGGTTTATGATGAGAGGGTGCCTGAATATGGGGGAAATATCTAGACTAAAATTCCTGAGAATGGGTGAAGTAATTCTTTCTCACGCTGGTGTGAGGCGATGGTTCATACAGGTCTGACCTGTGCACTGCAAGATGAAGAAAAGCCTCTGCTCCTCATTTAACCCAAGATGAGTATGACCGTGTAGTTTATCGTCATGTGGTTGGGACATAATCCGTGCAGTTTGGCATCATGTGGAAAGGACGAGAGGAATTTTTGAAGGTTTCTATGCAGTTTAACATCGTGCAGTGAGGAAGGGGGCATTTTTTAAAAGGATTCTATGCAGTTTAACGTCATGCAACGAGGACGGCTTCCATGCAGTTTAGTGTCATGCGGTAAGGACGAGGATATCTTTAATGGTTGTCGTGCAGTTTAACGTCATGCGGTGAGGATGGATGAATTTTTAAAGGTTACTATGCATTTTAACGTCATGCAGTGAGGACGGAGATATATTTAAAGGTTACTATGCAGTTTAACATCATGCAGCGAGGATGGAGATATTTTTAAAGGTTTCTATGTAGTTTAACGTCATGCAGCGAGGACGGGGGGGGGGGGGATTATTGCGAAGGTTGCTCCTCATTAGAATATAAATGGGCTTGAATACCTCAACATGCCCTAGAAATGGAAGGGGGGTTGATGGTGTAAATAATGGTTCCGAGGCCTCTTGGATTAGGAGAGATGACATGGGGGCTCTGAGGCCGGTAAGAATATGGAGCAAGGAGGAGCATCGCCTATGGAAATCATTCCTTTGATGGACGAGTCAGGGGCTATCATTATGCAGAGCCACTGAGGGCATGGTATGAATAGTCGTACAAAGGTGTCCACGGGTCAATGACTTTCAACTTCCGATGTCCATGAATGGTTATGAGAATCCGCCATTATCTGGGCCACGAAGTCTGTCATTTGGTAGGGGAATGTCTGGACATGTCGGGGATATCCATCCCTGGTTTCTTGTTGAGTTTCAAAGAGCCCCCTGCACTGATCTTTTCTATTTTTTTCATTTGTGCGGGGGTGTGCCTTCATTCCATGCAATTTAACTTTATGTGGTAAGGACGAGATACTCCTAGTTTATCGGTCATAGAGGTCGGACCATTGGGTGACAATTGCTGTAGTCACTCGAAGGATAACTGAGTGAACATGTTCTGATATAGTTAGAATAGGGTGGGGGATGAAGGTCGTAAACTGAAACTTTTGAGCTATCCCGAATCAGGAGGTATGGTGTGGGGGATCTGAGGCCGGTAGGCGTACAGAGCTAGGAGAAGTACTGCCCAAAGAAATCTTGCCTTTGATGGATGAGAAATGGGCTATCATTATGCAGAGCCGCTGACGGCATGGTATGCATAGTCGTAAAAAGGCGCCCCTAGGTCAATAACTTTCCACTTCCGATGGCCATGAATTATTATGAAAATCCGTGATTGCTCATAGTGCAGAGTTCGACACGTGGGAATAATGGTGTTCGGGTATAAAAGAAACATCTTCACCGCAATTGTCCGTTGATTCAAAGTAGCCTAGTCCTGGCTTGATGTTTGTTGATACATGTCGCTATGTGAACCACTGAATGACACATAGGCTAGCCAGATAGAGATACCCTGGAAATGCCTGGATGTGAAAAGGGGAATGAACTTGTAAACCACTTCTCCATAAACTTCTGGATCAGGAGGTATGGTATGGGGGCTCTGAGGCCGACAAGCTTACGGAGCTAAGAAGAGTGTCGCCTATGGAAATATTGACTTTGGTAGATGGGTCAGGGGATATAAATATGTAGATCCACTGAGTGCATGGTATGCATAGTAGTACAAAGGTGTCCACAGGTTGATGACATTCCACCTCCGATGGCCATGAGTGGTTATGAAGATCCATAATTATCCGAGTCATGGAGTCTGATGTATAGAAAGGATGTATTCAAATATGGAAGGGGTATCTCCATATCATATCACTATGTGTCCTGGGTGGGTTGCGATGAAGTCCGTGCAGTTTAAGGTCATGATGTGAGGACAAAATCCATGCAGTTTAACGTCTTGCGGTAAGGACGAAGGTGACCCGACGTGAAAGAAAAAGGGGGTCTGCGCAGTTTAACATCGTGCGGTGGGGACCACTTCCGTGCAGTTTAACGTCATGCAGTAAGGACGATGATATACACCCCGTGCAGGTCTGGTCCATACGTGGGGGAAGGGGGAATTTTTAACATTATTTTCCATGCAGTTTAATATCGTGCGGTAAGGACGAGAAGTACACCCCGTGTAAGTCTAGTTCGCGCACGGTGGGAAAGGGAATCATTTTTTTTGTTTAGAGGGATGGTCTAGGTCTAGGGATCCTGGCGTCGCTACGTATCCTACGGGGTCAGGAATTAAGTCGTACGTAGTTCTCTGGAAGAAATAGACACCTTGTAGGTCTGGTCTGTACACGGGGGAAAGAAGGCATTTTTTATCTTTTATTCAGGGGGTTGGGTCAGGACTGGGGATCCTGGTGTCTCTACATATCCTGCGAGGGCAGAAATAAAGCCATACGTAGTTCTCTGGAATCCATGTAGTTTAACTTCATGCGGTGAGGATGGAGTCTATACAGTTTAACGTCATGTGGTTAGGACGATGAGCACACACCGTGCAGGTCTGGTCCATACATGGGGGGAGGGGCATTCTTAACTCTTGTTATCCGTGCATTTTAGCGTCATGCGATAAGGACAGACCCCATTCAGTTTAACTTCATGTGGTGAGGACATGAATACACCCTGTGCAAGTCTGGTCCGTACACGGGGGGAATGGGAATTTTTTGTTTTTCTTTTTGAGGTGGCTGGGCCAGGATAGGGAATCCCGACGTCACTACGTATCCTGCGAGTGGCAGGAATCAAGCCTCATGTAGTTCTCTATAAAGATGATAAATCCCGTGTAGGTCTGTTCTGTACACGGGGGAAAGACATAATTTTTTATTGAAGTGGCTGAGCCAGGATAGGGAATCCTAGCGTCATTATGTATCCCGCAAGGGAAGGAATCAAGCCATACGTTGTTCTATGAAATCCGTGAAGTTTAATATCATGTGGTGAGGACAAGGTGCATACAGTTTAACGTCTTGTGGTTAGTATGAAGGGGAATTATTATAATCCATGTAGTTTTATATCATGCGGTGAGGACGAGGTGCTTGGCAGTTTAGTGTCATACAGCTTGGATGAGAAGTACATCTCATTTTTTTTCATCATCCGTGCAGTTTATCGTCATGTAGTAAGGACGGACTCCATGAAGTTTAACGTCATGCGGTGAGGACGTGGGCCATATAGTTTAACTTCATGTGGTCAGGACGAAGGCCATACAGTTTCTATGTGAAATATTTCTTTAATAATATTGCATTTTGTAGGAGCAATTGTAAATTGTCCGTCCATGGAGATCAGGGTATCTGCTCCGTTGGAGTAGACCTTGTGTACAACATATGGTCCTTCCCACTTGGACTCCAGATTTGGAGGCTTCTTTCTAGGTATCATTGGGGTACGGAGGGCCATCACTAATTCTCCTTCCATGAAAGACCGAAGGCAGACCTTTTTATTGAAGGCTCGTGCGATCCGATTCTGAGACACTTCCAGGTGGTGTAGAGTGTGCAACCGCTTCTCGTCTAGCTATTCCAATTCACCTAGCCGCTTTTCTGACTGCTCAACATCGGATAATAGATCACAGAAAGCAACACGAATTGAGGGAAGATGGATTTCAATGGGCAGGACCGCCTCCATGTCATACACCAATGAGTATGGGGTAGATCGAGTAGTGGTGCAAATTGTGGTTCGATAAGACCACAATGCATGGAGGAGTTTATCCGGACATGAATTCTTGTCTTTGTCGACTATCTTCTGGAGAATTCTGGTAGGGTCTTGTTGAAAGCCTATATCTGTCCGTTGGCCGTTGCATGGTAGCGGGATGAGTGGTTAGCCTTAATACCATACTCATGGTATAGCTTTTCCAATTCAGCTGAGTAGAATTTGCTGTCGTTGTCCGTTAGTATGGTATGAGGGACACCAAATCTGGGGATGATGTTGGTCTTCACGAAGCTGACAATATTTCTTGCCCCGACTTCCTTGAGGGGTAAGGCGTCTGCCCATTTGGAAAAGAAGTCAGTTGCGGTGAGGATATACTTCAGCTGTTTGGCCGTGGCAGGAGGATATGGTCCCACGACGTCCATCCCCCAGACGGCAATAGGCTAGGAGTACTTAGATTGATGAAGTAACTCCGGGGGTTGGTGTATGAATTTGGAATGAATCTAGAATGAGTGGAATTTCACGGTAAAACGCTCGCAGTCTCATGCTACTGTGGGCCAGTAGTAACCAAGACTTTGAACCTGATGGGAAATCCTGGTCCCTGGTTGATGTGCTCCACACTCTCCTTCATGTACTTCAGTAATGATGGCAATGGTTTCTTATCCATCAATGCATATGAGGATTACTCCATCGAGGGCTCATTTGTAGAGGACCTCTTGCTAACATGCGCCTCCATATAGTACAAAATTGAATGCCCTTATCCGTACTTGCTCTCGTTCAGCCCTATCTGATAGAAGCTCTCCCCGTCGAAGGTAGTTCACGATGGGGATCATGAAGCCGGTGGCAGGAGCATATGGCTCGGGTATAGGACTAACTTCATGGATCTCTTCCTTCTTAACTTGAACAAATGGCAATACCATTCGACGGTGAGAAATGCTGATGACCGTTTCATCCTGGTCTGGGTCAGCTAGGGCTGTGGCCGTGTCGGCTAATGCATCAGCCTGAGAGTTCTGGGACTGGGGAATATAAGTCAATGTCGGTTCTATGGATAACACGTCCATTAGCCCTCATACATTGTCAAACAAGGTGATCAGCTCCTCCTTTTTAATACCATAGTCAACATTGACTTGCATGATGACCAGCTCTGAGTCACCTTTAACCTTAAGGTGTTGTACTTGTGCCTAGAGTGTGAGCTCTAGGCCTACAATGAGGGATTGATATTCCACTTCATTATTCGTACATCCCTCTGATAGGATAAAGGAATATAAAAAAATTGCCTTTTCTGGGGACACGAGTATTATCCCCAGACCCACATTGTTGAATCTGGGATCCTCCATCCTCTTCTCGGTGGGGCTTTGGGACGCACCATCAAAGTACATTTCCCATGCTGGGACCTCCTCTTGAACCGAGAAGATATCTTCATTAGGTAGTTTAGTGTCCAGTGTATTGGACCCTATTAAAGGGTGCTCTGCAAGAAATTCTACCAATGCTTGGCCCTTGATGGATTTATGAGGCACGAACCGGATGTCAAACTATTGCAGGATGACCGCCCATCGGGATAGGCGTCCGGTTAGCATCGAGCGACTGAGGATGTACTTGAGCGGGTTACTCTGTGAGATGAAATGGACCTCATGATGCTACAAATAATGTCATAGCTTTTGAACCACAAAGACCAAGGCCAGACATCTCTTCTCAATTTTTGAGTATCGAGTCTCAGCATCGCTCATGGTTCGACTGAGGTAATAGAGACTTTTTTCGCTGCCGACATCATTCTTCTGTGCAAGAAAGGCTTCCAATGACTGTTCTAGGGCTGTCACATATAGAATGAGAGGCCTTCCTTCAACTGGGGTCATGCGAACCAGTGGGATTAAGAGGTACTTCTTCAAGTTGTCGAACGCCTCTTGGCAGTCATTCGTCCACTGGTTCGTGACCCCCTTTTTCATCAACCTGGTGAAAGGAAAACATTTTCCTGCCAGGTTGGCTATGAACCACCTAATATAGGTTAGGTGTCCTTCGAATCCCCTCAACTCAGGGAGATTTCGAGGAAGTGGCGGGCTTAGGATAGCCTTCATCTTCTCAGGGTCGACTTCGATGCCATGATGGTGTATGACGATGCTAAGGAATTCCCCAGAGGTAACCCCAAAGGTGCATTTCAAGGGGTTCATCTTCAAGCTATGCTGTCGAAGCTTGTTGAAGACGGTATCAAGGTCTGAAAGGTGATCTGAGTGATGTCTGGACTTAACCACTAGGTCATCAACATAACATTCAACGAATTTACCCAGGAATGGCTTAAAGTTCCAATGCATGGCACACTGATATGTGGCACCAGCATTCTTGAGACCAAAGGGCATGACCCTGTAATAGAATACCCCTTGAGGGGCCCTGAAGGAAGTGGCTTCTTCATCTTCTCGGGCCATCCTGATTTGATTATATCCAAAATAGCTGTCCATGAAGGATAGAGCCTCGTACCCGGTCGTCGTATCAATTAACAACTCGGTGATTGGAACCAGGAAGTCATCTTTCAGACAATACCGATTAAGGTCTCTAAAGACAATGCAGACGTGGATTTTCCCATTCTTTTCCTTGATAGGGACTATGTTGGCCAACCAAATGGGGTACTGGACCTCCCTGATGAAGCATGATTTAAGGAGCTTATCGACTTCAGCCTCTATATTGGCAGCATGTGAGGGGTGTGTCCTTCTAGCAGCATGTTTGTAGCCCCGGTGGTCTTCTGGAAGACCCAGGTGATGTGTCGCTACCTCGGGATCGAGTCCTGGAATTTCTGTGTAATTCCATGAAAAAACATCCTGATTTTTCCTTAGGAAGGAGGTATATACCTCGTGTTCTTCAAGAGACATAGTCGCACTAATGAGAGTGGGCCTCGGGTCTTCTTCGGTACCCAGGTTTATTTCCCTGATCTCATACACTATGGTGGAGATACCCTCCTCAAACGCGGAAGTTGCATCTCTGAGATCTTCCCCCTCTTCTTCTCCCATGTCCTCATCTTCTTGATTTGACGAGAAGAGAGTTTCTGGTCTGAGCCTTCGAGTGTTTGAGGGAGAGGCATCGTGGGAATCCCTACTTGAGTATTCATCCCCAAATCGAGGGTTGGTAGACGTTCTCGCATTGTCGTGCTCGACCATCATGGCTGAAGTCATGAGGACATCTAAATGCATGTCCGAACTTGAACTCCTACTCTTAACACTGTTGATGGGAAGGACATAATCTCTACCAAGATGCCTGAGGGGGTCATCAGTGACCATTTCCAGGCCATTTGGAGCGGGGATCCAGTCGATGCTGTCGACCAAAGGCTTCTTCTTCTTTTGCTCATAGAACCCGGTGTTGATGTAATGTGACTTAGAGATCTTGAAAGGGGCCTTGTTGGAGTGAAATGTCCCGCTTTGTCCATTGACGTAGTACTAGATACACTAGTGGTAGGATGAAGGAACAACCATGTGTTTATGGAGCCAGGGCCTTCCTAGAAAGGAATTGAATGATGTGCTCTGCCGAACCACCAGGAATTCCATGTAGGCTACAAGGTCACCAAAATCAGTCTTCAGCTTAATTTGTCCCATTGGTTTCTTCTCACTCTTGTCGTAACCTAACAAAGTTGTGGCTGAGGGAATTAGATCGTCCTCACTGTAACCCAACTTATGGAGTGTCAGTAGGGGAAGGAGGTTAAATCCTGATCCATTGTCTATAAAGACGTTTTGGATCTCAATACCATTCAGTATTCCGGACACATATAGCGGTCTAATGTGTCCTTGCATGATGTCATCTTTGTCGTGATCAGTGAAGGAAATCACCGCATTGCATTTAGTAGGGCCAGTCTCCATCCGGTAAATCTCAGCGACAGTTACCTCGGCTTGGAATTCCAAGGGGCTGATAAAAGCTTCGATAAGCGCCTCCCTAAGGTCGGATGACAAACTCAGGGCATCCAGGATTGAAAAATTGGCTGGTACTGACGCCACCTGCTTAAGGATGTCATACTTTTTCTCCATCGGTCGAACCTTCTCCGTTGGCTGGAGAGTCTTAGCAGGTGCTTTGGGAGCTGGAGCATTTGACGAGGAGGGAATGGTCGTGGGGAAGGGTGTTGATGGTGTTCCCGCATTTTGAGGACTTGGCCTGGCCAGTCTGTTTGTGCGCACTAGGCGACCAGACACTTGCTCCTCCTCTGGTGGGTATCACAGAACAACAGGGCCAGAGTGGCTGCTTGTGGGGGTGGAGGGGCATTCCCTCTCCTGTTGAGTCTGTTGAAGGGCTCTCCCCTGGGTTTTCATGGTATTGACCTTCTAGGCCGTGGTTCAACCATATGGTTGGTTTCGGCCATTTTTGCGCCTCCCCTGGTATCCTCTGCCTATGTGATTCCTCCGCCCGGCTCCTCATGCAGGGAACTCGGGTTCGTAATCATACCCTTCATCAGGGAATGATTCCATGAGATGGATAACATTGATAGAACCAAAGATTGTCTCTTCCTCCTCTAACAGGTCAAACTGGTCGGTTGTCTCTGATGGTGCCGTTTGGTGGGTCGGTGCCCGTGGTGCCAAATTCAAGGGCATGAAATTTTCCAGGGTCGGGACTAACTTTGTCCATGTTGCGGACTACTCCCCATGTGATTGTTTCCACTTTCGATTACTCCTGAATGGCCGGCTCGTGGAGGGTTGTGAGGCCGATGTGGTCGGCTTTGTAGTGCCATGGGTTGCTGGTGGCAACACCGGATACTGTAGTTGGGCTCAGAGTATGCCCTGGGCACGGTTGATAGTCTTCTGAGTCATCCAGTTGTCAAATTTTTGCCCCTACTTGCTAGTGACTTTCTGCCACCCCTCCTCCTTGTCGGAGTCAGTGGTAGAGATACATGCCACATGTGGTGGGGGTGGCCCCAGCTCGACCTGTCCAGATTTTACCATCCTCTGCAGAAGGTCTCTGAAGATGAAGCATTCTCAGATATTGTGCCCTAACATCCGGTGGTAGGGGAAATAATCTGGCTTGTCATTGCGGCTGACTTCTTCAGGTCTCCTCGTCTCCGAGAGGTGGAGCAAGTTGCAGTTCATAGATGCAATGAAGTAGCTACGGACTTGATCATCCCGGAACGAGTATACTTTTTATCTTCATTCCTCAAACTGGTTCCGCTTTGGTCCTCTCTGATCGTCCCGTTTAGGCGGGGGCGGTCGCTGATATGCAGAGGTCCCTTGACGATTTGGTGGAGGACTGAGCGGTGGAGCAGGCATAGGGGCCGGCTTGAGTGTGACAGTGGACGCTTCAGCTCTAGGGTAACTTTTCGCAGGAGGCTATGAGGCTATTTGGGACATTGAATTAGTCCTCTACAGGGAGTCCTCTATTCTCTGGGTGATGGCTGAAAGATGGCGGATTCCAGTGGTGCACTCCACCGGTATAAGCGGTGTTCACAGCTCATCTCTAATATTATAGATGAATATGGCTAGCATCTCATCTTGAGGCATTGGCCTGTTCAAAGAATAGGTCAGGCCTTTCCATATGGTGATGAAATATGAGACCCTCTCATTCTCCCTCTGCATGCAGTTCATGAGATCGGTGACCGTTGTTTTAGTCATCTTTAAGCTGAAGTGCAATAGGAACTGCGGCCGGAGGTCCTCCTAGCTCTTTATCGACTAGACCGACAGACTCGTATACCAGACAAAGGAAGATCCTTGCAAGGTCCGCACGAAGCATCTGAGTTTCACTGCTACTTTTTGTTCTGGAGTTCCCATCATAGGGTCACAATAGGATGCGTAGTGCATTAAATGCTGCTCCGGATCACCTGAATTGTTGAAGATGGGGAATACAGGGTTCCCAAAATTGGGTGGAGGTGGTGTGTTGGTCACCCAATCTGGGTAGGGTTTCCACTCCAGATGTATTAGTGAGTGTCGACCTTCCATCGCTTCCAATCGAGCTGTTAGTGCCTCGATGGTGTTGGTGAGTACCTAGTTTACATCCTTTTGGGCCCAGTCCTGGGCAGGCGTAGCCTGGAGCATTGCCCGAGGATCCGTATTGGCCGACAAAAAGGGTGAATATTCCGTTCAGGGTACCCTCGGAGGGCTCAAGCGTACTTGCTCGGGTTGCCTCCTAAGTAGAGGGAAATATTGGTATTCATCATCCACATTTAGGTAGTTTGACGGACCAGGCGCCTCACTGGGCTAGATCCCTGACCGTGCTTCGCTTTTCGGGGAAATCCTTAGCCTTTGGGGTGCACTTACTGGGAGTGCATGGTGTGGCTCGTCATGGGACGCATTTTCAATAAGGTAGTTCCTATGGAGCAGCTCGGTGTTAAGCCGCCTCAATTCTGTCATCTCTTCTTCCTGTCGAGCGAACCTCTCTTCGAGCGTGAGCGGCTCATTTTTATCGAGGGAAGGGGATGGTTTTTGGGTTACCATTCATTTGTTCTTGTCCTTGTTGGAAGCTCACTGGGTGGGATGAGGGAGGTTAACTAAAGGGGTGGCCAAATTTAAGGTGGCCCTATGGTTCTGGGTGTGCACCCCTGGGGGTTCGTTGTGAGTCACAGCCTGACCAGAACCGTCGTCTCCCAATCCGTCTGGATTTACATTTCCCACAGTGTCACCCATGGTGTTAGCCTCTAGGACGTTGATGAACACATATTGCGGGGTGGAGGGAAGGTCATCTTCCAAATAGGAAGAGGATCTCATGCGTTTTCAGCTGGCCTTCCCCTTCATGACCTGGGATTGCCCCCGGACTTGTTGCCGAAGGGTGACGCGGAGAGTTCTTTGATGCGGCCTTACTGTGCACCTTCCTTTCAGAGGGGATGATGATTCATATGACGGGATAGGATGAGAACCTCCTCTTCTGACTGTCCTCCCTATACAAGGGAACACTGATTCTCATGGGGGAGGTTGTTGTCAAGGGGGTAATAATGCCCCCAACCCCGAGGGCTGGCGCTGGCTCTGTTCCTTGGACGTTTAGTCTCTTTTAGGTTTTATTGGTCTTATAGGGGAATTTTTTGTTAAAAATGCCCCCAGCTCTGCAGGCTGGGGTTGACCCTGGATTGCGGCAGTGGCTGCGGCTATTGCGACCTGCCTGATCTCGCGTGCCCCCATCTGAGGGTGAACTGGATTTGGTGCCAAATTCACTTTTGGATTAGTCCCTTTTGGGGAGGCAGGTATAGATCGTTGATTACACACTCTTAGGCGAGAGGCCTGCTGAATGCTCTCAGTGGCCTGATTCAGGAGTTCTTGAATGGTTTTTTCCCGCTGGGCCTGACGCTGCTGGGACATAATCAAGGCTCGACTCTGTTGGGTGTGTTGCCTTTCCTGAACAGGGGGACAACCCGATTGCCGTCTCGATGTGACGATGTTACATGATACCATGCCGAACGGGTTCTTATGGGCGGGAAGCGGAGTGAAATGAAGAGCTTCATGTTCTCCCCATCCCCTGATATGGACTCTCGTCGGAGCGTCATCGATGAGGTGGCGCAGTTCATGCAGTGCACGGAGGCAAGCTGCCCCCATTTTCCCTTTGCGCATCTCGGGGTGTTTTCGTCGTGTCGAGGAAAGGGCCTCCAGGTCGATGTGACCCGAGAGGTCCCCTATCGTCTTGACATGGTCTACATACCTATCATAGGGAAGGAAGCTCGAATTCAGCTGGTGGAGGGTCGTCCATATATTACGGCGGATGTCGTGCATGTATTCTTTCGACAACCCTTTGGGTATGTCGTACTGAGAGGTGGTCATGGGCCAAAACATAATTGGTATATCATTCCTGGCAAGTCGTTTCCTTGGGTGCAGTATATCGGCATACTCCTCCGCCAGTGATTCCTCTACCTGGTCAGCCCAACTAAGGATCTCACTGTAGTGGGAGGCAGTGGGACCGATAGGTATCTAATTGTCTTGTGGGTGAATCTGGGGTGGTTCAGAAGATGAACGCGGCCCTGGAACGGCTCCTGATCGAAGAAGGGTGTCGTTAGCGACAAGCTGGGAATCTAACATGCTTGATCCCATCCTTCTGAGTGCCTCGGCATACGAGGGCTTTTCAGTGATTGATTCGGCAGGAGGAGTACCTTCCTGTAGTTATAATATATCATCGCGGGGAGGACATTCGTAATGATGTCCGTAATGGCAAGGACTACCATTACTTCCTGATGCTTCACTGCATAGAGGAATTTTGCAGTGCACACCCTAGGGAGGATGTCTAAGGCATGTTGCAGCAAGGGGAGGACCTTCTGGCTTTGTAGCGTTCTTACGGGGAGGACCTTCGCAACAACTACCATCATGGTGAGGATAACCATCATGGCTTGGCGTTTGACGCTGTTGACGCTCCTTTCGCCACAGAATCTAAAGATCGAAAAAGGGGAATATCTGAGCTCAAAGTGATTCAACCTTTGAAGAAAATATCAAAAATCGACAAAGGCATGAACAAAGGATCAAAAACAACTGCACCGCGCAAGTTATATCACCGTCGCGCAAGTCCACTTGCGCGACCTAAGTGATAACCACCCGGTAACCGCCCAGGGTCTTCTCCTGCCTATAAATAGACCCTGTGGGCCCCCCATTCAAGAGGATCTTTTTCCAGAAACTCGGATTGAAGCTGCCGACGCCCAAGTCTCTTCTCAAAGCTTCCAGAACACTTATAAGGTAATTTTTTACCTAGAACGGAAGATCTAAAGAGAGGGAGGAAGGCCTAAGTGTTGAAACTCATCAACACTTGCGCACCTGAGTGGCCAGCCCTTAAGGGAACTGATCACACTTGCGCGCCGCCTTATTCCTTCAATAGAACTTGTGCGTCCCTTTTCTGGGAGAACCTCAAGAGGATTCTAAAGGCTTTAAGAAAGAGTCGCTCAAGCATTTTAATGCTGGTTTAAAATCACGCCAGTACCCCACATGTCGCGCAAGTATACCTGCGCGACCAATACTTGTGCGCCCACGCAAGACTTGCGTGGCTTTCAAGACTTGCGCGCCCCTACCTTTTTGGGTGACCATCTTGCCCATTTTACCCCTCTTAAGCCATTTCACATTTCCTATTCAAGATTTAGTCTTTAAGATACTCTTCAAAGAAATTTATGGCATGATTTCTTGATTTGACTTCCTTATCTGAAAGGAATTCGGTGGAATATCTCTCAAAACCTTGTGATTTACACATATTTATGTCACCAAAGATTGAGAGTTAATTCATTCAACCTCATCCTTTAAGATGAGAGAATCATTAACCTGGGTCTCCTTTTTAGGAATAATCCCCAGTTATAAGTCCTTTAATTTAGGCATCTTCCTCAGAAGTAAGCCCCAAATTCTTAAAGTTCCCAAACTTGGGCATCCTCCTCAGGAGTAAGCCCCAAACCTTAATTCCTTAATTTGGGCACCCTCCCCAGGAGTAAGCCCCAATCATAAATCCTCTAATTTGGGCATCCTTCTTAGGAGTTAGCCCCAAATCCTCTAATTTGGGAATCCTTCTTAGGAGTAAGCCCAAAATCCTCTAATTTGGGAATCCTTCTTAGGAGTAAGCCCCAAGTCCTCTAATTTGGGCATCATCCTTAGGAGTAAGCCCCAATCTCAAATTTGGGCATCCTTCTTAGGAGTATGCCCCGAGTCCCTTAATTTGGGCATCCTTCTTATGAATAAGCCCCAATCTCAAATATGGGCATCCCCCTCAGGAGTAAGCCCCAAAACTTAATCCCTAACCTAGGTCTCCTTTTCAGGAATAAGACCTAGTCATAATCATGGGCTTCTTTTCAGGAGTAAGCTCCAAGTCCCCTAACCTGGGTCTCCTTTTCAGGAATAAGTCCCAGTCATAATTTTGGGCTTCCTTTTCAGGAGTAAGCCCCAAGTCCCCTAACCTGGGTCTCCTTTTCAGGAATAAGTCCCAGTCATAATTTTGGGCTTCCTTTTCAGGAGTAAGCCCCAAGTTCCTTAATTTCTCTTAACCGGTCCTAATTTACCCTTGATTTGGGAATCCTCCTTAGTAGTAAGCCCCAAGATTAGAGTATTCAAATCTCCATGAAGCACATATACCTTTATGGACCCTTTTCATGGATTTTTCTCCCTAAAAGTGAATCTTAAAACTTCATCTATCTGGGCAGTCATACATACATAATCCCCAAACCATTTCTTATGATTTCATCTTTTATGGAACAATTGTCTAATTTTTACCAATACCTCTTGTTTCTCACACCGAGCATGACTCACGTGAGCTTAGAGTGTAAAAGTAATTATGACATCCTTCTTTGAGCCATCAATCATAAACGTCATACTCCCTTACTCAAACTACGTGGGTTCTGATTCCTTTTCCAAAACAAAGGATACGTAGGTAGCCCATTCTATGGGTTCGATCCAAATTTTGAAATAATCCATGTCATTCTGAATGACGATAAACTTCAAGTGCCCCACTGAGTGGCTTTAAAACCAGCCTGGTCATCATAATGACCAAGAGACTTTTATAAATGTTTTGAAGGATACCATTGACCAAGAATCTCTAAATAGATACAGATGATTCTCTATTGATGAAGAACCTCAAATACATATAAAAGATTCTCTAAATTTCTTACATATTTAATCATTGATTGTTAAAACTAAAAGAAAGCTCATTTTATACTTGGTAATGTAATAAGGATTCACGAACATAACTTAAATCTGTAAAGAGAGTCCCGGAGTAGACAATAATTCCCCTCAAAAAGGTGTGATGATTCCGACATCCCATCTTCTCGACCAATGAAAATTCCTAAGCCTCATCAGTCCATAAGCTAATGAGTGCCTACCTTTGGAAAGTAGGTCCAAACGGATATGGAATCATTGGATGTTTCCGGTTCTACGAACAAACCCGCTAGAAACCGATCGGAACGTTTGAATCTCCCGTACAGGAGGTCATCCCCGGATTCCGAGGGAAACAAAAAATGGTGAACCTGATGTGAATCCTTAACAAAGTTAAAATGATGTTTTACCTATTTGTTAAGCCCCTATTTAAAACTCAATAGGAGGGCTAGCAAAAACAATCATTGACATATGTGCTCATCCAAAAGATGCAGTGGCCGGATTCATCTTGATTATGTCTGTTATATGGAGCAGGCACTCTTTTCTCAAGATCTTCTGCAAAATGGATTTCCTTAAATTCACCACTGTGAATACTGCTGCTGTGAACATCTCTACTGTGAGGTCTACTACTGTGAAAACTAATGCTGCTACTCCTGCTGGAACGTCATCCGCTCTGAGGATGACATCACCAACTCAGCATCTTCAACGCTGGGTTTTTAATGCACTGGTTAGGGAGTACCGTCGCAACGGTACTATCCCAACTCTGGAGGCCGCTCGTCAAGCCCTCCAAGTTAAGAACTCTACCTGGTCGTCCGGACAACGGCGGCCAGCGATCAAGAAGAAGGCGGTGCTGACTACCGTCTCCAACCGTTTCGGGTCTTTATCCCCGAAACGCAATTTCCATTCACTCCCTTACTCTGAGGAAGTGAATGAGCAGGTCCCTCAGGGCCTTAATTCAAAACGAAAGGAGTCCTTCCCGAGGGATCCCATCAAAAATCGCCGCCAGACTCGTGCGGTAGTGTGCCCTAAACATGATGAGGGTACCGACTCCAGGCATTCAGCTCAGGTTCCTCGAACCCGAGCAGGCAAGATGAACCGCCAGAGACGGAATCCGGTTAACAATGGGCAGATTATCATCCCTGCCATCTCCGGAGAAGTTCACCAAACTAACTTGGTGGTGAACAACGAGTAGGCACACACACCTTCCCGTTTTAATTCCGCTGTCCAGTAGACTCGTCTGGCAGCATCAAGCCAATCCCGCCAGGCAATTCCGGCGGAGTAATATAGGCAGGAACATACACCTGCTTATGCATCATCAGTTAGTCAGCAGGCTCGCCTGACTACATATGATGGATTCCACCAACCTAACTTGGTGGTGAACAACGAGCAGGCACACACACCTGCCCGTTTTAATTCCGCTGTCCAGCAGACTCGTTTGGCAGCATCAAGCCAATCCCGCCAGGCAATTCCGGCGGAGTACTATAGGCAGGAACATACACCTGCTTATGCATCATCAGTTAGTCAGCAGGCTCGCCTGACTACATATGATGGAGTCCACCAACCTAACTTGGTGGTGAACAACGAGCAGGCACACACACCTGCCCATTTTAATTCCGCTGTCCAGCAGACTCGTCTGGCAGCATCAAGCCAATCCTGCCAGGCAATTCCAGCAGAGTACTATAGGCAGGAACATACACCTTCTTATACATCACCAGTTAGTCAGCAGGCTCGTCTGACTACATATGATGGATCTCGTCAACTGTGTTTGGCGAAGTGTAATCAGCAGGCACATACACTTGCTAATACTAATCATGCCTACCAACAGTCTTGCTTGGTAGCACACGGAAAAGTCAGTCGGAAAGCCCCGACGACAAACAGGAGGCAGACTCAACTCTCTGCCCCTACACTTGAGTACTGTCAGGATTCACTGATAGGAAAAGGAGGATAGGAGCAGACACATACACCTACTCCAAGCCCGGAATGGACGTATATCCCCGTTCCGGCAGCTGAAGTCACCAAACATATTTTGTCAATGGTGAAAGAGCAGAAGCCAATTCCTGCTCATATTCTGGATGCTTGCCAGGATATCATAACAGCTTCAGCATTATCTCAGGGACAGACACATAAATCTATCCCTAGCAGTGGAGTGACACATCAATGATTCACTCCGGAACAGACACACACATTTGTTCCAGTCCAAGAGGGTTATGGGGAATACTCCCTCATATCATACGGACAACCAAGTCAGGCACATACACCTGATTTGAGTGGAGATCGTCAGCCTAACCTGACCCTCTTTCCTGATCAGGCACATACACCTTCTCAGAGTAACCACTTTCTTCAACAAGTGGTTTCCAAAGCGAGTAAGAAGGCATCTAAGAAAAAGATCCGCCCAGCACAGTCTGGAGATCAAAGGCCAATCTGCAACAAGGCCTTGCTCGATGCTGGAGTTCTTAAAGCCCTCAGACATTTATCTGTCGGAATTCAAGATTCTACTCTCTCAGTTCCCAATAACGGGAACATTAATTCTGGAGGTCTTCAACAGACACTTCCTCATGAAGTCTTGCTTCATGAAAATTCGGTAAATCTTGAAGTTTCTTCTTCAGATGAGAGCCACAGGAACCCTCTGTGTGGTTAGAAGACCAAGGAGCAAGAGATCTTATCTTTTGTTGTAACCCATTATGGTGGTCGTCCCCATGATGATGAACTTCGTTGCGAAAGTCCTCTCTGCGGTAGTGATTCACATTGCCTGGAAAATACTCCAGTGGAAAATGTATTGCCGAGAAAGCCCTCTTATCTTGAGGCACTTGCAAATGCGAAACCAGTCATGTCTGATGCTTTATCCCTAACAAGTGAAATACTTTCTCAATCAGAAGATAGCCCAGGGTGTAGTTCATTCTCCGAACCACCCCTAAGTCATGCATCTTCTAGTTTGATCAATGATCTCTCTACCAATATTGTTTAATCCAATGAAGCAACAAGGAAACACCAACTCTGGTCAAAATAGGTAGAAGAATCTTCATTTAATTATAAAGAGGAAATGCTGAACATGAGGAAAAAACTGGCAGAAGGTGAGGTACCAGTCATGTTTTGGCCTTTGGATGACTCCCAGTACGACATTCCAAAGATATTGACGGATGATGGAATCCATGATATTCGTCTCAACATATGGAAAACTCTTTGTCAATTGAAGAAGAAGGTATTATCTTATGATGAATATTAAAATCATCTTAAGATAATAGAAAGGCTACAACGTTATATTGATTTGGCATCTCTATCAGTCTCTCGGTATCCGAAGGCTGAAAAGTAGCAGAGAACCCTTCAACGTTCATGCCTTGGCGCACTAAGAAAATTGCGTCAGTTAATTGCCAATTATCCATCTGATGTTCATATAAGAGGATAGGGTATTCACAGAGAACTACATTTCGCAGTGCTTTCCAGTCAGCAAAGCCCGCCGAAAATGGTCTCATGCAATGTTATTGCCCATGGACGGCCACAGTCAGTGGGCTTTGTTCGTAATCAAAAGCCTGCTCAAGAACAAGCTTCAACTAGTTCCTCTCAAAATCAAGCATATAGAGAACAAGTTGTTGAATTGCTCCTACAACAAGCAGGCGAGAATATTTCACAAGCCTCTCGTATGGAGAAAACACGTCATCAAATGACAGAAGTTTCGGAAATCATCCAACGGTCTGTTGAACCAGGTGATAAAAGTGGATACAGGCTAATGTATCCAGCTAATTTCCGAACTAAGGTTCGCAAGATCAAGAGAGATTTTAAGAAGATCTCAGACATATCATGTCAAGAGACACCCCAACTTATCAGACTGGGGATATCTTTAACCCAACCCTTAGATTCAACAAATGGGATTCGAGGAGTTGAGGGGAAGCAGTAGGAACATCCCCAGTTCTCGAGACTGGGGACACTTTCAAATCATCAATCCCCTCCTCATAGAATATCGGTCTTTTCTCGATTGGGGAAGAAGACCCAAGAGGAATGAAGAGCCAAATTATCAGGAGATTTCCTCCAAGTTATAGCTCGTCAAGAAGTTCCTAAAATATTGAATCAACAAAAGGAAATGTCTCATAAAAGACATGAAAGAAGACAATATCACAGAAATGTTGATAGAAGAGATGTGATGCATTATGCATCAATAAATTTCATCAATGCCGTTGTTGCTAATCCACCAGAGGAGCTTCACTCAGGGGACTCAGATGAAGAGCGTCCTGCTCAAGAAAATGTACGCACCGATACAAATTAAGAAGGTGTGCGTACACGAAGTCAAAGGATTACTCAGAACCTAGGTAATCCACTTCTTTCTCTCCAAAAAGTATCCAACAAAGGGAAGGGAAAGAATCAGGTTACATATCCTTCCTCTGGAGAAGGTCAATCACTCTCATTAGAGCAAAGGTTTGCACAACAGGAGGAAGAAATGAAAGAATTAAGAAGGTTGAATGCAGAACTACTTCAGAGTAGTCTTCTTCTTAAGAATGCTGAAGTCCGACAGCCGATGGAATTTGTTGTAACTACTAAGATGGATCAGGAATATCATCCTTTATCAGTACACCCTCAGAGGTCTAATCCTACGGGTCAAATGCAACAAAAGTTGGCAGCACTACCATCAGTTGCAACACCAACCACCACGTCTGTCCAAGCTCCATTCATTGCACCTACCCAAAACCAAGTTCAACCTGATGTTTCTCAAAAGTTAATAACTACTATTGAGTCATTAACAGCTCGGTTAGAAACTATGGAAGGGAAACGGGCACAAGTTCAACCTAAAAAGAAAGTTTACCCTGAATGGGTAGATTCAATTTCTCCTCCATCCAGTTTTGGAAACCCTATTTTCTCTACTTTCAATGGATCAGGCGACCCTGAACAACATTTGACACATTACGTGTCTTGTTGTGATCTATGATGGGAACTCCAGAACAGCAAGAAGCAGTGAAACTCAGATGCTTCGTGCGAACCTTGCAAGGAACAACATTTGTCTGGTATACAAGCTTGCAATCCCGGTCAATCATAGGATGGGAGGATCTTCGGCAAAAATTCCTTCTTCAGTTCAGCTCAAATTTACCAAAAATGATAGTTTTTGATCTTACAAACTGCAAGCAAATGGAAAATGAAAGAGTCTCTGATTTCATTGCTTGCTGGAAGGGATTAACGTATTCCCTGAGTTTAGCACTCCCTCAGGAGGAGCTGTTTCCAATCTGTGTGGCAAATTTGCGTGACGAATTACGCACGCCATTATTCCCTGTGAAATACAAAGGAGGGTTTCGAGACCTTACTTCAATCGCTCAGCAGATTGAAGATTCCCTTATACAGGCTAAGGTTAAATCTCGTGTAATTCCATCAGCTCAAGGAAGGAGAATGGGTAAAGCAGAAACTGCTACAGTTATGCTTAAACAAGCACCTGTACCTATTTCTACTTCAAAACCTTTATCTTCTCGAAGAGCTCCACCTCTTGAACGCCAACAAAAAAGGCCGTTTTGTCTAAATGATCAAAGAGATCAATGACGAAAACAATTTGATGATTTGAAGATTAAAACATACTCTTTCCGAAGTGAGCAAGTTCCTGGTTACTTCATTTCAGCTCTGGAAAATAATTTGGTTCAATTACCAGTGCCCAAAAGGCCAAACAAGGAAGGAGATGAAGACCGTCCCAATTATTGTCCCTTTCATCAAATGTTGGGGCATCCCATGTAGGAGTGTTTTGTCTTTAAAGACCTCCTGCAAAAGATGGTGGACTTGGGACAAGTCAAATTGAAGGGTTCTTCAGCTCATGTAGCATGTGTTACCGCTACAGATCCAGAGGAAGGAGGCGAGTGGCAGGAAGTCAAAAGCAAAATTGCGCAAAAATATGATGATTGGATGGTCAGAAAGACAATCAATCGGACCAATGCCATTTTGTGAACACAATTGAAGAAGCCAATTGTGTCTCCTACAAAAGCTGTAGTGAAGCCTCCATCAAAAGAAAAATCCTCAAAAGGGCAGCACAATTCAAAGAAGAAAGAGGAATCAGAAGAAGATGAGTATGTATCGAGGACTATGTTTTCTTTGACTCTGGAGGATTTCATTCCATCTACTTCAAAGCCACGGGCACCGCCCCATCAAACGGCACAGCCTAAACAGGCTAATCAGGCAGAGTCTTTATCAGAGGAAGAGTTAATCTTCAGTTCTGTTAATATGATTCAATTAACAGATCCATATTCCAGTCTAGATGAGCCTGAATTCCCTGTATCAAATAAGGGAATCCAAGTAAGTTCCATAGGTTCAGGATACAGGGGAAGACGTGGATCTTTCCGAATCCACTACTCCAATTCTACCCCTGCTAGCACTGTGTATGCGGCAGAAACTCGTGGTAGAGCCCTTCAGCGAGCTCAAAAAGAACAAGCAAGTTCTTCTGCCAATAGTCAACTCAGTCTTGGCACAGTTATTTTGGAAGACCGATTGAAAATTCCATCTTCTTTATCTCAACAAGTAAATGTATCTAATCGGTCTAATCTTCCAAAACCAAGGATTTTGCCAACTTCTATCCCAATACAAGATGCATCAGCTTCCAAAGCATCTGCTTCCAAGGTACCTGCTAAACCACATATTTCTGTTGGGAAACGCAGGCCTCTAGATCAAAAGTATGATATATTGAATCACTTGGACCAAGTACCAGCTAAGTTATCAATTTTGGATTCTTTGAATCTGTCAAAAGATCTTCGGGAAGCACTCATCGAAGATTTGTCAAGTCCTCATGAGTTTGAAGCTGAAATTGCTGCAGCTGAAATCTATCACATAGAGAATAATCCTGCAGAATGCCATGTAGTGATATCTTTTACTAATAAAGATGAAGATGATGTTGTTCATGGGAACATAAAACCTTTGTACTTATCTGGAAAATTCAATAGTGTAGATATCCGAAGAGCTTTCATTGACAATGGTTCAGGAGTCAACCTCATGCCCATTCGTACACTTCGTCGATTGGGCCTCACGGAATCTGATTTATCTCCTTCTACCATGATGTTACAAGGATATGATAAAAATGAACAAGAACCACTGGGCGAAGTTACACTCAGAACTCAGTTTGGAGATCTTGTATCCAACTCGGATTTCATGATTATTGATCAAGACTCAGCTTTCAACATCTTGCTTGGAAGACCCTGGCTACATCAGCATGCAGCTATTCCTTCATCATACCACCAATGTCTCAAATACTGTTTCAATGGTCAAGTTGGAACATTGTATGGTGATAAGGCCCCGTTCAAGACATGTGAGTCTCAATACATTGAGGCGGAATTTTATCACATGAAGGGAAGAGAAAAATCTACAATGAAGGAAATTACCAAAGTTAATGCTCCATATGGTTTGGAGAAAATTCCAATAAATCCATTTACACATGTGAGTACAGATTATGTGTTACCTATCAGTCAAATTGAAAAAATAGGACCAAATCAAAATACTCTTATGGAAAGATCCATAATGTCAATTACGACAATCGATCCAGACAACATGGGAGAAATTGATAACCTACCAAACAGTGATGAAAGCATAAGTGGTGACGTTTTAATTTCATCTGCTGAAGTCCAATAAGTCTATACTTCGCCAATCAGGACAGAAGAAGTTATAGCAACACCAGAGGTGAATAATGATGTTTATTCTCAATCCATCATCTCCTCTTTATTTCCCAAAGAAGGCCCTTTATCATCAATAGGGTCAGAAGTGGAAGCTTCTTCTTCAAAATGTGAAAATTTTGATATCTCTTATGATTATGAGAATTTCATTTTGTCATCTACTTTGCAAGTAGAAACGGAAGAAATAGAACATGATGAAGAGGAAGAGGAAGATCTTAGAGATGCTCCTCCAGCATTTGAAGAAGGTATCTCTAACACTAGGGATGAACTCAGAGAAATAAATCTTGGTACAAAGAAAGATCCACGCCCCACTTTAATTAGCACGACTATGACCCTTGAAGAGCAAGAGATGTATATTTCTTTTCTAAAGCAAAATAAAGATATTTTTGCTTGGAATTATACAGAAATGCCTGGGCTTGATCCTGATGTTGCTACTCATCATTTGGGTTTACCAAAAGAACATTGAGGATTTAAGCAAGCCACGAGAAGAACACACCCAACCTATGCTTCCAAAATTGAAGCTGAAGTTGATAAGCTGATCAAAGCTAACTTCATCAGAGAAGTTCAGTATCCCAAGTGGTTGGCTAATATTGTCCCTGTAAAGGAGAAGAATGGACAAATTAGGGTTTGCATCGATTTCAGAGATCTTAATCGGTATTATCCTAAAGATGATTTCCCAGTTCCGATTACAGAACTCTTAATTGATGCGACGACTGGCTATGAAGTACTTTTCTTTATGGATGGATATTCCGGATATAATCAGATCTGAATGGCCCCAGAAGATGAGGAATATACAGCCTTCAGATCCCCTCAAGGTGTGTTTTGTTACCGGGTGATGCCCTTTGGTTTAAAGAATGCAGGTGCAACATATCAACGCGCCATGCATCGTATCTTCAAACCTTTCTTAGGGAAGTTTGTTGAATGCTATCTAGATGATTTGGTGGTTAAATCCAAACAACGTTCTAATCACTTGGCTGATGTGGAAGTCATATTCCACAGGCATCGACAACCTAATTTGAAGATGAACCCCTTAAAATGTGCTTTTGGGGTAACCTCAGGAAAATTCCTCGGCTTTGTTGTACGCCATCGTGGTATTGAAGTCGATCCTGAGAAGACCAAGTCAATCCTTGGTATGTCACCTCCTCAGAATTTGAAATAATTAAGAGGACTTCAAGGACACGTAGCCTATATTCGGTGTTTCATCGCTAATTTGGCAGGCAAAAGTTTATCCTTTACCAAATTAATGAAAAAAGGAGTCACTTACCGGTGGACTGAAGAATGTCAAGAAGCGTTTGATGTTCTCAAGAAATACCTCTTGAGTCCACCAGTACTCATGCCACCTATTGAAGGTAGACCACTTATCCTCTATGTGACAGCTCTAGAGCGATCATTGGGTGACTTTCTTGCTCAAAAGAATGATGCTGGAAATGAAAATAGTCTCTAATATCTCAGTAGAACTATGCTTGAAGTAGAAACCCGGTATTCAAGTATTGAGAAGTGCTGCCTGGCATTAATCTTTGCAGTTCAGAAACTGAGACACCACCTGCAACATCACGAGGTCCAATTGGTATCTCGCAATAATCCGCTCAAATTCATCCTTAGTCGTCCAATGCTTACAGGACGTATAGCAAGGTGGGCAGTTATTTTGCAGCAGTTCGACATTCAGTATGTGTCTCAAAAGGAAATAAAGGGCCAAGCTCTGGCTGATTTCCTGGCTGAACATCCTTCAGTTGAAGACACATCTTCAGATATTGAAATCCCTGATGAGGAAGTTTTCTCTATTCAAGAGAATCCTCAAACATGGGAAATGTATTTTGATGGTGCTTCCAGAAGTCCAACAGGGAAGAAAATGTAAAATCCTAAATTCAACAAAGTTGGTTTTGGAATTGTACTCATTTCTCCAGATAAGGCATTGTTACCTTATTCCTTTTTATTGTGGGAAGGTGGTACCAATAATGAAGCCGAATACCAAGCTCTCATTACAGGCTTGGAGTTAGCGCTCCAAGCACAAGTGAATCACTTAAAGGTGAAAGGTGATTCAGACCTGGTAAACAAACAAGTCAATGGGGATTATGCCATCAGAAAAGAAGAATTAATCCCTTTGTATGATTACGTCAGAGAGTTAATGGCAGAATTCCCATCAGAACCGAAATTTTCTTATTTCCCAAGATCACAAAATGCTCAAGCTGATGCACTGGCTAATATAGCCACAGCTCTAGCAGATCCAAATCGGGACGAGACAACCATTAGTATTGCCCACCGTCGTGCAATTTCACCTTATGTTCAAGCCAGAACAGAGGAAATTAATGAAATTAGTCCCATTCCTGAACCGTATGGTCATACTACAGGATGGATGTCACCTATCATGGAATACCTCCAAAATGGAACACTTCCACCTGATAGAGCCGAGAAAGAACAAACCCGGCGACATGTGGTCAATTTTACTCTTTATGATGGCCCAAACCACCTCGAGAAAATTCTCTACAAACGTGGTTTTTATGGAGTTATATTCAGATGTATTGATGGTGAAGAGACAATGGCTGTCATGAAAGAAGTGCATGCAGGAGTCTGTGGTGCCCACCAGTCTGGACATAGACTGTCTGATCAAATTCGAAGGCTTGGATACTTTTGTCCTTCAATGATACAAGATTGTGTAGATTTCACAAAGAAGTGTCATTCATGTCAAGTACATGAAAACTTCATTCATCAACCTCCAGAGTTGCTTCATACAGCTAAATACTCATGGCCATTTGCCACATGGGGAATGGATGTTGTGGGACCTTACCCTTCAGCTACGACCAAGCAGTTTAAGTACATTCTTACTGATACTGATTTCTTTTCCAAATGGGCAGAGGCAGTACCTCTCAAAGAAGTCAGTTCTAAATGCATTGTTTGCTTCATCAAGTCTAACATCATTACTATATTTGGTGTCCCTCATACCATATTGACGGACAACGACACCGACTTCTGTTCTTCTGAGGTGAAGAAATTGTATCAAGAATACAACATTAAATCCAACCATTCATCTCAGTATCATGCGGCGGCAAATGGCCAAATAGAAGCCTTTAACAAGACTCTTTCAAATATACTGCAAAAGATGGTGGATAAAGATAAGAGATCATGGCCTGATAAACTCTTTCATGCTTTATGGGCTTATCGGACTACCACCCGCAATGCAATGCGGTCAAATCCATATTCGTTGGTATATGGAACAGAAGCAGTCTTGCCAATTGAAGTTCAATTGCCCTCACTCAGAGTATCCATTTGTGATCAGTTATATACAGATGATCAATCCCAAAAGCGATTGAATGAATTGGAACAGTTAGATGAGAAAAGATTGTGCACTTTGCACCACTTGTAAATCTATCAGAATCGAATAGCACGAGCTTTTAACAAAAAAGTTCGTCTTCATTCATTCATTCAGGGAGAATTGGTATTGGTTCTCAGAAGACCAATGATACCAGGAAAGAAGCCTCCTAAGCTTGAAACAAAATGAGAAGGACCTTATTCAATACATAAGGTCTACTCCAATGGAGCTTATTCATTAATCTCAATGGATGGATAACTCATCACGACTCCAACCAATGCCATATTTCTGAAGAAATATTTTGTATAAACACAAAATATGGTCCCCAGAACAAAGATTCTTACAATTGGTTCATGCACAGTTTTTCTTGGCTATATGATGTTAAACTATACAGCAATGGTCCAGTATGACCTTAAACTGCAACTTCGTCCAACATGACGTTAAACTGTAGGAAATTCCCTTATGTCCGGAAAGACGTTAAACTACATAAGCACTTAAAAGTCTGGTATGACTTTAAACTGCATCATCCACGGTCTATGCATATGACCTTAAACTATTTTCACTTTCGTCCAACATGACGTTAAACTATAGAAAATATGTCCCTGCAATATGACACTAAACTGTGCAGCGCTAGTTTGTCCTTGCTATATGACGTTAAACTATACAGCAATGGTCCAGTATGACCTTAAACTGCAACTTCGTCCCACACGACGTTAAACTATGAAAAAGTTCCCTAAATGGTCCAGTATGACCTTAAACTGCATCATCAATGGTCCATGCATATGAACCTAAATTATTTGCAAGTCCCTTACATCCAGCAAGACGTTAAACTGTGGCGTCCTAACTACATGACACTAAAATGTATAAAAGTCCCTTATGTCCAGCAAGACTTTAAAATATATAATCATCAAATATCCTGTATAACCTTAAGCAACACCATTGTCCAGCAAGACATTAAACTGCACCATCCACGGTCCATGCATATGACTTTAAACTATTTGCACTTTTGTCCAACATGACGCTAAACTATAGAAAAAATTCCCAATGCGTCCAACATGACATAAATGGTGTGTTATTTTGTCCTTACTGCATGACATTAAACTGCACAGTCCCCCTTTCGTCCAATATGACGTTAAACTGTATTGTCCCCATCGTCCTAACTACATGACGATAAACTGTACAGAAAGTCCTTGATATGTCCTACATGACATTAAGCTGTTATTTTGTCCCTGCTACATGACACTAAACTGTGCAGCACCAATAGTCCTAACTGCAAGACTTTAAACTGCATAGTACCTTTTTATGTCCTACATGACATTAAACTGTGCATCGTTAAGGTTGTTGTTACCTCTTGTTTCTCACACTGAGTATGACTCACGTGAGCTTAGAGAAAACCTCAACTGTATAACTCTCTTTGGGCCGCTAACCATGTATAAGTCCCAAAAACATTTTTTTAGATCATTGTCCCCAAGAACAATTTGATCATTAATTCATTCTTTAATTGAACTACACAGACTTTGATCCGTGCCCTCCAGGCTGGGTATGTAGGCAACCTCCCAGGGTTCAAGCCCAGAAACAATCTCTTTACATCGGTTCACCACCATCTCATATGATGTTGATTCATGAAACCGCCCCTAGAATCAATATCTTTACATTGATTCACTTTTGTCCTTGTTATATGACGTTAAAATATGCAACACTTTTGTCCGGTACGACAATAAACTACAATACTCTTTGATTTCCTCATTTGAGAGATAACTACTATTGACATTGATTTTTTTTCAATCATGTTTCATTTCAAAAGACTACGTGCATACATGGTAATGCCTAAACTTTTTATCTTGGGTTAAACCATCATTGTACTAAAGTCCCCTTTCACCCTTCACATGTATGAACCAAATTTGTACAAAGGGTAGTTCTAGAACTACGTGGACATGATTCCCATCCTTATGGGATATGTAGGAACATTTGAGTGTCCCTCGAATCCAGTTCCAAGTCTTTTGGGCCTAACCCCAAATTTCACTTTCTGTCCCTTAGCTGAAAATTCCTCATGGAAACACACATTGTGTATCCATTATTATGGTCCAAATTATATGACCCTAAACTAAGATCTCTCATACTTTCGTCCTACACGACGTTAAACTGCATTCCATGAACTACGTATGGCTTGATTCTCATTCTTATGAGATACGTAGTGAAGTCCAAGTTTCAATTCAAGACCCAGCCAAAACATGATTATGGTTATCATTGACCTATGTATCTCTATATACATTGGAAAATACCCATCTTTATGTGTTATAATACTAAACTTAAATATTTTCAGATCTTCATAACCCTTTTCATGACTTCTAGTCACAAAAATGTCAAACTTCTGAGATTTCTTTTGCCTGACTATGCAGCACGTGCCCATAGGTGGCCTTGCATAAACAGTCCACATAACAGACTTGTCAGCTAGAAGATGCTATTTATTTGACCATGCAGCCAATGCCCTTAGGTGGCCCTGCATATTTCAACCCCCTAACAGGTTTGTTAAATAATGGTAACTTCATTCTTGGGAAGAATGCCTCTTTTGTCCTTATTTGTCTTAAACGACAGTATGTAGGGATCCGAAAAAAAGCCATCCTTAACATATTTTTCTCATATCCTTTTTCATGATCTGAAAGTATTCAAGTCTATGGTTTATTCTTCTTCCCTACGTTTGGGTCAGACCTTCGTGGGAGTGATATTCACCCAATTCTTCGATAATCTTGTCTGGAAATATCTTCTCCATATTCAAGTCCCTCTTTCCATACAACAAACTCTATACTTTAGAAAATTTGAATCTCCATAAACTTTCACAGGCTGTTAGCACTAGGAAAGTAAATTTCTGGGAGTTCTTTTGCCTGACTATGCAGCACGTGCCCATAGGTGGCCTTGCATAAATAGTCCACATAACAGACTTGTCAGCCGAAAGATGCTATTTATTTAATCATGCAGCCAATGCCCTTAGGTGGCCCTGCATATTTCAACCCCCTAACGGGTTTTGTTAAATAATAGTAACTTCATTCTTGGAAACTACTTCTTCTAATTCCTTTTAGCTCTTTTTCATATCATTCCTCAGATTCAAATATTCTTAAGCCATAGTTTACATATTTTCTCTCATACTTGAGTATGGTAATATGTTTTCAGATAAATTGTCGTAGAATTGAATCATTTCTTAATCCATTTTGGTAAAAGCTATTTCGACCTTAAACATTAGCCCCTTTATGTCCGGCATGCATGACTTTAAACTACCCACAAAAGACAAAGGAAATCTGAATAAAATTCAAGTTCCAGCTCACTAAATATACATTTTTGTATGATTTAGGTAATATTGAGCAATTAAAAGATTCAAATTTTGTAGGGTTATCTGTAATAATCCTAGTGAAAATCAAACTATACTTACTAGGACCATTGGATTAAGTAAATTTGAAGCAGGTAGTGAAAGAATTCAGGTACAAATGATTGAAGATGAAAGTGTTTTTCATTGATACACAAGAGTTAGAAGGACATCCACAGACTGGAGTCTCTTCTCTTTTTCAAGAATTACAAGAGGCTTTCAAACTAACACTTCATTTGATTTACGGCATCCCAAGCTTCATCAGCAACCACCTGTAATTCATTCATTCAACTGGATGCAATAAGAGATGCAGTGATACTGGCTCTTCTTAGAACAATTGTAAAAGGATGTTCTTGAGTGCGGTTTGAGAAAACTTTATGCTGATCAAACAGTGACTCTGTTTCTGTCCAAGAGGCTTGGAAGATGGATACATGGATTTTAGAATGGAGCATTGGAAGTAAAGAGTCATTTAGGGAGAGTACTCTTTTCAGATATTGCTCTAATGCCATGTTTGTCTTCTCTCCACATCCGGTAGTGGAAAAAATTTCAACCCATGGGTTTTCCATTTTCATATCTGCAAGGAAATGACATAGAGGAAGAATTTGAAAGTTCACATCATTGTTGTTGCTCTTAATGCACAGAATAACCGAAATGAAAGAGTAGTAGTGCAGCTTCATTTCAGGTGTATAGTTCTTTGTATCTGGAACATTGACTCCTTGCAGGTGACCATGACCATATAGAAGCAGGTAGATGCACTATGGGAAATTAAGATGATATTTCTTCAAGTACTTAGCCAAATCTGGGAGAGTTCTATCACAGATATCATAGTAATCATGGCCAATGATGTTCATCATGTCATCAATCCGCTTGATAGCCAGTTCATCAACCGTTCCAATTTCCTTGGGAACCACTGAATCTGCATAAAAGATGAATAAACTAACTCTTAAATAGGTTTATTTTTCATAAAATTTGTGAAAGATTTCGAAAAATGTCTAAGGAATTAAAAGGCATGCAAGTCTAAAACATGGCGCGCAAGTATTCGTATGCCGCACTAATTTTTGACGTGCAAGTATAAACCACGCAAGTACAAATACCTTTACAGTAGCGCGACATCAAGGAAAAACACTAGAAAACAGAGCAACCTGCGCGGTTAAGGTGACCTGCGCAGCGAGAGCTCGAAGGTATGAAGTCCGTAAATCTGGATACTTGTACGAAAGTGAGGCCCTCTATTTATAGACGCGGCCGGGACCCTGCGCGTCGTACCCAGTGCGCTCAAGGCCTGTGCGGAGTGCACTTGCGCGCCGCCCTCTGTGCCCTGAAGACTTGCGCGCCCCCTTTTCCTTTGGATGGATTCAATTTCCTCAGATTCAAATCCTCATTTCTCTCCGGATCCAACTCTGAGGGG
Organism: Viscum album; assembly: GCA_963277665.1. NCBI lineage: Eukaryota > Viridiplantae > Streptophyta > Magnoliopsida > Santalales > Viscaceae > Viscum > Viscum album. Next base: position 1,814,446,397 of record OY728153.1, on the reverse strand, counting down.
GGACTTTTGTTGACGCTCCTTTCGTCACAGAATCTAAAGATCGGAAAAGGGGAATATTTGAGCTCAAAGTGATTAAACCTTTGAAGAAAATATCAAAAATCGACAAAGCCATGAACAAAGGATCAAAAGCAACTGCACCGCGCAAGTTATATCACCGTCGCGCAAGTCCACTTGTGCGACGCCCTTGGTCACGCAAGTGACTTGCGCGACCTAAGTGATAATCGCCCAGGGTCTTCTCCTGCCTATAAATAGACCCTGTGGGCCCCCCATTCAATAGGATCTTTTTCCAGAAACTCGGATTGAAGCTCCCGACGCCCAAGTATCTTCTTAAAGCTTCCGGAACACTCCTAAGGTAATTTTTTTACCTAGAATGGAAGATCTAAAGAGAGGGAGGAAGGCCTAAGTGTTGAAACTCATCAACACTTGCGCACCTGAGTGGCCAGCCCTTAAGGGAACTGATCACACTTGCGCGCCGCCTTATTCCTTAGATAGAACTTGCTCGTCCCTTTTCTGGGAGAACGTCAAGAGGATTCTAAAGGCTTTAAGAAAGAGTCGATCAAGCATTTTAATGCTGGTTTAAAATTGCGCAAGTACCCCACATGTCGCGCAAGTATACCTACGCGACCAATACTTGCGCGCCCACGCAAGACTTGCACGCCTTTCAAGACTTGCGTGCCCCTTCCTTTTTGGGTGCCCATCTTTCCCATTTTACCCCTCTTAAGCCATTTCACCTTTCCTATTCAAGATTTAGTCTTTAAGATACTCTTCAAATCCATTTATGGCATGATTTCTTGATTTGACTTCCTTATCTGAAAGGAATTCGGTGGAATATCTCTCAAAATCTAGTGATTTACACATCTTTATGTCACCAAAGATTGAGAGTTCATTCATTCAACCTCATCCTTTAAGATGAGAGAATCCTTAAACTGGGTCTCCTTTTTAGGAATAATCCCCAGTTATAAGTCCTTTAATTTGGGCATCTTCCTCAGAAGTAAGCCCCAAATTCTTAAAGTTCCCAAACTTGGGCATCCTCCTCAGGAGTAAGCCCCAAACCTTAATTCCTTAATTTGGGAACCCTCCCCAGGAGTAAGCCCCAATCATAAATCCTCTAATTTGGGCATCCTTCTTAGGAGTAAGCCCCAAATCCTCTAATTTGGGCATCCTTCTTAGGAGTAAGCCCCAAATCCTCTAATTTGGGCATCCTTCTTAGGAGTAAGCCCCAAGTCCTCTAATTTGGGCATCATCCTTAGGAGTAAGCCCCAATCTCAAATTTTGGCATCCTTCTTAGGAGTAAGCCCCGAGTCCCTTAGTTTGGGCATCCTTCTTAGGAATAAGCCCCAATCTCAAATATGGGCATCCTCCTCAGGAGTAAGCCCCAAACCTTAATCCCTAACCTGGGTCTCCTTTTCAGGAATAAGACCCAGTCATAATCATGGGCTTCTTTTTAGGAGTAAGCTCCAAGTCCCCTAACCTGGGTCTCCTTTTCAGGAATATGTCCCAGTCATAATTTTGGGCTTCCTTTTCAGGAGTAAGCCCCAAGTCCCCTAACCTGGGTATCCTTTTCAGGAATAAGTCCTAGTCATATTTTTGGGCTTCCTTTTCAGGAGTAAGCCCCAAGTTTCTTAATTTCTCTTAACCAGTCCTAATTTACCCTTGATTTGGGCATCCTCCCCAGGAGTAAAACCCAATCATAAATCCCATCCTAACTTGGGCATCCTACTTAGGAGTAAGCCCCAAGATAGAGTATTCAAATCTCCATGAAGCACATATACCTTTATGGACCCTGTTCATGGATTTTTCTCCCTAAAAGTGAATCCTAAAACTTCATCTATCTGGGTAGTCATATATACATAAGCCCCAAACCATTTCTTATGATTTCATCTTTCATGGCACAATTGTCTAATTTTTACCAATACCTCTTGTTTCTCACACCGAGCATGACTCACGTGAGATTATAGTGTAAAAGTAATTATGACATCCTTCTTTGAGCCATCAATCATAAACTTCATACTCCCTTACTCGAACTACGTGGGTTCTGATTCCTTTTCCAAAACAAAGGATATGTAGGTAGCCCATTCTATGGGTTCGATCCCAATTTTGAAATAATCCATGTCCTTCTGAATGACGATAAACTTCATGTGCCCCACTGAGTGGCTTTAAAACCAGCCTGGTCATCATAATGACCAAGATACTTTTATAAATGTTTTGAAGGATACCATTGACCAAGAATCTATAAATAGATACAGATGATTCTCTATTGATGAAGAACCTCGAATACATATAAAAGATTCTCTAAATTTATTAAATATTTAATCATTGATTGTTAAAACTAAAGGAAAGCTCATTTTATACTTGGTAAAGTAATAAGAATTCACGAACATAACTTAAATCTATAAAGAGAGTCCTGGAGTAGACAATAATTCCCCTCAAAAAGGTGTGATGAGTCCGACCTCCCATCCTCTCGACCAATGAAAATTCCTAACCCTCATCAATCCACAAGCTAATGAGTGCCTACCTTTGGAAAGTAGGTCCAAACGGATGTGGAATCATTGGATGTTTCCGGTTCTATGAACAAACCCGCTAGAAACCAATCTGAACGTTTGAATCTCCCGTCTAGGAGGTCATCCCCAAATTCCGAGGGAAACAGACGCCCATCCTGGGGAGGACCTTCAGGGCATGCCGTGAAAACGGGAGGACCTTCTTGTTGCTTGGGGCCATTGCGGGGAGGACCTTCACGATAGCGGCCATGGTGGCGAGGACTACCATCACAGCTGCGAAAATGGCGAGGACTAAAATTACTACTACCGCACAGAGAATATCTACGAGATACATCCTGGGGAGGGCCTCCAGAATGTACCGCAATGAGGGGATGGCCTTCTCATTGATCGACGTCTCTATGGTGAGGACCTCCATTATTAGGGTGGAGAGGACTACCACTGTGACCTGATGCCTGGCTGCATGGAGTTCCATTGCAGCGTAACTCCTAGGGAGGACCTTCAGGGTAGGCCACGACAAGGGGAGGGCCATCTGGTTGTAATGAGACGTCATTAAATGGAGGACCTCCGTAGTTGCAACTATGATAGCAAGGACTGCCATCACAATATGTGGTCCCACTACATGGAGAGTGATTGTAGTGTATACCCCGAGGAGGACCTTCAGGGTGGACCACAGTAAGTGGAGGACCTTATTGATACTCGATCTTCTGGTCACGTGGAGGGTTTCTGTGACTTGCATAAAGAGAGATGCTATCGTGACTGATCGTTATATGCCCGCAGGGGAGGCCCCCACGGGTGCCCTGGGGAGGACCTTCAGAGCTGCTGGTAGCGACATTCCGAGGAGGAACTTCGCAACTTCTATTACCACTCCCATAATATAGTAATGGAAGGGAAGGGTTATGAGCCTTTGATGCGTTCTTAGTGGCGTCAGAAACCCTAGATTCAAGTAGATCGGAGTCATGAACCTGTTCTTTATTTTCCGGCTGCCTTCAGCGCATTCAGGGTGCTCTTTTACGGGAAGCGGGGACCGTCTGCTGTTGACAACGGCCTTCACCTTTGGTCCCCCATCTAATTGGGCCCTGTGACGTTTCCGGGATATCTTGATGAACATTTTGACTTTTACTAGGGATATATGCCTACTCTGGAGCATCCACCATGATGGACAGGTGTCCCCCAGTTGTAACGAGTGAACTTGCTTGATCTGGTTGCCCTTGTGTCGCGGAATATAGCCGAAAACCCTCCTGGGATGAAGCAGGGATGCAGATCTTCTCCGAGGCGGCTATCTCATCTCTTAGATGAGTTACCTCAATTGGGGAGACGGGCTCACAGGCCCGAGTCCTTGTTGTTGCCACTGATGCAATTACATTCCGGAAAGTCTGCAAGATATGATCTGGGATCGATACCTGATCCTCCATCATTGCCAGGATATGTAGAGAGACATATTTGGCTGGAACTGGTATGAAGTCCCATTCCGGTATCGGAGCGAGAATATCCTACTCCGGTCCTCCAGTGGTCAGCGGGTACTGACAATTCTCATGTTTCGGGGCCGGTGAACGAATCTTCCCCTGTACCGGGATATGCTGGTTTGTCTCTCCGTTTTCTGCCAGATCGGGGTGGTGGACTTTACTTGAATACACAGGGAGTTGGCCCTGCATATATTGGTTTCCCACCGTTTCGAGTCGGTGGCCTTTGTTGGCGGGGAGACGTGCCCGCCTATGAATTTCTGCTACATCTGGGTAGCGGGCTTTGCTGATCGCCGCCGTATCAGGATGGAGGGCATCTGAAGCAACTTCCAGGAGATAGTCTTGTAGGTGCCGGGTCGGCACCACGTCAAGATGGTGGGCTTCACGACCCTGGGCAGGGAGAGGTTCCTGCCTGGTAAGTGCCATCTTGCGTGAGCGATGGGCTTGATGGAGCTCAGTGGGGATGCACGCCGGCTCGTATGATGCCGCCATGTCTGGATGGCGGGATTGAGAGGAGCGAACATGTGTAGGTTCCTGTTCGTGGTACGTCTCCGTGGCTGGGCAGTGGAGCTCCTCCTTAGAAACCAGGGTTATGACAGGTCCCTGATTGTACGTCTTCCACCCTCGTCGGGCGGTCCGAGGGGCCGGAGCTTGAGAAGCGTGGGCCTGAATCCTCGGGGATACATCCTCCTCGGCACGAGGATGTTGGGTCGTGGTGTGACTGCAATGACTCCATCCGGTGGGGGCCTTGGATCGGAACCCCCGTTTGACAAGGATGAAGTCCTTGACGTCGACCTCATCCACCTCCCTAAGATAAGGGAGGTACGCATTGTCCTGTTTTGGGGATAGACTCCCAAAACGGTTGGGGACAGCGAAATGGGCTGTCTGGATCTGCCTTTGCAGCCGCTGCTGGGTAGGTGACCGTCGAGCACTAGAAGATTGGAGGGCATGTATATCCGCCTCCACTGTTGGGAGAGTACCATTCACATGGTACTCTAAGATCAGCGCGTCTGAAACCCAGCATTGAAGATGCTGGGTGGGTGACTGGGTCCTCTGTTGTTGAGGAAGCCTCATCGTTGCGTCATTGGAAGTGCGCACTTGTGAGTTCCTTTGTGATTCCATTGGATCAAAGAGAGTTCTGAAAGTAGTTCCTGCGAAACATTTTAGAAAATACAAGCAGCAACCCCGTCAAAGCAGCATCTCATAATCCCATGCGTAGTTAATGACCTTTCCTGGCCCTCCTTAGAGCATGAGGGGGGAACTGGGTGAGATTATGTTAAATCCGTCATTTTTGGTTAAATATTCACATCAGTTTCACCATTTTTGTTTCATTCTGGTTTTCGGCCACGAAACGCCCAATGGCTCCGTATCCAATGATTGATGTACTTTCTTTCCAAAGCCAGGAGTTCACCGGATGGTTTGAACATCAACTCTTAAGAACTCACATTGGTTGAGAGGATGGGAAGTCGGGCTCATCGCACCCTTTTTGTGGTGAATTATTGCCGGTTCCGGGACTCTCTTATAGATTTAAGACGTATTCATATGTTTGAAAATCTTTGGTTTATACCCAAACATAGTATCCACATATTTAACCTTGGTGGGAAACGGTCAACTAGAAGCAGGGGTTCAGAATCATTTATGCATGAGGTTTACCATCCCTCGTTGGATTAATGACCCTGAAAGGTTGGAACTTTATTGAGGAAGCACTAGGAGTGGCGTGGTGAACCGATGTGGAGATGATCAGATCGACTGGCTGTTGGGCTTGAACCTCAGGGAGGCTTCTTACGTACCCTGCTTAGGAAGCAGGGATCAAAGTCCACATAGTTCATATAGGTGTCGGATAATTGACGTGAAGAGAGACCAGGTGGTCTGATGGGTGGCGGGCTTGAACCTCATGGAGGATTCCTACGTACCCTGTCTGGGAGGCAGGGATCAAAGTCCACGTATTTCGTACATACAGTTTAACGTCATGCTGGATGAGGGTGGAACTCGATGTGAAGAAACAACCGAATGGTGGGATTGAACCTCGTGGAGGCTTCCTACTTAACATTCTTTGGCATGGATCAAAGTCCCCATAGTCTGCTAAGTGGGTATTACACTCTAAGGAGGCCCATCAGAGGATGTCATGGTCGATGCTTACTCTAATCCCACATGAGTCATGCTCGGTGTGAGAAACAAGAGGCAGCAGGGACCAGAGGATCATGTCGCGAAAGGTGAATCTGTGAGAAGTGGAGTGGTGCTTACACATGGAGAGGCACAGGGTGATGAATTGGGTCTTACACTCTAGGGAGGCCAGAAGATCAGGGCTTACTCCGAGATGGATGCCCGGGGCGACAAAGCCCAGTGGGAGAGGGAAAGGGGGTGCTCCTGCGCCCATCTCCTCTCTTGTAGTTCATGAAGGCTTACTTCTAATGGCTATTTTACCATCTCCGAGGAACCCTCAATATGTGGAGGGGTAGAAAGGGGATTCCCAAGCTCAGACTCTACATTACTGTGGGAATGTGAACCCAGGAATGCTTCTGGAATCTGCTCAAGGGTCAGGGAAACCCTTTTTCCCTTGTTTACCGTGGGTATTTGAACTCAAAATGGTGTGCTGATGCGCCAGAAAGTTACACCACACGAATCCAGTGGATCTGGTAGAGGCCTAGTCTCAAGTTCAATGAATAGGCAAATGAGGGAGTCACGGAGGACTTGGATGGATCAGAAGGATTTTACCTGGCTCTGGAAATGAGAACACCAAAGTATTTGGCGAGCCACCGAGAGGTATGGGTGGTGGCTCCCTTCGCGTGGGGAAGTGCCACGTGGATGGAAAGGCCATACATGAACTAGGGTGATCCGCGGACTGATTGGCGTCCCACGAACCAGGGTGGTTCATGGCTTCAGGTTCAAACTGCGAACCAGGATGGTTCGCGGATTCAGGTTCAACCCGCGAACCAGGATGGTTCGTGGATTCGGGTTCAATTCGTGAACTAGGGTGGTTTACAGAGGGTTCTAGGTGGGCAGTGGCATCCAAGGGCGGTGTCTATCGGAGGCTCGTTGGTCGGGGCTTCACCCGCGAAGGAGGGTGCTACGTGGTACGCCTGATGGGAAAAGAGGCATAAACTCCCCGGTCTGTGGGGAAGTCATCCGCGAAGGGTGTATGGTTCGCGTTTCTCCTTTTTTTGTTATTTTAGTTTTGCAGTTCACCTAATTATTATGCCTTTTCCAATTCCTTCTTAATTCATATACCTACTGTGGTTCGCAGATGGGAATTTCCTTGTTTGCAAAATCTGAAGCCTTCCTTCTCCTTCCGAATCTCCAATCCCTCCGAATCCGATTCCAGTTCTCTGATTCCCTTCTTCTTTCCCCCTAGTCTTCTTTTATAGAGTGGGGAAAGAAATGTATCTATGGCCATGAAACACCCTTTTGAGGAGGCCCATAACCAAATACCTAGTTCACAGCTGACTTGGTCAATCTGCGATTCACGGTGGGTATTGAACGCTCCCCACCCTCCGCGAGGTGAACTCAGGGAGTGCTCCAAGGCTGCGGAGGGTTCCGCCTCTATTCCGTGAACTATAGCGGGTGTGGCTTGAATCGGTCGATGCGGTCCATGGTTGGGGTGGTTCGTGGTGATGAACCAGACTCGCGCCCATCCTTCCTCGTGACCGTGGAGGCTCTCCGCCTCCATTTCATGAACGACAATGGTTCACGGAGGGGGTTCCTCGTGGTGCCTGATAGAGTTAATATTTTCATTATTATTTAGATTTTTTTAAAAGATTTAATCCCTCCCAATTATTCAATGTTAGTGTATTTGCATCATTTATGTGTTTTTGGGGTATTTTGGGCTTAAATGTGAAAATGGGGTAATTCTGTTAAATTGTCAGTTTTATATAGCTTCTGCTTTTTGGGAATAACATTTATAATATGGGTACAATTGAAGTGAATCCTTTTTTTTAGGATTCCTATTCTTGTTTTATTCAAATGTTCCTTCTGGACCAAGACCCAATTCAAAACCCAATGGTACAGAAAATTCAATCAAGTGGAGAAATCGGTTTGGCAGGTAGAATGGACACCACTTCATTAAATATGGAATATCTCCTTCAGAAGACCTTAAAATGAGGTTCGTCCAGCTGGTTTCGATAGAGGACTTCAAAAGGACGGTTCAAATTAAATTTCATAAATTATTGATCACATTAATGCATCTTTTGGCGCGTCCAAGTGGAGTGGGTGAAACAGTGTTTGGCGGTCAGAAAGGTAATTCTCATTTATTAGGCCATATCTTTATTTACACATGTACAATGACTCTCATATTTTCAGGGTTGATATCCACATTCATTTCCAACATTCTATAAGAAGGGACCTCGGTGATTTTTGGCCTTCTGGTGGGCAGAACAGATGCAAACTTTTGAAGTACAGATTCTAAAGCATCAAATTTTCTGTTCTTTGTTTTCTCTCTTTTGTTTTTCTTAGTTTTGTAATGAATTCTTCTTTCCACATAGTCACAATTACCCTTAACATGGTGGGGTAAACTTATGTGTGATTGGGGAAGGAGAGTTTTTCCATGTTGTATTTCATGAGTTCCTTCTATTAATGTTTTAAAAGCCTCTTTTCTCTTCTGTGAAACTGTTTCAATTTCTTATAATAGTTTTTATTGTAATGTACGATTGTATCTGATTTTAGATTATGTTGTTCATTTATATTTTTTCAATGATCAATATCTCCCTCCACTAGGTTCTGGTTTATAAACAATTGAATAGAACGGGATTTAGTGGTGTAGTACTCGGTGATCACTGGTGCGTGTGTGAGGAGTAGTGAATGTTCTTGATTTCTTGGGATAAACCAGACCCTATTGGGAATTGACTAAGATAATTGGGGGTATTTTCTACAACTCTATTACACATTTTAAGGAGAGTAGACCAATATGAGGTTTTATTAAGTTTTATTCTCACATTTTTATTTGACCAAGGGAGTGAGAAGAAATGATTGTGGATTATCACTCAAAACGATTTAGCAGAGGAGAATTTGGTAAAATGAACAATGATAGAATTACAATTGGAAAACCGACACTAACCTTGTCACAATTTCATATCACTAATTTAAATCACATCATTTTTCAATTTGTTTCAAAACTTTCACTTAATTACTTTACTTTATTTAGTTTCTTTCTTGTATTTTCTAAATCAAACAATTTCTAAAAACAACCTCACTTTTTTCTATTTTAAGGTGACAGCTTAATTGTTGAGCACTCCTCTATAGAGAAAACCTAGGTAACCCACTATAATATATTTTAACATAGGCTATATTTGTTTTTTCCACACCCCACGATAGGCATGTTTCAGAACTAGGACTCCTGGACAAGTTAGAATCAAAATAAAATCAAAGTAAATTCAAAACACATATCCATGAGATCCACCATTTTGAAAACAAGAAAAAAAAATATATCATGCCTCCTCAAACACTATTATTTCATTTTCTTAATTTAGGATCATTAAATAAATTTACTCTTCATTTCTCCTCCCATGCACACAAAAAACTTACCTATCTTTCATTATCTCTCATTACACAAGTCTCAATTTTTTAGCAATGTCTTTCTCATCCAAACTCAAACAAGGGTCACCATAGGGTTGATAAATTCCTACATCTCCACCCGATGTGAGTCAAAGACATATGTTATGATATAGTTTAGAATAAATAACTTAACATTGACATATAAAAACTAGAGAACAAAGTATAACTTTCATTTGAATATGTCTGTGCAATGATGGAAAAAACAGAACCTATGAATGAACCCAAGGAGGACAAGAAGAAAGAATTACCTATTGAGATGCATGTGGGAGAGAAAAAAGATCTAGATGAATTCTGGAATGAGTGTGAAGAACTAATTGATTCAAATATTCCTTACAAATTAGAAGATACAGAACCAATGAAGGAAGACACCACCAAAGCGGTGGAAAAAAATATGGAGGAGCCTGACTACCTACCTCTATCTTGTGAAATTCAACTACAAGAGAAACCTCACACTGAAGAAGCAATTGATGTAAAGCTACTTAAGGGAGATAATATTTTTCTTAACACTTTTCAATATGATTATATAGAATCTTAATTGAGTATCACCTTCCCTTGCTTGAAATTTTCAGGTTTGGACAACAAATGTATTGCCTTGGTGGATGAGGAAAAAAAAGAAGATACACCTGAAGAAGAACATATGAAGCTCCCTGAACTTGATGAATGATTATTAGTGTAACTTCAAGAGGAGGTCAAAGTGGATTTTCCTAAGTAAAATGAGAAAAAAGATGCTTACTTTAAAAGGGAAGAGTTTTATATTGATTCATCATGTTTTAATTTTATTCATATAGAATTACACTCTGATTTTCACTTTGACTATTATTTTGATGTAGCATGCTTTGAGGAGCTGTTGGAGAATGAGGAAGAAGATGTGAAAATGGAAACCAAGAAAGAGGAGGACTCATTCTCTATCCTAACCCCACCATACAAGATGCATATCATTTTCATAGGGGTGGTCATGGTGTACCGTATCCATATACTCTTCAACAGAAAGAAAGAAGTTCTAACTGGAAGGAAAATGTGTTGGTGGTTCATCTCAAAGAAACTCAACCCACTGTCAGATTGGGGATAACCATCTGAAACTGCCCATCTAGAGGCAGTGAAAACCCAGGGCCCACTTGGGGGATTAAACCAAGATATATCCTTCTATTCTCATTATATTACTATTTTCTTTACTTTCAATAAATTTATTATGATTTATTATCTACCTTTGTTTGTAGGTTTTTATATGCATAGTAGTCAGGAGACTAACTCAACATTGCACTACCAATAAGTCTGGTTATACCTCTCCACATATCTTGAATGATTGTTGTGATTCAATTTAAACTATAATTACATGTTAAATCAATTTGAATGCATTGTGGAAACTGTATCATTTTAGTGTGGGTGAGGGAACCTTTGTAGTATAGTATTTTCAATTATTCAAAAAAAAATGTGTGTTTATTTTTCAATTTTTTTGTGTTTTTGAAATTTTTGAGCTGAAATTATTATCATTGATATTTTTTAAACCCATCTCCATGAGTTAAATAATTTATTCCTTGGAACCGAGCTTAAATGAATGCTGAAAATGATATTGTTTCAAGCTCAATTATTTGGGAATTTCATGAAAAAATACTCTGTTTTTTGAATCCCATTACACATATCACTGTATTTATATTTTAAATCACATTCCTATGAGGCTTATAAACCTATTATTTTCATATTCTTTACATTCACCTCACTTTTTGAGAGAACCAAATCATGTTGATTTAACCAGAATTTGATTTATTCCTATCAAAACTTGAGGGTTTGAGGTACTTGTATTTTAAATGATTGAGGCATTTCTTTGTTTTGAAAGCCCCCTTTTCTAAATAATCCTTTTTATAATGTCCCACCTTATACATTTAATCCTTGTAGCCCATAGAAGCCATGAACAGCCTGTTAGGTTAGCCACATTACAAGCCAATTTTCCCTATCCAACCTGCTCTTGAAGTGAAATTGCATGATCTATTTGAACATAAGTGTGGGGGGAAGATGTCTTGTATTGTACTACCTTATTTGGGGATACTTTGAGTGAAAAAAATGTTGAAGAGATCTTATTTATACTGAAAAAAAAAACATCTTGCTGAAAGCTGTTCCTTTTCCGGAACTTTCATGATGAGAGAAGATGTGCCTTTCTGGAGCTTCTAATGTAAAAAAGAAAGTTGTGCCTTTTCTGGAGCTTTCAATAAATATTATGTTTGATAATATTGAAATTTTTGTTGCTGAAATGATAAACTATGTGAACTTTCGTTGATATTCCATGAAGAAGGATCTTATTTTCTACTAAGGGGAGTGAAGAGGAGACCATACTTTTGTGAAATTTAGATTAATGAAATGTTGATTCAAAAAGAGCCAAGCCCTCTTCATTCATCCTTATAATTTTCACATATAAACCCTACCAACCTAAATCCATAGAACAACCTTAACAATTCCTCATGATAAACATCTGTCTTTGACTCACATCGGGTGGAGATGTAGTAATTTATCAAGCCTATGGTGACCGTTGTATGAGTTTGGATGAGAAAGACATTGCTAAAAAATTGAGATTTGTGTAATGAGAGATAATGAAAGTTAGGTAAGTGTTTTTTTTGCATGGGAGGAGAAATGAAGAGTAAATTTATTGAATGATCCTAAATTAAGAACATGAAATAATAGAGTTTGAGGAGGCATGATATATTTTGTTTCTTGTTTTCAAATTGGTGGATCTCATGGATATGTGTTTGAATTTACTTTGATTTTATTTTGATTCTGACTTTTCTAGGAGTACATGTGATATGTGGGTAGTTGTTACATGAATTAAAGAAATAATCATTTGAAAACATCATGTAAAAATATTTTTTTATCTTTTTTTTTGAAAAAATGTTAAATATTAATAATTAGATTGTGGAAATGCCTCCCCGGAAACGACGCCAAGTTTTGAAACGTGCCTGTCATGGGGTGTGGAAAAAACATATATAACCTATGATAAAATATATTATAGTGGGTTACCTAGGTTGTCTCTAGAGAGGAGTGCACAACAATTAAGATGTCACCTTAATATAGAAACAAGTGAGGTTGATTTTAGAAATTGTTTGATTTAGAAAATTCAAGAAAGAAACTAAATAAAGTAAAGTAATTAAGTGAAAGTCTTGAAACAAATTGAAAAATGATGTTATTTAAATCAGTGATATGAAATGGTGATCAGTGTCTGGCCACGTTCGCGGAGGGGGTGCCTCGCGGTGCCTGGTCGCGTCATTCTTCCATGGACCGGTTCGTAGACCGGTCCTTTTTGTGTCTCTTCTTTGATTATTTGACCAATTTATTTGGGGGATTTGGGTAAAAGTTCCTTTGTGGATTTTCAAGACCCTACATGGTCATTCCTTTGATTTCAACCATGTTGGAATCTCTAGGCTATGCAAAGAATCTATCCATCTCAAAGGCAGAGATCAATGAACTCTACTTATAATATGTTTATTTTACCTACATAAAATGATAATAAAAGTATAATGTATATGTGAAATTTACTAATATGAGATAACATATAAATATCCAAATTATTTACTTGATATATTTATAGAGAAAACCACAATTAAACAAGACTGTGTAATGTTCCATATCATGCTATTGAAGTCATAATACATCCAATGTATAAGACCCAACAATTCATCCTATTTGAGGAAGAGATTGAAATGAGGGCTCAATTTCTAAATATTTGTCTTCTTAATTTCTCATTAACCAGTTATCTATGGTGCTCAAATAAAGAAAATACATCGAACAGAAATCCATACATTCTTGATCCAGACAACCTCTCACAATTAAACCTTCAAAAAAATTATTATTTCAAACATAAGATTTCATTTTCAACATATTTCTTTCAGTAGGATGCATCCACCAAAAAGAAAATGGTCCCCTAAGAAGTGTTTTAGTTTGAAGATGAACTGTGAAATGTAGCATGCAAGTGAAAAATAATGGAGGTTTATTTTCTCTCTCACACAAAATTCATGGCGCCTCCTACTGAATTTTTATTAACAATGACTTGGATAACACTTTTTCACAAAGGTCTCTAAAAAATGGCACAATAGAATCACCGTCACCCTTATATTATAAGATATCAAATGATGAATTAATATTGGAATCAATTCATGAATAAGTATGTGATACTCATGAGTTTTTAGGTATTTTAGTTTCAAATACCTTCTATTTACTCATATAGATATGTTGCTGGAATAGCCATTGGGAACCTTGATATTCTTTAATACATCTAAAAATTGATCTTTCTATAACGGTGTCATCACATAAGAAGCACAAGGTACTTTCCATTTGTTTTCACTGATATGAAAAGGATGTAGTTCTGGTCAAATACCACTATCTAACAAGTCCCGACAAGATTGGAAGTCATTTGTGGTATTTCCATTGATATTTAGAATAATTGAAAGCAAAATTTCACAAAATTGTTTCTTAATGTGCATTACTTCTAAACAATGATGTAAAAAATTGGTAGACCAATATACAAACTCAAAAAATATGGTTCTCCTTTTCTAATTTTAAGTGGCTTCAGTGTCAACATTCTTCCTCTTTTTAGATTTCTACAAACCTTTACCTAATGAGAAACTAAAATATTTATATTTGTTAAGCACATAACTACCTGATATACATTGAGGTGGTTGTTTAGTTTCTATAGTATTATCAAACCTCTAAAACTTATTCCTGTATTGATGATCTATTGGCATGAATCATTGATTCCCCATGAAGCTAAAAATACAATAATATGAGACCCTATTTATAATTTTCTCTAGTTCTATGGGTAGGTATAAATTCATCGTACATGACACTGAGGATAGGGACTCCCTATATCTTGTAGGTATCCTATATGATTTTTTCCACTTCCTCATGTGATAGGTGGAAGATATTGGTTTTGGGGAACCACATATTGAATTTCTTTGGGATGATGCCAGGATAGTGGTAAATTGAAAATTAAAATTCTCAAATGACCTCATTAAGACCAAAAACCCTAAATTATACATTGAACATGATGTATCTTTGGTTCACCTAGTAAAACCACAACCACTCCTTAGAAAAGTTTACCCCAGGTCAGAGTCACATTGGAGACTCCACCCTTTTCACTAACTATGTATAAGGGATCCTTTAATATTAAAGTATTTTTGAGACTCATTTATCACCATTAATAGTGAATGTGATAGGTTGTATAAATCTTTTTTGCTATTTTGATTGATGATGTGTCCATTTTGAGATATTTTCATCCCAGAAAATTCACACACTTACAAGATTCATCATGTAGAAGGAATAATATTTGGTCAGGGAATTGGTACATTAGTTAAAAGTATAAGTCTATATAATTAATTTTTTTCTAAAATGTTAAATAGAGAAGTATGGGTTTGAGAATACTTGAGAGAATTTAATTTCATTGTCCAACGAGGTATCATGTATTGGGATTGATGTTGTTAGTCATCTCCTTGATATAATTAGCCATAATCTTGTCAGAGATTCGATTTAAAGATCTAAAAATTTACTATAAAAGATTTTATAAAGGATTATCTATATTTAAACATGGAGGAAATCATATGTAAAGGCATGGAAGTATTAGATATTGAAACAAGGTGTGAAAATAGGTCATAAAAATTTCACTTTATGTGTATTTTCTCCCAGATCGTCTGGTCCATGTGATGGGGCTTAAGCCACAACATCCATTCAGTCATGCCTAGATATAGGTGAATGTGTATTTATTTCAATACATACATACATAGATAAAAATCAGTGGACATTCACACACAATTATCTATGAATTAGTACTCATTCTGTACTCTCATTCTCTATTACTCATACCCAACACTAAAATGAAGTTGGCACTGAGTAATCAAAAAGTGTAGTGCATGACTTAAGTAAAAAAGAGAGTGTGAAAGCTTTAGGATTCACTTTGGTCAATGGTGTGAATTTATGGAATATTAACCATATTTATAAGAGATTTACTACATCCTACATAAGAAAGAGTATGCCATGAAACATACAGTAAATAGAATGCACCTAGGTTATACATTAACCTAAAAATTTGATCATCTTATTTCTCCTTAAATCTAATTCTATGGGGGGTGTTATTGGTTGGTAATCTAATTTTTTAAATGGAATAACTCAACTCTACTTTGACAAGATTAAATCATATGGGAAAATAGTTTAGTGGGGCACTGAACACATCTCACACCTAACTTCATTAATTGCTCACTTACTAGAAGGTCATTTCACCGAAGGTATGTTATCGGTGCCCCAAATTATTTTTTCCCTAAAGAGTATTGTACCATTAAGGGGTCGATCCATAGGGAAAGACGTTATTTTTGTCTTTTCTTAACTAATTTTTATTTTTGTCTTAGTGAAGTGTGCTGAATTTAGAGTCAATTTTTGATTTTTGATAAAAAGATTAATTGTTTTTAAGTTTCATTAATAAATTACTTAATGAATAGATAAAAATATGGGAAAATTGGTTTAGATGCAAATAAAGAGAGAAATGCGTTGGGTTGTGGATTCTTAATAAGTTGTTTATTAAATAAAATTGCTTATGAGGTTGTGTTGTTCATGATAAACCAACAATCTGGGATTAATTTGTGGAAAATTTTCCTTGGTTTAGTAAACTTATATTTATAGCTGATGACACTAACTCCTTGGTCCGATAGTTAGTGTTTAACTGTTATTTATTTGGATTATTCCATTTTTGAGTCAAAAAATACTTACAATGTTCATGAAAATATTCATTGTTATTCTTCTTTTGAATCCCTAAAAATTATGCCCTTGGTCTGGTCTACAATTTTCATTGATAAGATGAATCGATTTAAGAAGAATAAGAAGATGTTAAAAGAACAAACACATTCATAGCAACTAATATATATTAAAACTCTTATATCTCCCACAACTCAAACACACTGGGTATTTAGTTACAAATAGAGGTAACAATAAGCACAAAACCCCTGATACCTTATGTGATCATTGCTTGAAACATCAAGGAGGGAGTGACTCTTAAGTAGAATGGTACAATGGAGAAGTAGTAAAATGGTGGTAGAATGTCGGAAATGTTTCTTTCCTTCAGACATTGTACCCTTTCTCTCCACACTTTTTCCACTTTTGAACCAGATTCCAGGGCCTCTGTTTATAGGAAATACAACTACATGACGTGTGACAAAAGTACAAAGCGTATACTTTTGTCAACACACTTTTGTCATTGTTTTTTTTGCTGGTAGGCGGCCTAACAAGACATCTTTGACTTGGTGCACAACACCCCCCAGTAGGTAGATATGCATGGCATGTAGTGCCTCTATACCTGGTGTGTAGTCTCATTTTTGGCCAACAAGCGCTTATAGAAAGGTATACATGGCGTGTATAAGTTGAACACGGTGTGTCCCCGTCAGCCGGACACATGGGCATGTAGACTTCTTATCATCCACCAATTGCTTCTAGAAGGGTTTACACGACATATAAACTGTGACCACGGTGTGTACCAACTTCGGGTTTCTTGGGAATGTACTTCTCCTAGTCAATATGTGTCTGAGTTTGAATGTACATGACGTGTGTATAAGTACACGCCGTGTAGTTTGTAAATTTTTCTCAATTCTCCCCCATTTTGTGTATTTGGCCATAAATCTTCTGAAAATGAACAATATAAATGAAATCAAAGTATTTTTCCACTAATCAGTAAGTAATTGCAGAATACTGGTTCTTATTTTCAATAAAGTATGTGAAAATTTATACACAAATCGGGTGCATCAAACTCCCCCATACTTAGTCATTTGGTTGGCCTTAACAAATATCAACATCTAATTAAGAGTGTATATATTTTATAGGGAAGTATTTCAGTCAATCATAAATGTAAATAATAAGTCACAGGAGAAAATTCTAAAAAGCTACAAAATAGTTTCAATTTAGGAGATATTCTAATCAATCCTCATATACAAGTCAGTTAACTATTTTCATCTTCTTTTAAACACATGTTTCAACATTTCAAAAATAAGAAAGCCACTTTATGATCTACCTCACCAATAATATACTCAACACTCAAGATGTTTTAAATTAAAGTTATTCTCAATCAAATATATATATACTCTATCCATAGGTTTTCAAGAAATCTAGTTCTCTACTTCATAAAATTTATTTACAAAAAACATGATTACTTTTCAATAAGGTACATATGTTTCTATGGCCAAAGGATGGTAGGTAAAGATGTGAAAAATAACACTGAGGATTTAAAAAGGAGGCAATATTCTTAAATAATAGTTCATTATATTCAAAGTTAAGCTCAATGTAAAAAGTGTCCACATCAAACTCTATCAAATGATATCATCGCCACAAAATCCTTTAGTTGGGTAGGGTTTACAAACCAACAATTGATTATAAGGTCCCTTTGTCTATACCATTTTTTTAAAGAGCAAAGGGGGCCCTTTATAATTTCCATGAATAGAGGTCTGGAACCCTTTTTCCCCAAATGATCAAGAGGCTCTCCCCCATACTTAATCTCATGACAATTCACAAAAATATTCCATGTGTCGCTAATCCCATCTTTTAAGATCAAGTGAATAATCCTGAAAATCATAAAATAATTAGAGTAGGAAGGGAAATAGGCTTGTAATATGGATTCATATAAATGATATTCATGGATTATAGGGGCTTCATGAAGATAATATGCAGGGTAGGTCTTAGGATGAAGGGATTAAAACAATCTAATACCTAAATAATTTTAATGTAATTCATAAATTCATCAGGTTTTGAAAAGAAAACCTACAAATTTGGGTAGTTAAGTATATCATAAGTGTGTCTCAAGAAAGATGGTGTTATAAAGAATATGAAAAAGGGTTTAGAATACCACTCAGGGTTGGAAATAAATACATAAAGAGACAATCAGGTAATGAATTTCATATAATTGTTTAGTCTAATCAATGTAATTGTCCAAGGATTACAAGTTGTAATTTAAACTATATCAACAATCATTTTAAAACACTTAAGAACCAAAATAAGCATTCAAATTTTAAAAATTTCCCACTTTCAGCTTTATTATTTATAAATATGATTAACCAAAATGTCTTCACATTTTCAAATATATCTACCAATAATGATGTATCCTAGAATGTTGATAAGGGAAAAGACTAAAGTGGTCGAGAGACTCCCCCTAAACGTAATATTTCATGTGGTCCACAAAGGTACATGGAAAGTGAATATGGGAATGTGGAGACACAACAATGGACCCGAATAAGGGGAAGTAAAGAAAGAAGGAATCTAAGGAAGAAATGAAAACAATAGAAAAATGTGGGAAATCAATAATTCCCTTGTGTCTAGGCGAATAAAGATGAGGAGTGATGGAGAAGGCTACTCCAGATCATTCCCAAGTACCTGTGATGGTCTTTGAGAAAGGACACTACAAGAATTTATAACATACACATGCATAAGATATCACAAATAGACATATAATGAAAGACATGTGTATAAAAACTAGTCAGGCGGTCACCTTAGAAGAGGCGTCATTCGACACAGAAACAGCCGAGAGAGAAAAATCAGAAGTCGTGGAAACTGGAGGCTTAGAATCTGCACTCGGAAGAGAATCCATAGAAGTAGGAGCCTCAGGAGCTGGACTTGTAATAGGAAGATCGACATTGCTCCCTGGACTGACAGCAGTGGTGGCAGTAGCTGGGCCCGTAGTTGATAGGAGAACTGAATCTGTGGCTAGTGCAGTAAAGGGTTGTGGAGCTGTGGAAGAAGGGCCAGGAACTGAGGTGGAGGTAAGAGGTGGGGGTAGTGAAATATCATGATGCTGAAGAAGAATCCCCAACATCTTCTCTAGTTGGTCCTGATGTCGATCGAGATGAACCAAGTGCTGCTCCATTGCGGCTAGGCGGAGGGAAAAAAGAGAGATCGACTGAGGGTGCAGAGGTAGGGGTAGTAGGTGGTATAGAAGAAAGTAGGCCAGAATAAGTGGGCTTATAATAAGGAGGGTGGGGTGGGGAATTCAGATGGTGTGGGGAAGGAGGAGTTTGTGCATTGGCATGCGCAAGAGGGTCAGTAGGTGGTCGGGGTGGTGCATGGGAAAGGACACAAGTACCCCCTTCTTCTGGACCAATCCCATGAGAATAAGCATGAGATAGTCCATCCCTTGTGGGAACCTACATGTGAGGGGGAATATAAGTCTCAAAAACCCCAACGTGGTGGGAAAGGTGGGTGGCGTAGAACTCACTGTTTAGGTTTCTCTGATGGCCAGTAAACATAGCACGAAAATAGGAGGAGACAAAGTAAGGGAGGTCCGGGTAGTCATGCTAGTTGAAATAGATGAGGAGATCCATGTCATGACTAGTCACAACCCCCATATCCTCATGGTGGGGGAAAATGATGGTGTTGAAGCACCGATGGGTGAAGTGAGGGATATGTTCAATGATGAGGGTACTCTTCTAGGAAGTAGGGGTATAGTGGTGGTCAGGCCCAACAACCTCCCACCACATATCAACGATCTCAGAGTGCACGGGTTGGGTCAGGGTGGAGACATGGGGTGGAGTTATGGGATGAGGATAAAAATCGTACCCTCATCCAAACTCGGTCATAGTAAGGGAAAACGGTCGACCACCTAGCCAAAATTGGACCACTGGGACCGCATCACCAGGTGTCTCCTGGTACTCAGCTCCGTCAAACTCAAAGGATGCATCAAACTCTAAAAATAAATCCGTGAAAAAAGGACTGTTAACCTAGAAGATCATGAGTAATGGAGTGTGTCCAAGGAGATCTTCTAACTATACCCGGATACCCAACTGCTGAGGGACGCTGCTGTCAAGATAGCGGCTGCTCAATAGGATCAGGTAGTGAGAGAAGTTTCAGACCCTGTTGTGCACCAAATCGGTGACTGGAAACACCATGAAACGGTAAGGAACACCTACAAGGCCTAGCCCATGTGGAGGTGCAGCAGCGGGAGCTAGCTCTGGGGGCAGAGTGTCTATAGTAGATGGAGGGTCACTGGATGGGGCAGTCGATGATAGACCAGCTGCAAATGTGGAGAGCTCATGTGGAGTGGAATATGGTGGTGTAGAAAGGGTGATGCTCGGAGGCTCGGTGTTGGGTTGTGGAGGTGTGGCAGTACTAGGACCAGCCTCAACTGAGGTAGTGAGTGGTGGATGGTTGAACAACAGAGGGAGCTAATATACTAGAGAGTCTGGATCTGGTGACGTCGCGGGCCGGAGTAGTATGCGACGATAAATGGGCCTCTTACCCTTAGTGGCAGAGGCGGGCCGCTTCTCCCAGGAAGGATCTCTGTCTACCATATCTTTAAAGATAATATAAAAAACTAAAAAAGATAAAGAAAAGAAAAAGTAAAAGAATAAAATGTGAGAAAACAAAAAAAATAAAAAGTACACGGCATGTATGTCTAGATTACACAACCTATAGTGAAAGCAGGTTTGCATCCCGTGTTCTCTTGATATACATTCCGAGTGAGTAGGTAATAGACTAGGAAAGGATACACAATGTGTATGTCCAGAGTATAGGGTGTGTAGTGAAAGCGGGTTAGCATCCCGTGTTTTCTAGATAGACAAGCCAAGTGAGTTGGGAATAGATCGGGAAAGGATACACAACGTGTACTGAACATACATGCTATGTTTGAGCAATGCTCTCCTTGTCATGTATTGGAAAAGACACAGTTAGAGTCTAAGAATAACTAAAAAATAGGACACACCATGTGAAAGGACAACACGGAGTGTGAAAGAGCAAAGAATACATGGTCGTGTGAAGTGCTAGACATGGGCTTGTGGAAAGAAATGTCATACATGGAGTGCAACGAACACACACACCATGTCCGTGAAAATGATGTGAAAGGCCATGTGGAAAAGGTACACGAGCACGATGGGGGCTGGTACACAGTGTGTACCAAATATAAACATTGTCTATTTTCAAATTGTGAATCATGCAGTGTGTGGAAGTGTACAGAAGTACACGACGTGTGTTTTTTAGTTTTTGCCCGTGTATCGCGGAATCCGAACAGTCGGCTGATCCCCAAATCACCCTAAACGCTTATCAAAACTTAAAATAAATAGTGTAGAAGGGCGTACCCGGACTGAGGATCATAATGAAGGAGAAATCAGAAGGAATAACGCCCTCAATTAGTGGATTTGGGAGTGGGGAATCTGGGTGTCGTACAGGGGAATAAACGGGGAGAGGGGAGGGTTCCGCGTGGCACGGGAAGAAGTTGGGCGGTCTGCGTCTATTATAACCGAGGTACACAGTTTGTACAATTTACTACATGTAGTGTATCCAGTTTTTTTAATATATATATATATATATAATTATTATAGTAAACTATATCATAATTAATATTAATAATTTAAAAAATAAAAATAGATATATAGATATATACATAATTTATTAAAAATAAAACTATACATCTTATGGGTCGGGAAATACATGTCATGTGTTCTAAAATTGGGAAAAGAGAAGTACAACCTTTGGTCTGGTGCTTGGGGCGATGTTCAAACTAGCGATCGACCGTTCCGAACGGAAGCCCTCAACCACTGGAGAAAAGGTTGTACTACTGCTCCTACTATGATTTTAAATATAGTTAAAGTAAACTGGCCTATACTATATGGGAATAATAAAATTCACGGTGTGTGGTTTTTAATTATACAAAAAGGGATGAAGTAGGGAGACTAGCCGAGTTCGAACCCAGGTCTTTTGGATCTAGGGCCAAGACTCTGCCAATCTGCCAACTTCACCCGCATGGATTACTTTATGCGAAAAATATTTTCATTTTTTAAAAGGAAAACATGGAAAACACGATGTATATCGAAATACACATTATGTAGGTTTATTAAAATGGACAAATTAAGGAAATGGGGCGGTTGTCAGAATTCTAACCCGGGTCTTTTGGAACCGGGTTATTATCCTGGCCAACTTATCATTCCCCACCATGGGTTTTCTTATAAGCATATATATATATATATATATATATATATATGAAAACAAACCACACACTCCATGTAAGAAAACATGTGGAGAAAAAGGAGGAACCCCGTGCCGAAGGTAGGTCGGGAGAGATTCGAACCGGTGACAGCTCAGATAAACTCCAGTGACCTTACCATCAGCACCAAAGTGTATCTGTAGGGTTGCCTCCCAGGAAGCACCTTTATTTTAGGTCATTGGCTCGACCTATTGAACTCTTCTTATCTAAGCTATATGGTGGAAGATGTTCCCACTATGTCGTTGATGTGATTGTAAGCTTTCAATCGCTGCCCGTTAACCTTTAATGGTTGACCATCCTCTCCAGAAATTTCCACTGCTCCATGATGGAATACGCATATCACTTAGAATGGTTCCAACCATCATGAATTCAACTTCCTTGGGAATGACCAAAGAATAGAGTTAAATAGAAGTACCTGATCACCGAGTTGAAAAGATTTTCATGAAATCATCTGGTCGTGAACTTTTCTCGTCTTCTCCTTGTATATCTTGGCATTCTCATACGCCTCTAATATGATTTCATCAAGTTCCAACAGTTGGAACTTTTGCATCTATTCAGCTGCCTTCAGATCAAAATTCAGGGCCTTGATGGACCAATATTCTTTATGCTCCAATTCTATTGGATGATTTCCAGGATTTCCATAGATTAGGTGGAATGGGGACATTCCCGGTGGTGTTTTGAAAGCAGTCCGATATGCCAATAAATCATCATCTAACTTCTTGGACGAGTCTTTCCTCATAGCATTGACTATTTTCTACAGGATTTTCTTGATCTCATAGTTGGAGAGCTCCACTTTTCCATTAGACTGGGGATGATATGGTGTCTCTATATGATGCTTTACTCCATACATAGACAGTATTTGTCTCATCAGTGTGTTGTTGAAGTGGGTCCCTCTGTCACTGATCAGTACTCGAGGAACTCCAAACTAGATAAAAATGTGTATATTTAAAAAGCTCATGACTACCATGGCCGTGTTGTGAGTTTTAGTAGTAGCTTCTACCCACTTGGATACGTAGTCGATGCAGAATAAGAGGTAAGTGTTCCCAAAAGATGGGGAAAGGGACCCATGAAATCTATGCCCCAGGCATAAAAAATATCGACCTCCCAGATGGTGTTCTAGGTCATCTCAGCTCTACGTCCCACATTACCAGTTCTCTGGCATTGATCACAACAGAAAACAAAGGCCCATGCATCATTATGCATGGTGGGCCAGAAAAACCAAGTTTGCAAGGTCTTTGCTATCGTACGGTCAGGGCCATGATGTCCCCCAACTAGTGAGGCGTGAAAAAATTTCAATACATCATGAACTTAATTTTCTGGGATGCAACGATGGATCAACCCATATCCATAGGATCGAAAAAGAAGAGGATCTTCCCAAAAGTACCTCTAAAAATCAGAGAGAAACCACTTCCTTTGCTAGAAGGAGAGGTCGGTGGGAATGACACCTGTAACCAAAAAATTGGCAGTATCATCATACCACGGTCTAGGTGTTTCATTGATTGAAAATAAGTTCTCATCATATAAATCTTCCATGATCTCTCAATATTCCTCCAACTCCAAATGAGGTAGCTTCATGTGGGAGAGATCATCAGCAACAACATTCTCGCTCATTTTCCTGTCTCGGATCTCCAAATCAAATTCTTATAGTAGGATCACCCAATAGATCAATCGGGCTTCGCAAATTTCTTGATCAGTAGGTAATTTAGTGCTCCACGGTCAGTATAATCAATAACTTTAGATAACACTAAGTAATAATGGAACCTATCAAATGCGAACACCAATTCCAACATTTACTTTTCTATGGTGGTGTAGTTCAACTGTGCCTTATTGAGCATCCTACTTGCATAATATATAGGACAGAAAATCTAGTCTTGTTGCTGGATCAAGACTAATCCTACTGTCTAGTAACTGGCATCGCACATCAGTTCAAATTGTTCCTCCCAGTTGGGAGAAACCATCACTACAGATTCCACCAGGCGCTGCTTTAGATTCTCAAAAGCTATGGTGCATGTATCATCAAACTCAAATATGGAATCTTTGGTCAGATGATTGTTGAGGGTTTGTTCTATTTTTGAAATTTCATGGGCAAAACTCTAGTAAAAACTAGAATGTCTTAGGAAGCTGCAGATGGCTCTGACGGAAGTCAGAATAGGTAGTCATGAAATGACATCTATCTTTTCAAGGTCCGCCAATATCCCCTCTATTGAGATTTTGTGGCCAAGTACAATTCCACTTTGCACCATGAAATGACACTTTTCCCAGTTCAAAACCAGGTTAGTATTTTCACATCTTTCCAAAACTATCTCCAGGTTCCACAAGAAAGTGGTGAATGATTTTACGTAAATGGAAAATTCATCCATGAATACCTCCAGGATCTGTTCCACCAAGTCATGAAAGATAGCCAGCATGCAGTGTTGGATGGTGGAGGTGGCATTTCACATTCCAAAAGGCATCCTACGATAAGAAAATGTAGCCAATGGGAAATTAAATGTGCTCTTCTATTGATCCTCGGGAGCAATGGAAATATAGTTATAGCCGGAATAGCCGTCGAGGAAGTAATAAAAGTTGTACCCCACTAGTCTCTCTAGCATCTAATCCATGAAAGGCAGGGGGAAATGATATTTCCTCATGGAATCATTCAGCTTCCTATAATCCACACAGACTCGCTAGCTCGTGATAGTGCGTGTGGGGATGAGCTCATCTATATCATTTGAAATCACAGTGATACCCCACTTTTTGGGTACCACTTGTAGGGGACTCACCCATGGACCATCCGAGATGGGATAAATGATGCATGAATCCAACAATTTTATTACTTATTTTTTTACAACTTCATGGGGGGATTCAGGCACCACTGTGGTTGCTGAGATTGCTTGGAACCTTCTTCAAGAAGCACCTTATGGGTGAAAATGGTAGGGATGATTCCCTTCAAATCTGCATCTTTCCATGCAATAGCATGCTTCCACTATTTTAAAATTTGCAGAAGTGAATCTTCCTGCTCCAGTGACATTTTTGTGCTATGTATTACAGGAAATGTTCTATGTTCTCCTAAATACACGTACTTTAGAGAAGACAGAAGAGGATTAAGTTCTAGTTCAAGAACCTTTAGAATCGAAGGTACAAGTGGTTTCACATTTTCCCATTCCAGACTATCCGTAAAAACTGGACGTTTCCGATAGTGGCCAACCTATCCTTCTAGGAATTTCAAGTTTTCTAGCACTTATTCAACAGGAATGTTTGGAATGATAACATTATCTAAGGTAAAATAACATACCAGATCATCCCCTTTTTTTCTCAAGCGATCATCCATGGTGGTTATCACATAACATCCCTCATGCTAAGATAATGATGGATGCTTTACAGCTTTGAGGACAATGTAGGAGACTCTCTCATCTCCTACCTAAGAAAATGAGCTCCCCTTGGTGCACATGGATATGTACCTTCCCAGTTACCAAGAAATGCCTTCCCAAAATGAGACGTGCCTCTTAGTCATCCTCCATGTCAAGGGTGATGAAATCTGTGGGAAGGATCAGCATACCCACCATGACCAGTACGTCCTCCAGTAGCCCCTTTAGATATTTGATGGATTAGTCAGCAAGCTGAAGGGATACTTGGGTAGGCTTTAGGTCGTTGAGCCATTTTTTGAAAACTCCAAGGGGTATGAAGTTGACACTAGCCCCTATGTCACAGAGGTCTTCCAAAACTCAAATGGTCCAATAGTGCATGGAATAGTGAAGCTACCTGGATCTTGGAGTTTGGGAGGAATAAAATGATGGATGACTACAGAACATTCCTCGGTTAGGGCAATGGTGCCCAAATCCTCCATCGTTCTTTTGTTGGAGATGATTTCTTTCATAAATTTGGTGTAAGTGGGCATCTACATCAGTGCCTCTGTAAATGGAATATTTATGTGCATCTACTTGAACACATCCATGAATTCTCTGATCTGGTGGCCTAGCTTTCTATGCTTCATTCATTCTGGGAAGGGTAAGTCAGGCTTAATGTGTTTGACAACCTCCTTTCCTTAATTCTGTGAAGCTTCCTTCCATGAGAATTTGGATGAGGGTTGGTCTGAATCTGTACCTTTGTCTTCAACAAGGGGTCTGGATGCACCTAGTTGTGCTGGTTGGTTCTATTGTAGCTCATTTCCACTACATAGTGTGACGACATGGGCCTCCTCCCTCGTGTTCTTCATAGTGTTCCCCAGTAGTGTGCCAGTTTGCCTCCCCAAGAGTTGGTTTTCCAACTGGCCAATTTGGTTCTCTAGGCCTCGAATTGAATCCTCCTGATTTTGGAACCTTGTCTCAATAGTAGATATAAATTTGGTCATGAGATCCTCTAACTTTGAGGTGTTCTTCTGCTGAGGTGGTTATTGAGCTGGTGGAAGTGGTGGCTACTATGGGTGAGGGTTTTGATACCCTTCCTACTTATAAGATCCCTATTGGGGCAGTTGCTACCTTGGATACTGATTCAAATAAGGAGGCTCGTTGTAGCTGGGCAGTCGCTGGGGTGGATGATTCTATTGATGTTGGCCCTGGCCTATGTTTTGTTGATCATGCCATATTGGGATCCAGTGCTGCTTTGGACCTCAGTTTTGGGCAACATAACTTACCTCGCTTGTTGAAGGACCTCTAATATAACCCGGGAATTCACCCATGATGTGGTTATCACCTCATTCACTACACACCAGATGGTTTTCCGCATGAACGAGGGATGTGACCTTTATATTGAGCGCATAGATCTTTTTGGACACATCATTCAACTGGACAACAAGAATTATAGTAGCATAAATGTTATTTATACCTTGTTTATGTGTGATCCAGTTGGAATTCCATTGGAAGCTATTGGAAGACATGTCTTCCAGTAGTTCGAAAAGCTCTTTGGGGGATTTACTCATTACTGTACCTCCAACAGTAGCATCCACCACAGTCTTTATATTTTTTTCCAGTCCTCCATAGAAGGTTTGGAACTATATACAAAGTGGGAGTCTGTGGTGGGGGCATTTTCATAGAATCTCCATGAAGTGCTCCCATGATTCGTACAATGTCTCTGAGTCATGCTGCTAGAAGTTGTGGATTTCATTCTGCAGAGTCACTGTCTTCGAGGGTGGGAAGTATTTAGACAGAAAAACCTAGGATAGCACCTCCCAAGTGAGGATGTATCATTATAGAAATCCTTTAATCTAGTATTTCACTAGATTCATTAGAGAGAAGGGGAAGAGACAAAGGAAAATAGCATTCGTGGACAATCTGTGGTAGCGGAACATGTCACAGACCTCCCAGAAATTGGAGAGATGGGTATTGGGATCCTCGCTAGGAAGTCCGCCAAATTGAACAGTGTTCTGGATCAGCTTCATGATATCGGGATTTATTTCTAAGTGTTGGACCTTCACCAGGGGATAAACGATTCCCAAGTCAGCTCCATGGATAGATGGTAGTTCATACTCCATGAGAGTATGGCCTGGAGGTGGCTGCTGAGGTAGTGGAGTTGGCATGTACTGTTATTCTTGAGGGGTGTAGTACGACCCCTGACCTGGGTGTAATAATGGAATCTACTTCAGTTGTAATTTTTGGAGATATTGTGTGCCATACCCTGGAGCAAGTGGAGCTTGCTGGTTTCGGTTGTCATCTGGTCCTAATGGTTTTCCAACTCCTTGGACAACAGCTGGATTTCATTTCTTGTTCTGCGCCATTGGATTTTGGTGATTGTTCTCGATCATGAGTGCATTTTGTCACCTCAAAAGCGTTCATTCCATCTCTGGGTCAATTAGAAAAAACCCTGACCACTCTGCGTTCTTGGAACTTGTGAGGTAGTCGCTCATACACCTAACAACCAGCACAATACAAAACACTCCAAGCGTAAATGAAGAAAAAGAAAGATAAATAGAAATGAGTTTAGAAAATAAATTTTTGGGACTTTATGATTTCTATTTTCATTAAATTTTGATACAAACATAATTAAAACAAAGACAAAATTAACTTTTCTTAGTTTCCCCATCAAACGACGCCAAAATATGCAGGGTCATTTCACTGAAGGTTTGTTATCGGTTTCTCAAATTAGTTTTACCCTAATGAGTATAGTACCAGTAAGGGGTCGATCCACATGAAAAAAGAAGTTATTTTTTTCTTTGCCTAAATAATTTGTATAATTGTCTTACTGAAGTGTGCTGAATTTAGAGTCGATTTTTTATGTTTGGATAAAAAGAATAACCGGTTTTAATATTCTTTAATAATTAACATAATGAGTAAGAGAAAATATGGGAAAATTGGATTTGATGCAAATAAAGAGAAAATTGCGTTGGGGTTGTGGATTCTTAAGATGTTTTTTATTAAATAAAATTTCTTATGAGGTTTTATTGTTCATGATAACCCAACACTCTAGGTTCAATTTGTAACAAAGTTTCCTTGGTCCGGTAAACTTATATTTAGAGCTGAAGACACTAACTCCATGGTCCTATAGTTAGTGTCTAACAGTTATTCATTTAGCTTAGTCCATTTTTGAGTCAACAAATACATACAATGATCATGAAAATATTCATTATTATTCTTCTTTTTAGTCCATGAAAATTCTACCCTTGGTCTGGTTTAGAATTTTCAGTGATAAGATTAAGTGATTTAAGAAGAATAAGAAGAAGTTTAAAGAACAAACACATTCATAGAAACTAATCTACGTTACAACTCTTACATCTCCCACAACCGCAACACACTGGGTATTTTGTTACTCATAAAGGTAATTATAAGAACAAAAGCCTCAATATCTAATGTGATCATTGCTTGAAACTTCATGGAGGGAGTGACTCTTTGGTAGAATTGTAGAATGGAGAAGTACTAAAATGGTGGTAGAATGGCAGTAGAGCTTCTTTCCTTCGGACCTTCAACCCTTTCTCTCCCCACATTCTCCCCTTTTGAACTGGAGGCCAAGGCCTCTATTTATAAGAAATAAAAATACACGGCATGTGGAAAAAGTACATGGAGTGTACTTTTTTCAACGCGCTTTTGTCATTGTTTTCTTCGCTGGTAGGAATCCTAACACACCATCTTTGACATGGAACATAGTGTCTCCTTGTAGGTAGATATACACAGTGTGTAGAACTGCCATAAATGGCATGTAATCTTATTTATTGGCCAAGAACTGCTTCTAGAAAGATATACACAACATGTATAGGTTGAACACGGCGTGTCCCCATCAGCTGGCCCCATGGGTGTGTAGACTTTATCTCACCCACCAACTGCTTCTATAAGTGTGTACACGGTGTGTAAATTGTGAACACGGCATGTACCGGCTTTTGGTTACATGGGTATATACTTCTCCTGGTCAATTTGTGCATGAGTTTGAATATACACAGCGTGTGTATATGTACACGCTGTGTAGTTTTTAAATTTTGGTCAATTCTCCCTCATTTTATGTATTTGGTCATAAATCTCCTGAAAATGAACAAGATCACAAAAATCAAAGTATTTGACCACTAAGAAGTAAGTAATTTCTGAAAAACTATTTTTATTTTCAATAAAGTATGTGAAAATGTATACACAAATCGGGTGCATCACTTACCATATCCACACCATGTCACATGCCCATCACTTCTTATCACCATGAATTATCATGCATACATCTTTGATTTTCGTCCTTATTTGTTAATGTTTTATAGAATTTGAGTGTCTGAGGTAAAGGCCAAAATTACTTGGTCTCGTTGATCCTAATACCTATATAAGGACCACCTTGCCTAAATTTTTGATATAAAATTAAATAAAGTAGGAGGGAGAACACTAGGGAATCTAAAATGCATGTAAATCTCTTCCAATTTCCCCTATAGGTGAATTTATTCACTAATAAATAGGGAAAGGAAGTAAGGAAAGGGAAATTAAATATTTTAATAAATATAACTATTAAAAAACAACTTCTCCCATGTCAGTATTGAGATTATAATGAAGGAAACTCATGATGCGGTGTACTCAAGGGACTAGGTTATTCCATTCGGTTTCCTTGTTAATCCTAGAAGGGGAACACCCTATTTTACCTTAAGAGTCAACACCTAGTTCCAAGAGGCTACCCAATTGAGAACCTATTCACTTATTAGTCTAGGGATAAATGACACCCAATATTTTAACTATCCTTCACATGGTTCCCAAGTCTCCCTAGAGGGATCCATTCTTAAGTCCTTCAAATGAGTACTTGACCGAGTCACAATCTTGGGTTCCACATCACCTAGGTCACCTACATGGATACCTAATTTTTTCAGATCACCTACTTGGGATGTCTATTCACCCAGGTTTGCTACCTAGGCACCCTATTCCCCTTGTTCACTTACCCAACTACTTAATCACTCAAGACACATCTATGGAATCCTAATACACATAACTATGATATGAATGCATGATTTATCCCCTAAGATCATATATTCATTCGATAATGGATCTTTCCATGTTTTCCTCACTAATTTGTAGGACCCTATGGGTGTTTTCAATCATATAATCTGATGATAATGAAGAATTATATCATTTGGTGATGGATAAAACCCCCATTGGATCAAGTTTCTCATCCTAAATACCTAAGTGTCACGTTTTCCTCCATACCCCACTCAATGGTCTATGTATACATGGGCCTCCTCCTTAGGTTGAATCCTTAACCAGGTCCCTCGTTAATGTTTTCATCCATACAACTCATCATTGAACAAGATATACAATTATAGGCCTCCTACTAGGTTTAATACCCAACTCTTACACATTGGGCCTTATTATCTATGAGTATAGTCATTTTTATATTTAGTTATTAACAAATAAGAGGTGGATACATATATGGGATTCTTACTTGGTGTGAACTCCAATACCCACTTTCAACAAAGTTATCTTCTAGGTTGAACATGGATGGTCCTTTAATTCAATGTAATCCCCAAGCATGTCCTCATCCATATGATTCATTAATGAGATTTGAAAAAATGGGCATCCCATGTATAAGACCCAAATCATTCCTAAATGTTCCATATCCACTGATAATCACTTCCTTAATGGGATATATCCTTTGTGAGGAAATCTTCATGAGTGGAACATATTTCCTAAGAGCACATATTCCTCTCTAGAACATATACCCTATGAGTCAATCCATTCAATCTCTAGTCTAATGATCCATTTTCATGATAAACTAGTAAGATAATCCCATAAATAACCCCCAATCTCTTTTCTAATGTATCCCATTTTACAACACATGTGTCCTTATCACGTGAGATTAAACTGCACGGGCCAGTCCTGAAACACAACCTTAAAATATGAAACCTGGACAATGTGTTCTTTTTTTATTATTAGATTGGTTAGGTAGAACTCCTCCCCAAGGTTCAATCCAAACACATATAGTTCCAATAATCCTAATCTAAAAAAAAACTTCAATAGGTCCTAGATTCATGACCTTAAAAATACATTTCAATTGGTATGAGATGTATGACCCAAAAAAGTACTTTAATAGGTCAAATATGCACAATATAAAAAGAAAATTCAGTTGGTCAAGGATGCATGACCTTAAATTGCACTGCATTGGTACTTTCTACATGAACTTAAATGGTATGACATTTCCTATTAATAAGCACATAATTGTGTGGGTTCTAATTCCCTTCATAGGGATAAGTAAGAATCCCCCATCATGGGATCGATCCAAACTCCAAAAAACCTACAACCTCACTAGATGACAATAAATTCTAGTGTTCCCAACTCTGAAACATTATAAATAATATAATAAATTGTAAAATAAATATATAGAACCTTTGATATATATACACACACATCAATGCTTGGTTTTAGTAAATTTATTTCACATAGGTAACTAATAATATTATTATTACTTGGAAGGATTCATGAATATATCATATATATTTAGGATATTCCTAAACTATTCTATAAAACCCCAATGTAATGAACCAAAATCTCATCCTATAGACCATTAAGGAACCCATAGACTTTTTGGTAAATCCCCAGAGACCACCTACCTTTGTAAAGTAGGTCCACATCAACTTGAAACACACAGGCACATGGTCGTGTTAGAAAAAAAATTCAATTCATCTAAAAATACTTCAAAACCCCTTATGGTTCATGTGAAACTATTAATTCATAAATTATTTATCTTCAGAATTTTTACGTGATCATAATCAAAAAAATATTAAGTCATTTTTATAAACTAGTACCACAAGATTTACCCAATTTTCCTATATGTAAAAAATATGTCATTTTAAATAGAATAATTTAAATCAATAGTAATTTAATTTTATAAAACATTTTCCAAACCAATATCATGATGTTATTTTTACTCCATAAGATATCTTTTTTTTATTTTGAGCATGAAATCCAAGAGGAAAATTCATAAACAATTCTACCTATAGATAATCATAAGAGATTTTCTAAGATTCAACCCATGTTTTTATATGGAAAATATTTCATATCCATTTAACATTAAGAATTTTATTAAAAGTAAAAATGACCAAATGAGACCATGGGGGTATAAAGTAGTGAAAACCAAGAGAATTAGATTTTCAAATACCCACACACGCTGGGGGAATGGATTTGATGATAGATAAATAAATACAATTATTGGATTGGGAGTCCCAAGAGGCCATAAAATCTACAAATTTGTTCCCCTCATGCCCTTTGTGAAGAACTCACACCTTATTTTCAATGGTGATTCTACTTATATGGATATGATAAAAGATATACCAGAGGATGGTAGCCTTCCAATAAAGCGATTTTTAAAAAATATATGATTTTTTCTCTATCTACTCAAGGTAAATACCTTTGGAGTGGCACATTTCAAGACCACCGATGGCACACACTTCATCCAGTAGATAGTCCCTCGACCCATAGATGCTGATGAAACCTATAACCACCGAGCCTATAGTTTTATAAACCAACCCTCCCCTATAATTTTTTGAGGTTTTGTAACCACCCATATTGATTTAGAGGCCTATAATTGGAGGATTTTGGTAGATCTATCTCCCTTGCAAAGAAGGGTTCTGAAAAAGAAAGTGATGCTCTCTTTCCTTCCATGAACATTCTCAGGGTGAGGGCATTCTCCCAGTGATTGCATAGTAAGAAATTTTTTGATTCCATAATTTAGGACCTGATGATCATGGCCATATGAAAGATGGGTATGACTTAGATCCTAGCCTTGTTTCTAGCGTTATAAATCCACTATCATCAAAATTCTTTGAACATTTCCTGCGCCTTCCGCTCCTGCTTTCTAATTCCAACAGTATGAAACTAGAAGGGAAGGAAATCCATATTGGTTGTCCCTTGAACCTCATTATTTAATAATTAACAAAAAAAAATCCACACAGTGAACTAATAATCTCCTTCAAATAAAATTTGAGAGTTTGTTTCTTCCTGGGTGTTTCAACAAAAGTTGCATTTGTAAGCAAGAAAGATCTCTTTATGACTTACCTATTTATCTATCGACATGGTGTAGTTTTGAATACACCAAAAAATAAAATTATACTTTTGTAGAATTTATTTGCATAAGAGGATACCTTCCCATTAATCCAAATCTTTGTTTTCATGGATAACAAGATGATAGGCTTTCATGGATAAGTAACCTGACTCCACGATGGGGACAAAAAATTTGTCCTGATCTAAGTATATGGTGATGTTGTTGATTATTTCAAGATACTATTTGTTGAGGATAGCCTTGATGAAAGAGGGATGTCTAATAGCCTTAGTGAAAGAGAGTTTTTGTTTCAGTCACCCTAGGAATATGAGCATGGTTTCTAACCAGTTAAGCTTCCAAATGTTGAGTTCTCCATTTCCAACAATCCATCATGAGTGGCACCGAATCTCAGGGATATAAACCCAAAGAGACTACCATAAATGGGATATTCTTCCCCTCATTCATTTTAGATCAGGATTTTATTTTTTCATGATGTATATGGAATAAATAGTGTAACCTTCCATCACCCCCCAAGTGAGTTTTGCTTGCATGCAATGCATGGTTTCTGTCACACTCCTTTGGTTGATACAGCTTTCCTTGGTTGTCTTCTCAATCCAATCCCATGAGGCCCATCGACACCATACTTCAGCATGAGAATCTTGGATTGATGTTCATATGGTATTCAAGATCTTCTTTAGAACTATTTTCACCACTTTAATGATATAGAGTATGTGCATAGGAATTGAGGCAAGAATATCTTTGATAAGGGTAATAGGGTCCCCAAAAGGGAAAATATGATTATTCTAGTTGAGAATGTGGTCTGTGATTTTATTGACTAAGAAATTGAAATGGTGGATACAAAGCTAGATTGGGGATAATGTGGCTCCCGGTTACTCCATAAGGAACTATCTTCTTTTCACTCCTAGGTTCTCAATTTTTTTCTCAATCTTTTCAAGTATTTTTTGAAATGAAGACACTGCTTTTCTCCTAATTAATCATCCTCAAACTAAACTTATAACAATCATCCAGAATTTTTTTGAGATCACAAATTTATTTTCTACTTCATTTTATAAAAAAACAAAATTTATCCATTTCACGGATTTAAAGAACAAACATTTTTTCATATGAAAGAGATTAGGAACCATGGGGAATTGTTGAACCTAAAAAATTGGTTGATCACCCAGCCTAAGAAATCCATGAAAGTTATCACCTTTATGATGAAACCCTACTCCATCCTATTGAATTATTTATCTATGATCATTTTGATTACTATGTTGAATCTTGGAATCTTTTTATTTTTTTCATCGATCATTTCTTGATCCTAGGAAATGACTACCTGAGTGAACCTACCTCAAATAAAACCTTACTATTCATTTGAGACCCACTGAGGGAGTTGATTTGAGATCCACATGTTGATAATGTTGAAAAACACATTTTAGGATAAATTAAAAATACTAATGTGTCTATAATTCATGAGAAATGAAGGTTCCTTCACCTTAGGGATGAGAACTAGGGTGGTAGCATAATATCTTAGGGAGGGCTCTCTCGTAGGAAAAAATATTGGATGGATTTGATGAGATCTCCCTTGAAGAGGTCCTAGGAGGCTGTATAGAATGATATTGGGAAGTTATTGGGACCTGGTAAGCTCTCATGGTTTAGAGACTTGATGGATTCCAAAATCCCATTCTCTTCAAAAAGTTTGAAAAAGAACAAATTATTTGAGTAAGACATGACATGGGGGATTTAGTCAAAAATTACAGCATGGATCTTGAGATAACCAACCTACATTCATGGACTAACATCCAAAAGAATATTTATAAAATGGGAAATTTGACACCATAGAATGTGTTTGATGCACTTTTATAATGAATTAGTGGTTGGATTTCAATTTTATATGAGACTACTCCATAATGAGGGATAAGTGGAAAGACCCCCTCTCTAGGAGTAGGCCACAGATTTCCATGATCAATGATAACAATATGTTGATGCATCAAAATTATATTTTCTGAGTTTCTTATGGGAATAATTGGAGTATTAATCATTTAAATAAGTGTGGATCTGTTAGATATCTTCGATTTTATTGGTCATAGATTCCAAATGGACTTTTGGATCAAAAGTTATGGCACTCATAAGATGAATAAAATTTATATAGGTATTTACCACATCGGCATGGAAGACCTGCATAGAGGATCTGCACAAAGGACCTATGCAGAGGACCATCACACAAGACCTATGTGGAGGACCTATGCGGAGGACATGTGCAGATGACCTGTGAAGGGTAACTCCTCCTACCTGGTGTAACGTCCTGGTTCCGGAAGCCTCCCAGAGACACCCCGTATCTGGTTGGTCACATGGCCTCAAGCGCATTTCCCCAAACTCCAAAGGTTGCCGACTAGTAGTGAGGTCCTTGGGTGTGATAGTTGGGAAACTATGCCCTCATTGCCAGAGTAACATAGTGGATGTAAAAACAAATATCAATAGTAGAAGCAGTGATAATGTTATACAATAGTAACAACGTAAGACTGAAGGAAAAAAGCAGTAGGAGCACATATATAATGATGCACGATAAATATGTATAGTAAAGCATCAAAACATTTCAAAATGATAAAATAACGTACTAAACAAAAGTACAAGGAAATAGTAGACAACTCCTCAGCATCGCAAGCCTCAGCTTGGTCTCATACTCTCTCGCTCTAATGCTCTGAAGTACCTGAAGTAGAAGGGAACTTTCCCTTATCTATACCTAGAATAATATAATCCATTTGGGGCCAAAATCATGGCCCAAACAGGGTGTGAGACTAATCTCAGTAGGCAAACAAAAAGATATCTATTCCTAACAGTCAGTAAATATATATGGCAGGAAATAAACCAAAGAAGAAGTAAATAAGGAAGTACTCAACAAAAAATTTTCCTACAGTTCCAAGCATTCAAATACCACATATCAAGTAAGAAGTTGAACACAAACAGGTAATCCTCTAGAAAGTACTCAAAGCCTATCCCCTCAGGTCCTACCTATAAAAAACAAGCAACCATATGGGAAGTACTCATAGTCTAACCCCTATGGTTCAGCTTTAGTATAGACTCTCTGAGGAATCAATCACCGTAAATTCCCCTATAGTCTCGTATCAGTAACTAAAATGCACTCTGAGGAAGAACTTACGTCTCATTCCCCCCATGGCCTGCATAAAGAAACTACAGACACTCTGAGTAATCACTTACGTCAATTCCCCATGTGGTCTCACATCGTAATAATTAACAGACACTATGCAGAAGCCCTTATATCCATTCTCCCTATGGTCTACTACACTAAGTTCTCATAACCCTGTGTAAGTCAAATGAGCATAGCACTGTAAAGCGGCCAAAGTAATCCTCAAGAAATACTTGCCTAACCAGTATACTACATAACAACAAGACAGATAACAAACACTCCATCCTAACAATACTAGGCATGGGAAACAAATAGCTACCTAACAGGAAAACAAGACCAAACGGTCAAGACAAGAAAACATGGGGAAAAACCCCATAACATGAGAAATTAATCCCTATTTTAAAAAAATAACTTCTACCTAATCAAACCAGGGAATAGCCAGCAAACAATTGGTCTAAAACCATAAACCTGAAATACCACGTTCATGGGTATTTGTAACTGTTGCATATAAAACTCAAAGACTATCTCAGAAAGGCACAAACCACCTACCTAGGTGATGTAAGAACTTTATAAATGAACCTCAATCCTTGAATCTCCCAAGAACACCATAGATATACAAAAATGGTAAAAATTCTCAACCGTAGATAACTTCAGAAAGATGAGGAATCGGGAAATGAAGCTCTAGGAGAAGGAAGATCTTACCGAGGTAATCTCAATGTAATCAATGGTGGTCGAATCGGAAAACAAATGCTAGGTCAGGGGGTCAGAGAAGTTTTATGGTCCTACGGTCTCTCTTGGTCAAACTAGACCTAGAAAGAGATGGTTCTTTCTATACGACATGACCTTGGTACGTTTAATGAAAAACAATTACACGGCGTGTACTTTCAAAGTACATGGAGTGTATTTTCCTTAACTGGCCCCCACATTAGGCGGTCTCCAGGTCACCACACAGGGTTGTGTGCATGGCCGTGACATGACCAGAAGCCGACTACCTACAGTAATCGAGTAAATAGTGTGTACTTATAAAGTACACGACGTGTACTTAAGAAATTTCCAGAAAACTCCTTGTTTTCCTCAAAAACAACAGAAAAAGGAAAACATTCTTGAAAATAAGATTTGGGTTCTTATAAACTTCTCCCCTTAAAGAAATTCATCCCCAAATTTCCCTAGAAATACGGCGTAGAATAAGAATCCTCAAACAACTCAGGCCACTATGATCGTACATTGGCCTCCATCTCCCAAGTATCATCTTATACTCTACTGTTCTGCCATAGCCCTCATACCAGAGGAATATACTGTCCATATAGAACCTTCATAATATGATAAAAAATATGGGTAGGATTCTCCTCAAACAAGGCATCCACCTCCAACTCAACCTCTTCAGGTTGAAGAACATGAGATAGGTCTGGGAAGTAACGTCGAAGTTGAGAAACATGAAAGATGTCGTGCATATCCCGGTACCTCTGAGTTAACTGTAGCCGATAGGAAACCATCCCCACTCTCTACAAAACCTCAAACAACTTGACGTACATCGGCGAAATCTTACCCTATCTCTTAATCCTCTTGTGCCCCAACCATAGTGTGACATGCAAGAAAACCTGATCCCTGGCCTATAACTCAATAGGTTATCTTCACTGATCAACACAAGACTTCTGTAGAGACTGTGTAGTATCTATCCTCTTCCGAATCAACTCTATTTTCTATGAGGTCTCCTAGGCAAGATGAGGTCCCAACATAGCTACCTCTCCTG
Source organism: Viscum album (assembly GCA_963277665.1). Classification (NCBI taxonomy): domain Eukaryota; kingdom Viridiplantae; phylum Streptophyta; class Magnoliopsida; order Santalales; family Viscaceae; genus Viscum; species Viscum album. Next base: position 1,814,407,615 of record OY728153.1, on the reverse strand, counting down.
CCTCCGGCCAATATAAGGGTGATCAGAATAGCCTACCATACAAAGCTTCACAAGGTGCCATCTGAATAGTTGCTTGAAAACTATTGTTTTTGGAAAACTCCACAAGAGGTATGTTCTTCACCCAAGAAACTCCAAAATCAAGGATGCTTTCATGAATCATGTCCTCAAGAACCTGAATCATACACTCAGACTGGCCATCTGTCTCTGGGTGGTAAGCTGTACTCAAAAGTAGATGTGTACCCAAAGCCTTCTATAGCCCCTTCATACCCGAGAAGTAAAACGAGCATGCCTGTCTGAAACAATGGAGTGTGGAACTCCTTGTAAACTTACAATCTCAGGGATGTACAACTGTCCCAGATCATCAACATCAAAGGTCTCCTTGATCAGCTAGGAGTGATAAACCTTTGTGAGTCTGTCAATGACAACCCATACAAATTCATTCCCTCGAGGCGACCTTGGTAAACCTATCATTAAATCCACCACGACATCATTCCACTTACACTTTGGAATGGGTAACTAATTAAAAATCCATGTTGGTCACTGATGCTCCGCCTTCACCATCTAATAGGTGGAACACCACATGATGAATCTAGTAACATCTCTCTTCACACCTGGCCACCAATACTGATGGTGTAGATCACGATACATCTTTGTGACATCAAGATGAACTTCCCAAACTGAGGAATGAATGTCCCAGATCAACTCCTCGCATATGTATGTTGACACCCATACACACCCCTAGAAATGCAAGATCACATCCTCACCTATGGTCCTACTAAGAATAGGGTCCTCTTATAACACACCTTCCCGTAGGACTAGGCCTACATAATCTGATTGCTGCCTCATTCACACTCGATTAATAAGAGTATAGTTTACAGTTACAGAAGAAAGAAACATCTACCCTTGGAGGTACGCAACCCACCTTCGATGTCTCAAATTCTGGTCATGTTGGGTGAAGACATACTTGAGACTTTTTTGTTCAGAGAAAACCACAAAATACTCTCCCAGAAGATAATTTCTCAAAAATCGTAAGGCATGATAAACCTCTTCCAACTCAAGATTGTGCATCGGGTAATTCCTATCATGTGGCCTCAACCACTGAGACTCATACGCAATGACTCTTTCTCCCTGCATAAGCACTACTCCCATCCCGATACTTAAAGAATCACAGTAAATAGTGTAGCTCTTGATAGGTTATAGAAATACTAGTATCAGTTCTAATGTCAACCTCCCTTTTATCTCTTGAAAGGTTGACTCCCAAGAACCTATCCACAAGTACTTCACACCCTTCTTGGTTAGTCCCATTAGTGGCACTGCTAAGCATGAAAAGTCTTGTATGAAACATTTGTAGTATCCAGCCAGCCCTAGAAAACTTCGCACCTTAAAACTTTTCTTCAGCTACACCCAGGAAAGTAAATCTCTCACTTTCTCTAGGTCTAATGATACTCCTTTTTATAAGATAACAAGACCTAATAAGATAATCTAGTCCATCAAAAAGTGGTATTTTATGAGCATAACATATAACTGGTGTTATCTCAATGTACTCAAAATAATCTCAAGATGGGTGGCATGGTCATGACGAGTGTGAGAGTACATGAAGACATCGTCCACAAAAACCACCATGTAAGAATCAAAGTATGGATGAATCACTCGATACATCAGTGCCCTGAAAACAACAGGAGAATTCGTGAGACCAAATGGCATAACCAAAAACTCGTATAGACTATAACTTCTCGTATAGACTATACCTTCTTTGAAAATTATACCTCTCACTTCATAGGAAAACCTGAAATGTTCTCTAGAAAGATATACCTAAAACGAACCACCACTGGTGGAAATTCAAACTGTGAAGTCCCTTGTTCATCGAGATATAGACTGTCAATTTGGGTTGTAACTCCTCCCAACCCATGATGCTCGGGTCCCGTTCTTCTCATCTGGACATCCCATTCTCCATGATGAAGATATGATCTACCCTTTGGTGATGTGAAACTCACCCTATGGTGATAACAATCTACAAATTACTAGAAGGGAACTAACCAGTCCATTCTGAGAATGAAATCGTAGCCTGTCATCTCTAAGACATATATATCCCATAAGAAGCGATTCCCAAAAACCTCACAAGGGCACTCCTTACAATGACATACACTAGCCCTTCTTGTCCTAAATGGAGTGTTCAACATCAAGATATTAGTAGAATAAGATACAGAGCCCAAGGTTATCCACATTAACAAAAACTATAAAGCTATGGGAATCCCTTGTATCTAAAAGTGAAGAAGCTAAAACTCAGGCAAATCGGATCGTACCTTTAATGGTAGAGGGTCCGGGATCCTGCTCTTGTTGGGTCTGATCCACTGCAAATGTCTGTCCTGCACTGCAGCCTTGTGACCTTGCCTAACCACTCTGATCTGATCCACCCTGTTGTCGCTGAAAGCCTAGTGACTTAATACCATGGTCACGACCTCTACCTTGGCCTAAAAGGCCAGAAGTACGTTCCCAGACTGATGAAAAACTGGTGGCGCTGCCCCTGAATGAGGAGGCATAGAAGAACCCCTATCACCAGTTGCTGGTGAGAAGAACTAAAAGAAATGCGGAAGATAACCCATCTTTCCAAATGATCGACACTCCACTAGTTATCTTGTCAAATGTGTCCTCATATTCCTACTCTTATCGCATTGGTATCACACCATATAACTACCATAAGAAGTGTCTTGATTCCTTGGATCACCACATGAAGAACCCCTAATACACTTCCTACTATTAGTCGGAGGGGTATAGACTCTGGATGTCGAACCGACCTGTCTCCCAACTCCAGAATCCCTCAAATTATGCTCTGTGATCAGTTCTTGGTTGATGATAGAAGTGATAGACATCAACCTGAAGATATTCACCTATGATCGGATGTCGTGCCTCAGACCATCCTCAGTCTCCTTTTCTAGGAATAACTCTTCACCTCCTAGGATGGGCATAATGAACTGTAGCTCTGTGAAAGTGAGAAGAATACTCCATAACAGAAAGAGGACCCTACTCCAGACTCATGAACTTTCGAGATCAATCAGCCTTAAAAGTCTCTGAGTAGAAGTAGTCATAAAAGGCATGCTGGAAGTTGTTCCACGCCATAACCTGCTAGCATCCTACCTATGAGATCACATCCCACCATCTCTTGGCGGAGTCCCAAAGCTTGCACGTAGTGAGCTTGAACCTCCTATCTGGAGGCGTCTCTAGATTCTTGAAGATAGAAATCATGGCTTCTAACCATGACTATGAATCCTGAGGTCCCCCTTCCCTAGTGAAAGTGGGAGGATGCTGCTGTTGAAAGACCCACGTCAACTCTTCCATAGATGGTGCAGGATGCGGTACTCAATGGAAGTTCTGCATGAACCTCATGAATACCTCTTGGAACTGTTCATCAACACTTGTGTATTAAATGATGGTTGGTGCCAAGACTGTCACAACTGGAGGATCTTCTATAAGTCATTGATCAACCATGTTTAGTGTCTGATTGTTTCCTTGAAAATGGTGTACAACAGGAGTACGTCTCAGTGGCATGACCCTGCAAGTCCAAACACACACCTTTGATCAATATTATCAAGGACTTAAAAATATAATAGTAATAAGGGAACATGAGAAAGAAATCATTGATGTATTGAAAATCATGGATACACAGTGTGTATACCAAACTACACAGCGTGTTCCCTTAAGCCTTTCACATGGGCCTGTACTTCTACCAAAACTAGTCATGTAACACCCCAAACACACAGTGTGTTGTCCTAACAGACAACATGTACTTGAATCCACTTCCCCTGCCCGAGTCCTTCTACACGACTCAGTTACACGGTTCTCATAGAACAGGATTACATGACATGTTTGTGCAAGACACGACATGTACTAGGTGAGCTTCACTGACCTGTGTTGTTAGTGACATGGCCGGATAAATGGATCATAATTCACAGTGTGTTCCAAATGGACACGACGTGTACTATAGGATTTCACTAACTCGTGTTGTTAATTACATGACTGGAATCAAGGGATTACCTTACACGGCATGTTCAAGACTGAAACAACATGTATGCTTGAGTTTTTATCCATCTGTGTCGTTTTTCACACGGGCATTCACATGGTCTAAACACATGGCGTGTACGTCTGGTATACAGTGTGTCCCACCAAAATTCTTCCAACACCATGTATATGCCCATAGGACCAGTGACACGGTTAGAGACTACACGTCATGTACATAGAGTACACGGTGTGTACTTAAGAAAAATTGTTTCTTCCCAAACAGAAGAACACATGGTGTGTATTCAAAACTACACAGCGTGTATTTTGGGTTTTTCTGGACAATAAGCCCCTAAAACTACTCCGGAAGCCCAAAAAAAATTGATACATACATTAAAATTCCAAATTATGATCTGTGATGGGCCATACTCCCCGTTAAACAAATCTTGGTATCTCTTACATGTCATATATAAGAAAACAAGGAAATGATCCACCAAATTCCGATCCATGAGGGTCCATAACACCTCAAGAACCAATGTTTGGCATTCATTCAAACAAAATCTGACACAAATCAATACCCTATAAAACAGTACATACATTATCGAGGCATCTATCTTAAAAACATGCATATCTAGCACAACATCTATCACAACAACATGCAATTTCCAATGCACCCTAAATTGCATGGCCAGAATGCATGAAATTTGATTTCTTGAAAGTTCCTATATGATGAATTAGATGGAATACATTCATCTCATTTGGTTGCAACAGAAATAAAACCTCAATAATATCAAAAATAACTGAACAAATCATGTGAATCACCCAACGATGAAATCAAATCAACTGTAAAATTGAAATATGATAAGATTTCCATACACGAGTTAAATTGGAATTTCCCGGTACATGGGTTAGCAACTCCCAGACACATCTTATTACCAAGTACCTATTTCCATATTATCCCCGGATATAGGCTCCAAATAGTATGTCTAGAAGAAAATAATTCCACTAATACCACTTTCTAACATCCCTGTTCTAGAAGCCACCCAGAGACACCTCATACCCAGTGTTGGAACCGAGAGTGCAGCAGAAGCCCCAAACAGGTGGGTTTTAAAAATTTTCCACTGAAGATCGGCATATACATGTCAACGTCAGTGAATAGTTGCCCAACTAAATCTTAGGATCTCACGTGAAGGGTGTTAAACACAAATATATACCTTAAAAATACCTGGTTTAATTCTGAAGTTGTGCACGGCGTCTGATTATTGTTGGTGATTGCTGCTCAAAAAATCCGAAGTCAAATTCCTCTAGATTTTCCACACTCGCTTCAAAGAATCCGTGGGAGCATCGTTCGCCATAATCTGGGTGCTTGCGTGGAATTTAGACGATGCCTTCGACGCTCCAATGATCACTGCATCACTTCTCTATCAATGCCCAAGAGAGAGCTCCATCTGATATCCTTGGCTCCAAGTTATCTCTGTCAAGATTATGGGATAGAGGAGAGGAGATATAATCATCATTAATAGTAATTAGAAATCTCCTCTCCTCTAATATTTATAGTGGTTAATTAATTACCTGGAAATTCCAACCCATCCCCTGAATATTTAACGCACTATCAATGACATTTTATGACTACTAAACTGAGTCATAAATATTATTATCACATACTTGTAATATATTGAAATATATTACATGATAATAATTAATTAATTAACTTGACTCATCACTCCCATAAATATTATTTGAACCTTGAATAATTTAACATTCATCAATTAATATTTTTAATGTATTTACTAAAACCCATAAATACATTTAATAAATAAATCCAATACTCATTATTCTAAACTCAAATATGAATTCATTTATTTCATTTGTGATCGTTTAACTATTGACAAATCCCGGACCCCTGTGGCGGGGCCCTCTATGTCCAAAACTCATATTCAACTAAATAGGGTAGATTCATCAATATTCTATTGTGTGTGACCCTCTAGGCCATTATCTCGACAGCAATGAATAATATTCCAAGACCAAGAGCAGGATCTAGCAACCCATAATGGCCCCTGAAGAGATAAGGATTGTCACAACACCGAAAACCAACCTACAAACACACATTGTGTAATATAATCTATTTGTCTGTAATATATCATAAAGCAGGACGCACTCACATGTCATCGTCCTTGTCTTGATTTATTGTTTTTTGATTTAACTAGACGGATTTACCATTGATTTACAAGGCCATCTTCTTATAAAGTTACTTCCATCCATATCAACATGGCCTAAGATATATTACTTCCATAACCCGGAAGCAACAAATCTTGTCTTGACCATTCAACCAATTCCATGACACCAATGATGCACCCAACACAAACTACCTCAACACAACCTTATTTCCATGGTGTTCATCTTGCATTAAAGTATGCAATCAAGTGACATATATTGGTAATTATCTCAAGTTAGGAGACCATTACACATGATCGTAGATAGGAACATCCAATGACACCCGAAACATGTGGTGTTCTTATTGGCAGGCCAGTCCTCATGATCTCACTACTAGAGATCACCAAGTGCAAACTTCATGAGAATAAGTCTCAATGATTATGATCCCCTAGCACCTGATAGTAAAACATCTATTGTGTCCAATAAGTAAGATGTATCTAGACTATAGAACATATATTTATGATTAATGTCATAGTATCTAGAGGTTCTCATTATATCCTGGGAACTAATATAAACTTTCGATATGTCAATTAATCTTTGGACATTACCATTTCAATAGTTGATGCCGAATAGTATACACTATAATGGTAAGATGAAATCATGAATAACTAACTATATACATGATATAGTAATCAAAAGCACTAAATAGTTTGATCTAGGGCACCCACTATTTCAACACCCGGTTGGTCACATGGCCTCAAGCGCATTTATCCAAATGTCAGAGGCTGCTGAATAGCAGCGAGGGCCTTGGGTGTGAAAGTGAGGAAAGTATTCCCTCATTGGTAGAGTAACACAACAGAAGTAAAAAACAAATAGTAATAGCAGAATCCGTGATAACGTCATACAAAAGCAACAACGTAAGACTAAAGGAAATAAATAGCTGGAGCACATATATAATGATGCATGATACATATGTCTAGGAAAGTAGCCAAACACATCACAATGCTGAAATAAAGTACTAAACCAAAGTACAAGGAAACTGTAAACAACTCCTCAACATCGCAAGCCTCATCTTGGTCCCATTCTCCCAAGATTCAAAGTAGTCAAGTACCTAAAGTAGAGGGGCACTTACCCTTATCTATACATGCAACAATATAATCTATTTGGGCCCGAAATCATGACCCAAATAGGGTGTGATAATAATCATAGTAGGAAACCACCAAGAGATCTGTTCCTAATAGTCAGGGAATATATATGGCAGGCAATAAATAAAAGAAGCAGTAAAAAAGGAAGTAATCAACAGTAAACATTCCTACAGTTCCAAGAATTCAAATACCAAATATCATGTAAGCAGATAAATACAAACATGTAACCCTATGGGAATTACTCATAGCATATCCTCTCAGGTCCTACCTAGAAAACACCAACAACCCTATGGAATTTACTCACAGTCTAACCCCTCCGGTTCAGCTTTAGTATAGACTCTCTGAGGAAGCACTCACCATAAATTCCCTCTATAGTCTCGTATCGGTACCTAAAAGGAGCTCTGGGGAAGCAATTACTTATCATTCCCCCTATGTCCCACATCGAGGAACTACATACACTCTGAGGAAGCACTTAGGTCAATTCCCCCTATGGTCTCGCATCGTAACAATTAACAGACACTCTAGAGGAGCCCTTACGCCATTCTCCCTATGGCCTATTACACCAGGTTCTCACGACCCAGTGTAAGTGGAACGAGAATAGAATTTCAAAGAGACCAAATTAAACCTCTAGAACTACTTGGTTAACCAGTCTACAACAAAACAGCAAGACCGATAAAAAACACTCCATCCTAACAATACTAGGCATGGGAAACAAACAGCATCCTAACAGGAAAACTAGACCAAACGATCAAAACAAGAAAACATGGAAAAAACCTCCATATCATGGAAAAGTAAACCCTGTTCTAAATTAATAACCTCTATCCAATCAAAATGGGGCATAATAGGAAAAAAAATAGGGCTAAAACCATAAATGGGCAATACCCCGTTCATGGGTATTGGGAACTTTTGCACATAAAACTCAAAGAATATCTACAGAAAGGCACAAACCACCTACCTCGGTGTTTTATTATCGTTATAAATGAACCTCAAGCCTTAAATTTCCAAATAACACTATATATCTGAAAAATGCTAAAAATGATCAACCGAAGATTACCTGAGAAAGAGGAGGAATCAAGAAATGAATCTCTAGGAGAAGGAAGAGCTTACTGAGGTGATCCCAATGCAACTGATGGTGGGAGAATCAAATAATGTACACTCGGTTGGGGGCTCAGATAAGTTCTTCAGTCGTACTGTCTCTCTCGGTCAAACGAGACTGAGAAAGAGATGGTTCTATCTGTCAGACGTGACCTCGGTATGTTTATGTTTAAAAAAAAGTTCACGACGTGTAGTTTCCTTAACCGGCCCTGCATTTGGTGGTCTCCATGTTACCACACACAACTGTGTGAATGGCCGTGACACGGCCAGCACCTGTCTACCTATGGTAACCAAGTACACAATGTGTAATTAATAAATTTCCAAAAAACTCTTATTTTTCCTAAAAAATATGAGAAAAAAGAAAACATACCTAAAAAGAATATCCAGATTCTTAAAAAAATCCCCCCTTAAAGAATTTTGTCCCTGAATTTCCAAAGTAAGGCGGCGTAGAAGAAGAATCCTCAAACAAAATCAAGTCCCATCATGTACTCTCCTGTGCTTCAATAGTACTCATACCAGAGGAACAAACCGTCCATGGATAACCTTCGTACTACGATCAACAATCCATATAGGATGCTCCCAAAATGAGGTGTCCACCTCGAACTCAAACTATTCGGGTTGAAGAACATGCGACAGGTCTAAGAAGTAACGTCAAAGGTGAGAAACATGTAAGATGTCATTCATATCCTAGTACCTATGAGGTAACTGTAGATGATATGAAACTTTCCCGACTATCTCCAAAACCTCAAACGTCTATACGTACCTTGGAAAAATCTTACCATATTTCCTAATCCTCTTGTTCCCCATCCTCAGCGTGACACGTAAGAAAACCTGACCCTCAAAATCAAACTCCAGAGGTCATCTCCACTGATCAACATCAGACTTCTGTCGAGAATGTGCAGTATTCATCCTCATTCGAATCAACTCTATCTACTATGTGGTCTCCTGGACAAGATGAGGTCCCAATATAGTTGCCTCTCCTACCTCCAGCCAACATAAGGTTGATCGGAATGACATACCAAACAAAGCCTCATATAGTGGCATATGAATATTTTCTTGAAAACTATTATTGTTGGAAAACTCCATAAGAGGTATGTTCATCTCCCAAGATCCTCTAAAATCAAGGATGCATGCACGAAGCATGTCCTCAAGCACCTGAATCGTACACTCATACTAGCCATCTTTTTGAGGATGGTAAGTTATCCTCAAAAGTACTTGTGTAACCAAATCCTTCTGTAGCCACTTCCAGACCTGAGAAGTAAAATGGGAGTCCCTGTCTGATACAATAGAGTGTGTAACTCCTTGTAAATGTACAATCTCATGGATGTACAATCGTCACAGCTCATCAACACTTAAGGTATCCTTGATGAGAAAGAAGTGAGAAAAATTCCTGAGTCTGTCAATGAAAACCCATATAGCATAATCCCCCCAAGGAAACCTTAGTATACCCATCACAAAATCCATCGCGACATCATTCCACTTCCCCTCGGGAATGGGTAACTACTAAAAAAGCCTTGTTGGTCGTTGATGCTCCTCCTTCACCTATTGGCAGGTGGAACACCTCATGACTAACCCAGAAACATATTTATTCATACTTGGACACCAATACTAATGATGTAGATCATGATACATCTTGGTGACACCAGAATGAACTTCCCAAACTGAGGAATGAAATTCCTCCATCAACTTCTCACGTATGTCTGCTGACACCCACATGCGCCCCTGGAAGTGAAAGATCTCATACTCACCTATGGTCCATCCAAGAATAGGGTCCTCACCTAACGGAACTTCCTGTAGCACTAGGCCTTCATATTTTGATATCTTCCTCATTATCACTCAATCAAGAAGAGTAGGGGTTACATCTATAGAAGAAAGAAACGTCTACCCCTGTCTGCCGTGAACCTCCAAATGAATCTCAAAGAACAGAGCCATCAGATACCACTCACTATGGGCCTCCTAAACTACCTGTATCTGAGTCCTCCTACTCAATGCATCCGCCACAATGTTGCCTTTTCTCGACATATAGGTAAATTCAAAGTCAAATGACTGGAGGTACTCAACCCACCTTCGTTGTCTCAAATTCAGCTCACATTGGGTGAATATATACTCGAGACTTTTGTGGTCGGTGAAAACCACAAAATGATCTCCCAGAAGGTAATGTATCCAACAATGTAAGTCTTGAAAAACTACTACCAACTCTAGATCATGCGTTGGGTAATTCAATTAATGTGGCCTCAATAGCCGAGACCCATACCCAACAACTCCTTCTCCCTATATAAGAACTACTCCCATCCCAGTACCCGAAGCCTCCTATTAAAAAGTGTAGTTATTTCCTGGGTATAGAAATACTAGTATCGGGGCTAATGTCCACCTCCATTTCAGCTTCTAAAAGGTGTAATCTCAAGAATCTTTCCACAAGTACTCCACACCCTTATTAGTCAGGCCCGTTAGTGGCGCTGCTAAGCATGAAAAGTCTTGTATGATATGTCTGTAGTATCCAGCTAGCCCAAGAAAACTTCATACCTCAAAAACATTCTTTGGATGCTCCTAGTAAACTATAGCTCTCACTTTATCTAGGCCTACTGATACTCCTTTATATGAGATAACATGACCCAAGAAGAGAATTTGGTCCATCCAAAAGGGGCATTTTGAGAGCTTATCATATAACTGATGCTCTCTCAGTGTACTCAAAACAACCTCAAGATGGGTGGAAAGTTCATGTCGAGTGTGAGAGTACACCAAGATATAATCCACAAAAAGCACCATGAAAGAATCCTAGTATGGATGACACACTTGGTTCATCAGTGCCATGAAAACAGCAGGCGTGTTCGTGAGACCGAACGACATAACCACATACTCATATAGACCGTACCTGCTCTGAAAGGCTGTAAGAGGTTTATGAGTTGGTCTAACGTGCAACAGATGATAACCTGATCTCAATTAAATATTCAAGAACACCTTGGAACTACAAAGATGATCAAATAGATCATCAATCCTCAGCAAAGGATATCGGTTCTTGACTGTAAACTAGTTCAGCTTCTGATAATCCACACAAATCATGAGGGTACTATCTTACTTCTTTGAAAATAGGACAACTGAACCCCAAGGAGAAGTGCTGGGTCAGATGAAACCCTTAGCCTGCAAATCCTCCAACAAATCCTCCAACTAGTTCTTGAGCTCCTGTAGTTCTGGTGTAGCCATCCTATATATAGGAATGGACACTAGTGTACCTCCTGAAATGAGCTCAATAGAAAATTATACCTCTCGCTTTAGAAGAAAACCTGAAAAGTCCTATGGAAAGACATCCCTGAAATGATCCACCACTAGAGAAAAGTATGACTGTGAAGTCCCTTGGTCATACGGATATAGAATAGAAATATGGGTTGTAACTCCTCCCTACCCATGATTCTCGGGTCCCGCTCTACTCGCCTGGACATCCCATTCGCCCTTATGAACAAACGATATGCCCTCCGGTGATGTGAAACTCACCCTATGGAGGTAGAAATCGACAAAATCCTGAAATGGAACTAACCAGTCCATCTTAGAATGACATCATAGCCTGTCATCTCTATGACATAGAGATCCCATAAGAAGTGACACCCACCAACCTCAAGAGGTCACTCCTTACACTGACGTACAATAGTCGTTCTTGTCCCCAAAGGAGTGTTCAAAATCAGGATATCAGCAAAACAAAAGATATAGATCCCAATACTCTCCACAACAACAAAAAATATAAAGCTATGTGAATCCCCTTTATCGAAAATAGAAAAAGCTAAAACTGAGGAAACTAAGATCGTACCTCAAACGGTAGAGGATTAGGGATCCTGCTTTTACTGGGTATGCTCCACTGCAAAAGTATGACATGCACTGTAGCTTTGTGACCTAGCCTAACCACTATGAGCTGATCCACCCTGTTGTCCCTGAAATCCTAGTGACAGACTACCATGGTCGCGACCTCCACCTCATCTTGAATGGCTGGAAGAACTCCAGTTCCCAAACTGATGAGAAACTGGTGGCACTGATTATGAATGAGGAGTCACATAAGAACCCCTATCACCAGCTTCTGGTGAGAAGAACTAACAGAAATGCTGAATATGACCAATCTTTCTACAAGATCAGAACTCTACTCAGTCTATCGAGAAAATGTGGCCTCATATGTCTGATCTTCCCGCACTGGTAGTACACCACCTGACTACCAAAGGATGTGTCTCACCTCCTTGGATCACCTTGTGAAGACCCACTATTGCACTTCCTATGGTTAGTTGGAGCGTTACTAACTCTGGATGTCGAACCGCCTTGGATCACAACTCCAAAATCCCTCAAATTACGCTCTATGATCAGGGACTGGTTAATTATTTAGGTGATAAACGTCAACCTGAATATATTAACCTATGATCGGATGTCGTGCCTCAAACCATCATCAAACTTCCTTGCTAGGAATAATTTTCCACCTCCTGGGATGGGCGTAAAGCACTGCAGCTCTGTGATGTGAGAAGAATACTCCATAATAGAAAAAGTACCATGTTACAGACTCATAAATTCTCAGTCTCGATCGGTCCTCAAAGTCTATGGGTAGAAGTAGTCATAAAAGGATTGTTGTAACTCATTCCATGCCATAACCTGGTGGCGTCCTGCCTGTGAGATCACATCCTACCATCTATTGGCAGATTCCTGCAGCATGTACGTAGAGAGCTTGACCATCCTTTTTGGAGCTATCTCCAGATTCTCAAAGATATAAATCCTGACATCTAACCATGACTCTCCAGCATGAGGTCCTCATTCCTTGGTGAATATGGGAGGATACTACTGCTGAAAGACCCGTGTCAACTCTGTCATAGACTGGGCATGATGCTGTACTCTACGGAAGGTCTTTATGAACCTTCTGAAGCCCTCTCAGAATTGTGCATCAAAACCTATGTCTAGAATGATGGCTGGTGCCAAGACTGGCACAACTGGAAGATCTGCTAGAATTCCTTGATCAGCCATGTCCGGTGTCTGATCATTGCCTTGAAACTGGCATACAACCAGAGGACGTCTCGGTGGCATGACTCGGCAAGGTAAAACACACACCTTTGATCAAGATTATCAAGGACGGAAAACTGGAAGAGTAATAAGGGAACATGGAAAATAAAGCATTAAAGTTTTGAAAAACTTGGATACACGATGTGTATACATAACTACACGTCTTGTTTCCTTAAGCCTTTCACATGGGCGTGTACTTTTTCCTAAATTGGTCATGTAACACCCCAAACACATGGCGTGTTTTCCTAACACATGGCATGTATTTGAATCCCCTTCCGCTTCCCGAGTCATTATACACTACTCAGCTAAACGGTTATCCTAGAACAAGACTACATGGTGTGTTTTTTCAAGACACAACGTGTACTAGACGAGCTTCACTGACCCGTGTTGTTAGTGACATGGTCGGATACACGGCTCATACTACACAGTGTGTTCCAGAAGGACACAGTGTGTACTAAAGTATTTCACTGACCCGTGTTGTTAGTTATATTTTCGGATTCTAGGGATTACACAACATGGAGTGTTTAAGACTAACATGGTGTGTATTCTTGAGTTTTTATCTATCCATGTCATTAGTCATAGGGGAAGACACATGGTCTAAACACACGACATGTACGTCTAGTACACGACGTGTCCCAACAAAATTCTCCCAACCATGTGTCTATGCCCATATGGAAAATGACATGGTTACTGATTACACGGAGTGTACATAGCTTACATGGCGTGTACATAAGAAAAATAGTTTCTTTCAGAATAGAATAACACATGGAATGTATTCAAAACTACACTGTGTGTATTCTGGGTTTCTTTGTACAATAAGCCTTAGAAACTACTTTAGAAGCCCATAAAACACTGAAAAAAACATTAAAGTGCCAAATTCTGATTAGTGAGGGACCATAATCCCCACAAATTAAATATTAGAATATCTTATATGTCATATACATGAAATCAAGGAAATGATCCACCAAATTCCGATCCATGAGGGCCCATAACACCTTAAAGAACATAAGTTTGGCATTCATTCAAACAGAAATTGACACAAATCAATATCCTATCCAACAAAAAGTACTTTATCAAGGCATTTATCATAATAGCATGCATATCTAGCACAACATCTATCACAAAAAAATGAAATTGCTAATGAACACTAAATGGAATAGCCAGAATGCATGACATGTTATTTCTAGCAAGGTCCTATATGAGGCATGAGATAGCATACCCTCATCTCATCAGGTTGAATCAGAAATAAACCCTCAATAATATCAATAATAACAACATAAATCTTGTGAATTACCCAACTATGAAATCAAATCAACTGTAAAATTGTAAAACCATAAAATGGCAATAAATGAGGTAAATTGGATTTTCCCTGTACATGGGTTAGCTACTCCTGGGCACAACTTATTACCAGGTACCTATTTCTGTCCTATCCATAGCTATAGGCTCTAAGAAATATGTCAAGAAGAAAATAATTCCTCTGATACCACATTGTAATGTCCTGGTTCCAGAAGCCACCCAGAGATGCCCCCTACCTTGTCGGTCACATGGCCTCAAGGGAATTTCCTCGAACGAGAGGGGATTCTGATTAAGAATGAGGGCCTTTTGTGTGATAGTGGGGGAAACTATTCCCTCATTGGCAGAGTAACACAACAGAAGTAACAACAAATAGCAACAACGGAAGCAGTGATAACATCATACAATAGTAACAGCAGAAGACTGAAAGAAATAAATAGCAGGAGCACATATATAATGATGCATGATACATATGTCTAGGAAAGAAGCCAAACACGTCACCATGCTGAAATACAGTACTAAACCAAAGTACAAGAAATCAATAAACAACTCCTCAGTATTTCAAGTCTCAACTCCATTCTATGCTCTCCGGCTCCAAAGCAGTCAAGTACCTGATGTAAATGGGTGCTTACCGTAATCAATACCTGCAACAATATAATATGTTTATGCCGAAAAGCATAGACCAAATAGGGGGTGAGACAAATCCCAGTAAGAAACCATCAAGATATATATGCCTAATATTTAGTGAATATATATGGAAGGAAACAAACAAATGAAGGAGTAAACAAGGAAGTACTCAATAGTAAACATTCCTACATTTCCAAGCATTCAAATACCACATATCATGTAAGAAGATAAAAACAAACAGGTAACCATCTGGGAAGTACTCACAGCCTATCCCCTCTGTTCCTACCAAGAAACTAGAAGCAACCCTCTGGGATGTACTCATAGTATAACCCCTCTGTTTCAGCTTTAGTATAAACTCTCTGAGGAAGCACTCCTCCTCAATTCTCCCTATAGTCTCGTATCAGTAACTAAAAGGCACTCTAGAGAAGCACTTACATCTTATTCCCCATGTAGCCCACGCCGATGAACTACAAAAACTCTAAGGAATCACTTACATCCATTCCCCATGTGGTCTCGCATCGTAACAATTAACAGACACTCTGGAGAATCCCTTACATCCATTCTCTCTAAGGTCTACAGCACTAGGTTCTCACGGCCCTATTTAAGTCAAATGAGCATAGAATTGCAAAGAGGCCAAAGTAAACCTCAATAACTACTTGGCTAACCTGTCTAAAGCATAACAACAAGACAGATAAAAAACACTCCATCCTTACAATACTAGGCATGGGAAACAAATAGCAGCCTAACATGCAAACTAGACCAAAAGGTCAAAACAAGAAAACAAGGGAAAACCCTCTATAGAATGGAAAAGTAAACCCTATTCTCAAAAAATAACCTCTATCCAATCAAACTAGGTCGTAGTAGGAAAACAATAGGGCTAAAACCATAAACACGAAATATCACGTTCATGGGTATTGGACACTTTTGGACATGAACCTCAAATACTATCTACAGAAAGGCACAAACCACCTACCTCAGTGTTGTAGGATCATTATATGTGAACCTGAAGCCTTGAATTTCCCAAGAAAATCGTGGATATACAAGCATGCTAAAAACTCTCAACCAAAGATAACTTGAGAAAGAGGAGGAATCAAGAAATGAAGCTCTTGGAGAAGGAAAAGATTACCTAGTCGACCCCAACACAATTGATGATGGTAGAATCAGAGAACGGATGCTCAGATAAGTTCTACGGTCATACGGTCTCTCTTAGTCGAACTGGACCTAGAAGGAGATGGTTTTGTTCATCAGACGCAACCCCGGTATGTTTAACAAAGAAATGATAGTACATGACATGTACTTGCCTTAACTGGCCCCTACATTAGGCAGTCTCCAGGTAACCACACACAAGCATGTCCACGGCTGGGACATGACCAGCACCGAACTACCTATGGAAACTGAGTACACGACATGTACTTATAATGTACACAATGTGTACTTAAGACATTTCTAGAAAACTCCTATTTTTCTTCAAAACCACCAGAAAAATGAAAAAATATATGGAAAAAAGATCAGGGTTCTTACCCCAGGGTTCCCTACTTGATTATAAATAGGACCTTTGGGCTCCCTATTTCATAAACATAAAAAGTGATATGAACTATCGAAGCTCTCATTTCACATATCTTTCACTTAGGTCTCCCAAATTTTCTCATGTAACTCTCTAAAACAAGAGGTAATAGAAAATTAAGAGTGAAAAACAATTTTAAAGTCCCTTCAGGGTATAAAATGAAAGATACTTTTTTTGATGAACCTCATTACATAAGAAAAATACACCTATGCAAGGTCCTTTACATAAGAAAAGTCATGCCCATGATTCTTCCTATGACATCAAGGGACACCCATAGTTCTTAAGATTAAACCTAACATGAGTATTTTTTTCTCGGTAGTCTATTTCACAAGGCATGTCAAAATTTCATAGGCTTATCCTTCATATTTTATGAATTTTTCTGTTCTTCCTAGGACCTACATGACATACCTTCCAAACATACCTACATAGAATACCTACACGACATATCTACAAGGAATACCTACGGGGACCACCTACAAGAGTTATATATAAATGGAACTTCTAAGCCACCATGGAAGGGCCTCTCCTTCATTGGCTCTCTTGTCTAAAAGGGACCAAGTTGAAACCTCTTCCAAGACCTCCTGATTTATCAAAACATTGGGAAAGACACATCAACATGTCTCCCATTTGGATTTGGATATCTATGGTTAGAGGTTTTCCAAACTTCTCCTACCATAGGGTAAGGATCTTCAGGGTGTCCGTGGATTTGGATATCTATGGTCCCATAGACTCTTACCCTAGGGATAATGTTGGGGAGTTCTCGGTCTGGAGGATTGGGTTTTGGACCATGTCTGAACCTTCTTGTCTCTAAGACATGGAGCCTCCAGTTCCCAGTAGGTGGGATTAGGATCACACTTGCTTTTACATTCAATAGGGAATTAGATCCACCTCTAGCTATGGAAGAAAATGTGAGGGAAACCATCTTGTTGTAATCCCCTATCCTTTCCTGTATAAGGTTTTAGCCTTACTCTTGTATATACACTTCAACTTCATCACTTCCTTACCTTGGACCCTCATACAATGTAAAGAGAATAGGGGTAAGTACCATAACCAAGACCTCTTCCACTGTAGGACCAAAATATTCAATCAGTAGAGGAGAAAGTGGTGTGTGGTTTATTGAATCAATCACATCCTCTTGTTTCCCACACCAAGCATGAATCATGTGGGATTAGAGGATTTTGTTGACCATAAAATCCACCCAATCCACCTCATTCCTTGATATACATGAAATTTGATACCTACCATAACCAATATACATAGGATGCCTACCAAAGCCTGAGATCAAGGGACATCCCCCTAAAAAGATAGTCCCAATCAAAACCCCCAATTCAGTTAGGGCATTCTTTTTAGGAGTAAGACCCAACATAATCAACTTAAAGGGGCCCTATGAGAAGAATGAACTATGAGAACTCTGATTCCCACCATAAATAAGATACGTAGGGTGCTTTTACCTAGGGAACTAGCTCACTGGACATCCTCTTTAGGAATTCAACCCTAATTCCCTTAATCTAGGTATCCTCCTTCAGAGTAAGACCCAAATTAAGCCTCCCTAAATCTCTATGAGTTAAGAAATATCTCATGGACTTTGTTATAAGAGAAACCTATTTATGAGTAATCCCAAACATATTTCTCTTAAAGGGTCATATTTCCCTTTTAGACTTACTAAACTACGTGGGATTTGATTCCCATCCAAGTGGGATACGTAGGAAGCCTTCTTGAGGTTCAAACCCAACACTCCAAATTAACCATGTTATCTCTGGGACACATTCTCAACATAGTATAATCCAACTTGGAAACTCATATGTTTTCTAGGATCCTTTGGCATCTAGGAATAAGTACCACAAAAATATTTGACTAGGAACCTTCTGCCTATATTTCCTTTTCACATGACGTTAAATTGTATGGTTGGGTACTTATCACATGAACTTAAAAGGCATGACGTGTCCTATTAAGTGGAACCGAACTATGTGGGTTCTAATTACTTTCACAAGGATACATAGGAATACCATCTATGGGTTCAATCGAAACATCAAAATATGTTCTATCTATCTGGATGATGATAAACCCCATATTAAAATTATATCTCCCTAGATGATGATAAATTTCAAAGTGCCCCACTAAGTGGATTAAAAACCAATATTTTTATAATAATGACCAAAAATATATATGTAGTATACGATAGGATACCATTGATGCAGAACCTTGAATACATAAAGATGTCTCCATTAATGATGAACCTCAAATACATATAGACGATTTTGAATTCCACACATGCTAATAATTTATTATAAATTTATAGGGACACCTACATTATTCTTGTTAACTTAATAAGGATTCATGTACATATCTTAAATCTATAAGAGAGTCATGGAGTAAGCAATAATGCCAACCAAAATAGTGTGATGAGACCGACCTACCATCCTCTCGAGCAATGTGAGTTCTTAAGCATTGTGGGTCAAAATCCTTAATGAGTGTCTACCTTTGGAAATTAGATCCATTTGAATATAGAATGGTTGGGTGTTTCCAATTCAATAAAAAATCCATTGAAAACTATTCATAAATAGTTATTCCTAACCATAATACACATTTCAAGGGAAATAAAAAATGGTGAACCCGACATGAATCCTTAACCAAGATAATAGTGTTACCCATCTGTCAGGACCCTATCTAATTGATAAAAGTGGGTCAGACAAGGAAATCAAGCACAGATTTGTTCATCCAAAATATGTTGCTTTTCTAGAGTTCATTGTTTTTATTTTTTATATATATAGGCACTTTCTTCCAAGATTCCCTTCATTCCAAATGTATTCCTTCATGTTTTCTCCCATGAATGCCCTGACTGCTACTCAAGTTGGATCCCCATCTACTTAAACAATGTCATCATCAACTCTGCATCTTCAATGTGGGGTCTACACTGCACTAGAATTAGAGTAATATCAAAATGGTACTACCCAACACTTGGAGGCTTCCCTAAAGACCCTATTTTTCTGACTCTTTCGCCTGGGTGCACGCGTCTGTCTGTGGAGGATGACGATGCTGTTTGTTGCCCTGCATTCCCGCTTTCCAAAGGACAGAGAAATCCATCACTTTTTAGGGACATTTTATCCTTGATTGAAATGTGATGATGTGATGTTGGTTATTTATTTTGTTGATTCCTCCTCGAAAATAAACACCTAGTCTGGGTATCCCTTATAGATTTAAGAAGTGGTTCGTGAAACTCTTCCTTGTGCCGTATCTTCACGACAACAGTGATGTTGGGATTGAGACTCAAAGATACCTCCTATGTATCCCTGTGGCAGGGAATCAAAGTAATCATAGTTCACCTGACGATAGGTTCTCGTTGAATGGGGTTGATAACGGCTTACCGTTGGATCAGTTTACAAAGGCTTACCACTGGATGAGGTCACAACGGCATACCTCTGGATAAGTTCACAACGGCTTATCGCTGGATAGGGTTAAACCTCAGGGAGGATTCCTACTTACCTTTCCTTAGTAAGAATTAAAGTTCACATAGTTTGGGATGGTTTGGGAGAACCGACGTGAAGGGGGTCAGAGTGACCGAGTGTTGGGCTTGAACCTCAGAGAGGCTTCCTACATACCTTGCCTTGGCACGGATCAAAGTCCACTTAGTTCGAGATGGTTTGTGAGAACTGAAGTGAAAGGGGTCAGAGTGACTGGGTGTTGGACTTGAACCTAAGGTAGTCTTCCTACGTACCTTTCATTGGAAAGGATCAAAGTCCTCATAGTAGAGGATGGTTTTTATGATCCAACGTGAAGATAATCAGGACCATGGGTTGGTGGGCTTGAACCTCAGGGAGGCTTCATACGTAACTTACCTTGGCAAGGATCAATGACCACGTAGTTCCAGTGGGAGTTTGGGGCTTACACTCTAGGCCACCCAGAAAAGATGTCATAGTCGATGCTTGCTGTAATCCCATGTGAGACTTTCTTAGTGTGAGAAACAAGAGGTAGTAAAGACCTAATGATCACATCGCATAAGGTGCATCCGTGGGAAGTAAAGTGGGGCTGATGCGTTGGTAGCGGTCCAAAATTAAAATAGTGTCTTACACGTGGTCCACATCCCAATGAGGAAATAGAGGAATACACGTGGTTAATAGACCATGGAATTGGAGATTGGGGCTTACTATAGGATAGAGGCCCAGGCGGTGACAAAGCCCAGTGGGAGAGGGATTTGGCACCCAGGAAGGGAGGAGGAGCAGGGGTGATGCCTCCTACTAGAAAGGCTATGGGCTTACACTAGGGTGGTTTCCCTTTCCCCGCAGATGGATTCTTCTCAAATAAAGAGTATTTTATTATGTGTGATGAATGATATCACTCTTATGGAGACCATTGGGCATAGAGAATGTCCAAGACGGGGCACCCTGCATACACAAAATAGGGAGAGGTCACAATTTTACGTCAAGTGCTGAGGATGATGGAACTTTCCAATTTAATGTTTTGCTGGTCTGACAAAGTGGGTGCACTCCACACCCCTAGGACTTATATAACCGATAGCCACCCACTCCTAAGGGATGGAAGACATTGACAATGTCGTGACAAGGGTGTGTCATGGAGTGATCCACTAAGGGGTCCACATTAGCGTGGATATGCGAAGAAGCAATAGATGTTAGCATGACTATGAGAAAAATAATGAGGCCAAGTGATGCAATGTGAACAACCTCCCTAGGAATCTTGAAGATACTTCATGAAAACCCGGAGGGCTGAACGAGAAAAGGAGTTACAGGGAAAAGGAGTCCATAGGTAGAAGCCTTGTAGAGCTCTGGTGTTCCATGTAGTGAAGGGGATTCATAAAGGGGTATGGTTCACAAAGCGAAGTGTCCTAGCCTAGGCATAGGGAACAGGTGTATATAGGAGGAGCTCACAAAGTGGAAAGGAATTCGCTAAGCAATGCCTCGTGAAGAAAGGGTGCCTCATGAAGCAAGGTGTTGTGAAGAAATATGCTTTGCAAAGCACATTGACCCTGCCTTAGCATGTGGGTCACGTGTTCATGGTGGGTGTTTCGTGAAGCATAAACACTCTGTGACAAGCCGAGTCCCTTTGGGGATCCCCATCCTTCGTGAAGGCTCATGGGATTTGCAAAAGGCATCCCTCTCGAAAGAGGGGTTGAATCAATGCAAGGGGGACTTCTTAATACAAAAGTACCTTCATAATCTGATGGTTCGTAGAGAAAGAAGTTCTTCACGATTTGGGAGATTAGAAGGTGAATGTTTGGATGATCCATCCATTGGGCTTGAGGGGAGACCTGTATTTATAGGCAAGAGGCACCAAGAAGCAGAGCTCACTCAGCGATAAGAAAGAGTATGCTCTGCGGCGGGTCACGAACGTCAAATCGGCTCATAGAGGAACTCTTCTTCTTACTCCGTGCTGGGCTCACGAATGTCAAATTCATTCCCAGAGCATCCTGCCTCCCTACACCATAGCAGGGTCACAGACATCAAAGGGGATCACGGGGTGTCCCACTTCCAGGCTCTGCGACGGGCTCACGATTGTCAAAGGGGTCCATAGGGTGCCCCGCCTCCTTGCTCTGTGGTGGGTGTGGGGCAATGTGGCTCAGAGGACGGTTTTCACAAGGTAGCCCCATATAATTTCCACTTGTTCTTCTTCTTCCCAAATTTTGGAGCCAAACCCCCCTACCCTTAGACTTGGATCTGAAGTGAAATCAAGGGTCAATGTATGAGGGTCAATCACCAAAATCTCTCGACCGTCTGTGAATCTATTTTGCAAAGAGGGCTCGCGAGGTGGATAATAGACATACATGAAGAGTGAACTACGATGCTTAGTGCGGTATGGATTCGCCACGAATTTAATTAGTTCGTCACCTATAAATAGGGGAGATGACCTCTCTTTTTTCCTTTCTTTCCTCCATGAATTTGGATTTTAGTGCTCTCGATTCGCGTATCTCCCGCTTACTCTCTAATTGCTCTCTGCGAATCAGGTCTTCTACTTCATGGTGCATAGCGAGTCTTTGAATTCACATCGGAGCGCTTTGTGTCTTGCCATTGGGAGGTCGGGGCAGGGTTCCGCAAACTGTCTTCACGAACGTGCTTCGCGAACGATATTCGCGAACCACTCCCAAAAACCAACCAATCTCAAAACTGAATGGCTCAGCGAGAGGTTTCTAGGGGGTAATTGTGGACGCTACCCAAAGGGAAAAGATGGATAATAGATTGGGACTAGGTGAGTAAATATGAAGCCATTCTGACTAGGGTTCATTGGTGGAGCTTCTATCGGAGAGCCAGAGGAACTATACACTGTGCAAGAGGCTGCCTTAGTATGGATTTGGACTGAGGTATGAAGAATTAATTCCTGAAACAATTAGGGATGATCCACCTTATTGGTTCAGGAGTACGCCATGTCAGTGCCAATGGTTCAGGGCAGATGACAGCCATACCCGAGATGACTTCACACACATCAATGTTGACTTCCTATATAACCACCTAAACAATGTGGATGGGAAGCCACTATAGTTGGAGACATCATCTCCTCTGTACCAGACAATCTTGAAGGCAGACTTGAGGAACCTGGGGAAGGGATGGTCTCAGGAGTGAGACCTGTTCCAGGGTGGCAACTTCACAGATGATTGGGCATGGGACTACTGGGTGGGTTCCTTGTGTGAGAAGTTTGGGGAGGATCTGAGAAGAGTGGGTCTGTATGAGGTGGCTTGGGCCTCCCAATTCCACATTTACCAACAGAAGCAGCTGATGCCGAAATTGTTGATAAAGTGGTCATCAAGGACCAATACCTTCCACTTGCACCATGGGGAGGTTGAAATAAGCTTGTAGGATGTGCACCAAATCTCAGGGGTCCCGATATTGCGGGCGATTCACGATGAACTCCTCCCCGTTAATGGCATGTGGGAGGATCCATTGCAGATGCCACTACTGGAAATGGCATTGATGAGGCAGGTGCCAAGAGCGGACAAGGAAGTAGTGAGGGATGCCCATTTCAGGCGGTGGATCAAGCGGTTTCGGAATTTTATGAAAGAGAGGAGGTTTCCGGTGAGGCCTCGGTCATTCCCAAATGGGGATCAACAGGTCAAGGAGCACTCGTACTGGTGGCTCTTGGAGGAAATCCTGTGTAAAACCTGGGGATTTAGCGTTAGCACCGAGCAGTAGACAATAGTCAGGCTGGCAGCATTCATCGCGACTCTCATCTATGGTTGGATCCTGCCGGTAAGGGAAACAAACAAGGGCATGCGACAAAGAACATTCATCATGGCGTCCATGTTAGTGACATGAGGGTGGGTTAACCTCAGGATCCCGATTCTCATCAAGCTATAAAATATGTTGTGGCACATCAATGAGGGGAAGAGGCCGCAGAGGATATGCGGGCCATTCCACCTCATGTATGGGTGGATAGCGGCGTATGTTAGGGGGGTTTATGAATACCTGAACCCCATCTTGCCTCCAGGATCAAACATCCATCCATCAATCCCGAATGGCACAGGAATCTTTCTGGTGAAGCTGACCATGCCATTGGTACTGAACTGGGTGTGGAAGGTGGAGGAATACAACTTTCACCCATTTTTGTGGCCCACGTGTGTTTTTACCGATGACGGCCAAGGAACGGAAGAGCACTGGTCCTATCTCTTGGCATTTCGAGGTGGAGTGCTGGTGGAAAGGGTGGACTATGAGCCCCTCTACAAGTCATTATCCCATCAACAATTTTACAGGTAATTTTGGTGTCTGCAGTGACTGACCCTGTAGGTCTATCTAGGGGTGAGCCACGAGGAACACCCATGTGTGATGAGGCAAATGAGGCTCATGTTCACACGAGAAGATGGGAAGATGCGGAACAAGATGCCTCCGCCTACCGTTGTCTTCAGGTTGGTAAAGGAGTATACCCAAAGATGGGAGGCAGCATACCTGGGAGAGATGCTGATGCAGCCAACCATCACTACTAAAATTTTTGGCTATAGCCATGGACTTGTAGACACAGTTTTATAGGTCTGTGGCTATAGATTTTATATTTCCACGGTTAAGTTCCATCACCGTGCCTAAATCAATAATACACCACGCGTGAGAATCGTTTTTTTTTTCAATGTATCGGGCTCATCCTCCTCCCCCGATCCACATCCCCCCTTCTCCTCCCCCGATTCACAGCCCTATCACCGCACAACCCTCCTCCCCAACGTCGACTCCTCCTCTCCGCATCCCTCCTCCTCCTCCCCCGATTCGCAGACATATCACCGTGCAACCCTCCTCCCTGATGAGATATCCTCCTCCCGACGATCTCCCTGACGATCTCACCGTGCTTCCCTCTCTCACAGTGGCACCCTCCTCCCTATGATCTCCCTGACGATCTCCTCCCCTGGTTCACAGCCATGTTTCCGGATATATGGTATTGGGTAAGAGCTATATTAGTTTTTATTTTTCATGATGGGAATTGGCGTGGGTTTTTATAGTCTATTCACCATGAGTTAAGTGTTCTTATTGTTTCAGGATATCGATAATGGAATGAGAGCATTTAGATATGTTTTGGTGATCAATATGGGAAGGTAGATGTGGATGGATAACCACTAGGAATTCTCAGGGATGATAAGTCGTATGGGTTGGAGTTTCTAATTCCATGCATCTATATGGGTGTTGGAATTTAGTAGGATTACCAAATTTTGAAATATTGCATAGTCCATATTTTGAGTTGGGGATTAGATTGGAATTATGAGGGTTTGAGTACCACAAATAAAAATTTTTAGACAAAAAATAAGGGAATAGAAGGTGGTATGGAGGGCTTGAGAAATTTCAGTGGCATCTTAGGATGGTACGGTAGCAAGTTGGCTATAAAGTACTGCCACCGGCAAGCCATTGGTTAGTCACTAACTCATTGGTGGCCTGGGTAGTAGCTTGGTTTCATTTTTTTGGCTTAGCTACTAATAAATGAGGTTTTTATAGGGTAAAATACAAAATTATTCCCTCAGTTTTTAAGTATAATCCCCCTATGTTCCCCTCTATTTTTAGCCCACAACCAGGGGATCTGAACCCCTATCCCCCCCTTAACACCCCCTTAATTTTAGATGGTTTCGGATTCATTCTTAAGATATTTGAGAAAAAAACCTCATATCCTCTTATCCTTCCTTATCACTTAAATTGGACTTTCTCTTTTAGGATTTTTGGTGCCAATTCCACCAAAGAATGGTGGAATCATCCTTATATCATAAGGATTTGATTTTTCTTATATATGGGGAATCCTAATATGGCCTATTTAGGTTTTTTCATGTCATTTTTATAGAGGTAAGTGGTGACACCAATCTTTTTTAAGTTTTTTCCTAAAATTGAAATTGGTTTTTATTTTTCATGGAATCATTGGTTTGGTCTTTGGATCAAAATGTGGTTCGGAGTACACCATGGACATTTTATAAGAATTTTTTTGGGGTTTTAATATTGTGATAGATTCTAGTAGGTTTTTCATTTCTTGTCCTTTATAAAGAAAAGTTTTTAATTAATTATAATTTATTAAAATTAACTGGTTCATATTTCATGGTTTAATTTTGGTATCTGGTTGGTGATTAATTCCTAGGAGATCCAAGGTGGAAACTATCATCCAATTGAATAAATTTGGGAAGTTTATTTAATGGTTGGTGGTCATTTTAATTTAACACTTAGTTTTTTCTTCTTTTAGAGTGTGTGAATGATTCAGTCTAGCTAACTTTATCATTATTGATACAATTTAATTTATGTGTTTGAATTTAAGGTTTCCCTATTTCAACGGCCCATTAAATATTCCTTGGGACTTTTTGATGGGTAGTTTCAAATGGAATTCATAGTGGATTAATTACCTTGAAATAGATTGATGTCATTAAATGCTGAAATTGTGTTTTAAATGGATTAATTGGAACATGGTTTGAATCGATGGTTGTGAAATGGAATTTCAAAATCATCGATTATTATAAATAGTTAAATCTTTAAGTAAACCTACTATAATGGTATGTAGGTGTCTAATAAAGTGTCCACAAATTTAATGGCATGGTATTGATGAAATGGGTAGAGAATCCCAAAAAATTTAAATAGAGATGAAGTGGTTTTATGATAATTGATGTTGTATAATTGAATGGTTGTCTTGAGAATCCCAAAACATTTAATTAGGGCTTTTTTGATTTTTCGGTTCCTTATATTTTTGTTGTGTGTTTTGGATTTCATTGAGGTGGATTTGAGTCATCGTTTATGAAGGCTTACATGTGTATTCATAGGTAGGAATATGCATATATAAGTTCCCCCTTTATATATATTCCCTCTTGGTAGTATGAATATATATATTGGGGATAGGTGTGCTTATATATAGATATGAAAAATGCGTACGTGTGTAAGTGTAATGGGGTATGTGCAAGTATAAACATATATCTATGGACCCCCATGATCGTATTTGGCTATGAAAATATGTACATAAGGGCTAAGTGTCCTTATATATATGTTAAGTTGCATATGTGTTCAAGAGGAAAAAAGGAAGATTCGAGTTTTTGTCGTTAAAAGAAAATGTTCCTTGAGGTTGTTGTAGGGACCGGCTCTTAGCCTATTTAATTCAAGAATGTTTAAAATTTCATTTAGTTTCCTTCTTAATTTTTTGTGTTTTTATTAAATTGCAATTCTTGAATATGTGTTAGTTAAGATAATGATTTTTGTTTGATAAATAAGTCAAGGTTTTGTAATAAAACTCCTCCAACAGAGGTGCACTGTCTACGAAAACTCATAGTGGTATACCTTGCTTAACATTATTGCATTGATGTTTTCCTTATACTTGATGTTGTTGTTAGTCATAAAGCACACATCGTACTTGACCCTTTTTACATCCCTATAGGGCATTTCCCTCTTTTTATTAAAATGGTTGTTTGAACCAAGACACTCTTTAAGTGCCATTAGACTTTTAAGATGGGTCACATGTTGTGTGACCATGTCACGTAGCATGTGATACTTAAATCCAACCAAAAGTCTAGTTCCACAGCCTATGGGTCCCACAGTACCAGTAATGTCAGATTACATGTTATGTAACCTGTGATTTTCCTAATCCCATGGGGTATTCCTCTAGGTATTCCTACACTTTGCTAGATCTCCAAACCTTACTGAATTAGGTATATCATGGGTCATCCAATCCTTTATTCATCACAGATTAGCATTCATTTCTTTAAATCTTCTGAGAAAACATCCTCTCATGCCATCCATATCATCCTATTTGAAACTAAGTGGAAGATGCTGCCCCGTGGATGTCACTGGACCGGGCTAACACACTGTGGTCATGCTGCGGTCACGTCGTGGTCATGGCACGGTCACGCCGCGTTCACGCCGCGTTCACGCCGCGGTAATGCCATGATTTGGCCCTGCTCCAGCCACATCCATCCCACACCATCCCCTTTCCACCTTCATTTCAGCCCACTGCCACCAGAATTCTAGCTCGCAATATCCCCCCTGCTACCTTCGAATCAACCCGCACCATCCCCCCAGCACCTGCAACCAGCCCCCTTCCACCAGCATTCCATTCCCCTTCCACCTGCATTTGAGCCCTCACTGAATTAGGTATATCAGTGGTCATCCAATACTCTAGTCATCATAGATTAGCATTCGTTTCATTAAATATTCTGAGAAAAAATCCTCTCATGTCATCTATATCATCCTATTTGAAACTAA
The DNA here is from genome assembly GCA_963277665.1 of Viscum album. Taxonomy (NCBI): domain Eukaryota; kingdom Viridiplantae; phylum Streptophyta; class Magnoliopsida; order Santalales; family Viscaceae; genus Viscum; species Viscum album. The sequence continues at coordinate 1,814,379,086 of OY728153.1, read as the reverse complement.
GTGGAATATGTTGCCCCGCGGATGTCGCTGGACCGGGCCAACATGCTGCAGTCATGCTGCGGTCATGCCGCGGTCACGCCGGGGTCACACCGCGGTCACGCTGCGGTCACGCCATGGTCACGCCATGGTCACCCCCACAGTCACGCCGCGGTCATGCCGCAGTCACGCCACGGTCACGCCGCGGTCACCCCGTGGTCACGCCGCGGTCACGCTGTGATTTGGCCCTGCTCCAGAATGACACCCTATGGCGGTTCGCAGTGATAGTATTCCATGAGTCTTGTGATCAATGTTGAGACTGACTAATCACAATTTTTGCTGGTGGGGCAATGACCATAATGTTTCCCCACCTCCTCTCATTCCCTTAGCTCATGGCCGAAATATGATACCCCACGGTCACACCGCGGTCACGCCGCGGTCACACCGCGGCCACGCCGCGGTCACGCCGCGGTCACTCCATGGTAATGACATGATTTGGCCCTGCTCCAGCCACATCCAGCCCACACCAGCCCCCTTCCACCTTCATTTCAGTCCACTGCGACCAACATTCCAGCCTACAACAGCCCCCCTTCCACCTTCGAATCAGCCCACACCATTCCCCTAGCACCTGCAACCAGCCCCCTTCCACCAGCATTCCAGCCCCCTTCCACCTGCATTCGAGCCTACACCAGCCCCCAGCCACTTGCAATCGAGCCCGCACTATTTATTTCATGCCCTTTGGATTAAATAATGGTGACACTACATACCAATAATACACACATTATATCATTAATACCTTCTTAGAAAGAATAGATGAATGATTTTGTTAATGACATGGTTATCAAATCTCAATAGAGATGTGATTATTTCAAAGATCTTTAAACAATATTTAACAATTTGCAATAGCACAACTTAAACATGAATATGGTAAAATGTGTTTTCTGTGTAACGCTAGGGAAATTTGATAGATTTGTTGTGTGATACCATGAAATTGAGTTTTAATCTAAAAAAACAAGTTCAGTTTTATCAATTTCACTCCCTCAGATTCTTAAAGAATTTATGGGGCTCTATGGGAACCTTTCTTACATTTAAAACATCATAGCTAGCCTAGATGACATGTCTTTACGCTGCTGTGAGATGTTGTTTGGAAGGGGGAATAATAAAGGGGGGATATTGTTTTTTAGAAAATGGATCTGCTGTGCAGATACAGGGGTAGCAGCCATCGACCTCGTGGTGCGACCACGGGGAGTCCTTTCTGGTAATCAGGGGTATCCATCTGATATACTTAAGCATCTGAGGTCTGCGTGGTCATCCTAAAACTCCAAGAAAACTAAGAGTTTGCTGGTCAGAAATGGTGTCAGACGTCTCACCACCCTGGACCACTGATGCAACGTACATGTCCTTTGGATGGAGATCATTCCCTTCCGGAAAACATCTTGTGCACCATCAAATAGAGCCATGATACTCGAATCCCACAAGGACATAATGACCGCCACAATAGCAGCAGTGAGGAGGTTGCCCAACTTCTCACTACAGCGCATTTGCAGCAGACAAGGCATCAATTCTATAAGAAGAATTCCAGAGTCCACCGCAATCCCAAATAGCATTCCCAGATAAATCTAGAGTTGTCAGGCCAGGCCGCACTCCATAAACACATGTTGTGTGCTTTCTTCTACAGCCCTACATAAGGCACACCTGGAGGCCTTCTGAAATCCAACTCACTTCAAATTTTCATAGGTAGGAAGTCTATTTTTCCAGATTATTCAAAGAAGGAGAAACCGGTATGACCAAATGAATGGAGCCCTAAACATCATAAGCCAGGTTGGGGCATGGTCAGTACCTCCACATGCAATCATGAAAAACTCTTTGGGGTCAAAAATCCCAATCTTACTATGAAGCCAAATCAGTTTTTCACAATCCACAAATGCATAATTAATTACTTGAGACAACACATAGTCAGAAATATTCAAAGCATGTGAAATCTGATATGAGAGAAAACCCAAGATGGACAATGAAGAAACATCATATGGGACATTCATAGAATGCAAGGGTTGATCCTGCAAGAAGGTGTTCTAGTAACTTTGAGTGGAGTTTCTACTGACCAACCATTTAGTATCCTGCATTATCATTGCATAGGCCTGCTTAAGGGAAGCCCATACCGAGGATTCAAGGTAGTATTTATATCCATGATATAGTAATTTTTTGAACCTTCTCTATAGAAACTCATCATCAACATCATTTTAGATTTTCCTCCAAGTGAATTTTCCAATCAGTCCATCATTAATGGTACGAAGATCATTGACCCCTAATCCTCTGATTACACGTGACTCACATTTCCAAACATAACCACAACGTGGAACACCCTGACCCATAAAATATAAATCACCAGAGTCCTCTTGAGATCTCTAATGAACATTTTCTATAAGACCCATCATTTGGACTAACCATCTACATTGATAACTGATCTCTTCCCATACAATAGGCGACAGGTTGGACACACATCCCTTGCACTTGGAATCCGCATTACTTCATGAAAAGATTCGCTCCAAGAACTATAGTTTGATATTTAAAGTATTGAATCATCTGATGCACCACAGTCAGGAACTAAAATAATTCAACTGAGGCTTTATTTTATGGCAAGACATCTTACAGACTTCCTCATGTGACCCAAACAGCCACACATTTGATAGTCCTTTAGAAGATTGGGATGAATGGATTTGAGTGCCCAAATTGACCATATAGGAATAAAATGGTTGTGTGGTCCTAGGAAAGAGAAACAAGAACTTTCAAAGGACTCATGCAATGAAAAAAACAAGCCTTGAAAACCATTCACCCACCATTGGTATTCCATGATACGTCACGTGTGTACATTCCTATTCCAACTCGGGCACCTATCCATGAATTCTAACAACCATCAACATCCAATTTCATTCATCCATACATGTATGATTCTATATGAATAAAAAATCAAATCAAAACCTTCTCAATTATAAAACAAAAAATCCAACATAAATTTGAAACTCCATACCAATTTTGAAGACATCCATTACAATTCTAAAATAAAGCATCTCCAAATTTCCGTTTCCAAGAAACTCCCATTTTACATTACACTCTAACATCAATAAAATCTGTTTTTCATTTTGGATATCCAATTTCAAAAGGCCAATATTAAAATTTTCAACCCAAGAAAAACACCCACAAACCACTTAAAAATCATACCAAGGACATCCTATAATAACCAATTAACTCAACGAATCATGATTCCAAATTCACAAATAAACAACATCTACACCTAGTTTGGTCACACAGTTTGGCTATTCATGCACCAACTAGATGAGCACATAGGAAGACCTCATTGGGGATATCATGGTAAATGCGTAGCTTTCCAGACCATTTACAACATCCACACACCACTCAAGAATGACCATAAAATCTCATAACTATCCAAAAACACACTAATAAGACAATGTTCCTTAAAACAATAAATAGCCATACATAGACATTGAGTCAAGGTAATGTTGGAAAATCCTAGAAAATAAAGTCTCATTTTAAATATGTGGTGATCAAGAACCTACCTGCAATTAAACACTTGGATTCTAACAATCCTAAATCCACAAAATCAAACATCCCCATTGGACATGGTATAAACCTCCTCTGATACCATTTTTTCATGAACCAACCATGATCGACCATGAAATGGTCACTCAAGCTGCTATGTGGCATGGTAGGAAGGGAATTCCCAATCCCCGCGGGCTGGAAACAAGTGTGGTGCCTCAAAACAGGCAGTTGGTAACGATTTATCCCAGAAAATTAAAAGGAAAATAAACAAAAATAAACCAATTAAAATAGATAAACTCAAGTAGAAGAGAATAATGTAATGATAACCAGCTACACATAACTCCATGTAACCCCATGGGTCATAACCGATATAGAACCACGATCCGAGTCTGGAACCTAAAACGGAAAATTAATGTAGGTGTGATCACCAAGATGACCAGTAGAAAAAAAATACATCAACATCCTATGACCTTGCCATTAATAAGAAATCCAGTCATTCCAGTTTGAAAATAATATATAATAAAATAAAATTTCTCATTATTTTTTAGTTCTAGTCAAAATATTTAATTTTTAATGAAAACATTGCTATTCTGCAATATTTTTAAAATGGCTTCCAAGCATATAATGAAGAAAAATAGTTTAGAGTAAATGATGTTTTGTCACAATCAAGAAATATAAAATAACTGAAATGAAAATTATATCACAAGAATCATGTCGCAAATGAGATCCATGTGAAATCTATATAGGTAACTAACAAAAGTGGGACCATGGACACCTCGAACCTTGGTGAAATATGTCTTACAAACCATGAACCCCAAAAAATATTTCTTTGAAAAGATGCACCTTAGTAAAAATTTCTTAGAAATAAAGAACCTCTATAATCGTGGCGTAGAAACGAAAAACCTCATCCATTCTTATGTTTAGATTGTGTTGTTGTGTCAATACTACTAGAAAAAACTAGGATGAACCCCTACCGTGTCATATTGCATACTAGTCCTAGTCCACCAACCTAGATACCCATGTTTCCCATTATGACCTATTTCAAGTTGTGTTGAGTTTTCTTTATCAAGAAAAAAATATATGTACATAAAAATTTCATTATACAAAACCCATTCAACCTCTCACCACCATTATCCCACCTTAAGCACATTCCCCTTCTTTCATGTCACATAATTCATAAGCCTTAACAATAGAATCATAATTACACATTCAACATAAAAATAATTTTCTAAAACCAATGGGTCTTCCATAAGTGGGTTTTTCCAATTTTACAAACCATTTCCAAGGTTTCAAACAAGATTTGTTGTTTTACAAAGAATAGTTTTCATATAATGAAACATAATCACCCAAACTCTTTATAAAACTTTTTAAAAGCCCAATTAAGAAATCAATGTGTTTCATATTTAAAAACCAACTTTTACCTTTTATTATAATGATGCAATTCATTTATGTAAGTCAACCCACCATATGAACATGATATCATACCAAAACTCATCATTGAAAATATCCATTACTAGTTAAAACCCTGTTAGGAAATCACTTTTCATGAAAAATCACTTCAGTCGAAATGGTCATTAGTAATAAATTAAATTTATTAAAACAAATGCATAACTATTATTAGAAACTGCACCCGGATTTCATAACATGTGTATGTAGAATCTATATTAAACATTTTTTTAAAACAAGAAATAAATTATGCATTTCAAACTATAAGAATAGGCATAGGGTAGGTACATAATATTGGAATTAGGTCATCCACTTCTTCTCATGGTATATTCTAACTCTAGGATGTTTCTCCCCCACTAAGAATAAACACTTTCACATTCAAAAAAATACACTTATCCCATATTCAAACACCTGAATGGACTTGGGAATGCGCAAGGAGATCAATACATATACGAATATATGCACATGTCTGTTTCCAATCACCTATGAATGCTCTTATATATATATATAGTCACACTTATCCCCATATATGTATAATCACTTCCATGCATGAATATATATGTAACGGGGAAACCCATATATATATATACATAACTATGCATACACAGGAATGATTCCCTTGACTTAGAGACTCAAAAATGAACCAAACAGTCAAACACAATATTCCAAAATTAGAAGGAACCATAAAACATCAAAATAATATCATAAAACAAGTGTGAAACCAACATGTGACATATAAATCTATACCTCAAACACGCAACTCTTGATAATGGTAGCCCAAGACCTCTTCACCTTACGTGCATATACATTTTCATATATATATATATATATATATATATCCTTTGACCAGAGTATTTATTCCCCACCCCACGAGGGAATATACCCAATGCAGATATAAATACACACATGCTTACCCATTTATATACATATATGTCTTTGCCGCCGCCGACTAAAATCCACACCGTGTTCAACAAAACACGCTACAACAATAAAACGGAGTCTAGAAATTAACAAGGGATAAAAAAACTAAATTAAGTAGGGTAACAATTGAAAATGCACCCCAAACATGTTTCGGCCCCTATCTATGATTTAATAAACCAATTATAAATTTTATAAAATAATTTCATAGTGAAACACATCATTTTATATAGACAGACCCATATAAAAACCCCTTTTTGAATTAAAAACATGCCAACATCATAACAAGACAACATAAACATCCCTATAATCATTTATTAAAACAATTAAAGATATTTTAAAATGACCTCAATTTACATAACAAGAGTTACAAAACAAAGACACAAAATTTTAGGTAAAAACACTACTTTATAATCGAATGATTAATACATCATATCAAAAAAATGGATTTCAAAGTTCAAGATAATTACTAAAAACCTTAAAAGATATAATGAACCTAATTTTGCAGGTGAGAAACCCAAAAAAGGTCTAAAACATTACCTTAGTTCATGGAGCTGAAGGAAATTGATGCGCAACCACCATAAACAAACCAGTTCCCTACTGAGTACATACTAGAGAGTCATAAACACAGAATGCCCCAAATTAATTTGGTAAAAATAAAAAAACATGAGAATAAATTACCTCAGAATAATGTCGATAGACCAAAATACATCAAACCGCCTAGCCATTGGCAGTGATTGTCAAAACACACACCAACAAGGCACGATAAATCCTTCTCTCCAACATAGAACACAATCCAACTAAAATTCAGATCCCCCCAAATAGTCGTGGTTCATATGAACCATATGGGTTTATGGTTAGGCGGAATCGAATCCCTGAAAAGAAGTATAAGAGTACCATTAATGATGGTCTGATTGGAATATATGCACATGTCTGTTTTCAATCAAAAGCCAACCCCTAGTAGAACTGGAAATAGTAGTAGCCCGATTGACACCCGAAGCACTCCCCACCAAACAGAAACCTACTATAATCCAATAACACTATCCAATAGCACATGTACTAGAGAAAACCCCAATAACAATCAGAGTTTTAGCAGTAACCCACTCAATAGTAATAGCACCAACACCTATAAGCCAACAGCAATGTCCAACCACTTGGAATGTAATCAAATTTACATCCCAAGCCACCAGAACTAACCCATGCCACTCCTAAAACACACCCCATCACATAGGTATCCTGCCCCACACAAAAAACCCAACCAACAACCCATTTACCAACTCACAGTCAATAATAGCACCCAATCTCTCTTAATAAACCAGTCCACAGAAACAGAACCTCTAGCACCTCTAAGCCAACACCAGCCATAAATTTAGCTTCTACACTTATCCATCACCAAACATCCATCTTGAAGTTCTTATCTAGAATCTCACAGAACTACTCAACAACATCTCCTAGTATCTATTGGACCAAAACTAATCAACCAATATTTTGGAAATCTCCCAACAGTCACACCACCTCCTTTGATTATGTATTCAATGAATCAAAATATTGTTTATCTTTTTCTTTAGATGATTAGCCTCTATCAACAGTGGGATAGGATTCATCTCCAATTTTCTAAATAGAGGCAAATAATGCAGTCTCAAAAACCACTTTAATATCAATATTAATAAATAGTTCCATGTCTATGTAATCATTTATGATAGAAATTGATTGGATTTGGACTATCATTTTCGTGTCAAAGACTACTAGTTGATCTTGATGATTTATTTTTTCATTTTCTTTAACTTGTTCTTCAGTAAAATACCTTTGATTCTTATTTTCATCATGATTGATAATAAAATCCTCTTTCTATTCTCTGTTCTATGGTTGAGTAATTTCACTAGATACTGAAACCACTATGTTTTGTGCAAGAACTGTAGTACCCTAAAATGTAGGTTTGTTCCTCTGACTATGCCATAATAAAAGGGCCTAAAACTATGTTTACCCCAAATGTTATTCAATAGATTCAAAACGACCGGCCACCAAAGGAACACCAAACCATTCAACCACAAACTCAACAACAACTGTAACATCCCGAGATTTATAAAAAAATATTCTTTTTAATTTCATTAATGTCTTGTGTTGTACGCTACACCAAAAGGAGCTTTCTCAACATGCATCCTTGACTTGACTTTCATTACATGCAATCACGACCTTCCTCGATAGCGTGTGTAGTACGCAATACCGAGTTTCACTAAACAACGATATGCTATTAAAATATTATTAAAACTAGCCGTTATGAATAATAATAACCACCTTTTAAAATTTTAGAAATTTTAGCTCTCAAAATGGACTTCATTTTTGGATTCAGAGTATCGATTTTAGCCTAAGGTGAAATTTTGGTACTTTTCGGATAACATTCATATTCTGATGAATAGTGAAAATTACTAAATTTTAATTAAAAAGAACTTTTTTAATAGAAATAATTAATAGTGATAAATTATTAATTTGAGTGGTTTTAAAGTATATTTAGAATATATTTTTACAATTTAATACAATGTTGGTCATTGGATGTAATTCTACATTTAAACCAGACATAAACAAGTGTCAATCTTTTGATGGTTATTATCTCTTAAAAACACGCTATTTGTTTTGACAACGGGAATTAATTTTTAAATAAATTAATGCAACTAATATGTTTTGAATTTTGTAAAATAGACATTATTTTTTGAGTTCATAATATCAAATATAGCTTAGGCCTAATTTTTGGTATTTTTCTGGACACTTTCATTTTTTGATGAATAGTGAAACCACTAAGTGGTAGTTAAAAAAATGAATTTATCATAAAACTTAATTTTACCGCTTCTGTGAGTGGAATTTCAAAAATCCGAGAGACACGGTTGATGTTAGTAAGTAAAATGTGGTTCAATGAGATGAAAATAATTTTTGGTGAATAGTAACTTTTTACTTTTTTTTACCACGGTTAAAAGTAAATAGGGTAATTAAGGGTAAAATGATATTATTATTACCCTAACACATGTCCTAATTCTATTGGACAAGTGTAATTAGACCAAAAATAACCGTAGGAATAAACTATGACCATTTAGGCCCATTGGATTAGATTAGGACATTTATTATTAATTTATTTAAATAAGGGTTAAAATAGTTAAAATCAAAGTTCAATAAGTAAATCATTTTTAATATGGGGTTATACATAAGATAAATTCGACTATAAATATTAATTAGTAAGATAAAAAGATTTCCTACATAATGGTATTTTAATTGTAATTTTTAGACATTAAATAATATAATTTATTTATGACACAATGATGATGCAGTAATTGTCTTATTAATGAAATATTTAAATAATTGATGTTATAAATGCCCAAATAAATGTAATTTGAGACTTTTGATGACATACATTAATTTTATAGGTTCATATGACATGTTATTATTGATATAAGTAACTTGGTTCGAACTTATCATTCTGTTATGAATTTCATAAAAATCATGTACCAAATAGTATCAAAATTGACATAAATTAGTTTTTAAAACAAATATTATATTTTTAATTGTTATTTAATTCCTAAAAATCTAAGGTTCGGCCAAATGACTTAGATAAGGATATATATATTAATAATAAACAACTTGGGGTTCGTTTGGCTTGTTATGGTAAGTTTATTAACCATATAGTGTATAAAATCAAAAAGACACGGTAAAAGTTAAATTATTTAACTTAGAGTTAATCTAATTGATAAGGTTACAATAATAACCTAAAATTGTCTAAATCCTATTGCATGAGAGGATTTAGACCCATCCCCACTTTATCTTCGAAATAAGACCCTTTGGAACCATTATAAAACGAATTTGACCTTAATATAAAATAATATTTTGAGATTTTGCTAAGGTGCACATCTCCTCCCTTATAAAAGGGCACCTCCTCCCTATCCTCATCACACCAATTTGAGCATTCAAGCTCAGCGAAACCCTACCAAAATCTCTTCTCCACTTCCCTAGTATCATCCTAGAGGTCCTGGTCTTCTTCAAAGTCCATACATAGTTCATTAATTGGAGGTTAAGTGAAGGCGCCTCAAGAAGAGGTAATATCCATTACCGATCTTTTTCAATTTCTTTCTTCTTCAACTTCTTCTTACTTATTTGTTTCATGATAAAGTAATAACATAAGTATTTATTATATACTGATATGTTATTATAAATATGAAACAACTCTAATTAACCTTCTATCCATCCTATGGAAAAAGGAAATCACCGCGCGTGCGTATGTACGGAATACCGTCTCCACGCCGTGGTGTAATCTATTTTCCGCCACCACCTTAATTGGATGGGTATAATTGTATAATGAGTGACTATGTATGATTATTGTAAAGTCATATTAATAATTAAATAGTATACATACACTTCAACACAATTCCATGACCATGGGAATGATATCATCACCCATGTGTACGTACGGACTACCGTCTCCACGACGCGATGAGATTCATTATCCATGTTAACCATTACATAATGATTAGAAAGTATATATAATGAGTAATAATGAAATATATGACATGGTAAATCTAATGGATTTATGTATATATATATTTCATCTACTTACTTCCATTCAAGACAATAAGGAAAGGAAAACAGCGTTCATGCATACGTACGGACTACCGTCTCCATGAACGGTGTGTTTCATTTCATTTATCTATCAATTATATATATATATATAATGAATATATATGATATATAAATCATATGTTATATTCTGTAAGTAAGTAAATCATGATATAAGTAATAATAATGTCAAGAATAACAAGTCCAAACACCTACGATAAATGAAACGATTTTACCCAAAACGCTTCTTTAACATGGAATTTACAAAAGAACGGGTAATATAAAGTCATAAGTGAACCATATATGATATCATAACAATGAGTATGATTCTGGAATAAGTCAATGACATTATTTAAATCATTATACAGGAGTTTCAGACACATACGAAGCAAATCGGACCTAAGGTAAGGGAAATATCACAATCTCATTTTAATCCAAGATTGTTTATACTTTGAAATTTACTGGGGTGTATTTTATCATCCAAATCTATGTTTCCTCAATATTTAATATTATTTCCATCCACCTAAAATTTTTTAAATCCAATTTTACCCTTCGGTTAGTTTTTAGTAAATGATATGAAAGGAATCTTTTGTCGTTTTTCATACAAGGTACTTTTTGACTTTTCTGACAAAAGTACGAAAAGAATGTTTTTTTTAACTTATACGGAATGAATGGATTTTTAAAAAATTATTTCCAAGAAGCTTCCTTTAAAAATTTTCATGTTTATTTTTAACATCTTTTATTTTAAAATTGTATGACATGTTAAGAAAGGAAAAGTGTTTTGGAAGCAGAAAGGATATTTTCCTCATGAATGGAGTTCAAGTGTTTTATCAAAATTATTTTCCATCTAAGATAATAAATGGTTCTGTTTTTATCCCTATTATTACATTGATTTAGTTATGTTGTTATGGAATTATATTTTGATTAATTCCATTATCTTATATGAATTGTTTTATGATGTCACGATGTTTAAGATTTCCATTTTTTTATTACATGGGTTATGCAATGATGTGTGATTTATGATTTTTGTGGCACTCATAAGAATGGTTTCATTATGAGATGGGTGGGACCTATATCTCCCTCCAATTCATTGGGTAAAGATTTTATATCTCATGAGATAGACATGGCTAGAACGGTAGGTTATACCGGTTCAGTGAAACATGACTGAAACGAGGGTGACTCGGTTCAGAAATGGACTTTGTCCACTAAGATAGTCTTGGTAATGAGTCTTGACTAATAAGATATGATTCTCTATGATTATATGTGTATGCCACAAAGTTTCATGTTCTTAGTTAGGATTATTGGGATTACATTTCACTACTATGATTTATCTCATGTTATGATATTATGATCTCTTTTGCAGGTTAAGATTTCCAAAACGTTCTGTTCTTATGAATATGATGTGATTGAAATTTCTTTTTTTTACCCTTACTGAGCATTTGAGTTCACCCTTTTATGTTTTCTTTTCCCCAGGATATAAAGAAAATTTTTAGGTATAAAAAAAGGAAGATCTTTGTGGGAGATGTTGAAGATCTTTCACCATGATTAGAAGATTATATTCCGAGATTCCAAAGACACTAAACTATTACGATCCTTGTGTGTGTGTTTTTTTATATACTAATTATTTCGCAAAAGTAATGTAATGTTCATGTACGTCAAGCTTTGGGTCTCTACAGTTGGTATCAGAGGAAAGGTTTAGTCAACCTTTGGAAACTAGGATGCGAAAATGTTAGTGAGATCCCTAGAGATATTTCTAAGGTATGTCTAGGGATGTCCCTAAGGATAAGTATACGTATAGGATATAGTCTTAGAACTATGGTAACGATATTAGATTAAACCAAAGATGTTAGATATTGAATTTACTCCCCATTTATTATGATTTTTGCCTCTCAAAATATTCTTTTTGGGTTTTAGAAAATGGCTGGAAACAAGATGATTCACGATAATGGAGGATATGATGGACAATGGAATGATATTCTTCATGAGCAACCAAATTAAATGAGATTTGGAAGTCCAAACATCATTATTATGCAGAATCAGAAATCTCATAATATGATGAATAAAGTAAAATTTGGTATGTTTCCTGACTTGGCTAATAAGAGAAAGATGGAGTTTCATGATGATCATAGAGGAAAGAAAGTTCAATTTCCACTATGTAAATCATCTGGGAAGAGGCATCAAGGAGAATGTTTCAAAGGAACTGGAAGATGCTTTGGGTGTGGAAAGGAAGGACACAAAGCCAGTAAGTGCAAAGGAAAAGGTTCAGTTAACACCAGGGATGAGGATAATGGTATTGCTATGACATCAACAATGGTTAAATGTTTTAAATGTGGAATGTACGGGCATTATGCAAACCAATGCCCTAAGGGAAAGTCTCATGAAGAGAATCAGTATGGTTGTATGGGTAGTATTTATGTGGATGATGACGAGGAGACTACAAATGATATGTGAGTTGAAATAATTGTTGAAGCTTGGTCAATGGTTTAAGAATGTAGTGCAATGGTTACATGTTTATCATGTGTAATGTTGTATAAGTAATATCATGGTACTATGGAATAAAGAGACATCTAAGGATTGTTACACTGTTGTCTTTCCTTGAGTTTTGAAAGTGTATGATTAATGTTACCAGTATCCATGAAAGGTTATTCAGATATTATTGGAATGTAGATGATATGTGCATAATGAAGGGATAAGGAGAAAATTAAATTTTTGATAGTATTCATGGGATCATGACTGATATAAGGAGAAGGTTATATCATGGTATGAGTATATAGAATTTTTGGATTTTGGTATGTGGAAAGAGTTAACTTTTGATAGCATTCATGTTTTCACTAAGGTTTAATGGGTATTAATTTTTCAGGAGAATACATCATTAAGGTATTCAAATGATTGGAATGTGACCAACAAGATATATGGGGGATAAATGATGGTATTCACATGCTTGGTTGACGAAATTTCAAGTTATCATTTTCTTTATACTATGAGCTTGGACCAAAGTATTTTAGATAAGCCTAAAGATTGGAATGGATTATGATAACCATAATTTATTATTGATTAAGGATATAACTTTTTTTGATATTATTTATGTGATGTTATAGTAATGTAGTTTTAGAAAAAGGACAACCTGTAGGACGGGAGACAGCCCATCGCGTCGGACAACGCTGTGGGAATCGAACCCACAACCGAAGTGCGACTGGCCTTTATCGCCTACCACTGGCCTACAGGAAGTCCCTGTTTAGTAGAAACTAGTTTTATTATATTAAGCAGTATGATATATGAAGTATAAGTCCATTTTAGGAACCATATATGATTAATCTCACTATAGATGGACTTATGTATTTTTTGATAACTTTTATAACCTTTTGTTTGAGATAGATGGAATGACCCATCATTCTATCACATGATCTGCTAACACATCACGAATGAAAAATTCAACTTCATTTCTTTAAGAGATGAAGTGGAAATTGTACAAAGAACGACAAACTGTGATACTATACCAAAATAACAAAAGTATTTCTTCTAATTCCAATTTCATCAACTTTAGGGAAATGATCTTGAAAACCAAAAATGTTGTCCTAGTGCTCTTATATCCGATGAATCAGATGGTACCTTATATCATCACAAATTTATGGCTTTGTGATTGTTGTCTTTTTCATAGCCATGTTCTCTACCACTGTCCATCAGAACTTGATGGTTAGATTTTTCTTCCATATCCATTTTTTCACCTATGTTCTCCTACGTGGAAACCCAGTGATGAGTTAATTTGGGTAACCATTACGTTTCATACTTTAGTTTTTAAAGCCAAGTTTTGGTATTCCTTTTTACGATTTGGGTTTCTATTAATGAAACTTTCAAGTAGTAAACCATTTATAACCCCGACGAATTTCGGGGGTGAAATTCATTTTAAGGGGGTAGAATGTAACAGCCCGAGATTTTATAAAAAAATATTCTTTTTAATTTCATTAATGTCTTGTGTTGTAAGATACACCAAAAGAAGCTTGCTCAACACGCATCCTTGACATGCCTTGCATTACACGCAATCGCGACCTTCCTCGATAGCGTGTGTAGTACGAAATACCGAGTTTTAGTAAAAAACGATATGCTATTAAAATATTATTAAAACTAGCCGTTATGAATAGTAATAACAACCTTTTAAAATTTTAGAAATTTTAGCTCTCAAAATGGACTTCATTTTTGGATTCGGAGTATCAAATTTAGCCTAAGGTGAAATTTTGGTACTTTTCGGATAACATTCATATTCTGATGAATAGTGAAAATTACTAAATTTTAATTAAAAAGAACTTTTATAATAGAAATAATTAATAGTGATAAATTATTAATTTGAGTGGTTTTAAAGTATATTTAGAATATATTTTTACAATTTAATACAATGTTGGTCATTGGATGTAATTCTACATTTAAACCAGACATAAACAAGTGTCACTCTTTTGATGATTATTATCTCTTAAAAACACGCTATTTGTTTTGACAACGAGAATTAATTTTTAAATAAAATAATGCAACAAATATGTTTTGAATTTTGTAAAATATACATCATATTAGAGTTCATAACATCAAATATATCTTAGGCCTAATTTTTGGTATTTTTCTGGAAACTTTCATTTTTTGATGAATAGTGAAACCACTAAGTGGTAGTTAAAAAAATGATTTTTTCATAAAACTTAATTTTACCGATTCTGTGAGTGGAATTTCAAATATCCGAGAGACAAGGTTGATGTTAGTAAGTAAAATGTGGTTTAATGAGATGAAAATATTTTTTGTTGAATAGTAACTTTTTACTTTTTTTGACCACGGTTAAAAGTAAATAGGGTAATTAAGGGTAAAAATGATATTATTATTACCCTAAAACATGTCCTAATTCTATTGGAAAGTGTAATTCGACCAAAAACAACCTTAGGAATAAACTATGACCATTTTGGCCCACTTGGATTAGATTAGGACATTTATTATTAATTTATTTAAAGAAGGGTTAAAATAGTTAAAATCAAAGTTTAATAAGTACATCATTTTTAATATGGGGTTATACAAAAGATAAATTAGACTATTAATATTCATTAGAAAGATAAAACTATTTCCTAAATAATGGTATTTTATTTGTAATTCTTAGACATTAAATAATTTAATTTATTTATGACACAACGATGATGCAGTAATTGTCTTATTAATGAAATATTGAAATAATTGATGTTATAAATGCCCAAATAAATGTAATTTGAGACTTTTTATGACTTAAAATAGTTTTATAGGTTAATATGACATGTTAGTTTTGATATAAGTAACTTGTTTTGAACTTATCATTCTGTTATGAATTTCATAAAAATCATGTACCAAATAGTGTCAAAAATGACATAAATTAGTTTTTAAAACAAATATTATATTATTAATTGTTATTTATTTCCAAAAAATCTAAGGTTCTGCCAAATGACTTAGATAAGGATATATATATTAATAATAAACAACTTTTCATTCGTTTGGATTGTTATGGTAAGTTTATTAACCATATAGTGTAAGAAAACAAAAAGACACGGTAAAAGTAAAATTATTTAACTTAGAGTTAAATCTAATTGATAAGGTTAAAATAATAACCTAAACTTGTCCAAATCCTATTGGATTAGAGTATTTCGACCCATACCCACTTTATATTCGAAATAAGACCCTTTGGAACAATTATAAACCGAATTTGACCTTAATATAAAATAATATTTTGAGATTTTCCTAAGGTGCCTCTCTCCTCCCTTATAAAAGGGCACCTCCTCCCTCTCCTCCTCACACCAATTTTAGCATTCAAGCTCGTCCAAACCCTGAAAAAATCTCTTCTACACTTCCCTAGTATCATCCTAGAGGTCCTGTTCTTCTTCAAAGACCATCATTATTTCTTTAAGTGGAGGTTAAGTGAAGGCGCGTCAAGAAGAGGTAATATCCATTACCGATCTTTTTCAATTTCTTTCTTCTTCAACTTCTTCTTGTTTAGTTGTTTCATGATAAATTAATAACATAAGTATTTCTTATATACTGATATGTTATTATAAATATGAAACAACTCTAATTAACCTTATATCCATCCTATGGAAAAAGGAAATCACCGCGTGTGCGTACGTACGGAATACCGTCTCCACGCCATGGAGTAATCTATTTTCCGCCACCACCTTAATTGGATGGGTATAATGGTATAATGAGTAACTATATATGATTAATTTAAAGTCATATTGATACTAAAATAGTATACATACACTTCAACACAATTCCATGACCATGGGAACGATATCATCGCTCGTGTGTACGTACGGACTACCGTCTCCACGACGCGATGAGATTCATTATCCATGTTAACCATTAGAGAATGATTATAAAGTATATATAATGAATAATAATGAAATATATGACATGGTAAATCTACTGGATTTATGTATATATATATATGTCATCTACTTACTTCCATTCAAGACAATAAGGAAAGGAAAACAGCGTTCATGCGTACGTACGGACTACCGTCTCCATGATTGGTGTGTTTCATTTCATTTATCTATCTATTATATATATATATATAATAAATATATATGATATATAAATCATATTTTATATTCTGGAAGTAATTAAATCATTATATAATTAATAATAATGTCAAGAACAACAAGTCCAAACACCTACGATAAATGAAACGATTTTACCCAAAACGCTTCTTTAACATGGAATTTACAAAAGAACGGGTAATATAAATTCATAAGTGAACCATATATGATATCATAACAATGAGTATGATTCTGGAATAAGTAAATGACATTATTTAAATCATTATACAGGAGGTTCAGACACATACAAATCAAATCGGACCTAAGGTAAGGGAAATATCACAATCTCATTTTAATTCGAGATTGTTTATACTTTGAAATTTACTGGGGTGTATTTTATCATCCACATACATGTTTCCTCAATATGTAATATTATTTCCATCTACGTACAATTGTTTAAATCCAATTTTACCCTTCGGTGAGTTTTTAGTAAAATATATGAAAGGAATCTTTTGTCGTTTTTCATACAAGGTACTTTTTGACTTTTCCGACAAAAGTACGAAAAGAATGTTTTTTTTAACTTATAAGGAATGAATGGATTTTTAAAAAATTATTTCCAAGAAGCTTCGTTTAAAAATTTTCAAGTTTATTTTTAACTTCTTTTATTTTAAAATTGTATGACATGTTAAGAAAGGGAAAGTGTTTTGGAAGCAGAAAGGATATTTTCCTCAAGAATGGAGTTCAAGTGTTTTATCAAAATTATTTTCCATATAAGATAAAAAAGGGTTCTGTTTTATCCCTATTATTACATTTATTTGATTATGTTGTGATGGAATTATATTTTTATGAATTCCTTTATCTTATATGAATTGTTTTATGATGTCACGATGTTTAAGATTCCCATTTTTTTATTACATGGGTTATGCAATGATGTGTGATTTATGATTTTTGTGGAACACATAAGAATGGTTTCATTATGAGATGGGTGGGACCTATATCTCCCTCCAATGCATTGGGTAAAGATTTTATATCTCATGAGATAGACATGGCTGGAACGGTAGGTTATACCAGTTCAGTGAAAATGACTGAAACGAGGGTGACTCGGTTCAGAAATGGACTTTGTCCACTAAGATATTCTTGGAAATGAGTCTTGACTAATAAGATATGATTCTCTATGATTATGTGTGTATTCCACAAAGTTTCATTTTTAGGTTATGATTATTGGGATTACATTGCACTACTATGAATTATCCCATGTTATGATATTATGATCTCTTTTACAGGTTAAGATTTCCAAAATATTATGTTCTTATGAATATGATGTGATTGAAATTTCTTTTTTTTACCCTTACTGAGAATTTGAGCTCACCCTTTTATGTTTTCTTTTCCCCAGGATATAAAGAAAGTTTTTAGGTATAAAAAAAGTAAGATCTTTGTGGGAGATGTTGAAGATCTTTCACCATGATTAGAAGATTATATTCCGAGTTTCCAAAGACACTAAACTATTACGATCCTTGTGTGTGTGTTTTTGTTATGTACTAAGTATTCTGCAAAAGTAATGTAATGTTCATGTATGTCAAGCTTTGGGTCTCTACTGTTGGTATCAGAGGAAAGGTTTAGTCAACCTTTGGAAACTAGGATTCGAAAACGTTAGTGAGATCCCTAGAGATATTTCTAAGGTATGTCTAGGGATGTCCCTAAGGATAAGTATACGTTTAGGATATAGTCCTAAAACTATGGTAACGATATTAGATTAAACCAAAGATGTTAGATATTGAAGTTAATCCCCATTTATTATGATTTGTTCCTCTCACACTATTCTTTTTGGGTTTTAGAAAATGGCTGGAAACAAGATGATTCACGATAATGGAGGATATGATGGACAATGGAATGATATTCTTCATGAGAAACCAAATGAAATGAGATTTGGAAGTCCAAACATCATTATTATGCAGAATCAGCAATATCATAATATGATCAATAAAGTAAAATTTGGTAAGTTTCCTGACTCGGGTAATAAGAGAAAGATGGAGTTTCATGATGATCATAGAGGAAAGAAAGTTCAATTTCCCATATGTAAATCATGTGGGAAGAGGCATCAAGGAGAATGTTTCAAAGGAACTGGAAGATGCTTTGGGTGTGGAAAAGAAGGACACAAAGCCAGTAAGTGTAAAGGAAAAGGTTCAGTTAACACTAGGGATGAGGATAATGGTATTTCTACGACATCAACAATGGTTAAATGTTTTAAATGTGGAATGTATGGGCATTATGAAAACCAATGCCATAAGGGAAAGTCTCATGAAGAGAATCAGTATGGTCGTATGGGTAGTATTTATGTGGATGATGATGAAGAGACTACAAATGATATGTGAGATGAAAAAATTGTTGAAGCTTGGTCAATGGTTTAAGAATGTAGTGTAATGATTACATGTTTATCATGTGTAATGTTGTATAAGTAATATCATGGTACTATGGAATAAAGAGAAATCTAAGGATTGTTACACTATTGTCTTTCCTTGAGTTTTGAAAGTGTATGATTAATGTTACCAGTATCCATGAAAGGTTATTCAGATATTTTTGGAATGTAGATGATATGTGCATAATGAAGGGATAAAGAGAAAATTAAATGTTTGATAGTATTCATGAGCTCATGACTGATATAAGGAGAAGGTTATATCATGGTTTGAGTATATAGAATTTTTGGATTTTGGTATGTGGAAAGAGTTAACTTTTGACAGCATTCATGTTTTCACTAAGGTTTAATGGGTATTCATTTTTCAAGAGAATACATCATTAAGGTATTCACATGATTAGAGTTTGACCAACAAGATATATGGGGGATAAATGATGGTACTCACATGCTTGGTTGACGACATTTCAAGTTATCGTTTTCTTTATACTATGAGCTTGGACCGAAGTATTTTAGATAAGCCTAAAGATTGGAATGGATTATGTTAACCATAAGTTAGTATTGATCAAGGATAATTTTTTTTGATATTCTTTATGGGAGGTTATAGTAATGTAGTTTTAGAAAAAGGACAACCTGTAGGACGGGCGACAGCCCATCGCGTCGGACAGGGTTGTGGGAATCGAACCCACAACCGAAGTGCGACTGGCCTTTATTGCCTACCACTGGCCTACAGGAAGTCCCTGTTTAGTAGAAACTAGTTTTATTATATTAAGCAGTATGATATATGAAGTATAAGTCCATTTTAGGAACCATATATGATTAATCTCACTATAAATGGACTTATGTATTTTTTGATAACTTTTCTAACCTTTTGTTTGAGACAGATGGAATGACCCATCATTCTATCACATGATCTGCTAACACATCACGAATGACAAATTCAACTTCATTTCATTAAGAGATGAAGTGTAAATTGTACAAAGAACGACAAACTGTGAGACTATACCAAAATAACAAAAGTATTTCTTCTAATTCCAATTTCATCAACTTTAGGGAAATGATCCTGAAAACCAAAAATGTTGTCCTAGTGCTCTTATATCTGATGAATCAGATGGTACCTTAGATCATCACAAATTTATGGCTTTGTGATTATTGGGTTTTTCATAGCCATGTTCTCTACCACTCTCCATCAGAACTTGATGGTTATATTTTTCTTCCATATCCATATTTTCACCTATGTTCTTCTACGTGGAAACCCAGTGATGAGTTAATTTTGGTAACCATTACGTTTCATACTTTAGTTTTTAAAGCCAAGTTTTGTTATTCCTTTTTATGATGTGGGTTTCTATTAAATAAACTTTCAAGTATTAAACCATTTATAACCCCGATGAATTTCGGGGGCGAAATTCATTTTAAGGGGGGTAGAATGTAACAGCCCGAGATTTTATAAAAAAATATTATTTTTAATTTCATTAATGTCTTGTGTTGTATGCTACACCCAAATAAGCTTGCTCAACACGCATCCTTGACTTGCCTTTTATTACACGCAATCGCGACCTTCCTCGATAGCGTGTGTAGTACGCAATACCGAGTTTCACTAAACAACAATATGCTATTAAAATATTATTAAAACTAGCCGTTATGAATAGTAATAACCACCTTTTAAAATTTTAGAAATTTTAGCTCTCAAAATGGACTTCATTTTTGGATTCGGAGTATCGAATTTAGCCTAAGGTGAAATTTTGGTACTTTTCGGATAACATTCATATTCTAATGAATAGTGAAAATTACTAAATTTTAATTAAAAAGAACTTTTTTAATAGAAATAATTAGTAGTGATAAATTATTAATTTGAGTGGTTTTAAAGTATATTTAGAATATATTTTTACAATTTAATACAATGTTCATCATTGGATGTAATTCTACATTTAAACCAGACATAAACAAGTGTCAATATTTTGATGGTTATTATCTCTTAAAAACACGCTATTTGTTTTGACGACGAGAATTAATTTTTCAATTAATTAATACAACTAATATGTTTTGAATTTTGTAAAATAAACATCATTTTTGAGTTCATAATATCAAATATATCTTAGGCATAATTTTTGGTATTTTTCTGGAAACTTTCATTTTTTGATGAATAGTGAAACCACTAAGTGGTAGTTAAAAAAATGAATTTTTCATAAAACTTAATTTTACCACTTCTGTGAGTGGAATTTAAAAAATCTGCGAGACACGGTTGATGTTAGTAAGTAAAATGTGGTTCAATGAGATGAAAATAATTTTTTGGTGAATAGTAACTTTTTACTTTTTTTACCACGATTAAAAGTAAATAGGGTTATTAAGGGTAAAAATGATATTATTATTACCCTAACACATGTCCTAATTCTATTGGACAAGTGTAATTAGACCAAAAACAACCTTATGAATAAATTATGACTATTTAGGCCAACTTGGATTAGATTAGGACATTTATTATTAATTTATTTAATGAAGGGTTAAAATATTTAAAATCAAAGTTTAATAAGTAAATCATTTTTAATATGGGGTTATACATAAGATAAATTTGACAATAAATATTAATTAGAAATATAAAACGCTTTCCTACATAATGGTATTTTATTTGTAATTTTTATACATTAAATAATTTAATT
The DNA here is from genome assembly GCA_963277665.1 of Viscum album. NCBI lineage: Eukaryota > Viridiplantae > Streptophyta > Magnoliopsida > Santalales > Viscaceae > Viscum > Viscum album. Next base: position 1,814,356,995 of record OY728153.1, on the reverse strand, counting down.
TATTTATGACACAACGATGAGGCAGTAATTGTCTTATTAATGAAATATTGACATAACTGATGTTATAAATGCCTAAATAAATGTAATTTGAGACTTTTTATGACTTAAATTAATTTTATAGGTTAATATGACCTGTTATTGTTGATATAAGTAACTTGGTTCGAAATTATCATTCTGTTATAAATTTCATAAAAATCATGTACCAAATAGTGTCAAAATTGACATAAATTAGTTTTTAAAACAAATATTATATTATTAGTTGTTATTTAATTCCTAAAAATCTAAGGATCGGCCAAATGACTTATATAAGGATAGATATATTAATAATAAATATCTTGGGGTTCGTTTGGCTTGTTATGGTAAGTTTATTAACCATATAGTGTAAGAAAACAAAAAGACACGGTAAAAGATAAATTATTTAACTTAGAGTTAAATCTAATTTATAAGGTTAAAATAATAACCTAAACTTGTCTAAATCCTATTGTATGAGAGTATGTAGACCCATACACACTTTATCTTCGAAATAAAACCCTTTAGAACCATTATAAACCGAATTTGACCTTAATATAAAATAATATTTTGAGATTTTCCTAAGGTGCCCCTCTCCTCCCTTATAAAAGGGAACCTCCTCCCTCTCCTCCTCACACCGATTTGAGCATTCAAGCTCAGCCAAACCCTGCCAAAATATCTTATCCACTTCCCTAGTATCATCCTAGAGGTCCTGGGATTCTTCAAAGACCATCCTTAGTTCTTTAAGTGGAGGTTAAGTGAAGGCGTGTCAAAAAGAGTTAATATCCATTACCGATCTTTTTCAATTTCTTACTTCTTCAACTTATTATTATTTAGTTATTTCATGATAAAGTAATAACATAAGAATTTATTATATACTGATAGGTTATTATAAATATGAAACAACTCTAATTAACCTTCTATCCATCCTACGGAAAAAGGAAATCACCGCGCGTGCGTACATACGGAATACCGTCTCCACGCCATGGTGTAATCTATTTTCCGCCACCAACTTAATTGGATGGGTATAATGGTTTAATGAGTAACTATATATGAATATTGTAAAGTCATATTGATACTGAAATAGTATACATACACTTAAACACAATTCCACGACCATGGGAACGATATCATCGCTCGTGCGTACGTACGGACTACCGTCTCCACGACGCGATGAGATTCATTATCCATGTTTACCATTAAAGAATGATTATAAAGTATATATAATGAATAATAATGAAATATATGACATGGTAAATCTACTGGATTTATGTATATATATATATGTCATCTACTTACTTCCATTCAAGACAATAAGGAAAGGAAAATAGTGTTCATGTGTACGTACGGACTACCGTCTCCATGAACGGTGTGTTTCATTTCATTTATCTATCTATTATATATATATAATGAATATATATGATATATAAATCATATTTTATATTCTGTAAGTAAGTAAATCATGATATAAGTAATAATAATGTCAAGAACAACAAGTCCAAACACCTACGATAAATGAAACGATTTTACCCAAAACGCTTCTTTAGCATGGAATTTACAAAAGAACGGGTAATATAAAGTCATAAGTGAACCATCTATGATATAATAACAATGATTATGATTCTGGAATAATTCAATGAGATTATTTAAAACATTATACAGGATGTTCGGACACATACGAAGTAAATCGGACCTAAGGTAAGGGAAATATCACAATCTCATTTTTATCCGAGATTGTTTATACTTTGAAATTTACTGGGGTGTATTTTATCATCCACATCCATGTTTCCTCAATATGTAATATTATTTCCATCCACCTAAAATTGTTTAAATCCAATTTTACCCTTCGGTGAGTTTTTAGTAAAAGATATGAAAGGAATCTTTCGTCGTTTTTTCATACGAGGTACTTTTTGACTTTTCCGACAAAAGTACGAAAAGAATATTTTTTAACATATACGGCATGAATGGATTTTTAAAACATTATTTACAAGAATCTTAATTTAAAAATTTTCAAGTTTATTTTTAACTTCTTTTATTTTAAAATTGTATGACATGTTAAGAAAGGAAAAGTGTTTTGGAAGCAGAAAGGATATTTTCCTCAAGAATGGAGTTCAAGTGTTTTATCAAAATTATTTTACATATAAGATAATAAAGGGTTCTATTTTTATCCCTATTATTACATTGATTTGATTATGTTGTGATGGAATTATATTTTTATGAATTCCTTTATCTTATATTAATTGTTTTATGATGTCACGATGTTTAAGATTCCCATTTTTTTATTACATTGGTTATGCAATGATGTGTGATTTATGATTTTTGTGGCACACATAATAATGGTTTCATTATGAGATTGGTGGGACCTATATCTCCCTTAAATGAATTGGGTAAAGATTTTATATCTCATGAGATAGACATGGCTGGAATGGTAGGTTATACCGGTTCAATGAAACAGGACTGAAACGAGGGTGACTCAGTTCAGAAATGGACTTTGTCCACTAAGATAGTCTTGGAAATGAGTCTTGACTAATAATATATGATTCTCTATGATTATGTGTGTATGCCACAAAGTTTTATGTTTTAAGTTATGATTATTGGGATTACATTTCACTACTATGATTTATCCCATGTTATGATATTATGATCTCTTTTGCAGGTTAAGATTTCCAAAATGTTATGTTCTTATGAATATGATGTGATTGAAATTTTTTTTTTACCCTTACTGAGCATTTGAGCTCACCCTTTTATGTTTTCTTTTCCCCAGGATATAAAGAAAGGTTTTAGGTATAAAAAAAGGAAGATCTTTGTGGGAGATGTTGAATATCTTTCACCATGATTAGAAGATCATATTCCGAGTTTCCAAAGACATTAAACTATTACGATGCTTGTGTGTGTGTTTTTGTTATGTACTAAGTATTCCGCAAAAGTAATGTAATGTTCATGTACGTCAAGCTTTGGGTCTCTACAACAACCATCCACAACAAATCCCATACATGTAGCCTAGTAGCAGGAAAACCACAACCCAAAAAGAAACCAATCAACCAAAAACTAGAAATCCCCGTTTGAATCAGCCACACCATGAACCCTATCCTCTACAACAGCACCTAGACTAATAACATGTGACTCTATCTGCATCACACTAGAAGCCCCTATAGAATCATCCCCACACACTAAAAACTAGCACCCTCTTCACACGATCCTTGCACTATAAACATCCCACACCCACCCAACACCATAATAGAAACAATAACCCCCACAAAAACCTTTCCTGCATGGCCCACACAAGATGAGAACCAGCCAAAAAATCCACTCTAAATTCCTATACCTTTCCAACAGATAAATCCAGCACCAAATACCCACAATGGACCCAAAGGCAGCACAACAATATAGGGTTTCCAGGTGGGGGAGGGGGCTTCTGTCCGGGTGGGGTGGTCCAAGGGGGTTTCTAGGAGGGAGGGGGGTTTTCCCGGAGGGAGGGTGTGTCCAGCAGGGGGGGTTTCCAGCAGGGGTGGTGCAAGAGGGATGTGTGCAGGAGGGCTGGTGTAGGAGGGCTGGTGTAGGAGGGCTAGTGTAGGAGGGTTGTGGGTATTGTATACCCGCTAAATGTATGGGGGATGGTGTAGGAGGGTTTTTTGTAAGAGGGCTGAGATGTTATGTCATCTGCCGAGTGTGTCTTGGCTCCTTTGAGGTAGGTCCCTCTGTCAGGAAGGGGGCTATCCAGTAGGGGTGGTGCTATCCTGACAGGGGGAGGGGTGTCTAGCAGGGGTGGTGCTGTCCAGGAAGGGGGGAGGGGTGTTCAGGAGGGGGGGTGCTGTCCAGGCAAGGGGGAGAGGTGTCCAGGAGGGAGGGGGCTGTACAGGAAAGGGGGGGTGTCCAGGCAGGGGGTAGGGGTGTACAGTAGGGGTGGTGATGTCTAGGCAGGGGGGAGATGTGTCCAAGAGAGAGGGAGGGGTGTTGTACAGACAATGGGGAGGGGTGTCCAGCATGAGTGGTGCTGTCCAGGCAGGGGGAGGGTTGTCCAAGAGGGAGGGGTGCTGTCTAGGCAGGGGGAGCGGTTTCCAGGAGGGACGGAGGGGGCTATCTAGGTAGGGGGTTCTGTCTAGGTAGGGGGGAGGGGTTTCCAGCAGGGGTGGTGATGGCCAAGCAGGGGGGAGAGGTGTCTAGGAGGGAAGGAGGGGGGTGCTGTCCAGGCAGGGAGAGAGGTGTCTAGGAGGGAGGGGGTGTTGTCCAGGCAAGGGGGAGAGGTGTCCACCAGAGAGGGAGGGGGTGCTGTCTAGGAAGGGGGTGTCCAGGGGGAGAGGTGTCCAAGAGGGGGGGGGGGTGCTGTCCAGGCAGGGGGAGAGGTGTCTAGGAGGGAGGGGTGCTGTCCAGGCAGGTGGGGGGGGGAGGTGTCTAGGAGGGCGGGGGGGGGGGGGGGGTGCTATAGTGGGGGGGATACCGCATTAGATTATTTATTCATTCCATTTAGAGTAACTTCTTAAAAACACATATTTATTGTTGTAATGACATCATATATCTCTTCATTCAACAATAATCAGTACATAACAATTTTTGGGAACCATAGTTCTATTCAGCTCCACTGTAACTTAAAAATCATTATGACTTGAACTTTGTACAACCACTCATCAATATCCCATGTTGGTATAACATGATTAAAATATTATTAAATTGGGCGGGGGGATCCAGATGGGGTTTTGTAGGGGAGGAGGGGGGGTTGTCTAGGGGAGGCCTTGCAGGGGGAGGGCTGTCCATGGGAGGCTTTGCAGGGGGGAGGGGTGCTGTCTAGGGGAGGCTTTGTAGGGGGAGGGGGTTGTAGGGGGTGGCTGTGTAGGGGAGAGGGTGGGGGCTATTTTTTGGGGGGGAGGGGGGCTATCCAGGAAGGGGGGCTGTCCAGGAAGGGATTTACAGGGGGGGGGCTTTCCAGGGGGAGGTGGCTGCAAGGGGTTGTCTACTGCATGGGGAGTGGGGGGGGGGCTGTCTAGGGGGGGCTTTACAGGGGGTGGGGGCTGCATGGGGGAGGGGGCTGCAAGGGGAGTGTGGGTGGGGGGGGGGGGTATTTTTTTATGTATTTTCAGACCCTATATCCATGGTTTTAAACCCTGGTTATTGGTTAATTTCCACGGTTTTTAACCATGGATATAGGTCTATTACCACAGTTTAAAACCGTGGCAATAAAGTGTGTATGTCCTCTTGTATAGCCATGGTTCTAAACCATGGCTATAGCTCTAGAGCCACAGTTTGGAACCGTGACTATAGGTCTAGGCCTATAGCCATGCCAAACTTAGCCACGACTCCTCAAACCATGGATATTACCTATCGCCAAGGTTTGAGGACCTATAGCCATGGTTTAAAACCATGGATATAGCCTGAATTTATAGTAGTGCATTCAGATCGGTGATGGTGAGCCTTTCCAACCTCAGGGTCGGGGCCGAAAGGCAATAAGGGCATCTCATGGTGGAGGGGTTGCTGTGGCGATGAGGCCCACTCTGATTGAGAGGGATGAAGTGGCTGTGGATCCTGCAGTGGTACCAGACTTGGTGGTCCTAGAAGAACATGGTTCTCTAGAGGGGAGGCCACCGAAAGGATTCTGTAGGATATCCACCCGGGCTCCGGGGAAGCGGATGCGGCATGTAGACATGCAGAAGAATGCTATATTCCTGGAGGCCTAGGACATCAGAGAAGTCAATTGGTAATTCCTCAGCCCATATGAGATGTGGAAATACTTGAATCATATTAGGATTTATTTTTTGGGGATATGCCCAATCCAGGTCGGCTTTACAGTATCTTAGGAGGAGGCGGAGCAATACCTGACCGAGCTGGAGGATTTTTTCCACTCTCAGGGTTCCCAGTGTCAAATGACAGACTGGGTGAAGGTGTTGTTGAATCAGGCAGCCCCTCCATAGTTGTTAGTTTCTGAAATTAGGGAGTTCTTTCCTTTTCTGGAGGAATCAGATGAGTACCCCTGGGGGGAGGACGCCGGTATAGGGAGCCCATTGGAGAAGGGAGAAGTTAATGATCAAGACTCGGACCTCGAAGAAATTGTGGAGGTCCTTGAGGTAAAATCCAAAGCCCCTTCATCAGGGTCTGCTTCCATGTCGTTGTGGACTCCTTACTAATATTTGAACTCTGTAGGAGGGTCTCATACACAGAAACCATTATTTCCCCTCAAAAGATGTAGATGCGGGACCTTCAGGATCAACACCTGCGGCTGCATTGATTACTATGCCCAGCAGGGCCAGGACACCTGAGGTTGCCTTTCCGAATCTTTGAGACCTTCCAACGTTATATGAGGGGCCACGCCTTGGGGGTCCCAATGGAGTCAACCTAAGAACAAGACCAGGAATTTGATCTCTCTATGTATCTTCTTACAAACTCATTATTGTCACCCATTGACCATGTCAACTAACGTCCATGCCCCTTTTTGGTGCGCATAGTTGTTCAAAAGGCATGGTCCACCATGGAAACGTTGTTCAGGGCTTCTGGAAGCGTCTTTCATAGAGTAATGCCAGTGATCATGGAGGCGGATATCCAGATCGACCAATCTGCAGTGCTCTCAATCATTGGTGGGACCGTCAGCAGGGCTTAGCCCGAGATTATTGAGGTGGGGTCTGATGACGAGGATCGATCAGACAGCCTGAGTCCCACCAAACCTGATCAAACACCATATGTGGACCCCACAAAGGAGTTCCTAGGGGAGTTCTATAAATATAATCCCACCAACTTCACTGACTGGGATGAGACGACCTCAGATAAAGAGGATAGAAAAATAGTCCATTTCCGATCATGGAATATAATCAAACACTTCATCGATGAAACAAACCAAATGCAATAGCTGGATGAGATGGATGGACTATGCTCGCAGCTACGTGAACTATGTGATGGGATAGTGGATACCCGGCATACCCACATGCTCGTCCAAGATCATATGGTGGAGAAGACTCGAGAGTATGATTGTGGCCTCGGTCTGGGTTGGCAGTGGAGGAAAGCAGTGAACATAAAGAGGCTCCAGGAGGCTGAAAATGATGTACATCAGCTGCGGAGTTGGACGAACGACCACTCAACCTCCCTCAACACACAATCTATGCTATTATTATTATTGAAGGACCAGCTGGCAGAGGCCTAAGAAGGCATGAATTGATCCTCTGAAGAAATGACCATCATCTATACCGGCGTGGAGGGGGCCCATATTGTGGCTGATGAGCTGTGACACATTTCTTCTGAGGAGGAGCGAGCGCTGAATAGGCGGCAGAAAATCCTAGATGCCACAAACCAGATGGTGGCAGAGCTAAAAGACTCTTTTGAAGGGGTCAACCCATCCATGGGAGGGGTCGATCCTAGGGTGTTGTAATGCATGTTACCTCTGAATGTACTTTCATTCTGGGATTTATTTTATTCCAAATGATGCATGAGTTCTGTTTTTTATGTTAGTTTATTGCATTCTTGGGACATTCGTGGAGCATCTAGAAATCATTCCCAAAGCTCACGTGGGTTAGGCCCAATATGAGAAACAATGGATGACCACCTTATTACTCCATTCAAACATGGGAATGTAAACCATGATTCAGGAATCCCGGGGTTTGAATTGATGATCTAAATTCCCAAGAGAAAAAGGGGAGAGGCTCGACTGGAGGAGGAAGACCCCAGAACAATCAATTTTCCATTCTCCCAAAGTGCTCTAGTGCATGAGTAGGGTAACATTGGGGCGTTGGAATTAAATCCAAACATAAGGGAGTGAAAAGTGTGAATCACGATACACCAGATTCAAAACACTGTGGGGGTGGCATGAAAATAACGGATAACTGTTGACCATTCTTGAAATGCAGTATCTGTATTGCATTAGCCTGAAATGGGGATAACAAATGAGGGCCAACCGCTGACCATGTTTGAAACCTGGGGCCTGACTAATAATGTACTCCAATGGTCTTATAGAACATTAGCCCAAGATAGCTAGTGAGACATATGCCGCGAATCCATACTGTCAGGGGGGTCCTTTTCGATGTGATATAGGATAGGGGTCAGAATAAGGGGCACACAATGCATGAAAGGTGGAGTGATGGTTTGTTAGAACAAAACACAATACTCTTGACATTACGACACATGGTGGAAACACATCATGTGGGCACAACCATATGATCATGGATCATTCATACTTCTAAACAGGACTTCTCTGGTGAGGAAGCTATTGCATCCCAATGTTTTTGTGGGGCATCCCGAACTTGTTCAGGGTAAAGCTGCAATTTCATTGTTCCCCAAAATAGTTTAGGTCAAGGGATCGAAAAAAAGGGGGCATAAGAATTATGATTCTTGGGGATAGACCTAAGGCATAACACATGGGTGTCTCTACGTATCTCATGATAATGAGAATCAATCCACACGTAGTTCTTGAACACAGCGTGGCCAGAGACCAATGCGGGTAGTGGGAATCCTTTCGAGCGAGGAAGCGGACACATCCCCTGATTATCATGGGACATCCTGAACTTGATCAGGGTAGAACTACAGTTTAATGTCACGCATCAATGGAATATGAACTCGTGTAGTTTAACGTCATATGGATGGATGAACTGTAGAAGGGGAGATCCCTAAAGAAGAGTACATGGTGCAATAGCTATAAAACCAATGAAAACAAAGGTTAGGCTGGTCCCAAAACAAAGTGTACAGGAGGTCCTACATATCCCATGTGGATGGGAATCAAACCATACATAGTTATAAGGAGTGGCACGGTAAGGTACCCGTTCCAGAGATAAAAAGATTGCATGGGTCCATCCCTTACACAAAAAAGAAGAAGAATTTAATGGGACTTGTTTGTTCTTTAGGGGAAATGGATATTTTTCTGTGAAGCGATGGACCTAGAGTAAAATCACATGCATCACCCCAAGAATAAATCCATATACATTCATTGAAAAATGGTATGGTATAAGACTGATAGAAAACATGATCTCCCCTCAAGTGAGGACATCACGATGTAGTTCTGTTTTTTATCATGCGGTCAGGATGATATTGTCGTAGTTTAGGGTCATGTGATGGGACCAGGCCATGAACTTTTAATGTCATGCAGGATAGACACAATAGTTTAAATTCATGTGGGACTAGGAATATGCAGGAGGGATGAGGTTCAAGAGGGAATGTGCACGGTGTGGTAAAGCATACCTGATGTGAATGAGGATGAGGTCCACATCACCTCATGTGTGATTCAAAGAATGGAACCTCAGGCCAAAAGGCCTGAAAAATATTAGAATATATGGGATAGGATAGGCTATCTCTCAGTTGAGCTAGTCCCGAAGATGAGATGTCTGGGTATTCCTAAGTATCCCATGAGAATGGGAATCAAGAAGTACGTATTTCTTGGAAGTGCCTTTTAATGTCATGCAAGAAAAAATATGGTTTAATTTCATGCAGGACAGTAGGTAGGAGGGACTATCTCCTAGAAGGGGGGAATACGTGGTGCGACTATTGAAATCCCGACATGAATGAGGGTAGGAAAGCACACACGCCATACCATGCATCCCTATAAGAGTTAGGGCCTAAAAGGTAGAATAGAAGACATAGATTAGTGGAACTAAGCTGGGCCTAGAGAGAAGAAGTCTGGGCATTCCTACATATCCCATGAGGATGGGAATCAAGATGTACGTAGTTCTTAAGAAAGAAAATATAAATAGATCTTATTTTAATGTCTTTAGATATTAGTCCAAAGAGAAGTGAATCTCTTCCAAATAGGCATAGAACTTGATCCAATCACTAATCCCCCGTAATTCAAGCTTAGTGTGGGAAAAAATGGCAGAAGTGGTCTTGGAAATACCTAGAATGTATGTAAGGGAGAAATTGGTGTGGAGCCCTGAAGCATGCATTACCACAGTTCAGTACTCCTACCATGAAAATTTGAACTAAGGGATAGTACCAAGAGTGCCAAAATTCCACTTTTGACATTATGAGGTGGAAAATTATGTGAATCATATGACCGATATTTTGGGCTTAATGGGGTTGGTGTGACGATGGAGGATAACCGCTAATCGTGTTCAAAATACAGTATCCATATTGTGTGACCTGAAATGGGAACAACAAATGAGCATCGACCACTGACCGTATTCGTAACACGGGACTTATTTCAATTTTTTGTTCAAAACCCTCAAGAACATTGGCCCGTAATGGTAGGAGGTCCCTATGGCTGAGTATCCGTGGCATTTGGGGGCCCCTTTAGATGTGAAAGATGATAAAATCCTTAATAAAGAGGAACATGAAGCCTGGAAGGTGGGTGGGAACATGTCCCGTTAAAATCTGACACTCTAGGCACTTAACCAGAGTAATCTTGGGCACATTGGTGAATCACTATAGAGGTTCGAGGGGCTTAACTTGATAGTAGCCAATTTGAAAAAATGAGTATAGAAAAATAAGATGGAGAACTATCAGGAGAAAGGGGTACATGGTGTGGTTGTTACGTACCCAATGTGAATGATGAAATAAGCCCATACCACACCATACACCCCTATCATGGAAAAATTCAGGCCAAGGGGCCTAGATAACAGGGATATCTCTAAGAGATGGGGCTGGGTCAACATAGGAAATGTCCAGGCGTTCCATCATTTCCCATGTGGATGGGAATCAAGCCATATGTGGTTCCCAAAAGCCATACAGTTTTAACGTCGTGTGGTGAGGATGTAGATAAGGGTGAGATACCACAATGTGGGTTGTGTATGGCATGATGAGTAACCCGACATGACTGAGGACATAATCTCATACCACACCATACAACCCTAATTGAGAGCTTGGGCCAGGGGCCTGAGATTGGGCCATGGACAGAATGTCACAACCAGATTGCAGTTTAACATATTTTAGTGAGTATTATAGTGATATTATTTTAAATTCATAGAGCTTGGACTATAGACGCCTCGTTTTCAAAACGACAATGATGATAGAGGGCAACTGTTGACAAGATTCACAACACAGCATCCCTCTTTGCGAAACCGGAGGCTGGGGAAAAAAATTAAGCGTCAACCTCTGAACTCAATCACCACATGGGGCTTGTATCAATTTATTGTTCAAAACCCTCGAGGACATTAGATTGTAATGGTAGGAGGGCCCTTAATCCAAGCACCTATACTGTTTGGGGGTCCCTTGGGATGTGAAAAACAACGGGAACCCAAATGACGGGGCTCGAAAAGCACGGTGAGGCTTGCACTTGCGGAAATGGATATAAGCAAAAGAAGAATGTCTCATAGGGATATGTGGGGCATGGAAAAATAGCCTGACATGAGTGGGGATGTAAGCTCATGCCATAGCGCTCAGTCCCAAAAGAGCACTCTAGCTGAGGGGCTTAAAGGGTCGAGGGACCTGAGGCCGTTTGTCCCGACCGACTACACCTATATGACCTTTTGTGAGGTTACCGCCTCATTGCAACTCCTAAGCTCACGTGAGCAGTGCTCGATGTGGGAAACAGGGAGTTGGATTCAGATTTCCGCATAATATAAGGGTATGATAGCTGGCATCAACCAAAGGTAATTGCAACTCAATGATATAATGGCCCGAATGAACCACCAAACTCAATGTTTGGGACCTACAGGGGTGGTGACAATGATAAAGGATAACTGCTGACTTGAAATGGGAACACAAATGAGCATCGACCACTGACCATATTAACAATGCAGGACCTGTATCAATTTTTTGCTAAAAATCCCTAAGGGCATTGTCCAGAAGTTGTAGGAGAGCCCTTATGCTGAGAATCCATTCCAGTTAGGGGTCATTTTGGATGTGAAATATGATGAAGTTCCAATCAAAGGAGTGTGTGAAGTATAGTTGTGCCCAAGCATTTTAACGTCAAGAAGGGAGGTGAAAGTGATGACATCCCCGGGGAGCAGGATGTATGACGGGATCGAGATGAGCTTAACGTGAATTGGTGAAAAAGAATGTACCATGCCATGTGTCCCAACCTGAGTGGAGATTCTGAAGTTTGGGCTGGGCCAATAGACGAAATGTCTGGGCATTCCTACGTATCTCATGAGGATGGGAATCAATCCATATGTAGTTCATAAAGGCCATGCAGTTTAATGCCATGCAGTGAAGATGTGGGAGACTAGAAGAACAAGGAGGGAGCATAGGGTGTAATTATCATAATCCTGACATGAACGGGGCCAAAGAAGCCTTCACTATGGCATGTAAGGATCCTCGAAGAGGTCTACCCCTAGGGGGAATAATCAGAGAAACGATTTTGGGGGTTGGACTCAAGAAAAAACGTCTGAGCATTCCTATGTATCCCTTGTGGAAGGGAATCAAGCTGTACATAGTTCTACAGGTGTAATTTAACGTCTTGTAGGATGAAAAACAATTTAATGTCATGTGGAATGTTTTAAAATTTAAGGCCATGTAGGACCAAACAGTTTAGGGTAGTGTGGGACCATAAAGTTTAAGGTTATGCCGGACCTGCTGGCTCTAGAAAAGTATTTATTGATGAACTTGGCATTGATAGGGGGAGTTATATGCTCACCATACATGGTAATTAGTGAGTATGCGCCATTGGAGTAAACCTTGTGAACAACGAAAGGTCCTTTCCATTTGGTCTCCAACTTGGGTAGTTTCTTACCAGTTATCATTGGTGTCTTGAAGGCCAATACGAAATCACCTTGTAGGAAAGAGCACATTTGAATCTTCTTTTTGAAGGCTCTAACTATATTATTTTTATGCCTTTCAATGTTGTGCAGGGCACAAAGCCTATTCTCATCAAGTGATTCCAATTCAGCCAGACGGATTTCAACTACCTTATCCGGCACCTTCTGGTCGTAGAACACTATGCGTAATGAAGGAAACTGAATCTAAATGGTCAGGATGACCTCAGTTCCAAACCCCAGGGAATATGGGGTCACCTGGGTGGAATTACAAGTAAATGTCCCATAATACTAGACGACATTGGGGAGCTTTTCCAGCCAACTCTTCTTGTTCTGACAAACCATTTTATGAATAATGTTAGAGACGTTCTTGTTGAATGCCTAGATCTATCCATTTTCTTGCATATGGTAGCGGGAGGTATGGTTAGAATAAATGTTTTACTTTGCATACAATTTCATCAGCTCAGCTGCTTAGAAGTTGGTGCCGTTAACGGTGAGGATGGCGTGAAGGACTCTAAATCGGTAGATGATGTTGGAGCTCAAAAAGATGACGATTGAATGGGTCTTGACCTTTTTGAGTGGAACTACCTCGACCCACATGGAGAAGATATTTTTGGTAGTCAGGATGAACATAGACTAGTGATCTATTACCAGTTGATAGGGTCCCACAACATAGAGTCCCCAAACCGAAAATGGCCAAGAGTAATTGGTGGAGTAGAGAGGTTCTGGCAGCCGATGCATGAAGTTAGCAAGAATCTGGCACGCATGGAATATTTTGGTGAACTTGATGTAGTCATGGATCATGGAGGGCCATAAGTACCCCAATCTATGGATCTGATGAGGCAAATCTGGCCCAGTCTGGTGGGCGCCGCAGGAACCGGCATGAACCTTCTGCATGACCTAAAAAATCTCAACTCCTTGGATGCAATAGAGGATAATACCATCAAACTCGCACTTGTAGAAGATATTTTCAAAGTTGTGACCACTTTTGAGGGTAAAATATAACATGCGACTTCGGATTCGATCGCACTTGGTACGATCTGACTGGAGATTACCATGTTAGAGTTATTCAACCAAGGGTATCCTCCAATCGGGAGTTACACCAATCACTATGTCTGGGGGACCTGGGGGTCCTAACGTGGAGGTGTCGGTGGTAAGGGGTCTTACTTGTGGGATGTCATCATTATATGGAGATATGGAAGATATGACTCTCCAGTGTGCCACGTGGATAATCTGATCATCCTGCTCGGGCTCTGCAAGTGATGCATCTTTGCTGGCCAAGGCGTTTTCACTACCATTCTGTGACCAAGGGACATGGGTAACCTTCGGTTGAGAAGGGAACTGGGCCATTAGCTAGAGAGTGCACTCCAATAATGGTATGAGATCTGTATTTCGGAAGATACAGTTACCATTGATTTGCTTGATGACTAGTTTAGAGTCCCCTTTCACATGAAAATGGGGCATGTCGATCTCGAGGGCGAGCTCCAGGCCAGTAATGAGAGCTTGATACTCTGCCTCATTGTTGCTGCAGCCTTCTGACAGTAGGAATGAGTATGGCAGAATGGCTAGTGTCGGGGTAATGAAGATGATACCTAGGCCTACTCTCTTATGTTTGGGGTCATTGAGCCTTCTGCCGGTGGGGCTTCGAGAAGCACCATCTAAGTTCATTTTCCAACACGGGATGTCATGATCTACCAAGTGGATCACCCCATCGAGAAAAACAAGGTCCACAGACTGGTCCGAAAGGGTTGGATGGGCAGCTAGAAAATCATACAATGCCTTCCCATTAATAGTCTTCTGAGGGACATACCTGATATCTAACAGCTATAGGATTACTACCCACTGAGCTAGATGGCCTATCAGCATGGGAAGGCTCAGGATGTACTTCAGTTGATCTACTCAAGACTCTAGTTTTACCTCATAGTGCTGCAAGTAATGTCGTTGTTTTTGTACCGTGAATACGGGAACAAGGTAGCTTTTCTTGATAGTGGAGTACTTGGTTTTGGTATCGAGGAGCATGCAGCTAAGGTAGTAAATGTTGTTCTCTGTTCCCTTATTTTTCTTTTGGGCGTGGAGTGTGCCGAGAGATCATTCCAGGGTGGTCACAAAAAGGACCACCGGCTTTCCGACAATGGGTGGCATTATGACCGGATGCTAGACCAGATACTGATTGATCTCCTCTAATGCATCATGACATTCTTCATACCACTCATTGAGCACTCCTTTCTTCATTATCTGAGAAAAGGGATTACAATTGCCACCCAGATTCGCGATTAATCGGCATATGTAGGCTAAGTGGACTTAGAAACCTCGAAGCTCTCAAATTTTTCTTGAGGGAGGCATATGGCTAATGTCCTTGATTTTCTCTAGGTCGATCTTGATGCCCCTGTATCTGACAAAGAATCTTAGAAACTTTCGGGAGGTGACCCCAAAGGCACACTTCAATGGGTTCATCTTCAGGTGACAGGAACAGAGTAAGCCGAACAATTTCTCAAGATCCTTGAGATGATCCTAGCACTGGAAAGATTTGACCACCAGATCATCCACATAACATTCCACCAATTTCCCGATGATCCGTTTAAATAGGTGATGCATGGATCACTGATAGGTGGCACCTGCATTCTTTAAACTGAAGGGCATGACTAGGTAACAGAAAGTACCTGGTGGCGCTCTGAAGTCTGTAGATTCTTCATCATTGGGGGACATGTAGATCTGGTTATACCTGGAGTACCCATCCATGAAGGAGAGGGCTTGGAACCTAGCTGTGGCATCGATCAATAATTACGTCATGGGGAGGGGAAAATCATCCTTCGAATAGTGATGGTTGAGATCCCATAAGTCGATGCAGACTCTGATTTATCAGTTCTTATTCTTGACAAGTACGATGATGGGAAAACATTTGGGGTACTGGACCTCTTTAACGAAATTGGACTTGATGAACTTTTCAACTTCATCCTGAACCATGGAACCATGAGAAGTGTGCTTCTTTCTGGGAGGCTGCTTGAACCTGCAATGATTTGCCGGAAGATCGAGGCAGTGGACGACTACCTGGTGATCTAGTCCTAGAATATCTTCTTAACCCAATCCAAACACATCACAATTGTATTTAAGGAATTCTATGTACCGTTGTTTCTCCTCAGGGGCATGGTGGCACTGATCAACATGGGTCTCGGGTCTGCCTTGTTACCGAGGTTCACCTATAACAATTTGTCAACTGGGGTGGAGACGCCCACTTCAAGGGCAGGAGGAGAATCCTCTAGACTCTCTTATCCACTTATGAAGGAGGGATCCTTAGTAGAGGGAGTTGATTCTGAGTCAACAGATCCTAATGGGAGGCTTGTACCAGCCTAAGCAGCAATGGATACTGTATCGGGGGACTCTTGTGCTGCCGTAACCATATAGATGAAGGCTGTCAATCCAATTCCATATGGTCTTTGGCCTAAGGGGCCACACTTGATGATCTCAAAGTAGTAATGGTGCATTGGCTTTAGCCGGTTGATTCCAGCCCAATGAAACAAGCAAGTATGATGTATTGTCGTTGCCATGGGGAGGACATTCTGATACCTTATGGGAGTAGGAGGCTCCGGGATCACTGGAGCCTAATTTGTATAGAAGTAGGAGGTGATCTTATGGAATCTCTTAGACTTGGTAATGTGTTTCCACTTGTTCTAGAAACAACAAATAATTATACTAGTTCTGGGGTAGTAGTCTCCAATTGGTGGATTGGGAAGACATAGGCATCATCTAGGACTGCCCATGGGTCTGTTGCAACCACAACGGGCTCAACTTCATTAGCATAAATCTATTTGTCTTTTCTCTAGTAGTAGTCAGCTTCTAGATAGTGGTATTCAAAAGAGGAAAAGTAGGACGCATCACCTTAGAGTATGCCTACTGAACCATTGAGGGAGTACTTGAGGCACTGGTGATACGATGAGGGAATCACTACATACAGGTGGATCCATGGCCTTCCCAACAATGCATTGTACGCGGTGACTTGAGAGACAACCATGAACTCAGTGCTGGAAACTAGACCATCGAACTGGGACTTCAAACAGATATTATCATCCGATGTATATTCTGTCTTGTCATAAACTTGGATTTTCATTTCATAGGGATTTAAGTCATACTCGTATAACCCCAGTTTCTGAAATGTCTGTGTTGGGATAAGGTTGATCCCAGAGCCTGTGTCGACAAGGTAGCAGCAAACATCCAAGCCATTGAACTAGCCGATGATATATAGTGGGTTAATATGACCCTATATCGGAGAACCTTCATCTTCCTCGGAGAATGAAATAATGTCCTGACATTCATCATTCTCTACTGCCACAGCATGAAGGGCCTCTTTAGCTGCTACCTCCATCTCCAACTGGAGGCGGATCCTTAAAGACACGGTGAGGGCTTCCCGCATTTATTCTAAATAGAGAAGAGCCTGAAGGATGGAAATCCTCACTGGGATGCTGGAGAGATTTCTAAGAACATCATACTTCTGTGCCAGGAATGAACTTAGGCTTACAAGAGGTCAGACTATGACAGGAGGTATGGCGGGCCCTGCCATCTAGACCGATAGCTAGCTGGTGCTGAGAATATCCCACTTCTCACTAGTCGAAGCATGTGGAGCGACTACCGGATAGATTCTAGTTGACTGAGACCAGTTCTTGGGAGAGTATGGTCGGTCACAGTGCGATCTATGTGACTCTGCTTGGTCAATACTACAAACGGTGGTGGAGGTAAACCTGATGACACCAGATGAGAGGGCTGCACTTGCTGATCTCTGCACTGAGTATGCTTCCTGGTTTTAGTAACTTATATGTCCTTTCTTGAATAACTGACCAAAGCACTCCAATGACCCATATAGCCACGACTTCGTCAGTGCTGACAATGACTGGGGACGTTGGGAGGGTCTGCCTGGCAGTCTTCATCATCAAGAATCGTGTCGGGGTTTACCAGCTCTATGATATTAACTGAAGTGTACCCTTGAATATCACTTGAAGAGTCATCCACTACCAAGTGGATTTTGGGAGGAATCTCCATCTCTGTGGTAATGAAGTCACCGAGAGTATTGGATGACGATGGCATCAGCGGGGGACATTGTATTCCCTTGAGACATCGACACATGCTCTTCTAGAAAGAGGATGGTTGAGATGATGATGGATAGGTAGTAGCTGTGTATTCTGATGGTTCTGACCGATCTAGGCATGAACGGATGAAACCATGGGCATGGGTGACTGTTTTGTGAGAAATCCAATCGTCATACTTTTGGGACCCACGGTTAAAAATCTGCGGCCACACGCCCTCGCTATCACTACAGTTGTCTGGCCTCACGAAGATTCACACCACCTGTGTCGGGGCTGGGCCTAACCAGACTATGTAGTTATCCAACTGGTCTAGGAGCTAGTATTTGAACACATAACAATTTTTTAGAGTGTTCCCTAGGATCTAGTGATAAGTGCAGTAGTTAGGGTGATCGGTTATGTTCACCTTTTCTGGCCTTCTGCACTCAGACAAACGTACGATCCCCTTCTCTAAGGTGCTGTGGAAGTAACCGGGGACCTGAGCCTCGATGAATGAGTAGGTCTAGTTTCTCTTATATGGGAAGGGTCACTTAGAGGTTGACCCTGATGAGGATTTGGATGATAATGTTGAGGTGGTGGATCCTGGTTATCTTTCCTAGGCGGGGGTGGTGCATTACGCGGTGGAACCGGCTGATTCTGATGTGGGTGGTACTAGGCCGAACGCTGCGCCTGAGGTGGAGGACCTCTGCGAGGCTGTGGAGCTTGCTCCACTGGTAACAATTGTAGTTTCCTGGGTGCTCTATTTGGTCCACTAAGGGGGGTTCGTCTCTAGAGTCCCTCCTCAAGGGAATTACGAGAGGCAACTGAAGTTTCTGGCTAGCCTACTATAGGGATTCCTCTAGGCACTGGGCCTTATCAGAGAAGTCTTAGAATTCTCCAGGGTAGTTCTAGGTGATCAGAGAGGGAATCAGTTCCGTCTTAACATTTCTCAGACACATCGTCAGTAGTTTCTTCTAAGTCAATGGCATGTCAAGAGAGTATGTGAGCCCTTTAAATCGGGCGATAAAGTCTGCGACATGCTCATCATGTATCTGTTTTCACTTGAACAGGTCTATGATGCTTGTCTTCCATGTGGTGGAGCTGAACTGGTACAGAAATTGTCTGCGGAGATCTTCTCATCCCATTATTGACCCAATGGGGAGTTGGCTATACCAAATGAATGAAGGCCCTTCCAATTTCTATACAAAACACTGAATTGTGGACACCTATTTCTGTGCTGGAGATCGCAACATAGGTCCACACATTGAAGTGAAGTGGGCTAGATGTTTTGTGGGGTCACTCGTCCCCTTGAAGGGGGAAAAGGTGGGATTCCCAAAACCCGGGGGTGATGTTTTATTTTCCACCCTAAAGGTGGGAAATGAGTTCCGCCATTGGATCATTGGGCGGGGGTCCCTGTCTTTATGGGGATCCATGACAATCAATGTGTTGGCAGGTTCTTCAATATGATAAGGCAGCCCAGCGGCTCGTGGAGCGGTTGGAGGAGTTTCCTTCTGAGGAACTAGGGGAACCTGAGCTCGGTTCCGAGGGTTATCGCACCATCCAGAAGGATTTGAAAATAAGTACCATTCCCTCTTGCCTTATGTCACAGCCTCTACCTTGTATACGTGGGTAGGATGTTCAGGGTCACCTAGAGGTAACTCACTAGGGGTGAGTTGTGTTTGCCCCTACTATATTGGCCACAGATCTCCATAATCTGTCCATTGTTCTGTAGCATGTTCATTCAGGAGGTCGTCAACCAAATTTTTTGTTCAGCAAGTTGCTGATGTAACATGGCCTTTTCAGGGTCTTCCTCCGTCTTCTGTACTCAGGTAGATGGGTTAGAATTTTTGGTGGCTCCGAGGTGCTCCTTACACTTACTGAGATTCCGTCTAAGGATTTACACATCAGTGGGTGTAGGGAGACCGATCATATTTCTTTGATGGTGATTAACCCTTCCTGATGGGTCCAAAAGTGGTGGCAGACCCTCAGGGGTGGAGGTCTCCATCAAGAAGCTCTAGCTCATTCTTCCCTTCCAATAGGCTAACCACATTGACCATGACTCTACATGGGGGCATGTCCTCGATATCAGCTGGCAGTTTAGGCTACCACCAGATAGGGCTGAAGAGGAGGGCATCGTACTACCCCCAACTATATATCTACATGTGGGGGGAAGCCTCCTTGAAAATCTTGTGGAGTAACTTGAAACTCTGAACACATTGTTGTTGTAGGGCCCTTCGGCGGCCTGGTGACTCAGGGTGCTAGACCATAGGGAGTGCAGAAAGATCAATTAGATGAAATTTTTTACTGATATCCTCAAAATGTTATTGGAAATTGGGATAAGATACTGGATGATGATGAAGGCGAATGTACATTTCCCAGAGGGTTTTATGGAAACAATCAACTTCCTCTAGGGTGAGGGATTCGGGCACACATAAATTTGGCAGTGCAAACGGCCAAAACTTCTTAGGGAAGTGGTCCACTGTGAGGATATCCCATAAGCTCCTGGGCTCAGATTCAGGTTCTGGACCTTCATTTCCCCACTCATCAACTGGAGGTGGCTGAGGTACTAGTAACAGTACTAAGGAATACTGCTGGGACGACAGGATGGCCAGTGGAAAATATGGAGAATGGGCTGATAGGCTGCCGAATCTCAGGTTATCCTCTAAAGAGTGCAGTGACCTGGCAGCCATGTCGAAGTAAGACGGACTGATGGTTGCATTTCCTGGTGTAGGGACTGGTACTAATGGCGATGGGCCACAATGCTTCTCGTCCACCATTGGTCCCCAAAATATCTTTTCGTGATCTCTAGTCATGGTAGAGAGTGCTTCTGGTGACGATGGTGGTGATTGCACGACCGTAACCTGTGTGGTGGAAAAATGTTTTTCCTCCCCAATATACCTACGGAGGGAGGTGGGAATTCGGTAGACTTCACACTCTGGGAGTTTGAGGTTGATGCACCTCGTTCCTACCTCGGCCCTTGACATAGAAGATGGAGGGGGGTGGGGGGATCCAATGATGAGTTATACTCTGCTTCAGAATCTGAGAAGCGAACTGGTTTGATCTCTATATGAACCTTCCCAAAATTCTTCTTATAGCGGTGATGACCCACCTTTCATCCCCTGGATGGTTCTTCGAGAGTGGGTTTATTTCTGACATGAGGAGGTCCTTCGTCCATACCAGTGCTGGGGCATAGAGGACTTCCTCCAGAGTGGGCCGGGGCATGAGGGGCACTAGGACAGATATCAAAGGGGACATAGGGAGGACCTCCGTGGGTATTTTTAGAGTGGGTAAAACCTCAGCTGGATCTGGTAGGAGCATGGGGAGGACCTCTATGTTTGTTTCCCCTGTGGACATCAGTACGAGGAGGGTCCTTGTATTGGTCAAGCTGAACATGGGTAGGGCCTCCGTGCTGGGAAAAGGTGAAGCGAAGTTGGCCTTCGCTCCTCTAATTGTTTAGGTGAGGAGGACCATTGCCAGTTTCTTTAAGGACATGGGGAGGGCCCCCACATTAGAGCATGACCATATGTGAAACATCTCAACACCGGTGGTCCGTGGGAGGATGAATGACTCCATACCCAATGTAATGATACGAAGAAAGACTCTCGTATTGAGCGTCATCACTGCAGGGAGGGACCTCATTTGGATTGAAGGTGGCATGGGGAGGACCTCCATGCTATTCCTGGAAGCAGGGAAGACCCGCATTCTCCATGGTAGTGGTACGGGGAGGACCTCCGTACAGGGTGGCATTGTTGCGGGTTAGTCCGCAGTGGCCACTGTCTGTGTTGATGAAAAAGAGAGTCGACTCAGACTGCTTGTGGGGAGGTTAAGGCCTTGATCCAAGTCAGGAATATGAATTCCCCTACATAGCATCTACAAGGACCTGGTGGTATGCTTTGGGGGTTGATCGAGCCATAGTAGCCGATAACGTTGACGCCCCTTAGCGGGCATTCTCTTTAGCTTGTGCCCGACGCTGGCATCGGGTCAGACAGACCGAAGTCGATGGTGTTGGTACATGTCTAGCCAGCCCTTCGGCTGGTAAGCCTGGGCAGCGGTGTTGACATGGCCTGGTGGGAGCCCTCACTGGGAGCCCCTGGAATGGGATCCTGGCTGGGCTGATCCAGAAATCCCCTTCTTTGTCAGCATTGGGCAGGGAGTTGTTGATGTGTTCTATGGACAAGCTCCCGAAACGATTGTACATTAGAGTGGGGAATAGTGTCTCACTGTGTGGCCCTTGGGGGTGGCAGTGGCGATGAGGCGCAGATGCCTCTAGATCCTGGTGGGCCATATCATGGGCCGGGATAATCCCATCCTCCTCGTATCGGTGTATGATGTCATTGATCACCCTCTGCTGAATGAATTCAGAGGGTGAGATGGTGCATGGGCACCTAGTAGCCATGGTGGTGGAAGTCATCGTAGAAACATCAGAGCCACGTGGTATTTCCACATTGGCGTTTCCCCTCCCCCTACGTTGGTGGGTGGGTGGTGATCGGTTTCCTAGTGCTGCAGCTTGGTTCCAGAAAAGGAGGGAGAATGAACCATTAGCACTTAAATAAACAAACCAATGTCCTGTTCCCCAGCGCCATTACTTCATCCATGGCTTTTGAGAGGGATGCACACTAACAATGGCACAGACTGAGATTCCCAACGTTTTGAATGCCTCAACTTCTAGTGAGTTTCACGCCAGGCTCTCTATTTTCTTGGTGGGACCTAGTGCTGGATAACTGGATCTGGTGACACTCTAGTCCACTGATGTCTCGAATTCTACTAATCCCCAAATTGTAGAGAAGTCTTCATGTCTGGTTCACCATTTCTGTTTCTGATGCTTTCACTGGGGTGCATGCGTCCATTTGTAGAGGATAACAACACTATTTTTTGCCCCGCATTCCAGATTTCCATTGGCGGGAAACATCTGTCGCTTGTTCAGTGACGTTTTCTCCTTGATCGAAATAGGATGATGGGATATCAGTTCTTCCTTTCATGGATTTCTCCTTGAAACTTTTCACCTAGTCCAGGTCTCCCTTATAGATTTATGACATGTTTTTTGAAACTCTTACTAGCTTCATATCTTCATAGACACTAGTTAATTACACTTCTTCGGTTGGGACATTCCAAGGGGTCTGCTCAGGGCAGAAACCTTGGGTCGGGGGAGTAGTCACGTTGGACATCACTGGCATGTATGGACGCTGGAACCCTAGCGTGTTTGGGTTTCTTCCACTTATTATAGGTATTCTTGAGGGAATGGATTCCTGAGGCATCCCACGTTAAATGTGGGGAATCATATGCCATAGGAATGTATCTGAGGTTTTCCTAAGATAATTATGTTTAACACAGGGTATGCCACATATTTAACGTCTAGCGGAGACAGATCGGATCAATCAGAACAATGACTAGAGCGTATCAGGTGAGGCGACCCCTAAAGGGAACACTGATGTTGGGGCTAACGCATGGTTAGATTCCCGATTCTTGTTAAAGTGAATGGGGAATGGGGTGGCATGATCTCACAGGGATGTGGTGGCTGGGGTAAGAACCAAAATGGATGATGAATGGTTAAGTGAAGTGGGTGGATAATGATATGGAGTTGACTCGAGGATGATGGTGATGTTGGTGTTGAGTCTCGAAGAGGCCTCGTATGTATCCCTATGGTAGGGAATCAAAGTCCTCATAGTTCACCTAATGATGGATTCCCATCAAATGGGGTCGAAAATGGCTTACCGCTAGATGGGGTCACAATGGCATACTACTGGATCGGGTCACAACGGCTTACCACTGGAAGGGGTCACAACGGCCTACCTCTAGGTAGGGTTGAACCTCAGGGAGGCTTCCTACGTACCTTGCCTTGGAGAGGATCAAATTCCACTTAGTTCGGGATGGTTTGGGCGAATCAACGTGAAGGGGGTCAGAGAGACCAGGTTTTGGGCATGATCCTCAGGGAGGCAACCTATGCAACTTGCCTTGGTAAGGATCAAAGACCACGTAGTTTGGGATGGTTTGGGAAAACCGATGTGAAGGGGTCGGAGCAACTAGAAGTTGGGCTTGAACCTCAGGGAGGCTTCTTATGTACCTTTCAATGGCAAGGATCAAAGTCCTCGTAGTTCAGATGGTTCTGGTGAGCCGATGTGAAGACAGTCGAGACCATGGGTTGGTGCGCTTAAACCTCAGGGAGGCTTCCTACATACCATACCTTGGCAAGGAGCAAAGACCACATAGTTCAAGTGGGAGTTTGGGGCTTACACTCTAGGCTTCCCAGAAAGGATGTCATGGTCAATGCTTTCTCTAAGACCATGTGAGTCATGCTCGATGTGAGTAACAAGAGGTAGAAAAGACTAGATGATCACGTTGTGAAAGGTGCATCTGTGGGATGTAGAGTGGGGCTGATGCACAGGCAGTGGCCCAAAAAGGAAACAAGGTATTTCGTGTGGTCCACATCCCAAAGAGGAAACAAGGGCTTAAACATGGTTAATAGGTCATGGAGGTGGATATTGAGGCTTACTCCATGATAGAGTCCTAAGTGGGGACAAATCCCAGCGGGAGAGGGACTTGGAACCTAGGAAGAGAGTAGGAGTAGGGGTGCTTCCTCTTACAAGAAAGTCTAGGGGATTACACCACGTTAGTTTCCTTTTCTATGTGGAAGGACATCGCTCCGATAAAGAGGATGTCATTCTGTGTGAGGAATGATCTCACTTCCATGGAGACCATTGGGCGTAGAGAATGTTCGAGATAGGGCACCCTGCGTGCACGACATAGGCTGATGTCACAGTTTAACGTCATGTGATGAGGACGATGGTGCTTGGAAGTTTAACGTCCTTCAGCTCATACGAAGTGGGTGCACTCCATACCCCTATTACTTACATAACCAATACCCTCCCACCCTTGACGAAAGGAAGGAATCAACAATTCTGTGATTAGGGGGTGTCGTGGAGTGATCCACTGAGGGGTCCACATTAGCCTGGCTATGCGAAGAAGCAATAGTCGCTAGCATGCCTACGCGAAGAAGCATGAGGTGAAGCAACACAATGTGAAGCACTGCACAAAGGGACATTGAATTTACTTCGTGCAAACTCAGAGGGTTGCATGGGAAAAGGAGTTTAAGGGAAAAAGAGTTCATAGGTTGATGCCTTGTAAAGCTATGGTGTTCCATGTAGTGGAGGGGCTTCATGAAGGGGCATTATTTGTGAAGCAAAGTGTCCTATCCTAGGTATAGGGAACGGGTGCATATAGGAGGAACTTCACGAAGTGGAAAGGCATTCACGACGCAATGCCTCATGAAGAAAGGGTGCCTCATGAAGAAAGTTTTTGTGAAGAAATGTGATTCACAAAGCACAGTGACCCTAGCTTAGCATGTTGGTCATTTGTGAATGGAGGGTGTTTCATGAATCATAAATGCTCCACAACGACCTGAGTCCCCGTGGGGATCCCCTTACTTCATGAAGGCCCGTGGGATTCCTGGAAGGCGTCCCTCTCGGAAGAGGGGTTGAATTAGAGAAAAGTGGGAGGCACTTCGCAATGAAATAGTACCTTGAGAAGCCCATGTTTCACAGATCAAGAAGTGCTTGCGATTTGAGAACTCATAAGGTGAATGGTAGGATGATTTTTCCTTTTGGATCAAGGGGAGCCCTATATTTACAGGCAAGAGGCGCCACAAAGCAGAGATCTCTTGGTGCGAAGACAGAGTTTTCTCAACAGCAGGTCACGAACATTAAATCGGCTCATGGATGATTCCACATCCTTACTCCACGGTGGGCTCGCGAATGTCAAATTCATGTGTGGAGCATCCCGCATCCTTGCTCCGCAGTTGGGTTGCGAAGGTCAAAGGGGATCATGGGGCGTCCCACCTCTAGGCTCCACGATGGGCTCGCGAACGTCAAAGGGGTCTACGGGGCGTACCGCCTCCTTGATCTGTGGCAAGCATGGGGCCATGGGGCTCCATGAAACGTCTTCGCAAGGTATCCCTGAATACTTTCTCTTATTCTTATTCTTGTCAACTTTTCACACCAACACCCTCCACATCAATAATAACCCTCAATCGTCAAGTCAATGATGAATAATGGTCTAGAAGTAGACGACACCAACAAACTTATTCACCCATTTCAAGAGATTATCCCCAAAATGAAATCACCAATCCCTCCCATATTGTAGGGAGGTCGACACATAGGCCACCTATGGACTTATCCCAAAGACACAGGGGTCTTTCCAACAATCATTGCCGCCAAAACCGCTTGGTAGAAAAACCTCAACATGAAAAGGTTGTTATCTTTGGTTGTCTGTATGAGGTACCCTAGACCTGGGCATGAAAGATGAACCTTTTATGAAATCATTCAGATAATAGAATGTATTTTACTACCTTTTATCACTTCAGGGAAGTCCACTAACCTAGTTTGGTGGAAAAACCTGACCAGGCACGTACACCCATCCACCATAATTCCACCATCCAACAGACTCGTCTGGTGGTACTCAACCAATCACACCATCCAAATCTGGTGGATTTCCATCAGTAGGAACATATTCTTATTTAAAATCTATCATCTAGTTAGTAGACTCATTGAGATGCATTCAAAGAATCCCACTAATGAAATACAATGGAAATTTTCAAGTAGGAACATACACCCGCCTACACCCACCGAGCATGCCAGAAGTCTCATCTAGAAGAACTCAAAGAATTCTACTGACCATGGTTGGCAGAAAATATCCTGCAAGAATATACACCTTCGAGCATCCCTCAAGACTGCCAACAGTCTCATTTGGAAGCACCCGAATAAGTTAGTCGAAAAGCTTCAATGGAAAACCCGGGGTAGACCCAACTCTCTGCCACCATAAATGAGTATTTTTAGTATCCGTTAATAAGAAAGGGATGATATGAGAAAGTACATACACCTACTCTGGATATGGAATGGAAGTATATTCTTGTTTCGACTACTGAAGTCACCAAGAACATTTTGGAAATGTTTAAAGGGCAGACACAAATTCCTTCCCATATCCTAGAAGATTTCCAGAATATCATAAAGATAACTTCAACAGTACCAGAGGGAAGAATACATAATTCTATCCCCATACCTGGGATGACACATCAACATGCCATCCCAAAGCAGATACACACCTATGTTCTAGTCTTGGAGGGTTATGGGGTAAACTCTCGAATATCATAAAAAAAACTAGATTGGGCACTAACACTCCTTCTAATTGGGGATAATCACCCTATTCTGATGGCCCCTCCAAGTCAGGAACATACATCTACCCATGATAAACACTTCTCCTAGAAAGTTTCCACATCTACATGTAATAAGGAATATAAGAATAAGTCTCACCAAGCACAATTAGAGAATTAAGACTTTATTTTTGATATGGTTCCTCTAAATGATGGAGTTATTGAAGCCCTCATACATTTATCTATTTCATCTCTAGATCCTACCCTCTCATTACCATATTATGGGAGTAGTAGCGATAATTATTAATTTACTTATCTAACACTTTATCATGAAGTCTTTCTTTATGACAATTCAGTCAATATTGAGAGTCTATCACTATATGAGAGCTAGGTAAACCCCTTATGTGAAAAAAAGATCAAGGATAAATATAATTTATCCTTTACTGTAATTCACATTGATGGTCCCCCCATGATGGTATTTGATATGATTGTTCTCTATATAGTAGTGTTTCGTATTGTCAATAGAATTCTCCAACTGATAATTTAGTGATGAGAATGCCCTATTATCATGAGGAACTTTTAAACATAAGGCTATTCTTGTGTGATTCACTGTTACTGGAAGGTGAAATACATTCTCATCCAGAAGATATCCCAAGGATATGATCATTCTCTGAACCTCCCTTGGGTCATTTACCTTCTAATACAATAGAGGAAACACCAACTCATCCCATTGCTTATGGTAAAACAATCAGGAAGTGTACACTCTGGTCAGACTAGGTTCAGAAACCTCCCGTAAAAGAAGAAGATAATATTTTGAACATGAAAAAACAACCAGATAAGGGTAAAATACCAACCATGTTCTGGCCTTTGGCCAACTCTCAAAACAAAATTCCAAAAATGTTGGCAGAAGACTGTATTCATGATACCTACCTCAACATATAGAAGTATCATCATCATTTGAAAGCCAAAGTATTACCATATTATAAATATCAAAGTCATGTAAAGGTAATTGAAGGGTTGTAACACCAAATTGATTTGGAATTTCTCCAGGATTCCCGACATCCAATGACTGAGAAGAAACATGAGTTCCTTCAAAATTCATGCCTTAATTCATTAAAGAGGTTGTGATAATTGATCACAGAAATACCATCTGGTGTTCATATTAGGGGATGGAGTGAAAACAGAGCATTGCATTTCACTGTGCTCCAATTCCAACAAAACCTGTCAAAATTGGTCTCATGTAATTTTATTACACAATGTGAGCTATAAAAAAAAATTTTGTTGATGAATGAAGATATTTTCATCAAGATCATGCTTCAAATGAATTTCACCAAAGTTAGGCACAAATAGAGAAAGCTATTGAGATAATTTTTCATCACTCATTTTAGAACATTGAGTAGGCCTCCTTCTTAGAGGATGTAAGCCATAAGATTTCACAAATGTCTGAAATAACATAATGGTCTTACAAAGAAGGTGATTTAAGTGAGTGCCAAATAATAAACCAAACAAATGTTCAAACCCTAATTTGTAAGACCAAAAGAATGGTTGCATTGATATCATCCATAGAAGTTCAAGATCTACCCTAGACCATAGGGTTGGTGAATTTTTTCACCCTAACCTCAGAGTTAGAAAATAGATATTGAAGGGTTTATAATGAATAATAATAATAGCCCCACCCCATAGGGATGGGGTATTTTTCACATTTACAATCCCCAACTCAATGGAAGTCGGTTTTCTACCAATTAGGAAATAATCTGAAAAATGAATTCACAACCAAACTATCCAAGGATTCCTTTTAGGTTACTGTCTGCCAAAAAAATCACGGGGAACCAACAAATATAAGAAAAAAGTATCTTGGAAATCATATAAAACAGAAATCTCAAAACTATAGAGAAAAAATTCCATCAATGCATTGTGCGTCAGTGAATTCCATTAATTCCATCATGGAAGATCCTCCAAAAAATGAATCCATTTTTGGGGAGTCAGAGAATGAATTTATTTTTCACAATAAAGTGCACACTAATGAAAATGAATAAGGTGTGCGTACTATAAATCACAGGCTTTCCCAAAATCAAGGTGTCCCCTCAAATATTCCACTTCCACCATTTCGAAAGGCACCTAATATAAAAAAAGGAAAAGGTTAGACTGCATCTCACCTTCTCCCTAAAGAAGGTCAATCCCTATCATTGGAATTAAAATTTTATCCGTAAGAGGATGAGTTCAAGGAGTTGATAAGACTCAATACAGAGTTACTCTGAAGCATCATTCATTCCAAACAATCTCCACAAGAAGATCCTCATCTTTCATTTCTAGTAGAATCACATCAATAAATAGGGTTTATTGAGACTAATGATGTGGATAATTAATTCCCTCCATTGAAATTTCTACCAAAGCAAGGCTAGGAACATCCTTATAGGCTTACCCCTATTGGTTACCCATGGAAAATACCAACAACGCCACTACCAGTGGTCTTTCCAACCATTACACCAGTTCATCCTCTATCTACTATACCTGTACTGGTCTTAGATTAGACAGATATTCCTCAAATTTTAATGAACACCATTGAGCCATTGAAAACTATATTGGAATCTATGGAAGGACAACACAAACCAATACAACCAGAAAATAAGGTTTATCCCAAATGGGTGGATTAGACCCCTCCTCCGCTAAATTTTGGGAATACCACATTTCTAATATTAAATAGATTAGGAGATACAAATCATCACTTGATACATTTTTTCTCTTACTATGATCCAAGGATGGGGACCCTAGAGCAATAAGAGGCATTGAAACTCAGATGTTTTGTGCAATCGTTTTAGGGGATATCCTTTGTTTGGTATACAAGATTTCAGTCACGATCGATTACGGGATGGGAAGATCTCCATCAGAAATTCATCTTCCAGTTCATTCTAACATTGTAGAAGACAAAAATCTTCAATCTAGAAAATTTAAAGTAAATGGATAATGAAAGAGTTTCATATTTCATTACTCACTGGAAAGGATTAACATTATCCTTGAATATACCACTCCCTTATGAAGAATTGTTTCCCATTTGTGTAGAGAATCTCCGTGATGAGTTGCATATACCATTAATCCCTATGAAATACACAATAGTGTTTCAAGATCTATCTTTGATTTTTCAACAAGTAGAAAACTCTATAACAATTACTAAAGAGAAACACCGAGTAATTCAATTCATTTCCGGAAGAAGATCAGGAAAATAAGACGCTGCTATAGTCATACATATGTTGGCCCCTATACCCACTCATACATTAAATCCCTCTTCATGCTGTCGGGATCCACCTCCCAAGTGTCGAAAATAACTACCAACCCATAAAGATGATAAAAAAGATCAAATATAGAGATAGTTTTAAGAGTTAAAAAACAAGGTATATTCTTTTCAAAATGACTTAGTCCCCAAATATTACATCTCAATTTTAGAAAACAACTTAGTTAAGTTTCCAAGGCCACAGAAAACCAAACAAAGAAGGATATGAGGACCTCCCGAACTATTTCCCCCTCTATAAAATATTGGGGCACCCCATCCAAGAGTGTTTTGTTTTTAAATACCTCCTATATAAGATGGTGGACTGTGGGTAGGTGGAGTAAAAAATTCACCATCCTAGGTAGCATGTGTTACAGCTACCGATCCATATGAGGAAGGTGAATGGTAGGAAGTCAAAAAAAATTCTTAGAAATTTGATGATTGGATGGTTAGGAAAAAATCAAATGAACTCATGACATTCTATAAACACAATTGAAACAACTAACTATGTCTCCCACTACTTTTTTAGAACAATGTCATATTCATAAAAATCTTAGTCCTATGAAGGCCAATCGTCAACGAAGAATCATTGATAGAAGAATAAGGAGGTAGCAGAAGAAGATGAGTTTGTGTCATGGTAAAAGTTGTCCTTTACCTTAGAGGATTTCATGCCATCTGTCTCAAAATCACAAGCACCGACCCACCAATGGCACACCTAGAATTGACCTATCAGGCAAAATATTCATCGGATGAGGAGTTGATCTCCAGTTCCATTAATGTTATTCACTTAATGGATCCCTATGAAAATTATGATTATGATTATGAACCTGAGTTCCCCGTACTTGATTTGGGAACTAGGGGAAAAGGTTATCAAGGTTGAGGCTACAGGGGAAGATGTGGGTATTCTATAATCCACTATTTCAATTACATCCTTACTTGAACCGTTTATGAAGCAGAAACTCATGGGAGAGCCCTCCAACAGGATCAACAAGAACAAGGGAATTATCCCACACATGATAGGGTCTTCCTTGAGATGATCATCTTGGATGATCAATTAGAGGATATACCACAACCTTCTCGGTGAGTGGGAAGACCTAAACAACATGAACAACCAAGAGAAGAAGTATTTCCAGCTTCTACCCTGAAAATGGTCCATCCACATGAAGATAATTAGCTTCTAAGGTACTTACAAAAGAGCAACTTCATACTAGAAAATGTATGCCTCTTGATAAAAAGTATTATGTGTTGAAGGAACTGGCTCAAGTTCCATCCAAAATATTAATCTTTGATGCTCTGAATCTAGTAAAATATCTCTAGGAAGCACTTATTGAGGCATTTTCAATCCCTAAAGAGTTTGAAAACGAGGTTGATACCTAAAATATTTACCATATAGAGAACAAACCAGTAAAATTTCATGGAGTCATATCTATCATGGACCAGGATGAGGATGTTGTAGTACACGGACAGCTCATGCCCTTTTATATATCTAACTTGATTAATGATATTGAAATCCAACGAGCCTTCATTGATAATGGATTAGGGGTCAAACTTATTCCCATATGAACACTTTTCTGAGTTCATCTCACCAAATCTTATTTTCAACCACCAATTTGATGTTAATGTTTTATGAAAAGAACGAGAAAGAACCTCTTTCTGAGATTACACTTAGAATTATATTTTTGGATCTCATATCTGATTCAGGGTTCATGGTTGTCTGGAAAGACACAGCTCTCAACATTCTATTGTGAAGACTAAAATGCATTGCCAATTTATTTCTATCGGCCAGTCAATGTTCCGATGCTCTTCTAATGTGTATAGCAGCACTCGAGTCGAATCCTCGGTGATGATACTTTTTAATAGTCATTTGTTTTTGGTTAATTGTATTCTGATTGGGGGTTTTTTCAGAGCTTAATTAAATTGATTGATTGAATATGATTGATTTAACAAATTGATAAAGATTTGGGTGAGTTCATCATTAGATAGTTAATCTTGTAAAATTATTGAGCTTTGCTTTATATTGCATTAAATTAACAACCACTTCACAAGATAAAGTTGATTGGAAATCCTTAGTGTTAAGTCTTTAATCCAAGCCTTAACTTACCTTATGGTGGTGTATTTATGGTTCCAATAATCCCTGGAAACCACAGGTTGAACAAAACAAGTCATTAATCCGTTACATGTTATGTCCAACATACACAATGTTAATTTGAAGAATATTCATCAAGAAAATACTCTCAATAACATAACATCCCTAAATTTTTACTCACCCCAATAATAGATTTACTCATCCATTTGGGTGTTTAATAATCTGGTTATAATGATTATGATGATAAATTAAGAAGATAATATAAAATAAAGGGATAGGAAAAGAGTGGTGCGTCGAACACACACACACGAAAAATGGTGATAATTAAAAACAGACATTCGATTAAATGAGGAAGAAAAAGAAGGGAAGGGGATTCAACAATATTTAAAATATTTTAAGAACATTAATATTAAACTACAGAAGGTGGATGATAATAAGAGATATTTAATAAGAAACATGCATTTAAACAGGATTACAAAAGAACGACTTATAATATCACAACAAAGAACAATAAAATAGTAAATGAAAACAAAGAGAGGAGGAATGGTGTATCAAGTGAAAACTTGAGTATGAAAGGTCCTCCCAATAATTTGGAAAGGCTTTTCTCTTGCCAATATGTGCTCCTTTCTTCTGAAATTTCAACCCCTTTGAAGGAGAATAGGGGGATGCATTTATAGCCCAAGGAAGTGAATTTTTTTCCTTCCCAATCTGTCCCTCCACTTCGCTCAACAATTTGGACATCCAGACAGCCGAATATCGAGATATCTACTTCTTAAAAGTTGTATAAAATACAACTTTCCAACCTCTCTCAAAATTTTGAGACATTTGGACCTATGGATCCAATGTTATGGCTGGTTTATTAAATAATTTTAATCTGTCCATTTCAAACCAATCTTTTTTAATTCCAAAATGTAAAAGGGTTTATAAATAGAAATATTACATCAAATATGAATTACTTATTCAACAAAGATGTCCGTATATATCTCTTCCTTCACATTGAAAAATCTCAAATATATTTGATGATTACATTATGATATATGTCATAAATAGTGTCCGGATTGTAATTACTAGCTAAAATGGTGGGTTGGACTTCAAGGCATTAGTTGGTCCCCTTGTTCTTGTAGTTGGAACTTCAAATTTTTATCCAAGATTCCTTTGGATAATATATAACATATGGTGGAGTTTCATAAAATTTAGGCTTCGGGGTTTAGACCAGTAACTCAATCTTCATTGATGGTCCAGTTTCATCACAAATTAGTTGTGTCTTTGTGTTGACCATATGAGCCTTCAAATGGTAGAATTGGCCCATGATTCCTTGAAATGATATGTGAGAAATTAAATAAGTAATCCTAAAAAATAAGAACTACACAATTTGAATCCGTAGGATGAGAGATACAAATAAAATAGTAAACTGACTCAATTGGACTACTTCAAAAAATGCTCAAAAAGTATACTTAGTATTGAAACATTAATATTTCACAAAAATTATGTACATTACATATAAAATCAGTAAATAGATTATATAATAATTCATTTAAATATTAATAACATCAACTCCCCCACACATAGTCTTGTGCATGTCCTCATGTGAAACGATTATAAAAACATAACAAAATCATTTTCACTCACCAACAAATATTAGAATTTTGTTTTCTCCAATGAGTGGAGGTTCGGAATATTTCACTCATCCATTTTGAATTCCACCACAAGTTGTTACAGAAACAATGTTTCAAAACTAATACATTTTTTCATGATAAAATTTAGAAATGGAAATTGTGGACACTCAAAAGTCACACTTGTCAAGATGATAAAATTCATTTTTGGAGGTTCACTCTTTCACCAACCAGAAGTGAAAATCTTAGAGTTTGAAAGAGCTCTCAGCTTCCATTCCCTAACCTAAAGTGATCAAAAATAAATGGGTATTTTTAGGGGTTTTTTTGTGGCTATGGGATGGTAGGAATATAATGTCCAAGAGAGATGAAGAGGGGAAAAACACCAACACGGAAAAAGTAATGCACACATTTTTTTTGAAATGGGACATGAAAGGAAATGGAAACACATATTTATGAGGGAATGAAAATGTGAAATAAGAGACAAAAGTGGAAGGAGATATGAAGGGAATGATAAGATGGAATATTTACAAAACACAAAACTTCTCCCAATGACATAAGAATACAATGCAAGTGTTCTTTTTTTCTTCTCTTTTTTTATTTTTTTTCAAAAATTGAACTCGAAATAGATCTCACACTCTTATCCCAACCCATGATTGATATCCTCACAACAGTAATTGTAATAGTTATAACAAGATCAGAGGCTGAGAAATAGTTTTTTTTGACCTACCCAAAACACAAACCATTCTTATTTTCATTTTTTTTATTTTATTGATTTTATTTTTATTTTTTTAGAACACTTTTCAATTGTATATGATAAAAATATATACATTCCCAAACCCCACTAAAGGAAAAACTCTCCCCCTAAATTAAAATGATGTTTTCCGTCAAGCATAAGATAATATAGTTACATCAACAAAGGGTACCCAAAATGAAATCCATCCCCCCAACACTTAAATTTCACAAAATTATGCAAATAAAATCCATGTTGATATTGGATGGGATAAGGAATTGGGCTTGTAATGTGACAATCAATGAAAAGGTTTTCATAGGCTCGAAGGGGCTTGCAAAAGGAGGATTAATGTATGGTTAATTGGAGGTTATTTGGATATTATAATTCTCATGGGGTTTAGAAAATTCCTCTATCATATTAATGCACACTAAAGTAAGAAATTCATCTCGATGGTCCATAAACTCAAGACTCGCAAATGGGGTTGAAAAACACACATGTTGAAAAGATGGCCATAGGTGGCCATGGCATGAAAGAAAATGTTGTTCCTCATGGGTGGGGAAAACAATTTTCCAAATAAAAAATTGAGCATTAAAAATGTGTTGGGTTTGAAACAAAATTCATTATCCAATGTCACGAGGAAAATAAAAAATTTTTGAGATGAAAACATTCATGTTGACTCCCAAAAAAGGATGGACAAAAGTTCAAAACTCAATGGTGAGTAAGCATGACTCTTGATTTTTTTTTTGTATTTTTTATGATTTTTTTGGGTTTTTTTAGAATTTTTTAGTTTTTAATAAAGGCACGCCTAAACAAAAAAGAAAGATAAAAATAAATCGTTTAAAAAAGAAAGTGGTAAAAAATTAAAATACAGAGGAATTAGAAGAAAGAGGTAGAGGGAGGAAGACAGAGAGAGAGTTAAAGGGAAAGAGGTTCCCCTGGTTTGGATTTAGTGGG
This sequence comes from Viscum album, assembly GCA_963277665.1. Taxonomy (NCBI): domain Eukaryota; kingdom Viridiplantae; phylum Streptophyta; class Magnoliopsida; order Santalales; family Viscaceae; genus Viscum; species Viscum album. The sequence goes on along the minus strand of OY728153.1, from coordinate 1,814,321,552 downwards.
TTGACATCTCCATCTAGTGGTGGGTAGACTATAGAATTTGAGGATCCATTGAAAGTCAATGTTGATCCAGGATTGTGCATCCTCTCATGGTGATGCTTTCACCGATGTCCATTAACTGTGAATGTCTTTTTGGTAGAGAGGTCTTGGACTTGCACTGCACCAAACGGGTAAACATTAGTAATAACAAAAGGACCTTCTCAACAAGAATTAATCTTACTTGGGTGAAGCTAAAATTGAGAATTAAAGTTCATTACCTTATCACCTTCATGGAATACCTATCTAAAGATGTGTTTGTCAGGGAGCGCCTTGGATTTGTCATTGTAGAGATTTGAATTCTCGTAAGAATCAGGTCTAAGTTCCTCCAGTTTAGCCAATTTCAACAATATTTATTCAACAGATTTTTCAAAATCAAAATTACATGTTTTCAAAGCCTAAAAAGACTTATGTTGGATTTCAATTGGTAGATGACATGATTTACCAAAAACTATCCTAAAAGGAGACATCCTAATGGTGTTTTTTAGGCAGTTCGATAATCCCAAAGTGCTTCAACAAGCCTTTTAGTCCAGTCTTTTCTAGTGGGTTTTACAATTATTTCATGCACTCTTTTAACTTATCTATTATAAAGTTCAGCCATGCCATTTTTTTGGGGGTGATATGTAGTTGATGTTTTATGTACAACCCAATTTTTTTAAAAGATATTCCAAGGTTTTGTTACAAAAATGGGTTCATAAATCACTAATCAAGGAGCATGGTGTTCCAAATTGATGGAAGATGTGTGTCTCTAAGAACTCACTAATAGTATGGGAATCATACATTCTAGTGGGTTTGGCCTCAATCCACCTAGAATCATAATCAACCACAAGAATAATGTATCAAAATCCATTGGAAGGGGGAATGTCCCCATGAAATCGATGCCCCAAACATCAAAAATCTCACAAAAAAATTAATGGATTTTGGGGCATTTAATTTTTCTTTGAAATTGTGCCAAACTTTTGGCAAGTGGGACATGATTGACAGAACTCATGTGAGTCCTTGAAGAGTTAAGGAAAAAATAATCCAGAGTCTAGAACATTTTAGGAGGTCCTTTGTGGTCCAAAGTGGCCACCACCAGGAATTGAGTGACATAATTCTAAGATGGAAGAATGTTCATTTTCATTGAAACGTCTCCTTATTACCATGTGAGCCCCATTTTTCCAAAGTTTATCTTCTACCCAAAAATAGTATTTTGAATCACTTTTCAACTTCATTTTTTATTCATTTGAAAAAAATTCAGGAAAAACACCAGAAAACAAGTAATTTTCAATTGGGACATACCATGGTATTTTTGGAGTTTGAGATGAAAGGTTATTAGTTGGAAATTATGGATCAATTATTTTAGAATGAGAAGAATTATAAATTCTACTAAAGTGACCAGGCACAAGGTTTTCTTTTCCTAGTCTATCTTTTATTTCAAGGTCAAACTCTTGGAGCAATAGGATCCATCTTATTAGACTTGGTTTGGAATCACTTTTCTTGAGTAAGAACTTTTTAGCAGAATGGTCTGTGAAGATAATGATTTTGGAACCTAAGAGATAGTTTCAGAATTTATCTATGTCCAAAACAACTTCTAAATGTTTTTTTCAGTGACAGTGTAGTGAGATTGAGTTTCATACAATGTTTTTGAGGCATAATAGATAACATGAGGAATAATTTCTCTTCTTTGACCAAGAACAATGCCAACATATCTATCAAAAGCATCACACATCAACTCAAAGGGTAAGGACAAATCTGGGGGTTGGATTATTGGGGCAGATGTAAGAGAAGTTTTTAGTTCAATGAAGGATCTCTTGAAAACCTCATAAAAATGGAAAGTGACATCATTTTGGAGCAACCGAGTAAGTGGGAGGGAAGTTTTACTAAAGTTATGGAAGAATCACTGATAGAAATCGGCATGACCGAGGAATGAACATATGTCTTGAATAGAAGTGGGTTCAGGAAGTGATTGGATCATTTCAATTTTGGCAGGATCAACTTCAATACCATCTTTTAAAACTATGTTTCCTAGAATAATCCTATATGCAGCCATTAAGTGACATTTTTCAAAATTTAACAAATGTGTACACATGACATGATTTTGAAGGACTAGAGAGAGTGAATTAAAGAAAGATTCAAATGACTCACCATAAATGTTAAAGTCATCCATGAATAATTCCATGCAGTGTTCAATGAATTATGAAAAGATACTCATCATACACCTCTGGAATGTATCAGGAGCATTACTGTAGAGAGTCGAAGTGTGACGTACATGGACATTACATTGCTTTTGAGGAATAATTAATATATAAAAAAAATAGACACACAAGGACCGTAATAGTTTAGTGTCTTTGGAAACTCAGAATATAACCTTCTAATCGTGGTGAACCATCATAAACATCTCCCATAAAGATATTCCCCTTTTTTTCTTACCCAAAACCTTTCTTTATATCCTGGGGAAAATAAAACATAAAAGGGGTGAGATCAAATGATCAGTAAGGGTTAGCATAGAGAACATAAAACAATCCTTAGTCATTTGAATGTAAAAAAACATGAGCATAAAATCTAAACATCAAAATCCTGAGCAATGACATAAAACATGGCAGTACGTAAGGCATAGATCATGAAGAAACATTAATCATGATAAATTAGAATGGTAATAAAACATGTAATTGTGGAAACCATTAAGCACATGATATGATTTCCATAGTAGCCAAGGCATTGCTTCTAAGACCATCTTAGTGGACAAAGTCCATTTTTGAATCAAGTTCACTCCTCATTCTAGTCCTGTATTACTGAACCGGTTTAACATGTCGTTCCAGCCATGTCTATCTCATAAGATATAAATATTTATCGAATGCATTGGAGGGAGATATAGGTCCTACACATATCATATTTAAATCATTCTTTTGTGTGCCACAATATAAACATAAATCATTCATCATAACCCAAGAATAAAATGGGTTTCATAAAAATCATTCCATCATAATGTAATTCGTACAAACAAATGGATATCATTTCATCATTAGAAAAGTGAAACCATGTAAATAATAGAGACATGATACTTGAAACATACACATGTGAAATAATTTCATCTTAGATGAAAATGGTTTTGATAAAACACTTGAAAAGAATTCTTGAGGAAAATATCCTTTTTTATTCAAAATCATTTTCTTTTCACAAAATGTCATTAAATTTTAAAATAAAATTATTTTGTTGAAAATATTCAAGAAATATTTTGGAGTAAGATTCATGAAAATAATTCTTTATAAAACCATAAAAATCCTTTCATGCCGTATACGTTAAAAAACATTCTTCTCATACTTTTGTCGGAAAAGTCAAAAAGTACCTCGTAGGGTAAATAAATGAAAGATTCCTTCCATACCATGGGGTAAAATTCAAAATGGGTAAAAATGACTTTAAACATACATGAATAAACTTTTATAAAACATGTACATGGATGATATCAATAAACCCAGTAAATACTGATGAATAAGCAATCTCGGATAAAAATGAGATTTGCACAATTATCCCTTACCTTAGGTCTGATATGCTTCGTACGTATCCAAACCTCATGTATAATGATTTAGATAATGTCATTGAATTATTACAGAATCATATTCATTGTTATTATATCATATATGTTTCACTTATGACTTTATATTACCCGTTCTTTTGTAAATTCCATGTTAAAGCAGCGTTTTGGGTAAAATCATTTCATTTATCGTATGTGTTTCGATTTTTCGTTCATGATATGATTAATTATATCCTGATTTACATAATTACAGAATGTAAAACATGATTTATATATAATATATATTCATCATATACATATATATATTATATATCGATAAAATGAATGAAATACACCGTTCATGGAGACGGTAGGCCGTACGTATGCATGAACGCTGTTTTTGTTTCCTTATTGAATTGAATGAAATTCAGTAGATGACATATATATATACACATAAATCGAGTAGAATTATTATTTCATATATTTCATTATTATTCATTATATAAACTTTATGATCATTCATGTATGGTTAACATGGAGAATGAATCTCATCGCGTCATGGAGACGGTAGTCCGTACGTACGCATGAGTGATGATATCATTCCCATAATAATTGAATAGAATTTGAGTGGATGGTATAATATATCTGAATCAGTATGATGTTTTAATAACCATATATTGTTATTATTTACACCATTTTACCCATCCATGTAAGGTGTTGGTGGAAAAACAGATTTCACCACGGTGTGGAGACGGTATTCCGTACGTACGCACGTGTGGTGATTTCATTTTCCGTAGGATGGATAGATGGTGAAATAGAGTTGTTTCATACTTATAATAACATATAATTATATGAGTTATACTTATGTTATTACTTCATAAAGAAACAACTAAAGAAGAAGAAGTGGAAGAAGAAATAAAGTTGAAAGAATCGGTAACAGACATTACCTCTTCTTTGAAGCGCCTCTTTGAGACCTCCTCTTAGGGCAATAAAATTGGTTTTTGAAGAAGACCAGAACCTCTAGGATGTTTCTATGGAAGTGGATAAGAGAAGTTGGCAGGGGTTGGCCGAGAGTGAAGGCTCAAAGTGGTGTGAGGAAGAGAGGGATGAGGTTCCCTTTTATAAGGGAGGAGAGGGGCACCTTTGGAAAAATTAAAAATATTATTTTATTATAAAGTCATATTCAGTTTTCAATAGCTCAAAATTGATTTATTTCGTAGATAATGTGGGTATGGGTCGAAATAATCTCATAAAATAGAATTTATACAAGTTTAGGTTTCTATTTTAACCTTATCATTTAGATTTAACCTTAAGTTAAATAATTTTACTTTTACCGTGTCTTCTTGTTTTCTTAAACTATAAGGTTAATAAACTTACTATAAAAATACAAAAACACCACAAGTTGTTTATTATTAATATATATAACATTAACTAAGTAATTTGGCCGAAACTTAGATATTTTAGAATAAAATAACAATTAATAATATAATATTTGTTTTAAAAACTATTTTATGTCAATTTTGACACTATTTGGTGATTGATTTTTGTGAAAACCATTACAGAATTATTAGTTCGAAAAAGATAATTAAATCAATAATAACATGTCATATTATCATAGAAAATTAGTTGAATTCATAAAAAGTCTTAAATTACATTTATTTGGGTATTTATAACATCAATTATGTCAATATTTCATTAATAAGATAATTACTGCATCATCATTGTGTCATAAATAAATTAAATTATTTAAAGTCTAAAAATTATAAATAAAACACCATTATATAGGAAATAATTTAATATTTCTAATGAATATTTATAGTCAAATTTATCTTTTGTATAACCCTTTATTAAAAATTATTTAGTTATTATACTTTGATTTTAACTATTTTAAACCTTCTTTAAATAAATTAATAATAAATGTCCTAATCTAATCCAAGTGGGCCTAAATGGTCATATTTTATTCCTAAGGTGGTTTTGGGTCGAATTAAACTTATCCAATAGAGTTAGGAAACGTGTTAGGGTAATAATAATATCAATTTTACCCTTAATTACCCTATTTACTTTTAAGCGTGGTAAAAAAAGTAAAAAGATACAATTCACCAAAAATTATTTTCATCTTATTGAACCACATTTTAGTCCTTTATATTGACCATGTATCTCGTATTTTCTAAATTCTACTCACATAAGCGGTAAAATTAAGTTTAAATTAAAAAAAGTCAGTTTTTTAACTACCACTAAGTGGTTGCACTATTCATCGAAAATTGATGTTTAATACCAAAAATTCAGACTAAGCATTATTTGATATTCTGAATTCAAAATTGAGGTATATTTTTCCAAATTCATAACATATAAGTGGAATTAATTAATTTTAAATTTAATTCCCGTTATGAAAATAAATAGCATGTTTTTAAGAAACAAAAACAATCAAAAGATTGATACTTGTTTATATAAAATTTCAAAGTGAAATTAATTACAATGAACAACATTAGATTAAATGGTAAAAATATATTCTAATTACACTTTAAAACCAACTAAAAATATAATCTAACCATATAAATTATTTCGATGAAAAATGTTATTTTTAATTAAAATATAGCATGTTTTTACTATTCATTAAAATATGAAAGTTATCAGAATAATATGAAAAATTTATCCAAAGTAAATTTTTATATCCTGATTCCAAAGAGGAATTTTATTTTTTAAAATTTAACTTATAGACATGTCAAAAACAAAATTTAAGGTGGGTGCACCATCAAAAGGCGGCAAAACTGCATTTTTTGAAAAATACTTATTTTACCCAAAAAATTTATTTTATTCTCATACCATGTTCTAGAAAATTAGTAAGATGAATAATAATGTTATAAAATTCAAAATTTAGTTAATAATATTCATAACAACTACTTCTTGATAATATTATAACCATATGTCGTTGTTTAGTGAAACTCGGTATTGCGTACAACACACGCTATCGAGGAAGGTCGCGATTGCGTGTAATGCAAGCCAGGTCAGGGTTGCGTGTAGTGAAATCTCTCTTTGGTGTAGAGTACAACAAAATACATCAACGAAATTAGAATAATATTCTTCATAAAATCTCGGGGTGTTACATTCTACCCCCCTTAAAATGAATTTCATCCTTGAAATTCATCGGGGTTATAAATCGTTTAGTATTCATAGAAACCCACATCGTAAAAAGGAATACTAAAACATAATTTTAAAAACTAAAGTATGAATTGTAACTATTACTCAAAGTAAATCATCACTGGGTTTCCATATAGGAGAACACAAGTGAAAATATGGATATGGAAGAAAAATATAACCATTAAGTTCTGATGGAGAGTGGTAGAGAACATAGCTATGAAAAATCCAAGAATCACAAAGCCATAAATTTGTGATGATCTAGGGTACCATCTGATTCATCGAATATAAGAGCATTAGGACAATATTTTTGGTTTTCAATATCATTTCCCTAAAGTTGAAAATTTTGAATTAGAAGAAATACTTGCTTCAGTTTGGTACAATCTCACTGTTATTCGTGATTTGAACAATTTCCACTTCATCTCTTAAAGAAATGAAGTTGAATTTGTTATTCGTGAAGTGTTAACAGGTCATGTGATAGAATGATGAGTCATTCCATCTGTTTCAAACAAAAGGTTAGAAAAAGTTATCAAATATACATAAGTCCATCTATGGTGAGGTTAATCATATATGGTTCCTAAAATGGACTTATACTTCATATATCATACTGCTTAATAAAATAAAACTAGTTTCTACTAACCAGGGACTTCCTGTAGGCCAGTGGTAGGAGATAAAGGCCAGTCGCACTTCGGTTGTGGGTTCGATTCCCACAGCCTTGTCCGGCGCGATGGGCTATCGCTCGTCCTGTAGGCTGTCCTTTTTCTAAAACTACATTACTATAACATCCCATCAATAATATCAAAAAAAGTTCTATCCTTAAACAATACTAACTTATGTCCAAAATAATCCATTCCAATATTTAGGCTTATCTAAAATGCTTCAGTCCAAGCTCATATTATAAAGAAAATTATTACATGAAATTTCAGATAACAATCACGTGAATGCCATCATTTATCCCCGATATATAATAAGATATATCTTGTTGGTCAGATTCCAAACATGTGAATACCTTAATCATGTATTCTCTTGAAGAATGAATACCCATTCAACCTTAGTGAAAACACGAATGTTGTTAAATTTTTACACATCCACATACCAAAATCCCAAAAATTCTATATACTCAAACCATAATACAACTTAGTCCTTATATCAGTCATGAGCTCATGAATACAATCAAACATCTCATTATCTTCTTATACCTTCATTATGCACATATCATTTACTTTCCAAAAATATCTAAATAACCTTTCATGGTTACCGGTACCATTAACCATATACTTTCAAATAATTTAGGAAAAACAATAGTGTAACAATCCTTAGATGATTCTTTATTCCATTGAACCATTAACTATACCACATAACTCTTGATAAACATACAATCATTCCACTACCTTATTAAACAACTGAATGAGCTTCAACACTTCTTTCATCTCATATATCATTTTTAGTCTCCTCATCATCATCCACATAAATACTACCCATATGACCATGCTGATTCTCCTCATGAGATTTTCCCTTAGGGAATTGGTTTTCATAATTCATGTACATTACACATTTAAAACATCTAATCATTGTTGATGTCTTAGCAATACGATTATCCTTCTCCATGGTGTTAACTGAACCTTTTCCTTTGCACTTACTGGATTTGTATCCTTCTTTTCTACACCGAAAGCATCTTCCAGTTCCTTTGAAACATTCTCCATGATGCCTCTTCCCACATGATTTACATGAGGGGAATTGAACTTTCTTTCCTCTATGATCATCATGAAACTCCATCTTTCTCTTATTAGCTGAGTCGGGATACTTACTAACGTTGAGATTATTGATCATTTTATGAGATTGCTGATTAATCATAACAACGATGTTTGGACTTCCAAATCTCGTTTCATTTGGTTGCTCATGAAAAATATCATTCCATTGTCCATCATATCCTCCATTATCGTGAATCTTCCTGTTTCCAGCCATTTTCTAAAACCCAAAACGAATAGTGTGAGAGGAAAAAATCATGCTAGGGAAAACAACATAGTAAATGGGGAGTAACCTCAATATCTAACATCTTTGGTACAATTATAAGATCATTACCATAGTTATAGGACTATATCCTATACGTATACTTATCCTTAGGGACATCCCTAGACATACCTTAGAAATATCTCTAGGGATCTCACTAACGTTTTCACATCCTAGTTTCCAAAGGTTGACTAAACCTTTCCTCTGATACCAACTGTAGAGACCTGAAGCATTACGTACATGTACATTACATTACATTTTCAGAATAATTAATACATAACAAAAATAGACACACAAGGACCGTAATAGTTTAGTGTCTTTGGAAACTCGAAATATAATCTTCTAATCGTGGTGAAAAACCTTCAACATCTCCCATAAAGATCTCCCCCTTTTTTTCTTACCTAAAACATTTCTTTATATCCTGAGGAAAAGAAAAATTAAAAGGGGTGAGCTCAAATTCTCAGTAAGGGTAAGCTTAGAGAACATAAAACAATCCTTAGTCATTTGAATGTAAAAAAAACATGAGCATAAAATCTAAACATCAAAATCTTGAGCAATGACATAAAACATGGCAGTACGTAAGGCATAGATCATTAAGAAACATTAATCATGATAAATTATAATGGGAATAAAACATGTAATTTTGGAAACCATTAAGCACATGATATGATTTCCATAGTATCCAAGGAATTGTTGCCAAGGCCATCTTAGTGGACAAAGTCCCTTTCTGAATCGAGTTCACTCCTCATTCCAGTCCTGTATTACTGAACCAGTTTAAGTTGCCGTTCTAGCCATGTCTATCTCACGAGATATAAATATTTACCCAATGCATTGGAGGGAGATATAGGTCCCACCCATCTCATATTGAAATCATTCTTTCGTGTGCCACAATATAAACATAAATCATTCATCATAATTCAAGAATAAAATGGGTTTCATAAACATCATTCTATCATAACGTAATCCATACAAACAAATTAGATATCATTTCATCATTAGAAAAGTTAAACCATGTAAATCATAGAGACAAAATACTTGAAACATACACACATCAAATTATGTCATCTTAGATGAAAATGTTTTTGATAAAACATGTGAAATGAATTCTTGAGGAAAATATCCTTTTTTCTTCAAAAGAGTTTTCTTTTCACAAGATGTAATGAAATTTTAAAAGAAAAGCATTTTGTTGAAAATAGTCATGAAATACTTTGGAGGATGATTCATGAAAATAAGGCTTTATAAAACCATAAAAATCCTTTCATGCTGTATACGTTAAAAAAACATTCTTCCTATACTTTTGTCAGAAAAGTCAAAAAGTACCTTGTAGGGTAAATACCAGAAATATTCCTTCCATACCTTGGGGTAAAATTTAAAATGGGTAAAAAAGACTTTAAACATACATGAATACACTTTTATAAAACATGGACATAGATTATAGCAATAACCATAGTAAATAATTACAAATAAGCAATCTTGGATAAAAATGAGATTTGCACAATTATCCCTTACATTAGGTCTGATATGCTTCGTACGTATCCCAACCTACTGTATAATGATTTAAATAATTTCATTGACATATTACAGAATCATATTCATTGTAATGATATCACATAAGTTTCACTTATGACTTTATATTACCCGTTCTTTTGTAAATTCCATGTTAAAACAATGTTTTGGGTAAAATCATTTCATTTATCGTATGTGTTTTGATTTTTCGTTCTTGATATTATTACTTATATCCAGATTTAAATAATTCCAGAATGTAAAAATGATTTATATATAATATATATTCATAATATACATATATATATATTATAGATCGACAAAAGGAATGAAATACACTGTTCATGGAGACGGTAGGCCGTACGTACGCATGAATGCTGTTTTCGTTTCCTTGTTGAATTGAATGAAATTAAGTAGATGACATACATATATATAAACTTAAATACAGTAGAATTATCATTTCATATATTTAATTAGTATTCATTATATAAACATTATGATCATTCATGTATGGTTAACATGGAGAATGAATCTCATCGTGTCGTGGAGACAGTAGTCCGTACGTACGCACGAGCGATGATATTGTTCCCATAATTATTGAATAGAATTTTAGTGGATGGTATAATATTTAAGAATCAGTATGATGTTATAATAACTATATATAGATATTCTTTACACCATTATACCCATCTATGTAAGGTGTTGGTGGAAAAACAGATTTCACCACGGGTGGAGACGGTATTCCATACGTACGCACGCGTGGTGATTTCATTTTCCGTAGGATGGATAGATGGTGAAATAGGCTTGTTTCATACTTATAATAACATATAAGTATATTATTTATACTGAGGTTATTACTTCATAATGAAACAACTAAATAAGAATAAGTGGAGGAAGAAATAATGTTGAAATAATCGGTAACAGACATGACCTCTTCTTTGAAGCGCCTCTTGTAGACCTGCTCTTAGAGCACTAAAATTAGTCTTTGAAGAATACAATAACCTCTAGTATGTTTATATGGAATTGGAGAAGATAATTTGTCATGGTTTGGCCGAGATTGAAGGGTCAAATTTGTGTGAGGAAGAGTGGGAGGAGGTTCCCTTTTATAAGGGAGGAGAGGGGCACCATTGGAATAACAAAAAATATTATATTATTATAAAGTCATATTCAGTTTTTAATAGCTCCAAATTGATTTATTTCGAATCTAATATGGGGATGGGTCGAAATAATCTCATCTAATAAAATTTATTCAAGTTTAGGTTTCTATTTTAACCTTATCATTTAGATTTAACCTTAAGTTAAATAATTTTACTTTTACCGTGTATTTTTTTTCTTAAACTATAATGTTAATAAACATACTATAAGAAGCCAAAAGAACCCCAAGTTGTCTATTATTAATATATATAACCTTATCTAAGTCATTTGGCCGAACCTTATACTTTCAGTAATAAATTAACAATTAATAATATAATATTAGTTTTAAAAACTATTTTATGTCAATTTTGACACTATTTGGTAATTGATTTTTGTGAAAATCATAACAGAAATATTAGTTCAAAAAAAGTTAATTAAATAAATAATAACATGTCATATTAACCTATAAAATTAGTGTAATTCATTAAAGTTCTTAAATTACATTTATTTGGGTATTTATAACATCAATTATGTCAATATTTCATTAATAAGATAATTACTGCATCATCATTGTGTCATAAATAAATTAAATTATTTAATGTCTAAAAATTATAAATAAAACAAAATTATGTAGGAGATCTTTTTATCTTTCTAAGGAATATTTATAGTCGAATTTATCGTATGTATGACCCTATATTAAATATGTTTTAGTTATTAAACTTTGATTTTAACTATTTTCACCCTTCTTTAAATAAATTAATAATAAATGTCCTAATATAATCCAAGTGGGCCTAAATGGTAATATTGTATTCCTAAGGTTGTTTTTGGTCTAATTAAACTTATCCAATAGAATTAGGACATGTGTTAGGGTAGTAATAATATCAATTTTACCCTTAATTACCCTATTTAATTTTAACCGTGTTAAAAAAAGTAAAAAGTTACTATTCACCAAAAATTATTTTCATCTTATTGAACCACATTTTAGTCCTTCATGTTGACTATGTCTCTCGGAGTTTCCGAATCCCACTCACAGAAGCGATAAAATTAAGTTTAAATTAAAAAAACTTAGTTTTTTAACTACCACTAACTGGTTGCACTATTCATCGAAAATGGAAGTTTTTCAGAAAAATACCAAAAATTCATCCGAAGAATTATTTTATATTTCAAATTCAATATTTATGTCTTTTTTCCAAATTAATAACATATTAGTGGCATTAATTAATTTTAAATTTAATTCCCGTTATCAAAATAAGTTGCGTGTTTTTAAGAAACAAAAACAATCAAAAGATTGATAGTTGTTTATATCCAATTTCAAAGTGAAATTATTTCAAATGAACAAAATTGGATTAAATGGTAAAAATATATTCCAATTACACTTTAAAACCAATTAAAAATATAATATAACCATATAAATTATTTGGAAGAAAAAAGTTGTTTTTAATTAAAATATAGTGTGTTTTTACTATTCATTAAAATATGAAAGTTATTTGAATAATATGAAAATTTTATCTAAAGTAAATTTTTATATCCTGATTCCAAAGAAGAATTTTATTTTGTCAAATTTAACTTATAGACATGTCAAAAATAATATTTAAGGTGGGTGCTCCATCAAAAGGCGGCAAAACTGCATTTTTTAAAAAATACTTATTTTACCCGAAAAATTTATTTTATTCTAATACCATGTTCTAGAAAATGAGTAAGATGAATAATAATGTTATGAAATTCAAAATGTAGTAAATACTATTCATAACGGCTAGTTCTTGATAATATTATAACCATATATCGTTGTTTAGTGAAACCCGGTATTGCGTACAACACACGCTATCGAGGAAGGTCGTGATTGCGTGTAATGCAAGCCAGGTCAGGGTTGCGTGTAGTGCAATCTCTCTTTGGTGTAGCGTACATCACAATACATCAACGAAATTAAAATAATATTCTTCATAAAATCTCGGGGTGTTACAATTGCAAAGGCCAAAAGGAATTTTCTTATATGTATATGTTTGAAAGGGGCATGCGAAAGTAGTCTTTTCTTGGTCCTGAGGTGCGATTGGGATTTGTAAGAAGCTGTTGTATCCATCAATAAAGCAATAGTTTTACTTTCCAGCTAATCGTACCAAAATTTGATCAAGGAATGGAAGAGGGTAGTGATCTTTTCTTGTTTCAATATTCAATTTCTTATCGTAGATGCACACACACCATTTTTTCTTCACTCGAGTTGTGAATACCTCTCCATGATCATTTGTGATAACCGTTATCCCACCCTTCTTAGGTACAACTGGAATTGGAATAACCCATTCACTATCAGAAATTGGGTAGATAATACCAGCTTGAAAAGGCTTGGTGATCTCTTCCCTAACTACCTCAAGGATGAGTGGATTGAGTCTTCATTTTGGTTGTCTAATTGGTTTGGATAATTCCTCATGATGGATGTGATGCATGAAAAGGTAAGGGTTGATTCCTGGTATGTCATCTAGGATCCAGCCTAAGGCCTTATTGTTTTCCTCTAACACACGAGCAAGTTTGGACTCCTTAGTTTCAGTAAGTGAAGTAGAGATAATGACAGGATATAAGTGATCATGGAAAAGGAATTCATATTTCAGGTGTGTAGGAAGAGGCTTCAGATCAATCTCATCTTCCATTTGTGGGTTAGACAACTCAAGAATGGAGGAAGGGATTTGAATTACTTCAGATTCATTTTCCTTGAAATTGTTCAATGTGGAGTAGTAGAGATCAGATTTGATGTGGGATTCAAGAGAGTTTTCAAGTTACTCTAGATTTATGGAGTATATGAATGAGAGGTCAACATCAACTTCACCATTTAAAACATGGTTAATCATGTTGAAAATTTCACATGATCCTTTATCATCATAACATCATGAACATGATGGAATGATGTTCAATTGACTCTTAGAAGTTTCCTCGGATTCATGGATTGAGAATGCAGATTAATCCTTAGATAGGTATCGCATGGGTTGGAAAATGTTTAATTTGATAAGTTGGTCACCAAATTCCATGGATAAGATGCCTGAATGGACACCAATTTTGGTTCTAGCTGTCATGGGGAATGGTCTTCCTAGAATTAGGGGATATCGAGAAGAGTTCATCTCACCTTCCATGTTAAGGACATAGAAACCAGTTAGGAAGATTATATCATTAACACGAACAAGGAAATCCTCAATTATACCCTTAGGAATAGTAGTTCTTTGATTGGATAACTGAATGACAACACCCGTTGGATGTAAGGGACCTAGACCAAGGTTGGATAAGATGGATTTGGTCATGACATTAAGTGAGGCTCCTAATTCTATGAGTGCATCATCAAAATTAGAACTTCTAATTTGGTATGGAACCGTAATGGTCCCTGGATCTTTGTACTTTATGGGAATAGATTGCTGGGTGGAAGAATTTTCAAAGGTCTTAAGTTTCTTCTTATGGGTGCACAATTCTTTAATAAACTTGGCATACATAGGAATTTGTTTGATGGAATCAAAGAGAGGAATGTTGACTTAAACATGTCTAAACATTTCGATCATTTAAGGATCAAGTTCTAATGACTAATTTGGATTAGAGGCATCTTGTGGAAAAGGAATTGGATTCTTAAGTGGAATGGAAGGAGGTGTGGGAATGGATTCATATTCCTTTTCATGTTTCTTTTTATTTTCATTTTCTAGGTCAACATTCAAAGGATGGTTGGAGGACTTATCTTGAGGCATAGAAATTTGATTTCCCAATCTAAGTGCAATTGCACTTACATTACCCTTGGGGTTGGGTAATGGTTGAGCTGGGATTTCGGAAGAATTGGATGGTTTCTATTGACTAAGGTGGGATGCGAGTTGACCAATTTGATTTTTAGTGTTCTTGAGACTAGAATGGGTGAAGGAGGCAGGGTCTTCAACAACGCTTTCCCATGGATTCATGGAAGAATAGGCTTGTCCCTGATTGGGATTACCTTGATTTTAGTTCTTGGGAATGTGATTGTATTGGTTTTGGAATTGGGAAGGCTCACTATAATAATGGAATCCAGGTGGAGGATTTTTCCTTTGAGGTTGAGAGAAAAAATGACAAGGTTGTTGGAAGTTAACAACACCTTGACCATATTGGAATTGGTTTGGCTTTTGAGGAGGGAATTGAGGGGGATGATATAAAGGATTCCTATATCTCAAGTTAAGGTTTTTTAAAGAAGATAAAGGCTTAGAATGGGGTTGGTTTAAGATTCTAACAAACTGACCAGATAGTCGAGGGTTGGTGTTCCTCTGAGCACATGCTGCATTAAGCATTATTGGTCCAGATGAATCAGATTGATCCTCTAGAAGTTGTGGACATGTGTCAGTTGGATGAGATGGAGAGTTGAAGATTCCACGGTTTTTGAATAATAATAATATCATGAAATATCTAACCTATGGTATTATTGAGAGTGGTTATAATAATATAATATATTTCTTATTACTGTACATGAAAACTTTAAATATGAACAAGGTTATGAATTGACTGAATTTCATTCGAGATCATGTTTATTTTTATTATTGGTAGGTGATATTTTTCTCTTAGATGGGTGCATATAAAACTTTTATAGGAGATTAAAATTTAGAAAAATATATCAAAGGACTAGTTGTAATTTAATGGACCTGGATTCCACTGAACGGTGCCCCGAGCCCGGTTGAACACATGGCCTCAAGTGCATCACCCAAAACTCTAGAGGTTTATGGGTTAAAGTGAGGGACATGGGTGCATTTACAGGGAGACTATTTCCTATTATCAGAGTGTAACATAGTATAATAACAATAAAAATCAAATAGTAGAAGCAATATAACATTCAGAAAATAGAAAAATAGTTGGAATAAATAATAATGCTAAAAGTAATCTCATATATAATGATGATCATGTCATGTGTCAAAAAAATATCCAAAAAATGCATACATTGAATCATTACGATATATATTCCAAAATACCAAAAAACAAAAAATTACTATCTCTTGATAATAACACAAGCCTCATCCCGATTCCGTGCTCCCCTACTCTAAATAATGTCATAAGTCAAGCATTTAACTATGTGCGCTTTCCTCTGTACTTACCTACATACATAAAGCCTTTTTGGGTACCCAACGGTGTCCTAAATACGGCGGGAGATATAATCCCTGTAGGTTACCACCAAATGGACTTTAAAAATCCCTAGACGTTCCATAAAATCTAAGTAGTGTGCAACAAATATCACAATTAATAATTAAATACAAACAAAGTACCCATGACTTTTGTACTAAAAAACAAGTGATACTGTATATCCCATCAACGCTCCCTAAAAAATATGGGTCATCCTTCTATAAAAATGTGGCAGTAAAACAAAGGAATTAAACTCCATGATAATTCCATATACACAATAGCTCATATAACCCATGACCTCATCTTATAACTTGTAATACCATATCATCCATGTCCAATCCATATAATTAGAAAATTCATATCAACCACAGTCATGATGTACAATCAATCATATTTAATTTACCACACCCACTATGTATAATCATGTTTCAGACCAGGAAGTGCTAGATCCATGGTATGTAAGACCAAGTCATCCTCATCGAGTCCTATGAGAATTTCATTGGAAACCTGATTTGTCTTGAGTTCGGGTCCAAGGATCTTGTCTACCGACCATTTCCATTGTGATCCCAAGACAAATTTCATCCAAGGGTTATGAAGGCTCAGGGAATCTTACTGAATCAAAATCTAAGGAGCATATAAGTCCATGGAATTCTCTACTGATATCATGACCCATGTTGTAGTACACTCATTGATTCTTTTGTGATCATTCAAAATTAAAATTATTTATCATTTCAACAATCCACATCCAAGTTCCATGAGTATAACCACCCATATCACAATTCACATTCAAGTTCTATTTCATGATTTTACCCACTCAAACAACATTTCCATATAATCCATTAAACCAATTAAATCATGAAATAACAAGTCAAAACATGTAAAATGAGGCATTACATCTCCCAATTAATCAAAACAGTTCAATTAATTTATTAACATACCTCTTATAACTATGAAAGCATAAAATACACCCCTTGTGTGGTTTAAAAAATGGCATAGGAAATGGTCACACTGCATGGATTTCCTTGGTTGGGGAAATATCCTCCAACTGATCTCAAGAAAATGGTATGGTATCCCTAACCAGTTTCGTTTCATATAATTCAATTAATCAACTCATTTTGGGGAAGGCACTAGAATGTTTTGTGTGTGGAACAATGAAAAAATTCTTAATAAATCAACACTCATTATTGGAAAATTATACACCACATACCACATGTTGGTATTAGAGTGCTCGTCCAATATAATCTCTTGATTCGGCATAGATCGGGACAAAAACAAAGATTGGATGATGTACCTAGAAATAGGTAAAATTATCTTACACCTAGATAACTCCAAACATTCCAATAAGAACAAGGAATTTTACAAAAGTAATTGAGTACTCAATGACATAGGTCCAACAAGACTGATGACGATTGATTCTGATATTAGTTGGAGGAGATCACACAAATCCTAGTATGGGTTGAAATAACCTCTCCCCACGTATGTTCTATCCAACTAATTAATAAAGGAATAGATTTTAGGTTTTAATTTTTTTTATGGATAAAATTTTAATTTCACACAAAAATACAGGGTCCCATGGCTTTTCTACATGGTTGAAAAAACCGTTCGTCCACTACTATAAGAATGGGTACCATGCATTATCATTGAACATGAAATAACTAACTATGTGCATACCATGAATGATACCCATGTAAAAAAGTCTGTAGTTTTTACATGGGTGTGTGACTCCATTCACATAGTTTTCCTTAACCGTGAGACCTATAACACCCCCTATCCTTCCTTGAATAGTTAGTAAAAACCGTGAAACCTACCCTGCATGATTTCTAAAAACAGTGCTACCTGTCCTTTTCTTTTAAAAATCTAGGCTTCAGGGTTTGAACAATCTCCAGACACCCCTGATACACTCGTGACCTCAAATTTTATTCTCATTAGGCCATAACATAGTATTTAAACTAAAAAAATATCCATACCTTGTATGAAAACCTGGGTTCTTTCAACCCCCTTTAAAGAAATTCTTGCTCAAATTTCCTTCTCAAGGGTGGTCAATATTTTTCTAAGAACAAATCATACCACTGAGCACATATTTCAGCCTCCCACTCCTAAGTCTCATCCTATAAATATCCATGCTACCATAACACCTGTACTAGAGGAACTAATTTTCCTCGAAGAATCTTTGTGATCCTTTCAACGATTTGATTCTCCTCAACGGATGTATCAACCCATAAATCCACCTCCTTAGGGTGAAGAATATGAGAAGGATATGAATGATAACAAAACAATAGAGATATAAGAATTTCATCATGCAAGACCCGATACCGCTTCGATAAATTCAAATAATAGGCTACAAGACCGAATATCTCCAGAATATTGAACAACCTGACATATCACGGTGAAATCTTACCCTATCTCCTGATTCGCCTTTATCCTAGTCTTAGCGAGATATTTAAAAAAGACACAATCCTTAACCACGAACTCTAGAGGTAATATTATGTGATTGAAGTATGATTTTTTTCGAGACCATACATTAGCTATCCACTTCTGAATCAACTAGATCAACTCAGAAGTAGGCTACACAAGATGTGGTCCTAATAAATCAAGCTCTCTTACCTCAAACATGCACATGGGAGATTGGAATGGACTATCATAAAAATCCATAAAAGGTTGTATCTATATAATCACATGATAATTGTTATTGTATGTGAACTTAACAAGGAGTATATAACTCACTTAAGATCCTCCAAAACCAAGGATGCATTCTCACAACATATCCTCAAGCACCTGTGTCATACACTCTCAATGGCCATTAGTCTGACAGTGGTATGCTATGATCATAAGAACTTGTGTACCTAGTTCCCTCTACAAACTATTCAAGAAACATAATGTAAACTAGGTGACCCTATCTGAAATGATAGTACGAGGGACCCCATTATGTAATACTATGTAACAGATATACAACCTCCCAATCTCATCCACACTAATGGTTTCCTTGATCAGTAAGAAATGATAAACCTTTATGAGGTTATAGACCAAAATCCACACAACATCACTTCCTCAAGGTTATGTCGAAAAACTTGTCAGGAAATCCATCATGACATCATACCATTTCCACTCGTGAATTGGTAACTATTGTAAAAGTCTGGATGGACAATGATGTTCCACCTTGACTTGATGATAGTTATAACACCTTGAAACAAAACTGGATACCTCTCTTTTCATAACCAACTACTAGTATTGATGGTGTAACTCAAGATACATCTTGCTGATGCTGGGATACATTTCCCAAATTGAGGCATGGAACTCTTGCATCATCTCCTTGCATATGTCCAATATAACCCATAAGAATCCAAATATAATCATATCCATATCCTTGGATGTGGTCCATCCAGGAGGTGGGTCCTCACCTACCACACTATCCTATAGGAATAAGCCTTAAAAATCCTATTGTTACCACACTCTCACTTTGTCCAGTAGGGTAGATTTCATGGTTAAGAATGAAAGAAAAGTATGTCCCTAACTATCTTTAAATTTATGTGTATCTCAGAGAAAAAAATCCATAATCTTCGTTATTAGCGTCCTAAACTACCTACACCTGATTCCTCCTGCCCAGTGCACTGTCCACTGAATTTCCCTTACCATGCATATAGTAACTCTTGAAGTTTAAAAATTATAAGTATTTAACCCACCTTTGCCACCTCATATTCATATCACATTGTGTAAATATTTATTTGATGATTTTTTGGTTAGTGTATACCAAAAAATGATCTCCGAGTAAGTGATTTATCCGAAAACATAAGGCATGAATAATTACATCTAACTTTAGATCATGCATTGGGTAGTTCCTCTGATATGACCTTAGCTGTTTATACTCATACACTATGAATCTATCCCCCTACATCAAAACTATTCCAAGCCTGATAATTGATTCTTCATAATACACAGTGTAGCTTCTTTCCTACTCTGAAAGAATCACAATTGGCGATGAAGTCAATATCACTTTTAGATCTTGAAAGGATACCTCATTGGTATCTAAGCATATAAAATTCATGACCAACTTAGTTAATCCCATAATTGGTTATTCTAGGCATGATAATTTCTATATGAAATTCATGTAATATCCATCTATCCCCAACAAACTCGGTATAAAAATTTCATTCTTGGGATGATCCTAGGAAACTATATCTATCACCTTCTCTATATCTACGGATACTTTTTCCTCTAAGTTAATATAACCTTGGAAGTGAATCTAAACTATATAAAAGTGTAACTTTGTGATCATATAATATAACTAATTATCTCTTAGTGTATCTAAAATGATCTCAAAATGTTTGGCATGGTTGTGTTGATTTTGAGAATAAACCAAGATATCATCCATGAAAATCACCAAAAATGAATCTAAATAAGGATGGAAAACTCATTTCATCAGCTCCATGAAAACCAATGGAACGTTTTTGAGATTGAATGGCATAATCAGATACTCATATAGACCATACCAACCATGAAAGGATATACATGGAATTTTTTTAGGTCAAGAATGTACCTGGTGATATCTGAACCTCAAATCAATTTTCAAGAACACTCGAGCTCCTTGAATCAAATAAAGTATGCTATCTATCCAAGGAAATTAATACCAATTCTTAACCATCAACTGGTTCAATTTCCAATAATCCAAAAATATCTTCAGGGCACAATCTATCTTTTTTGAAAAAAGAACCGCTGAACTCCACAAAAATTTACTGGGTGAAATAAACCCATTTTCCTCTAATCCTTTACGTATCTCTTGACCTCCTACAACTTTGTAGTAGCCATACTATAAAGAGGAATGGATACTATTGAAACCCCTTACACGAGATCAAAGGAGAACTAAACCTCTATCTTAAGAGGAAAATAGAAAATTCATCCCAAAAAATGTCCCTCAAATGATAAACCAACAAAGGGAAATATTACTGGCATGCTCCCTGATCATATAGATAAAAACTTGCAATATGAGCTATCATTCCACCCATCCCATGATGTTTTTTTCTATATTGTTTCACCTATTCATCCCATTCAACCTTATGAGTATAAACTATTCTTCATGGTTATGTGAAATCCACCCTCTTGCAATAGGAATCAATACAGTCTTGATAATACACTAGCTAGACCATCACAAGTATGATGTCTATCACCGTCATCTCAAGGAAAAAACAATCCAGATTAAGGATACTCACCTACCTCAAGGGGGCACTCCTTGTACTGATGTACATCCTTCGTTATTATCCCCAACAGAGTATTAAGTGTCATGATGCCTTTGGAAAACTAAATCATGATCCCAAGGTTTTATACCACAGGTGAAGATATAAAACTCTGTGATGCATAAAAAGAGAATATACAAGATTGGAGGCTACTAATATCTTACCTCTCATTGTAGATGGTATGATTCTATTCTCCTTAGGTGTAGGATGTATTGAATATATATTTCCTAAAACATGGCCCAGTGACACAACCACACTACCCAATGTAGGCCCTCTCTACTATGTTGGAGTAACTGGTTCCTAGATTCCTCAACCATGACCACCACCACCTCATCCCTATTAACATGTACTGCTCTAGCTCTCAATCTGATGTGGAGATGATAAGCCTTCCCTCGAAAAAAGTGTTGGAGATGACCCCATACCAATCCCTTCTAGGGGTAAGGACCTGGAAAAATGATGCTCGTGTCCCTTATTACTGTAAATTCAACACTTGACGGGGTCAAAATCACACTAACTCTTCATGTTACCTCATCTTCCATACCGATGATAGAAAACTGCACTTCCAGCACTAGCGGTCTGGTTGGTACTCACCTCTTGGGAAGCCTCAAAATGGTTCTTCCTTCCTGAATATTCTAAACCATTAGACTGAGAGACTACATTGATCTTCTCTACACCCTTAGATTCCCTTCAGGCTCCACATTTAAATCCACACCCAATTCACAACTTTAATGATAAAGTTCAATATGAATACATTGAACTGAGATCGTATGGAACTTCAGAGACCTTCCTCAAAGAGTATTGGAATCAATAACTCATCGACAAGGCATGTTCGTGTAAAACACTACAGCTCTATAAAGTGTGAGGAGTACAACATAACTGTCATAGTGCCCTACTCCAAATTCATGAACTCACTAGCATACTATATCCTTATAGTTTCATGAAAAAATAATCCTTAAAACATTGTTTGGAATTCATCCCAAACCATATCCAACAGTTTTTCATCCAGGTTAAGAACATACTCTTAGTGCTTGGATTATCCTCAAAGCATATATGTCATGAGCATCACTATCCTCTCAGACGGTGTCTCCAAATGCTCAAAGTGGGATAGTGTAGTCTCATGCCACAACTCAGTATCCTATAGACCATTATCCCCTGAAAACATGGAAAGATGATGCTACTAGAATTCATGCATTAGTTCAGCCATAGATGAGGCAGGCTATGATGCTCCTTGAAAATTCTGCATGAAGTAGAAAACCACTCACTAAGCCATTCCTCATAACATGTGTTTAGTAAAACTATTGTTGCCTCAACTTTCACTAAAGGAGGATCAAACAGTTTCCCATGAACCATCATCTCCAAATCATTTTCATCACCACCCTTGTAGTGTATTACAAGAAGGTGTCATGGTGTCATGCCTCTATAATTCTAAACACATACATCAAAGAAGAATTATATCAATGTTCACAGCTCAAAAGTGTAGGACAGGTTAAATCCTTCCTATAACCAGGTCATACCACAAAAATTTCTCCTAAATCCAAGACTATAGAAAAAGAACCGGCCACAAAAGATAATAGGGATACTTCATATATCACACTCAAAATCCAGGTCTAGGACAAGTAACTATTTCATAGTTTCCTATTACCATTCATTTTCATATTCATTTTAAATTGTAGAACCAAATGGTTAATAAGATTCTAATCCATAAGGACCCATAATCCTTATGAATCTAAATATGGTGTCCCCCTAATCCACACCATAACACATTCCAATATATGGGACTCATGGTCATTTCCACAATATTCCACAATTGGCTACTTAGGGTGTTTTCTTGTAGTCGAATCAGAAAAAAACTACTTAGATTACAACATGACCTCTAAGTACCAACCATGTTTCTCAATCCACTACAGAAAATCCTCTCACAATATTATGTATACCTATCATGTCATCTACCACAAAATCATGTAAATATGAAATGATCCCTATATGGCGTGGAATAATGAATTGAATTTAATTCCTATCAAGTGATTAAAATGATTCATGAGATCACATAACATTATCTCACTGGGTATCAAAAATATAAACCCACAATCATATCAATATTAAAATCAAAATTAAAGTACATCACCCAACATTGGAATAAAATCAACTGTAATTATCAAAATCTATAAAAGAACAATTTCCATTCAATGCAATTTTTGTTTTCACTATATGTGGGTTAGCTACGCCTAGGAAAAAGTCATTACCAAATTACAATTACTTTATACCATCTGTCTATTGTCTCTAAATAATAAAACAAAAAATAAAAACAATGATACCACTTTGTAACATCCTGGACACAGATTCTACTAAAATTTGACCTAATCCAGGTTGGCCACATAGCCTGAAGCGCATCTCCCCAAATGCCAGAGACAGCAGACTAACAGTGAGGGCCTAGGGTGTGTCTATAGGGAGACTATTCCCTCTTATTAGTGTGTAACACTATATAATAACAATAATAGTCAAATAGAGGAAGCAGTATAATAGTCAGAAAATAGATAAACATCACAAATAGATAACAATGACCAAAGTAATCATATATACAATGATGATCATGTCATGTGTCAATAAAATAGCCAAAAATTTCTATACATGGCATCAATACAATACATATTCCAAAATACAAAAAAGACCAAAAATAAATATTTCTTGGTAGCATCACAATACTCAACTCGGTCTGATGCTTCCTTACTCCTAAGCATGGCACAATTGAAGCATCAAACTATTTTCACTTTACCCAATCACTACTTTTATCCATAAAGTCATTTCGGGTACCCAAATGTGTCCTAAATAGGGTGTGATAGACAATCCCATTAGGGCACCACCCAAAGCACTATAACAATTACTAGATGTGCAATAAAATCTAAGAAGTGTGTAATAAATATCACAGTTAAGTATTAAATAAAAGTAAAGTGCCCATGGAATATGCACTACGAAAAAGAGATTCTGTATATACCAACAAGGCTTCCTACAAAACATGGGTCAAGATTCTATAACAAGGAAGCAGTAAAACCAAAATAGTTAACTCCACAACCATGATTCATACACAATATCTCATATAACCCACAATCTCACCATACAACATGTAATACCATTTCACCCATGACCAATCCATATAATCATAAAATTCATATCAAACCACGGTCATGTCATACAAAAAAGAATATCTCACTTACCACATCCATTCTATATAATAAAGTGTTAGACCATGAAGGGTGGGATCCAAGGTGTAGAGGTTTAAGGCATTATCATCAAGTATTAGGAACATCTCTATGAATACTAAGTTAGGATTTATCTTGGGTTTAAAATTCATGTCTACCAACCATGTCCATTGTAAGCCCAAGAAAAACTGGATCTGAGGGGTAGCAAGGCCATGGCATCCCACAGAATCAGAATCCAAGGAGCATACTGGTCTATGGAATTCACTACAGCTATCATGAACCATGGTGTAACACACTCATGGAATCCTATGTAATAATTCAACATTAAAATTATTTATCATTTCAAAAATATACATTGAAGTTCCATGATTATACCCATGCATAGTAAAATTCACATTCATGTTCCATTCCATGAGTTTAACCACTCATACAACATTTCCATATAATCCATTTAATCAATTCAAGCATGGAATAACATGTCAACACATGGAAAGGGATGCAGTAAATATCCTAATTAATCAAAATAGTTCAATTTATTTCTTAGCATGCTTTTTTTAACTATGAAATCATAAAAAACTTCTATTGGGTGGTTTAGCAAATGTAATAGGAAAAGGGAACATCCCAATGGTGGTCATGGTCGGGGAAAAACCTCCAACTAATATCAAGGAAACTAAATGGAATCCCTAACTTGTTCCATTTCATTTAATTCAATTAATCAACTCATTTTTGGGGTTCTTTAGAAAGTCTAGAAGGTGTCACAATGACAACTATATTAATAAAGCACTAAACCATATGGGAAAATTATAAACTACCTACAGTAGGTCGATAGTAGAGTGTTCATCCAATATCATATTCTAATTCAACTCAGATAAAAAAATGAATAATGGATGAAGAACCTATAAATATGGAATATTACCTTGCACATAAATAAGTCCATTGATACTAAGTATAATAAGGAATGAAACAAAATGAATTGAGTGCTCAACGATATAGATCCAAAGAAACTAATGGTACTCAATTCTGATATTGGATGGAGTAAATCTACCAAATCCCAATTTAGGCTCCAAGAAGCTCTCCCCATGCATATTCTATCCAAATAATGAATGAAGGAATCAATTTTAGGTTTTAAAAAAAATTTAAGGGAGAAATTGTAATTTATCCCAAAAATACTTAGTCACATGGTTTGGCCACACAGTTGGCCAAACCATGCTCAAACCAAGCACCCACTACTATAAGAAGGGTCACCTCACATGATCACTATGAAAATTTTGACTAACCATGCGTGTATTATACAAAACGCATCTATAAAAAATTCCATAGTTTCTTCATGTGCATGAACCTCCATTCGCATGGTTTTAACAAAATGTATGACCTGTAGCACCCATATCGAAGGGGAAACGTCACTAGACTTATTAATAAGAATATATCTACATGTATTCTTCTCCCTTATCGAAGGAAAATTAATCAACTGACAATCTCTCACTTGATGTTTGTGGATGATACCTTAATATTTTTCAATTCCACTGAAAGATAAGTTGGGGGCCTTATTAAAATTCGGGATGAATATAGTTACTAGAGTGGTAAAATTATCAATAGAGAAAAAAGTAATTAGTATATTTCTGACACATGTGGTGATATATAGGTTTATTCTTTATCTAGAATGCTGAATATACAGAGGGTTTATTTCCCCTTGAATTATCTTGGGTCTCCTATTTCTCCTGGACGTATTAGAATCAAAGATTTTGATGGCATTTTGAATAAAATAATGAACTGTGTTCTTAATTGGAAAAGTCATTATCTATCCATTAGAGGCAGGATTGCTTTAGTCAATAGTGTTTTACTGGTTATGCCTATTCATGTTCTTTCCACCATCAAAGTGCCTAAGGGGGTTCTAAATAATATTGACAAAATTTTTGCTGATTTCATATGGGATGCTCTTTTGGAGGGGAAACGTCAATGGACTTCGTGGGAGAGATTGGAAAGACCTGTTCAGGAGGGTAACATTAATGTGTGGAATATAGAAGATGTTGTTCACTACATGCATGAAAAACTTGCATCGGAGGTAGTGGAGGAATGAACTCTTTGGGGAAAATTTATGTCTTTTCTAGGAAGGGGTTATTTGGAAGATAGTAGTGTTTTTCTCCTTTTTTTCTTTGATACGCAATATTATCCCTACTTTTTAGCAGCACTCTAGATGGATTATTGGGAAAGGGGATATTTCTTTTTGGCATCACAATTGGGTAGGTTCTAGTGTTGGTTTTCTGAACTGTCCAGGACCTTCTATTTCCTTTTGAGAGGCAAGTATGCATCCGAGTTTCACTAATGTTGTTTTAAATAAAGATTAAAGGGAGGTGTTTTATAGTATTGGGTTGAATTTGGAAACATACCGATGTGTTTTCACTGCTTCAAATTTAGTTTTGTTTTTTTCAAAAGACTTTCATAGGATCATTCATTCACAGGAGAAACAAGACACATGGAATAATGTGTTATGGTGCAACAAAATTCATTCCAAATTCAGTTTTCTAATATGGAGGATTAGAAATAAGGCCATACCTATATATGATAATGTGAGAAGGATGGGTATTAATATGGTCTCTAAATGCAATTGCTGCATAAATCATAAGGAGGACGATGCTAACCATCTCTTTTTTAGGGAGAATGGGCTATGGATGTATGGTCTTGTTTTGGAGAATTTACTGGTCATTTTTATGCAAATCTTATCGGTGTTACTTTCCTGGAAAGATGGTTCTATGGTCTGAATGGTGGAAGTCTTGAAAAATAGGCTAGGGTGTTGGTTCTGAATGCGGGTTGCTGGTGTATCCGGCAAGCTAGAAATAAACCCAAATTTGAGGGTCTTATTTCTACAGGAAGATATGTTGTCACGAGAACCATGTGCCTCATATCTGATTTGGTTAGTGGTTACAAGGAATAGATTCATGTTCCCTCTCTGAGAAACATACATGTGAGTGTCCCTGTAATACATCATACTAGTTCTTCTTCAACAGGAAATTGGGTCTGTTGGTCTCCTCCGAAAGTGGGTTACAAACTTAATTTTGATGGTTCTTGTATTTTGGGGATTATGTGTGGCGGAGGGTCAGTTATGAATTTTAAATGGAGTGTTATTATTTCTTTCACCACTTATTATGGTAAGGGGAACTCACTTCAGGCAGAGGCTAATGGGATGTTCACTGGCCTCAAATTGTGCGGCCAAAAAAGCTTTATTCTTGAGAAAATTGAAACAAACTACAGAATTATTCATGATGCTATGCATGGTTTTATACCCACTCCTTGGTCGATTGCATATATAATCAGGAAATGTAAGGGAAACATCAACAAACATACTCAGGTCGTTCATACGTGGCATGAGGGAAATAAAGTATCAGATCATCTTGCTGCAATGGCGGTGGCAGACCAAGGGAGCAATGTTACATATTTTTCCAGCATTCTTATATTGTAACTGGAAGGGATTGAACTGATTAGAGGAGATCAACTCGGTCTCCATTATTTTAGACCTCCTTAGGTTTGTATTTTGTTTTTGGACTTTCTAATGGTCCTTTCTTGTTTTGGGTTTTTTCCGGATAATAAATAAAAAAATGCAGTGTGTAGTTGGATAGTATGACCTGTAGCACCCCACTATCAATTTTTTCATGGTTAGTTGTAACTGTCCGACCTACCCCTCATGGTATCTACTAACCATGAAAATTTTCATTTTATTACAAATAATTGGGATCTAGTATCCAAACAATCCCCATACACCCCAAATACTCCCATGAACTCAAATCATATTCACATCGGGGCATAAATAAGTATTTAAACTGAAAAAATTCACACCTCATATGAAAACCCAGGTACTTACACTATAATTATAAACAAATAATAAGAATTACCTCTTATATTGTGGATGTAATTATTTTACTAGTAGTGAAGGATGACTAGGATAATTTTTCAATGGTTAGAAATCAATTTTCTGATCTTATTCATAAAGGTTTTTCTAGTTTTCCTACAGATAGAGATAAGAAGTCTAGTTTTTAATACCTACTAATTGTTAGATATTAATTACTTCATTTTGTATGGTATCAATAAGGATTCTTGATTTTAAGGTTCACATGGAGCACCTATAGGTAAAGAGATTTTTTAAATAGAGTATTTCCTTTTAGGGTGCTTTAGTATTAACTTCAAAGTAGGTATATGAGAGTTTTAGTTTTTTTGTGAATCATTGGAAGTTAAATTATGTAATTATTAAAAACATATTTTAATTTTCATATATTAATTATTTTTCTATTCAATTGAGGGGATATCAATGGTTCTACAATGTTGATTTATAATATGGCTATCATCAACTTAAGATACGGGTTAAATACATATTTAAGACAACACTTAGGAGATGTCACACCTATTATGAGTTTTACAGATTCCATTCAAATTAAAGAACAATATTATGATATTCATGGACTTGATAATTAGTTGTTTTCATACCTTTATTATTTTTGGGTGGTATTCATTGATTATATATTAGTTTACTCTTAATCACAAGAGTAACATAGAGACTATTTAATGATTTTACTAGAAATACTATTAGAGGGTCATATGTTTGAAAAATTCTCAAATTGATAATTTTTTATCACAGGATTCAAATATTTGATCCATGTAGTATATATATATATATTGAATTTTGATGGATTTTGAGGAGGTTTTGGTTTTTATGTTTTATAGTGTACATAAGAATGTGTTTAAGATCAAAAATTTTCATGGTCTCATTGGATATTAATGATGCTTCAATTTAATTTTTTATCAATTAGTGATTCCAATTATGAATTGGACTAATAATGGTTGGAAGTTTATATATAATGATTGAAATAAACCAAAATTTTAAGAGTTAAAACAAGATCCATACATAAACCCCTATCCCTATTTTACATGAGTTGGGAAATAAATATTTTGTGTGTTGCAATGTATTGATTATGAGATTAGTATGGGAGTATGGTTATTAAAAACATATTCTACATTATAATAATATCTTAACACATAAACTTGAATTGGTAATGATAACACAAGATCTGAAATACAGATATAAATATTTATTTAGTGAGTGATTTATGGTTTATATTGATAAAAAATATTGACATACATCATCTCTTAGTGAGATTTTAATATTAGGTTGAGAAATTTGATAGGGTTTCTCTAATATTTTTATTTTTAGAAAATGGGTACTTTAGGGAAACGGAATTATGTTATTGAAGAACTTGGAAGGATTGCACATTCATAATTGATACAATAGTTGAATGGGGAGTGGTAGATTATGTGGCTTTTTTCAGAATTTAATTATAATGTGACAAAATAGTAGGGACGAGTGGTTTTAATATCATTACATATCATGTATTATTTAGTTATATGGGTAGAGGATGAACATGATACAAATTTTATTCATCAATTTATTCATCGAAGGATTTACAGCGGGGAGAATATATATGATTATACCCATGATGGAAATTATATACTGTATGTCTATGATAATAGTTTGAAAACATGTACAATAAGTGGTAATACACGATTCTGATTCTTTAAATTTAGGTTTTCATCAAATATTAGCTAATATGTACCAAGATATTCAGTATCAATTTTACATCAAAAAATGAAGAAAGTCATTACATTATTTTTTCACCATGTATTACTTTTTATCATATAAATATAGAATATTAAAAACCTCTTTGTATAAAACTATAACTTTATATTCCATTTTAGGAATGATATGAGTTCATGTTGGATTTATAATTGATTTTTTGATATTTCCTTAGGGTATAGATATGGTTTAAGTGATTATGAATTTTATGATTGTGGTGGTCTATTTCTTATTAATTTGGTATAAATAGTCTATGGATGATATTGGTTAATCTGTTGGAAATAGAATAGATACATTTAGTGACTGATAATTTTATTTCTAAATGGGATTAAGTATTTTATTTATTGATTATTCTAGGGACTTCATTTGGAATTGGTTACACAAGTGATGTAGATTATTACTTATTATCCACTAATAAATGGAAAGTATGATTTAATTATTTAGATATTTAGTATTATTTTGTGAGAATATATTATTTAATTCAGTAATGCAAGGTAGTTTTATTTAAATTTAGTATATTTTACCGATAAAAAGGTATATTGGGAATAGAATTATATGGTTCAATTCAAATAAATGAATAAAAGATTTTTTTAATCATCTACACCCTTAGGGAACGTTAGAGAATAAAAAATTTCATGGGATGAATATGGTAATGTCTAGGACCTTATAACCCATTATATTATAGTAAATATGACGGTTGAGGTTCCCGAGGAATGTCTAGAGGGGTTTGGTGGATGAATAGATGAGTTTTTGAGGTGGTTTGGAGAAAAAATGGGTGTTTTAGAGGATGAAGGCAGATCATGGTGGTAGATCACCGGTTGTAGATCTTTCTAGTAGTAGGTCACCAATGATATATATTTGGCTGTAGTTCACCAATGGTAGATCATTATAGTGGTATATCACCAATGATAAATCATTCTAGTGGTAGGTCACCAAAAGTAGATCTATTGTGGTATATCAAAAATTTTAGATCTCTCTAGTGATAGATCACCAAAAATAGATTTATAGTGGTAGTTCATCAATATTAGATCATTTTGGTCGAAGATTAACAATGGTATATCTTTGACAGTAGATCACAATTGGTATATCATTCTAGAGGTTGATCCCTAATGGTAGATCCCTGGAGGTAGATCACCAATGGTCGATCATTATGGAAGTAGATCAACAATGGTAGATCTCTTGAAGAAGATCACCAATAGTAGATCATCCTAGCAGTAGATCATCCCAATGGTTGATCTATAGTAAATATAGTTTTTCATAAATTTCTAGATTTTACCTTTTGTCATTTTCTTTGATGAAAAATGGTTTTAATTCCATGATTAATGGTTTTTAATTCACTTTTAAAGGAGGATAATTATATCATATTTTTCTCAAAAATTACCAATCCATTTTAATGGTAAAAACATATGGATTTAATGAGATCCTCTTATAATGATCAACTAAGCCATATCAAATCCCACTAGTTTTAGATCTGATCATTCTAATGTGAATATCATTCCTTTATTCCTTCATAATTACATTCTCTTGGAACAGGAGGTTCTTAGTCCTTCTTTCCTTGGAGTCATGTAACCTTATCACTATAGTTGGATCAAGTTCCCAATATGTTATTTCCTCCAATTCACTCACCCCTATTTTTGGTGCAATAAATTGTGTAATTATTCCCTCTTTTAGGTAGAAAATTCAATTGTTTCTCCATTTTTTGTATCATGAGGGGATGTGTGATTATTTTTATCCATATATAAATGTTTCCACAGAAATTAAAAAAATATAAATGAATTTATTAAATGAATTTAATAAGGGTAAGGGGAATAAAATAATTTTTTTACTATTTTGATATTTTTTTATTAAAATTCTATGGATTAATTGTGTGATGATTTTTTCCATTGGTAGACTTTTCTTAAAATTTAATGATGTGAATTCTGGAATTCTTGTTGTTTTATTGTTTTATATAACCCAAAATGGATTTAGATAATCACTTATACACAGTCAATTGATTATATTCCATGATTTATTATGTATTCTTTCATAACACCCTTAAATAAATAAGTTTAATTGAATAAAATATCCTATTAATAATCTAGAAAATTCCATGTGTGTGGTGTAGAATGTGTTTCGGGAAGTAGTTGTGTTTTTTTATTGTGATGATAGAATGTATGAGTGGTGTCTTTGTTGTAAAGTGTGTGGGGGTAATGGATGTGATGTGGTTGTGAAGTGGGGTTGTGATGCTGGTTGTGATGTGGTTGTGTTGCAGGACTGAGAATGTGGTTGTGGTACAGTTGTGTGGTATCTAGTGAAAGTGGCTGCAATGTGATAGAAGATGTAAGTATATGTCACTTCTGGGATACAGAGTTGTGTTGCCTATTGTATGTTGTGTTATGCTAGTTTTCTAAGGGTGGTGAGGAAAAATGAAGTACATTATCCATGTAGGTGGTGAATTTACAATATGTTGAAAAACTATTCAGTTTTTGAATTAAATTTGAAGATGTTAGATAATAAATATTCCATTTAGGTAATAAAATTTTAGTATATTAATAATACATAAATATTTATTCTAACATATATAGAATATATTTTAGGATAGATAAAAACAAAATAATTTATGATAAATCAATTGAGAATATTACCTCTTCTTTTGGATGTTCACTATGAGGCTATCGCTTAGGGATCCTTAGTTTGGCCTTTTGGTGAAAGAAAACTTCTAACACATTTAAAGAGAGTTAGGGATATATATTGGAAAATTTTGGGTATGAGATGGTTTTTTCAAAGTGAATTGAAATGGGTGAGTGAAGGTGGTATTTATAAGGGGAATATGTGGGTATTTTGAAATAAAACATTAGAATAGAATATTATTTTCAAAAATTGAAACAACTTGTGAATAAATAGTTAGGGACTTGTGACTCTATAGTGAAGGGGATAATGAAATAGCATTATAACTTCTTCAAAAATTAAAAATTATTTTATATTTAATATTACAAAATATGGTACTTGTTGTCTAAAATATCCTAGGTGTGTTATTTGGGATGTGTTTATTGATATTAAAGTGTAAGTAATGTTGAATGTGGCATATGAAGCCTTATAGAATCCATTTATTGAATGTTGGAAGAAGTTTGGATTAGTCGGTTGTGGTTTTAATGTATTTGAGAAAATTTGGTTGAGTAGTGGGTTTTTTAAATTTTCCTATTTCTCTTGTGAATATTTGTCATTGAGATGGAGTGTATATGTCATGTGGAGTTGTGTAGGTTTCTTTTTTTCTAGAAGTTGAGTTTTTATAAATGGAATGAGATTTTCATAGGTGTAATTGACAATCAGAATATATTTGGTTTGGATTAACATACATGTGTTTTGGATCAATGTATGTTTTCTTGGAGTAGTGTAGGTGTCACTACATGCCTATGTGTGCATCATTTGGGAATAATGAATTTATGATGAGTTGAATAACAATAGGTTATGAGGAGTTAATGGAGATCTCTTTGATTGGAAATATTTTGTTGAAAGGATTAATCCAACAATATATAAAAATACATTGTAGAGACCTATAAATTTCTAGGAATGTTTTTTCTTAAATTCTTTGGGATTTTACGAGTACGCAGTTTCTGACGGCACCTGATTCCGAGGCCCGGTGTGCCCGAAATCAATTACCGAAGTTTAGCTTGGGTACGTTCAGTGAACGAACAAGCGGGTTTTCCTATCTTTTGAACCGGTACTCGAAATTGAAATATGAGGGCACCGATTAAACTGTAGCGCCAAAAGTTTCTTAAGAAGACCTTTACTGAGGATGCATTTTCTTGGGAGGAGTTGTTTTAAAATTATGGATTAAAGAAAAAGGTGAATAAAATTTGTGATACAATTTTATTCTTTATTCTAAGTGGTTAGATCCTAGGTGTGGGAGTTGGGGTGGGATCCACTAATTACTAACTACCAATGATAGGATAATGGTGAGGTGGGGCCTACATGAGCCCAACCCTTCACATTCCTTAACTCTCTAACTCCCCTCTTTATGTGAGTAACTCCTCTCTCCCCCTCATTAAACTTGCCCACATAACACCTAATTAACTAGACAACTCATGATTAATTAATTAAGTGATTTTTTTTTTAATTTTGAGTTTTTGAAATGCATGGAAAAAAAATAAATGGGAGGCCTTATTTTATTTTGTTTGGCTTGTGGTGTGAGGATTTTGGGAGAAAGCTCTAAGTCCCTTGTAAGAACATCATCCTCCCGCGAAGAACGTCACTCTTCAACGAAGAATGCCAATTCTCCGATGAAAAATGTTGACTCGGAGATTCGGGTTTTCTTTACCTTCTTCTTCCTTCGCGACAAGGGAGGAGACACCGACGACAACGGAATCGACACCATTGTCCATGGCTCTTGACAACCGCGGACTTCCTTCGAGGTAGGGGTGTGTTTCTGAATGAGCAAAGTTGTTTTTCCTTCCATGTTATTTGTTCTCCCTAATCCATTTTCTATCGAACTAATGCAGAAGGAACCAGACCAAACTAACATGGTCTGATTCCTCCGCCATTCTTTTTGTATGGTGTTCTCCTACCGTTCTTGTGCGGTGAATCAAGGCATGTTTTTGGAGCCGATCGGAGGCCCAAGAACATCAGAAATGACCTCGAAACATTGGGAAGACCTAAGATCGAAAGTTTTTTAGAAAAAAGATCATCGGATTGAAGAACGGACACCTCGGGAGGTGTGCTGGCCAGAGGAGTCGTTTCTGGAAAATTCCAGAACACACAGCGTGTACTTCCAAAGAACATGTCGTGTAGTACAAGCGTTCAGTGGAAGATGTAACAGACATCAGAAGAAGTGACACACGATGTGTGACACCGGTCACACGACATGTATTGTCCACATAGTTTGACAGAGGAGACTTCAAAGGACATGGTGTGTATTTACGGAAAATACATGGACATGGACAGAAATACATGGCCATGAGGCATGGTGTCTATTATCTTCATAGAAAGGCAGAAGAGGCTTCGTGAGGCTTGGCGTGTAATCCAGGAGATACATGGACACAAGCAGAGCCGCACGGCCACGAGGAATGGCGTGTACTACCACCACCATGGAAGAAGTGGCTTCGCGAGGCTCGGCGTGTAATCCAGGATATACACAGACACTGGCAGAACCACACGGCCACGAGGCACAACATGTACTACCACCACCATGGCAGAAGCAGCTTCGCGAGGCTCGGCGTGTAATCTGGGAGATATAAGGACACAGGAAGAAACACACGGCCGAGATACACAGTGTGTACTACCTTCCCCATGGTAGTAGGGGCTTCATGATGACTCGGCATGTATTCCGGAAATACACGGACACGGGGTGGAGTACATGGGTATGTCCTCCACCACATGGCCAGGCATGGACATCGAAAATGGAACCGACCATAGAGGTTTGGACACGACATGTAACCATACTACACACTGTGTATTTACTTATTTACACGACTAGCCCCGTGACATGGTCCGTATCACACGGGCAGTACCCGGTGTTTGATAACACGACGTGTATCGCTTATCTACACGCCGTGTACTTTTGTAAAATGGTTTGGTTGTCCTGTTATCCGTGACTTGTGCACTTTTTTCTTGGTTTTTCCCCTATGATGTGGGATGGAACTATGGGATACATCAATTCTGGTCTTCAGGACAATTGATATATCAATATTTGAATCGAGGAGTGGACCCTTCGGAAATCGAGTGTGTTGTGTGCGAGAACCCTAGAACTGGTTGCAACTGCGATGATGATGATGAATGTGCTTAGATCATACATGGGTTTGACAATGAGGACAACTTTACTTGGATCCTCCATGGGTTCGACAGCGATGACGACTGTATTGGGATCCTACGTGCATTTGGCAGCGATGGTTACTATACTTGGATCCTACGTGGGTTCGGCAATGATGAATTTTTTACTTGGATCCAACGTGGGTTCGGCAGGGGAGAGGATTCAGAGGCTACATCTATCATCTATACCCCTCTTCGTGAGTAGTATACCTATGTGAGCTGAGTATTTGTTTTCAATCATTGTCATTGATATGATTGACTAGCTTTCCTGTGTGGAATGGGCTGTGCTTTCCTGTGTGGACTAGGTTGTGCTTTCCTGTGTGGACTGGGTTTTACTCAGGCACGGGAGTTGGCGCCGAACTAGAATTGATGACTTAGGTATGTGTATGGGAATATATCTAAGTAGAGTTGATTGATATTTCATGATTGTATCTTTCCTTTGCGGTTTATCCTTTGTGGATTCTGGGAGGCCTTCGGGGGCCTCAGGGTCCCTACTGAGTATAGTATACTCACCCCTGCACGGGCCATTCCCGAACTACATTGTGTTGGTTGCAGACAACGGACAACGCTGATCGAGGTGGAGTCTAGTGGAGCGGGACGGTACCTGTAGGTGGACCACTTGATGGGACATACACGGAGCTGACGACCGGACTCGAGGAGTTTAGGATACCATCTGTAACCACCCTTCTGATGGGATATCTGGAGGATGACTCAGTGGTTGCTGGATTACTTTACTGTAGTTATTCTATCTTTACTGTTGTATTGTACTTTCAGTTGGGTTTGTATACATGCTCATTTACTTTCCATCACTTACTTTTGTACTCAGTTTACTTAGTGTTTACTTCATCTTGTGTAATCTGTGGTGTTTTTTTCTTATATAAAGGCATTGCCTTCCCTTTTTATCGGGGTTTACACCTTTGGTGCTTGTCGCCAGCCCCTGGCCTATGGAAGGCGGGCTTTGGGTAGTAACGGCACAAGCCCCAAGGACAGGTCGTGACAAATTGGTATCAGAGGAGTCGGTTCTACCGTAGAACATAAGACTCTGATTATTTCTTCCTGTGAAGTAATAGTGTTAAGGGTATTGAGTGTGGTTATCAATCTTGGGAGTCCAGTGTTGGGGCGGCGACCGACGTATCCATACACCAGGACCCTGAATTCTAATTTCCGACTCAGTGCACGAAAAAATTGATTGCATGTGTGATTTAAATGTTTTCTTTGTGATTACTTTGTGTCAGATCACTAGGTATGTTTTATTAACCATGGTACACCTGTTTCTTTCAGGATGGCCCCATGACGGTAGCCAGCTAGGGTTCCGAGCTTTGTGAGAGATGGAAGCCCACCGAGCGACGAGGCCTCGGTGCAGGGCACCATAACAGCGGAGGCACTGGGGGTACCTCTACCCGTCGAGCCACCGATGCCACCAGCCCTAGCAGCTAAGAGTGCTCATCACCTGAGTGCACTGCATGAGTTTCAGTGTCAGAGGCCGCCCAGGTTCTGCGGAGAGAGGACCCTCAAGCAGTCAAGGATTGGCTAGAGTCTATTGTCTGAGTCTTCAGATTAGTAGGGACACCAGGTAACCTCATGGTGATCCTTGAAACGAGTATCCTGAACGTAGTAGCAGGTATACGGTGGAGCATGATGCTCCAGGTGAATGACGAGGCATCACTACTTTGGATGGAATTCGAGAGCCTCTTTCACTCATAGTTCATTCTAGCCACCCTCCGTACGGTGCGCATCCAGGAGTTGCTAGAGCTGCGGTAGGGCAGCATGACAGTAGCCCAATACTCGGCGAGATTTACCGATCTCTCATACTACTCTACGAACATGGTGCATGACCCATTCTTCTGGGCCCAACCTTCGAGTAGGGACTGAGGCATGAGATCAGGGCTTCGAGGATCTGCCTCAGCATTCTTACATAGACAGTAGCACTAGAGCGAGCCCTTTTTGTGGAGATCTTTCTTACTGAGCCTACACCAGTAGCGAGACCTACCGCAGGGTGACATGCAGCGGAGTCCTCTACAGACGACAGTAGACAGATGTCGCAGAGGTCCAAGCAGACCAAGCCATCAGGTGGGCGACCTCAGGATACTGGTTCGGATGTGCGTGGCACACGTAGTAGAGTGATTCATGCGATAGGCAGGCAATGCTATGCATGCGGCGAGCAGGACCACATGGCTCATGACTGCTTGACCTGCCATGCAGAGGAGCAGTAGACGTTATAGGGACCACCCAGGAAGAGTCATAGGTTTGACCGTGGTGGTCCGCAGGGTGCAGGCGGACAAGGTAGAGGAGCTGGCCGAGCAACGGGTGGTGGGAGATGCTTCGAGGCTCTTCCACCACCACCACCAGGAGGACCACCCCGACCACAAGGAGCCGGCAGACAGGGGCAGGCTCATATCTAGGTAGTCAAGGCCTACGACCAAGGCACAGCGGAGATGAGATGAGGTACTATCTGTGTCCACACCACCCTTGTTGCAGTTCTTATAGACATAGGAGCAAGTCATTCTTTCATTGTCGCTGCCCTTGTTTGGATCTCGGAGATCCCGAAAGAGCGATTAGCTCGATCATTACGGCTAGAGACTCTTACGGGAGCAAACTCGATGATTTCTCACTGGTGCCGACAGTGTGATCTTACTCTAGGAGGAGAGAGATTCGGCTGAGATCTTTTTATAGTGGCGTCGAGGCCTTATGACATCATCGTTGGTATGTACTGGTTGTCTATAGTCCATTCTCAGATCGACTTCATTAGGCACAATGTGCGGTGTGTCCGCACAGATGGGGGAAGTTTCACCTTCACCGGTTAGAAGGGAGACTTTACAGTGTAGGATGGACTCACACAAAGGAGAGGACAACCGATCACCCATCAATTGGATAGTCTCATCCAAGGAGCAGTTGACGTGCAGAGTCCGGGTTTTCCAGTTTTGGTGGATTAGTATCCAGATGTTTTTACTGACGACGTTCTAGGACTACCTCCTCGTAGATAGATAGACTTCTATATTGACATGTACCCTGGGACATCCCCGATATCTACTCCAGCATATCAGATGGCTCCCGCTGAGCTTCATGTGCTACGGGTACAGCTAGATGACTTGCAGGTCAAGGGATTCATTCAAACCAGTGTTTCACCCCGGGCTTCCCTGATTTTATTCGCCAAGAAGGCGGATGGGAGCTTGTGACTATGTGTCGACTACCGTCGCCTAAATCAGGTGACTGTGAAGAACAAGTATCCACTTCTAAGGATTGAAGAACTCTTCGATCCGCTCAAGGGGGCATTATGGTTTCTGAAGATAGACCTCAGGTAAGACTATCATCAGCTCAGAGTTCGAGATGAGGATGTCCAGAAGACGGCCTTTAGGTGTCGGTATGGCAACTATGAGTTCTTGGTTATGCCTTTCGGCGTAACCAATGCTCCAGCAGTGTTCATGAGTCTCATGAATAGGATCCTCTATCATAACCTCGATCAATTTTTTGTAGGCTTCATCGATGACATTCTGATTTACTCAACTACTGAGGTGGAGCATGCCTACCACTTATGGGTTTTACTAGAAACACTTCGAGAGCACCAGCTTTATGGTAATCTCACGAAGTGTAAGTTCTGGATTCAAGAAGTCCTCTTCTTAGGGAATTTCATATATGAGGTGGGATTTGCGGTGGATCCTATGAAGATCGAGGCAGTGCTAGCTTGGGATCCACCAAGGAGCGTGATGGAGGTGCAGAGTTCCTAGGTCTGTATGGGTACTATCGGAGATTTGTGCCAGACTTATCCAGAGTTGCAGCACCGCTTTCAGCTTTGAAAAACAATGGGAAACCATTCGTGTTGTCAGATAGTTATCAGCAGAGCTTCTAGGAGCTGAGACAGAGATTGACCAGTGAACCCATCTTGAGGCTACCAGAGGAGGGAGTAGGGTACATAGTTCACTGTAATGCTTCAGGGACCGGACTCGGGTGTGTCCTGATGCAGGAGTGGGTAATGACCGCCTATGGATCACGATAGTTGAGGTAGCATGAGCAGAACTATGCTCCTCATAACCTAGAGTTAGTAGTAGTGGTATTCGCAATGAAGATGTGGCAGAACTATCTAAGGTGAGAGCGCTTTACAGTCTACTCTGACCACCAGAGTCTCAGGAACATCTTCTCACAGAAGGACCTAAACCTGAGACAATGGCGATGGCTTGAGTTCCTCCAGGACTATGACTTTGAGATAGTCTATACTCCTTTGAAGGGGAACATAGTAGCTGATGCTCTCAGCAGGAGGTTAGGCATTCAGCTACTTGGAGAGGCGACAGAGCAGCTAGCCGTGTTGCAGATATCCTTTGTAGATAGAGATGGGGCAGCCTTTATACAGTCTCTTACAGTCACTCCTCCACTACTTCAGTGGGTCAGAGAGGCATAGTGTGGTGACTTTGACTGTGAGACGCGACGTGCACAGATATCCTCAAGATAGGCACATGATGGATTCTTTGTAGGAGGAGAGCACGTCATCGTTTTCAGAGGACGTACCATGGTACCAGTAGCATTACAGGAGGAGGTGCTGAGAGAGTTTCACACTTCCCCATTGGCGGTACATCAAGGAGTAGCGAAGATGTACCAGGATCTCAGACGATAGCACTGGTGTCCAGGTATGAAGAAGGTTGTGGCATGTTCGTTTCACGATGCCTCACCTGCGTGCAGGTGAAGGTAGAGCACCAGGTACCAGCAGGCTTGGTACAGCCCTTAGAGGTCCCGGAGTGGAAGTGGGATAGAATATCCAAGGATTTCGTGATGGGATTTCCATGTACTTCTAGAGGTCACGACTCCATTTAGGTGATTGTCAACTGACTCACCAAGTCGGACCACTTCCTACCTATCAGAGAACAGGGCTCAGCGGAGAGCTTGGGATGCCTCTATGTTCTGGAGATCGTATGAATTCATGGTGTTCCATCATCTATTGTCTCCGATCAAGATGCTCAAATTACTTCCTGACTTTGGAAGGGGTTGTAGGAGGCATTTGGGACGCAGCTACGCGTGAGCACCGCCTTTCACCCTCAGATGGATGGTCAGACAGAGAGGACCATTCAGAATCTCAAGGACATTCTCCGTGAATGTGTCCTTGACTTTGGTCACAGTTGGGAGGATCACCTACCCTTGGTGGAGTTTGCATACAACAACAGCTACCACTCCACCATCTGGATGGAACCATACGAGGCATTCTACGACCAACCTTGTAGATCATCTCTGTGCTGGAAAGACCCTGGGGAGTAAGCACTTGTAGGACCAGAGATGGTCCAGGCCATGACGGAGAAGGTACATATCACCCAGGAGCGGATGAGGACTGCTCAGAGCCGACAGAAGTCCTATGCTGATAGGAGGCGGAGACCACTAGAGTTCTAGGATGGTGACCACATTTTCTTACATGTCTCACCTCAATGTGGATTACGGAGATTTGGCCAGGGCAGAAAGTTATCTCTGTGCTTCATTGTACTATTCCTGGTCCTCAGCAGGGTAGGTGAGATGGCTTATCTCCATGATCTTCCACCTCAGTTGCACCAGGTGCACGACGTCTTCCACGTATCTCAGCTGAGGAGATAAGTGCACGACCCAATACATATCATTGATCACAGGGAGCTGGAAATCGATGACAGGGTGACATTTGAAGTTGTCCCAGTGGAGATCGAGGATCAATAAGAGTGGGTCCTACATGGACATTCGATTCCTCTAGTGTCCATCTGGTGGAAGCACGAGAACCTCCAAGAGAGCACATGGGAGCGGGAGGCTCAGATGCATGCACAATACCCTCATTTGTTTACCTAGTTTATGATGTATATTTATGGAAGTGTAAAGACCTGAGGTGGGAGTAATGTAAAGACCCGTAAATTTCAAGGGATTTTTTTTCTTAAATTCTTTGGGATTTTACGAGTACGGATTTTCTCACGGCACCTGATTCCATGGCCCGGTGTGCCCGAAATCAATTTTCGAAGTATAGCTAGGGTACGTTCAGTGAACGAATGATCATGTTTTCCTATTTTTGAACCGGTTCTTGGAATTGAAATCCGAGGACACCGATGAAACCGCAGCGCCGGTAATTGCTTAAAAAGACCTTTATTGAGGATGCATTTTCTTGGGAGGAGTTTTTTTAAAATTGTAGATTAAGAAAAAGGTGAATAAAATTTTTGATACAATTTTAGGTGTGGGAGTTGGGGTGGGATCCACTAATTACCAACTACCCATGAGAGGATAAAGGTGAGGTGGGGCCCACATTAGCCCAAACCTTCACATTCCCTAACTACCTAACTCGCCCCTTTATGTGAGTAACTCCTTTCTCTCCCTCATTAAACTTTCCAACATAACTCCTAATTAATTAGTCAACTCATGTTTAATTAATTAAGTGAATTTGTTTTTGAATTTTGAGTTTTTGAAATGCATTGAAAAGTAATAAAATAAAGGGAGGCATTATCTTATTTTGGTTGGCTTGTTGTGTGAGGATTTTGGGAGAAAACTCTATGTCCCTTGGAAGAACTTCATCCTCCCGTGAAGAATGTCACTCTTCAACGAAGAATGCCAATTATCCGATGAAAAACATTGACTCGGCGATTCTGGTTTTCTTCACCCTCTTCTTCCTCCGCGACAAGGGAGGAGACACCGACGACGACAGAATCTGTGCCATCGTATGCGGTGCTTGACAACCGCGAATTTACTTCGAGGTAGGGGTTTGTTTATGAATGATAAATGTTGTTTTTCCTTCCATGTTATTGGTTCTCTCTAAACCATTTGCTATCGAACTAATACGGAAGGAACCAGACCAAACTAACACGGTCCGATTCCTCTATCATTCTTATTATATGGTGTTCTCCTACTATTCTTGAGCAGTGAATCAAGGAAAGTTTTCGGAGCCGATCGGAGGCCCGAAAACATCGAAAATGGCCTTAGAACATCAGGAAGACCTAAGAGTGGTAGTTTTGTAACAAACAGATCATCAAAACGAAGAATGGATGCCTCGTGAGGTGTGCTGGCCAGAGGTGCTGTTTATGGAAAATTCCAGAATACACGGCGTGTACTTCCAAAGCACAGGCCGTGTAGTACAAGCATTCAGCGGAAGATGTAACAGACATTAGAAGAAGTGACACACGGTGTGTGACACCGGTCACACAGTGTGTACTGCCCACACAATTTGACAGAGGAGAATTTGAAGGACATGGCATGTATTTAAGGAAAATACATGGACACAGACAGAAATACATGGCCACGAGGCACGACGTGTATTATCTTCATAGAAAGGTAGAAGTGGCTTCATGAGGCTCGGCATGTAATCTGGTAGATACATGGATACAGAAAGAACCACACAGCCACGAGGCACATCGTGTACTACCATGACCATGGCAGAAGCGGCTTCGTGAGGCTTGGCGTGTAATCCGGGAGATACACTGACATAGGCAAAACCACACGCCCACGAGGCATGGCGTGTACCACCAACACCATGGCAGAAGTGGCTTTGCGAGGCTTGGCGTGTAATCTAAGAGATACACAGACACGAGCAGAAACACATCACCAAGAGGCACGGCGTGTACTACCTTCACCATGGAAGTAGTGGCTTTGTGATGACTCGACGTGTATTCCGGAAATACATGGACACAGGGTGGAGTACATGGGCATGTAATCCACAACACGGCCAGGCAAGGCCAGCGCACATGGAACCGACCCTAGAGGTTTGGACACAGCATGTAACCATACTACACACTGTGTATTTACTTATTTACACGACCAGACCTGTGACATGGGCTGTATCACACGGGAAGTACCCAATATCTGATGACACGACGTGTATCGCTTATCTATATGCCGTGTATTTTTCGAAAATGTCTTGGTCGTCTTGTTATCTGTGACTTGGGAACGTTTTTCTTTGTTTTTCCCCGATGACGTGGGATGAAACTACGGGATACATCAATTCTGGTCTTTGTAACAATTGATGTATCGATCATTGACTCGAGGAGCGGACCCTCCGGAAATCGAGTGTGCTGTGTGAGGGAACCCTAGAGCTGGCTACGACTGCGACGAAGATGACGACTGTAATTGGATCCTACATGGGTTTGGCAGCAAGGATGACTGTAATTGGATCCTTCGTGAGTTCGGT
This sequence comes from Viscum album, assembly GCA_963277665.1. Classification (NCBI taxonomy): domain Eukaryota; kingdom Viridiplantae; phylum Streptophyta; class Magnoliopsida; order Santalales; family Viscaceae; genus Viscum; species Viscum album. Next base: position 1,814,277,211 of record OY728153.1, on the reverse strand, counting down.
AGTGATTATAACTGTACATGGATCCTATGTGGGTTCGGTAGTGATGGTTACTGTACTTGGATCCTACATGGGTTCAGCAGCGACGACTTCTGTACTTTGATCCTATGTGGGTTCAGCAGGGGAGATGATTCAGAGGCTACATATACTATCTCCACCACTCTTCATGAGTAGTATACCTATATGAGCTAAGTCATGATTTTCAATCATTATCATAGATATGTTTGACTTGCTTTCCTATGTGGACTGGGTTGTGCTTTCCTGTGTGGACTCGGTTGTGCTTTCCTGTGTGGACTGGGTTGTACTAGGGCTCTGGAGTTGGATGCGAACTGGAATTGATGAATTAGGTATATGTATGGGAATATACCAAAGTAGAGTTGATTGATAATTCGTGATTGTATCTTTCCTTTGTGGTTTATCCTTCGTGGATTCTGGGAGGCCTTTGGGGGTCTTAGGGTCCCTACTAAGTATCGTATATTTACCCCTGCACTGGATATGCCCTCACTACGTTGTGTTGGTTGTAGACGACGGACAACACTGATCGAGGTGGAGTCTGGTGGAACGGGACGGTACCTGGAGGTGGACCACTTGGAGGAACGTACACGGAGTGGACGGCCGGAACGGAGGAGCTGAGGAGACCATCTGTACCCACCCATCAGGTGGGATATCCAGAGGACGACTCAGTGGTTGCTGGATTACTTTACTGCAGGTGTTCTATCTTTACTATTGGATTGTACTTTCAGTTGGGTTTGTATACTGTCCAATTTACTTTCCAACACTTACTTTTGTACTCAGTTTACTTAGTGTTTACTTCATCTTCACTACTATAAATATGGCTTATAATAGCGCTAAAAACGGCATTTAAAAGCGCTAAAAAAGCACTGTTAATCTCAGAAAAGATAAAGGGGGTCCCCTTTATCAGCGCTAAGTAAGCGCTGATAAAGGTAGTATTTATCAGCACTATTTTCAGCGCTGATAAATATATAATATATCTGCGCTATTTTAAGTGCTGATAAAAACTAACTTTATCAGTGCTCAAAATAGCACTGATATATTATCCATTTATCAGCACTTAACCTGCGCTGATGAAGGCCAAAGATCCTATGCAAATCTAGAAGCTGCACAGAACCTGCCAAGCACCTGCACAGTCCAAACAAAACCTGCACACAGCACACAAAACACCCACACACAAAGCACAGAAGATCAAAAAATGATACATACATTTACTTGAAATCATGAATACAAAACAACACACTTCTATATACATTTTAAACAATGTTTAATTTGGTTAAAATTACATTTATCCAACAAACAGTTAAAAAACAATGATGTTCTATCCTTTTTTCATCCATCCGCTCTAAAAAATTGTCTTCCATGGCGGCGGTTTCCGAACAAATCATTCGAACCGAGGAAAAATATTTCACCTACATAATAAAACCAATATTATGTTAGTAATACAATAATGAAATAATGAATGGGGTTGCTAATTGGAATTATACTAGTGAGGCACAAAACATAGAATAACCAATTATACTAGTGAGGAACAAAACATAAAACAAATATTATGTCCCCCCATTCCATAAAAAAGAAGCACCCTTGCCCCCTTCCCCAGCACACCCCCTACACACTACCCACCCCGAGCACACCCCCTACCCCTGCACACTCCCTGCCCCCTGAACACCCCCTGCCCCCTTCCCCAGCACACCCCTACCCACTGCACTTCCCCCCCTGCCCATTGGACACCCCCCTGTCCACCCCCTATATATTTCAAAAGAACACAGCACACCCCCTACCCTTCCCCCTACCACTTTACCCCCTTCCCCTCCCCTAGAATACCACCCCTGCCCTCTCACCATGTCTCTGCACATCATAAAGAAAATACCTTGTATGGAAATTGCGCTCAATTTCCATTATACACATCATATATATCAACACATTCTCATGTAGTTTCATTCAATATAAATACACATATATAGAATCTCTACATATCATAGGAAAACCCTCTTTAAAATTCACAAACAAATTAAATCCATTTGAAAACACCCATCACACAACTTTTTCATTTCTTCAAACACATTTAAAGGACTTAAACATGAAAATCCACAAGAAATACAACCGCATTCATTTTAAAAATAACTTTCAAGTCTATACACACCCCTAATTCCTCTGATAACACATTTTTAACCACACAAACATTTCATATAGTACACTTATCCAGCAAATACTGGATAATAAAATCATCATATAATGTAAAAGCAAGGAATCACCAATATGAAGTGTGTAATATTCCGAAATCTGCTGGAAAACAAAAAACCACACCTCCACAATACCTTAATAAGGACTGATTAAACATTAATATTGAATATATTAACGGAAACCCATGTTTAACTTGTGGTATTCCATGAGTTTAACATCCCATAAGGATAGAGGGTCATGATTTAATGTCTTACAGAGATGTAAGACCTGGGTGGATCAAAACACTTATAAAGGTGGATCAGGTAGGTACATCTCTAGGAGGGAGCACCTGGAATGTTTACCTGATAGATGGGTCAAAATGCCCAATGAGGTCTAACCCAAGTGTGGTGCATCCCATAAAGGTAAGGTTTCTCATTTTGAAGAATTATTAGGATTCAACTAAGGGAAATACAATAGGGAAAATAAGCGAAGGTGTACCCCAGTGAGGGGGTCACCATGGTTTACCATTGGTTGGGATTTAACCTCATGGAGGCTTCCTACGTACCCTTTTTAGAATACAAGGATCAAAACCCATATATTTAAAAGAGGTATGTTGTGGGTATTACCCATGGTTAGCTTCCCTTCACACTAGGAATACTCTTGGTTGGATGAGTATGGGTCTTTTGGGGCTTATGCATTATCAGATTCTCAGGTTCTTCCAAGAGTAGCAATGGGCTGAATGGGACATACGTGCTATGATGGACCATGTGAATGGCGTGATCCTTTTAAAAAGGCATGAGTAACAAAAAACATGTGGAGCTGTCTGTAAACATTATTTATGGTGGCCATGTGCCTTATCAGACTCCCCATACCTTCGATAAACACCTCAAAACATCACGAGGACCAGATTCTACATGATGGTGCATCACAGGGTTGATTCTTTTGATGATGTACTGGTCGTTTGAGCTTGGATTTCATCTCAACTAGCCTTTCCCTTACTTGAATTATCCTGGGACACATATTTTGGTTCCAAAAAATATCTCAACGATACTGATTATCTCATGCATCTACCTAGAAATAATTGTTCAAGTCAATCAACAACACATGTGCTCAAATACAAGTTCAAAAAAACGAGATATAGAAAATGGATTTTGTTGATCCTCAGTGGTTTCTTCGTTCACCCCATAGACACTGCACATCATCATGCCTTACTTCAATATTGATTGGTTCAAAGATCAATAATATGAATCCGGGGATAGAAAACATTGAGTAATAAATAAATATTTCAATACATCGGAGCATTCTCAATTCACTAAAGAATGTTGGAGGATAATCAATGATCATATATAGATAACATAAGTGGTAGGAATTCACCTTCATCTTATTTGTGTACAATCTTCCATCAGGTATGTTGCCCATTCGTTTATAAACACATGTATATCATCTTCTGAATATGAGTTTTTGAGACAATCATGGTAGTACTAAAAAAATATAAATACCCAAAGGATTAATAAATATTTTAAATGAACTCGTAATTATTTTCAAAAATACCTCATCAGGGATGCTAGTTTATTGATGAAATACGATCTCTTTCATAAATTTGCAAACATAATAACCACAGTCCGTTCCGTTTGTTTGTTTTGGACACTACAGAAACATCGACAACAATAATAATTTGTTTTAATACGTGTTTGGATAGTGAAATGTTATTATATATACCCAGATACTTTTCCAGTTGTAGATCTTGTAGGCATGCTTATCCTTATGCCCTTGATTCATTCCATGAATTAGACGATATTGATGCACCGCCCTATCATAACAGAATCCACATTAAGAGATAAAATAAATTATATAACTAGATGTTTGGTTTTAAAATATTGGATCTAGTGCATTACAAATTAACAAACGCCATCATGCGTGGTCAGTTTGTTGGATATCCATGCGTTGAATCCAGAAAATAAATATTTGGAGTATCCAAATTGACTGCAATCAGCATCCAATGCTCCCTAAAAATAGAAAAAGGAATAAGTAAAGAAAGAAATGAAAATATAGTTGATATAATTAATTTGTAGAGTTTTACCCCTACATCGTTGGTATTAAAAATTGTCTGTCAACCATAATTTTTTTTCAAACGATTTGAGCAGGGATGACATTATTGCAGCCTCTTTAACAGAATCTATTTCGTCTTTTGAAGATGTGGTGTGAGGACTAACGAGTCCAAATTTTTGTTCATGGGGAAATCCCTTCAATTGTTTTTCTTATATATGTCTTCGAAAAATATAAAATGTATTTAGTCAAAATTATCAGAGTATATCATCTTTTGTAAAATCAAATCATAAAAACTTACCTCATGTATAAATTTACAACTGAGGCGCCTAGCCATTCATACTTGAGGAGTTCACTTACATTTTCAGTAGTAATGAAATCTGATATCTCCTCTCTATACATATCTTTTGCGAAAGCAACTATGTGAGTACTTTTGTCTTTCAACTTTGTATCCACATGAGCCTGCAATGATATTTACTGTGGATATAGAACGGGCGGGGTGAAGGTGCTCTCAGTAGACCGTTTCAATCGGTTGGTTGATCCTTAAGATAGTTTTGAGCTGATATTTCATTTCACCTCACAGTCTTTGTCATTCTGTAATAACAGTCATCGGTTCAGACCTTTTTTCATAAAATGTTAAAGGTCCAGCTTGAAAAATAAATAAGAAATGAATACCTTTTTGTCAACATGTTTTTTTACAAGAACTGCTGGCCATGTGATGAATGTTCCAACAGCTTGTTCAACCGTATGAATGTCGTCATCATCATTTGGAATATATAGCTTGGCACTCAGCTCATTAGCTACATTAATTGACACTCTAAGATGATCTTTTGGAAGCTGTCGGTTGTGTAGCATGTCGTTTTGCGTATTGAACACCGTAGACCTCGCTACAAGGCGATAGGTGGGAGTTGATAAATATAAATCACAGTCATTTTAACCCTATTTAATATTAGTACAAGAAATGTATCAGTGTCTATGTAAATCACATTTCACAGAAACAATTATTAAAACATTGATTACCTCATCAATGTTAGGTTTTTTAGGGGAATGGATCGCCTCAAAGCTGGTGGTGGGGGGGGGGTGGGGGGGTGGGGCGAGATCGTCACGCATGGGTTGTTGTTTAGTTGTTTCTTCTCTTTGCCTCTCCCCCATCAATTTTTATATCATCTCTCTATGGTATTGTAATTATTCTTGAAAAATAGAAAATTGTTCTTGCAGCTTTTCCATTTTTTCATTTTGATCTTCCGATTGTTTTTGTTTTTGAAAATATGTTCGGGGTGTCACCCAAAAACCCGCACCTCTGACGCAGCCATACTTTTCTGGCTGCTTCAAGGCTGTTGAAAGTATGTCTGCATCTGGTGCGGTTGTTTTTGATTCTTGTGACTATTTCAGATATAAAATATAGAAAAATAAGTAGTTATTGTAATGTAATAGTGATTTAATGCAACTCAAATTTATATTATGTCATACTTACACATGTTTCCCACACTTTTTGTGTGTTTTAATCTAACAATGTCCCCTCTTTATTTACACGATCCTCCTTCTATATCACATGGTGTGGGATGGATATGGCTTTCGATTTCGATTAAACAATCTACATATAAATAGAGAAACATGGTTATGGTGTTGTTTTATGTCACATACTAGTATTAGGGTAGATTTAAAAGACGTACCAATTTTTTCTCAAGTTCAGCATACCCCATCCTTGCTTTACGGTAAGGGTATGCTGGTTCTGTTGCGTGCTCTTTATTTTCAGCACTCAGTAGCTGTTTCATAAATAAAAAAATGTCAATCAGAGTGATGAATACAAGAAAATGTCAAACAACTTATTACCCCACACAATGTACCTGAAAATTATGCTCCCCACGACAGTTGCTAAATGCATCCCATGCTCATTGGGATATCAAGTGTGCATAAAGAGGAGGTGGGTGCGACTTGATTTTACCTTCTGCATCTTTAAGATGATATTTCGTTAAAATTGTGCAGAAACCTCTATGAATCCTTCCTGCAACTCTTAATACATATTCCTTGTGCGAGACATCTACGATAAATGCACTCTGGAATGGATGATGAAGAGTAAGTCAATGTTTTGGTATTTTATTTTATTTTAAAAAATTAAAAAAATGATATCATAATGTTACTGTAATCTCTTCCGACATTAGTGTCTTCATCCCAGTGACAACATGGTGCCACGAATGTACATCAATCGGCACGCGTTCCCGAGTGATAATTCTAATGTAGCTACTAAATATGGCTTTGTTGGGGTTAACATGTTGTCCTCGCTTATTCCATCCCACCTCAAATTTGATGCCTTTTGATTTTGCCTTAAGTATTTTGGCCAACACTGTCAAACTACGATGCTCTTGTTTTTTTGTGCTTTCAGGGTTTCATTTCCTACCATTTCCTCAGAAGTAGCATCAATATCTTCCCCCGGAGCGCTATCATTGGCAATGGGACCAGCAGTAACAGTTTGAGAAACCTATTGTACCTTAGCACTGGTACCAACAACAACATGTTGAGAAACCTGTTGTTGCTCTGCACTGGGACAACCAGCATTTGGTTGAGAAACCTGTTGTTGCTCTGCAGTGGGACCACCAGCTACTGGATGATAGACCTTCTGTGCCTCGGGATTGGGCGCATCAGCAGGTGTAGAAGTCATTATCTGCAGAAGTGGTTTAATATTTAATTTAGATTACATAAAAATGGAAGCGAACAGATAATAGAATAACGTAACACAATGTATGTTACAATAAACAAATACCCTGATTATTGTACTCTCTTTTTTTTCTTTAAAGGATGATGTGATTTGATTCCTCTATCGACTATGTAAATTCCTTCATTATGGTCTACTTTGACATACAAAACGCTGTCTACATTTGGACCGCTGCGAAATGATTGTGAAGTCCCTATAAAAAGGTCAACTTCCGTTGAACTTTCATTTGACCCTTCAGTTGTTTTGGTCGATAACAAAACAATTGACCAATTTTGGTTTGCAGGGTCTGGAACATAAAATACTTGTACTCCCTGTGATGCCATTATAAATTGTTTGTCTTTCTCCCCTTCCTTTCTGAAATCAACTTTCACGAATCCTAATTCATTTATTTTAATAGCAGTCCTGTTATCAACCCACTTGCATTGAAAAATCGGTACTTTGAATTTCGTATAATCCAGCTCCCATATTCGTTTGATGATGCCAAAGTATGACATATTCGCATAAATTGGATTTTTGTCCTTATCACCTAAAACATGCATCACCTCAGCCACAAGTGTAACCCCACTATTCTGCATGGTACTGTCTTCATCATGTTCATTAGTATAGAATGTATAACTGTTAACTGCATAAGAATTGTAAGATAATACGTACACACTTTCTCCTCCGGCCAGCCATCAAAGTCGTTCTGAAATTGACTCTGGATTTTCATCTAACTACTTAAAAATATGGTCTCGAAACCATCCTATAAACTGTTGATTATGTGTATATGATATCCATTTTTTAGCACTAGAAGGATTCAAATGACTAAGAACTTCTTTGTGGGTTTTAACATATGGGTCAACGTCGAAATTGTTATGCAAAACGTAAAGGTGGGCCTGCTCCCAATCTGTAATATTGATTGTGACAACCTCTCTTCCAGAAATTCCTTCACCCTCAAGCCACTCAGTGTGATGAGATTTCGATAGGCCAACGATTTCCACACCAGACAGGTATTCAGTAGAAAATTCAACAGCTTCCTCAACAATATATTTCTCCGCAATACAACCCTCTGGCCGACTTCGGTTTTTGACATACCCTTTAAAAATCTTCATATACCGTTCAATGGGGTACATCCATCTATAATGTATAGGACCACATAGTTGAATCTCTCTCACCAAATGAACCATCAAATGAACCATCATATCAAAAAATGATGGTTGGAAGAACATTTCCAATTCACATAATATGACGGAAATTTCTCTTTCTATAGTTGGCAATTTCACCGGGTCTATAACTTTGCTGCATATAGCTTTGAAGAAGAAAGAGAGCTTCATTAATTTATGGCGGACATTCTTGGTCAAAATTGAACGTAAAGCTATAGGAATTAGATCTTGCATCAAAACATGGAAGTCATGTGATTTCAAACCCTTTAATTTTAAATCTCCCATTGACACGATGTTCTTGATATTTGATGAATACCCCTATAGAACCTTTACGTCATTCAAGAAGTTGTAAATCTAATATCTCTACTGCCTGGAAAGAGTGTAAGCAGCAGGAGGAAGAAATGTTCGTTTTTCACCCTTCACTGGTGCCAACTCTTCTCGTATTCCCATCTCAACCATGTCCAATCTAGCTTTAATTCCATCCTTTGTTTTTCCGGGTGATTTTAGCAACGTGCCGATGACACTATCACATACATTTTTTTCAACATTCATAACATCAAGAAAATGTCTGACATACAGAAAATTCCAGTATGGTAATTCAAAAAAAACTGATATCTTTTTCCAACTATTTTTCGTAAGGTTTTTCGAAAATGGTTTACCAAAAGTAGTGTCCAAATATTTCACATTCTCAAACAATTGATCACCTGTTAGTGGATACGTTGCTGTATGTTCCTCTGAAATTTCGTCGAATGATGTCGTCCAAGATCGGTACTTATGTCGTCAGGTTAGACATCTGCGATGTCCTAGAAACACAGTTTTTGATGAATGTTTCAACATAATTGATTGTGTACCTTGTTTGCTAAAAGGACACCCTTGAGTTCCTTTAATTCTATATCCTGAAAAATTTCCATATGCAGGAAAGTCATTTATCATCCCATACAACATGGCTTTCAAAGTGAACTGTTCATTTTTGTAAGCATCATACATCGTAACACCTGAATCCCACAATATTTTCAAATCCTCGATCAATGGGGCCAAATAAACATCAATATCATTACCTGGTTGTTTTGTTCCTGATATAAGCATAGATAACATGATGTATTTTCGTTTCGTGCATAACCACGGTGGTAAATTATAATTTACCAACATAACCGACCATGTACTGTGACTGCTGCTTTGAAAATCAAAAGGATTCACCCCATCTGTAGATAACGCCAGATGAAGGTTTCTCAACTCGTTCCCAAATTCAGGATACTCGTGATCAATTCTGTTCCACTAAGGAGAGTCTGTAGGGTGATATAGTTTTCCATCTTTAATTCTTGTATCTGCATGCCATGTCAATATTCTTATAGTATCCTCACTTCCATATAGGTGTCTAAACCTAGGAATGATTTGAAAGTACCATACAACTTTCGTAGGACTAGAATCATCTTTCTTGTATCAGGAAGCACCACACTTTGGTAATTCTTTAAGTGATTTGTGGTCCTTGTGAAACAATATACAGTCATTCGGTCAAGCATGTATTCTTTCAGAGATCATACCCATTGATCGTAGCATTCGTTTTGCATCATATGTTCATCTTGGGAGTTCATTATCTTCTGGGAGCATGTCATTCATGAGAGCAAGTAGTTCTGTAAAACTGGCGCCACTCCACCTGTTGCCTGCTTTCAAATTATACAGCTTCAATATTGCTGAAAATGATGTATATTTAGTTCAACCAGCATACAATGACATTTTTGCACAACTCTTTAACTTCTCAAACAATTTTGGGCAATCACGAAGTTCATCTTCAACTGTCCTTGTCATTTCCCCAATACGATCTTTATCATCATTCACATCTGTAATCAAACCCTCCATACGATCGTCTTTATTGTTCATGCTTCTAATCATATCAGATGATCTATAAAATGACGTGTTCTCTGAGTCACTACCTACATTGGTTTTCTCCCCGTGTTTATTCCAACATGTATAACTTCAATCTATTCCATGACAGATCAGGTGTTCTTCTAACTCCTCTGGACTAATTTGTCTTGAATAACAACAGCGTAAACACAGACAAAGGATTTGAGAAGGGTCACATGCATGATCTTCTGCAAACTTGATAAACTCTTTCACGCCATCTTCATACTCCTTTGTCAACCGATTGGCATTCATCCATTCTTTATTCATATTCATCATCTTTATGGGTTCGATCTCGAGAACTTTCCTAATATTATGTTTTAATTAATCAGGTATCATTTTTTTTGTTTTATAAAAACAAATCATGGTACAAATGCCTTTAAACACATGTAAAATCCATATACATGGTGTGTCCAGTAGGGTGAACATCGTGTATGTATAAGATACCTGATTTAATCTGACATATATCAAATTTATTCTAAGTTAGTCTTACAAAGACTGAATGATTCCTTAGAAAATACATGACATGTGAACAAGAGGAAACCGATGAGTAACTGGAGAAAACAGTAATAAATATGATGCTATCTCAATGTACTCATGGTGAGGATAAGATGTTGGTCAAGATCAACTATGGGTTGGGAGTACAATAATATTTAATTGAAAAAAATACTAAAAACTGATCTAGAAAAGGATGAAATATCCTATTCATCAAGTCCCATAATACAACCAATGCATTAGTTAAACCAAAAATCATCACTAAAAAATCATACAGGCCATAACTACTCCTAAAAGCTGTCCATGGTAGGTCTATCGATGTCCAACTCATCTAATGGTATCCAAATGTCAAATCTATCTTGGAGAAGATCATAGAACCTCATAGATGATCAATGTGACTATCAATGCATGGATGAGGATACATATTGATGACTCTCATCAGGTTCAATCTCCAATAGTCCAAAAAAATAATAAATAACAATCAACCATCTATTTTAGAGAACTATAAAACCCCATGGTAAAGTACTATTCCATATGGAACTATTATATTCTATATCATCAAATTGTAATTCAAACAACTGATGCTCTTTTGGTGTTATTTTAGAAATTGTGATAGAAACTGAATTTTCTCCCAAAACTAACTAGATTATAAAGTTTATCTCTTTATTAAGAAGTAAATTTTATACATCATCAGTGAAAACATCCTAAAAATTTACTACCATTGGGGAAAAAGAATCCTACAGCATTCTAGCAACATCTACAATATGCCTGACTATTTGAGCCACTAGGGTATAGTAAATATATAATTATAACATGCTATTTAAAATGAAATGTGGAAATAGGAAATCATACAGACTTCTGATAAACCTATAATACATAACATATCACCTAGTATGTCTGTCACATATACAAATAAATAAATTAGAGAAAAACATGCTACAAAGCATAAAGGTACTATTAAATACTTACATATGTCAACATGTTTTAGAAATTGTTTATCTTCATCCGTGCCTTGTACTTGCACCCATGAATTTTAAGGTGAGTATGGATACATGATAGTTGAGCTTCTTAGAGAAGAGTTTCTGGAAGACTATAAGAGACATGAAGCAATGAAGATCTTGTTATTCATTGTGGCAATCGACTTGTACAACGTGGCCTAAGTTATAAAACCTGCAAGTTGTAACTTCGGCCGCGTTGCACAAGTCGATTGCCACATTTTTTGTAGCAACGACATTTTATCCAACACTCTAATGATATTCATTGCATCATGTCTCTTATAATCTTCTAGAAACTCTTCTCTAAGAAGTTCAACTATCGTGCACGCATACTCACCTTCAAATTCATGGGTGCAAGTACAAGGCACGGATGAAGATAAACAATTTCTAAAACAAGTTAACCAATGTAAGTATTTAATGATACCTTTATGCTTTGTAGCATGTTTTTTTCTAATTTATTTATTCGTATATGTGACAGACATACTAGGTGATATGTTTTGTATTATGGGTTCATCTTTTTCTAATCATATAACTATGAGATTAATCTATGTGATGAAAATTAATATGGATCCATCATCATTTACATTGGGATAATCTTTGGGAATATATATAATCATAAGATTAAAAACTATTTCCTTTGTATCTCATACATAAATATTCAACTCGAAGGGGTAGAACTTACCGCCCATGGTAACTCAAAATAAAAAAAATGAAAGAAAGGGTTGATATTTAGCAACACAAGTGGGTTGTTTGTGAATGATGTGGAATTGGATACCCTATAGGTTCCATAGGGATATCTTGACTCTAAGATGAAGTATATGGTAATTGTTTAGTTATGATAGTTCACATGTGTGATAAGTCTACCAACACTATCTATTATGGAAATCCTTACTGGAATTAGGATCAAGATATGGTATTATTCCTATCTCACATCTATATACACTATTTGGTCCTCACACACACAATATATAAATAATATACCAAGGGAATACCATCCGTGGAACTCACCTCCCACCTTGAGAGCACGAGGAGGAGGAAGAGGCGGCGGCGGTCGTGGTAGTGAGGGTGGAAGCGGCGGCGGCGGCTGAGGCAGAGGCAGCGGCGGCGGCAGAGGCAGTGGTGGTCGCGGCAGTGAGGGTGGAGGCGGCAGAGGCAGAGGCGGTCGCGGTAGCGGTAGCGAGGGTGGAGGTGGCGGCTGCGGCGGAGAAGGAAGAGGATGAGGAGGATGAGGAGGAGGAAGGAGGAGGAAGGAGGAGGAAGGAGGAGGAAGGAGGAGGACAAGGAGGACGAGGTCGCGTGACGAGGGGCCTGGTTCAGCTTCCGTGAGAGCTTGACAACGTGCAAGCGAGGATGGCCTGTTAGGGTTATTAAATAAAAACCGACAGAACCATTATCAGCTCTCATTAAAAGCTCTGATAAAGGTATGTTTTATCAGCGCTAAAATAAAAGCGCCGAGAAAACATTCATTTATCAGTGCTTTTTTAGCGCTGATAAAGATATAACTTTATCAGTGCTAAAAAATGCGCTGATAAATGTTACCTTTTATCAGCGCTAGAAAAATCACTGATAAAGGGGTACCCTTTATCAGCGCTTATTTAGCGCTGATAAATGTAACATTTATCAGCGGTTTTATATAGCACTGATAAAGGCATACCCCGTTATCAGCGCTTTATGTTTAGCGCTGATAAAGGGCAGTGCTGCCCTTTCCCTATTTTGTAGTAGTGATTGCGTACTCTGTGGTGTTTGTTTTCTTATATAAAGGCAATGCCTTCCCTTTTTATCGGGATTTACACCTTTGGTGCTAGTCTCCAGCCCCTGGCCTATGGAATGTGTGCTTGGGGTAGTCATGGCACGGGCCTTGAGGATGGGTCGTGACACACTTAATATATTGATGTTGTTTATTTTAATGGATTTATTGGATGGTTTTATTGATCTATTGTGACCATGAACACTAAATCATAGGCTGTACATGCAACAATGTGGAAGGTTGAAACAGTTTCATAATAAGTGTTTTGTTAATACTCCAGTTGGTTAGAAGTTAGTTGATCTGGTTATTTGATTAAGATTTCCTCATGAAAGGATTATGTTTCTTGATATAGATTATTTCATTCTCTATCATTTAAATGAATAAGTGAATTCATATTAAAAAATAAGGTTTTTAGTTCGATAGATGAAAGTAGTGGTTTTTAGACTATTTTAGAAATGGTATAGGGTGGCTAATCCTTATTTTTCATTATTTTCGATATGTTGAAAAAGGAAAAAAAGAAAATCAAGGTTTATCAATCAATATATAAATAATTGAAATAGAATAAATTCATTAAAATTTGAAAGTTCTCGGTGACCAGGATATAAGGTTGAAAATGATGAGGAGAGGTACTCCTAGAGCTCACTCAATATAGGGAATTATGTGATGCCATTCAAATGAATGGAAGAAGAGATTATTTTATAAACAACCCATGGAATTGTTTCATATTTGATTACAGAAGAAGAATACAACACAAGAATAGGAATGTGTTCAACACTGTGAGGAGAGAAGTGAGCTTTCCAGAAGTTCATGGTTGTAAACCAGTAGTGTTGGTATGGCTACTCAAAACATGTAATCATAAAATTTTTAATATTTAGTGTCTCATATTCCTAGAAACAATTCCATGTATTCTACTTGGATTAAACCACTGGGTTAACCAAGTAAAATTGTATTTTTCTTTTATATTTATTATATTACAGTTATGAAAAATTATAGAGAAGTGTTCCAATCAAATACAGAACATGATTTAAACCAAGGTAAAGTTTCAATTGAAACACATCGATTCACCCCACCTCTCAAGATGTATGTATTATTAGGGACCAATATGTGATATTATATCCATGTTTTCTATGGATTTATCTCTCTCTAACACATGATGGATGTAATGGTGAACAATAAAGAAATACTAATTTTTGAAGGCATCAACTTCCATCTATGAAACAATCAAATGGATCATTAATTTAATTAACAAGAAATGGATGTATATATATTATAATAAATGTAATATTTATACATATGGATAATGGATCATTTTCAAATAATTATCTTAGAGTTCGAAGTTAATTATAATGACATAAATTCTTTAGTGGGATCTTTGGAGAACCTTATCTTTACTATGGTGATGTTATGGAAGATATATAATAGGATGCAAGAGAAGCTTCTAAATATTTATGAAGGTGATTAAAATGTTTGGGATGCAAGGATACAAGTTTTTTAGAAGAAATAAGAATAATTAAGAGTGATCCCAAATGAGATAGTTGATGACTTCTTTATTGGGAAAACATTCTTATAGAATATATGTGTTGTTTTGGGAAAATGATTTGTGATGTGGATTTTTTAAAGGAATCCTAAGGATATTTCCACCAGAGTTCAATCTGAAGTTTTTGGTTATTGATGTTAATTACCTGAATTAGGTTACATTTGATATCTTACATTTAACTCATATTTCGTATAATATAATGAAAAATGACAATGAATATGGGCCGATGGAAGATCCTCAGATGATAACATTCAAGGTTATGAAGAAAATCTTAATCAAAGAATAATTTGAGAAAAAATAAGTTGGTGAAATGATTTAATTTATTTTATGTAATATTAAAATAAGAGTATAAATCTTTCTGTGAAAGATACAAGTCATTTATTTCATGTGTGTAAAATTTGGTCATCTTGCTCCTAGAAATCCAAATAAATTCTAGGATAATTAAGAGGAATAAGAACCAAAAATAAATTCATTAAATACTTGGAATAACAATCAGAAATTAAATAAAAACTCTTTAATAAAAGGAAATTTCTCATTATAGGAGAAGTTAACTTAGAGGAAATATAAGTGGGGAAGTTCAATGACTATAGGGACCTAAATTAAGAAGTCCTTTTTTCTATTGTAGACAAGCAACAAAAGGAGGATAATGATGGTGAAAATTATAAAATTAAGGTAATATTTGAACTAATAGCTTAAAAAAGTAACTAATTAAGAAATTTACCTCTGGAGATTTTAAAAAAATAATCTTAATGGTTTTATACATGAATATAAGATTTATACTACCTAATAGAAAAGGGATAAGTCAAAACTGAAAGAGGAAATTAAAAAACTAAATTATGTTAATTTTGACCGCTCAAAAAAGGAAGATGAGACAAGGATAATGATTAAATAAAATGAATAAATAATTAATTAGACAACTAACTCTTTGAATTGAAGGGTGAATGAAATTAAAGAACCTGAACGATAATTGATTAAATTGAGACAAAACTGTAAATATCATGAAATAATCATTACTCCAACTACGACATCTGGGATTACATGTTCACTACCCACTGAGGAAGTTTGTGGGGTGTTATCTAAAGAAATTATTCCTAATACATTGGTGTATTTTGTTTATCACAAAATAAATTCAATGACATTATTGGATCTCAAAAATAAGGGAGTGTTACTTAATCCAAAACCTCAGGAGCCTACACCCCGAAAGAAGATTGAGCTGCCCGATACTCACATAACTATTTACAATGAAGTAAAGGTGTAAAGGAAGACACAAAATATCAAGTGTTATTATTATGGGAATTTGAAAAAAAAACACAACATATATACTTCATCATGAGATGATACTTCAAGGAGTAAGAAAAAAAATATGATCAATTTCTATACCATTCATATGATTTTTATGGGTATTTCTTTTTCATTGATGGTTTTTGGAAATACCTAGTAAATTTTATTTTAATTAATTAATAAAATTTCCAAATAGACTTGATGAAATGATAAAAAATATCTAGAGGTATCATTATGTAATATTAATACTCAATAAATATTTGAGGTTTTTCATGATGAAGAATTAAATGTTGATCTATAAGAGAAACAACCTTACTCTTAATTAAATAAATAAAACATGTAGTCATGGATCATGAAGGGAAGATATTAGAGTGTCAGTAATGATGAAATATTATTAATATCAACATAAATTTCTAAAACATGTATTTTTTATAGTGGGTACACTTTTTATATGATGATAAATAAAAAACTCATCACTGACATAAAATACAACAAGGATTAAGTTTTCCGCTTTAATAACGACAAGGGGAGAAGTTTATTGAATCCAAAAAATCCAAAGATAGTGAAAAATACCTAATATGGGCGGATTTTCTATTGGTTAAATAACATAGTCACAATCTACATAGAGTAATGAAAATACGTGACTCTGGAAAGGCGATGGAATTCTATAAGAATACAAGAACTATTAAGAAAATAGATTATTTTTTTGTTCTTCAATTTAAATGGACCAAGGAGAATATTTACCTTATTGTTGAGAAGAATTTGTGTATTCTATATAAGGAAAATGAAATAAGGTTATGTAATGGATGGATTGGTCAAATTATTAAAAATCTATGAAAAACATGGCCAAGAAGGATGTTTTTCATGACCTACCCAAACTCACATGTGATGATACTAACATATGTGAGTCATGTTAAATGTGAAATATTTCTTTAAAAAGCTACAAGACAAAGAAAGAAAAATCATCATGGTTAATTTATTTTGTTTATGTGGATATTATTCATCTAATGAAACCTAAAGTGCTGGATGAAAAAAGGTACATCTTCTTTATTGGTGACTTTAATAGGATGGCATTTCTTATGATAATTACCCCAAAAAATGGTTTTTAAATGTATCACAATGTTGTGAAGGAATTACTAAAAGTTGTAGAGAGTAAAAATAAAAATTCTATGTTCTGAAAATAGTATGAAATTTACAAATAACTGGGTGGATTAATACATAGATAGGGAGAGGATTTAACATCCAGTGTCAGTAGTGAGTGCCCCTCCACAAAAAGAAATTTTTGAGCGGAGGAACTAGATCATAGAAAATATATCTTAGAATATACATAGAGATAAAAACTAATCAGTTACATTTTTGAATGAATTAATTCTCATGTCAGTGTACATATTTAATAGGTAATTTTTATGTACAAATGAAGATAGGACTCCCTATGGAATATGGTATATAAATAATCTCACACCCAATTATTTATGATTTATTGGAAATAAATATTTTATTTAAACAAGGATCAGAATCTAAATATATAATATCATGGGGATGGTGGTATCGTCCTTAGATACTCATCCACAATCAAGGAACATATATTTTTCAACACATAGTTTAGGAAACGTATATAAATCAATGGTTTAATTATTGTTGAAAATCATTATAATTAACAAACTAGTATATAGATTTTAAAATAGAACAATAAATAAATGGAGGAAGTAGTGATGGAGAATTTAGTTGATTAGGGTGATATTAACGGGATGTATAATGAAAAAATGAGAGAAGTTATGAGGAATAAATTCATGTTTCAATAATAACTTCATACAAAAAATCATCAAGCAATAAATAAGTGACAACAACATTGTTAGTTACCAGAAAACCCTAGTTAAAACTAGTGCAATGAAGAATTAATAAAGCCTATTTCTCTTCTAAAGTGGAACCTAAAACATTAAATAATTTTTTAGAGATTATTGATGGATCAATGTTATAAATGGAGAGTCATAAAGAAACAAAGAAAATGATATGTGGGAAATTTTTCCAAGGAAACATTATACAAATGTAATAAAAATAAAATCAATTTTAAAAAAAATCAATGAAGATGGAAAATTCAAAATAAACAATGAAATATTAGTGTTCAAGGGATATTCCAAAATATAAGGAATTTATATGTATGAAACATTTACACTGGTGGGATATTAGTAGAATGTAAGATAATTTTGGGCTATGAAAGATGAAATAGGCTATAAAGTCAATCTAATGGATACCAAATTCACATTCATGAATTGAGTCCACAAAGAGGATGTTTTTATAGAGTAACCAAATTTTTTCAGTGGATGAAGATGAGAAAAATGCGTATCTATTGAAGAGAGATATTTATGGCATAAAGTAAGAACTAAGGGCTTAGTACTCATGAATTGTTAAATATATGAAGAATATTACATTTCGTATAGTTGGATTTGATCTTAATTTACATATTAATAAGGAAAATAATTAAATTATATTAGTTCCTATTTACATAGAAGGAATAATTTTTGAAAGATACAATAAATAAAATATCATTCTATTTATAGATTATATGTGAAGTGAATTCATGATGTCTTTGATTGGTGATATAACATTCTTCCTTCGATTGGAGGTAGTTCAAGGGAAGAAATGAATTTTCCTTTATTGAATAAAATATTCCATAGGGGTTAAAATAAGTTTTACATGGTAGATTACAGGACAATGAAAACTCTTGCAGTGATCCATATAGATTTATCAAAGATATGATATAACAAGGAAGTTGACATGACCCATTATAGAAAAATTAGTGGGTGTTTTCTATACTTGATATCCTCTTGAAAGAATACCAGGTTTTCTATATCATAAGTTTCACAATTCAAAATATTCCCTAAATAATTACATATTTAATATGTGAAGAGAATATTTTTTTACACAACTCACATAGTGGATTTAATGCTATTTTATTAAAATAATTCACAACATCCATTAGTGTTCTATATAGATGAAAATTGGTATGGTTCTATAGATGATCAGAAATCAACTTATAGAGGTTTATTCTATCTTTTTAGTTCTTATATATCTTGGATAATAGATAATCAAGAGTGAATATATTTAATAATGAAAAAGTTAAAATATTTATTTTCGACTCAAGTTCCCACCAAGATTCTATGGATGCACAAATAACTTGAAGACATCATATTATAAGTAAAATTTTCTATTCTTATCAAGTGTAAAACCATTAGTGTGATCATTCTTATTATAAATCCTATTCATCATTCATGAAAAAATTAAATCGATAGCAAAGTAATATTATGAAGGAGAAGGTTGAATAAGTTTTTGTGAGGTTAGAGTATGTTCTCACTAACGATCAAGTTAATAATATAATGACCAAGGTTCTATCCAAGATAAATTTTTATAGGCATCAGTGGGCTCTTAAAATCTAAACATATCATTCTAACTAGATGATTTGGATCTAGGATTGCCACTCCCCCATGTAATTTTATTTTCAATCAAGATATAATCTCCATCATGTATTTAATTCATGTTTTTCTAAACCTTTTTTGTAAAAATAAAAAAAAAATCTATTTTTGTTTATTTAAAAATGTGGAGAAGTTTTTATCTATATGTATAAAGGGAGATACATGTTTTTTTGTAGGGGGAACATGAATGATTAATCATAGGGAGTAAAAAATTTATAAAGATTTTTAAAAATGGTGAGTTTATAAACATTCCATACGGTTTTATCATGAGAATCTTTTTTAATTATTGTTTCTCAAACTGAGCTTGATCCAAGTGGGATTAGTGTTGATGTTAATTGAATCACTAATACATTCCTGGCTCAGGTTGTGTTGGAGATAAGATCTATTGAGTTCTTAAATCTCACAAAGGATTAAGTGATAAATATATTTTATATTTTCAATAGACTCAAAGGGGAATATTATGGGTTAAAATACCCTTGGTGTGTGAATTGGGTTGTGTGAGTTGACAATGAAGTGGAAGAAATTACATGTATGAAACCCTTATTTATATTCTCTTATGGTGCTTCTTTTTATTTTCCTATTCAATGGGGGATATTCTTTAGGGAGTATTGGATATGGGTAGAGATATCAGTATATGTTCAATTGGTAACTCAACCTCTCGGTTAGAAGGAATAATGAAAAACTCTTCGATCAATACATCATCAGATTCCCATATAATGGGAATGTATTCGATGATGATCATCTCTTTTTTCTCAATCATATGGGATAAATATTATTTCTCATAAGGAAAGTATATCCATTATTGATAAGAATTTTCCAAAAGAGATTCATCGTTATCCTTAAACTTATATATAATCCGAATATGATTTAGTATTTAGAAAATGAATTCATTCACATAGAAGTAGATGTATGATCAAAATAAGTACTGCTAATTGATGACTAATATAATGTTGAATTCCAATAAAGGTAGTATGATAAGGATTACTAGATTATTCAATCAAAAAATATTTATTGATAATGAGATATTTGTTTTAAATGAAATAATTTCCATTTTTTCTATTTTCTTTAATAACACAACATCCTTGTTTTGAGGTGGTGTTTGAATAGTTCTACTAAATATTTGTGGTATGAAACAGTTCCTAATAGTATAATAAAAAATTTAAATTCTTGTTCTTGAATAAATAATATTTTTATTTTTTATTATTTGATTTTGTTTCTAATCATTTAGTAAAACTATAACATGGTTAGGGATTAAGATACTAAAAATAATAAAAATATAAATGGGAAACTATGATACAATATGGAATAACTCATAAATAACATGCATACCCTAACTTATGAATTTATGGGTCTTAATATTGGATAGACATAGTTAATATCTTATTAGGTTCTCTAAAATAACAATTTATATATTCAAATAATTCAAAATGGGTTGAAGACCCTATTAATCAACCAAAGCATATGCCCCATGAGTTTATAATTAGGTGTGCATATAGGTCCACTTGTTGTACACTATGTGAAGATTGAGTTTATATCGAATGAAATTTTTTTATTTTAATTTCCCCTATGTGGATATGTTCTAGAGCCTACATCCACTTATTTTTATCTAGACGGGATTTTCATTTCTTAGAAGACGCACAGTCTTTAATTTACCAAAATTTTTGGATTTTTAAAAAAAATACTTCAATAGATTTCCCTAATGCATTATACTCTAAAAAGACATAAAACATCAGTCCTTTCTTAGATTCGAACTTTATAAAATCATGTATCTTATATATTTTATTTCATATTCTTTTAAATATAATGTTCCATAAAATATGGCCTAGAAATATAGTGTCCAAGTGTCTTTGTCAGATTACATACACTAAAAAATTGTTTAAACATAAACTACAATATCATTAGATTATTATCCATAATGTGATCCTAAATCCCAATTATCTTATATTGCTACATTGGATACCCTGAAGAAATACAATGAGTAAAAGGGTGAGATATAAATCATTCTTTGTGAATAATCAGAGTATAGAATGGTGATAAGTAAATAATATAAGAGAACATTCATATCATGTTGAAATTAAATATAAGGATGATATATGTTTACATGAAATAATATCATGAATAATATGATATCATAGGTTAATGAAATCATAGGAATATGGAAAAAACAAAAAATAAGACATTATAAACATAAGTCATGGTTCACTACTAAGACAACAAAACATAGTGTGCTAGGATAACTACCTTTTTACAACACATTATATTCGATGAGATAAAAACATTAAAAAATTAATTGGGGGTATATATAATTCTAGTAATACCCATCACATTTATAATATATACATTCATACATGTTTTACTCACGCAATTCGTACATAGGGTATAAAAATAAGAAAAATCCATTAAAATGAAATGGGTTACATATTCTTATCTTAGAGCATTATTGTATGAATATAATTTAATAAAAAGGTATATTCCTTGGAAACTATGTTCAAGTGAAATGAGTACATAAATAAAGAGTTGAGAAGTATGTTCAGAAATAAACCTCTTAAGTGTCTTTAATGAGGGAATAAGCATAATAATTTCCTTAAAACTAGAAATGAACCCTACTGGTTTTCCATTATAAATGAGTGTTTTAGAAATTATATGAGGTTAAAATAATTATATAAATTAATCACATGAGAATAGGATAGAGGAAAATGGAGAAAAATAAATATAATTCATAACCCAAAAGTAATGAGTGTGGTTAGAAGATCCCTTACATTGGGTCCTTGACTCATTCAATACATTAATATAACCTCCTAAATAATAAAATTAAATTTATTAAATACTTACTTTAAAATAGATTTCTACTATATTTCATTTATTATAATAATAATAATAATTATTATTATTTTATATCTATTTATAATCATTTTATCATGATATTACAATTATGTTCACCTTCCCATGAATGTTTGTTACATAGTTCTAAGGTCATATTATTTTATCTGTAATTATAAAATTACTTAATTAATGATACTATAACACTACATGTCTAATATAATGGTTTCCATGTCATTATAGAAATTTATATGTTCCAAAATATCCATATTTCTTCTAACATAAGGATTATTCATTTTATATAAATGTTAACTCTATATGGTTAGATCATTAAAATGGGTTTTCAGACCATGATGATATAATTTTATTTAATTTATCCTTATAAATATCTATCCAATTTAGAACATAAAAAAAATACTTAATATACTTATCTACTTCATTTTTAACGATAATATGTGTATTACAATAAGACATTAATATGGTGATGAAAAATTAAATATATTGTTCATGGAGGTGATGAAATGACCATTGTATGATTTTTTTAATATTATAATAAAATTAGAGGTGGTTTGATAATGGATATTCCATTAATGATATAAAATTTTAGTATAATAATAATGATGATTTTATTATACTATCAAGGATATAATAGGGTTCAGAATGTATAAGAAGATAATAATTTAGGATAATTTAATTGATAATATTACCTTTTTCTTTGGATGTTCACTTTCATGATACACCTTAAGGATCCTTAGTTTGGTATTCTAATGTGAATAATACAGACATGAAGTATAAAGTGTTTTATAGAGACATTTTTGTAGTGTTTTAGAGAGATAGGGTGTTTTGAAAGTGAATAGAAATGTGCGGAGGAGGGTGGTATTTATAAGGGGGAGGGGAGTAGTTAAAAAAATATTTGAATGAAATATCATTTCCAAAAAAAGTGACCACTATTATGACTAAATATTAAGGGTATTTTGATTAAATATTAAGTAGGCCAATAAAATATCCATTTAATTACTAGAAAGCTCAAAACAAATAACACATACTACTACGAAATATGAAAATTGTTAGTAAACATCTCATAGGTGTGTGATTTGGTTTTTGTTTGTAGAAAATGAAGTGGATGAATCGTTAATAAGCCCTATGTATTATTGTGGAATCCATTTATTTAAGTCTATTATAAATTTCAATCAATCCCAGTGTGGGTTTAAGTAATTATTGAAAATTAGGTTGAGTAGAAGGATGTGAAAAATTGCATAATTCGTTTTTTGAGTACGTGACATCCTGTCGGAGCATATGTGTCCTGTAGAGCTGCATATGAGTCATTCTAGCTAGGATTTATGTAATTAGAAAAGTAATGGGACTTAACAAAGTGTCATATAGAATCATCGTACCTGTTTTTTGGCTTAGAATACATGATTTTTGGCTCGAGACTTTGGGGCTCTTCTATCATCATTTCCATCATTGTCTGCCTGCCTCCTTGCCCTATCCATGAATTTGATAGGGCTTTTCAAGGTGGCATAGTGAAGGATTGGAGGATGTGTTCTGTGTCTATGGGTTGCATCTGTGGATGATATGGTGGCATTGAGAGGATCATAGTGGGATTAAATTGCGGTATCGGAGGTAGTGATGGGAATTCAGAGATGGATTACAGTGGATAATTTTTCTGATGTGTTGGTGTTCAGGTGACTGGTTGAGGTAATGGATTTCAACCCAGGTATTCTTGTTTCATGATTTTATGGGTTCTTCTTGACCTACTGTGTGTTACATTGTTCAACCTTATAAATATTTGGTTTTAATATTCGATTTGGAATGGTTTTCTTTATGTGATTTTGGAATATCAATCATGGTTCTTGATTTTTTGGTCCTAGATGAAATCGATTTCTCTTGGTTAATATTTTTCAATGTGGGATTTTTTTGGATTTCAGAATTCTTGATTGATCTTGCCTTGGTTGAATCTTTGAATTTTCGATTTGGATGTTTGGTTGGTATGATTGTTTTGGGGAACTACGGTTTGCAGTCTTGGGTTAATGTATCCAATTTTCTCAAAAGATGGCTTCAGAAGAGGTTCAGAGCAATGATCTTTCACAGATCATGGATTTTCATAATTGGATATTTGAGAGGGTATGGTGTTTGCCATCGGTTCTGTGCCCATGAATTCTTGCATGGGATTTATTGTCGTGCATCTATGTAAAGGTGGATGCTCATCACAATCAATTTAATTCTTGGGAGGGGACCTTCATGGAAGATTGGAATCATATTGTTTTTGGTTATGGGACTTTGGACCATGGATCTAGATTTTCATTATGTATTTGAAGTCATTTGGGTTTCCCCTTACCCCTTTAATGAGGATTTAACATAATAAAAAAAATAGTCAGTAATAGTCGTGTAATAATCGTGATGCATTATTTAAATTATTTTAAAGGACTTATTGGATGGGTTTTAGATATTTTGTTACCAGGCACACTACATTGTGCATTTTGTAGGAATAAAATTAGAATGTATACGAGCTACATGAGGAGTGTGTTTTGAACACCCCATTTGATTAGAATTTTATTGATATTGTAATGGGAGATATGTTTTCTCATAGAAGGAATATGTTTCATGATAGGATGGTGAGCCTCTTTGATATGAAAACAGAAAAAACGAGAGACACAATGATCTTTCCACAAGAACATGGTTGTGAATATGGAGGGCTAGTGTAACAAAACTGGACTTTTAATCATTGAACCAATGATATATAGTGTCTTTATTTCATAAGCACATTGTTTTTATTTCACCATGGATTATCCCATTTGGAGAACCATGTAATGTTTTATTTATCCTTTATTTTTATTGAATTACAACAATAAGAAAAGAAAAATTATCATTGTTAATAAATATTTAACAATATCATTGTAAAAGAATTTTTTTAATTGAAACACCATTATTATCCTCCCTCTTAGGGAGTAATCCATTTTTAGGACCAAGAAGTGGTATTAGAGCTAGGTTCTCTATAAATTCTTATATCTATGAAGCATGATGGAAGTAGTGGTAAAAAATAATAGAATACTTATTTCTAAAGGCAGAAACTTATAGTTATGGAAAAAATAGATGAAAACTTTTTTCCCTGTTGAAATATATTTATATATGGATACAATGGATGGAATATCTAGAAGTGTGTGGAATAGATAACTGAAATACTAAGATTACAGATGTTTGGATGATGGTGCCAAGTAAATAAATTCATTAGGGTGAGATTTAGAAATCTATATCCATATTAAGGTGAGGGCATGCAATAAATATCATGTGATATGGGAATAACTTCTAAATATTTATGAAGGTGATTGAAATATCGTAGATGAAAATCTAGAAGTGTTGTGTAATAACTATAAATATTTAAGATTTATACTAAATGAAATAGTTGATGTTTTTTTTGATTGTATGAATATTATTATAGAAGATATGGATGATATTAAAAAAAATGATGAAATGAAAATTATTAAAAGAATCCCAAAGAGATTTATCAATGGTTAAATCCAAATGTTTTTGTTCTTGAAGATAAATACCTCAAAGGAGGTAACATTGGAAATCCTACATAACAATTTTTTTATTTATGATATGAAGAATAATGATGATGAATTCATGACAAAAGATCTTTATGTGATAACAATAAATGATATAAATAAAATATCAATTAAAGAAGAACTTGAGAATGAATAAGTTTATGAAATGATTTCATTTCTTTCCTCCAATATTGAAATGGAAAAATGGAAATTCATGGGTAGACTAACACTCACTTATTTCAGGGGTTACAATGTTAGGAGTCTTGCTACTAGGATTTGGAATAATTTCTAGGATGATAATGAAGAAGAAGAACCCAAAACTAAGTCATTAATAGGTGGGAAAAACATGTGGAAAATGAGGTATATATTCTTCAAGAAAAAAAATATAAAAGGTATTAGGAATTAGAGGAAATATAAATAGAGTAGATTGATCATTATAGATACCTAAGTGTAAAAGTACTTGTTGATTTTATAGACACGATGCAACAAGAGGAAAATGGTGGTAAAAATGATGAAATCACGGAAATATATGATCTTTAATATGATTCAAAAGTATCTATTACAAAAATTTATTTTTTAAGAGATAAAATAATGAAATACAATTGTGTTTTAAATTAATTCTAGATTTATATTTAACAACTAGATGAGGGGAAGTTTAAAATAAAAGAATAAATTGAAAAAACCAAATCTGGAAATTATTTTAGATTGCAAAAGGAAGATGAGATAAGGGTAAAGGTTGAAGAGTAATAATAAATCATTGATTAGATGATTAATTATATGAAAAAGTGGGTAAAAATAATTATAAAACATGAATTATAATTCTTGAAATGTTGATATAAGTGTGAAGATCAAGAAAAACTATTCACTCTAGGGATGTAATCATAGAGAAAAAGATTATTGGCTACTGAAGATGTTTATTGGGTGTCCATTGAAGAAATTATTCCATCTCCACAAGTGTATTGGTTTTGTGAGAATGGAAATTAAGTTATGGATACACCTCATAAGAATATTGAGATTCATGTTACTCAAAGAACTTTTATAAATGATACAAAGGAGGAAAAGAAGACGTAAAATATTAGGTGTTATTATTATCACAAGTTATGACACATCCAATATGTTTGATACATCATATGACCACAATTAAAGGAGTAATAAATAAAAAATAGACAGTCAATTTTTATTACTGTTGACATGATTTTTTTGGGAACGACTTTTTTTGTTAAGGTTATAGGCATAACATAGTAAATTTTTAATCTAATTCACAAAAAAATATTCTTAAAGAGACCTGAGTAAGTGGTAGAAAATAGACATTACAATCATAAATCCATATGAATGCATCAAAAATACATGTTGTGTGATATGAGGAGGAAAATATTGAGGTAGAGGATAATATACCTTTCTCTTAATCATGTAATCATTACCATAGTCATGGATCAATAAGGGAAAATATGAGGGGGAAAACATTTCTAGAGTATCTATAAAATAAATTGATAGGTTTGAAACATGGATTCTAGATATATAGTGCACTTATAATATGATGAGAAATCAATACCTCATACATGGCATAAAATAATACATGGATGGAGTTGTCTACTATAGAAATGATGAGGGGTGGAGATTATTGGCATTATAAAAGACAATGATGGTGGAAAAGACATGATATGTGCTAATGTTATCTTGGTTGAAGGTCTTAGTAGCATAATTATGAGATTAAGATATTATATGGTTTTGCTTTTATTCATTTTAAATATACTAAGGGAAATATTTATCTCATTTGAGGGGAAAATTTGTGCATGGTGTATAAGGAAGATTAAAATGGGTTATGGAAAATGTGTCTCTGTCAATTAAGCCAAAAATATCAGAAAATGTAGGTTAATAATGATGGTTCATGAGGCCTTCCCAAATTCAGATGTGATTCATGTCTAATGCCATGAACCATCCCCTAGCTCCCGTGCTATGACTAACCCCAAGCATGCCTTCCATATCCCAGGTGCTAGCGACTAGCATGGAGAAGGCATATCCCAAAAAGGGAAAGCATTTTCATTTAAACCCTACACATGAACACAACACAAATTAAATGTACCAGGGTTCCAGAATACAAGCCGAAAAACACAATGGAAAGTACAAAGGGGATATAATACAAGCCAAAAACCACAAAGGAAAGTACAATTGACCCGGTCCATCTGTTCAAGACCCTACCTAAAGGGTAAGTGAAGGGTAGCTGCTTATATTCATAGTAGTACACATGTCCGTCCTGTCTCACTGAGAAACACCTGGTCCTAGACCAGAAAGGTCTTCATCAATGCATCGATCGCCTTCACGGGACATGACATGTGTGGGTGAAGCACGTGCAAGGGTGAGTAACACAATAATAAGTATTGGACCCAAACCACAAAGGAAAGACCACGAAGGAGAGTATGAAAAAGGTACTATTAGTACACCAAGTACACTAAGTACACCAATGGGGAGAGTATGCCAAGTACACTAATACACCACTGAGGAGAGTACACCAAGTACACTAATTACACTATGGAGGATAGTACACCAAGTAAACCACTGAGGAGAGTATGTCAAGTACAAAAGTAGACCACTGAGGAGAGTACTCCAAGTACACTAAGTATATAACTGAGGATAGTATGGTATGTACACTATGTACACCACTAAATAGAGAATGCCAAGTACCCTTAGTACACCCCTAAAGAGAGTACACCAAGTACACTAAGCATACCACTGAGTCAGGGTACCCCAAGTACACTAAGTACACCACTGAGGAGTGTACACAATGTACTCTAAGTACACCACTTAGGAGAGTATGATAAGTACACTAACCACACAACTGAGTTAGCTCATGCAGGTATAATCTATAGTATATAATGCAAGTCCATCAGACGTAACATAGATAACCTTGGGTTGTTGTGGTACTCATCCCTGATGAGTACTGTAGGTATGATGGTCACACAATGTCACTCCCCACTATAGGCCTGCTGGGTCACAAAAAGCCTCTTCCCAATAGTTCTGGACTATTGAGGAACTCATCCTTGATGAGTACCATGTGTATGCTGGGTCTTATGGAGCCGCTCCCCATCATAGGCATGCCATGTCACACAGATCTGCTTCCCAATTTGGTCATCGTATTGAGGTACTCATCCCTGATGAGTATCGTGGGACTGTCGGGTCACACAATGTTTCTCCCCACCATAGGGCTACCAAGACACATAGATCTTCTTCCCACTGGGCCATTGTAGCTGATCCAAAAAGGGTCACATGTCAGTAGTCTTTGAGTCTCAGTCACCCACAAGATTCATGCACGTAGTGCTCTTGATTCTGAGATAAAATGCTTCACAACCCATTCATATCATTTCAACTTCCATAAAAACCTCCTTAGTTTATTCCAAAAAAATCATCTTGTCACCAGGGTTCCAACCCCACAAACTACTTTTTAATCGGACGCCTGGTTTGTATGTTATTGGTGTTTTAGTAAACAGAGAACAGTTGCACCCGGCCCCGATCTGACCCGGTCAGACCGTCCCGACCATCCCGGCTCGAGGCCCCCGCATGCCCTGACCTGGTTTGACTAACTCTGCCAAAATCAATTGTGGTCTGGGCCATCCCGATCTGTTCTGGCCACTAGGCTAGGCCCATTGGGTCTTGCTGGACCCAGCCTGGTTCGGCCAGGGGTCCAACCCACTGGGTCTCCCGGCAACCTGGTCTTATCATGCGCAGACCACAATCGGTGGGACGATCTTCTCCCCTCTCAGGCCACCCAATGGCCCGATTTTATGTTTCCGGCACGAACCATGACAACGGGCTAGATTAAACCAAATCGGTCCGCGCTGCGGGCCATTTTTCACACCCATGTCCGGCCCGGCTACCAGACCGGTATCCTCTGCCCAGCCCACATGCGCAGTCTGGTTCTCATTCATCTAGATGTGTAGGTGTTCAGCTTCCATCATGTCGTGGATGACTATGCTAGCTGTGTTTTAGATCCCACACATGATCACTGAACCACATTCTAGTTAGTTACCATGGCCCACAAGTGTGGGATATGTCCACCAACGCCTCTTACCACCTCCCAGTGGTCCAAGACGGCCGCAGATGCCACCCCCCAGCATTCCTTCATGGTGCACCGCCACTGTGGGCCCCCGCCTGTGGTCGCCGACCCACTGTCGGCACTGGCCCACTGGCAGGTTCTTCCGCGGTCCATCGGGTCTACTCCGGTGGTCTATTTTTTGGGTCGTCTATGTCTCTGGTATCCATGGGGCACCTTTTTCTCTGCTAAGGATTTGTAATTTCCTCACAATCAACGTGGAGGTTTGGAAATGATGAACAAACAAGGTGGAGGGGCTCATGCCTTCTTTATGTCGGCCCACACCTTCCACATTAGAGTTTATACATGGGGAGGTTTAGGATTGGAGTTCTATAAAACAATTAATCATCCCTGATACACAAATCCCATGAAAAGGCACATTGCCGCAATAACAAGCGATCCGAGAATCAACTTGTTCTGGCGTTAATCATCATTTTTTATTTTAGATTGAAGAATTTGAAAAAATAAATTAAAACAAACCCAACCCATATTTGGAGTAAGTTCATCATTGGAGTGATCCGTTCATGGGGATTCCATTGGCATTCATCGCTCTTCAGTCCAAGATCCTTCCTCTAAGTCATCGTCGCCACTTTTCTATCTTCCAACATTCTCCATTAGAGAAGAAATCCCTCGTTGTAGATTCATCATAGAAACTCTCATGTCTCCAACTATTTTTTCCGAACCATTATCTAATTAAAAAAAGAAACTCGTCGCAACGTTTTTGTTACACTATGTCGTCATGTCGTTACGCTGTTTAGTTTATGAAACAACGTATTTGTAACGATTTAGTTAAGGATTATCTATCCTATTTCATTTATCGAATGAAATAGTTGGATCATTGATGTGTTGCAATGAAATATTTATTTTGAATAAAATAAAATTTTTATGTTTATTTTATTTTTTTCATAAAACGTCCGAAAATGAACGTCTTCCTTTGACTTGCACCATTAGAGTTTAGGTCCCTTATTTGGTAATGTCACTATTCCATATGACATGGTGCCATCATATTTTCAATTAGGTTACCCATTTAGAAGTTTCCTTAAACCGCGCATGCGCACCATTTTATTTCGCTAAAAAAGTTCCAAAAAACTATCTTTTACCCTCGAACGACAACGGTCGAGGTTAATCTCTGCCTAAGGGAAACACACCCTCCCAAGCTCAACTATACTCTCAGATTTCCAATCCAAGTTACTGTTTGGGAGTTATAAGGATTTGGAAATAAAATAATTGTTACTTAATTATTTTATTTACGGCCAAAAACTAACTTCAAATGTCGGCCCGTTCTGGCCAATGTTAGGCTCTACATAATGAAAGAATACCCTCACGAGATCAATGGTAGTCTCATATTTTCATTCTGAGTCTCTATTCTTGAGTTATGAGAATTTTAGAAATAAAATAATATTATTTAATTATTTTATTTACGGTTATTCCATTTTGGTTTTTCTCAATGTAGTCCTTTGACAACTAAACTTAAGTCTCACCTAGGGTAAACCCTTTATCTTGAAAAAAGCAATCCACTTATATTTCTGATCTAGAAACCCTTTTAAGGATTATTCTTCTTTTTCTATAAAATCGCTGACGTGCACAATTTAAAACTTAGCATTTTGCCTGGTCATTCTGGGCACTTGAGGCCTCGGAATCGCACGTTGTCTCAGTGCTTGAGCTCAAAATAATTTCATATAATTTAAAAAATTACATAGAATTTTCATGACATGAAATTACCCCACCTTTAGAGATTCACCTCCCCATAATAAAAAACAAGGCTAAACAAAAAAATGGGAGTACTGAGTGTGAATATGATCCTCCTGCTCCCATGGGCTCTTTTCGAGATTCCAATGGTGCCAACGAATGCGCACAAGAGGAATTGATCATCCATAAAGGACCCGCTCTTGTCGATCCTCTATATCTACTAGAAACTCCACTAACATCATCCCATCATAAAATCTCTAGCATGTAGAGGCATCCCGGTGACTCTACTAAA
The DNA here is from genome assembly GCA_963277665.1 of Viscum album. Lineage (NCBI taxonomy): Eukaryota > Viridiplantae > Streptophyta > Magnoliopsida > Santalales > Viscaceae > Viscum > Viscum album. Next base: position 1,814,245,281 of record OY728153.1, on the reverse strand, counting down.
CTCTGCTCTTGGGTAGTTAGGAAGTGGGACAACTCAGTGAGTCGGTCAATGATAACCCATATGGTATTATGTCTCTAGGATGAACGTGGTAAATCCGTCACAAATTCCATTGATATTCCATCACACATCAACTTCAGTACCCCAAGGGTTTTTGTTAAACCTATTGGAACCTGGTGCCCTTCCTTCACTTGCTGACAAGTGAGGCATATGGAGACAAACTCTACCACTTTCTTCTTGATCCATGACCACCAGTACAGATGTTAGAGTTCATGGTACATCTTCCCCTCACCTGGATGCACTGCTAAATGGGATGTATTGATCTCCCCCAAAACCTCCTCCCGCAACGTCATTGGTACTATAGTGTGCCCTATCAAAAGCATGAGGTGCTCCTCACCTATCAAAAATCCATCAGGAGCCTGTCCTGAGGATAACTGAACATGTCGGTCCTTACAGTCAACATCCAAAAGCAGTGGCTCCATGACTCGCTTTAAGAGTGGGAGAGTGATAGTCATCGACCAAAGGTAAGCTATTCCATCTTTATATATGAAGGATATCTGCATCACGACTAGTTATTCCATAGCTTCACTCAACAATTGCAAACCAGATATCTTGGTGAGTGCATCTGCCACCACATTCACCTTCCAAAGAGTATAAAATATCACTAAGTCATAGTCCTATAATAACTATATACATCATTGTTGTCTCAAGGTCAGGTCCTTTGGGAGAATATATACATGATACTCTTGTGGTCGGAGTAGACAGAAATCCATTCATCTTTAAAGTAGTACCACCACATCTTCAGAGAAAAGACCAAAACTAATAACTCCACGTCAAGGGTCATGTAGTTATGATCATGCTTCCTCAACTACCGTGAAGCGTAGGTTATCACTACTCAATCCTGCATTAGGAAAAAACCCAGTCTGATCCCTGATGCGTCAAAGAAAACTACACTCCCAATTCCCTCCTCTGGTAGTTTCAAGATGGGGCAGTCCTCAATCTCTACCTCAGCTCCTATAAACTATGATGTAAATTCCCCATCCACATGAAGATCTATCCCTTCCTTGTTACAGCTGATAACGTCACTACTACTTTGGAAATTTGGGTACAAAACTCTGGTAGTATAAAGCCAACCCCGAGAAACTCCGCACCTTAGCCACACTCTTGGGTGGCTCCCAAGAAAGCACTGCCTCTATGTTTTCCAGATCCATTGCAACTCCAGCCTCTGAGATGATGTGTCCCATAAAGTGAACATCTCCAATCCATAATTGGTACTTCAATAGATTACCATAAAGAAGTCTCTCTCAGAGTGTATCTAGGACTATTGGTAGGTGTACCATATACTTCTCCTCTGACGCTGGGTACAACAAGATTTCATCGAAGAATATCACCATGAAATGATCAAGGATAGTCTATAATCTTCTAATCATGAGTCCCATGAACACTACTATGGCATTGGTAATGCTGAAAAGCATCACCAAGAACTTTTAGTGTCCATAAATGCATCTGAATGCTATCTTTGGTATATCCTCATCCCATGCCTGAAGGTGGGGATAGCCTGCTCTAAGGGCTATCTTTGAGAACCATCCATCTCCCAAAAACTGGTGTAAGAAGTCATCAATCCTTGGTATTGGATACATTTTCCTCATGGTCACCTGGTTAAGGAAGCAGAAGTTCACACATAACCTCATGCTTTTGTTTTCCTTCTTGGAAAACAACATTGGGACATCCCTATGGCGAAACACTAGGCATTACAAACCCCTTCCTCTATATGTATTACTACTATACTGTCAGCTCCCAAATCTCTACGGAAGCCATCGAATATGAAGGTGTAGATATTGGTGTTATCCCAGGGTACATATCCATGCATAAATCTACATCTCTACGAGTAAGCAGTCTTAGAACATCCTCTAGAAATATGTCCGTGTACACATCCAAATCTCTGAGACTGACGTCAGTTTCCTTATGTCCCACTGTAGACATCTACTGGTTGTATCTTCTTACCTAAATAACTTTCAACCAGATTGGTTCTCTCTAGAACCATAGCATAAGTAGTAATGTATGAAGGAATAGTGCTGGCTTGGATGTCCCTAAACACATATCACGTAGAGGTCCAAGCCTTAAGCACTGGTCGTATCATATTCATCGAGTACCTGGAAGGGTCAGTACGCCTTGATGGATTCTTAGCTATCGATATTTTTTCCTATTGAAGCTGTAGAAGCTTTTGGTCATGCATACCCCTCAAATTGAATGGAAAGAGCCCCTTCATGGAGAGAGGTTTTCATGCTCTGTCCATGGAAAATTCACTTGATCATAAAATCGGGTGATCTAAACACCGTCATCACCCTACTGATCCTTGTAGAAGGATCAATACCATCACTACCATATTATATAATGATGCCTTAACTAGATAGAAAACTTAGTCACTTCCTCAAGCCAGTCTGTATCCACCTATGGATCAGGCTCATCTCGGAACATGAGAGGTCTCTGTCACTGAAACCCGTGTAAGGAACTAAGCCAACATGCATCCTCTACATGTAGAGATGGTAGTAACTACTGGAAAATGGGTGGTGGAAAATATAGGACACCACCCGAAGGTTCTTTATCTAGAAATGATTCCTATACAAAAGCCTCACAACTCTATGGACCATCCTCGTGGTCAAACACTCGAATCCTAGTTGGATTTCTTCCTGGAGGCATCTTGGAAGAGATTAAGATGAATCGCGATTAATAAATTATATCTGGTGAGTAGTTTATGACTCAGAAAGATCATGATAAATCATTCAAGGATGCATGCAACTAGTTTTTTAATTTACCAATTCAAAAAAAATATTTTAGTGTCCTGGTGTGTGGATACGCCGTCCGCCACAATAAATTGACTCCCTTGCCTAAATGTCGAACTCGAAACAATAAACATTGTTTCACCATAAAAATTTACAGACCCTTAGCTCTTATGGTAGAACCGACCACCTTTTATACCACATTGTTATGACCTGTCCCCTAGGGGTGTTCCATGACTAACCTCTACCCCGCCCCTTATAGGACAGGGGTTGTCGACTAGCACCAAGAAAGAATATCCCAAAAAGGAAATACATTTTCCATTAAACATGTACACACGCACATGACTAGTCTCCTCTAGCCAGGCCGTGAGTGTGGGCCAGTTCTCCTTTACTCGGACGCATGGAAGTTCAGCTAGCATTGCGCCAGGGCAAGATAATCCATGCACACATTGTGGACCATGTGCCAGCGGGGGACTACAGCCCACATACATGAGTCGCTTGGTCATCGCAGCCAGGTGGCCTTATCCACCACTACAAACTGCCAGACTTTGCTGGTGGCTCCTACGGCCTTGCTGTGGTACTTGATGGTTGGAGCTACCTCCCCCTGTCATGACATCGTAGCCCACCACCATCCACCTATAGTTGCCACTGCGATCCATCGCCAGAGGTCACCAGCGCACATCCCTCACAATCGCACCAATATGTTCATCTCAGATTACCAGGTCCACTCCGATGGTCAGTTTTTCACGTCATCCGTGCGTCCAATATCCATAATGTGTCTCCTTCCCTACTAAGGCCCTAAAATCACCTCCCCATCAATTTGGGGGGTTTTCCACAAAGAACTCACATGGCGGAGAGGCTCAGGACTTGTTCGTGATGGACAGTTCCCTCCACATTAGAGTTGAAACATAAGGAGGTTTTAGATTGGAGTTCTATCAAAAAATTAATCAACCCAATACACGAATCCCAAGAAAATGGCAACCTATAAAAAGAACAAGTGATCCATGGATAATCCTGGTTTTGGATTGATCCATATTTGTCATTTTAGAATGAAGAATGGAAAAAAGGAAATTAAAGAAAACACAACCCCTACACGGAGGAGGTTCGTCGTTGGAGCAATCCATTCATGAGGATTCTGTTTGTGTTCGTCACTCTCTGGTCCTTGATCCTTCCTCGAGGGTGACATCACCACTTCCAAATCTGCTGATGATCTTCATTAGAGAGGAAGTACATCACCAGATATTCTTCATAGAAATTCTCAGGCCTCTAACTATTTTCTCCAACCCATTTTCTAATTATAAAAAGAAAGGTGTTCCAGTGTTTCTGTTATGTTGTGTCGTCGCATCGTTACACTATTTCATTTATAAAATTGTTTATCATTTTTTCTTTAGTTAATGAGTTGCTATGTTGTTTTATTTATGGAATTAAATAGTCAGCTCATCGCTGTGTTACATCGAAAAAATTATTTTGAATAAAATAAACTTTTTATGTGTATTTTATTTTTATCTTAAACATCAAAAAATAAACATTGTCTATCAACCTGTTCCAGTCGAGGTTAGGTCCATTATTAAGTTATTTAACCATTCCAGGTGCAATTGTTCCCTCAAATTTTCAATTTGGGCATTCATTTAGTTGTTTCCGAAAACTGTGCACATGCACTATTTTAATTCGCAAAAAATGTTCCAGAAACTTTTTTTCACCCTCTACCTACGCCAGTCGAGGTTAAGATCTACCTTAAGGAATCACGTCATCACGAGCTCATCAGTACTCTCATATTTCCAACCTGAGTGACCATTTAAGAGTTATATGGTTTTGATTAAAAAATAATTGTTACTTAATTATTTTATTTACAGCCAAAAATTGACATCTATTATTTGCCCGTACCAGCAAACATTAGGCTCTACCTAAGGAAAGTATAACCTTGTGAGCTCAACAATGGTCTCATATTTTCAATTTGAGTCACCGTTTTTGAGTTACAAGCATTTGAAAAATAAAATAGTTTTATTTAATTATTTTATTTACAGTTATGAAATTTTCATTTTTTCTCACTTGAGGCCTATACCGACTAAACATAAGTCGCGCCTAGGATAAGCCCACCATCTTGAATAAATGTTGCACTCAGATTTCTTATTCGATCACCCGTTTAAGAGTTATTCCACTTTTTTATGAAAACCTCTCACATTATTTATTTAAAACATAAAATTTTTCGACGAATCATTCCGGGAACTCTATGCCTCAAAACTAAACTTCATCTTAGTGCCTGGTCTCTAAATAATTCCATATAATTTAACTAATATTACATTTCTTTTTTAGGACATTACATAGAAAGTGTATCATTTTTAAAAAAAACCTACAAGCCATTATATAGAAAATAATTAATCTTTCTTTAGTTAGTCTATGAGAACGTTTGTGGCCCAATGAATCATAAAGCATTTGATGTAAAAATATTATTAATGTTGTTCATTGACTATATGAAAAGTATGGATTGAATTAGGTTGATTATCAGAAAAATGAAGGTATTCAAATGGATTATTTAGTTTTAATGGAAATAAGATGTATTCATGTTCAAGAAGTGGTTCATGAAAATTTTATAATCATTCCCTCTCATTGGAATGATAACAAATGAATTGAGTTCGAGATACTTCCCCTATTTATTAATGGGGGAGGAAATGAGATAGTTTATATATCAAGAGGAATAACTTGACACTTGTAAGTTTATTCAAGAAGATATTATAGGGATATACTTTCTAATTAAGAAAAATATAATTCAAGGAGAAAATTATAAAATTCAACCAAAGAGAAAACAAATATTTGATTACGAAGACTGAATGGAATAAAGACAAATTTATTCCATGTGGAAAGCATGGTTGTGGTATAAGAAATTTTTTATATTTGAAAATTGTAGTAGCTTTACCACCCTTAAAATTGAGGAATATCACAGAGAAATATTGAGAATTATACCTACAAGGATTTAAGAATACTGAATCCCAAGAAATCATAGTTTTTGGGATCTTGAAAACTATAAAAATAATTGTATTTATAGACTTAGTGGAAAAATTCAACCTAGATCACAATTGTTTGATTTAAAAACTGAAATATTTTTTCTTTCAATTCAAATAGATTCGATAGATAAAACTAACATTCATTTATTATAGAAAAAGGGCATTAATATTTCTAAAATTTCTTGTTTATAATATAATTTATAGTATTGTATTTATTGTAATAGTGAGAGATTATTATCAATTACAATTGATAAAGACCATGGGACTGAGATGATATGTAAACATAATGAGGAAATGTAACAAAAAAAATAAAGGAATGAGGAACGAGTGTAAAGATTCATCTAAACCACCGATGATAAAATCCATCACAGTAAATTTAATTTCAAAAAGGATTTATCAAATAATTGAGAAGTTGGATAAAAAATAAACTAAATTAAATGGAATGGAATATAATCAAATTGGATAAAACTAAAATGAACCAAATAAACATAACATGATATTAATTAAATAAAATAGAAAGTGAAATTAGTCACCTAAAATGAGATAACCAAAATAGAATTAATCCAAACTTAATAAAAACCATATATTTAATAATTATATATCATTTTTACTTGATCTAGTTATTTATTTAAACCTTGAAACATTATTTATTCAACCAATTTTATTTACCTATTGTCTTTAAGTATTCTCCTTTTTATCATTCTTTCTTTGAGTACTTAATTTCACATTTGGCACCAATTATTGGGATACTTTTGTATCTAGGAATGATTTACAATGTATAGTGGGAATTACTTTATCCAATTCCTTTATTATATCAACGGTAAGAATAATCTCCCAAATATTTTTAAGAAAATGGTTATACGATTCCAATAAATTAAAATATTTCCCATTTTTTAATAGATGATTTTATTCTTGAATTATATTTTTAGGATACTAATTCAAATATAAAAGTTTAGTGTATTTTTCCAAAAAAAATTATTTTTAATTGAATCTCGCTTTAATTTTGAAATATTAGTGGATTACTTAAACTCCAGTTGCTTTTCATGTACCTATAAAGATAATATTTCTTCAACATAATTTAAATTTAATGAGGTGTTGAACTTTACAAATTATATTGGATAAATTTAATATTGGAATATAATTATACCATGATTCCACTCATAGTTTTCATCACAAGTAGATAAATGTAAATATCAAAATATTTTATGAAATATCGGGGATCTTTAGATAGATTTTTAATTCTTGTATTTATTTTTGAAAAATAAAAAAGGGTACAAATGATATGTTATTTTATTTTTTGAATTAAACCCATTATGAGTTAAAAATATATTGGGAGTTCTACCTAATTCCAAAAAATTGTTCATGTGTTAATTCACCTTGATCCATCAATGGAAGTTTAATTCTATCTCTCTAATTTGGGTAATCTATGTTTGAGGGATAAATCCAAAATCCATCCAACTAGAATTCTGTTTAAACATATAATGAGTTCTCATTATATAAAATTACAATAAACATTTTAGTAGGAAACATAAAGACACCTTTAAAGTAATATGTGGGTTTCAATAAAGTAAAAAATCATAAAATTTAAGTGAAAATGAAATCTGGATAACATGAGGATATTGATTAGAATTTGGTTTCCATAAAAAATATCCAGACGAGGGGAATCAATTTTAAATATCTATAATTTATTTTGTGTTAATCATGAAATCTTAAAATTCTAATATAAAGTGGAATTTACAATAATATCTTCATGGTAAAAAGGGAAGAAACATTGGAATTAACCTAATTACGAGGAGTCAGAATTATATTTTTTCATAAAAGTAGTATTCCACTAAATTAATCCAAAATAATTCAAATAAAAAATACTTAATCTGGACCAGACCAAGATAAACTAACATATCCTTCTTAAAACATATCCAAATAGAACTGAATAGAACTGAAGTAAATCAATCGTAGATAAAATTGAATCAAATAAATAAAAGTAAGTTTAACTAAACCTAATAAAATATAATAAAATATAAATGAACATAAATATCACAAACTGGCCTAAACCACTATAATATAATTGAACCAATACAACCTTACACGTACTAAACTTATCCAACCACCTCTTAAATAAAAAAATATAAATAATTAATTAAAAAAACCTCAAAAATTTGAATCAAATTTAAGAAAATAAATGTGAAGAAAACTAAAACAAATATATCAAAATCAAATATACAAAGAGAACCATAACTAAATCAAACTATAATAATATTAATGAATTAAAATAATCATACCCAAGATGAAAATACAAAAATAAAAAAAGTAAACAAACTAAACCAATTGAATTAAAATTAAATTAAAAAACACATAACTATTCCAAACCATACGGAACCAAACCAAATAGTTGAAAATGAACATAAAAATTTATTTTAAAATATTTTGGAAAACAATGAACTGGAAAAATCTGATAAAAACTAATTAAAATAAAACCTACATGAATTGAATCAAAATAAATTAAACTAAATAAAAAAACTAATCAAATCACACCAAAATTTATCTGAACTAAAATGAAACAAATCAACTTAACATAAATTGAATTGATTCAAGACAAACTAAATCAAACTATACTAATCCATCCTAAACATATGGGACACTTCTCTTCCCAAAAAAATCTGAACTAAACTGAATTGAAAAAAATGAATAGAAATAAATTAAATCAATTATAAAATAACATAACTGACATAAAAAATTCAGTCCAAATAAAAACCCATTAATTTATAGAATTTAAAAAAAAACATAACAACATACAATATGAATAGTGACGAACTAAATCATATGGAAAATAAACTAAATAATTTGAACCAAAATGACCAAATCCAACTTGATCCAAACTAAATTGAACTAAATGAAACTGAGATAAATAAAATCCAATCAAATATAAGAAAATAAAATCAAGTGAAATAAAACTGAACCAAACTAACCCGACCAAAAAAATGTAATAGAACTGAATCATATTGCCATGAATTAAAGTCACTTGATAAAATAAAATCGAACAAAACTAACTAGACATAAATAAAACCAAATCATATCAAACATAATTTAAATAAAGTAAATTTTTTTAAATGAAATAAATAGGAAATAATTTAAAAAAACATAATCAAAATTAATTTTTGTCTTACTAATGGATCTAAAATATTCCAAATGAAATCTCACAAAATCAATATGTAATAAAAATATCCAAATCTTTCATATAACATTAAACCAAACCGATACAAAACAAATAGAATATATTTGAATGATCTAAAAAGAATAAAATTAAATCAGAATACATTTACAACAATTAACTATACTCAACTTGTATAAAATCAAAATGAACTCTACTAAATTTAAGTAAAATAAGACCAACAAAATCAAAATTAAATATAATAACTAGACGTGTTGTAAAATAAATTTTAGGAACAAAATCATGTATAACCAAATATATGTTTGAAATTGGTTGACCATAAAATATATAATTACACCCAAAAAAATTAACCCAAACTTAACATTTTTGAATCTAATTGAACTAAAAAAATTAAAATAAGTTAAACATAAATTTAGTGAAATGATTTAAATTGATTCAAACAAAAAAATGACCTAACCAAAAAATGATCCAAATGAATGAACCCAAATGAGTAAATATGAAGAAAATAAATATATAAAGTAAATGAATAGAATATAAATATTTTTGATTTATTATAAGTTATAACATATTTTATACCATTATTTCTACTCTAATTAGTATTATTTTGTTACGTATTTCACTTCTTTTTCATTGTTTGGATTGCCAATTGTATGAATTAATTAATCTTTATCTCCTTATATACCTTATTATTCTTTCCAATTGTTAGTTAAAATATAAAAAGGTATATTTTACTCATATATAAAATATAAAATATATTGAAGAAATACATTAGAGTATAGTTTCCTTGAATGATCGAATAAGGAGAGAGATGTTATTTATCCTCATGTTCCTCAAGTGAGTATAGTAGTTCTAATATATATATATTTAAAAACATTAAAATCAATTTTCTATTCATTTTAACACAATTCCAAAGTAACCCATTTAGGATATTGCTGTGATCTAGTTAGATTAATGAAATAGGTGATTATCATGTACCATCGAGTTAGGATGGTACTAGAGCTACTCAAGGTGGTGATTTTTTGTGCTATAATGGTGATAAAGATGTTTAATTTAATGATTTTTATGATAATAGAAATGGTTGTGATGAACAGGTAGAGAGTGATGGTCTGGATAATGATTATTTAGTTGGAGATATTTATCCCCACAGTTTCTAAAATGCTACTAATCATATATACATGTTTTTATTTTTTTTCTAAATTTAATAAATTTATTTAATGATAAATATATAATATATTTATTTTTTGGAACGCGTACTATTACTGGTTAAATATATGTTACATTTGTGGGTTATTATATATTTTTTGTATGTTATTTGTGGTGGGGCATAGATTGGATAGAATGTTTTACTTTATAGAGGGGGTTATTCTAGCTATATAAAGAACCATTGATATAACAATCTATAAATATTGTTCTCAAGAATCATTGGCATGAACTAATTTTTAAGTCTCTAATCCAATGGTTCCTAAGAATCATTATTGTAGTCTATTATGTATAAAAGAAAATAGAATTGTTAGTGTAACCATTGGTATAAGCTATAGTAATGGCTCCCAAGCCAGTACCAATGGTTCAAAATCATTGGTACATGTAAAATTTTGAGTAGTAAATTGAATTTTTTATAAGAATATTTATTTATATAAAAATACTTATAATATATGAAGGAAATTAAAATTTAATCATCAAGGAATTTCCAAATTATAAATTTTTAAACAAGGTATTTACAAATCATAATTTCTAGAATTCATAATGTTGAAACTATAAATTATTAGTGATATATATAATAGGTTTTATAAATTGTGAACAACATAATGGAATTTGGTGAGATTATGAAGAATGAAGTGCTTTTTGAAAGAATGCATTTAACACTAACTAATAAATAGAATTGAAAAATTTATTTACTGAATAAAAATGATTTTACCTAATACACGATGGATGATATTATTTTTTCTTTATTATAGTGTGATATTGAGCATAAGAATATTGATAATGAAGTTAGTAAAAAAAGTAAGGTAGCTACATTCAAATAAACTAAAAGGGGATCATTTGATACTATTGAGGATAATTTAGGCTCTTTTAGTAGTGATAACGGTATTGATTTATGTCATGTTTTAGAATAATAATAAGGAAATATCCCAATAATAAAAGGTTTCAAGAATAAATGGTAGAATCTATATAAAAAGGATTTTAAAAGGAAAGTAATGAAAGATAATTTGTATTCTAATATTAGATTATTTTAATGAAATAATATGGTTCAAATAAAATATGAGTGTCCAAGGTTAAATAATAAAAAATTATATAAAAACAAAATAATAATAAGAAGACAAATTTTGTTACTAAGATTGAGATTCAAATAATATTTTGAATCGATTGATGAATTAGTAATTGAGAAGGGAACAGAAAATATTCATTTTATAGAATATTTGAGTAAGGTTAATAATAATAATTTTTCTACTTCGAATTACTATGATTATTCTATTTTTTATAAACTTGGTATTGAGGAGTAAATTTTGTTTTTTAAAATTATCATGAAGAAATTGAGGAACTTACAACCATGTATATAAATTTTATTAAGGATCACTAAAAGGTTATTAAAGAAAATAGGAATCTAATTATAGAAAATGAAATTTTAAAATATAATGCTTCTATGAATGATGAAGAGGGAAAGGATAAATTTAAATATACAGTGGATGAAAAAACTGAGCTAAATAAAGGAGATGAAAGTTTGAAAAATACAATAATAAACACTAAATAGAAAATCAACTTTGATATTGAAGATGCAAAAAAGGAGAATGTAAAGCTTCTAGATGTGGTAAAAATTCTAAAGGATGCGTTTTCAAGCTTTTGTACTAAAACAGAATGTATAAATGAGTATATTATATTTATCAAAATAACAAAAACAAAGAGGAATATAAACACTCTTGGTTACAATGGACAATAACCAATGATGTCCGCAAACCACTTTGTTCAAAGTAAAAAATAAGGGAATTTATTTTACTAATAGTTTAGATGTTTATTATTTAGTCATTATGAATGTGATTATTCTTTGAATTTTTTTAAATATATTAGTCTCATAAAATCATTAGGTTAGAAATATAATTTCAATGTTAAACAATCTAAACCTTCTACAGCATGGGTTGTGAAATGATATTTTCTCTATTTCATTGGTACTAAGTTTGTTTAATTTCCCATGTAATATTATTTTTCTTTTTTCTAGAATGATGACTTCTCCCATAGTAATGTGACAAAAATTATATGTCTGTCATTTTTTAAAATGGTAGCTAGTGGGAGTACGGGTTGATAACATGAGGAGAAAGTGAAACGAAGTGCAGTCTCAAGTCAATGAGTGTTAGATTTTCATTCAATTAGAAGAAAAGGTGGATAGGGAAATAAATAAATTAAATAATTCATGATGAAAGAAAATGAAATCATAAGGAGTTGAAATTAAAAAAAAAGAATAAAATGTTTGAAAATAATGCGTATGGGTTACAATTTGAAATGAATTTATCATAAAAATAATTCCTTAGTCATTATAATTATTTGTGAAATTATTTAACCATGGGAACTAAATTATGCAATTATTTATTTATCTAAAAAATAACTACATATTTTTTAAATCAATTCATTGTTCTAGTAATTAATCACTTTATATCATGTTTTTTATAGAACGCCAAAAAAATGTGGAAAATGAATCACATCATGGATTTAACTATTGGAACCCTTTATTATTCCCTAGTTGTGTAATTATTTTTCCAACATGAGACATCTGGTGTATTTTTAATTTTACCATTAAAGTAACTATAAAATATAAAAAATAAAATAAAAAACAACACATTAAAAATTAAATTAACATTCAATCGTAGTCTCATTAAAAAACCAACAAAAAACCTATACCATCTTATAGAAATAGTATAAGTGAAAATTTCATGCAATAACTCAACCTAAACCAAGTATATAAGAGGGGGAAATGGGAGTTGAGAGAGAAAAAATGAGAATGAAATAAAAAGAATGGAAAAATTATACTGTCATTAGGGGAGAATCTAGTTGATAAAATGGATGCACATGTACACTTGTATAGAAAACCCCAATATCCTAAGTATACCCCTAAATTTATTGAAAAATTAAGTACACAACAAGTGAAAAATTTCACCTACAAATTTTTTATTTTTTGTCATAATTAATAAAAAATTACAATATATTAAATATATCATCCAATTAATGATGTTTACTAAATTAGATAAAGGTAAAATAACTAGTTTCATATCAAGAGACCCTCCCCCACACTTAAAATAAATTTTAGTTTTCCAAGTGTAACACAATGAAGGATATGGAAGATACAAAATGAAACATTCCAACAATTTACCAAGGGGGAATATGATAAAGGAAAATAAATTAATATAATGAAACTAATTGAAAAAACAAAAATCCCATAGTAGTGGGCTCAAAATAGGTATGAAGTGGTGTGAAAACACCCAGAATGGTCCATAATACCTATGATTGTTAATGAAATAGAAAAATTAGTCTATATAAATGAAATAATCACCTAGAAATAATGACACTAATATATATATATATATATATATATGGAAAGTTATATGTTATAAGCATTCACTCAATGTCCCCAAGACAGGAAATATATAACACCAGGGGATCTTGTGAGGGAGGTGAATTAGTAGAGGGTGTTGAGGTCATGTGTCCTTTGAATTTCTATAATTTATTGTTAGGGGGTTATGGTCGTTAAGATCATTAGTTTATCATGAATCTTAAATGATAATGACCATATTTTTTATGGTGGGGGAAACAGGTGTGACCCGGAGGGTGAAAGACCATAGTCGGGAAGAGTAGGTGGAGGAGGTGAAATCATAAGGCCCATGTGTTGAATTAGAATTCCCATTCCTACTAGGGATATCCCAAAAAAACCATTATATGATCTAGGTGAAAATCCATGCTGTTGAGTTGGGAAAGAACATGGGGATCAACCGAGGGTATGAGTGGTAGTGGGTTTATGGACGGGTCAGTGGCCAGTGGTGGAATGTTGTATAATGATAGATCAATAAAATTTGGGAAATGAATAGAGATAATGGAACTAATAGTGTAGGTGGTTGAAGTGGTGTAGGTACAAGATCTGTATCACCCATAAGGGTAGTGGGGTCTTCTCTCTAAATAGTTGGTATTGTGAACTCCTATATGAGCACTTAGGTTCTCCCCATCTTTTAGAAACTTTCCATGTGAATATGAATGAGGGGGAACCTAAGATATCATAGGGGATAGAGGGATCAAAACCCATTAAATGAAATTCCAACTAGGTAGCATAGAACCCACCATTCAAGTTACCCTGACATCTGTTGAACATATTATGGAAATATGTGGTAGAAAAGTATATGAGGCTAGAGTATTTATGTCAGACTACACAAGGAAGGAGATCAATATAACTTTCAAACATTACTCCCATATCCTAATGGCATGGGAAAATTATGGAACCAGAATAAATTTTGATGATATGGGGGGGGGGGGAGGTGATATGATTATTTTTCTCCTTCATGAGGTTATATCATACCAAACATATAGTCTAGAAATATTCTTTCACATAGTAAGAAACATAGAATGGTAAGGTATGGTGAAGGAGATGAAGGGGGGGGGGGAGTGATGGGGCAAATATCTACACACATGGAGTAACTCTGACATGGTAAGTGAAAAGAATACCCCCTAAAAAAAATTGGATTAAAGTCACGGTATCACTTAGTGTCTCCTAAAATGTTATCCCATCATTCTTAAATGTTCTTGTAAATTCCAAAAATAAATTATGATTAGTAGAATTTTTTAACTAGAAAACTATCAGTATATGGGTGTGTCCAAAAAAATCAACCAACTCCCCCAAGATTCTCAACAACTTTGGGATACACATCTCAAGGAACCGACTCTTAAAGTAGATTGTATGAAATGAAAACTATTAGATCTAGTCATGGGTTGGGTGATAATAATAAAAAAATACATGGGAGGGGTAGAGGTGGCCGAGCTTCAGGTGTTGGTTGTGGTTTCCCTCCAATGGCTAAGGTGGTTGGATCAGATGAAATAAATGATTGTGGTGATGATGTTTTAGTGGATACTAGACTGGGTACTGGTGTAGAAAATGAAATAAATGGTAGAAGTGGAGGCAGGTTTTCCAATTCAAGCAGTTATAATTCCACTAAGATAATAATAGGATTCTCCATTACCAACTCAAATCAATATCAACACGACAATGGATAGTCTTCTGTGGGGAAGAGGATGGGATGCTTCCTATGAAAGTGATACTTGTTGATCATGTTATGGAAAATAATAAATTGGATGAAAATTAGACGAAATATAAAAATAAATAAAATTAGAATTTATAATATATACATTATGTTCTCTAGAGTAATTAGTTTTTAGAGTGAATTGGGTAGAAATCCCTATTCTCTAGATACTTGCCCAAAATCCCCATGTATCAGCAGAAAATATGGACACAATGTGAATCGAATTCACACATCACGTGTGAAAAAATGGTAATGTAAGCTCCATGGGATCCTCCAAACGACTTCTATAGTGTAGGTTGAGTAAACTGGACAAGGCATGTGTCGAACTCACATGTCATTTACTTTCAAATTTAATGAAATGAAAAGGTATGGCCACGTATAAATGTGACATGACATGTGTTATTCATGTATACCCATGTACTATTGGGTTTTCAATATAATGATACCCAAATTTTCAAATATCATAAAACATAATGAAATCAAAAAATGAAGGTCATAGAAGTACCTACCAAGATTTAGGAGCATCATAGATAATAAATAGATCGAACAAACCCTCTGAAACGAGGGACTGAAGATCAATCAGATGAAGCTTCAATAGGCCAATATGAGAAAGAGTGGGAAATGGAATATGTACCAGTCGAGTTAGGGTTTCTGACATTTAATTACTAGGTTCATGACATGTAAATCTGGCCACATGACATGTATATGTTTTTGTGTTATTTATGTATTTACATTATGACGTTATATTTATTATAAGAAACTATTTATTTATTAACATACAGAAATAAATAAATAAATAAATATATATTAAAATGTGCCTATATATATTGTGAATATAGAAATACATGGCATGTTTTCTAAACACTGAAAATGAGAATGACAAGTTTCATATGAATTCTCATGGAAAGGATCAAACTGGTGACCAATTTGATACTGTTGTGTGCCCATAATCACTAGAGAAAGGTTTTTATTACTATAAAATTATTAAATTTTATAAATTTTATAAATTTTATATATTAAATCACAAAATTAGTAAAAACACCCATCTTGTGGTTTTATTTTTTGAAAATTAGACGATTTTGGGGAGATTGGATGGATTAAAACATGGGTCATTTAGACCCTGGGTTAGGAATCATCCTACCGCCCAAGAAACACTTGTAGGATTAATATTATTCTTACAATAGTTTCAAATAATTATTAAACAATATAAAACTGAAACACATTTTATATTTAAATACCCAAAATTTTATTTTATTCAAGTGAAAAATAATGGAAGTGAGTAAGATGGAAGGCCTTGAACCTGAGCCTTTTGGATGCTGGGTTGCAACCCGACCATCTGATCTAGCCCCATAATTGGTTTTTATCTTATATTAAGATTATTTTAAATATATATATCATATATATTTTTCATTAAAACACATGATAAAAATAATTACCCCTATACTAATGGAGCATGCTGTAGGATTTGAAATGAAAATTACTTAGATACCCTCAAGTGACCATTCCACCCACCCAAGATTCATCCTTGTTTTATTAAATAATATATATTTACTAATATTATAGTAATACAATTAATAAACACAACGAAATTATAAACACATGTCATGCGGTTTTAATACATGTCTTATAATAAAAAAAATTCATGTATATAGTGATTACAAAGGTACATGATGTGTATGTAGGGTTACACAATCCATGTATATTATTAAAAAAAAGAAACAGGTAAAGGAAAGAATCTAGTTTAGATCCTAGAAATAACCATTGTTTTTTTTCATTTCTTTAACATGAGGGTATAAGGATTACCAATGATCTGAAGGAGGGTGTAGCTTTCAGTTCGTGAACCACTACATGTGTCCAACAACCTTCTCTTCTATAAGTTTTCTTTGATGTTCATGGGGAATGGGTAGAAGAATAAAATATCTTTTCTATATGGATATGTGAAATAAAAGGTGTAATTTAATGTTTATTATTTCATGTACATACTCTATATCCTTGGGTAATTAATCTAAAATAATTAAAATTTGAAAATAATCACAATAATCCTCTATATTATGTAAGAAATGAACTCGTGTGTAAATGATAAATAATTGATCAACATGACATGATGTATCCCCATTTTAAATTTTATTTTTTGAAAAATAATTTTAGAAACATTTAATTCAAAATATTTATGGACTATATCATCACATAATACCTCAACTAAAACAGAATAAGAAAACCTAACTTTACACTCAAATAAATTACCCATATTATTAATTAACTTGAAAAATTTATCTACTAGATATTAAAGTCATCCCAACATTATAGTTTAGTCAAAATGGAGAGTGATAAAGGATTAGATAATTAATATTAATTTCTTAGTATTATCTGAGGGTAGTTTTAAAAATGAATAATTTGATGGAGTATATAATGTAGAAGGGTAGTTATCACATTTGAACCCATCATCAATGTATGAGTAAAATTCTTCTTGAGAAAATTATAACAATGATGGATCATATAGATATGTATACACTATAAGAAAATAATACAAACATCTAGTTTAATACACATCCATTCAGATGTGAGATTTAGGTACCCAATAAAAAGATAATAAATTAGAAATAAAGACCCAAATTACTCAAACTTGACTCAAAAATCACGCTGCATATTTTTCCCCAGTAATGACATCAAACATTGACCACTCCCATCACATGGTAAGGAAAAAAATGTTCCTCACTCTTTAAACTAGGTAGATAGTGGGATAAGGGGCCAATCCCCTAGGGAGATAGTGAATGGAAGTATATTCTCTAGTTGGTGAGTGTTAGTCAATTATCTAGAAAGGCAAAAATGTGGTGATGGAAATAGAGAAATAAAACAATGAAATATGAAAAATAAATGAATATAGATGGATAAAAAACAATAAAAGTAATAAAATGAATAAAATTAATGGTTTATGGTTACAATTCAACTCGGTTATATTATAAAAATCATTCCTTATTATATACTGTTATTTGTGAAATTATTTACCCATGTGGATTCAGTTTTGTTTATTTTTTCATAGACCAAAAACAAATAAATATATATTTTGGATATAAAATCTATGTTATGATAATTAATAAATATAAAATCTTTTTTTAGAAAATACCTAAAAAATAATTTGGAAACAAACTCACCGAATTCTTATGGGATCCACTTTTGTAACTCCCTTAGCTCTCCCCAGTTATTTCATTCTTTGTTTGACATGATACAAATAATGCATTTAGTTTTTGATAATTAAAGTAAAAATATATTAAAAACATAATAAAATTAAAAACATTATAAATTAAATTATAATTCACCCATTGTCTCAATATAACTCCTACATATGACTTCTTCCCTCTTAGGTGACTGGTAACTATGTGAGGGTCGAGCAAGAATTCAAAGCTACCTATGGTGGTGAGAGGGTATAAGGGTAGGTGATAAGTGAAAAATTATAATGAAATAAAAAAAGAAAAATACTATTGGCCTTATGGGATGAACACATTGATATAATGGTATCACTTCCCCCTGGAATAACCAACCACAAACACATAAGACTGCCTATGAATTTATAGAAAATTTAAGTATAGGGTTTTCGGAAAAAATACTTGTTGTGTACTCAGGTCAAAAACTTTTTATCACTTTATCCATCTATGGGTGTATAACCCTACTTCTAAGTGAATTATAACATGTTATTTATTGATAAGATTAGGAAAATGGCATGTTATATTGACATAAATGGAATGTAGAGCTGATTTCCCAACCATTATATTATGGTAAGGGAATACATGGAGTTTAATATGCAACAAACAATAAGGGAACTCCAGTTTCTAACATAGGCATGTACTCTCATGGATTGATCCAAAAATCTTAAAAAATGTACATGGTGTTGGTTTATTACTTTCACACCATGCAATTTTAAATTTCACTATAAAACATCATTAGTGTGAACAATTTTATGTTAAATCCTAAAAATCATCCATAAAAATTAAAACGAAGTATTTAAACCATATAAAAACATATATCATGTTAAAATATTCTTCAGAGTCAATAAAAACCCCATATTAATATGAAAAATCATCGACATAAACTCCCCCACACTTAGTCATTTGGTTTCCCTAAAGAAAATTCTTAACTCAAAATTAAACAAAAATCATACTCGAATAGGTAAACATTAAATTAATTATACTTATAAACCTAATGTTATAAATTATGATTTAAAAAATCACAATAATTCTTAAATTTTAGTGTTTTCTAAGTGGGTCTCGTATAAAATTTTATTTTAATAAATTTCTCCCTTTTTATTCACGTTGTTCAATTTTTCATAAATATCCATTCCACTAATGATCTATCTTACCATTAAAACAATTCAATCCTTGCTCAATACCAAGGAATTAGACTTATTCTCAATCACAGTTATACACATACACTCTATATAGGATTGAATTTAATCTAAATATCGACATAGAGATTAAACCAAAAAAATCATAAGGTATTTTATTTAGATTCTGATGCTTCTAAAGATATGTGTAGTTGGGTAATGTTATGAAAATAAATAAAAAAATTGTAATTGACGATGAATTATTTAAATATAAAGCATGATATTAAATTAAATTTCAATGAAAATACATCACTTTATAAATATCTCAAAATCCAACATATCATTTTTCTTCCCTTTCCATTATAGGTTTCTAAATCAATATTGAGTATAATAAATATATTTGGTCCTATTTTTAATTTTGTTTTTATTTTTAAGACCATATATAAGAAAAAGGAATGGTGTTTTTTGAACTCTTTCATCTAGGTGAATAAGAGAAACTATCCCATGCATAATTTCATACTATCTCACCAAAATATAGCATGAATAACAAAAATAACCCCTCTCTAAATATTAATTAAATTTCATGCAATAAAATCAACGAATAAGGGTATGAAGGATGATAAGGATTGTATAATGGATTTATATTAATTCAATTCAAGGATTTTAAGGGATTATAAATGATCAAGTGTAAGGTTAGGTATTAGGGACTAAATGGACTAAAAATATCAATCGAATAAATCACTTATTTTAATGTGATTCAAACTATTCATGTTTTGATAAGACATACATCGAGGTTACAGTAATTATATATATCTAAATAATATTTATAGTTAGAGGGTGTATGGAATTAAATGTCAAAAGGATCATAATACCTATCAGGAAGAATAATAGAATTATGGGTGTAACATCCTAAATTATTAAAGAAAACAAAAAAACTCATTGATAAATATTTATGATTTTTTTATGTGAAAATATAGTTTTTCAATAAAAATAACTTAATAAATGACACAAGGGATTTAAATAAGGGTAAAATCCTGATTAAAACCTTGGAACATTCTATCAAATATTTTCAGAGTCAGGTGATGAGTTAGTGTGAGATTCCAAGGCCTGTATATAATTACCCAAAGTTTCGGTAATGGAAAATCCATCTCGATCCAGTTAAATGTCTCTTTATGAAAAATGCTTTTATAAGATTTCAAATTATTTGGTTTTATGTTAAATTTTTTTACCGTTGTTAATATAGCCGTTGAAAAGTGATCACATGATTTGTATAAATATAAGGCTTTAACGAACCCAATTTTACTCAGACAAAGGATGCGATGGCCTCATCCAGTAGAATCTCCCCATACAAGGACCATTTTTCAGATCTCGGAAAAGAGGTGGCATCCTTGGGCTTCACCCTTGACCAAGCACAAGCTGATCTCCACCATGTCATGCTCGAACAGGACCGTCTACGGGAAAAGTGGAAGTTGATAGAGATTACCAATCAAGCGATGTTATCCGAGCCGCCCCAAGAGTCTGTCACCATCGCACAACATACCCTTAGGTCTTATGAGGATATTTTAAGGGGTTATGTAACAAATAAGTAGTACTATGTTCATTACATTATTTTTGTATATAATAATGAATATAATTTCAAGTCATTTTTGATACATTGTAAATAGTTTTTAAAGTACAAATGGTGTTTTTAGTTAATATTTAATTAACAAATCTAGTTTATTAAATTAAGAGATTTTTGAATTAAATAATATTTCAATAAAACAATAATATTATTATTATATTAATTTTTATTAAATATAAATTATCTTATAATTTTATGAATGCAATTAAAATTTTATATTAAGGTCTGAAAGCCTTTTCTGTCAAAACCGGCGAATTTTCGATAAATGTTGGTATTTATTTTAAAAGTGAAAATAAACATATTTAGAAATTTTTTTAGATAAAGTAAATTTCATTTCTGTAATCAGGATGTCGAAATTATCCAATTGTGATTTTTTCATAATTTTCTGAGATAGTCAAATTTATAGGTAAAAATTAAATACCGTTTAAATATATAATGTGTTTTATGATATCATAATGACCCAATGGCGGTATAAAAAAATACCATAATACTTATGTTCGGAAAATATATTTTTTATCATTAAAATAATGTGATTTTGGGTTTGTTTGACTTAATTTTCAAAGCATTAATGGACCCCTCAAGACATATTCAACACTTTGCCTTTTTAAATTAATTTCCATGGGAGTGTGACTCACCTCTATATAAGCAACCTTATTATTTTAAGAAGCTAGGACTTGGGCCTTATAAAATATTGTTTTCCACTTCCCTTTGACAAAATACATGGGCAAAAACCATGGTATAGTTTGTGGTTTGGATTAATTTAATGTAAGTGGACCCAAACCTAAATAATAAAGAATTCCCTAACCTTTCCTATATAATCCCACCCAAGCTCCAACTTCCTCCTCACTAAAATCCCTTGGAGATCGTCCAACCTCTTCCCTACTCTCTCTAGAATCCTCCCAAGGTGCCCCAAGCTCCCAAGAATCCCCTCACAAGCCTCTCTCTAGCCTTTGGAAGCACACTTCCAAGTAAGGGTTTTTTATCCTTTCTCATTTTTGTCAATTTTCATTAAGTTGTTTTTCACTTTTAATATCAATTATGAATGTTGGGGTATGGTTTATCACCTACCCCATACTGCCCTATTATTTTTTGGATGATGAGAGACCTCTTTCTCTCTCATTAAATTCCTCCCATGTACACCAGTTACTATGCCGAAATTCCGAAAGGAACTTCTCTCTCTTCTTTTACATTCAAGAAAATAATTTTGTATCATGAATCTAAATTCCAATAAATTTTTTAGGAAATGTATTTATATGACCTCCTTACTGTCCATTACATGTAAATATGATGAGGAACCCCTTTCTCTCTCGTCAACCTCTTCAATGAATTTTTATGTCACGCTGTTACGCTGCCGAAATCACACCGATTTTCTAAGCTGATGTCATTGTGTAGTGAATAACATGCCCATTTCTCCATCAAGGGTATTCACCTTTATGAATATTTACTTATTGATTATAAAGTTTCATGTATGAATTCAATATTCCTTTATCATGGAATAAATGATTTTGTTTTATGAATCCATGTTTTAGGATCCATGTGGGACACTTATGCATGAAATGAAATGTTTTAGAAGGGTGCACCCTTATAGCACTCCAATGCTTTGGGTAAAGTATAGTATCATGATACGTCTTGTGAAATGAGTGTTGACTCATGCTAATTTAAGTGCAATTCGGGTTTAATCGTGCTTCATGTGCAATGAGGTTTTACTCATGCTCCGTGTGCAATGAGCCTTGGCTCATGCTAATTCAATGATAAGTGTTGTTGCCGCATCTCCATGTTATGATTATCATGCTTTATCTTGCCTTTATGCTCATGTTTCTTTTATGATATATTGATTATGCCTATTGTCTAACACGTATTTTACTCCTCATGTTATTCCATGTGTACTCCCTAACTGGGCTTTATAGCTCACCCTTTTCTTATGCATGTCCTCAGGTTATCCCATGCAATGCTAAGTACGAAGGAGTATAGTGGTCATGAAAAGGAAGCTTTCAATAAAGATGTCGTATTTCATGTTTTAAGTTTTTATTAAATGATCCTAAGCCCCAAATACTCTAAACCACTCGATCTTCGTTGTTGTATCAAGTGATGTTTTATGTAATAAATCATGTTTAAGTTGTAATAAAAAAAAGGGTTGTCATAGTTGGTATCAAAGGATAGGTTTAGTTATTTTTGGGATTAGGAAACCCTGGTAAAGCCTTAGATACAAGACTAAGTAGAATAAAAACATCCCTATGTTTTGGTAAATACTATGTAAGTGGTTTATCAAACAAATACTTCCCTATCTGGATACGAGCAGGTAGAGGTGGCTCTGACACAGATGTATCCTAGGGGTAAAACCCCAAAACACCGCTTTGAGCTAGACTCGAATGAGAACTGGTGCATGAGAATGTGCCTTGCTGCACTCTTGGTTACGACACTCTTGAGGGATATGTTTTGATAAATTCACAATCTTAGTATGAACCCTTATTAAGGGAAAAACGACCCTAAGAATATATATTAGAAAGTAGATCATGAAAAGCCTAGATTGAAGCCTATAGACTCATGAGTTAAGGAAATGAAAGTTTATTTTTGAGTCATCAACTTTTGTCTTTGGATTACCCTTATGTGTTACCCCTAACTTTCCTTTTATTATAGCCAATGGCCAGTAATAGGAGGACTCGGGCTAACAACTGTTGTGAAGATCAGTGTGATGACTGTACTAATGAGATGCCAAATCCAATGGGAGTGGGAATCACGAACTTTGTCATGCTTCTCTCCCAGCTAACTCAATTTTTGAATAGAAACACAGGTCAAGAGGAACATTCAACCCACCTACGAAAGAACAAGTCGCTATCGAGAGCTTCATGAGACAAAGGCCTCCTACTTTTAGTGGATCATCTGATCCCATGATCACTAAACAATGGAACAACTCCATTGAAAAGATCTTCTCCATCCTCCAATGTTCTGAACAACAGAAGGTTCTTCTGGCTGCTTATCATATAGAGGGTGAATCTGATCAATGGTGGACGTTGATCAAAAATACGAAGCCTGAGGAGGAGATCGAGGATTTGGAATGGAAGGAATTCCAGAAGATGTTTTTGGATAAATATTTTCCACGCACCCTCCGGCTTAAGATGGAAAGGGACTTCCTTTCCCTCAAGAAAAAAGATGAGGAATATATTGGAGCGTATGAGGCAAACTTCACAAGGCTTGCACGATACGCTTCCAGCTTTGTCTTTACCCCCAAATGCATGGTTGACCGCTTCTTTTGTGGGCAGAAGCCTAGCTTGCGGAAAGCATTAGCGATCCATGACTTTGACAGCTATGAGAAAATTGTCCGATGTGCCCTCAAGGTTGAAATGGAGATTAGAGAATCACATGGGTATCATGGGGATAAGAAGCGTAAGGTGGACTTCAATTCTGGTGGGCCGATGGATAAATCCAACGGCTCTAAGAAGTTCCAGAATCCCACTTTCCAAAAGTTCGAAAAGAAGCACCCTGGAAATTGCCTTAAGGGGACGACAAAATGCTTCAGGTGTGGAAGAGAAGGGCACCTAGCTGTTGACTGTCGGGAAGAAGGACATGCGGCTGCGATAGAGGAGAGGAACACTTCGTTCGACCCTCAACGCATTGTTCAATGCTATAAAAGAAAAGAACCAGGTCATTTTGCAAATCAGTGCTCTAATCCAAGGGTTTTCGGAGGCAACCAACAACCTCCAAGATAGCAAGGAAGTGCTTTTTCCATCACTTCTTCCGAAGTGAACCTCGAAAACGAAGTGGTGATAGGTATGCTAGTTATTCATTCAAGAATAGAAAAAGAACTTTTTCATTCAGGTTCTACGCATTCTTTTATATCTCTAAATTTTAGTAGAATAATCCCAGAACCACCACAAATCATGGAAGTAAAGATGTCGGTGAGTACGGAAAATGGGGAAATCATTTCATCCCATGAATATAAGTCCTCCCCTATTATAATCTGTGGATTGAATTTCCCGGTGAACCTTGTCATACTCACTTTGGTGAAATTTGATGCAATTCATGGCATGGATTGGCTTTCTTTATATAGATCCAATATAAATTGTCGGGAGAGGAAAATCACACTCCATATGGAGAATCGACCACCAATTCTTTACAAGTGTCAGGAGGAAGATGAATCTCCTTTAGCTCCATCATCTCAAGCATGGATATTATAGCCCTATGAGCACGCATATTTGTATCAAGTGATTGAGTCCATAGAAGAAACCATCTTTGAAGAAATGCCTTTTGTGAGGGAATTCACGGAAGTGTTTCCTAAGGAACTGCATGGTCTTCCTCCTAGAAGAGATGTTGATTTCTCAATTGAACATATACCAAGGGTGCTACCAATATCCAAGACTCCATATAGAATCGATGTTGTTGAGCTTGATGAGTTTAAGAAACAACTACAGGAGAATCTAGATAAAGGGTTTATATGCCCATGTGCTTCACCATAGGGTGCACTAGTCCTCTTCGTCAAGAAGAAGGATAGGGCAATGCGGCTTTGCATCGATTATCGTGAACTTAACAAAATCATGATAAAGAACAAGTCTCCTATTTCAAGAATCGATGACTTTTTTGATCAGCTGCTTTGAGCACAATACTTCTCCCAGGTGGATTTGCGGTCAGGATATTATCATGTAAGGGTGAAGAAGGAAGATGTCCCCAAGAATAATTTTTGTACAAGGTACGGGCACTATGAATTCATAGTAATGCCTTTAGGACTTACCAATGCTCTAGAAATATTCATGGGCTTGATGAATAGAGTCTTTAGAGATTACCTTGACAAATTTGTGGTAGTCTTTGTAAATGATATTCTAATATACTCCAAAACCAAGGAGGATCATGAGGAGCATTTAAGAACTGTACTAGAGACTTTGCGTAAGGATAAGCTCTATGAAAAGTACAACAAGCGTGAGTTCTGGTTGAAGGAAGTCTCATTCTTGGGACATATCATCACAAGCAATGGAATATTTGTGGACCCCTCCAAAACAGTTGCAATTGAGGGATGGCCGAGGCCAACATCGGTAACAGATATCCATAGCTTCTTGGGGTTAGATGGATATTATAGACGATTTGTGAGGAATTTATCACGATTCTCCAACCCTCTTACCAAGATAACTCGAAATGGAGTAATGTTTTCTTGGAGTGATGAATGCGAAGAAAGCATCAAGGAGTTGAAAAGGAGGCTAATCACTACACCCATTGTCACTTTACCCACAAGTGGGGATCTTTTCATTGTATTCAGTGATGCTTCAAAGAAGGGATTATGATTTTTGCAGATACAGAATGATAAAGTGATATCATATACCTCAAGGTAGTTGAAAATCTATGAACGAAACTATCTAACACATGATCTGGAGTTGGCATCGGTGATCTTTGCCTTCAAAATCGGGCGGCATTATCTCTATGGAGAGAAATTTGAGATATATACTGACCACAAGAGTCTTAAATATATATTCACACAGAAAAAGCATAATATGTTCTAGAGAAGATGGATAGAGCTCATCAAGGATTATGATTGTTCAATACATTACCATCCTGGGAAAGAGAACAAGGTGGAAGATGCCCTAGGTATAAAGGATCCAGCGATTCTATCAATGATGAGAATTGAGAAGGATCCAATATTCTTAGACTTGATGAAGATGGATGTGGGAATCATAAATAAGGGAACATCATCAATCCTTTCACAAATTATTTCTCAACCATCTCTTTTGGAAAGGTTAAAGGATGCTCAAAAGGATGATTTGGGAATTCAGGAAAAAGTGGAAGCTATCAAAAAGGGGAAATCCTCGGAGTTTAATGTTAATGAAGAAGGAATTGTGTGGTTTGGGAAAAGACTGTGTGTTCCATCATATCTGGAGCTGAAAAAGGGACTTTTGGATGATGCACATAGTTCAAATTTCTCTATTCACCCAGTGAGTACAAAGATGTATCGAGATCTCTGAGAAACCTTTTGGGGGATAATATGAAGAAGGAGATCACCGAATATACATCAAAGTGCCTGGTGTGTCAGCAAGTGAAGGCAGAGTGGCAGATGTCTAAGGGGATGATGCAACCATTGCCCATACCAGAATGGAAGTGGGAGAACATCACCATGGACTTTGTCACCGGACTTCTGGGGAAATCCAAAGGCAACAATCCAATCTGGGTTGTTGTGGATCGTCTTACAAAGACTGCACACTTCATTTCTACATGGGAGGATTTTTCATTGGATCAACTGGCACGGATATATATCAGAGAATTGGTAAGGTTTCATGGTGTACCACTATCTAGTGTGTCTGACCAAGATCCAAGATTCACCTCTATGTTTTGGAAGAGTCTTCAACATGCTCTAAATACTGAACTGAACTTCAGTATGACCTATCATCCTCAAATAGATGGTCATTCCGAGCAGACTATCCAAACACTTGAGGATATGTTGAGAGCATGTTCAATGGACTTTAAAGGAGGATGAGATCAACATATTCCTCTGGTTTAGTTCTCTTATAATAACAGTTTCCACTCGAGCATCCAAATGGCACAATATGAAGCCCTATATGGGAAGAGGTGAAAAACACCGGCATGTTGGGATGAGGATGGTGAACGTAAGCTGCTTGGACCAGAAATGGTCGAAGAAATGGTAGAGAAGGTGAAAACTATTTAGCAGCATATCAAGGCAGCCCAGAGTCGACAGAAGAGTTATGTAGATATTCGTCGACGAGACCTTGAGTTTAAAGTTGGAGACATGGTTTTTCTACGCATATCTCCATGGAAAAAGGTCATGAGGTTTAGAAGGAAAGGGAAGTTAAGTCCAAGGTAAATCGGCCCCTTCGAGGTTCTTGATCATGTTGGGGCTGTGGCCTATCAAATAGAACTTCCACCTACTATTGCCAAATTACATGATGTCTTTGATGTATCCCTCTTAAGTAAGTACATACCAGACCCTTCACATGTACTCTCTTCTGAGGTGGTACAATTGGAAGACGATCTTTCTTATGAGGAGCAACTAGTGAAGGTCTTAGATCGTAGAGAAAAAGTTCTACGAAATAAGACAATGCCCCTCATCAAGGTGTTGTGGAGAAACCAGAATTTTGAAGAAGCAACTTGGAAATCGGAGGATATGATGAAGCTGATTTACACACATTTGTTTTAGTGTGGGAAAAGGAAAATTTCATGGGAAAAATTTCTTAAGGGGGGAATATTGTAACGACCCAAAGTTTCATTAATGGAAAATCTCCCTTGATCCAATTAAATGTCTCTTTATGAAATTTGTTTTATAAGATGTCAACTACTTTGGTATTATGTTAAGAATTTTGACTATTGTTAATGTAGTCGTTGAACAGTGATCACATGATTAGTATAAATATATGGCTTTAACGAACCCAATTTTACTCAGACAAAAGAAGCGATGGCCTCATTCTATAGAATTTCCCCATATGATGCCCATTTTTCAGTGCTCGGAAAAGTGGTGGCATCCTTGGGCTTCTCCCTTGACCAAGCCTAAGCTGAGCTTCACCATGTCAAGCTCTAACGGGACCGTCTGTGAGAAAAGTGGAAGTTGATAGAGATTACCACTCGAACGATGTTATCCGAGCCGCCCCAAGAGTTTGTCACGATCTCACACCTTACCCTTAGGTTTTATGAGGATGTTTTAAGGGGTTATGTAACAAATAAGTAGTACTATGTTCATGTACATTATTTTTGTATATAATAATGAATATAATTTTTAGTCATTTTTGATACATTGTAAATAGTTTTTAAAGTACAAATGGTGTTTCTAGTTATTATTTAATTAAGAAATCTATTTTATTAAATTAAGGGATTTTTGAATTAAATAATATTTTAATAAAATAATAATAATAATAATATATTAATTTTTATTAAATATAAATGATCTTATAATTTTATGAATGCAATTAAAATTTTATATTAAGGTTTGAAATCCATTTCTGTCAAAACCTGTGAATTTTTTATAAATATTGGTTTTTATTTTAAAAGTGAAAATTTAAATATTTATAGTTTTTTTAGATAAAATAAATGTCATTTCTGGAATTAGGATGTTGAAGTTATCCAATGGTGAATTTTTCATAATTTTCTGAGACAGTCAAATTTTAGGGTAAAAATTAAATACCGTTTCAATATATACTGTGTTTTATGACATCATAATGACCCAATGGTGATGTAATAAAATACCATAATCCTTATGTTCGGTCAATATATGTTTTATCATTAAAATAATGTGATTTTGGGTTTGTTTGACTTACTTTTCAAATCATTAATGGACCCCTCAAGACATATTCAACACTTTTCCTTTTTAAATTAATTTTCATGGGAGTGTGACTCACCTCTACATAAGCAACCTTATTATTTTAAGAAGTTCGTACTTGGACCTTATAAAATATTGTTTTCTTATTACCTTTTCCAAAAACCATGGGCAAAAACCATGGGATGGTTTGTGGTTTGGATTATTTTAATGTAAGGGGACCCAAACCTAATTAATAAATAATTCCATCACCTTTCCTATATAAACCCACCCAATCTACCACTTCCTCCTAACTAAAATCCCTTTAAGTTCGTCTAACCTCTACCCTAATCTCTCTAGAATCCTCCCAAGGTGCCCCAAGCTCCCAAGAATCCTCTCACAAGCGTCTCTCTAGACTTTGGAAGCACACTTCCAAGTAAGGGTTTTTTCTTCCTTTCTCATTTTTGTCAATTTTCTTTAAGTTGTTTTGACCTTTTAATTTCAATTATGAATGTTGGGGTATGGTTTTACACCTGCCCCATACTTCCCTCTGATTGTTTGAATGATCGGATACCCCTTTCTCTCTCATTAAATTCCTCCCATGTACACCCGTTTCTATGCCGAAATTCCGAAAGGAACTTCTCTCTCTTCTTTTACATTCAAGCAAATAATTTGGTATCATGAATCAAAATTCCATTAAAATTGTTGGGAAATATATTTATATGACCTCCTTACTGTCTATTACATGTAAATATGATGAGGAACTCCTTTCTCTCTCATCAAACTTTTCTATGAATTCTTATGTCACAGTGTTACGCTGCCGAAATCGCACCGATTTTATAAGCCAATGTCATTGTGTAGTGAATACCATGCCCAATTCTACATAAAGGGTATTCACCTTTATGCACATTTACTTATTGATTATAAAGTTTAATTTATGAATTCCAAATTCCTTAATCATGGAATAAATGATTATGTTTTATGAATCCATGTTTTATGATCCATGTGGCACACTAATGCATGAAATGAAATGTTTAAGAAGGGTGCGCCCTTTTAGCACTCCAATACATTGGGTAAAGTATAGTATCATGATACATCATGTGCAATGACTGGTGACTCATGGTAATTCAAGTACAACGAGGGTTCACTCGTGCTTCATGTGCAATGAGGGTTTACTCAAGCTCCATGTGCAATGAGCCTTGGCTCATGTTAATTCAATGATAAGTGTTGTTACTACATCTCCATGTTATGATTATCATGCTTTATCATGACTTTATGTCCATGTTTCTTTTATTCTCTATTGATTATTCCTATTGTCTAACATGTATTGTACTTCTCATGTTATTCCATGTGTACTCCCGTACTGGGCTTTATAGCTCACCCTTTTCTTATGCATGTCCTCAGGTTATCCCATGTAATGATAAGTACAAAAGAATATAGTGGTCATGAAAAGGAAGTTTTCAATAAAGATGTTTTATTTCATGTTTTAAGTTTTTATTTAATGATCCTAAGCCCCAAAGACACTAAAACTCTCGATCTTCTTTGTTGTATCAAGTGATGTTTTATGTAATAAATCATGTTTAATTTGTAATAAAAAGCAGAATTGTCATACTGTAGATCCTCGACACAGATGAAATAAAAGTATTAAATATTTTATATTATATGCATGTGATTTATTCATGATAATTGAATATATTTTAAAAGGTGCATAGTATGAGAAATCTGAGAGCACCGTTTTGTTTGAGATATGGGTTTTACCCTAGATATGATATAACTTTCATAAATTTCAGTCATTTGGTTATATCACACGTGGGGATAAGTTTTTAATATTTTTATTATATTATTTTACTGGAAATAATTTAATATATTCTCTATGGTGCATATTATGTGAAATATGAGACCACTATTAGGTTCATGATGTGAATTTTCAACTAGATAGGGTATAACTTGTATATACATTGGTTGTTTGGTCAGATGTCACATGGGTATAAGTTTTGAATATATTTATTACATTTTTATTATGGAAATAATTTACTATCTCCCAAAAGGTGGATTGTATGATAAATATGAGAC
This sequence comes from Viscum album, assembly GCA_963277665.1. Taxonomy (NCBI): domain Eukaryota; kingdom Viridiplantae; phylum Streptophyta; class Magnoliopsida; order Santalales; family Viscaceae; genus Viscum; species Viscum album. The sequence continues at coordinate 1,814,213,831 of OY728153.1, read as the reverse complement.
TATTGTTAGCTCTAGTTTTTGAGGTTTTCCCAAGGAAGGACATAACTAATATCAATGTCGGGCGTTTGGCTACGTCCCACATGATAATAAGTTTTTTAATAATTATTTATATTATTAATAATAATTTAATTATTAAATTTTTAATGGGTTTCTCTATCCCCACACACAAACCACCATAGCCAACCTGCCAAGGTTCAAAATCTATGGAATCACCATTTTTGACAGGATACAAATTAAAAAATACATTAAATGGGGTAATTAACTACTTCGTATTCAATTTTCAATTAAATTTCTGATTAAAATGGGATTTCAATTTAGGATTCCGAATTGGTGAACAACTTCGCAGCATTGAGGTTCTAAAGAGCTGAATCATCTTGGGTTGATATAGTTAGGCTTACGCAACCCCAATTGTCCTCAAGAAATGCCAGGTGGTGCCTCAATTCATTTCCCTTATTCTTGATCTAAGTGGCTTGAGCCTTCTCTTTCTTCTAGTTCCCTTGGTAAAATGTTAAAGAAACATTGGTACCTCCTTTTTTTATTTTCTTATTATCTCCCTTATTAAATATTTTAAAAAAATTCTCTAATTCAAAAATTATGGAAAAAATGGTTGATTGAAATAGTGGAAGACAAAACTAATAACTATCGAGGTATAATTCTAATTAATAATCAAATGATAATTTATAAAAATTATCTAAATTTTTTTCTTAATTTTAAAAAATAATAATTTTGGAAAATTATAAAATGATAATTTCATAATTTTAAAAATGATAATTGTGGAAATTTAACAAAAGAAAATTGAATAATTTTATTGAAAGATAATTTACATGAATTATCAAATGATAATTACAATGAATTATCGAAATATAATTGCATGAGATTATCAGAGATAATATTATACAATTATCATAGGACAATTTTAATATATCATCATAAGATAATTATTGATATGTAATTTCCATGAAATCACAAATGATAATTATAAATAACTATCAAAAGATATTTACATTAAATTATGAAGTGTAATTTTTAAAAATTATCAAAAGATAATTTTTTTTGAAATTATCAAAGGATAATTATAAATAATTATCAAATAATAATTAAACTAAATTATCATGTGTGATTTAGGATAGATTATCAAGAGATAATTATAGATGGATAATTTATGTGAAATTATCAAAAGATAATTATAAAAGGATAATTTATGGGAAACTATAAAAAGATAATTATAGAAGGAGAATTTATGATAAAAATAAAAAGATAATTATAAAGAGATAATTTATAAGAATTTATCAAAAGATAATTATAGAAGGATAAATTAAGATAAATTATACAAAAATAATAATAAAAGTATAATTTATGATAAATTATTAAAAGATAATTATGAAAAGATAATTTTGAATAAATTATCTATAGATAATTATAAAAGTATAATTTGTGAATAATTATAAAAAGATAATTATTCTTGAAGATAATACTAAAAGAACATGCATTGACCTAAATGATAATTTGGAAATTATTTAGGAGACATAAAATATCATCACTTGAGATATTTTGATGACAATTCAAAAATTATCTATGAGAGAGAAAGTTTCATTGCATGTGATATTTTATTTATTTTTGAAATAAAATAGTTTTTTTTGTTTTAGGTACCCTTAGTTAACATTGAGTGTCGACGTTAATGATAATAAGGTCAGGAAGAGGTGTTCTTGACTTTAGACGTTTCAACTATAACTATCGAACCACATCTGGTGGGTTGTCCTTGCCTTTAACATCATCAAATCTTGAGGTAGGAAGTTCTATAACTTCTTAGAACATTTTTATACATTTTTACATTGTATGATTATTGTGTTTTCATATTTGATATCAATGCCTGATTGTGACTACATGTGTATGTGCGTGTAGCTCGTGACACCATATGACCTTTATACATGAGACTTGTTGAGATAGCTAGATTCCAAGATAATGTTTGATTCACATGTTATATTAATGATGAAGCTATATTTTTACATGACGCATGCATTAATTTGTTGAATTGATATTATTTCACTCTTTCCTTGAGATGTTTTCATTATATACGATGGTTTGGTTTCCTATGTATGGTACCTATGTTATAGGTGGACCCATCGTGGCTCGATAGCTTTAAAAGGGGTGCATGTTCAGATGCTGCATGTGACCTTATAAAGAAACCAGGATGGGAAAAAATGCATGATGTCCATGTGTGGTTTGATCTTGGGGCACTACGATCATGAGTGATTAGACACATATGTGATGATTGTGGGGCATACAGATCATGATTGATCAAACCTTCTTGGTAATATTGGAGAATAGTGGTATATGTGACATGACTTGGAGAAAGTTCATGGGAATGATGGACTAGTGGGTTTTGACATGGAGTCCTAAGGCTAGTATGTTTATCATTAAACTTGAGGTTGGCTCTGATGTTGAGATTTCTTCATTATTTTTATGATGTTTTCTAACTTGGAGCTGAAGAAGGCATAAATGAGGGTTTGTGGTGGGTTGGTAAGTGCACGACCTCTTGGTTTGGGATTCTATGTTTATGATTGTTGTGAATTGATCATTATTATAGAATAAACTGTTATAGTTGAGACCATCAGGATATGAACGCATTGGGGGTGTCCTACTGAGTCTTGTACTCACACCCTACTTAGGAATTTGGATGTGCTTGTAGATTGCGTGAGGGGTCAGGTGAAGGGAAAGGGCCTTATGGTGGACAACCGAGTAGATGAGTGTGGAGGTAATAACCGAACGAGATGAACTCTAGAGGACCCGATCTTTATTTATTTAATTTATCTACTTTTTATCCTCTAGACATGCTTTCCACTTTCGAGAGTTAATTTTATTTATTTTACATGTATATAATTTATTCAGTTTTCCACATGTTTACTATAATTTTTTATTATATTTTTATCATTTCTGATTATTGATCCTATGAAATGAAACTAAAAATATAGTCTCCCTATTGACAGAATTAGAACCTCAATGCTAGTTGGTAGCCTCTTGCATATGGTGAGGCACACATGGGGTAACTTGACATTCTGTCTTGGACTCGACGATTCATGTCAGGATGTAACAAATTGTTAACATAGCTTAAGACTCACTAACTTATTCTTCCCTTTTCCTTTGGATGAGACACAATAAACATGAGATGGTAAATTTGGGACTCGAGTAGGGGAGCTATGATAGTGAATTGCCAACACTATATAGTACACCTATGAGTTTCCATAAATTTTGGAAATTACGTTTCTCTATTACAATTAATTAAAATCACTTTTGATGATGGACGTGAAGTTGATATGTGTTTTATGATATTTTAGGTGTGTTTGTGCATTATGACTAGTCAGGTAAGTTCAATTACATATATATAATTGTTATTATTCTTAATAATTATTCTTTAATTAAAATCCTTGTTTTTCACTATTTGTTCAAGATACTTTTCGTGTGTGATATATCGACTGACATGTTGTGTGATATATCATTATTTTCATTAATTAGTTTAATTGAATATGTTTTTTTTTTGTGAATATATATATGATAATTTAAATAAAATGTTGTGATTAAAGAAAGGATTAGTTCTAGGAGGTTTATACCTTGGGTTGAGGGTAGACTCCTTAGGAATTCTTTGTGTGATCCCATAGACTGATTATAATCAATTTATGTTCTTAGTGTTCCTTCTATTGTAAAAGATTGCAACTTGGATATGTTCTATGATACCACTAGTTGAGGAAGACCTGGATATCCCAGTTCGACCACCAGGGGTGTAGAGGTATTCTCTCTAGCATGATCCTATACCGGAACAGATGATCCAGGATATAGAGCCTATATATATGGGACTTTTTTTGGATATTTCCCATTCAAGGAGGTGTCACTCAGAGCACGATGACTGAACATGTTCGGGGGATTCAGATCCAACATCCTATGACATTGCAGAGTATTGTTGGCCCATAGGATGCAGAGTACTAGATGAACTATATTAATATCATTTGAAAACTAGTCTAGACACTTGAGGAATGGTCAGTGATTCTAGAAGAATTTATGTTCTAAGGACCCACCAAGAGATGGTGGACTTCCATGAATCATACAGGTTGATGAGAATGTTTTACATCGTTGAACTCTAAGGAGTTGTTTCTCAAATAGTACATTCTTAACATGATGATGTTGATCATGAACAGTATTTCTAGGATTTATGACAGGGATCCATGACGGTCTTTTTATACACTGCTCAATTTATAAATTTTTATTACATTATTAAATATTTTCTAGGAATGATGCATTAAATTCACAGAAGATTGATATTGGATTACAACTGGAGCTTATACATCTGGTTAGGGGCATTGACCTGATGATGTACTCTCAGATTCTTCTCAAGGACCTAACCTTTTCAGAAGGTACTGTAGGCGGATGGGAAAACATTCTTACATTCATCCCACTAAGGGACAATGATTGAAATTTCTATCAGTATAGTATTTCCTATTGATAGTAGTAAGAGGATGGAAGAAGTCTCATATTAGTATAGGGGAAGACAATCTAATTTGACCAGATGATCACCAACACCTTATGTAGAGGAGGGAGTTCATCCGTGTTACTACTCTAGGAAGTGGGGGCATTATTTCACTTCATTACCAAAACCAGAGAGAAAGTTCCACCAATGAAGAAATATGGGACATATACTGGGCTTATTATTGAAGGAATCATGACCAATGTATCAAGGGGGGTCGAATAATGACTTAGACATCGAATTATGAGAAAACATGGGCACTCTATAGGTGGCCCAGATGATGGAGACTAAGGAATGTGGGTGAGAGGGTCATGGAGATGAGGTAGACTGAGTCTATAAATTGGATAAAAACCAATATATGGTGACGAAGAACTCATTACTGTATGATATATGATCTTAAACACATGTTTTTGATCTCCTTCTTTGTTTAATACTAGTGATTGTTTTATATCTACGTGCTATGTATGGTCATTTCTTTCCAGTAGATTTATTTTTCACAAACCTATCTTCCCATAATACATCATTGAAAATTGACATGAAACCCTATTATATGAGAGAGTCTTATTCTGTGCTTCAATTAATGAGAGTTTGATGAGGGACTCACTCAGTGGAGGAGGTGGGAGAGATCTATATCTGAGAGATTTTAAGCCTACATGAAGTACCCTTAAGAATTGTTTTGGATAGAAATACTTGTTTTACATCATTCTTATAGACTTATCACAAAAAACCCTATGGAATAATCTAATAATGAGAAGAGTTTGATCACTTATGATAGTAGATATAGATCTTATACAAACCATATGAGGATATATTTGGGTTTATATATGTGGGATCAGTTTTTTTTATGATTGATTTCTTAGTTATGGAGAAGAAATTTGAGAAATTAGGGAAATCTATCACCATGTTTTGTTGGATGCTATGAGATCATCTAATGAGTGGGTAAAATGGAATACCATTTGGAACTTCCTCCCTCTTATTGAGGCAAGCGTGATGTCTTCCAAATTTCTCATATTTTGAGGTACATACCCAATCCTATGCATGTTATAGATTGTGAGGACTTGAAGTTGGAACATGATACATATTTTGAGGAGTATCCAGTGTGGATTATAGACCAAAATGAAGAATTCCTCTATGGGAAAATGATATAAGTTCGATTTCAATGGAAGGATAGACAGATGTTGGAGGACACGTCAGAGAGTGAGTATGTTGTTAAAGCTCAGTGACCTAAGTTGTTTTAACGAGACCACTATAGATACATCTTAAGGATGATAAGTAGATCTAGGGGGATAATTGTAACATATTAGTTTTTTATAGAAAATAAAAACCCACATTGATAATAATTACCATTATTTTTATTTGAAATTAATGTTTTTTAGTAAAAATAAATTAATAAAATATATAAGAGAATTATGTTAGGGTAAACGATTTTATTCATTTATTCATAATTTTTTATACTAACTATAGTAAATATCATGTAAAATTGCATAGTTGTTTTGATATACCCATGTTTTAATACTAAATATAATTTTTGAGCATTGTTTGAACATTTCTAACTGAGTAAGTTTACTATTTTAATTATAACTCTAACCCTTATTATCCAAATTTCATTGTTCTTATTCTGTAGTATTCCTTATTCAATTTCCAACATATCACTAGAATAAATATTTGTCCAATTATACAATTTGAAGGGTTATATGGACCACACAAGAAGGCCCACCAAATCTATGAAGAAAATGGCCCATCCATGAACATTGAATTACAAGGATAAATAAAGAATTCCAAAATATTTTATTATACTCTAAATGTATGTGTACAATTCAATTCATATTGGATAAAACTTTCAATGCCAAAATCCACCAAAATGGGATCCAAATGATTCAATGAATTCCATCCCAACAATTTTTCTGGGAATTAAAATAATTACACCAATATTGACATTTATTCTAACAGAAACATCCATTAGATCTGAGATTTTTTAGTGTGAAAGATATGATTTAGGTGGACTAATTTGTTGAATAAAGTTTTTGGATTTGAGGGCATATTATATTCAAAAACCAATTCAAATTTCAACCTTCAAAAAGTTTGGATTGAAATGGAAAAATTAACATTGTTTAATAAAATCGCCATAAATTTGGATTCTTAAGTCCAATGGCTGCCAAATATTTAGATTAGACACAGAATATCCATATCCAAAACTTTTTATACTATAATATCTCTATATTAAACTATATAATTTATAAAATTGGTGATGAAAGTGGAGGGCAAGATTTGGAATGGAAAAAGTCCACCTCCTTGGGCTATAAATACTTCCCTATCTTCTCTTTGCAAGGTGTTGGAATTTTAGTGAAAAAGAGGATTGGTTGGCATGACCAAGGATATGAAAAATGCTTGTTAGGATATTCCATACTCATGTTTCAACTTGAGATACCATTCCTCCTTGTTTCTTTTCATTTCATTTTCTGTCTTTCTTCGTTTTTAGTCTTGTAAGTGTTTTTTTTGTAATTCTGTTTTAATACATTTTTTTCTCATTATATCTTAATATAATACACCCCTAATTGGTAATATTAATATTCTTAAAATAATTTAAACCATGTTAAAATAAATTTTATATTTTTCTTCCTCATTCAATAAATTGTTTTTTATCATCACCATTCGTTTGTGTGTGTGTGTGTTTTCGACGCATAAATATTTTCTAATCCCGTTATTTTTCTTCTCTTATTAATTAATGATCATAAATATAATAAACCATATTAATAATAATCTCAATGTATGATTATTTCACTCATTGGGGTGAGTCAAAATTTAGGGATGTTAATTGATTTAAAGTATTTTCTCGATGAATATTCTTTAAATTTACATTGTGTATGTTGGACTTAACATGTCATGAATTAAAGACTTGTTTTGTTTAACGTCTGCTTTACTTGAATTATTGGATTAATAAATATAGTACCATAAACAATCTATGATTTATAATAGAATCTTATGTTATGTTAAGTCTTGTATTAAATCATTAACACTTTGGAATTCAAATCAATGTCATCTTGTGAAGTCAGTGTTGATTTAATGCAATATAAATCAAAGCTCAAGGATATCACAAGTTTAAATACCTAATAATGAACTCACCCCAATCTTTATCAAATTGTTAAATCAAACAAAAACCATTAATAACTTCATTTAATCTTTTTAAACAAACCCCCAAAATCAATATTCAATCAATTAAAAACAATCGACTATTGAAAAGTATCATCGATGAGGATTTGACCCGAGTGACACTATACACATCATCTCAGCATCGAAACCATCAATGATTGTTATGAGAAAATCATCCATGCTTTAAAATGGAACTATTTCCAGGGATTGCGCAATTAAATAGTCACAAGTTTTTGGTTATTGTAAAGAAACATTTTTTTAAAAAAAATGAAAAACATACACAAAGAAAAACACATCTTCCGATAAAAATCATTAATGGAAATAACACATAGAAAAAAAATCATCTTAAACTTTCTTCCAAAATCACTCTAAATTCCCTTTAACCTCCCAAAAAATCCCTTGGATTATTTCACCCAAAAATTTAGTGAACTCTTCGTCAAATTTGGAGGACCATTAGGGATAATCAAAACCTTGTCCAACTAATTGAATTAGATATGGATTATCTTAGGGAACAAACACTAAATGAAGTTTTTACCCCTGATATGAATTACCAACCCCTTAGTATTAAATATAAAAACATAGAGGCTAACTTCAAACTCAAACTGGGTTTGGTTAATCTTCTACCGCATTTCCATGGGCTAGACGGTGATGATCCACATATCCACATTAAAGAGTTCCCAGTGGTGTGCTCTACCATGAAACCTCAATGGGTTTATGGGGAACAAATAAAACTTCAAGGATTCCCTTTCTACCTATCTGATACTGCTAATTCATAGACCTACTACCTCCCTCCTGGTTCCTTAATCATATGGAATGACATGAATTGACTTTTCTTAGAAAAATTCTTTCTTGCTTCTCGTACTACTTCTATTCGAAAGGGAATAAGTGGTATCTGACAATTACCAGATGAGTTACTCCATGAATACTTGGAGAGGTTGAAAATGAATGTGGAATCCTATCCACACCACCAAACCCATAACCAAATCTTGATCCAATACTTCAATTAGGGGTTATTGGCAATGGAGGGAACTATCATTGATGTCGCAAGTGGCAGTTCTCTTGTTGATAAAACAGCCACACCTGCAAGAGATATCATAATAAAAATTAATTGAAACAAACAAAAATTCCTTACTTGAGAACATGCTCAAGTAAAACAAGCCCAAGATAGTAAATCTATAGATCCAAACAAGAAGAATGATTGGATGAGTGGACTTACAGGTCTTGTGTGATAACTAGCTGTGGCGGCCGAAATCCCAACCTCATCTTATCCACAATCCCTATTCCCTACAACAATAAATAATTTTGGAATCTTCAACTCCTTATCTCATCCAACTAACACATGTCCACAACATCAATAAGATCTGTTTGTTTCATCCGGACCAATGTAGATCAATGCAGTATATTCTTAGAGGAACACCAAACCTCAATAATTAGGTCAGTTTGTTAGAAACTTCAACCAACCCCGTAATGAGCCCTTCTCCTCTATCTTCCACCAAGGATTGAGATATGGTAATCTCATTTCTCATCCCCCTAAATCCCAACCTCAAAAACACAAACCAATTATAAAATGGTCAAGGTGTTGGTAGCTTCTAAAAACCTTACACTTTTGTTCCTCAACCTCAAAGGAAAAACCCTCCTCCTAGATTCCACAATCCCAATGAGCCTTCCCAATTCCCAAACTAATACAATCACTTTCCGAAACACCAAAATCAGGGAAATACCAGTTATAGACAATCCTATTCTTCCATGAAAGAATGGGAAATCATTGTAAAAGATCTTGCCTCCTTCACCCATTCTAGCCTCAAGAACATTGAAACCCAAATTGTTCAACTTGCTTCCCAACTAAGATAGCAGCAACAACCAAATTATTCCCAACATCCATCTAAACAATTTCCCAACCCCAAGGTTAATGTAAGTGAAATTTCACTTAGAGATGGAAAAAAATTTCAATCCCACATGATGAGTTCTCCAAATCCCATTTTAAAATTGCACTAGAAAATGAGAAGAAAAAGAAACTATAAATAGAACCTGAAGCCGTTCCCTTACCTCCTTATATTCCTCTATAGAACCCAATTTCTTTTAATAAAGCCATTTTAAGCCAAAGAAGTCCTTTGAACCCAATCCTGAAATGATCAACATGTTTAGACATGTTAAAGAGAACATTACCCTCTTATATTCTATTAAAAAAATTCCTATGTAAGCCAAATTTTTTAAGGATTTGTGTACCCATAAGTGGCATCTTATGGATTTTGAAATTTTTTCAAACCAAGAGTCCATATCCATTAAGTGCAAAGATCTTACGGCCTATACACTTCCATGCCAAATAATAAGTTCAATCATAGATGATGCACTCATAGACATACGGGTCTCAATAAATTTCATGCCTAAATACATCTTCTCCAACCTTGGTTTTGGTCCCTTATATCTAACGAGTGTTGGAATTCAATTGGCCAATCAAAGAACTTCTATTCCCGAGGGTATAATAGAGGATGTCTTTGTTCATGTGAATGATCTTATCTTCCCTACTGAAGAGGCTGGAGGTTGTCATGACCCTAAAAATTACATTTATTAACCAAAACTAGCACAGTGGTGTAGGGTCGAACCACAGAGAAGGCAGATGAGAGTTCTAGGTTTAATTTAAAAGTAACTCCACTATTGTCAGCAGTGAAGCGAGTGTGTATTTTTTAGTTGTTTTTACTTTAAAATTTTTCAGTAATTTTCTTTATGAAAGTGACTAAATTGATTACAAATATAATAATGAACTAAGAACTGATGTAAAACTAACATAAAAAAACAAAATACTAAAATAAAGCAGCAAGGTTGGAGGAGCAGATCAAAAATAATACTCGAGAATCCGAACCTATTAAATTAATGGATACATTCTCCACTAAAATTTATTGAGTCACACCTCCATAAATAAAAGTAAAATGTATCCCTTCCCAGGAAACTCAACACATATAATACTTACTTTAAGAGTTCGCCACTCTGAAATCCGTCCAACTATTGACAGATAGAAAAGGATTACTGTGGAAAATAAACACTCCGTAAATTTCCACAGTTTAAAACATTAACACTTCGATAAATGTATTCAAGAATTAACCTCCTGAGTAGTTCTTGAATTTATGAATTTTAAAACATTAAAGGTGTGAAACAACTAAACAAAGAATCATTATTCAATCTCACCGATTGAATATTATTCTGAAAATTGTTAAGAGAATGAAGAAGTTTGGAATATTAACAAACAAAATTGGATTCCTGAGCTAAGACAATAAGTCCCTTGATCATATTGATTTAAACAATGAAAAAACAATAGATTATAGAGTACTGAGATACTAAGTACAAGAAGGGAAATGAACACCCCTAGTGATGCTCTTTTCTTAGGCTCCTCGGTCCCTTGCTCATATCTAATGCTGCTCCTAGGAGTCTTTGCTCTCAAAGATGGTGTGGCGTGGAATAAGAATGAGAATCACACGCTCTCATCTGATGTGATCATCGAATTAATGAGCGTCCCTCCCAAATTATGGTGCTTCTCTTCTTTAAGTACCATGCTGACTTCTGCTTCTTGTCACCAGACCATTTCTATTGACTTCAATGTCTCTTCACAAACGCACTCCAAATGTGTGTTTTTTGTGACCGGCGAGTCGTGTGAGTTTTCCCTCGTAACTAACTTCTTCTTAGTTAGTAACATGCACCTGGACGTAAACTTGTTACTTGGATGAACCTCCAATCCAGGCACGACAACCACTCCTCAGCTCCAAAAATGGAGGCTCAGCTCCTCCCTTCTTCCAAGCGAGGCATATCAATCTCTTCTTCCTCGCGGAGGCGTGACATACCAGCTTCAAAGTTGGTGCGGTAGCAGATCTCCCAACAACAGCGGCCTTCCAATGGTGCGGCAGCCTCCTTTGCAACATGGACCACCTCCTTTAATCCACCAGGAGTGACGAACTCTTCCACTCAGCATGGCGCATCACAACACAGCAACGACGACACTGCAAACTCGACCTCCTCCGAGAAGCCATGTGGATTCAACTTCAAAGATGGCGGCTCGAGCCTTGGATGCAGCACATCCCTCCCTATGGTGCGAAATTCAGTCCCTCCTAAGATTTCCATGGTGGCTACAGTTTAGGATCTGTTGCAGGATTTCATCAGTTCTTGATTAAAAATCTGGTTTGTTGTGGAAGAGATTGAAACTGTGGTAGAGGAAGAGTTTCGGTGGCTGAAGGCGGGTTGGAGGACATACACCAGTAGGTGAGGACTGACGATGTTATTGGAGTATCGGTGAGAAAAAGGGGAGAGAAGAAAAGCTATAAGTGAGGTGTAGACTGGTAGCAAGGCTACTGATAGAAGGGGCTATAACGTTGAGGTAGATACTGATAGACAGAAATAAAAAAACATCGGTGGAATAAAATGAAGTTCACTGATAAAAATCTAAAACCAAGGCACTGTCACACATGAAATTAAAATACCTACCGTTACTAAATTCAAATAAAAGGATCTATGTTATTGAAATAAATTACGAAAATAGGAACAGTGGAACAATAGTGAGGTGTAGGGCATGAAGTCTAATGGTAAGGCGGTTACCAATAGAGTTAAATAATAAAAGAATGATCACCGTTACAGAATAAAAGAAGAAGCTACTGAAACCAATATGGTCACCGGTATACAGGGAAGTGGAAGCGAGGTGCGGGGGTCACCGGTAGAATACTAACAGTGACACTTTGATTTAAATAAAACAAATTGAACTTAAAAAGATAAAAATTAAGTTATTTAAAACATGGATTGAAAATTATCAATTAAAAAGAAAACTAAACACCATTAATTTAAAAAAATATTTTTATTAAACATTAAAACATTAAAATAATTAATTATAAACACTGAAATTATAAACTGAATAATTTTTAATCTATATTAATAAAATAATTAAATTAAAATAACTAAACAAATTAATTACAAAGAAGCAGTGAAAAATAAGATTAGCAACGATGACCCAAATAAGTCACCGCTCTGCTAGTGCTCGTCTACCTCACCGGTAGACTAAAATCAAAATTTGGTGACTTAATAAATAATCTGTATACATAAAATAATTATATTAATGTTTAAAAACTCTTAAATAATTAATTAATTAACTAATTGAACACATAAAATTAAAAGCGGACAATTTTATCTTTAATTTTAAAAACTCATATTATTTACTTAAATGAATAAAGGAAGACTTAACACATTATTTACCAATGATAACCTATTCTAATGTAACTAAGTTAAAAAATAAAGTATTAGAATAAATACAAACTTAATTAAATAGGATTAATTTGATTAAATAATTGTTTAAAAATAGAAATTAACTTATTAAAAAGTTGAGCAGATTTAAATTAACCAAACTAAATAGGACATAATTAAAGTTGATTAGATTAGTAAGATTAAAATTGCTATTTTTATGACTAAAATTACATAATTAATTATAAAAATTGATTAATTAACAAATTTAGCTATAAAAATACAAAAGTACAATTATTTAGTATAAAGTGATAAAATAATTAATTAAATCATTAAAAATTAAGTAAAAGGATGTGGAAAAACTATGAGAAAATAGAACCACACAAAATTCCCCCACACTTAAGCATTTTTTTCCCTCAAATAATCCCATGTTTTATTATCTTTAAAACACAAAGGTATGGTATTAATGATTTTTCTCAAACTCTAACTTGTCCATCACTCAAAACAGAGGAAAAAATATAACAGCAAGCTTTTAGAAAATTAATTACTCATATGAATCTTGCCTATAACAAATACTCAAGGGTAATTAAGAACACAAAGACCATCCATAAAAAAATTTAATGCCTCATATGTGATATATCTTAATGACTCACTTCAATCCAATCTCAGGTTCTAAATCTAAGAATGAAAGGAGAAAAAATATCTATGGAATTAAGAGCTTTACCAAGGAACTCTGCACTTTGAATTTTTCAACTAGGTTCCAAAAATAATTAATTTTTTTGTGTGAATCACCTCAATGATACAACATTAATGATTTCCATATAAACCATTTGACCCCTACTTCATCTAGAGTTTATCATTCTACTCACTTTAATGAGATAATTTTTGACCTAAGACACTTTATTTATTTTTTCCAATCCATGTTTCATTGTACTAAGCACTGTGTAGAAGCACTTATTCCTGGTGTACGGAGGGCTTCTAGTTAACCAAAATACACCCAGCATCTAGGGTCTCATAGACTCAATGTGAGATCCCAAATGCCCAAATTACACCAGATTAAAAAGATTTATATAGAAACCATTAACATTGGCTCATTAAAGCAACTACCATTAATAAATAAAAGAAAATGAACGAAGGCCCTGGGATCAGAATAAAACTTCCAGTTCCAAGGGTTATGATCATAATTCCACAATCATGTAACCCATATCAGTTCCAAAAGTAGGATCTAAACTGAATTTCCATCAAATCACTAAGTAGGATCACTCAACAATCATCCATACTCATTAATTTTACAATCAAAGTTGAACTTAACTACCAGCGAGGAACTTTTCCTAAAGCAAGAACCAATTGAGTACAGTGTAAAGACTAAAATTATGCAAGAATTTTGAAAAAAAAATTATCCATTTTTTACAAAAAAACTAAATTTGAAGTGGGAATTGATGGCATTACAATTAAATCTAGTTTAGCATAGTCAAGAATTGACCCCCTCTCCCACACTTAAAACCCAACCTTGTCCCCAAAGTTGACTTCTAAATATGGAGTGGAACAATTTGACAATTAAAGTTTAAAAAATTCAATTAAGAAGATTAATGACATGTATTAAAGGGTCTCAATGAAATTCAAAGATATTGTTTGCCACAATGAATAAATAATCAGTAGGTTCATTAGAAAGTATATGCATTAACATTGATATCCAATGACAAAAATTTTCTATTAAAGTTCAAGATATATCATGTAATTTGTGGGTGCACAATTAATAGGGGATAAAGAAAGTTAAGAAGAATTTATTCAGTTAGATATTTAATAAAGAAGACAAAGTTCATGCTAAAACCCCCAACATTAACCAGATTTAAAAGACAGTAGCATGTACCCCCCCACACTTAATTTCCTACAGTGAAAGATTATAATAACAATGCAATTAATTTTCTAATAGTCAAGTACATGCAGATTTTTTTTATTCAACTTAGTGACATGAAGCAAAAGTTTTCTAAGAAATATATGTTGTACAATTTCCAATATAATTCAATTGATGCAATGGAATTTTTAGTACACAAATAGAAGAATTTTCTAATCACGTAAGACATGAAACATGTTTTTTTAAAGCATTAAAGAGCAGAAAAATGAAACAAAAAATAACTGGAAGATACTTCCCTAAATATATTTGTCAATTTACCTCCAGATTGGGAATTCCACTCCTTTATTGACACAGGCAACAACATCCTAAAAATCAAAAGGAAGACAAAAATAGACAAAAATTTCTAGAAGAGACTTGACAAAATTAAGGCATCAAAACAACACTTTATTGAAAGTAAAACAAGAACAAAAACAAAAGTAAAAAACAAAGAAAGAGCATGTGTTGACTCCCATGAAGCACTGATTTTAAAGTCTTCAGTTAGACTTTATTTAATTACAATTGTTTTATTTTTTTAAAACAACAAAAACCATGGGTTGCCTCCCATGCTACGCTAGGTTTATAGTCTCTAGCCAGACTCACTTAGAAAATAATAATAGTCACTAGGTGGATGTGGTTTCCTTAACAGGAACCACCACATATGTTTGGCCCATTTGTTTTTAACAGAAAGTTGAAACTTTTGGGCACCAAAACATAAGCAGACAAAAACTGACGTCTCATAGCCTAAAATAACCCCTAAGTAGCACCCTTTAACAGTTGAGGGTATAGTGTTGTACCCTTCCAGAATACATTCAGATATTTAAATATTTGAATACACATGAAGGGACTACATAAAACTACATTATTCAAAGGGTGTATCATTGACCTCATGGCCATCACTCCCAGCTTCAACATTAACAGGTTCATATTCAAAGGTGCTCATGGGTGAGTAGTGAATAGTTGGTTCAAGAGGGGATTCAATAAAGTTTAGAACAGAATCATGTACAATGGAACTCAAGTGTGATTCCCCCTATGGACTACTATCTATTTCATGAAAAGGCTTAGCACCCTTCACAGTTGAGGATGAAAGTGAAAAACAGGGAAGAGAATTTATTTTATCACCAACAAATTCTCGTCTAATAATTTTATAAATTTCTTCCAAATGTTCCTCATCAGTGATCTCACACTGAACACCTACTGCTTCTATCAAGTCAGTTCTCCCTAATTCAAGTGTGTGTTGATCCTCTACTTTAAGTTCATGACCAAAGGGCTCACTTTACAAAAAAAATTGTTTGTAGTGTGTTCTAGAAAGTTCAAATCAGGGTGATACATGTTCAATTCAGCATCAATAAATTTAATTTCCAGATTGTTCAAATTAAAAATTTACCCCCATGTAAAACATCACTGTTTTCAATTTCACTGCACAGTGTTTCAGAAAAGTGATTACTATGAGAATAGGGAAATGAGAACTCATCAGTTAGTTTTTATTCAAACATAATTCCCTCATCCTCATTGTCCAAAAACATTTAAAAAATTATTGGGTTTACGGATTTAAAACAAGGATAGATGTTTTTATTTGATGTTCAAATATTTCAGATTCTCTAACATCCAGTTCAATGTTCTCATACAGATTATACCCAATATAATGTTTGGGCTCAATGTTTGAAATTCCAGAAGTTTTGGGTGATGAATTATTAACAATCCATTTTTCAACTTTTAATTTGTCTTCAACCCGAATGACTTCCTTTTCAAAACTACTAAAATAGTGATTTTTCTACAATGTATGAATTATGAATAGAAGTGGAATTTCATTTTCAATATGTTTCAATTCAGTTTCAAAATTGACCAACTCAACAACATTAAAGTTCTTTATTGGATTATCAATGTTGTGTTCTTGACTCAGTGAGTTGGTTATTTCCAGATTTAGTTCAACATTTTCAAATATTTCAAAGTGAAGGTGTTTTTTCCAGTTTCACAATCTCTATCCTCTTCAACTTGATGTTCAAATCTTTTATAAACACTTTTTTTTATTTTTGTTAAAATTATTCTTGTTCTTTAACCCTTTTTTGTAATTCCAAGAGCATGGTTTCTAATCTTTTTAGTCTTTGATCTCACTCTTGAGAATCTCTAAGTTGAACTTCATGGGTTTTAGTTGACCAATTGTTCCAATTATTCTCCATAGCATCCATTTTGGCTTCAATTAATTCTAGTTTAGCTAGGAATTCAGGATTAGATTCAAAATTTTCATTTTCATCAATATAAACATCCTATTGTGGCTGGTTATAGACACACTGCCAGGCAGTGTGCCCATATTCTCTACAACCAACACAGTAAGGTCCTGGATGATTCTAATTCTCATTCATATCCATTTTTAAACTAAAACCAGGTGAGATGAAACACACAACAGTTCACATTGAAGTACATTTTCTTTAAAAACAACACAGTCAGCAGAAATGGTTAACAAATTTTGTTGTTTTTAGCAATTTTTATTATTATTATTTTTATTATTTTTTTATTTTTTTATATTATATTCAAAAAAACTAGAACACCCAAGGTGTGCCTTCCCCAGCAACGACGCAAAATTTTGAACATCCCAGAGGTTTTCATGACCCTAATAATTACATTTATTAACCAACACTAGCACAATGGTGCAGGGTCAAACCACATAGAAGGCAGATGAGAGTTCTAGGTTTAATTAAAAAGTAACTCCACTATTGTCATCAGTGAAGAGAGTGTGCATTTTTTAGTTGTTTTTACTTCACAATTTTTTTTTAATTTTCTTTAAGAAAAATGCTAAATCGACTAAAAATATACTAATGAACTAAAAACTATAGTAAAACTAACATAAAAGAATAAAATACTAAAATAAAGCATTAAGGTCGAATGAGCAGATAAAAAATAATACTCGAGAATCTGAACCTACCGGTTTAATGGATACCTTTTCCACTACACATCATTGAGTCACACCACAAGAAAAAAAAGTGAAAAGTCTCCCTCACCAATAAACTCAACACACATAAGACTGACTTTAGGAGTTCGACACTCCAAAATCAATCTAAATGTTGACAGTTATAAAAGGATTACTGTGGAAAATAAACTTGTTGTAAATTTCCACAGTTTAAGACATTAACGGTTCAATAAATGTATTTAAGAATTAACCTCTCCAGTAGTTCTTGAATTTATGAATTTTAAAACATTTAACTTGTGAAACAACTAAATAGAGAATCATTATTAAATCTCACCGAATGAATATGATTCTGAAAATTGTAAAGTGAATGAAGCATTTTGGAAGATTAACCAATAGAATAGGATTCCTGAACTAAGACAATAAGTCCCTTGATCATATTGACTTAAGCAATGAAAAAAAATCAATTACAGAGTATTGATATAATAAGTATAAGAAGGGAAAAGAACTCTCATAGTGATGCTCTGTTCTCAGGCTCCTCTGTCCCTTGCTCATCTCCAAGGATGCTCCCGGGAGTCTTTTCTCTCAAGGATGGTGTGGCGTGGAATAAGACTGAGCGTCGCCCGCTCTCATCTGATGTTATCATCGAATGAATGAGCATCCCCCCAAAATTCTGGTTCTTGTATTTTTTAAGTACCATGTTGTCTTCTACTGCTTGTCATCAGACCTTTTCCACTGACTTCAAAGTATCTTCACAAACACACTGCAAACTGTGTGTTTTTCCTGACATGCACGTCACGCAAGTTTTGCCCTCGTAACTAACTTCTGCTTAGTTAGTTACATGCACCATGACGTAAACTTGTTACCTAGATGAACCTCTATGCCAGGCATGGAAACTACTCCTCGGCTCCAAAAATGGCGGCTCAACTCCTCCCTTCATCGAAGCGAGGCATGGGAATATCCTCCTCCTCGCAGTTGCACGGCCTCCCGGCTTCAAATATGGCGCGGTAGAAGACCTCCCAACAGTAGTGGCCTTCCAATGGTGTGGCATCCTCCACTAAAACGTGGACCTCCTCCTTTAATCCAGCAGCAACGACGAACTCCTCAACTCAGCACGGCACATCACAACACAACAACGACAACACAACAAACTTTTTCTCCTCCGAGCCGCGGTGCGACTTCAACTTCAAAGACGGTGGCTCGAGCCTTGGATGCGGAGTATCCCTGATTGTACTGCAAAATACGGTCCCTCCTAAGCTTTCCACGGTGGATACAATTTAGGATCTATTGTAGGATTTCATCAGTTCTTGATTAAAAATATGGTTTGCAGTAGAAGAGATTGAAACTATGGTAGAGGAAGAGTTTCGGTGGCTGAAGGCGAGTTGGAGGATGTACATCATTAGGTGAGGAATGAAGGTGTTATTGGAGTATCGGTGAAAAACTTGGGAGATAAGAAATGCTATCAGTGATGTGCAAACCGATAGAAAGTCTACTGATAGAAGGGGCTATAACGGTGAGGTAGCTACTGATAAACAGAAATAAAAAAAACATCAGTGCAATAAAATGAAGGTCACTGTTAAAAATTTAAAACCAAGACACCATCACAAATGAAATTAAAATACTCACAATTACTAAATTAAAATAAAAGGATCATTGTTATTGATATAAATTATGAAAATAGGAATAGTGGTATAATAGTGAGGTGAAGGGCATGCAGTCTAACGGTATGGCGGTTACTGATAGAGTAAAATAATAAAATAATGATCACCATTATAGAATAAAAAAAGAAGCTACCGGTACCAAGATGGTCACTAGTATACAACGAGGTGGCATCTAGGTGCGGGTGTCATTGGTAGAATACTAACGGTGACCCTTTTATTTAAATAAAACAAATTTAACTTAAAAAGTTAAAACATAAGTTATTTAAAACAAGGATTGAAAATAATTAATTAAAAAGAAAAATAAACACCATTAATTTAAAAAAATATTTCTATTAAACTTTAAAAACATTAAAATAATTAATTTAAAACAATGAAATTATAAACTGAATAATTTTTAAACTAAATTAATAAAAGGAATAAATTAAAATAACTAAACAAATTAATTACAAAGAAGCAGCGAAAAATAATATCAGCAACGATGACCCAAATAAGTCACCTCTCCACTAGTGCTCGTCTACCCCACCGGTAAGCTAAAATCAAAATTTTGTGACTTAATAAATAATCTGCATACATAAAATTGTATAATTAATGTTTAAAAACTCTTAATTAATTAATTAATTTACTAATTGAACACCTAAAATTAAATGCAGACTATTTTATATTTAATTAAAAAAACACATATTATTTACTTAAATGACTACCAGGAAGACTTAACACATTATTTAACAATGATAACCTATTATAATATAACTAAATTAAAAAATGAAGTATTAAAATAAAGAATAACTAAAATAAATATGATTAAGTTGATTAAATAATTGTTTAAAAATAGAAATTAAATTATTAAAAAGTTGAGAAGATTTAAATTAACCAAATTAAATAAGACATAATTAAAGGTGATTAGATTAGTAAGATTAGAATTGTTATTTTTATAACTAAAAATACATAATTAATTATAAAAATTTATTAATTATCAAATTTTGCTATAAAAATAAAAAAGTACAATTATTTAGAATAAAGTGATAAAATAATTAATTAAATCATTTAAAATTAAGTAAAAAGATGTGTCAAATCTATGAAAAAATAGAGCCACATCACCTATTTATTTCTATTTCCTTGAAATAGAAGGTGAGATGAACTCTTCTCAATCTCCCGTAATTCTTGAAAGAACATTATTAATTATAATGATAACCATGAGTGATGTCTATTAAGGCATCTTATCTATGGAATTTGGTGACCAACTGGTCAAGTCCAACATTTTACAAGCCATGTGATACCCATCTATGGATCAATCTACATTCTCAATCCATACTTATTAGGACACTTCTGAGGGTTAATTGAACTCTAATCCATCATGTTCTTCATGATCTAATGATAAATGATCTTTTGAAATATGAACCATGATTTAAAAAGTCATAAATAGTAAAGTTGATGTGTAGCTTTCATTCATAGACTCAATCCATCTAGAGGATCGTGAAAACTCTCTTGAATCCCACATAAAATCTGATATTTACTACTCCATATTGGACAGTATTAGGGAAAAAGAATTGGAAGCAACTGTAATCCCGTCCTCCATTCCTGAGGTGTCGAACCCACAAATGAGAGATTATACTGATATGAAACCTCTTCCTGAACACTTGAAATATGTATTCCTCTTCCATGATCACTCATATCCTATAATTATCTCTGTTTCACTTAATGAAACCAAGGAGTCGAATCATTTTAAGGTGTTAGTGGAAAACAAAAAATATTTAGGTTGGACCTTAGATAACATACCATGAATCAACCTTAACCTTTGCATGCATCACATCCATCAATTTTGAAGAATCGTCCAAACCAATTAGACAACCACAAATAAGACTCAATCCACTCTTCCTTGAGGTAGTTAGGGAATAGATCATCAAGCTTCTTCAAGATGGTCTTATCTACCCAATTTTTTATAGTGAATGGGTTATTCCAAGTCAAGTTGTACCTAAAAAGGGTGAGATAACTGTTTTCAGAAATGAATATGGCGAGGTAGTCATTGCTCGATTGAAAGACAAATGGCATGTGTGGATCAATTATAGGAATTTGAATGTTAATACAAAAAAATTTCATTACCCCCTTCCATTCGTTGATCCAATTCTAGAAATATTAGCTGGAAGGTGTCATTATTGCTTTCTTGATTAATACACTAGCTATTTGTAAATCCCAATCTCACCTTTGGACTATGAAAATACTTCATTCACTTGCCCATTTGGAACTTATGAATACAGAAGAAGGCCCTTTGGGCTTTCTAATTCTCTTTCAATATTCTATAGGTTTATGGTGAGTATCTTTTTTGAATACATTGATCATTAGTTGGAGGTCTTCATGGATGACTCTTCCATTTATGGTGATTCATTTTAATCGTACTTTTTTTCACTCTATTTATTCCTCCAAAAGTGTTTCAAGTGTATCCTTGTGTGAAATTATGAAAAATTTCTCTTCAAGGTTGCAAACGCGATTGTTCAAGGGAAAATAGTTTGAAAAGAGGGTATTGAAGTCGATCCTGCCAAAATTTAAGAGATCCAATCACTTTCTGAACCCACTTCTATTTGAGACATATTTTCTTCCCTCATTCATGTTGGTTTCTATCGGAGATTCATCCATAACCTCAGTGGGATTTTCCTCCCACTCACTAGGCTAGTCCAAAATCATGTCACATTCCATTTCGATGAGGATTGCAACAGAGAATATATTGAACTCAATGTTTCTCTTACATCTTCCCAAATAATCAAACTCCTAGATTGGTCCTTACCATTTGAATTGAAGTGTGATTCTTCTGCTGGGGCCATTGGGATCATTCTTGGTCAATGAAGAGAAAACATTCTTCAAGCCATCTATTATGCCTAAAAACATGGGATGAAACTCTATCTCACTACACCATGACTGAAAAAGAACTTTTAGTAATATTTTTTGAATTAGATAAATTCTGAACCTATCTCTTAGGTGCCAAAATCATCATATTCACAAACCATTATTCTATAATGTTATTAATGAAAAAAAGTGATTAAAAACCAAGACTAATGAAATAGATTCTAAGGCTTCAAGAATTTGGCCTTGAAATAAAAGATAGAACAGGAAATGAAAACCAAATAGCTGATCACTTGAGTAGAATTTCTAATTCATCTTATTCAAAAATCATTAATCCTAAATTCCCCATTGAGAACCTTTCACCAGTCACTCCAAAGTTACTAAGGTTTTTTTAATTTGTTAAATACTTTGTTTCTGGTGTTTTTTTCTGAAATTTAATCAAAAGAAAAAAATGAAGTTTAAAATTGATTCAAAATACTATATTTGGGAAGATAATAAACTTTGGAAAACTGGGGATGACATGGTAATTAGTAGATGTGTTGATGAAAATGAACATTCATCCATCTTAGAATTTTGTCACTTAATGCTCGGTGGTGGCCACTTTGGACCACAAATGACCACCCAAAAGGTCCTAGAATCTGGTTTCTTATGGAATTCACTCTTCAAGGACTCATATGAGTTTTGTCAGTCATGTGACACTTCCCAAAATAATGGTACAGTTTCCAAACTAAATGAAATTCTCCAAAAGCATTTCATATTATTTGAGATCTTCGATGTTTGGGTCATCGATTTCATGTGACCATTTCTCCCTTCGAAGGGATTCTCATAAATCCTTCTTGTGTTCTATTATATTTCTAGTTGGATCGAGGCCAAACCCACTAGAAAGGATAATTCACACTGTGTTAGTGAGTTCCTAAATACATACAACTTCCACCGATTTGGCACACCTCGTGCCTTGATATGTGACTTAGGAACCCATTTTTTTAGTAGGACCATAGAACCTCTTATAAAAAAGAATGGGGTTATACATAAAACTTTAACTGCATATCACACCCAAAAAATGGCATGGATGAACTTTATAATAGAGAAGTGAAATGAGCGGTTTAGAGAATTATAAATCTCACTAGAAAAGACAGACCCGAGAGACATGGTGATGAACTTTCGGCTTATCAAACAGCCTATAAATCACCCATTAGGATTTCTCATTTTAGGCTAGTTTTTGGTACAGTGTGTCACTTACCAGTTGAAATCCAACATAAGTCATTTTGGGCTATGAAGACATGAAATTTTGATTGTGAAAAATATGGTGAAGATATATTTTTGCAGTTAAATAAACCAGTGGAGATTTGATTGATTCCTATGAGAATTCAATCATTTATAAAGAAAAGGCCAAGGTTATCGATGACAGACACATCTTGTGAAAGGAATTTATGAAGCTTAAAATGAAATGATCTTCAATTCACATTTTATTCTTCACCCTAGTAGGATAAATTCCCATTGGGAAGGTCCTTTTATTATTATTAATGTTTACCCTTTTGGTGCAATGAAAGTCCAAGAACCCTCCTCAAAAAGGAAATTCAAGGTAAATGGACATCGGTTGAAGCATCTCTAGGAGAGGACACACATCCCGAGGACCACGTAGACATACATTTAATCTACAAATACTGATATTGAACTATTACTGGATGGAAATGGTGACCCACCAAATCCAAACTAGGGGAACCTCTTTCGCTTTAACTCCTCTTCTATCTCTCTATCTCTCTCTCTCTCTCTTTCTTCTTCTTCTTCTCCCATTCTCTTTTTTTACCACTATCCTCATCAAACTTTCTATTCACTCTTTCCATTTTTTATGGGTGTGTATTTACAAAAAACTATAAAAATAAAAAACCTAAAAAACTGAAAAACAATATTAAATATCAGATAAAAAATATAGAAAATCCAGAGTAATAATTACTCACCTTCATCTTTTGAAATTTTGTTTAACCATTTTGGGGAGTGCAAAGGAATTGTTTCATCTCAATTTGTTTTGTGTTTTTAACATATATTTTGATAAAGAAAGTTGTGTCAAAACCAAAAAAAATTGAATACTCATTTTTTGATTTGGAATATGATTTTTCCCAATGGTGAGAAACAACATTAGATTTCATGCCAAGGACACCTATGGACATATTTTCAAAATGATTTTTTTCATCCCTGATGTGATTCTTGAGTTTGTGGACCTTCATGTGGAATTTTGTACTTTTGTGTACATTAATATGAAAGAGGAAGTTTATGAACCTCATGAGAATCAAAATATCCAAATTGACTCCTAATCCCCTTTAATTAATCATACTTTTGAAAGCCCCTCTGAGCCTATGAAAACCTTCTCTTTGATATCAACATTAAAAACCCAATATCTCATCTCACCCAACATCTACATGGATTCACATTGAATTATTTAATGAAATTTACATGTGGGGTAATGGATTTCATTTTTGTGTTCAAATTTTTTGATTTCCAACATATTATCATATGATTGAGGGAATGCAGCCATTTTAGTGTGGGGTAGAGGATTTCATTTAGTGGGTTTTGTGGAATGTATTTTAATTTATGTAATCTAGTAAATGTTATTGAGAAGTGTTCAAAAATAGGGAAAAAATAAATAAAATAACATAAAAATGTGATGTGTCTTGAGTGTGTCAAAAATCACTCTTTCTCAACATTTGGTCTTATTATAACTATTACAATTAGTTCTGTGAGGAGTTTAAACATG
This sequence comes from Viscum album, assembly GCA_963277665.1. Lineage (NCBI taxonomy): Eukaryota > Viridiplantae > Streptophyta > Magnoliopsida > Santalales > Viscaceae > Viscum > Viscum album. The sequence goes on along the minus strand of OY728153.1, from coordinate 1,814,188,907 downwards.
GGTTGTGAAATGAGTGCGAGATTGGTTTCAATTTCAACATTCAAAAAAACCAAAAAGAAAAAAACAAGAAAACAAAAAGAAAAAAACACTTAAATTATATATTCTTATGTCATTTGGAGAAGTTTTCTGTTTTGTAAATATTTCATCTTCTCATACCCTTAAAATTTTCTTCTTTTGTTGTCTCTATTCACACAATAATTCCCTTGTAAATATGTGTTTCCATTTCCTTCCGTGTTTTATTTAAAAAAATTCATTATTTTACTCGTGCTGATGTTTTATCCCTATTGTACTCTCTCTTAGAAATTATATTCCTACCACCCCATAGCTATAGGAAAACCCCTTAAAATACCTCTTGATTCTTGTGCACTATAGGATAGGGAATGGAAGATGAGAGCTCTTTCAAACTCTATGATTTACAGTTTTGGTTGGTGAACGAGTGAACCTCCAGAAATAAATTTTTATCATCTTGAGAGGAGTGAGTTTTGAGTGCCAACATTTTCCATTTATAAATTTGAGAATGATAAATGATTTTTTGTAAAAAAATTTATGTAACAATTTTTGGTGGAATTAAATATGGATAATTGAAATGATCTAAACCTACCCTCATTATGGAAACAATATTTTAATGTTTTTTGGAAAGTGAGAATAATTTTTATGCTTTTATATTTGTTTCACATGAGGAAATTCACAGGACTAAGTGTGGGGGAGTTGATTTTATTCATTTATTCATAACTTTTTTCATACTCCCTATAAAAAATTTTATGTAAAAGTACATAATTAGTGTGAGATACTCATGTTATAATACTAATAATAATTATTGAGCATTATTTGAAGATGCAAAATTGAGCTACGTTAATATTTTAACTATAACTCTCACCCTTATTATCCAATTTAAAATTTTCTTTTTCTTTAGGATTACTTATTCAATTTAAAACATATAATTAGAAGTAATGTTGGTATAATTCAGCCATTTGAAGGGTCATAAAATCACACACAAAGGCCCACAGAATCTATGAAGAAAATGGACCAGACATGAAGATATAATTATTGGGCTCGATCTAGAAGTAAAAAAGGATTTAACTCTCCTAAAAATGTCTGGGGACAATTCAATTCATCTTTTAAAGAAACCAAGGCCCAACTCCTTTGAAAAGGGACCCAAATGGTTCAATGAAGTTGAACCCAACCATTTGTCAAGGAATTAAAATCATCACATCGATATTGAAATTTATCCTGATAGAGACATATATTATAGATGATATTTTATGGAGTAAAAGAGTATATATAGGCGGCCGACTTTTTAGAATAAAGTGTTTTGATTTTAGGGCATATTCATATTCAAGAACCCATTTCTATTTTTTCCATGAAAAAGTCTTGATTGAAATGGATAGATTAACATTGTTTAATAGAACCACCATATCATTGGATTATTAAGTCAAATGGACACCAAATGATCAGAGTAGATATAGGAGATCCATATATATAAATTGTAGGAAAATAATATATCAATATTTAGCTTTCTAATTTATCAAATTGGCGATGAAAGTGGAGGTGAAGATTTGGAATGCAAATAGTCTACCTCCATGGGATATAAATACACCCCCCCTCTTCTCCCTACAAGGAGATAGAATTTAAGAGCAAATGAGTATAGGTTGGCACTACCAATGGTCTGCCAAAGGCATGGGAGGATCTTTCATACTCAAGTTTCAATTTGAGATACCATTCCACCTTGCTTCTTTTTCATTTACTTTTATGTTCTTCTTAATTTGTAATATTTTAAGTGTTTGTTTTGTAATTCTATTATAATACATGTTTCCTTCTCATTATATATTAATATAGTGTAATTCCCAGACCACAGTTACCCAGAGTCGGTAAATTATTACATAACATTAACATGATCACAAGAAAGATCAAATCTCCAAAGACCAATTGGTTTAGTAGCCTTGGAAACACTAGATATATTCATAAGACTTACATTACATCATAAAAATGAAAACTACAACAACATAGTCTCCATAGTCCACAATCATATCCCCACATACTATCCATGTAGGTTATTCATAAATTACTTCTTCGCATCATGGGTAAAATAAAACATTTAAATGGGTGATCTCAGATGCTCAGTAAGGATAACAATATAGTGGAAACTTTCATAAATAAACATAAACAGTTAAGGTAATGTATAACTAAAACAAAATCCTTTTAAACTTGAACTTCAGAATAATATGGCAAAGATAAAATGAAATAATTACATTACTTATTCACATGGGTATTCTACTAGTCGAATAATCACATGCAATATCAATAACCACTTTCATAATGACGGAATGCATAATTCCAGACTATCATAACCTTGTAGCCAAGGCCTTGTACCAGGAATAAAAATTAGATTTTGTCAAGGCCTCGTGCCAAGACACTAGTTTTTCTAATGAGATCTTCCGATGCATCGATGAGCTATATCGGGCTCCACCCGTCACTTATTAAGTCCAATGCATTTCTCATATAAACAGGTTTAAACATAACAAAAACATTCGTATTAAAACCAGCATATGAAATGTCAATACATTCTCCAAAACCATGAATGGAATAAAAATAACACATCCATAGTAAAAAATATCACAAAACCTTCAATACAATATGGATGTTTTGTACCATAATAACTCAACTTCAAATAATCTTAAAATCCATCAAAGGATGTTGACATAGACGAAATCAAAACTATTTGAGAGAAATATCTTTTTTTTTAAATTTTATAAACGTATAATAATAATAAAATAAAGCATTTACTTTGGAAATATCCTTATAATATTGTAAGGTAAGCTTCTAAGATTTTATAACGGCGGAAAATAGCCACACCCACCGTATAAGTTAAAAAAATACATTTTTACCTTAATTTTGTCAAAAAGGTTAAAAACAACCTTGTTTGGAAAACGATGGAAAGATTACTTTACAAACATCTTATAAAAATTAAAATAAGGGTATAAATGACTTTAACCTATATTTTGTACAATAGTAATAATGTTTTGAAATACATTTTTAAGAAACATGGATGTGGATGATAAATAGGTCCCAGTAGAAAATTACGTATAAACAACCTCAGATAATGAAGAGATTGGGAAATAACCCTTACCTTGTACTTTTCTTTGTGTGATGGTAGGTTAAACTCCGGTATAATGGTGAAATAATTGTTCTTAAATTATACAAGAATCATATATATTAATATGATATCATATATGATCTTTTAACATTGCTTTTTAATAAAATCTTAGTATTATCGTCGTTTCGGGTGCTAACTTACTCATTTTCTTATATATTTTTTTGTTAAATAAGTCATGTTTATTATGGATATGTTGTATCATATTCATATACAGAATTATATTAAGTCTTTAAACATTATTTTTAACCATCAAATGAAAATTATTCTTAAATGGATACGATGGGGAATGAATCTTATCGCATTCGTGGAGACGGTAGTCTGTACGCACACACAGGGGACAATATCATTCTTTTGATATTAAAATAATATATAATTGGATGGTATATCATATATAAAGAATCATTATCGTTATATTTATTATTTACATGAATTATATATCATTATTATACCCATAAAAATAATAATATATTGAATAACAATTACACCACAACGTGGAGACGGTAGGCCGTACGTACGCATGTATCGTGACATGTCATTCAAGGGATGGATAGAATAATGAATTTGTTTGTTACATATTTATAATAACATGATAGTATATAGAATATATTAGGGTTATTATTTTATAATGGAAATAACAAGGAAAGAAGAAGGTGAAGAAGAAAGGAACTTTAAAGAGGGTGATGAAGACGTTACCTCTTCTTCGGGTTCTTCCTTTTGATTTGATCAAAAGGGCTCCTTAGGTTGGCTTTATGAACAAACTAAAGCCTTTGGGATGAATTTAGGGAAGTTGGTAGGATATTTGGGTAGAGGTTGGCCGATCCAAATGGATTTTAAGGTGTGAATTAATGAGAAGGGTGAGTGGCCTTTTATAAGAGGGGTGAGGGGCTCTTTAGGAAAAACTTAAAGTATTATTTTATAATAATTTCATATTCAGTTTATAATGGCTTAAAATTGGATTATTCAAAGTATAAGGTAATTATGGGTTGAAATAATTTCAACCAATAGATTTTATACATGTTTGAATCATTATATTAACCTTATCTTTTAGTTTTAACTCTTAGTTTATTAGTTTGACACTTACCATGTCAATTTGTATTTTTATATAATATAGTTAATAAACATACTATATACATCCAAGAGACACCAAAGTGGTCCATTAATGATACAAATATCATGATAAAAGACCTTTGTCCGAACCTTAGATTTTTAGGAATAGAATATGAAATAATAATATAATATTTGTTTTAAAAACTCTTTTATATCAATTTTAACACTATTTAGAATTTGATTTTTGTGAAAATCATAACAGCATTATTACTTCGAACCTAATTCATTTAATCAACTATAACATTTTATATAAATCTATGAAATTTTTGGAATTCATTAAAAGTCTCAAATTATATTTATTTGGGTATTTATAATATCAATTATTTTAATATTTCACTAACAAGGTAATTTTCACATCATCATTGTGTCATAAATAAATTAAATTATTTAATATGTAAAAATTATAAATAATAATAATTATGTAGGAAATATTTTTATCTTTATAATTAATATTTATAATCTTATTTATCATATGTATAAACCTATATTTAAAATGTTTTAGTAACTAAACTTTGATTTTAACTCTTTTAACTCTTCTTTGAATTAAATAATAATAAATGTCCTCATCTAATCCAAGTGGACCTAAATTATAATATTTTATTCCAAAGGTTATTTTCGGTCTAGATACACTTTTCCAATAGAATTAGGACTTGTTTTAGGGTAATATTAATATCATTTGTATGCTTAATTACCATATTTACTTTTTATTGTGGTAAATAAAAGTAAAAGGTTACTTGTCACGAAATTTTTTTTATCTTATTGAACCACATTTTACTCCTTGATATTAACAATGTCTCTTAAATTTTAGAAATTCCACTCACATAAGCGGTAAAAACATGTTTTATGTGAATTTCCAAATTCTCCTAGGAGTTGGGTAAAAGACGGTGAAAAGTTCAATAAATTTTTTATATATCTAAAATTATTCTAAACTAACTCTAATGAATTACATTGAACATATATCGGTATTATGTATCTATTTTGAACTTAATAAAATTCAAATAAAATAAATAATTATTTAAATAAAAATTCGTTTTTAAACAATAACTCAGTGTTTTTTCACTATTCATAAAAAATTGCAAGTTTTCAGAAAAATACCAAAAATTCACCAGAGTATAATTTCAATATTCCTAATACAAAAATGAAGTCAATTTTGAAAGATAAAATTTATAAAATTTTAAAAAATTAGGTATTACTATTCATAACGGCTAGTTTGATTGGTTGTGGTGTCTGTTAGAACTCGAAGTTGCATACAACACACACTACTATATTATTCAAAGAGAAGCGTATCATGGAAGCATGGGGTGTTACATTCTCCCCTCCTTCAAATAATTTTGTCCTAGAAATTTATAGAATATTACTACATAAAAAGACTCGGGTGGTTCTTCATCATAAGTTTCTTGGGTTCCCACGTTGCCTCTTCCATCTTATTGTTTCTCCATAGATCTTTTACCAGACGAGTCGTCCGGTTTCTCAGAACTTTTTCTCTCGTATCAAGTATCCTGACGGGATCTTCTCAATAAGAGAGATCGGGTTCCAGATCTAATACTTCATAAGTGAGTACATGTGTTGGGTCAGGCATGTATTTCCTCAACAGTGATACTTGGAACACATCATGAACTTTGGAGAGACTTGGCGGCATTTCCAAATGGTAAGCTACAACCCCAATTTGTTCTAGAATTTGGAAAGGTCTGATGTAACTATAACTCAATTTACATTTCTTTCCAAAACATATAACTCCCTTCATTGGAGATACCTTCAAGAAAACATGATCTCCTACCTAAAATTCCAAATCCTTCCTTTGGTTATCAGCATAGCTGTTCGACCTACTTTGATCTTCTTTGATGTGGTTTTGGATTACCTTTACCTTTTCCATTGTTTCCTCCACCAGTTCTGGGCCTACAAGTTTTCTTTCACCAACGTCATCCCAACAGGTTGGTGTGCGACATTTCTTTCTGTATAATGCTTCATATGGTGCCAACCAACTACTTGAATGGAAGATATTGTTATAGAAAAATTCTACTAGAGGTAAATATTGATCCCACAAACCCTAAAAGTCAAGTGAGCATGATCTCAACATGTCTTCTAATGTTTGATTAGTCCGTTCTGATTTTCCATCTATTTGAGGGTCGTAGGTGGTGCTCAAATGAAGTTCAGTATCTAAGGCCTTCTAAAGACTCTTCCAGAATCTTGAAGTAAAACAGGGATCACGATCAGAAAAAATCGATAGGGGTACTTCATGAAGTCTCACAACTTCATTAATATATAGTCATGCTAGACGTTCCAGTGGTAGGTCTTCTCTTATAGCAAGAAAATGTGAGGTCTTGGTAAGATGATCAACAATAACCCATATTTCATTGTTTCTTCTTGGAGTCTTTGGTAGCCCCATGACAAAGTCCATCATAATATTTTCCCATTTCCACTCTGGTATGGGAAGAGGTTTCATGACTCCTCTAGGTTGTTGCCTTCTAGCTTTCACTTATGGAAAAACCATACATCTTGACACAAAATCAGCAATCTCCCTCTTTATGATTATAATCCCTCCCAATAGTGGATTTAATAACCACAGTAGTAGTCTCCAACCCATAACATATTTGAGGTATGCTTGGAAGGTCACACTTTACATTATTGTTGTCCCACAAGGGATTATATTGAGGGTGGGTCATTCAAAATTGGTATCACGGATTTCGGTAGAGATATAGGATAATTTTTAGTGTTAAAAACTTGTGAGGATTTCATGAGTCTGGAAGGTAAATAGTGTCATTTAAATCAAACATGTGATGAAAGAAGGGAGATCATCTTGGACACAAGTATTTAGAGGCTGACTATAATCTAATTAAATGAACCTTAAAGTCAATTGAGATATGTTATGACCCAAGTATATTATATCTCTATATGACCTAATTCATAGACATTGATGTTTAACTAAGAATGTCTTATGGAAAATCAACTAATTATAAGGTAGAAAATTTGGATGGGTACATGAATCGCCATCAATTTTCCCAATTAAAGTTATTTATTATTATTATATTTGTGTGATTATTTTTACTAATATATATATATAATATTAATTATTCCTTATCTAATTACATTATTAAATATTTATCATTTTTTTGACGAATTGATGGTTTGATATTATATAATATCTTCATTGTAATGATATTCTATATTTATTTGTATAATTTATGTTTTATCCATAACCTATATATTAGATATATAATATATTATAGTTACTATATTATTATTTATTAATATGGTAATACGATTCCATTATGTTTTAGTTGACAATAAATCATGTCTAAGAGATCATTATTATCATATAAATTTATAACATTTTATAAAATTCTTTTTAAGGTTGAAATTACTAAATGATTGAATATATATATTGGAAAATTTGAATGAATTTCAAATAAATTTCATAGTATTATGTTTTTATATTACTATAATTTTTATTATGAAATAGTTTTACATGAGCTCATATTTTATAAATCTTATTGGGTCAAATTCATGAAGTTTGTTTAAGTTCATCATAATAAAGTGAATTCAAGAATTATTCTTTCATATTACACAACATGTTTGAGCTATAGATATTATTTGATGTGTTCCTATTATATGTTAAAAATAAATGGATATAATGAATCATGGTTTTAAATAAGAAGTAATCTGGTAGATATGAGAAAATTATAATATATAACATGTATATAATTGATGAATGTTATAAGTGATTTATTATGTTGGATTTATAAAATATATGGCATGTCAATTACTATTTATTCATTGTTGATCATAATGTGTTCAAGTTATTATAACTTGATTTAAATATTATATTTCATTTATGAATAATAAATTTTATTTAATTGATTAAAAATTATAAAATTTCAATTCTGATGTAATCCATGGAGATTTAATATAATATTATAATGGTCTTTTGAAAGATGTATATATTGGGTTTTTTATGAAAATATACCTTAGTATTATTATAAAATTAATACCCCCATACAATGTCTCTGGAAATTTTTATTGAATATTATGTAAAATATTAATAATCATTTCTTTGATTCATTATAAATTGGTATTCCATGTTGGTAAAAATTTTCACCGAGACTGAAAATTTATTTATTATTGTTATTGATTTATTTTTATAAGTCAATGTTTTCTAAAATTAATTTTATAATACTCTTGTCAATATTTATTTTATGATTTTATATTATATCTTGTGGTGGATATCATGATGGTAAGGAATGGCTATAATGTTGGAACGTTTGATGGTGAATTATATATGGATTTTTAATAAGGGTGTTAAGATATTTCTAGGATGTGGAATATAAAGGATATGATGATGGGTTGACGGTGAAGGATTCATTGGGAGAATAAATGTATTTTTTTATATGTATGATGTTCTTTATGAAGCTTTTATTATTCATGTAAGATTTTATAACCTTATGTTTTGATTTTTAATTGAATATGTAATGCCCCGACCCTAGTTACCGAGAGTCGGTGCATTATTTTAGAACATTGTCATGATACAAGGAATCATGTCCCGAAAGATCATTTAGTTTAATATCCTTGTAAGTACTAGATACATACATAGGTTTTATATTACATTATAAAATAAAAACAACAACAACATTTTATCCTTTTAAAACATTCATATTACTTAGAATATCTCTATAGGTCAGTTATAATATACTTCTTCACATCCTAGAAAAAAATAAAACATAGAAAGGGGTCAGGTCAGAGGCTTACTAACGATAACAATATAGAGGAATCTTTCATTAATATGAATAAATATTTAAGGCTTTTTATAAGACTAAAACCCAAGCCTTTTAAACTTAAACTTCATCATAATATGGAAAATATAAATCAAATAATTCCATTTACTTATTCACATGGATAATCTACTAGTCAAATAATCACATGTAATGTCAATATCCAATTTCATAATGATGGAATGCAAAATGTCAGATTTCATAACCACATAGTCAAGGCCTCATGCCAAGACTACAAATAATATTTTTTCAAGGCCTTGTGCCAAGAAACTAGTTTGTCTCATGAGACTTACTGATGCATCTAGGATCTATAGCGGGCTCCACCCGTCACTCACTAAGTCCAATGCATTCCTTATACGAAAAGGTTGAAACATAACATAAACATTTGTATGAAAACTAGCATATGAAATGTTAATACTTTAACCATAAACCATGAATGTTATAACACATCCACAGTCAAACATATCAAAAAACCATCAATACAATATAGAATAGTGTATCATAACAAATAAACTTCAAACAAGTGTCAAGTTCATCAAAGGATGTTGACATAAATGAAATCAAACTATTTGAGAGAAATATCTCTTTTAATTTTGAAATCATTTAAAAGTCACATTATTATAAAATACAAAATTCATTTTTAAATTATTCATATAATTTTGTAAGGGAATCTCATAAGATGTTATAACGGTGGAAAATAGCCTCACATACCCTTTAAGTAAAAAAATTCATTCTTACCCTAATTTGTTGAAAAGGTAATAAAGTACATTGTTTGGAAAACTACAGAATGATTAATTTATAAACATTTTATAAAAAAATTATGGTATAATTGAATTTAAGAAATATTATAGGAAATAGTGAAATTTTTTTAAATAAATTTTTAAGAAACAATGATGTGGATGATAAAGAGTTCCTGGTAGATACTCATGTATAAACAACCTCAGATAATAAAGAGATTGTAAAATTTAACATTACTTATTACATTTCCTTGGTTGAGGGTAAATTAAACACATGTATAATAGTTAAATAATTGTTATTAAATTATAAAATAACCACATACATAAATATGATATCATATACGATCTTCTAATATTTCTTTATTAATATTATTTCAGTACTATCGTTATTTCTGGTGTTAACTGATTTGGTTCCCTTTATATGTGTGGTTATGTAAGCCATGTATGTTATGGATATGATGTATTTGATTCATATCCAGAATTATATTAAGTTATAAAACATTATTTTTAATTACAAAATAAAAATTATTCTTTAATGGTTATGATGGGGAAGGAATGTCATCACCTTCGTGGAGACAGTAATCCATACGTACGCACGAGCAACAATACCATTCTATTGATGGTGAAATAGTATATAATTGGATGGTATATCATAAATAAAAAATCATTAACATGTTATATCTATTATTTACATTATTTATACTCATTATTATAACCATGCAAATAATTAAGTGTTTTAATAATCAACTACACCACGACGTAGAGACGGTAAGTCGTACGCAAGAACGTATGGTGACTTGTCAGTCATAGGATGGATAGAATAATGAATATGGTTATAACATATTTATAATAACATCACACTATTTTTAAGGTATTATAGTAATTATTTTGGTATGGAAACAACAATAAAATATGAATTGAAAGAAGAAAATAACTTTGGAAGAGGTGGTGAAATTATTACCTCTTCTTCGAGTGTTTCCTTTTGAGCTGATAAAAAGGGCTCCTTAGGATGGATTTCTGATCAATGTAAGGCCTCTAGGTCTATGTGAGGCTAGTTTGGAGTATATTGGAGTAGGGGTTGTCTGATCCAAATGGATTTGGATGTGTGATGTTGAGATAAGGAAAAGTACCCTTTTATAAGAGAGGTTAGGGCCACTTTAGGAAAACCTTGAAATATTATTTTATTATTCAATCATATTCAGTTTATAATGGATACAAAGGATTTTTTTTCTAGGATGAGGTGGGGATGAGTTGAAAACATTTCAACCAATAGGTTTAAGAATGGTTTATGTCACCATATAAATCATATATTTTAGATTTAACTCTTAGTTATATAGTTTAACTCTTACGATGTATTCTTGTATTATTGTAATAAGTGGTTAATAACATACTATAAAAATCCAAGAAGACCCCCAAGTGGTTCATTATTAATATATATGACCTTATCTAAATATTTTGGCCAAACCATAGGTTTTTTCTAAAATTATATCAATTAAAAATATAGTATTTGTTTTAAAAACACATTTATGTTAATTTTGACACTATTTGGTAATTGATTTTTATAGAAGCTATAACACCCAGATTACTTCAAAAAAAATTCATTGAATAAACCCTGTCATGTCAAATTAATCTATAATATTATTGGAGTGCATGAAATTCTCAATATACGTTTATTTGGAAATTTATAACTTCAATTATTTTAATCATTCATTAATAAGGTAATTACTGCATCATCATTGTGTCAAAAATAAATTTAATTATTTAATTTCTAAAAATTATAAATAAAATACCATAATTTAGGAAATATTTTTAGAATTATAATGAATATTTATTGTCTAATTTATATTATGTATAACCTTGTATTAAAGATGGTTTTGTTATTAAACATTGAATTTAACACTTTTAACTCTTCTTTAAATAAAATAATAATAAATGTACTAATCTAATTCAAGTGTTCCTAAAGGATATTATTTTATTCTTTAGGATGATTTTGGTTGAAATTCACTTTTCCAATAGAATTAGGACATGTGTTAGGGTAATTATAATATCATTTATAGCTTTAGTTACCCTATTTACTTTTAACCGTGTTAAATAAAATTCAAAACTTACTATTCACCAAAAATTATTTTCATCCTATTGAACAACATTTTAGTTTCTGATGTCAACCTTGTCTCTCATATTTTTAAAATTCAATTCACTTAAGTGGTAAAAATAAGTGTTATACAAATTTTTAAATGTGTATAGAATGTGTGTAAAAGACGGTAAAAAGTTCAATAAAATTTTATATTTCTAATATTATTATAAAATGACTCCAATGAATAACATTAAACATAAATAGGTATTATGTATCTATTTTTACAAAATATAAATTTATATAAAATAACTAATTATTTTAATAAAAGGTCAAATTTAAACGATAATGCAATGTTTTTCACTATTCATAAAAAATTGAATGCTTTCGGAAAAATACCCAAAATTAACCCTAAGCTAATTTCGATATTATGAATTCAAAAATGAAGTCTATTTTGAAAAATAAGATTTATAAAATTTACAAAAGTAGGTATTACTCTTCATAACGGCTAGTTTGACTGGTCATGGTGTGTTAAAACTCCAAGTTGCGTACAACGCAATCTATTGTATTATTCATAGGGAAATGTAACGTAGAATCTTTGGGTATTACATTCTCACCTCCTTCAAATAATTTCATCCTCTAAATTTCTATTAATTTTACTACATAAAAATATTCAGATGGTTCTTCATCATAAGTTCCTCAGGTTTCCACTTTGCCACTTCCATCTTATAATTTCTCCATTGAACTTTTACCAGACTGGTGGTCCAGTTTCTCAACTCTTGTTCTCTTGTATTAAGAATCTTGATCAGCTCCTAAAAATAAGACATATCAGGTTCCAGTTCAATTTCCTCATTAGTGAGTACATGCGTTGGGTTAGGCTTGTATTTTCTCAATACTGATATGTGGAACACATCATGAACATTGGAGAGACTTGGTGGTTGCATTGCCAAATGATAAGTTACAACTCCAATTCATTCCAGAATTTCAAAAGGCCCGATATATCTAGGACGTAATTTACCCTCCTTACTGAAATGTATAGCACCCTTCCATGGATATACCTTCAAGAAAACATGATCTCCTACTTGAAATTATAAATCCTTTATTCATTTATCGGCATATGTCTTTTCCATACTTTGAGCTGCATTGATGTGGGTTTTGATAACAATCAACTTTTCCATTGTTTCATCAACATTTTTGGGCCTATGATTTTTCTTTCACCAAAATCGTCCCAACAAGTTAGTATGCGACATCTCTTTCCATATAATTTTTCATATGGTGCCATCTGAATACTTTAATAAAATCTATTATTATAAAGAAAATTCAACCAGAGGTAAATATTTATCCCACATACTTTGAAAGTCAAGTGAGAAAGATCTCAACATGTCTTATAAGGTTTGGATATTCTATTCTAATTGTCCATATGTTTGATGGTGGTAGGCAGTGCTCAAATAAAGTTCAATATCTAAGGCCTTCTGAAGACTTTCCATAATCTTGATGTAAAATGGGGATCACAATTTGAAACAATTGATAGGGGTACTCCATGAAGTCTTACAACATCATTAATATATAGTCTTTCTAGACGTTCAAGTGGTAAATATACTCCTATTGCAATAAAATGTGATGACATGGTAAGATTCTAAACAACGACCTGTATTGAATCATTCCTTCAATGAGTCTTTGGCAGTCCCATGAAAAAGTCCATTGTATTATAATCCAATTTCTTCTCAGGCATGGGAAGAGGTTGCTTCACTCCTCTAGGATGTTTTCTTCTAGATTTCACTTGTTGAAAAACCCTACATTTTGATTCATAATCAGTAATCTCTATCTTCATGTTGTCCCACAAAAAAATGTTCCCTCAAATATTTATACATTTTAGTGCTACCAGGGTGTATAGAGAAGTTAGAGCTATGAGCATCATCCAACAATTTTCTTTATTAGACTAGGTATGTCATGAACACCAAGTATCTTCTCAAATTTCAATATTACATCTTCCTATACGAGGTCAAACAATCAATCATTATTCACAGCTTTAATTTTCTTTTCAAACTCCTCATCATCAGTCTGATAACGTTTTTTCCTTTATAGTAAAGTCAGATTGGAAACCATTTGAAAAAGTATTGATGTTTCACCTTCCATGATTATTCCCATATCCATATTTACTAGATCCATGAACATAATATCCCTTTCAACTGTCATCTTTTTCAAAACTCCATGACCCTTTCTGTTCAAAGCATCTGCCATCATATTTTCCTTCCCCATGTGGTAGTATATAGTGCAATCATAATCCTTGAGTAGCTCGATCCATCACCTTTGCCTCATGATGATATCTTTTTGTGAGAAAATATACTTCAAGCTCTTGTGATCGGTATATATCTTATATTTTTCATCATTGAGATAGTGTCCCCAAATCTTCAAAGTAGATATTACAGCTGCTAACTAATGATCATTAGTGGGATAGTTTTTTTCATTAATTTTTAGGTGTTGGGATGCGTATGAAATAACTCTATTATTTGGCATAAGTAAACAACCAAGTCATCTCTTTGAAGCATCACTATAAATAACAAACCCATCATTACCTGATGGTAGATTCAAGATAATACCATTGAATAATTTTTTATTCAGTTATTCAAAACATTATTCACACTTTTTTTCCAAAAACATTTATCTCCTTTACGTGTGAGATTATTTAATGGGTTTTCCAATCGGGCAAAATTCTGGACAAAACACCGATAATAACGTGCTAAACCAATAAACTACGTAAATTAGTTATACTCGTTGGTTCTAGCCTTTCTTGGAATTCCTTGGTCTTTAAAGTATCTACAAAGATTCCATCTTTAGAGATAATATGGCCATGAAAAGAAATCTCTTGAAACTAGAATTCAGACTTGGTAAATTTCCCATATAATTTATTTATTTTGAGGGTTTTCAGAATAGTGGGCAAGTGATTATCAAGATCTCTTTAGTTTTTTAAGTAAACCAAGATATCATCAATAAATACCACTAAAACGTCATGATGCTATTCCATGAAAAAATTATCCATTAGATCCATGAAAACAAAGGGAACATTTGTTAATCAAAAAGGCATTACTATAAACTCGTAATGCCCGAACCTTGTACGAAATGTTATCTTCAGAATGTCTTCCTTCTTCACACGAAACTGATGATATCCAGATCGAAGTTCAATCATTGAAAAATATTGATCGAATAAATCATCAATTCGAGGTATGAGATACTTTTTCTTTATTGTTATAGAATTGATCTACTTGTAGTCAATGCGCAACCTCATAGATCCATCTTTCTTAATATGTAAAAGAACAGGGACTCCCCTTGGAGAAACACTAGGGGTAATAAATCCTGTATTAATCAATTATTCTAGTTGTTAATTTAGTTCCACTAATTCCACAGTGACCATTCTATAAGGGGTCTTTGATATGGACCTTGAACTAGGAATTAAATTAATGTAAAATTCAATTTCTCGTTCTGGAGGATGTCTTTGTAAATCCTTTAGAAACACATCAACATATTCTTTCACAATAGGCACGTCCTCTATTTGAGCATTTTTTTCTCATACATATTTATTTCATTCTCTTCCTCCCCAATAATTGAATTTAGTAGAGCTACTAGGGTTGGATCTAGATAAGAATAAGGTGGTGAAGCTTCTACTCGAAAGATAAGTTACTCCTTATCATCATCTAAAATTTTTACCTCCTTATTCTTACAATAAAATTTCACATCACGGTCTAAAACCAATTCATTCCGAGGATTATATCATATTCAATCAAGGGAATGATGATGAGATCAGCAGATAAAGAACATTTATATTCCCTAATGGGAACTTATTCCCAAATCTTTGTTGCAATGATACTTCCCTTATGTGTTTTTTCTGAAAAATCCCTTGTTAAATCAAATTGGAAAAATCTAATTTTCTTAGAAAACTGGGAAGATATTAAAACATGTTATGATCCATAATAAAATAAAGCATTGGCTAAACTTGAGGAAACTATTAAATTATCTACCACCACATATTTCGGTGCTTCAACCTCAGCAGTAGTGATCGCATAATCTTTAGCTCTCTCCCTTTTCCTTTTCTGAGGTTAGTTTCCTTGGCACTTAGGATATTCTTTTTCATTATTACACTTTTAAATACAATTGTAGCATTCAATGTAACGCCCCGACCCCAGTTACCCAGAGTCGGTGCATTATTACATAACATTGGCATGATCACAAGAAAGATCAAATCTCGAAAGACCGATTGGTTTAGTAGCCTTGGAAACATTAGATATATTCATAAGTTTTACATTACATCATAAAATGAAAAACTACTACAACAACATAATGTTTCCACAGTCCACACTATAATCCCCTCATAATATCCCTGCAGGTCATTCATAACTTACATCTTCACATCCTGGGAAAAATAAAACATAGAAAAGGGGTGAGCTCAAATGCCCAGTAAGTATAACAATATAGCGGAACATTCAAAAATAAGCATAAACATTTAAGGAAAGGAATTACTAAAACAAAAGCCTTTTAAACTTGAACTTCAACATAGTATGCCAAAAGTAAAATGAAATAATGCCATTTACTTGTTCACATGGATATTCTACTAATCGAATAATCACATGCAATATCAATAACCACTTTCATAATGTTGGAATGCATAATGCCAGACTATCATAACCACATAGCCAAGGCCTCGTGCCAAGACTACAAATAAGATTTTGCCAAGGCCTTGTGCCAAGACCCTAGTTTGTCTCATGAGACCTACCGATGCAATTTTTTTAGAAGATACTTACGTTTAAAATTGCTAAAATACACTCCAGTGTTTTTCTGAAAACATTATGCAAGCTTCTGAAAACAAAATAACTAATTCTGAGACTTCTCGACTAATTACAGGCCATGATGGGTCCACTCCCAATCCCTTCCTGTCTACCAAACTCGAGAGTCGGGTTTTCTGAAAACATTTTTAAGCTTGCGTTAAATACGTATACATTTGCACTGGATTTTCATATATTTGAGAGAAATATCTCTTTTTTTGAAATCATTTAAAAATCACATAATTATAAAAGAAAAACTTTATTTTGAAAATATCCTTACAAGCGTGTAAGGGAAGCTTCAAAGGTGTAATAATGGAAGAGAATAACTGCACCTGTCATATAAGTTAACAAAAAAAACATTCTTACCTTAATTCTGTCGAAAAGGTTAAAAAGGACCTTATTTTGAAAATGACGGAAAGTTTACCCTTATATAAAGTCAAACAAGGGTATAAATGACTTTAACCCATATTCTTGTAAATAATAAAAATGTTTTGAAATACATTTTTGAAGAAACATGAATGTGGATGATAAAGAAATCCCAGTAGATTATTACGTATAAACAACCTCGGATAATGAAGAGATTGTGAAATAACCCTTACCAATTTGGTAACTTATGAAACATACAACCCATGAAAGAGGTATCATACAATGAATATGTAAATACACATAAATTAGAGTGTATTACACAATGAATATAATTATGGGCAGTACATACACCACACAAAAGGTGATGGTGGCAATATGGCAAGAATCTCACGGGAATAAGGAGTGAGATGAAAACCCCTTACCACGTTAATCAACTGAGTCGTATGGACAAAAGTTAATACCCACCAAATGATTTACATAATAACATGAATATAAAGATAATCATGATAATATATATCAAATGGCAGTACACAATACACCACTTTCAATAATTTAGTGGCGAACAATGGAAATCTCACGGAATTGAAAGTGAGATAAGAAAATCCCTTACCTTGTACTTTTCCTTGGTTGGGGTAGGTTAACCTCCTGTATAATGGTGAAATAATTATTACTAAATTATACAAGAATCATATACATTAATATGATATCATATATGATCTTTTAATATCGATTTATAATAATATCTTAGTATTATCGTTGTTTTGGGTGTTAACTTACTTGTTTTCTTTTATATGTTTTGTTACGTAAGACATTTTTGTAAAGGATAGGTTGTATATTATTCTTATCTAGAATGATATCAAGTCCTTAAACATCATTTTTAAATCATAAAATGATAATTATACTTGA
This sequence comes from Viscum album, assembly GCA_963277665.1. Classification (NCBI taxonomy): domain Eukaryota; kingdom Viridiplantae; phylum Streptophyta; class Magnoliopsida; order Santalales; family Viscaceae; genus Viscum; species Viscum album. Next base: position 1,814,170,983 of record OY728153.1, on the reverse strand, counting down.
ATGGATACGATGGAGAATGAATCTCATTGCGTTCGTGGAGACGGTAGTCCGTACGTACGCACGAGCGACAATATCATTCTTTCGATATTAAAATAATATATAAATGGTTGTTATATCATATATACAGAATCATTATCATGTTTTATTTATTATTTACATGAGTTACATATCATTATTATACCCATCCAAATAATAATATATTGAATAACAATTACACCACGACGTGGAGACGGTAAGCCGTACGTACGCACGTATGGTGACATGTTATTCAAAGGGTGGATAGAATACTGAATATGGTTGTACCATATTTATAATAACATCACAGTATATATATGATACTGGAGTTATTATTTTATAATGGTAACAACAAAGGAAGAAGAAGTGGAAGAAGAAATGAACTTGGAAAAGGGTGGTGAAATCATTACCTCTTCTTCGGGTTCTTCCTTTTGATTTGATAAAAAGGGCTCCTTAGGTTGGCTTTCTGATCAAACTAAGGCCTCTAGGTTGTAGTGAGGGATGTTGGGAGAGTATTTGGGCAGAGTTTGGCCGAACAAAAAGGCTTTGAAGGTGTGAAGAAATGAGAAGGAGGAGTGCCCTTTTATAAGAGGGGTGAGGGGCACCTTTGGAAAAGCTAGAAATATTAATTTATAATAAATTCATATTTGGTTTCTAATGGCTCCAAAGTTGATTATTCAAAGGTTAAGGTGGGGATAGGTCTAAAACCACTCAACCAATAGAATTTAGACAGGTTTGGGTACTTATATTAACCTTATCTTTAAGTATTAACTCTAAGTTAATTAGTTTCACTTTTACAATGTCTCTTTGTATTTTTATATAATATGGTTAATAAACTTACTATATACATCCAAGAGACCCCCAAGTGGTACATTAATGATGAACCTATCATGATATAAGTCTCTTGGCCGAACCCTAGATTTTTAGGAATTTAATATCAATTAATAATATAATATTTGTTTTCAGAACTCTTTTATGTCAATTTTGACACTATTCAATAGTTGAATTTTTTGAAACTCATAACAGATTGATTACTTCGAAAAAAGTCAATTAAATCAATAATAATATATCATATTATCCTATAAAATTAGTTTAATTCATTAAATGTTTCATATTATATTTATGTGGGTATTTATAATATAAATTATTTTAATTTTTCACTATTATAGTAATTACTGCATCATCATTGTGTCATAAATAAAATAAATTATTTAATGTCTAAAAATTAAAAATAAAATATCATTATGTAAGAAATCTTTTTAGCTTTCTAATTAATATTTATAATCTAAAATACAACATATATAACCCTATGTAACAATTGTTTTGCTAAACAATATATGCTTGTGTCATTTTTGTATTCATTTTAACTTAATTAAAATAAAGTGTCATTATCACTTACAAGTGGATCCATGGGGTCCCAAAATCGACCCAAAGATGTCCATGGTCGACCATGTATCAACCAATAGGGTTAAGACACGTTTTAGGGTAATTTAATATTATTATAATATTATTTTTTAACCCTTATTTATCGGATTTACCCTTAACCATGGTAAATAAAATATTTACCGCAGTAATTATTCAAAATGTCTAAAAATAAAAGTTACCTATTTACACAATTTAAACATCCTAATTCCAAATATGGAATCCATTTTCCTAAATTCAAAACACATAAGTGGCATAAATTAATTTAAAATTAATTCCCGCTGTCAAAACAAAAAGCGTGTTTTTAAGAGATAATAACTATCAAAAGATTGACACTTATTTATGTTCGGTTTAATTGTAAAATTATGTCCAATGACAAAAATTATATTAAATGGTAAAAATATATTCTAAATATACTTTAAAACTACTAAAATTCATAATTTATCATTATTAATTATTTTGATTAAAAAAGTTGTTTTTAATTAAAATTTAGTAATTTTCACTATTCATCAAAATATGAAAGTTATCCGAAATGTACCAAAATTTCACCTTAGGCTAAATTCGATATTACGAATCCAAAAATGACATCCATTTTGAAATATAAAATATATATAATTTCAAAAAGTAGGTATTACTATTCATAACGGCTAGTTTGATTGGTTATGGTGTGTTAGAACTCAGTGTTGCGTACAACACACGCTATCACATTATTCAAAGAGAAGCGTACCGTAGAAGTTTGGGGTGTTACATTTTCCCCTACTTCAAATAATTTCGTCCTCGAAATTTCTAGAATACTTATCACATGAAAAGACTTGGGTGGTTCTTCATCATAAGTTCCTCGGGTTCCCACGTTGCCTCTTCCATCTTATGGTTTCTCCACAAAACTTTTACCAGACGCGTCGTCCGGTTTCTCAGTACTTGTTCTCTCGTATCAAGAATCCTGACGGGCCCTTCACAATAGGAAAGATTGGGTTCCAGTTCTAATTCCTCATAGGTGAGTACATGCGTTGGATCAGGCATGTATTTCCTCAACAGAGATACGTGGAACACATCGTGAACTTTGGAGAGACTTGGCGGCATTGCCAATCGGTAAGCTACAACCCCAATTCGTTCTAGAATTTTGAAAGGTCCGATGTACCTGGGACTCAATTTACCTTTCTTACCAAAACGTATGACTCCCTTCCACGGAGATACCTTCAGGAAAACATGATCACCGACTTGAAATTCCAAATCCTTCCTTCGATTATCGGCATAGCTCTTCTGCCTACTTTGAGCTGCTTTGATGTGATTTTGGATTACTTTCACCTTTTCCACCATTTCCTCCACCAGTTCTGGGCCTACAAGTTTTCTTTCACCAACGTCATCCCAATAGTTTGGTGTACGTCATCTCTTTCCGTATAACGCTTCATATGGTGCCATCTGAATACTCGAATCGAAACTATTGTTATAGGAAATTTCTACCAGTGGTAAATATTGATCCCACATACCCTGAAAGTCAAGTGAGAAATATCTCAACATGTCTTCTAAGGTCTGAATAGTCCGTTCTGATTGTCCATCTGTCTGAGGGTGGTAAGCAGTACTCAAATGAAGTTCAGTATCCAGAGATTTCTGAAGACTTTTACAAAATTTTGAAGTAAAACGGGGATCACGATCAGAAACAATCGATAGGGGTACTCCATGAAGTCTCACAACTTCATTAATATATAGTCTTGCTAGACGTTCTAGGGGTAGATCTTCTCTTATAGCAAGAAAATGTGCTGACTTGGTAAGACGATCAACAATAACCCATATTGCATCATTCCTTCTAGGATTCTTTGGTAGCCCCATGACAAAGTCCATCGTAATATTGTCCCATTTCCACTCCGGTATGGGAAGAGGTTGCATGACTCCTCCAGGCTGTTGCCTTCCAGATTTCACTTGTTGACAAACCATACATCTTGACACAAAATCAGCAATCTCCCTCTTCATGTTGTCCCACCAAAAATGTTCCTTCAAATCTCTATACATTTTGGTGCTCCCAGGGTGTATAGAGAAATTGGAACTATGAGCATCATCCAGCAATTCCCTTTTTAGATCAGGTATATTGGGAACACAAAGTCTCTTCCCGAATTTCAAAATTCCATCTTCATACACAAAGTCTCTCAATCTCCCATCATTCACAGCTTTAATCTTCTTTTGGAATTCTTCATCATCGGTCTGAGAACTCTTAATCCTTTCTAGTAAAGATGGTTTGGCAACCATTTGAAAAAGAAATGATGTTTCGCCTTCCCTGGTTATTCCCATGTCCATCTTTACTAGATCCATGAAAATTGGATCCCTTTCAATTCTCATATTGTTCAAAACTCCATGGTCTTTTCTACTCAAAGCATCTGCCACCTTGTTTGCCTTCCCCGGGTGGTAGTGTATCGTACAATCATAATCCTTGAGTAATTCAAGCCATCTCCTTTGCCTCATGTTGAGTTCTTTTTGTGAGAAAATATACTTCAAACTCTTGTGATTAGTATAAATCTCACATTTTCACCATAGAGGTAGTGCCTCCATATCTTCAAAGCAAAGATCACAGCTTCTAACTCGAGATCATGAGTAGGATAGTTTTGTTCATGAATTTTCAACTATCGTGATGCATAGGCAATAACTCTATCATTCTGCATAAGGACACAACCAAGTCCTTTCTTCGATGCATCACTATAAATAACGAACCCATCATTCCCCGATGGTAGAGTCAATATAGGAGCATTGACTAATATTCTCTTCATTTCTTCGAAACATTCTTCACACCCTTTTGTCCAAACAAATTTAACCCCTTTACGTGTGAGCTTCGTAAATAGGTTAGCCAATCGGGCAAAATTCTGGACGAAACGTCGATAATAACCTTCCAAACCAATAAAACTGCGTACCTCTGTTATACTCGTATGTGCTGGCCATTCTTGGATTGCCTTGGTCTTAGAAGGATCAACAGAGATTCCATCTTTAGAGACAATATGGCCAAGAAAAGAAATCTCCTGAAGCCAGAATTCACACTTGCTAAACTTCCCATATAATTCATGCCTCCTCAGAGTTTTCAAGATAATGTGCAAGTGATTTTCATGATCTTCGTAGGTTTTGGAGTATAGCAAGATATCATCAATAAATACCACCACAAATTCATCGAGATACTACTTGAAAACTCTATTAATCAGATCCATGAATACAGAGGGTGCATTAGTCAATCCAAACGGCATTACGGTAAACTCGTAATGCCCGTACCTGGTTCGAAATGCTGTCTTCGGAATGTCTTCCTTCTTCACACACAACTGATGGTATCCAGATCGAAGGTCAATCTTTGAAAAGTATTGATCTCCATGCAGTTGGTCAAATAAATCATCAATACGAGGTAGGGGATACTTGTTCTTTATCATTATAGCATTGATCTCCCTGTAGTCGATACATAACCTCATAGATCCATATTTCTTTTTAACAAAAAGAACAGGGGCTCCCCATGGAGAAACACTAGGGCGAATAAATCCCTTATTACTCAATTCCTCTAGTTGTTTCTTTAGTTCGACTAACTCTACATTAGCCATTCTATAAGGGGTCTTCGATATAGGCCTTGATCCAGGAATCAAATCAATGGAAAACTCAACTTCTCGTTCTGGAGGATGTCCAGGTAAATCTTCCGGAAATACATCTACAAATTCTTTCACAACATGTACATACTCTATTTGAACATTCCTTTCCTCACCGACAGTTATTTCATTCTCTTCCTCCCCAATAATTGAATTAAGTTGAGCTACTGGGGGTGGATCTAAATAAGAATTAGGTGGTGACGATTCTGCTCTAAAAATAAGGTGTTCCTTATCATTATCATCAAGAATCGTAACCTCTTTCTTCTTTCAATAAATCTTCGCATCATAGTCCGAAAGCGAGTCCATACTGAGGATTATATCAAACTCAATCATAGGTATGACGATGAGATCAGCAGATAAAGAAAATTTATGTGCTCTAATGGGGACTGATTCACAAAACTTTTTTGCAACGATACTTCCCTTAGGAGTTTTAACTGACAACTCCCTTATTAAATCAAATTGGAAATATCTAATTTTCTTAGCAAACTGGGAAGATATGAAACAATGCGATGATCCAGAATCAAATAATGCATTTGCTAAACTTGAGGAAACCATTAAATTACCTGCCACCACGTCTTTTGGAGCTTCTACCTCTGCAGTAGTGATAGCATAAGCTTGGCCTTGATCCCTTGGCCTTTTCTGAGGTAAGTTCTCCTGACGCTTAGGACATGCATTTGCATAATGCCCCATCTCCCTGCAATTGTAGCACTGAACGTGGGTAGCTTCCTTCTTCCCCTTGCAATCATGAGCATGGTGGCCTTTTTCACCACACTTGTAACAGACTCCCATTCCCTTCAAGCAAGTACCAGGATGTTTCTTCTCGCATTTACCACAAGATGGATATTCAACCTTTCCCTTCTTCCCCTTATTTCCATTCCCAGATTGATCAGAAGGTCTCTTCTTCTCTTTCTTTGCTTTAAAGTCATAAGACTTAGAGAATTCCTTTTCGGTCATGATAGCACATGAGACAATGTCTTCGTACGATGAAAAGGATTGTGAGACTAATGCTCGACGGAGAAATGGTTTTAACCCATCAAAGAAACGATCAATCTTACTTCTTGGGTTGCGAATATAATCTCCAGCATACCTCGCTAACCTTGTAAAGTTAGCCTCATACTTTGTGACATTCTCATCCTCCTTCTGTCTCAGACTCAGAAATTGCCTTTCCATATCTGCTCGATGGTCGCGAGGGAAGTATTTTTCTAAAAACAGATCTTTGAACTCCCTCCATTCCATATTTGATACTTCATCATCTTCTTTCATGTTCTGAATCAATGACCACCATTGATCAGCATCTCCAGTGAGGCGGTAAACTGCCATGATAACTTTTTCCCTTTCACTGCTCCCCAAAGCCTGAAATATTTTCTCTAGGGAAAATATCCATTGCTTAGCTACTAAGGGATTTGTATTCCCATTGAACGTTGGTGGTTGTTGCCTCATGAATCGATCTAACATTGATCCTCCACGCTGCGGATCAGGGTGCTCCATACGGGTAAGGTTACTATTCATAACCTGAGTAAGTTGTCCCAGTATGGTGATTAGCTGATCAGCACCAGTTGCATCACCAGCCCCACTATAATTATCTTGAGCAGGAGGGCAATCCCTACATGGAGTGCGTGCATTGATACAGTTTCAATTTCTTCCACTAGGCGCCATTTCTAAACAATGGCATAAACTAGATCAGTTTACGAATCAAAATACATAATCCCATACTTATAAAACACTTAACATAAATTGAACTATTTATGGATATAATCCATAATCATAAGAATGTTTTCTTTGAGGAAGTATATACTCATAATCCCTTCAAAATTATTTGTAAAGAAAAATGAGAGTTATCCCAAGCATATCCCCCGGGAGTGTCGTAACAAAGAGTGCAGCAAGGCCCATTGTCGTGCACCAGTTCTCGTTCGAGTCTAGCTCAAAGCGGTGTTTTCGGGTTTTACCCCTAGGTACATCTGTGCCAGAGCCGCCTCTACCTGCTCGTATCCAGACATGGATGTATTGCTCGGAAAAGTCACAAAATCTCTACAGTACCAAAATTCTAGGAAGTTCTTCTATACTAATCCTCAAAGTTCATCTTAGGTCTACGTGCTCTAATCAAAGTTTATCTAAATCTAGCTTCCAAGGTTTGTACTAAACTTCCTCTGATACCAACTGTAACGCCCCAACCCCAGTTACCCAGAGTCGTTGCATTATTACATAACATTGGCATGATCACAAGAAAGATCAATTCTCGAAAGACCGATTGGTTTAGTATCCTTGGAAACACTAGATATATTCATAAGTTTTACATTACATCATAAAATGAAAAACTACTACAACAACATAATGTTTCCACAGTCCACACTATAATCCCCTCATAATATCACTGCAGGTCATTCATAACTTACATCTTCACATCCTGGGAAAAATAAAACATAGAAAAGGGGTGAGCTCAAATGCCCAATAAGGATAACAATATAGAGGAACATTCAAAAATAAGCATAAACATTTAAGGCAATGAATTACTAAAACAAAAGCCTTTTAAACATGAACTTCAACATAGTATGGCAAAAGTAAAATGAAATAATGCCATTTACTTGTTCACATGGATATTCTACTAATCGAATAATCACATGCAATATCAATAACCACTTTCATAATGTTGGAATGCATAATGCCAGACTATCATAACCACATAGCCAAGGCCTCGTGCCAAGACTACAAATAAGATTTTGCCAAGGCCTTGTGCCAAGACACTAGTTTGTCTCATGAGACCTACCGATGCAATTTTTTTAGAAGATACTTACGTTTAAAATTTCTAAAATACACTCCAGTGTTTTTCTGAAAACATTATGAAAGATTCTGAAAACAAAATAACTAATTCTGAGACTGCTCGACTAATTACAGGCCATGATGGGTCCACTCCCAATCCCTTCCTATCTACCAAACTCGAGAGTCGGGTTTTCTGAAAACATTTTTAAGCTTGCGTTAAATACGTATACATTTGCACTGGATTTTCATATATTTGAGAGAAATATCTCTTTTTTTGAAATCATTTAAAAATCAAATAATTATAAAAGAAAAACTTTATTTTGAAAATATCCTTACAAGTGTGTAAGGGAAGCTTCAAAGGTGTAATAATGGAAGAGAATAACTGCACCTGTCATATAAGTTAACAAAAAAAACATTCTTACCTTAATTCTGTCGAAAAGGTTAAAAAGGACCTTGTTTTGAAAACGAAAGAAAGATTACCCTTATAAAAAGTCAAACAATGGTATAAATGACTTTAACCCATATTCTTGTAAATAATAAAAATGTTTTGAAATACATTTTGAAGAAACATGGATGTGGATGATAAAGAAATCCCAGTAGATTATTACGTATAAACAACCTCGGATAATGAAAATATTGTGAAATAACCCTTACCAATTTGGTAACTTACGAAACATACAACCCATGAAAGAGGTATCATACAATGAATATATAAATACACATAAATTAGAGTGTATTACACAACGAATATAATTATGGGCAGTACATACACCACACAAAAGGTGATGGTGGCAATATGGCTAGAATCTCACAGGAATAAGGAGTGAGATGAAAACCCCTTACCACGTTAACCAACTGAGTCGTATGGCCAAAAGTTAATACCCACCAAATTATTTACATAATAACATGAATATAAAGATAATCATGATAATATATATCAAATGGAAGTACACAATACACCACTTTCAATAATTTAGTGGCGAACAATGGAAATCTCACGGAATTGAAAGTGAGATAAGAAAATACCTTACCTTGTACTTTTCCTTGGTTGGGGTAGGTTAAACTCCTGTATAATGGTGAAATAATTGTTACTAAATTATAAAAGAATCATATACATTAATATGATATCATATATGATCTTTTAATGTCGATTTATAATAATATCTTAGTATTATCGTTGTTTCGGGTGTTAACTTACTTGTTTTCTTTTATATGTTTTGTTACGTAAGAAATTTTTTTAAAGGATAGGTTGTATATTATTCATATCCAGAATGATATCAAGTCCTTAAAAATCATTTTTAAATCATCAAATGATAATTATACTTGAATGGATACGATGGAGAATGAATCTCACCGCGTTCGTGGAGACGGTAGTCCGTACGTACGCACGAGCGACAATATCATTCTTTCGATATTAAAATAATATATAAATGGTTGTTATATCATATATACAGAATCATTATCATGTTTTATTTATTATTTACATGAGTTACATATCATTATTATACCCATCCAAATAATAATATATTGAATAACAATTACACCACGACGTGGAGACGGTAAGCCGTACGTACGCACGTATGGTGAAATGTTATTCAAAGGGTGGATAGAATACTGAATATGGTTGTACCATATTTATAATAACATAACAGTATATATATGATACTGCAGTTATTATTTTATAATGGTAACAACAAAGGAAGAAGAAGTGTAAGAAGAAATGAACTTGGAAAAGGGTGGTGAAATCATTACCTCTTCTTCGGGTTCTTCCTTTTGATTTGATCAAAAGGGCTCCTTAGGTTGGCTTTCTGATCAAACTAAGGCCTCTAGGTTTTAGTGAGGGATGTTGGGAGAGTATTTGGGTAGAGGTTGGCCGAACAAAAAGGCTTTGAAGGTGTGAATAAATGAGAAGGAGGAGTGCCCTTTTATAAGAGGGGTGAGGGGCACCTTTGGAAAAGCTAGAAATATTAATTTATAATAAATTCATATTCGGTTTCTAATGGCTCCAAAGTTGATTATTCAAAGGTTAAGGTGGGGATAGGTCGCAAACCACTCAACAAATAGAATTTAGACAGGTTTGGGTACTTATATTAACCTTATCTTTAAGTATTAACTCTAAGTTAATTAGTTTCACTTTTACAATGTCTCTTTGTATTTTTATATAATATGGTTAATAAACTTACTATATACATCCAAGCGACCCCCAAGTGGTCCATTAATGATGAACCTATCATGATATAAGTCTCTTGCCAAACCTTAGATTTTTAGGAATTTAATATCAATTAATAATATAATATTTGTTTTAAGAACTCTTTTATGTCAATTTTGACACTATTAAATAGTTGATTTTTGTGAAACTCATAACAGATTGATTACTTCGAACAAAGTCAATTATATCAATCCTAATGTATCATATTATCCTATAAAATTAGTTTAATTCATTAAAAGTTTCATATTATATTTATTTGGGTGTTTATAATATCAATTAGTTTAATGTTTCACTATTATAGTAATTACTACATCATCATTGTGTCATAAATAAAATAAATTATTTAATGTCTAAAAATTATAAATAAAATATCATTATGTAAGAAATCTTTTTATCGTTCTAATGAATATTTATTATCTAATATCCAACATATATAACCCTATGTAACAATTGTTTTTCTAAAAGATATATGCTTGTGTCATTTTTGTATTCATTTTAACTTAATTAAAATAAACTGTCATTATCACTTACAAGTGGATCCATGGGGTCCCAAAATCGACCCAAAGATGTCCATGGTCGACCATGTATCAACCAATAGGGTTAAGACACATTTTAGGGTAATTTAATATTATGATAATATTATTTTTTAACCCTTATTTACCGGATTTACCCTTAACCATGGTAAATAAAATATTTACCGCAGTAATTATTCAAAATGTCTAAAAATAAAAGTTACCTATTTACACAATTTGAACATCCTGATTCCAAATATGGAATCCATTTTCCTAAATTCAAAACACAGAAGTGGCAGAAATTAATTTAAAATTAATTCCCACTGTCAAAACAAAAAGCGTGTTTTTAAGAGATAATAACTATCAAAAGATTGACACTTATTTATGTTCGGTTTAATTGTAAAATTATGTCCAATGACAAAAATTATATTAAATGGTAAAAATATATTCTAAATATACTTTAAAACTACTAAAATTCATAATTTATCATTATTAATTATTTTGATTAAAAAAGTTGTTTTTAATTAAAATTTAGTAATTTTCACTATTCATCAAAATATGAATGTTATCCAAAATGTACCAAAATTTCACCTTAGGCTAAATTCGATATTCCGAATCCAAAAATGATGTCCATTTTGAAATATAAAATATATATAATTTCAAAAAGTAGGTATTACTATTAATAACGGTTAGTTTGATTGGTTATGGTGTGTTAGAACTCGGTGTTGCGTACAACACACGCTATCACATTATTCAAAGAGAAGCGTACTGTAGAAGCTTGGGGTGTTACATTCAACATTGAAAACCTCTTTATTTCCCTTGCAATCACAAGCTTGGTGGCCTTTTTCACCACACTTGTAACAGACTCTCATTACCTTTTGGAATGTACTGAGGTGTTTATTCCCACTTTTACCATAGTATAGATAATCAACTTTTCCCTTCTTCCCCTAATTTCAATTTCTAGAGTGTTGAAAAAATCTATTCTTCTCTTGATTTTCTTTGAAGTCATAAGACTTATAGAATTCCTTTTATGTCTTGATAGAACATGAGACCATATATTTGTATGGTGAGAAGGATTGTGAGACTAATGCTAGAAAGATAAATGTTTTTAACCCATCAAAGAATCGATCAATCTTACTCCTTGAGTTACGTATATAATCTATTGCATTCCTTGATAACATTGTAATGTTAGCCTCATAATTTGCAACATTATCATCCTCCTTTTTCGTCAGACTGAGAAATTGACTTTCTATATCCACTCGATGGTCACAAAGAAAGTGTTTTTCTAGGAAAACATCTTTAAACTCCCTCCATTTTATATTTGATAATTTTTTATCCTCTTTTGTGTTTTGAATTAAAAACCACTATTGATTTTCATCTCCTGCAAGGAGATAAACTACCATGACAACTTTTTCCCACTCGCTACTCCCCAAAGCCAAAAATATTTTCACTAAATAACATATCCATTGCTAAACTACAAATGGATTTGTTGTCTCATTGAATGCTGGTGGTTGTTGCCTCATGAAGCAGTATAACATTGATCCTCTGCATTGTATATAAGGGTTCTCCATACAGGTATGGTTATTATTCATAACCTGAGTGAGTTGTCCCAGTATGGTGATGAGCTAATCAGCACCAGTTGCATCACTGACTCCACTACAATTATCTTGAGTTAGAGGGAAATTCCTACATGGATTGTGTGCATTGATATGGTTTCCATTCCTTCCACTAGGAACCATTTCTAAACAATTACATACACTATGTTAGTTTATGAATCGCAATACACAATTCGAAACTTTTAAACCACTTAACATAAATTGAATACTTTTTGGATATAATCCATTGTCATAAAAATGTTTTCATTGAGGAGTTATGTACTCATAAATACTTAATAATTGTTTATAAAGAAAATGTAAATTATCCTAATCATTTCCCCAGTGGGTTTCATAACCAAGAGTTTAATAAGACCCGTTGCTGTGAACCAGGATACCCCGAGTCAAGCCCAAAAATCCATGTTGGAGTATTCAATCCTAGGTACAACTGTTCCAGAACTGCCACTACCTACTCGTATCCAGACATAGATATATTTCTAAGAAAACTGAAAAAATTTCTACAGTACAAAAATTCTAGGAAGTTCTTCTATATTAATCGTCAAAGTCAATCTTAGGGTAATGTTCTCTAATGAGAGTTTTTATAAATATGTCTTCCAAGTTTTGTAATAAACATCCTCTGATACCAACAATAACTCCCTGAACCTAGTTACCTAGATTTGATGCATTGTTACATTACATTGGCACGATACAAGGAATCAATCCCTGAAAGATAGATCAATTTAGTATCCTTGGAAGTACTAGATACATACATAAGTTTTACATTACCTGAAAAAAATGAAAACAACAACAACATTGTCTCCTTAGAACACATTCATATTCCTTAGACTATCCCTACAGGTCAGTCATAATATACGACATCGTATCCTAGGATAAATAAAACATAGAATGGGGGAAGCATGGATGCTTAGAAAGGACAAGAATAGAGCATAAACATTCATAAATAAGCATAACAATTTAAGGAATTTTATGGTACTAAAAATCAAGACTTTTAAACCAAAACTTCAGCATAATATGGAAAAGATAAATCAAATAATTAAATTTACTTATTCACTTGGATATTCTACTAGTTGAATAATCAAATATAATGTCGATATCCAATTTCATATTGATGGAATACATAACTCCAGACATCATAACCACATAGTCAAGGCCTCATGCCAAGACTACAAATAAGATTTTGTAATGTCCTTGTTCCAAGACACTAGTTTGTCCCATGAGACCTACCGATTCATGGAGGAGTAATAGTGGGCTCCACCAATCACTTAATAAGTCTAATGCATTCCTCATATGAAAAGGTTGAAACATAACATAGAAATTTTTATTAAAAAAAGCATACAAAATATTAATACTTTATCCATTAACCATGAATGGTATAACACATCCACATTCAAACATATCACAATACCTTTAATACAATATGGAAGATTGTATCGTAATAATTCAACTTCAAACTAGTGTAAAACCCATCATAGGATGATGACATAGATGAAATCAAAACTATTCGAGAGAAATATCACTTTCTATTTTGAAATCATTTAGAAGTAACATAATTATAAAAGAAAACATTTATTGTAAAAATATTCTTCTAAGATTTTAAGGGAAACATTGAAGATGTTATAATAGTGGAAAATAGTTGCACCCGGTGTATATGTTTAAAAATACATTCTTACCTTAATTTTTCTAAAAGTACATAAAGTACCTTGTTTTGAAAATGACGGAAAGATATCTTTATAATTTTTTTATAAAAAGTAAAACAATGGTATAAATGAATTTGACCCATAGTCTAGGAAATAGTAAAAATGTTTTGAAATAAATTTTAAGGAAACAATTATGTGGATGATAAATAGGTCCCAATAGATACTCACATATAAACAATCGCGGATAATAAAGAGATTGTAAAATTAACGCTTACCTTGTACTTTTCATTCGTTGAGGGTAAGTTAAAATCCTGTATAATAGTTAAATTATTGTTATTAAATTATACAAGAATCAAATAAATAAATATTATATCATATATTATCTTATAATATTGCTTTGTTAATAATATTTCAGTAGTATCATTGTTTCGAGTGTTAGATGATTTGTTTCCCTTTATATGATTGGTTACGTAAGACATGTTTGTTATGGATAAGATATATTTTATTCATATCTAGAATAATATTAAGTTATAAGACATTATTTTGAATTATAAAATGAAAATTATTCTTGAATGGTTATGATGGGGAATGAATTTCATCACGTACAAGGATATGGTAATCCGTACGTACGCACGACCGACAATATCATTCTATTGATGGTGAAATCGTATGTAATTGGATGGTATATCATATATACAGAATCATTAAAATTTTATATTTGTTATTTATATCAGTTATACTCATTATTATACCCATCCAAATAAGGAAGGGTTTAAATAACAATCTATACCCCGACGTGGAGACGGTAAGCCGTACGTATGCACGTATGGTGACTTTTCATTCATAGGATGGATAGATTAATGAATATGGTTAAACCATATTTATAATAACATCACATTGTGTATAAGGTACTAGATTTATTATTTTTTTATGGAAAAAACAATTAAAGAGGAAGTGTAAGAATAAAATAACTTTGAAAGAGCTGGTTAAATTATTACCTCATCTTAAGGTGTTTCCTTTTGAGTTGATGAAAAGGGCTCCATAGGTTGTCTTTATGATCAAATTAATTTCTCTTGGTCTATTTTATGGTAGTTGGTAGGATATTTGAGCAGGGTTTGGCCTAGAAAAAGGGCATTGGGGGTGTGATTTTGAGAGAAGGGGAAGTAACCTTTTATAAGAGAGGTGAGGTCCCCTTTAGAAAAACTTTGTAATATTATTTTATTATACAATCATATTCGGTTTATAATGGATCAAAAAGGATTTAGTTCTAGGATAATGTGGGGATGGGTCAAAGAATGCTAAAAAATTGATTTTATATTGGTTTATGTCACCATTATAGTCATATATTTTAGATTTAACTCTTAGATAAACAATTCAATGTTTAGAATGTATTCTTGTATTATTATAATAAATAGTTTATAAAATTATTATAAAAATCCAAGAAAACCCCAAGTGGTTAATTATTAATATATTTAAACTTATCCATGTCCTTTTTATGAACATTACATTTTTAGGAACATTATATCAATTAATAATACAATATTTGCTTCTAAGACTCATTTATGTCAATTTTGACTATATTTGGTAATTGATTTTTTTGATATCATAACTGCATGATTACTTCAAAAAAAATTCTTATAATAAACCTTAACATGTCATATTAGTCTATAAAATTAGTGAAATGCATCAAAAATCTCAATATATATTTATTTGGATATTTATAACATCAATTATTTTAATCTCTCATTAATATGGTAATTACTGCATCCTCATTATGTCATAAATAAATTTAATTATTTAATGTCTAAAAATTATATAGAAAACACAATTATGTTTTAAATATTTTTATATTTCTAATAAATATTTATAGTCGAATTAATATTATTTATAACCCTATAATAAAAATGGTTCAGTTAATAAACTTTGAATTTAAGACTTTTAACTCTTCTTTAAATAAAATTTTAATAAATGTACTAGTCTAATCCAAGTGGACCTAAAGGATCATATTTTATTTCTAAGGTTGATTTTGGTCGAAATAAACTTATCCAATTGAATTAGGACTAGTTTTAGGGTAATTATAATATAATTTTTACCTTTAATTACCCTATTTACTTTTAACCATGGAAAATAAAATTCATAAGCTACTATTGATACAAAATTATTTTCATTCTATTGAATAAAATTTTACGTACCCAAGTCAATTGTATCTATCAGATTTTTGAAATTCAATTGAAATAAGTGGTAACATTATATTTTATGCAAATTTTCAAATGTGCCTAGATGGTGGGTAAGACGGTAAAAAGTTCAATAAAATTTTATATATCTAATATTATTATAAAATAAATACAATTAATTGAATTTAAAATAAATAGGTATTATATATCTATTTTTACCTAATATAAATTTAAATAAAATAACTAATTATTTAATTAAAAAGTCGGTTTTAAAAAATAAAACAATCTTTTTCATGGTTCATCAAAAATTGAATGTTTTTAGAAAAATACCAAAAATTCACCCTAAGCTAATTTCGATATTCTGATTTCAAAAATAAAGTTCATTTTGAAAAATAAAATTTATAAAATTTCAAAAAGTGAGTTTTACTATTCACAACAGCTCATTTTATTGGTCACGATGTGTTAAAACTCCGAGTTGTGTACAATGCAAGCTATTGTATTATTCAAAGGGAGATGTACCATAGAAACTTGGGGTGTTATAGAATAAATGTTCAATTATTGGTTTCAAAGTAAATTGTTTGGAATAAGAGTTTGGGTTGAGGATGTTGTATGACTAAGAATTGAAACTCTAATAGGATTTTTTACTTAAATTTTAGTCAATTATTCAAGAATTATTTTATTTATCTTTCATAAATGAATGATTATTTAGACATTATTAAGGAGATTTACTAACAGATTGATTTGAATACTTTGGTGTGTGGGTCTTGGGGTCCTTAGTAGAATATGGTGAGCTGATCATCTTTAGTTTTATCATTTTTCTAAGCCATGGGTATGAGTATATGAAGGTGTGATGAAGCATATATTTGGTCTATTTTCATGTTAATGTCTTATGGATTCATTGGTATGTGTGTATTGATATTCAATGACTCTAGTAGTCCTTGCTGGGTGGTAAGTTATTCTTGAGAAGGGACATTTTTCCAATGTTAATAACACTAACTCTTTAATTGATTCATCCAAGGTGGATTTAAATGTCATAATTTAAGAATAATACATTTCATAATATATTAATAGTTTTCCCCTGCTGAAATATTTTCAAAAGTTTTTTCATTTTTTTTCAAAATGGAACATGTTGGTGCTTTTATTGTTGATTTTAGTTTTTTCTCTAGTGTAAGGGTCCCTTTTATGAGAGGAATGTTCTAAAGTTGTGGGGTTTGGGGTGTTTTTGTACGAGCTGAAAATTAACTTTTGATGTGTTTTTGTACTGGAGGGGATCTAGTTTAAGAACTATTCCATTTCATTGGGATCATTCAAAGAGAGTGTTTTCTATTTGATAAGTTTTTCCTAATCACTATTAAGATTTCGGTATTTCTTATTTTGGGTTTATTTTTTATTACTGAGGATTAGAATCATTATAGAGGTATCTATTTTAGTGGTTTTTTTGGAAAATTTTCATTATTCAGGCATTGAAAGTAATTAGAATAAGTTTAGAGGTATATGTTAGTGGAGAGGTAAAGTTATTATTTGAATTTTATAATGGATTCCAAAATTAAAGTGTTGAATTATTTCATTTTAATATGTTTGGTTGGTCGATATATAGGGTTAATATAGTCTATTTTGTTGTGTTGTGATCACCCATGTCATGGTGAATGGTTATGCCTTGGGATGTGGGGTATAGTTTGTTTCATTTCTAAGTGCCTCATGTTGCAGGGATTTGTCAATTTTGTTGTGACCATTTGGGTTGTAGAATATAGAGAATTATAATATTTCATGTTTAATTTTACATATGGTAAGTTTCACCATAATTATTGGCATTTTCCATTAGATTTTAACTATAGATTCTTTGGATATACCTTTTTGGGGATCATTATAACACAGTGTGAATGTTGAATCACAATCCTTGCCTATGATTTTTGAGGTTTATAAGTTAGGTTTGTGCGCTATTT
Organism: Viscum album; assembly: GCA_963277665.1. Classification (NCBI taxonomy): domain Eukaryota; kingdom Viridiplantae; phylum Streptophyta; class Magnoliopsida; order Santalales; family Viscaceae; genus Viscum; species Viscum album. The sequence continues at coordinate 1,814,153,096 of OY728153.1, read as the reverse complement.
ATATAGGTTTTTTATATTATATAATGAATTCCTTCATTTTTTGTGAGATTATACAGTCATATAAAAATTTTATGATATTTGTCTATGATTTATAGGGGTGGATGTAGGGAGATTATGATCTATTTTTATGAAATCTTAGCTGAATGAACTTCTTATGCTATGGAACCATGTTTCATATCATTGTATGGGGTTTATAAAAAAGTTTTCTTAAGTTTTAGTCGGTATTTAATTTTCGTATGATTTCCATTATCACTCTAGAACTACAAGTGATCTTGGGAGATCATTTTTGTAGTCTTTAGATTCTTTTGAAGATATATACACTCTTAGTTTTGGTGATTAATTTTTCTTCAACACTTGGTTCGATTAATCCCACTTTTCCTCATTTATTATTTTTTATTACATTATTGATGATCAAATTTGTGATTAAATTTGATATTTGTGGGTTGTGTCCAATGGATTGATGCTTAATTTAATGTTTTAGTTTATTGGATGGTTTTTTTGGATTCATTAGTACTCAACTTGATTTCTCTAGTTGTTTTATTACATGAGATTCATTAAGGATGTGTATTTATAACCTCTACTTCTATAATCTAAAATAATATGTTATTTCACTATGTAATGTTATCTTTAAATTTCTATTGATTATAATAATATTTCTATATAATTATACTTTTCTCCTATCCCTTCCAATTCCCTTATACCATGTTCCGTTGATGTATTCCTAAATTCCCCTTGCCCCTTAACACTTAATATCATTCCTTTTAATAACATATCCCAGGAACCATTATTATACCCCTCTAGCATTCAATAACCTAACCATTCTAGAATTTTTATGATCCTTCTATGTCTCTTTATCCCTATCACTCTTCCCTTGAAATTAGTTATATTGGTTGGGTATATGGAAACGTGTCACAATTTTCATTTATTATAATTATATAATCATACACTATCCTTGGACTTAATGGGGTTGTCTTAGTCTTGGGGAGGGATTTGTTAATATGATTTCCATTTTATCTAAACGTATTTTTTCCTCCTCTAAAGTGCAGTTTTTTTATTTTGGTATAGGGGAAGGGGATATTGTATTAATTATCTTTCAAAAAATAGGGCCCAACTTACCTAGGCACAGTGCTGTAAATTTTTTCTAAGGAAATTGAATGATGTAATGGTTTATCTTTTCATTAAATTCATTATTATAATTGAAATTTCATTCATTTGATTAATATCATTACTTTAATTTCTCATTTAGTTTAGGATTATTATTCCAGAGTTTCTTATGAAGTAACAATTGATTAGATGAATATATAAGAAAATATGAAAAATAAAAAATTATATTGATCATGAAGGCTTGTTTCCTCAATATTCCATGATATTATAATGATTATGTGACCTAAATACACTTCTACATTATGTTGATTATATTGTGTGGAGATCATATATAATTATAAAGTTAATTAGTGATGAAAATAAGATGGTAATGAAATGGGAATATAGAAATAATGTTGATGAATGACTAAGTAGTGTGACATAGAATTCAAGGTGTTAGGTAGCAACTATGGATAGGTTGGGTCATCGTCTCATGGTATATATAAGGGAAGGATGATAGTTATGGTATATTTGGTATTAGTTCATTATATTACATTTCATATACATTAGTTTTTCTAGGGTTGTATATAACCTTACAGTTTAGTTAGGGGATGTTTTCATTAGTCTAGATAGGTCACATCTCATAAAGTGTTCTATATATAGTTGTTAGGTAAAGTTAGTTATAAATTAATATAATAAAAGTACGTGAAATATAGATATATTTGGGTGATTCCACAAGTGTTATTTTAAATATATGGTGTGTTTGATTTCTAGATATATTTGGAATCTATGTGAGTATACTTTTGAGAGTTTTTAGTAAGTTTATGTGTTGGGAGAAATAGAGTGGTGGTTATGGTTGTGTTTTAGTGGAAGGATTTGAGTGGCTAGGTTCTCAATATTTAAAATTATATATAGATATAATGTATTTTGTAGCTTCTAGATTGGATTTCTATTTACTTCGGTGTGATTTAATAAATTTTATAGTTGATTTTTGGAAATATATGTGACACCTCAGACCCATACTCAAAAATCCTATTCCCATAAACACTTACATCACATACTTTATTTGATACACACTGTAAAAGCCTGGATATAAATATCCTTTAGTACAAAATCAACAATGATTATTTAATCTATTACATCTAAAGCATCATTTTTGGTTTAGAGATTTAGATAATTTAGACACAACATAAATTGATAAATCCCATGTTTTTGCTTCAATGTATAATTTTCTTATTATACATTAAACTATTCGATTCATGAAAAGTCTTCAATGTCTATGAAATATTATTTCATACATTTCACCATTATAAATATGTCATGGGTACCCCATTTCTCCAAAAAACAAGTAAATTAGAACCTAAGAAGGGATGTGATGAAATTATTAGTAATGGAAACATATAACTAGATGCATCATGGAATATACAAGGAATTAATTTCATAATTGTATTAGTTAAACAACTTGAATTCATAATGAACATGAAACTGGGATAATTCTATGTCCATGATAATAAATAAAAACATGTAAATCATTAATAATGGTCTCATACTGGTAGAATTCATAATTTTAGAAATCAAACCCCTTTTACTAAGGCGTTTTTCAAAGAAACATTATTTTTTTTCAAGACCATTGGTAAGAAATCATATTATCAAGTTTTTGTACAAACATAATATCTTATTATGATAATAGGCATACAAAAAACATTAATCAATTTTATATCTTGATACTTTTCAATGAATCAATGAGATATATAATTTTGGGACCCTCCGATCACATTTTTAATTCCATTTAATTCACTATAAGATAAAATAAATCAATATTAATAATCAATAATTCCAGTAATAATCCATATTGAAATAAAACCATACAAAATATTAATACTTTTACGAATGTCAATAAAATGGATAACCAAATGATAACCCATATAGAGGAAGATTGCAGATAGATAAATGATATATAGTCCACATGATAACACTAATTCTAATTGGAAGTCTAATAAATTTCCCCGTGTTAATAAAATATAATACTTTCTAGTTGAACATCATCCATTATCTGTTATTTATTATATGATGTTTACACCATATACATAAATGGGTATACAGATAAAACAATACTATAATAACATGATCATAATACATACAGAGAACGAAAGTGATGGTTTCAATATAATATATCCCATAAAGTGAGAAATATTTTTCAAATGGTTATGTGGTGGGAATTATATCATATAAAATAATGATAGAATACAACATAATATAATCAAGTAGTAGAACATACCAAAATTATATAAAATAAGTTCAAATAATAATCTTAACTAATTTAATGAAATTAAGTTACCAAAAATCATCACTATTGGGGAAACTATTGAATCACTAGCCACTTGAATAAAATAATATGACATGGCTAGTAAATCCCATGAAATATAATGAAAAACAATTCATGTGATTGAAAATCAATTGAGCACCATTCAAATGAAACAAGGTTAAAAAAATATATAATGTATCAAATAATGGGAATTAAGATCATAAAAATCCTCACAACATAAAAACATTAAACTCTAACCCCATTAAAATATAGGGTTTTTAACTGAACATTAAATACAATGATTAAAAAACAATTCATAATAAGATATCTCAAACCAAAAATATATACACCACATAAATGAATTTTTTTCATACAAACAATACTTGTCTTAATGATTCAAAATTGAGATGAAAACCCTTACATCCTAGTGAACATTGGAACCAAAATGTAATATCATGATATTTTAAAAGAAAACTATGTTCGATAATGTATAAAACATGAAACACCGAGCATAAATGAACCAGGATGTATTATTATTTAAATGTTCTAGTTATATCCATGTTTCCCTATCAAAGAATTAATCACCTGGTGATTAAATTTACGGGGTTTGAGTTATGTGAAATCATTCATTTCAGTTTTACTATTTCTGAATGGTTTCCATCAAGTTTGTTCATGGTACATGAAACACCCATGGTTTTATATCCAGAAGAACCTTCTTTATAATGGCATGCATTCATTAGAAAATTTTACCAACAATGCTTTAGAACTCACATTGGTGAGAGGATGGGAGGTTAGGGTTATCACACCCTTTTGGGGGGAATTATTTCCTAATCTGGGACCCTTTTATAGATTTAAGATATGTTCATGAATCCATTATTAATTATTAAGTATGAAGTGCTTTTCTAGTGAATTAAAATTAAATTATTATGATGTATGGAATTTAGAATCATCTCAATGTATCTGATGTTCTTCATCAATGGGGATATATGTATGTTTCTGATATTCTCTATCAAGGATATCACCTTATGTACTACTTAGAGATTAATTGGTGATTATTACGATGATGTGGATTTTCTAGCCACTCGGTGAGGGCACTCATGAGTCCATTTTCATCCAAGGAGATGGAAGTTCTTTTGATGATGTGATTGTACCCATAAATTTTATACCTATATATCCTCTTGAAATGAATCAGAACCCACATAGTTCTGTGCCTCTTAATGGATAACATCATACCTTTTAAGGTCAAGTGATAAAGACCAAATAATATAGTTTAACATCATGTGGTAAGGTCTTCTAGGAAAAAGGTTCACAGTCAATGTTTCGTGTTGGACTTATGTCGAAGAAGCCCAGGGAACTTGGAAGGGATATGAATTTCCAAGTCGAATAAAACCCTATTGGGAATATGGCTCAGAGAAAATAGGTTTGAATAGGGGTGTTGTGTTTTGACCTCATATAGGATTCCTATATTTCCCATATGTATGGGAATCAAATCCCACATAATTAGGTGATGAGGACCCATTAGAATGGAGGCCCCTGAAGGTTTCTATCATAGGTGAGTATAGACATTTTAGAGGATTATGTTCAGGATTACTCCTAACTGGGATACCACTGTAAAAAGAGACCACGATGAATGTTTTGATTCATGGAGGTTTGGGGGATTAATTTGGGGCATACTCTTAAGTAGGATACATTGATTAAGGGAGTTATGATTTGGTATTACATCTAAGGATGATTCACAATGAACTTGGGCACTAAGTGGGAGTCCTACATACCCTGATTATAACAGAAATAATAGTTCTTTTAGTTCAATAAGGGATGGGTCATGCAGATATCATGATCACTATTATCCTTTTAGACCATGTGAGTCATTCTCGATGTGATAATCAAGGGGAAGAAGATGATCTGATGAACAACACAATCTCCTCTTTTCTGCGAGTGGACATGGTGAAAAATACCGAAGGGAGAGGGATTGGGTGTGGAGAATGACCATCTCTGTTTTCTCTAGATAAAGGTGGAAGGGGTCGATGGTACAACACTTTCCTCTCTTCAGGTTACCTAGGAACCAGTTCATGGTATATAAAATGAAGAATGAAGGTAGAAAGAGAGATGGGAGAGTTCTAGGGTGCTCATCCCCTCTTTGATCCAGTTGCCATGAGGTAGAGTGAAGCAAGAGTAAAACCTCATGAAATAATGTCCAGAGGATTACTCTTGGAGGGATGCCTTAAAATGTGTCCTATAGTAAGGGAGGAGGATTCCATTCCACACCAAAAGAAAACACATATATAATCCTCATCCTCTCTACTAGGAACCCAATGATCTAGGTCTTAGAGATGAGAAATGGAGGACATGGTACTTACCCTAGTAACGAAGACTAGGAACACTCTAACACTATCCCTAGGGTAAGTTTCCCTATGACCATAGGGATACATACTAACATGTACCATGAGTACCTTGACTGGGAAACCCGATTGGTGGGGGAAACCTCTCACCGTATGAATAAATACCCAAATGCGGGACATGATGGTGTTCCACTCACCATGGTTGTGGACATCTGGAGGTTTTGGTGGAGGCTTTAACTTGGTCGATTTTATATAATGGAACCAAATAATAAGGGGCCCATCCATGTGTGGCGTGGAAGAGGGCCTAAAGGGTTACTCACTCTGGTCATGGGCATAGGTTCTTGGTGCAGGTGTGCCACACCAGGCATGTGAGGAACTGAAAATGTTTCGTGCAGGGGGGTGTAGGCCTACTCAAACAAGATATGACTTGATAAATGGACCATCATGGAAAAACAACATGGGTTAGGCTTTTTACTAGGCACCCTTGGTCTCTTATGGGGTCCCTATAAGGGTATCCCACAAGTCCCGAATTAGGGAGAGGGGCCTCACATAGGTGGTTTCTCTTAATGGAAGAAAAATTATCATGTTGGTGTCTTATGTTTGGGACCATGAGAGAAATTTAATCATACTTATAACCCTCAATTACATCTTCTCTTAGGTTTTAGATTGATACCTAAGAAATTTTGGGGGACCTGTGTGAAGGTGTTGTGCAATTATAGCTCTGAGGTTTCTTCTGATTTTTATGTTGTACAAATGGGAGTCCAAGGTTCCTATTACAGGAAAATATTGAACCCAAATTAAGGGAGTTAATCTATATAGGCTATCAACACTGGATGTCCACATTTGCTGTTCGTGAAGGTTTTCTGTGTAGTCTGTCTGCAAAGGCTATCTACAGAGGTTGTCTGTGCGTGGCCAATGCATAGGTACCCTACGTGGTGACAAAAATTCTTTAATAAAATTTACAACATCTGAGGGACAAAAATATTGATCCATGAGTCTATTTGGGGTATAAGACCAGTCAAATTGAAGAGCTTGAAAAGATATATGCTCTTGATATGGTGAATACTCCATCTATTGTTGAATGAAATTAAAAAAAAATCATTTTTCGCATCGAAACCTTTTTTTTCCTTGATCATGGGAATCCATGGCCTACTCCTGGAGGGGGAGGGGGGGTTATTTCAACTTATCCCTCATTAATAAGTATTCATTTAGAACATGTAAATCCATCCTACTTCTTATTCTGGGAGGGAGGTGCATCTCTACTCAAACATGAAATTTTTTTCTAGGGGAGTACATCATGAATTCTATGGAAATGTTCATGAAACATATTTGGCAGTGTCAAATAAATCAACCCCACCTTAGAAATAGATTCATTCATAATGAAAAGAATATAGTTTTAAGGTATCTATAGGGATATTTCATACATTCCAACATCATCTTATGGGTTTTAGAGCTACTTAAAGTGTGGAAGGATAATCTAATTTTTTATTAATCCATGAGGCATAGTGAGAATAATTTGACTATTGCTAGGGTCATATGAAAAATCCTAAAAAATATATTTCTTTTATGTCTTCACTCGAATTTTTTACAAATCTCATTTTGAAGGAGGAATTATGGGAGAGACTTGTATTTTTTAAAGATGTTCGTTTTTTAGTTTTTGACCTATATAGTTTTGTGCCTTTTATCATTTTATCACTTGATACTTTTATAAAATCATATAGAGGACAAGTATTGTTAGATGAGACTCAAATTTTGTTTAGAGTTTCCTTTATGGGTTTTCAATATAGCGAGTAATGAATCTCTTTTCATGGGAATTTTTAAAATCATGAATGTTGGACTAATAAGGATGGTGTTTAAGGTCAAACATATTTGACCATAGATTTTGAAATAATAACCTAAAAATGGATTGTGATATGAGAATGTTAAATAATTGTTCAAATCATTCTGGGGTAATAATAATTAATGATTTTATGCTTCTTGAATCTAAAGCATAATATTTAGAAGTGGATGAGGTCTATCCTAAAGATGAATTTACCAGTGGTTGACAAACCTATTTTTTGGGATGTTTTATGCAAGGAAAATAGGAGTGCATATGGTATAGTCAAAAAATTTCATCCTCTGGTTGACCAACACATTTGTTTCGTAGTTTTATATAAATAAAACTAGGGTGTATTACAACATATTCACGAAAATAATTCCTTAGGAATTCCACCATTCTATTTCTCATGGTTGAAGTTTAATTTTTCAATGTATCAAGAAAATAGTGGGTGGTTTTTCCAAATGGATTAGTCTACGAATGAAGGGAATATTTGTATTGGCCTTGGCCATGAATTGGAAACCATTACTACAAAAATTTAGCTCAAGTCGAGGAGGGTATATCTTTTTTAAATAACTAATGTCAGGGGGAAGAACACTTCTGAAAAGGGTTAATGAATCATGCAGTTTAATGTCACGTGATCAGGATATTGACTGTGTAGTTGAACATATTATGGTGAGGATGTTACAAATTTCATTTTAAATCCATACAACATGGACATGGTTCTATGTTGTTTAACCACAAACAAAGAGTACCTTATGCTAATGTCATACAAGGGGGACATTATTCTATGTAGTTTAAAGTCCAACAACAAGGATCTTATTCTATGAAATTTAAATTCATAAAATGAAGAAATTATGATGTACACTTTAAATTCATACAATGAGAAAATTTAGGAGATAAAGTTTAAAATTTTTATCTTTGACCTAAGTGTTGAGGATTATCCCATTCTTGGTACTTTGTTCAAGAGTGTGCTACTATATTTATGTATAATAGGAGAAATTTGTAAGTGGTGATTGGGAATCATCAAATCCAATGAGTGGTATGGGGAAGAGGGTGTATGAAATTAGAGGAGGTCTCTCCTGAAGATGAAATTATTGTTGATTGAAAGATCCATTTTTATAGGCAGTTTTATACAGGACTGTCTAGGGCATGTACTGCATAGCCATTAGTGGAATCCATTAGTTGATAAGTCCAATAATTAGTGATAATCTTATACAAATACAACTAGGGTGTATTGAAACATAGTAAAAAAATTAGCCTTCATGAATTCTTACATTATATCTCTAAAAGATGATGAAATTTTATGGAGATTCAGATTTCCTTGGGCAGAGAGTTTGATTTATGATACGAACTTACATGAATACTGAAGGGTTATTTCAATTGAATGTTTTTTTCAAGAATGGAGTAATAAATTTTCCTATGTAGGTCTAATCCAAGAATAGGAAAACTGTGCCTATAGTTATAGGTTATACAATTTGGACCATAATATCCTGGAAAAAATAGGTGATATGTGGCCTTATTGAACCAAGGTTATTCCGGCATACTTTGGACATGATAGTTGAAATTGTAAACAACAACCATAAAGGATTTCAGATTAGGAGAGAGAAAATGGAAAAAATATGCACTTGATGACCACTAACATTGAATCACAGGTTACATTATATTTTCTTCAAATCTTTTAGGGATAGAAGATGAATCTCCCAAGGGGGACATTTCCACTGATTGAAAAACCTATATTCTGGACTGTTTAATGCTGGTCCAACTAGGGTGTGTATTGCATAGTCAAATAGAAGAATCCTTTGGATGAGAAACCTGTTTTTTGGACCATTTTATGTAAATCCAGCTTGGATGTATTAATGTATAGTCAACCAACATAGCTCTCAAGTATCATACATTATGCAACTAGAAGTTCATAAAATAGTATAAAGATCTGAAAGTTCTCAATATTAGGAGTATGATGTGCATAAGGGGTTTTTTCAAGAACAATGGAATCATTTGGACTGATATTGTCCATGAGTTGAAAGTCCTTCATCTAGATTTGAATCATACATATAAGGGGTACACCTCTATTTCCTTGTTTCCCCCTTATTGAGGGGATGAAAAATAAAAACTCATGCATGGACCTTTGTTTATATGTGGGAGATAAGGCATTTTTTCCCATGGATGGGACTTGGATTGAGGCCTAGGAATCACTACTTATCTCCATTGGATGAGAATCAATCCATACATAGTTTTAACTATAATGTTCCCCGATACATATTGAATTCTTGTGTGGAGGACTTGGGGGTTTGGATACTAGTTCACACATTGGGTGGGAACTCATATTGGATCTCCTTATATAGATATAATTCGTATATTGGATAGTAGAGTCATTTTCTATGATCTACTACAGTTGAGCCCATGATTTAAGATTTAGACATCACTATGTATCTCATTGGGGTGAGAATCATGAAAAATATAGTTATTGATGAACTGTGTAGTTTATCATAATGCCGTAAGGATTTGGGTAATTACGACACGAAAAGAAATATCATGGATGGGACAGAGTGTGGTATCCATGCATCCCTATGAATCTTTCTAGGTTAAGAATTAGTCTACACATTGTTCTTAAATATATCATATAGTTTATTTTCATGTGTTGAGGAAACCCGATGGGCCTTCACTACTGGAAATGGACAATTTCCCAACGGTTATGAACCATTGGGAAAGCCTGGAGAACCGTTGGTATATCTAATACCAACAGTTATGCAAACCATTGGTAAGTAAGCCGTTGGGAAATATTTTTCCAACGGTTTACACAGAACAATTGGGATAGGTTAGAAAAATGAACCTATCCCAACAGTTTGGCACAACCGTTGGGATAGTTTTTGCCAACGGTTTGGCTTGAACCATTGGGAAAACCAACTATATGAAGCCCAATCCCTACGGTTTTCCCAACCATTGGGATAGAAAAATCCCAAGGGTTTTCAAACCATTGGTATAGGTCTTTCCCAATGGTTTGGAAAACCATTGGGATAGGTCTTTCCCAACGGTTTGAGGAAACCGTTGGGATAGGTAAATATATAAAAATGAGTTCCAGAAGAGGTTTGAACCCACAACCTCCATGTTATAAATCAATGACTTTACCACTATCCTAGAGGATTATTTGTGAATATATTTAGATAAATATATATATTTTTATATTTATATGAAATTTATATATTGATTTATTTGATGATATTAGACAAATATACTCATAAAAAATAAGGGCACCTATCTCAATGGTTCTCAAAACCATTGAGAAAGATAGGTGCCCACCCTTTCCCAATGCTTTTCCCAAACCATTTGGAAAAGTGGCCAGAAAGTGGAAATTTCCCAATAGTTTGGCCAAACTGTTGGGAGATCCATACCCTTCAAAGTGACTTTTCACAACTTTTTGGCCAAACCGTTGGGAAAGGGGGCCTATACCAACAATTTTTACAAACTGTTGGTATAGAAACATTAGGAATGGTCATATTTCTATTAGTTCTTTTAGGGTATTATAGATAGAACCAAGATATTCCAAATGAGAATTGATACACCTCATTTACGCAGAGAAATCCTTTAATAGAAACCTATGTCCACATGAGATGTTCTGAGTGTGAGAAACAAGGAAGATATCCCCAATGAGAATTGATACACCTCATTTACGCAGATAACTCCTTTAATAGAAACCTATGTCCACATGAGATGTTCTCAGTGTGAGAAACATAGAGTGAAAAAAGGATTCATTAATAGAATAAATTCCACATAATTAAAGGATAGAAGCATTGAAACTCTATAGTGACTCGGCTAGGAGGTATGATATAGGTGTCACTACATATCTCATCAAGATGAGAATTAAACCATACATTGTTCATGAGCTCTCATGTTTTTTAACTTCAAATGGTAAGGAGGAATATGAAATGATGTGAAAGGTTGGAAATATAGCAGATGTGATAGGGTATTTGAGCCAAGCATCACTATTTATCTTTCTAGGGAAATAACCTAGCCCCACGTAGTTCATGAAAAAATTCGTTGTGTAAGTATGAATTCATACACAGGGAGTAAATGGGATTTTTGACTATGTACTAAGATTGGAGTTCTAGGTGTCACTATGTATTTTTTTTGAAGTAATAATCAAACCACATATTGTTCTTGAAGACGGTTCCCCGCACCTATGGTATTTGACATGTGGTAGAAGGATATAAAAACATTTCCCACATTAATGGTTGTGCCCATAAAATTAGCTCTATGTTTCATTGTGCATTTCATTATAATTATAATTAATACATATGTTCTAGAAATTAGTTTCTTGTGTATATATCATTCGTATACAAGGGAAATGGATTTTTTGTGGCCACACAAGAGATTAGAGATCTTACCGTCACTATGTATCCCATAAGAAATGAGAATCAAGCCACATTTAGTTATTATATAGATCATAAAAAATTACCATTATACGACGAAGACATTTCTTGTGCAATTTATCATCTTTGGGTAAGGGCATGAATATGCTAGGGAATATACCTTATAAAGGGGGTCCAAATTCCATTATTAAGTGTAACTTATGTAAGTAGTGCTTATAGATGAGAGATTCTAATCTTTTCTTCATCATGTCATGTCAAGAGGGTATCTTGAATCGCTGGGGGGTAAGAAGGATGTGATTGGGACCTTTATATGACATGGAGGCCCATTGTTTTAATGGATCATGAGGGATATCCCAACTCATGGTAATTTTGGGATAACTTAACATCAACTGAATGGGATGGTAACCATGCATTTTAATGTCATGTGGTGAAGAAATTGGGTGTATTTCACTTTTAATTCATATGACTATGACCTTATATCGTGCATCTTATTGTCATGTGACAAGAATGATGATACCTTGAAATTTAATGTCATAAAACATGGACATTATGTCATTAATTTTAAGGTAATATGAACAAGACCCACTATGTAGTTGAACATCTTGCAACATAGATGTATATAACATTATGCAGTTTAAATCCCTATTGTTAGGATGGATGTCATGTGATTACAAGAAATATTTCTTCAGGAACATTTCATTAGATAGAATTTTAATCAGACCTACATCTATTGATATTAAGGAATAAGCTCTGTTAGAGTTGAATTTGTGTATGGGTTAAGGTCCCTACCACTTTGCCTCAAGATTTAGAGACTTATTTCCCCATATCATTGGAGTCCTTATAACTAATACCAATTATCCATGGATGAATGAATAGAGGTAGAATTTCTTGATTAAATATCATTCTATCCTATTCTGGTAGACCTCTATGTGATGAAAGGTATGAAATATCCTTTCATCTAGTCACTCCAACTCATCTAGTCATTTCTGGGATTGCTTATTTTTAGATAGTTAATCACATATGGAAACTCAGAGTGATGGAAACATGACCTCAATGGGAAAGACTTATTCGTTTTTGTATACCAATGAGTACGGGGTCACTTAGGTGGCAATATATATCGTAGTTTGGTAATACCATAAGGCACACAAAATATTTTTAACACAATAATTATTATATTTATTCACTATCTTCTAGAGAAGTTAGCCTATACATTCCCATTATCTACTACATTATAGCGGGATAAATGGATAGAATTTATACTGTACACTTGATATAGCTTCTCTATCTCAGCATAATAGAAATTGGTGCCATTTTACATCAGTATGTTATGAGGAACACTAAATCTAGTAAATATGTTGGATTTTATGAAGAAATTTTTTTTTTGGCCACATATTATTTGACAGGTATTACCTCATCCCATTTGGAGAAGAAATTGGTAGCAGTAAGAATGTACATGAACTACTTGGCCGTATATGAGGTGTATGAACCCACTACATCAATTACATGTATGGAAAATGGCCATGAGTATTTGAATGTGTGTAGAAACTCTGGGGGTTGATGGATAAAGTTGTAATGCACCTGAAATGAATGAAATTTCTTGGAAAATTCTAGGAAATCCTGTATCATTGAAGGCCGGAAGTATCCATCCCTTCATATTTGACCACAAATCCCATATTCTATCTAGTTGGAACAACACGATCCTTCATTTACTTCTACTACGATATCCATTATCTCTTCTCTATTGATGTATATATGAATTATTTCATAAAATCTTCTCTTTTAAAGGATCTTCTCGTGATCCATGCCATCATAAAGAATGATGTCTACTGCTCACTTCTATATTTTGACCCTCCCAACTCTATCCAGTTAGATCACACCATCTTGAAGATGTCCCATGGTGGGAGTCATACATCCCTTGGTAGGACCATATGTTTGAAGGTTGGGATTGAATTATTTAATCTCTTCTGTTCTTATTTGAACAAAAGTTGAGACCATATGATGACAAGAAATTCTAATAACTATTTCATCCATATTTGGATCTTCCAGGTCTATAGATGCATTTTACAATTCATCGAACTAGGAGTTCTGTGATCACGAGATGTGAGTCAATGTTGGATTTAAGCATAAATCTGTCATTACCCTTAGACATAATAACATATGGTATTTGGCACATCTTCTCTGATGTTTTAATTCCTATTTATCTTTTTGATTACCAACTCTGAGACACCTTTTTCCTCTAGGTGGTTCACCATTATTTTGAGAGCCAATTCTAGGCCTACAATGAGAGTCTGATATTTAACTCATTATTAGTGTAGCCTTATGAAATTAGGAAGGAATAGGACATCACTAAATTATCTTGGGAGATAAGAACAATCCCTATCCCCACATTATTGTCTTTAGGGTAAACTATTCTATTCCCCGTTGGACTTTAGATGCACTATTAAAGTACATTTCCCATTTTTTGGGACCACCATGAATAGAGAATATCTATTCATTTCAAATTTCAATATATAATGAGGTCTATTCTATATATGGGTTGTCGATGAGGAAATATGATAAGGATTTCCTTTCAGTACTTTTTGAGGAACAAAATATATATCGAACTGTTGATGAATAACTGCCCACCATGCCAGACATCCTATTAGCAAGGGAACATTGAGGTTAAATTTGAGTGGGTTATTACAAGAAAACAAGTGGACCTAATGGTGATGTAGATAGTTCCTCGCCTTCCGAATTGCAAATATTGATGCCATGAATCATTTCTTGATATCTAAATAATGAGTCTCGACATAGATCATGGTTTAAATGAGGAAATGAAGTATCCTTTCATTCCCAACATCATTCTTTTTGGAAAGAAAAGTTCCAGGTGATTGTTCTAAGGCAGTCACATACAGAATTAGTGGATTTCCATATACATGTGGCATTAAAACTGGTGGACTCAAGAGATATTTATTGATTCCACCAAATGCTTCCTAACATTCATTGGTCCATTGATATGTGACCCAATTCATCATTAGTTTAGTGAAGGGTAAACACATTCCTGGAAGGTTAACAATAATGTGTCAGATGTAGGCCAAGTGTCCTTGAATTTCTCTCACCTATTTACGGTTTCAAGGAGGTGACATTCTGATGATAGGATTAGTTTTATTAAATTCAATTTTGATTTTGTTATGGCATAAAAAAGATGAGAAACAACCCTGAGGTTACTCCAAAATCACATTTAGATGGGTATATCTTCAATAAATGTTGTTGCAGCTTGTGGAAGATGGTTTCCAGGTCATCGAAGTGGTCAGGACGTTCTTGAGACTTGACCACTAGGTCATCAACATAGAATTAAATAAACATCCCCGTGAAGGTCTTGAATATGAGATGCATGTAATGTTGATACGTGGCATAGAAAATATTGAAGCTAAACCTAATCACCCAATAGATGAATATGCACTATGGGGACCTAAAGGGAATGTATTAATCTTACTATGGTGTCATCCATGAGTTTTACTACCCTCTGACGATTGGGGCCTATGAGAGGTTTCTCCCTACCCTCACGATGTGCTATGGTTTCCCCCCTTCAGAACTCTCATCCTCCTCTCCTCTGGTGCTTTGCGGCGTTTCGTTGTCATCCCCTCATGATCTCAGATTCATGCTTCTCCTATGTGGTGGTTGCTCCAGCAGAGGCGTCTCTTCATCGAGCCCGGTTGCGGCGAGGCTTACCGATAGCGGTTCTTCTACATCAGCTTCAGATCTCATTGGGCCCAAGACTGGTGAGGCACATCGTCATCTCTAGTTTTTACCTTGATGGGTGCACCGGATGCGGCATTTCTCAGGTGAGGCTTCCCAGTGGTGGTTCGTCGGTTTTGGATTTAGATATCGTCTGACCCGGGGCTGGTGAGGGTCATCGGCGGCTTTGGTGTTTCTGAGGTGGCGAGGCAACGGTCCGTTGTTGGTCATAGGGGGGAGGATGGGTATATGCTCTTTGGAAGGTTTGATCTAGTCTTGATGGTTTGAAAGTCGTCTGATGCTAGTGGTGTAGTTGAATGGCTGTGGTGGTCTGTGGAGGAGGGTACAATGGCTGTATATCCCGATCTTCTTCGTTCAGGTTTTTTCAATGGGGTTTTGTGGATGGGTTCTCCCTGAAAGTCCATCTCACTTCACTTGAGGGTTGGGCGCACTCATGTTTTTGGGTTGTGGATTTGGGTCAGTGTTTAAGGTCGCACTGGTGGACGTTCGAAGAGGCCGGTTCTAAGGTTTGGTCACCTGTTCTATTGTTTGTGTTCCTTAGTTCGTGGTTTCTCAGTGAAAGTTTTCATTTGAACACTTTAATGGTTTATTTTGGTTGGATGAATGTTTTTGTATTTCGTTAGTGGTGGAGTGGTGGAATGGTGAAGTGTGGAACTGATGAAATGATTCAGTGGTGACATGTGGTGAATTGGCATAGTGGTGAAGTCTGGTTTGGTTTCTCACTTTTTCCTCAAAAGTGTTTGGATAATAAAAAAATATTTTTCAGTCAGTGTCATCCAGATTTTTTATACCCTGAATAGATATCCATGAAGGATTTGTCTTGATAACTATATGTCACATCAGTCAGGTGTTCTATTATTGGAACTGGGAAGTCATATTTAGGATAATTCCCATGAGATCTTTGAAATTGATGCAAGATCTAATTTTACCATTATTCTCCTTCACTGGGACAATATTGGATAGATATTTCCGATACAGAACCTCTTGGATGATGTTGGTCTTGATGAGCTTGTCCACATCAGCCTCAATTTCAGAGGAGTGAGTTGGGTGTGTCCATCTAGCTGCCTGTTTTTACCCCCGATGGTCTTCTGGAAGACCCAAGTGATGGGTGGACACCTCAGGATTGTGACATGACATATCTATGTAGTTCCAAGAAAAAAATCACTATGATTCTTTAGAAAGGAAGTATATACCTCATTCTATTCATAATTCATGGATATACGTATTTGAGTGGGTTATGGATCTTTTTCTATACCCATATTTATCTCTCTAAGTTCATCAATGGTCATGGAGATGACTTCTTAAAATTTTGTAGAGGTTCCCCCGTGGTCTTACTCTTATTCTTATTCTTTGGGATTTTCTTATTTTGACTCTACTTGGGGATTATGTGATTAATAAATTTCCTCATAGCGAATAGATGATTTTCCATTTGGGCATTTACAAGATGAATAAATCAATTCTGGATCAATCAACGGTGAAGAATTTTTTGATCTTTAGAGGGGAAAGGGACTGAGAATGAGCCTCTTAACATTATCTTGTTTCCATGGTAAGTTATTCCATCCCATCTAATGAAACCACGATTTATTAGAGCTTAGGGGAAAGAAAGAATACATTTTAATTCAAGCTTTCATTGTTAATTAGAGAGTTGATATCGTCTTTAACACCATCGAGAAAAGCTATCATAATTGAAATCACGAAAGTCGTTGAACGGGTGCTTGAATTTGGATCCAACGAATAAATTTCATTAATGGAAGGCATGTAATATATGTTTACTTACATGAAAGGTTTAGTTGGGATCATGTTTAGGACATTCAGTAGATTAATCTAGAAAAAATTATCAGCCATATATTGTCTTCCTCCCTTGTTGTAGAATCTTGCGTATATGCATTGTGACTCATCATATTTGAGTGGGGACGTATCACCATGAAATCTACCAATTTGACCATTGATACAATATTTTAGGCATTTGTGATATAAAGAAGGAATGTATGGATGATGATACATCCATGGTCTTCCCAAGATGGAATTGAAATATGTATCCTTCTGGATAACCATGAACTCCGAGTGAGACATGAGATCCCTGAATTGATTTCTTAGTGTCATCTCTCTAAGAGTATTTTTCTAGTTATTTTTATAACCCTGTTACCTCAAAGTAGAGGGACACAAGTGATATTTATTTATACCCAATTAGTGAAGTGTTGATACCAGAATGAGGTTGAATCTTGAGCCCTTTTTAATTAATACTCATCGAATACTAATTTCATTTATCCTTCAAGAAATTTCAATGGTCCATACATGACCTTTTAAGATAGCATAATTGTCTGGGTTTATAAAATAGATGATTTCATGTAATTATTTGGGATCATTATCAATGAGATATACTTCAGTACTAGAAACATCGACTTCAAATTCACGAGGCCTTGACAAGGCCACAATGAGTGCTTCCTTGAAATCTTTTGATAGACTTAGGGAATCCAGCATTGATAACATACCCGATACTTGGGTTAGTTACTTCAAAACATCATATTTATAGTCCAATGTTCTTCACTTCCCAACATGGGGGTGTTATTTCACATGTGATTTGGGAGATGATATTATAGATGTAGATGGAAAATCCCTTAGAGTATGAGTTGAAATTTTTTCTTCTCTTGGTGGATTATGTCGGTTGGGTCATCCTACATTCTAAGGTTGACCATGTGATGAAATATCCTATAACCGAACTTCCAGGATGATTGTGTCAGGGTGGATCCTATCATGCAAGGAGTAATTCCCTTATTCCTACTGAGATTGCGAGAGAGGTCATCCATTAGTTTCATCCATGTAGATAGATCAAGAAGGGGCATGGTTGATGTAGTGACTTATATAATAAACGCATCCTCCCCTATACCCTTGATTCTGATGACCCATTCCCTCAGTCCCCCAATCAAGTGTGGGGAATTTGGGTTCATAATAAAAATCATTATGTGTGAAGGTATCCATTTAGCGAATGATGTTAATGGAACCAAAAATCAAATACTCATATGATAAATGTTGCATTTGATCGGTTGACTCTCATTGTGCCGTTTGGCGGGGCGGTGCCCGCACATTTGGGACTGTTGGCATGTAATCCGCAAAATTTCAGGAAAACATTAGCTTTGGAATATGATTATATTATTTCATTTTCATCTTACCATTTTGGATATTTCACTTTTTGGAGGATGGCACTTCAAAGGAATGAGCTATTGGTGGGGCTGGTTGTGCTATAATAGAAGTGGATGGAGGCGTAGTTGGTTGTTTCAACTATATTCAGAGAATAAAATGTGCCCTATTGATTTTTTTTATGACCATCTAGTCACCAAAATTTTGTAAATTATTTACATAACCTCTTACCATTCATTTTCCTCATTTTTATTAGTGAAATAAACAAACAAAACTTGAGTATATGATTTTTTCAGTTTCACTTACCCAGAGTCCACTATCTTTTGTAGGAGTCCTTCGGAAACAAAACAATCATCGATGTTGTGTCACAACAATTAATGGAAATGGAAATAGTTTGAGAGATATTAATCACCTTTTTTCTGGGATTCTGGGGGTTTGGAAACTTAACCATGTTTTTTCCCAATTCCTAGATGAAGTAGCCAGGGACTTGGTCATTGTGAAAAGAATAGACCTTGCATTTCATCTCCTCAAACTATTGACACATATGATCTCTCTAATCATCTTCCCAAGGAGGGTTTTGTTTCTAATGATCAAGTGGTGGGGCCATATGATATGGAGTTGTATTTGATGTAGGAGTTGGTACACGATCCGTATTAATTATACTTGTAGTGGACTCTTATTTTCTTATTCTACTTCCATGAGTTTATGGAATTAATTATAAATTTTCATTGGTCTCTTTGATGGAGTTTTCCACCTATTGAGAAATTGGAGCAAGGTATCGAAAGCCTTTTTTGTATTTCATAGTGATCAACAGCATGCACAAATCATCATGAGGATTCATTACCCAGAAGGGAAAAAACTTTTCTTGATGGAGTGGTAGGTTTACATTTTATTTCAATTCATTCCACTAGATAATGAAATTTGAGACACTTTTACTTTTCTATTGTTTACAGTTCGTGAGATCAAAGACTATTGTCTTCTACAGTGTCATGATAAAATTGAAAATGATATTTTTATGGAGGTCTTCCCACTAATTAATTGACTGAGATTACAAACTTGTGTACCACTCAAAGGATGGTCCTTAAAATGATTGCAAAAAGTACCTGAGTTTCACTCCTTCCTATTGCTCATAGGTACCCATTATGTGATCACAGTAAGAGATGAAATGTGTCAGATGACGCTCCAGATCTCTTGAGCTATTTAATATTGTAAATGTGGGATTTCTAATGTTTGGATGGGGAATATTTAGATATAACCATCTATGGTAAGGTTTCATTTCAAGATGTATCGATGCATATTGTTTCTCTATGTCATCTAATCAATCCATTATTCAATCAATAATTTTCATGGCATTTTAGAAATTTCTAGCTAAGCCGAAACCTGGATAGGTAAAGTATATGGAGCATAAAAAGTTATAGTGGATTGTAGATCCATTGGAGGAGGCACTTCCCATAACTACCATGGGTAACCAATAGGGTCAGGCCTACAAGGACATGCTTGACCGTGATCTGGTTGTGCACCCAACAGAGGAAATTCTCACTCTGCTGCATCAAGATACTAATATATTGGTGGTTAGCATCCCACATTAATAATATGTTCTAGATCTGATTTAGTTTATGCAAAAAACACTCTTTATTGAGGTGTTCCAGCGGGAAGTGCAAGTTGAGGATCTCCTTGCCAAACCTGTCTAACAGCAAGGCTTCCACGGAGTAATTTTTCATTGAGTCTTCTCAGTTCCTCCATCTCCTCCTCTTTATAAGAAATTATTTCTTCAACAAAGAGGGTTTCAACCTCGCCGAGAAGGAGGATAAGTATAATTTTAACCTTACCATTTTACTTATTTCGAGGAGGTAAAGGTGGATTATTTTAGGGTGCTCCAAAATTCATAGAAGGCCTTTGGTTTTGGGTATACAAACTCCTTCAACTGTTTCGGTGTGAACTGCATCATAAACTAAAACATCCTCTTTTGAAACCTCTGAATCATCCTTGTGTTCTGTAAAATCATCAGGGGTAGTGTTGATGACATTCAATGAAGAGAAATGAATTATGGGCAATCTATCAGTTCCTTTGAGAGACTGTATTCTTTTACACCCTCCATGTGTCCTTATCCACTCCTTTCATGAATTTATTGGAGATACTATATAGAAAATAATCCAAATGGAAGCTCTAGATAATTCTAACAAAATGTGATCCAAGAAATAATACAAAATAAATGGATGTTATGAATTAGGAGGATCCATTCTCCGACATCTTCCCCCAACCAGGAGAAGAAAAATATCAACTGAGGACGGGATTATTGAGGTGTAAAATCCCCTAACAATGAGGGATGGTGATGATCCAATTCTTCCATAAAATCCATTTGGGAATGGTTTTATAACCCCAACGGTTGGGTTAGAAAACTCCCTATCCCTTTGGGTTGGGGATGATCCCAAACTACCGTGTCTAATATCATTGATGATGCTCTTCTGATTTTTCAGATTTTTTTTGAACCTGGTTTGGGTGCATCTTGCGATATGCACTTGGATCAACCATTTCTGAATAACATTACGTTATTTCAAAACATTGTGTTATATGACTGTTGGGATCCTCTAAATGGGAGGCTTTCTCAATATTAGCAGATTCCTGAAGAAAACTTCTCTCAATAACCTTTCCTCTTCTAGCCCGATGTCAGTGAGGGTCAGTCGAGGCATGTTATTGTTGAGCATATCTTCGGGCATGAATAGATTTTATTTGTTTAAGATGGACCAACAATATAAAATTTCACATTACAACCTTTGGTGGGATTTTTTGGATAGGAAACACAATGAAATGAAATGTTCCATGTAAATACTATCCTCTAATATAAACACCGGATGGGGTATCTGTAATCATTTGTAACGACCTCATTAGTTCATTGAGACTTGGATGTTGAAGGGATTCTTATGATTTCTCAATCATTGGGCATCGTGAAGCTAGTAGATATGCTAAGTCAATTTTGTGTACTTTTGTTACCTTTACATGGGTTTGATACTCATCACATGGTAATAAATTTTCTTTCAAGTGATGAAGAGTTTTCCATATGTTGAGTAGAATATCTTGTACACAATCTTCTAGAAACACCTATGGAATGCTGGTATGAGTAGTGGATATAGGCCATAAAATGACTGGTATGTCATCTTTATCCAGATGTTTACTCGTTTTTAGCACATATTCTTCATCTTTCACCATAGGTTCCCCTACCAGGTATAACCAGAGTAGATTATTCCCGGATGTTTTTTTATGAGCATCAAGACTTGTAGGGGTTTCCTATAGCGTGATGGAAGACAATCAACCCAAAGGTGTTTCAGATAATGACTGATCCCTTGGGCTGTATTCTGATTGAGAAAGGATTTCATCTACCGATGACAAGACATATTACATGAATGGACTTGTTTTCACAAGATCCTCATGATAGGAGGGATTTATCATTACTAAATTTTAAATAGAAGAATTATCTTGAAAACATGAAACACTTATTTAGAGAGAATTTTCACTTCAAACACCATCATAGGGAGGACCACCATGGTAGATTATAGTTATAGGATTACCCTCTTGCTCCTTGATCTTCTGGCCATAAAAGGGATACTGTGGATCTCATCATGATATGAGATCTTGAGATCGATCTAATTTTAGAAATGAAGAAATAATTCAGGGTGAAGTGTTTGATAACGAACTTTGAAATTTCTACTACTACTCCTCTAATTTGGTAATGAGAGGGTAGGATCTTGAGTTGGCATAGATAAGAATCTGAGGGCTTCCATAACTCAATAATTAAGTAGAGTGGGATTTTATATCGAATATTAACATTCTAATCATGTTTGATGAGGCTTATTCTTGGACACCTTCTTATGAGCGATTGGGGCCACTTTTTGGGAGAATTGGTTTTCATGGTTAGGTGTTTGTTCTTGAATTTGAGTGGATATTAGGATAGGTCAATTACCCCTATTTAGGTAGGATGCATGTTCCCAATTTGGTTTTCTATATTATATGGTGGATTTTTCCCATGAACCTCCTATATAATAGAAGAGGTTTGTATCTTCTCCAGAGTGGTAAACTGCTGAGCCACCCCACTTGTGGGGACAAAGTTATTTGTTCATCCCTGAGGACCAACTGTCATTGACTTTATGATGTTTTGGAAAGTCTGTCAGATATGGGAAGGGATTTTCATCTACCCTTTAACCATTTCATATATATTCTTGGTGACTTAGGTGACCAAAATATGTATATATGTCCATTATGTATCTAGTGTAGGTGTATATTTTTAATTATATCCTCTATTTCCTACCATTAAATACTAACAGTACTTGTGTTTGGGGAAAAAGAATTGATTCCTCCCCCTACTTGTCATCAGGAATTTTTGACTGATTTCTCAAGGTGCTACCAAACTAGACTATTGGAATTCTTGAGGAATGTTGATAAGTTTATATTTATGATCAAAATATTCCACCACATTTGGTTGGTGGTATTATTTAAATTATTATAGAGAAATTTATTAGATCGATGAATGCAGGCGAATGGGTGTATGTGC
Source organism: Viscum album (assembly GCA_963277665.1). NCBI lineage: Eukaryota > Viridiplantae > Streptophyta > Magnoliopsida > Santalales > Viscaceae > Viscum > Viscum album. Next base: position 1,814,129,761 of record OY728153.1, on the reverse strand, counting down.
CCACTCACAATTTTCCATGAAATTAGGTTTGTGGGATTCTAAATATGGGTAAAAGGTGTGAACCTACTCCCTATTGTCTATTTTTCATCCATAGAAGACCATATTGTGGGCCAAGGTTTTAAGATCCTAGGATGAAAAATTGATGAAAAAACCCTTATATTGTTGAGGGGTTACTATCATGTGACGTTGGTGACACTAATTATTGGCAGGATCCCTTGATAAGCACCCCCGTGGCTTCTAAGTGAGACTGTATGTAGCCTCATGATACACATTCTTGAGATATGGTAGGGACTGGGTTTCACATTCTAGATATAAACATTCCAAAATTATAAAGACAATGGTCGGCACCATCCACCATAGAACCACCAGTCATCACTGATAGGACGATTGGTGGTGTTTCTTGAGATGGACGGAATTATGGATGACCTACAGGGTTGGTCTTATTCTATTTTTGTGGGACTCCGGGACCAATGAGTTTGAGACATATCATTGAAGACGCTGGGTTGGAGATGGTGTCCTCCTAGTAGATGAAGACCAAGTTTGTGCAGTAGCCAAGGAGTTCATTATTAAAGGATGTAATGATTCTATTTTATTAAAGGAAAATCTAAGAGTAAGTGCCTATATATATGACAAACAGAAATAAGAAAATATATCAAAGAAACATCTCATTTGTATTAAAACATGTCTAATTGATTACCTTCTCTGACCATCTTTTATCAATTGAAAGGGGCCTTGTAGGTGGGAGACACTATCATCTTTGTTACTATTCACGTTGGGTGCACCATGTTTTTGTTTCCCCATCATAGATTCAGTTTACCAATGATTGGTTATAGGGGGTTTGAGTTTTGTGCAATCATTTATCTGGTGTCTACTATTTCCGAACAGTTTCCATCAGGTTTTTTGTGGAATCACAAACACCTAACGGTTCTATATCCAAAAAGGACCAGATTTCCAGAGGTAGGTTCACATTAGATATTTTGACCAATGATGTTAAATAACTCAAATTGGTCGAGAGGATGGGATTTTGGGAACATCACACCCTTTTGGGTGGAATTATTGCCTAATGTGAGACTCTTGTATAGATTTAGGATATATTCACGAATCTTTTATAAATTTCCAAGTATGACATGATTTTAACATGAATTATAAATCTATTATTAGAACATATAGAATTTAGAATAATTTATATGTATCCATGGTTCTTTATTAATGGAGATAAAAATATGTATTTTAGGTTCTTCTTCAATGGTATCCTCTTATGTACTACTTTGAGATTCTATGGTCGTTATTATTTTGATGTGGGTTTTCTAGCCAATTAGTGGGACACTATGGAGTGTATTTTCATCCAGGGAGACAAAAGTTTTTTTGATGTTGGAATTAAACCCATTAATGGGATTCCTACATATCCTCATGAAAGTAATCCAAACCAATTTAGTTCGATTCCACTTAATGGAGAACATTATACATTATAAGATCATGTGATAAGGATCAAACCATATAGTTTAACCTTATGTGGAAAGGAAATCTGGGTGGATGGTCCCTAGTCAATGTTTTGTGTGGGACTTATGTTGAATTAGACCATGGAACCTATAAGGGATATGAATCTCCACATTGAATCAAACCCTATAGGGAATGTGTCCTTTAGAGAACAGATTTTATTATGGGTGTTGGTTATAAACCTCATAGAGGCTTCCTACGCATCCCATATAAATGGTAATCAAATAACACATAATTTGGTGATGATGACCCATTCTTTTAGAGTATATCTAAGGTTTGTCTTGTAGGGGTGTATAGAAATTTTAGAGGATTATGCATTGGCTTACTCATGAAGTAGATGATCTTGTAAAAAGGGACCATTAGGAATGTATTGATTCATAGTTGTTTGGTGGATTAATTAAAATCATAATTCTCAGATGAATTCCCAGATTAAGGGAATAATGACTGGGGCTTACTCTTAATGAGGATTCTCATTTAGCTCAGGACCTAATTGGGAATCCAGTGCATCCTGATTTTAACAGGAATCAATATTCTGATAGCTCAATATGGGATGGATTGTGTAGATGTCATGATTACCATTATCTTCTAAGACCATGTGAGTCATGCTTTGAGTGAGAAACAAGAGGATGTGGATGATATGATGAACCACATAATCTACTCTATTCCATAGGTGGACATAGAGGCAAAGCCAAAAGAGATAGTGATGGGGTGTAATGAATGCACATCTCCTTTTTCCTGGGATGATGGTGGAAGAGGGTGAGGGTATGACACTTCCCTTTCTTCACATTACCCTATAATGGGTCCAAGGTATTGAAAATGAGGAAGGGAGAAGCAGAGAGGTGAGAGGGCTAGGGATACCATCCCCTCTCTAACCCCATGTCTAGGAGGAATATAAGTGAAAAAGTAAAACCTCATTCAAGAAATTATATGGGATTACTCTAGGAGGGATTCTATAAAATGGGTCTCATAGCGAGGGATGAGGATTTAATTCCATGTCAAATGGAAATGAAAATGTAATACTCATCCTCCCTATAAGGAACTGACGGCTTGAGGTCATAGAGATGAGAAGTGGGGAAATTGTCTTAACCCTATTACCCATGACCGAGAAGTACATGACATTATCCCTAGGGTAAGGATCCTTGTGACCATAGGAATACACAATCACATGCACCCTGACGATCTAGACTAGTCAAATAGACCAGTGATAGGAACCTTTGACCATGGAAATACACACTCAAATAGGGAACTTCTAGTGTGTCACTCACCATGGTTGTGTTAGTCTAGAGGTTTTGGTGGAGGCTTCAACCTTGTCCTTTTCAGACAATGGATGCAAAGAAGAATGGCACTTCAAAGGGTGTCTTTTAAGAGGGCATGAAGGGTAACCTGTATAGGTCCTGGGCACTGGTGCTTCACATAGGTTTTCCATGCAGGTGTGTTGCAAAGGGACTAAGAGGAACTAGAAATGTTTCATGTAGGGGGTATATGACTAGGAAAATGGATATGCCTTAGGAAATGGACAATCAAAACAACAACACAAGGGCATGGATTATTCCTAGGAACCCTTGGTTTTATCTGGTGTACCTAGAAGGGTCTGATTTGTGTCCGTGAGTAGGGATAGGGTCCTCACACTAGTGGTTTCTACTTAGGGGATAAAGGTACCCATGTATGTGCCTTTTATTCAAGGCACTTAAGGGACATTTGTCTTACTTATCCCCTTTAATTACCTCTTCTCTCATATTTTAGAGAGCTACTTGAGATATTTCAAGTGGCCTGGGAAAATGTGTTGAGCAATCAGAGATTTGAGGTTTCTTATCATTTTTATATTGTATAAATAAGGAGCCCAAGGGTCCTATTTATAGGAAAATATGGATCCCAGGGTGAGGTAGTTACTCTATATAGGTTGTCCACATAGGCTGTCTATATAGGTTCTTTGTTTAGGGTCAATGCATAGGTACCCTGTGCGGTGACATAAATTCATTTACAAAATTTACAACTTCATAGAGCCATAAAATTTGATCCCTGTGTCTGTTGGGATCCATGAATATTCAAATAGATTCTCTCAAAGAGAAATAATCTTATTGATCTGGTGAATACACTAACTATTCATGAAGGAAATGCTAAATTTTGATTTGTTTTTCTGCATCAACACCTTTTTATCATCGATCTTTGAAATCCATGTCCTACTATGGGGGAGGGGGGGTTATTCCCACTTATCCCCCATTATGGATTAATATTTTAGAACATGGAAATATATAATATATCTTATTCGTTCATGGAGATACATCTCTACTCAAAATAGAAATTGTTTGTCTAAGTGAGGACATTAAGAATTCTATTGAAAAGTGCATAAAACATATTATGTGATGTCAACAATCCTATCCATTTAATTGAAGGAAATGGATATTATTAACCGTATTATAAAGCATATATAAAATGCATACACAATATATATATATATATTGGTTAATTATTTGGAAATATATACTCAATTTTTAGTGAAGTCATTTAATTCTATTATAATATGGCTTCTTCAAAAATGGTTTTTTTTTATTTTTATTAGACAATATTATAATTAATTTCATAGAATTTTAGAAATTTTATATTATAATAAGGATAATTTTTTTTTAAATCATCATATCAAAAATAACTTTTAGTGAAATTTGGATGTTTTTCTAGAAAGATTGGTTATTCAATAGAGTGAAAATACCGATTGTTTTTAGAAATTTCATTTATTTCCTAAAAAATTGACATTATAGATTGAATATGATATTAAATTAAGATCAAAATACTTTATTTATAAATAATAAGATTAATTAAATTGGAATCATCTTTAAAATTAATTTTTTTATAAGTATATTTTTTGTCTTAAAATGTATTTTAGTAAAAACTGTTTTTCAATACGCATTATGAATTTATATTAAAAGTAATTTTCGATAACTTATGGGAATTTAATTTTATAAAATGGAATTAATTGTTTTGTTCATAAATAAAAATGTATTTTATTATTAATTATTTATATTTTTAGGAATATGTAAAATTTATGGTCAATAGTAAAAAATAGTATTTTTATGAAATATAGTATCTTTCAAAATATCTCCAAGATAAAAATATGATATAAAAATTTATTTAACTTATGGAAAGAATAATGTATGATAACATAATATAAATATAAAAAAATAATCCAAATTATATATATTATAATTTATTTCAGGACACCTATGAAAATCATTTTCATTGCTGAAGTAGAGCTTGTGCAACACTGGAAATGTCAAATCAAGTTCCCTAAAGAACCTATTTTACAATGGAGAATAAATTTATAAACATGTTTAATAAATATAAATAATTATTTATTATAGTTTTTTATATATTTTAATTTTGGAATTATATAAAATTTCACTGATCAAAGTGCTCGTGAAATGCTTGTGTATGGCTGTAAAAGACAAAATAACATATTAAATAAGTCTTCATGACTTATATGATATTAAATATACATATTACATGAATACAAATGTTTTTAATTAACTTAATATATTTATTTTTATGTTGGTAAATTTTTATTAATTTTTAGTTATTAAATAATTACCTTAAATGATTACAATACACTAAATCAATGTTTTGGCATGTAGTAGAAAAAATCAAGAAAATGATTTTAAAAATTATAACAGTAAGATTGCTTGTTTGAGTCATAGTTGTAACACCCCGACCCTAGTTACCCAGAGTTGGTGCATTATTACATAACATTAGCATCATCACACAAATCAAGTCTCAAAAGACCAATTAGTTTAGTATCCTTGGAAGTACTAGATACATTCATAAGGTTTACATTACATCCTAAAATGGAAAACTACAACAACATTGTTTCCAAGGAAAAAAATGAGATCCCATAGACTATCCCTGTATGTCAGTCATAATATACGTCTTTGCATCCTGTAAAAAATAAAACATTGAATGGGGTGAGCTCAAATGCTCAGTAAGGATAACAATATTGCCGGAACTTTCATAAATAAGCATAAATATTTAAGGCAATGTATAAAGCTAAAAAAATCATTTTCAATATAAAATTCATCATAGTATAAAAAATATAAATTAAAATAATACCATTTACTTATTCACATGGATATTCTACAATTTGAATAATCACTTGAGATATCAATAGCCACTTTCATAACGATGGAATGCATAATACTAGACATTCATAACCAACATAGTCAAGGAATTATGCCAAGACTACAAATTATATTTGTTCAAGGACTTGTTTCAAGACACTAGTCTATCTAATGAGACCTACTGATTCATCGAGGAGCTATAGTTGGCTCGACCAGACACTTACTAAGTCCAATGCATTCCTCAAATGAAAAGTTTTAAAAATAACATAAACATTCATATTAAAATTGTCATACGAAATGTCAATAATTTATCCATAAACCATGAATGGTATGAAATAACACATCCAAAGTCAATGATATAACAAAACCTTCAATACAATATGGATGTTTTTTATCATAATAAATCAACTTCAAACAAACATAAAATCCATCAAAGGATGTTGACATGGATGAAATAAAAACCTTTTTAGAGAAACATCTCTTTATATTTTGAAATCATTTAAAAGTCATGTAATTAAAAAAGAAAACTGTTATATATGAAAATATCTTCATAAGCTTGTAAGGGAAGCTTTGAAGATGTTATAACGGTGAAAAATATCTGCACCCACCGTATAAGTTAAAAACAAATTCATACCTTATTTTTTTGGAAAAGGTCATAAGGTTCCTTGTTTGGAAAATGAAGAAAATATTCCTTTATAAACATCTTATAAAAATAAAGAAAGTGTATAAATGACTTTAACCCATAGTCTATAAAATAGTAACAATGTTTTGAAATACATTTTTAAGAAACATGGGTGTGGATGATAAAGAGATCACAGTAGTTAATTACATATAAACAACCTCGAATAATGAAGAAATTGTAAAATTAACTCTTACCTTGTACTTTTCTTCGGTCGTGGGTAGTTTAACCTCCTGTATAATGGTGAAATAATTGTAATTAAATTATACAAGAATCATATACATTAATATGATACCATATATGATCTTTTAACATGCTTTGTTAATAATATCTTAGTATTATTGTGGTTTCAGGTGTTAACTGATTTGTTTTCCTTTATATTATTTGTTACGTAAGTAATGTTTGTTATGGATAAGATGTATCTTATTAATATTCAGAATGATATTAAGTCTTCATACATTATTTTTAATCATCCAATGAAAATTAGTCTTGAATGGATACGATGGGGAATGAATCTCATCGTGTTCATGGAGACAGTAATCTGTACATATGCAAGAGTGACAATATCATTATTTTGATATTAAAATAATATATAATTTGATGGTATATCATATATATAGAATCATTATCATGTTATATTTATTATTTACATCAGTTATAAATCATTATTATACCCATCCAAATAATAATGTATTGAATAACAATTACACCACGACGTGGAGATGGTTAGACGTACGTACGCATGTATATAGAACATACTAGAGATATTATTTTAGAATGGAAACAACAAAGAAATAGGAAGTGGAAGAATAAAATAACTTGAAAGAGGTTGTCACGAACCAACCCGGGTCGACCCTAAACCGGTCACCCGAGCTGACCCGCGGCAAGTCCCGAGGGGCGTTCCTGATCCCCCCGGGATGGCAACTAGTGCCGGGCATCAAAACAAACCAGTTGGGAACGGTTTGGCCCATGAAAAAGACAAGCAAACATGAACTGAACAAGCAGATAACTAAAGGAAAATAAATTGAACAACGTGGCAGCAGAAAAGGAATAAACAAGAGACGCGACATACCTTAGGTGACCCCGTGGATCACCACGGTACGACAACCACACTCGCTCCCAAAAGCGATCCAAGACTGAACCCTGCAACTGAAAAATAATGTAGGCGTGAGCACCGAGATGCTCAGTAGGAAAGCCAAAAACAACCACATCCTATGCCTCTGCCTTTAATAAGAAATCCAACCAATGCCAGTTTGGAAAATAAGATATACTAAAATAGTATTTTCCTCCTTTTCAAATTCAAGTAACGAGTTTGCATCTTCAGGTAAAGCCTTTTACTTCCACTACATTTTAAAAATAGGTTTCAAGCATGCTTTTAACATTTCAAAATGAAAAGAAACCAGTTTGGGTTAAGATATGGTTTTCACAAACAAGACATCAAGTATGAAACAGCTGAAAAGAAAGTTACATCATTAGCAGCATGACAAAAAGTGAGCACCATGGGTAATCCCTATAGGTAGCTAAAACAAGTGGGAAACTAAAGACCTCGTACCTCAGTGAAACGTGGCTTAGAAGGCCACGACCCTCAGAAAACGTGGCTTAGAAGGCCACGACCCTTAGCAAACGTGGCTTAGAAGGCCACGACCCTCAGAATTTCATATGTTTAGTTAGTGTTGTTGCGTCAATCCTGCTAGACAAACCGGGACGAACCCCTGCCGTGTCATCTAGCATACTAGTCCTGGTCACCCACCTAGATACCCGGGTTTTCCCATTGTGCTCTATTTCAAATGGTGGTGAGTTTTCTTCATTAAACAATCAAACAAGTACATTACACTTTCTTTATCTAAAATTCATTCAACCTTTCACCACCGCACTCCCTACTTAAGTGCGTTCCCCCTCTTTACATCACATAAATACACACAAGCCTTTACACTAGGCACATAACACAAACCACTCATTAACACTTGCATCACATTTTATTTTCAAATTTAAGGGGGAATGACTAAAAAGGGGTTTTCTATTTTCACAACCCAAATCTTAAAGTGCCAACCGGGCCTTTCATAAAACATTCTTAAGATGCCAAACATGCTTAAATACTTAAAGGGTACACTTTTAAAAAATCAATCAGCGAAAAGGCCAAACACTTTTGGAAATACACATTACTAATTCAGAACCACTTAAGAAATCAATTTTTCAATAAAAGGTCACTTAAGACCGATAGCATTAAAAATACATTTAAATTTCCAAATCAAAGGCGAAATCATTTCTAACAACCGTAACCAGATTTCATAGCATGTGGATATAGCGTAAATGTAAAGCATATTTTTAAAACAAGCAAGCAATGATGAATCTCAAATTTAAGGCATAGGCATAGAGGACCTACCTCAAACATGTCGTTATTTGTCGATGGCCACTCGAACCGACACTTAGCGCACACATGCACATGCATTTATACACATATATATATATACACCCCTAGATGCATTGCACATATTCCCCGCACCATGCGGGAATATGTGCAAAGAGGGCATATATATGTACATGCCTTACCCTATGCATGTACATGTAGGATTCTCAAAACCAGCAGCCCAAAACCATCGAAGCAAGGACCAGCGCACTACATAAATAATTTAATAAAATAATTAAACACTGAACAATCTATAAAACATTTCAAAATAACACAACAAAGGTTTGCACCAATAACACACTCAATTTTAAGTAGGAAAAGCCACTTTAAAACCAAAAGTACATTAAAGCGACATTAAAACATACTTTCAATCTTTTAAAAGAATTTACAATAGATATTGAGAAATGCACAACAAGGCTAACATGCTCAAAGTGGTACATTTCCCATCAAAAATCCTTTTTAAACACACACGCACCTCAAGTACCTACAAAAACACATTTCACACTATTCAAACAATTGATTGAACACTTCCAATGATTTTCACAACAAGGCACATACACACAAATGCCCTCATTTGAATACTCAAACCCACTTTTGAAAATGCACGCCAAAATAATATCCAAACATGCCTCACACACTTTATAAGATTTAATAAACCACTTGAAAATTTTATGAAACAACTTCAAACGGTATCACAAGACTTTGAACGCAAAAGCCCACCCAATATCCTCTTCTAAGGCCAAACGCACGCCAATAACATGTCAAAACATAATTCTTAGCCCTTGCGCAACATAATAAAGCACTAATAATCAGCTCAACGAAGGTTTTCACAATAAATTGCACACATATAGTATACACATTCTACTAACCAATCAAATGGGTATTAAACCTCAAACAAAAACTAACTCTGCAGCACACAAACTAATAAATAAACATGCTAAATTCGTCAAACTCACAAATTAATTTTCCAAACAATAATCACATGCAGAACCACCTACCTCGGTGTAGATAACCTCAAAAACTTGTTGTGCAACACCCTCGCGCACCAATCGCACCTCCATCAACACAAAAAGACCCTAGAAATGAAGTATCAAACCAATTTCATCAAACTTGAATCAAACGCAACTCAAAACACAAACGGGAACGCTACACAAAGAGGGCAAGAAATTCACCGGGGCGAGGGTTACGGCGAAGGGGGCGGAATTGACACCGCTAGCCGGGGCGGCGCGAGGTGAGCTGGAGGGAGAGCGGGGCACCGGCGGTGGCTCGCCGGAGGGGAGCACAGAAGGGGGGGTGCGCTTGAGGCGGAGGCCGGACGGAGGTCGGGACGGCGGCGGGCGCGCCTGGGTAGAGGCCAGAGGTTACCGGGACGGCGGCGGGCGCACCTGGTGCGGATGCTGGAAGGAGGCCGGGACGACGGCATGCTCAAGGTGGGGGAGGGGCGGTTGCGCCGAGATCGGGAGAAGGGGGAGGGAGCTCGCGTAGGGTTAGAAGGGAGGGAGGGGGTAGCGCGACGGGGGGAAAGGGGAAAAAAAGGGGGGTCGAGCGAGAGAGTGAGGGAGGAAAGAAAAGGAGAGAGAAGAAAAAAAAAAGAAAAAAAAAGGAAAAAGGAAAAGAAAAAAAAAATAAGTAAAATGAAATAGAAATATAAATAAATAAAATGAAATGAAATAGAAATAAAAATGAATAAATAAAATGAATAAAATGAAATGAAATAAATAAATAAAATGAAATAAAAATAAATAAATAGAGTGAATAAAATGAAATAAAATAAATAAATAAAATCTAAAAGAATAACAAATCCCTAATTAAAATATTAACCAAATTAATAATAAAAAATATCACCCGAGAGCGGACACCGCGCACGGTCTCACGCGCGGGGTCACGCACATGGTTGCGTGTCTCAAAAACAACACATTCAATAACAAACAATCCCTCAACAAAAATTAGGGGTTGTGCAGGGCGCGCATACGCTCGCGCGTTCGTATAAAAACGAGATTTTCTTTTAATTTAAAACCGGTTCAAAACACAAATTCAAAAACGAGACCCAAAATAATTAAGTTAAAATAATGCATTGGTCAGGGTGTGACAATTCTCCCCACCACAAAAACTTTCTGCCCCCAGAAAGTCACCAAGACAAACGAGGAAACAAAGTTAAGTTCGAAACTGAACGAGGCCAACAAAATCACGAACTTGGTATGACTTTTCACTCCATTAGTCACACCCGACCATCTCTGAGGGGAACTGAAAAGAAAAGAACCATCAGGAAAAGAGGAGGGTTCTCCCCACCACAAGAACCCGACTAGCACCACCGGCATTGAGACTCTTAGCATGAGCTAACTCTGGAACTGCTAACTTGATCCAAGAGGGGACCACCACACAGACCAAACCTTGAAAAAGGAACTTCACGATTCATGGTGGGTCTCCCCACCATTTAAGAACTGACCAGCTGAAGCCAATTAGCACAGAATAATTCGAGAAACCTAGCACAAACCGACCCATGAACTCTCTGCATAAAGCAGACCTCCCACCACATGGGGTCATCGCCGAAAGACCCCAAACTGCGTAGCGGACCAACCCCTATTCATTATCTCTCAAGACGCAAGTGTCTCAAAAACGAGAACATCCCAAAAACAAGAACGGGTCACCGAAGGAGCTAGCCACATGAGAGAGATAATCATCTTGAGACTCACAGCCATAAAGAGACAACTCCAAAGCTCATATTCGAGGAGGCGCAACCACTAAAATTACAAGAAAAAGATACCACCACGCCTCCTTACTGCGAAAGTGGGGTATTCAAGGAACAAAGACCACAACGAGGCAACGAGGCCTCCACGCCACTTACAGCAGGACAGAACCTTCAAAGACGGGAGAGATGAAACAGGGAAAATCAGACCGTCCCCACATAATCATGGGAGACAAATATTAGACCAAGGTTCCCCACACCCGACGATTCCTGACTGCGTGAAGAGCTTCGCTCCGAGACCTGTGGTTGGAGCTCTGATGTCTTGAAGCATCTGTTGCCCCGCAGTCAGGAGCTGACATTCTCCTGTCGAGACTCCTCCTGACGAAGCTGCTAGCAGAACCTCTCTAAGTTCACCCAACAGCCACACCGACAGCAAGACTTCAATGGATGACGATAATGCGACTTAAAGTACCCAAACCGGCCACACAAGAAGCGAACGAGAGAGTGGCCCGACTAATAGAAGATGGAATTGATAAGAAAACTTGTCTGAGATGGGTTCCTCCGGTTCGCTCTCACAGAATGGGGAACCATCCCAAACACCAAATGGGACCGGTCCTTGAACAATAGACGAAGACCCCACATAAGAGAAACATTAACTGACTCTGCGACATTATCTTTGGAGAAAAGGGAACCAACTTCTTGAGATGTCCAACGTAGGCTTTCACTATTCGTTGGCATCGCTGGACACTCACGAGCCTTGTCGCTTCCATCACCTTCGCTTCCACAAATATAAACCAACTAACGAGAGTGGTCCTAAACACCTTCCAAGTCATACCATCATGCAACGACACTAGGGTCATCTCCTCCACCAATCCAAGGTTGCACCTTCAAACGAACTCAAACCAACACGGACTCTCATAGTTTTGGGAGTTTCCAATAACCTGGAAACACCAACGATTTCACCAAGCCAGTCTGCTACCTTCGATAGATCACTATCACTACACATGCCGGACAATAACCGAAAAGAATTCAATTCCACCACTCTGCTAAGAGTCTAGGTAGAACCAACAACTAGAAATGACTCACTAGAACTTTCTGGGACTTTTCTGGGTGGCATACTCAAAAACAAGGGGCAAAAATCCGAATCAAAACTCATCATAAATCAAAATTTCACACTTCAATCACAACGAAAGCTCAAACTCAAATCACTATTCCAACCACAATTTAGTACGTCAAAACCAAGAACTCACGAAAAGGAATACCTAACACGAAAAGAGAACGCTAAACAATTTCTCACTCACTTTTCTAAACGTTTGAGAAACCCTTTTTGAAAACCATCTTTCAGCAAACAAAACAACTTAAGTATCCACCATCGGTATCCCATGAAGTCTCACACGTACCTATCCATGTGCTAGCTCAAGCACTCATCCACCCACGTCACCAACTTCCCCACTTACCACGTGCGCACCTCAATGTATGTGATCGCTCATAGGGATACCAAGGTTCAATCCAAGAAACTTATCATTTCCAAAACATACCATTAAGCACACATCACAAATTCCCAACCAATTTGAAAAAGTAACTTATCATCAAGGCAATACATTTCCAATTTCCAAAAACATTTCCAATTCACATTCCAAAAAGTGTTACTGAGATTTCAAAACAACTTCCAAAACACCTCTCATTTTCCCTTTTGAAACCACACATTTGTTAAAAGAAAACAATTTCCATTTCAAAACCACTTTTCCACTCTAACACCACATTCCCATTTTTAAACCACCTTCACACAAACCCATTTTCATTTTTAAGATGTACTCACACCAACCAAAATGAAGGTCAAACACAACTCACATCAAAACATCCAAAAATAAGGGACTAGTGGTTGCACCAACCCAGTAACATGGCTTAGCAGGCCATGCTCCAAGCGAGCATCAACCACAGTAAGCATCTTGAACCGTGCACTCGGGCCGTACATGGGTCGCTACTCCATGCAGGCTCGTCGCGTAGCACCGGATCACTTCCCTTGTCATCCCTCATCCACACCGACCAATCCAAAGAAGAAAATTCAAATCCTGGACTACCCCTGGAAACTCGAGTCTCGGGACGGGCGAGGGTTCATGACGTCCTTCCCGCACCTACCTCTCGAGTCCCGACACACCTAATCACCAAGCTATTTGACACCCCAAATAACAAGGGCACCTCTGATACCATTTTGTCACGAACCAACCCGGGTCGACCCTAAACCGGTCACCCGAGCTGACCCGCGGCAAGTCCCGAGGGGCGTTCCCGATCCCCCCGGGATGGCAACTAGTGCCGGGCATCAAAACAAACCAGTTGGGAACAGTTTGGCCCATGAAAAAGACAAGAAAACATGAACTGAACAAGCAGATAACTAAAGGAAAATAAATTGAACAACGTGGCAGCAGAAAAGGAATAAACAAGAGACGCGACATACCTTAGGTGACCCCGTGGATCACCACGGTACGACAACCACACTCGCTCCCAAAAGCGATCCAAGACTGAACCCTGCAACTGAAAAATAATGTAGGCGTGAGCACCGAGATGCTCAGTAGGAAAGCCAAAAACAACCACATCCTATGCCTCTGCCTTTAATAAGAAATCCAACCAATGCCAGTTTGGAAAATAAGATATACTAAAATAGTATTTTCCTCCTTTTCAAATTCAAGTAACGAGTTTGCATCTTCAGGTAAAGCCTTTTACTTCCACTACATTTTAAAAATAGGTTTCAAGCATGCTTTTAACATTTCAAAATGAAAAGAAACCAGTTTGGGTTAAGATATGGTTTTCACAAACAAGACATCAAGTATGAAACAGCTGAAAAGAAAGTTACATCATTAGCAGCATGACAAAAAGTGAGCACCATGGGTAATCCCTATAGGTAGCTAAAACAAGTGGGAAACTAAAGACCTCGTACCTCAGTGAAACGTGGCTTAGAAGGCCACGACCCTCAGAAAACGTGGCTTAGAAGGCCACGACCCTCAGCAAACGTGGCTTAGAAGGCCACGACCCTCAGAATTTCATATGTTTAGTTAGTGTTGTTGCGTCAATCCTGCTAGACAAACCGGGACGAACCCCTGCCGTGTCATCTAGCGTACTAGTCCTGGTCACCCACCTAGATACCCGGGTTTTCCCATTGTGCTCTATTTCAAATGGTGGTGAGTTTTCTTCATTAAACAATCAAACAAGTACATTACACTTTCTTTATCTAAAATTCATTCAACCTTTCACCACCGCACTCCCTACTTAAGTGCGTTCCCCCTCTTTACATCACATAAATACACACAAGCCTTTACACTAGGCACATAACACAAACCACTCATTAACACTTGCATCACATTTTATTTTCAAATTTAAGGGGGAATGACTAAAAAGGGGTTTTCTATTTTCGCAACCCAAATCTTAAAGTGCCAATCGGGCCTTTCATAAAACATTCTTAAGATGCCAAACATGCTTAAATACTTAAAGGGTACACTTTTAAAAAATCTATCAGCGAAAAGGCCAAACACTTTTGGAAATACACATTACTAATTCAGAACCACTTAAGAAATCAATTTTTCAATAAAAGGTCACTTAAGACCGATAGCATTAAAAATACATTTAAATTTCCAAATCAAAGGCGAAATCATTTCTAACAACCGTAACCAGATTTCATAGCATGTGGATATAGCGTAAATGTAAAGCATATTTTTAAAACAAGCAAGCAATGATGAATCTCAAATTTAAGGCATAGGCATAGAGGACCTACCTCAAACATGTCGTTATTTGTCGATGGCCACTCGAACCGACACTTAGCGCACACATGCACATGCATTTATACACATATATATATATACACCCCTAGATGCATTGCACATATTCCCCGCACCATGCGGGAATATGTGCAAAGAGGGCATATATATGTACATGCCTTACCCTATGCATGTACATGTAGGATTCTCAAAACCAGCAGCCCAAAACCATCGAAGCAAGGACCAGCGCACTACATAAATAATTTAATAAAATAATTAAACACTGAACAATCTATAAAACATTTCAAAATAACACAACAAAGGTTTGCACCAATAACACACTCAATTTTAAGTAGGAAAAGCCACTTTAAAACCAAAAGTACATTAAAGCGACATTAAAACATACTTTCAATCTTTTAAAAGAATTTACAATAGATATTGAGAAATGCACAACAAGGCTAACATGCTCAAAGTGGTACATTTCCCATCAAAAATCCTTTTTAAACACACACGCACCTCAAGTACCTACAAAAACACATTTCACACTATTCAAACAATTGATTGAACACATCCAATGATTTTCACAACAAGGCACATACACACAAATGCCCTCATTTGAATACTCAAACCCACTTTTGAAAATGCACGCCAAAATAATATCCAAACATGCCTCACACACTTTATAAGGTTTAATAAACCACTTGAAAATTTTATGAAACAACTTCAAACGGTATCACAAGACTTTGAACGCAAAAGCCCACCCAATATCCTCTTCTAAGGCCAAACGCACGCCAATAACATGTCAAAACATAATTCTTAGCCCTTGCGCAACATAATAAAGCACTAATAATCAGCTCAACGAAGGTTTTCACAATAAATTGCACACATATAGTATACACATTCTACTAACCAATCAAATGGGTATTAAACCTCAAACAAAAACTAACTCTGCAGCACACAAACTAATAAATAAACATGCTAAATTCGTCAAACTCACAAATTAATTTTCCAAACAATAATCACATGCAGAACCACCTACCTCGGTGTAGATAACCTCAAAAACTTGTTGTGCAACACCCTCGCGCACCAATCGCACCTCCATCAACACAAAAAGACCCTAGAAATGAAGTATCAAACCAATTTCATCAAACTTGAATCAAACGCAACTCAAAACACAAACGGGAACGCTACACAAAGAGGGCAAGAAATTCACCGGGGCGAGGGTTACGGCGAAGGGGGCGGAATTGACACCGCTAGCCGGGGCGGCGCGAGGTGAGCTGGAGGGAGAGCGGGGCACCGGCGGTGGCTCGCCGGAGGGGAGCACAGAAGGGGGGGTGCGCTTGAGGCGGAGGCCGGACGGAGGCCGGGACGACGGCGGGCGCGCCTGGGTAGAGGCCAGAGGTTACCGGGACGGCGGCGGGCGCACCTGGTGCGGATGCTGGAAGGAGGCCGGGACGGCGGCATGCTCAAGGTGGGGGAGGGGCGGTTGCGCCGAGATCGGGAGAAGGGGGAGGGAGCTCGCGTAGGGTTAGAAGGGAGGGAGGGGGTAACGCGACAGGGGGAAAGGGGAAAAAAAAGGGGGGTCGAGCGAGAGAGTGAGGGAGGAAAGAAAAGGAGAGAGAAGAAAAAAAAAAGAAAAAGAAAAGGAAAAAGGAAAAGAAAAAAAAAATAAGTAAAATGAAATAGAAATATAAATAAATAAAATGAAATGAAATAGAAATAAAAATGAATAAATAAAATGAATAAAATGAAATGAAATAAATAAATAAAATGAAATAAAAATAAATAAATAGAGTGAATAAAATGAAATAAAATAAATAAATAAAATCTGAAAGAATAACAAATCCCTAATTAAAATATTAACCAAATTAATAATAAAAAATATCACCCGAGAGCGGACACCGCGCACGGTCTCACGCGCGGGGTCACGCGCATGGTTGCGTGTCTCAAAAACAACACATTCAATAACAAACAATCCCTCAACAAAAATTAGGGGTTGTGCAGGGCGCGCATACGCTCGCGCGTTCGTATAAAAACGAGATTTTCTTTTAATTTAAAACCGGTTCAAAACACAAATTCAAAAACGAGACCCAAAATAATTAAGTTAAAATAATGCATTGGTCAGGGTGTGACAGAGGTGATGAAATATTTACCTCTTCTTCAGTTTTTTCCTTTTGATTTGATCAAAAGGGCTCCATAGGATGGATTTCTGACTAAAGTAAGGCCTCTAGGATGAAGAGAGGATAGTTGAGAGGGTATTTGGGTAGGGTTTATCTGAGCCAATTGGCTCTGAAAGTGTGAGTTAGAGAGAAGGGGGAGTGCCCTTTTATAAGAGGGGTGAGGGGCACCTAAGGAAAAACAAGAAATATTATTTTATAATAAAATAATTTTCTAATTCTAATGGCTCCAAAATGATTTATTTAATGGATAAGGTCGGGATGTGTCGAAAACCACTCAACCAATAGGTTTTAGACAGGTTTGGGTCACTATATTTACTTTATCGTTTAGATTTAACACTTAGTTAAATAGTTTGACATTTACCTTGTCTCTTTGTATTTTTATACTATATGGTTAATAAAATTGCTATAAAATTCCAAGAGAACCCCAAGTGGTTCATTAATGATACACCTATCATTATATATGTCTTTTGGATGAACCTTATATTTTTAGGAATAGAATATCAATTAATACTATAATATTTTTTTAAAACTCTTTTATATCATTTTCGACAATATTTCATATTTTGTTTTTTCTAAGCTCATAGAATTATTACTTCGAAAACAATTCATCTAACCAACTAGAACATGTAATATTAACCTAGAAAATTAGTTTAATTCTTAAAAGTCTTAACTTTCATTTATTGGGATATTTATAATATCAATTATTTTAATATTTCATTAATTATGTAATTACTACATCATCATTGTGTGATATATAAAATTAATTATTTAATGTCTAAAAATTATAAATAAAATACCATTATGTAGGAAATATTTTTATCTTTATAATGAATATTTATAGTCAAACTTATCTTAGGTGTAACCATATATTAAAAATGGTTTAGTGATTAAACATTGAATTTAACACTTTTAACTATTCTTTGAATTAAATAATAATAAATGTCCCAATCTAATCCAATTGGACCTAAAGGATCATATTTTATTCCAAAGGTTGTTATTGGTCGAATTAAACTTATCAAATATAATTAGGACATGTGTTAGGGTAATAATAATATCATTTTTACCTTTAATTACCCTATTTACTTTTAATCGTGTAAATAAATGTAAAAATTTACTATTCACCAAAATATTATTTTCATCTTATTGAACCATATTTTACTTACTGATATCAACCGTGTCTCTCAGAATTTTGAAATTCAACTAACATAAGCGGTAAAATTGTTTTTTATGTAAATTTGCAAATGCTCCTAGGAGGTGGGTAAAAGACGGTAAAACGATCAATAAAATTTTTATATATCTAAAATTATTATAAATTGACTCCAATGAATTACATTGAACTTATATAGGTATTATGTATCAATTTTTACCTAAAGTAAATTTTAATAAAACATATAATTATTTAAATAAAATTCAATTTTAAACTATTTCTTAGTGTTTTTCACTATTTATCATAAATTGAAAGTTTTCAGAAAAATACAAAAAATTCACCCCAAGATAATTTCGATATTCCAAATCCAAAAATGAAGTCCATTTTGAATGATAAAATTTATAAAATTTCAAAAAGTAGGAATTACTATTCATAATGACTAGTTTGATTTGATGTGGTGTGTTAGAACTTGAGGTTGCGTACAACACACATTGCTATGTTATTCAAAGAGAAGTGTACCATAGAAGTTTGGAGGTGTTACATTCTCTGCTCCTTCCAATAATTTCATCCTCAAAATTTCTAAAGTATTACTGCGTAAAAAGACTTGGGTGGTTCTTCTTCATATGTTCCTCGGGTTCCCACGTTGCCTCTTCCATCTTATGGTTTCTTCATAGAACTTTTACCAGACGAGTCATCCGGTTTCACAAAACTTGTTCTCTTGTATTAAAAACCTTGAAAGCCTCTTCCTAATAAGATAGATCAGGTTCCAGTTCTAATTTCTCATAGGTTAGTACATGTGTTGGGTCAAGCATATATTTTTTCAACATTGATACATGGAATACATCGTGAACTTTGGAAACACTTTGCGGCATTTACAAAAAATAAGCTACATCCCAATTCGTTCTAGAATTTTGAAAGGTCAAATGTTCCTAGGACTCCATTTTCCCTTCTTACCAAAATGTATAACACCCTTCCATTGATATACCTTCAAGAAAACATGATCTCCTACCGAAAATTCAAAATCATTCCTTCGGTTATCATCATAGCTCTTCTCCTAATTTGAGATGCTTTGATGTGGTTTTGGATTACCTTAACCTTTTCCATCGTTTCATCCACATGTTCTAGGACTATAAGGTTTTTTTCGTCAACATGATCCCAACAGATTGGTGTGCGACATCTCTTTCCATATAACGCTTTATATGTTTCCATCTAAATACTTGAATGGAAGCTATTGTTATAGGAAAATTATACCAGAGGTAAATATTGATCCCATATACCTTAAAATTCATGTGAGCATGATCTGAACATGTCTTCCAAGGTTTGAATAGTCCATTCTCATTGTCCATCAGTTTTGGGGTGATAGGTAGTGCTCAACGAAGTTCAGTATCCAGGGCTTTCTGAATACTTTTCAATATTCTTGATGTAAAATGGGGATCATAATAAAAAAAACAATCATTAGTGGTATTCCATGGAGTCTTACTACTTCATTAATATATAGTCTTCCTAAAAGTTCATGTGGTAAATTTTCCCATATAGCAATAAAATGTGATGACTTGATAAGATGATCAAAAATGACCCATATTGTATCGTTGCTTCTAGGAGTCTTTGGAATCCCCATGACAAAGTCCATTGTGATATCATCCCATTTTCATTCAGGTATGGGAAGAGGTTGCATGACTCCTCCAGGCTGTTGCCTTCCAGCTTTCACTTCTTGGAAAACGATACATCATGACACAAAATAAGAAATCTCCCTCTTCATGTTGTCCCACCAAAAATGTTTCTTCAAATATCTATACATTTTGGTTCTCTCAGGGTGCATATAGAAATTTGAACTATGATTATCATCCAACAATTCTGTTTTTAGATCAGGTATATCAGGAACACAAAGTCCTTTCCCAAATTTCAAAATTCCATCTTTATAAACAATGTAACTCAATATCCCATCATTCAAAGCTTTAATATTCTTTTGAAACTCTTAGTAACTAGTCTGATAACTCTTTTCCTTTCTAGTAAAGATAGTTTGGAAACCATTTGAAAAAGTATTAATGTTTCACATTCCATGGTGACTCCCATATTCATCTTTACATGATCCATGTATATAGGATCCTTTTCAACTCTCATCATCTTCATAACTCCATGATCCTTTCTACTCAAAGCATATGACACCTTATTTTCCTTCCCCGAGTGGTAGTGTATAGTGAAATCATAATCCTTGAGTAGTTCAAGCCATCTCTTTTTCCTCATGTTGATTTATTTCTATGAGAAAATATACTTCAAACTCTTTTGATCGGTATATATCTCACATTTTTCCCATAGAGATAGTGTATCCAAATATTCAAAGAAAATATTACATCTTCTAACTCAAGATCATGAGTAGGATAGTTTTTCTCATGAATTTTTAGCTGTTGTGATGCATTGGCAATAACCCTAGCATTCTGCATAAGGACACAACAAAGTCCTTTCTTTAAAGCATCACTATAAATAACAAACGCATCATTCCCTGATGGTAGATTCAAGATAGGAGCATTGAATAATCTTCTATTAAATTCATCAAAACATTCTTCACACTATTTTGTCCAAACAAATTTAACACCTTTTCCTGTGAGCTTTGTTAATGGTTTATCCAATAGGGAATAATTCTGGACGAAACGTCGATAATAACTTGTTAAACCAATAAAACTGCGTACCTCAATTATACTCATCAGTGTTGGTCATTCTTGGATTGCCATGGTCTTAGAAAAATCAATAGATATTCCATCCTTAGAGACAATAAAACCATGAAAAGAAATCTTTTTATGCCAGAAGTCACACTTGCTAAACATCCCATATAATTTGTGCCTTATAAGAGTCTTTATAATAATACGAAAGTGATTTTCATGATCTTTATAGATTTTGGAGTATACCAATATGTCCTCAATAAATAACACAAAAAAGTCATCACGATATTCCTTGAAAACTCTATTCATTAGATCCATGAAGACAGAGGGTGCATTAGTCAATCCAAAATGCATTACTGTAAACTCATAATGCTTGTACCTGTTTCGAAATGCTGTTTTCAGAATGTATTCCTTCTTCAAACACAACTGATGATATCTTGATTGAAGTTAAATCTTTGAAAAGTATTGAGCTCCATGAATTTGGTCAAATGAATCATCAATGTGAGGTAGGGGATACTTGTTCGATATTTTTATTGCATTTATCTCCCTATAATCAATGCACAACCTCATAGATCCATATTTCTTCTTAGCAAAAAGGATAGGGGCTCCCCATGGAGAAAAACTAGGGAGAATAAATCCTTTATTACTCAATTCCTCTAGTGGTTTCTTTAGTTCCACTAATTCCACAATGGCCATTCTATAAGGGGTCTTCAATATGGGCCTTGATCCAGGTATTAAATCAATGGAAAACTCAATTTCTCGTTATGGAGGATGTCTAGGTAAATATTTGGGAAACACATCAAAATATTCTTTCACAATAGGTACATCCTCTATTTGAAAATTCCTTTCCTCACACACAATTATTTCATTCTATTGCTCCCTAATAATTGAATTTAGTTGAGCTACTTGGGGTGGATCTAGATAAGAATTAGGTGGTGATGATTCTACTCTAAAGATAAGGCATTATTTATCATCATCATCAAAAATAGTAGCCTCCTTCTTCTTACAATAAATTTTTGCATCATGGTCCAAAATCCAATCCATACCAAGGATTATTTCAAATTCAATCATGGGTTTGAAGATGAGATCATCAAATAAAGAACATTTATATGCCCTAATGGGGACTGATTCACAAAACATTGCTGCAATGATACTTACCTTAGAAGTTTTGACTAACAACTCCCTTGCTAAATCAAATTGGAAACATATAATTTTTTTAGAAATCTGGAAAGATATGAAACAATGCAATGATCCGGAATCAAATAAAGCATTGGCTAAACCTAAGGAAACCATTAAATTACCTGCCACTACGTCTTTCAGAGCTTCAAACTCAGTAGTAGTGATAGCATAATCTTGGCCTTGATCCCTTTTCCTTTTCTAAGGAAAGTTCCCCTAATTCTAAGGACATTCATTTTCATAATTCCCCTTCTCTACAATTGTAGAATTCAACATCGATAGCCTCTTTCTTCCCCTTTCAATCACAAACTTGGTGGCCTTTTTCACCACCCTTATAATAGAATCATATTCCCTTCAGGAAAGTGCCAAGGTGTTTCTTCCCACATTTACAGAATGATGGATATTCAACTTTTCCCTTCTTCCCCTTATTTCTATTTCCAGAGTGTTCAGCAGATCTCTTCTTCTCTTGATTTTCTTTAAAGTCGTAAGACTTAGAGAATTCTTTTTCTGTATTGATAGCACATGAGACAATATCTTCATACGACGAGAAGGGTGTTGAGAAAAATGCTCGATTGAGAAATGGTTTTAAATCATCAATGAAATGATCAATCTTACTTATTGGGTTACATATATAATTTTCAGCATGCCTCGCTAAAGTTGTAAAGTTATCTTCATACTTTTCAAACCTTCTTATCCTCCTTTTTCCTCAGACTTAAAAATTTCCTTTCCATGTCTCCTCGACGGTCATGAGGAAAGTATTTTTCTAAGAAAATTTATTTAAACTCCCTCCATTACATATTTTATACTTCATTATCTTCCTTTGTGTTTTGAATAATGACCACCATTGATCAGCATCTCCAGTGATGCGGTAAACTGTTGTGACAACTTATTCCCTTTCACTACTCCCCAAGGTGTGGAATATTTTCTATAAGGGATTTATACCTTTCTTATATACTAATGGATTTGAAACCCCATTGAATATTTGTGGTTGTTGTTTCATTAATCGATCTAACATTGATCCCCCACGCTGCGGATCAGGGTGCTCCATACAAATAAGGTTATTATTCATAACCTGAGTGAGTTTTCCCAATATGGTGATTAGCTGATCATCACCGTTTTCATCACCAACTCCACTATAATTATCTTGAGTAGGATGGAAATCCCTACATGGAGTGCGTGCATTGATACTGTTTCCATTCCTTCTACTAGGCGCCATTTCTAAAAAATGGCATAAACTATATTAGTTTATGAATCGAAATACATAATTCCAAACTTGTAAAACACTTAACATAAGTTGAACAGTTTATGGATATGAACCATAATAATAAAAAAATGTTTTCTTTGAGAAGTATATACTCATAAACCCTTTATGATTGTTTTTAAATAAAATGAGAATTATCCTAAGCATATCCCTCGAGAGTGTCGTAACCAAAAGTGCACCAAGGCCCACTGTCGTGCACCAGTTCCCATTCGAGTCTAGCTCAAAGCGGTGTTTTTGGGTATTACCCCTAGGTACATCTATGCCAAAGTCACATCTACCTGCTCGTATCCAGAGAGGGATGTATTTCTTGGAAAACTCACAAAATTTCTACAATACTAGAATTCTAGAAAGTTTATCTATAATAATTCTCAAAGACTATCTTAGGGCTATGTGCTCTAATCAGAGTTTATCTAAATCTAGTTTCCAAGGTTTGTAGTAAAACTCCTCTAATACAAACTATAATTCCCAGACCCTAGTTACATAGAGTCAGTGATTATTACATAACATTTTCATTATCACAAAAGATCATTTCTTCAAAGACCGATTAGTTTAGTATCCTTGGAAGTACTAGATACACTCATAAGGTTTAAGTTACATCATAAAATGGAAAACTACAAAAACATTGTTTCCATGGAAAACACTGAGATCCAATAGACTATCCCTGTAGGTCAGTCATTATATACTTCTTTGCATCTTGGAAAAAATAAAACATAGAAATGGGCGAGATCAAATGCTCATTAAGGATTACAATATAGAATAAACATTCATAAATAAGCATAATCATTTAAGGAAATGTATGAAACTAAAACAAAATCCTTTTCAACATAAACTTCATCATATTATGGAAAATATAAATAAAAACAATTCCATTTACTTACTCATATGGATATTCAAAAATTCAATTAATCACATGAAATATCAATAGCCTCTTTCATAATGATGGAATTTATAATGAAAGACTTTCATAACCACATAGTCAAGGCCTTATACCAAGACTACAAATAAGATTTTTTCAAGGACTTATGCGAAGACAGTAGTTTGTCTCTTGAGACCTGTCGATGCATCGAGGAGCTATAGCAGGCTCCACCCATCACTTACTAAGTCCAATGCATTACTCATATGAGAAGATTTAAAAATAACATAAACATTCTTATTAAAACTGGCATACAAAATGTTAATAATTTATCCATAAACCATGAATGGAATGAAATAAAACATCTACAGTCAAACATATCGCAAAACATTCAATAAAATATGGATGTTTTGTATCATAATAAATCAACATCAAACAAAATTAAAATCCATCAAAGGATTTTGACATAGATGAAATCGAAACATTTTTAGAGAAATATCTCTTTCTATTTTGAAATCATGTAATTATAATACACAACATTTATATTTGAAAATATTCTTATATGATTTTAAGGGAATCTTCAAAGATGTTATAATGACAGAAATAGCCGCACCCTCCATATAAGTTAAAGAAACATTCATACCTTTATTTTGTCGAAAAGGTCATAAATTACCTTGTTTGGAAAACGACAGAATGATTCCTTTATAAACATATTATAAAATTAGAACAATGGTATAAATAAATTTAACCCAATGTCTATAAAATATTAAGGATGTTTTGAAATACATTTTTCAGAAACATGGGTGTGGATGATAAAGAGGCCCCAGTAGATAATTACATATAAAAAACTGCGGGTAATGAAGAGGTTGTGAAATTAACCCTTACATTGTAATTATCCTTGGTTGATGGTAGGTTAAAATTCTGTATAATGGTGAAATAATTGTTATTGAATTATACAAGAATCATATACATTAATATGATATCTTATATGATCTTTTAACATTTCATTGTTAATAATATCTTTGTATTATCGTCGTTTTTGGTGTTAAATGATTCGTTTTCCTTTATATGCTTTGTTATGTAAGTAGTGTTAGTTATGTATTGGATGTATATTATTCATATTCAAAATTATATTAATTATTTAAAAATTATTTTTAATCATCTAATGCAAATTATTTTGGAATGGATCCGATGGGGGAATGAATCTCGTCGCTTTCGTTGAGACGGTAATCCGTACGTACACACGAGTGACAATATCATTCTTTTGATATTAAAATAATATATAATTGGATTTTATATCATATATACAAAATCATTATCATGTTATTTTTATTATTTAAATAAATTAAACATCATTATTATCCCATCCAAATAATGATGAATTGAATAACAATTAAACCACGACGTGGAGATGGTAAGTCGTACGTACACATGTATGGTGACATGTCATTCAAAGGATGGATAGAATAATGAATCTGGTTGTACCATATTTATAATAACATCACTGTATATAGAAGATACTAGAGTTATTGTTTTATAATGTAAACAACAATGAAAGAAGAAGTGGAAGAAGAAAGGAACTTGAATGAAGTGATGAAATATTTACCTTTTCTTCGGGTTCTTCCTTTTGATTTGATCAAAAGGGATCCATAGGTTGGCTTTCTGACTAAAGTAAGGCCTCTAGGATGAATAGAGCACGGTTTATAGGTTATTTCGATAGGGGTCGGCTGAGCCAAATTGCTTTGAATGAGTGAATTAGAGAGAAGGGGGAGTGCCCTTTTATAAGAGGGGTGAGGGGCACCTTAGGAAAAGATAGAAATGTTATTTTATAATAAAATCATTTTCGGTTTATAATGGATCAAAAATGAATTATTTAAAATTTAAGGTGGTATGGGTCTAAAATAACTCAAAAAAAGGTTTTAGATAGGTTTGGGTCACTATATTAATTTTATATTTTAGATTTAACTCTAAGCTAAATAGTTTGACATTTACCATGTCTCTTTGTAATTTTATATTATTTGGTTAATAAACTAACCATAAACATCCAAGAGAACACCAAGTGGTTCATTAATTATACACATATCATTATATATGTCTTTTTGATGAACATTAGATTTTTAGGAATAGAATATCAATTAATAATATAATATTTGTTTTAAAAAATCTTTTATATCAATTTTGACACAATTTGGTATTTTGTTTTGGCTAAATTCTTAACAGAATTATTATTTCCAAAAAAATTCATATAAACAATCATAAAATGTCATATTAGCATAGAAAATTATTGAAATTCATAAAAAGTCTCAAATTACATTTATTTGTATATTTATAATATCAATTATTTTAATATTTCATTAATTAGGTAATTACTTCATCATCATTGTGTCCAAAATAATATTAATTATTTAATGTCTAAAAATTATAAATAAAATAAAATTATGTAGGAAATAATTTTAGATTTCTAATTAATATTTATTTTCGAAATTATCTTATGTGTAACCTTATATTAAAAATGGTTTAGTTATCAAACATTGAATTTAACACTTTTAGCTCTTCTTTGAATTAAATAATAATAAATGTCCTAATCAAATCCAAGTGGACCTAAAGGATCATATTTTATTCTTAGAGTTGTTTTTGTTTGAATTACACATATCCAATATAATTAGTACACATGTTAGTGTAATAATAATAATATCATTTTTACCCTTAATTACCCTATTTACTTTTAACTGTGGTAAATAAAAGTAAAAAAGATATTATTCACCAAAAATTAGTTTTACCTTATTGATCCACATTTTACTTACTGATATCAAGAGTTTCCCTTATAATTTTGGAATGAACCACAAAAAAGTGATAATATTATGTTTTATGTAAATTTTCAAATGCTCATAGGAGGTAGGTAAAAGACGGTAAAAAGTTCAATAAAGTTTTTGTACATCTAAAATTATTATCAAATAAATCCAATGAATTAAATTGAACATAAATATGTATTATTTATCTATTTTGACCTAAAATAAATTTAGATAAAAAATAATTATTTAAATTAAAATTCGTTTTCAGACATAAACTTAATGTTTTTCAAAATTCATCAAAAATTGAAAGTTTTCATAAAAATACCAATAATTCACCCTAAGAAAATTTCGATATGCCGAATCAAAAAATGAACTCAATTTTGAAATATAAAATTTATAAAATTTCCAAAAGTGGGAAATAATATTCATAACGGCTAGTTTTATTGGTTGTGGTGTGTTAAAACTCGAAGTTGCAGACAACAACTGTATTATTCAAAGAGAAGCGTACCAAAGAATCTAGGGTGCTATAATAGTGTTCCAAAATTTTCATATATAAATATATAATATTAGGTATTTGTGAATTTTTTATATTCTAATTCATTTTTTATATTTATTACATTAATTTCAATGTAAATAAATAGTCCAAAAATTGACATTAATGATATTTTATAATAAAAATGTTTATTAAATGATTTCAACGTCATTAAAATCAAATATTTTGACATTTGAATTATATATAGTTTAACATATGAAAAATGGTCCATTTTTGGGTAAATTATACTTTTATATTAACTTCCTTGAACCCTAATGAGTAAAGACCATTGATATTAGCATAATTGTTAAAAAGGTTAATTTGGTGTTAATATAAAGAGATAAGGGTAATAACATAATCTAAAATTTTAAAAAAATTATTGGGTGAGGGTATTTTTACCCATAATAATTATATATTATAAATATATCAATTTTGTTCAACTTTAACATGATAATTAATTTATATTAACTAAATAATGTATGAAATTCCAAGAATACCCCTCCCCCCACTTATAAAAGGGATACTCCTCTCATATGTTCCTCACACAATTTTAGTATTCTATCTTAGATAATAAATACCAAAATACCTAAATAAAACTCCTTACAATGTTTTAGTTGTCTTATTTTGGGCATAATACATACTGTTGATGGATTAAGGTGTAATGAAATGGAGGTTGTCCAAAGAAGTGATATAGATTTTAACAAAATGTTTTGGTTTTATTTATTATTCTAACTCATTAAAATATTTTTTTTAAATGAAGAAATAATAAAAATATTATATTCAATATATTCACTCTTTTTATTTTAATTTAATAACTATATCAATTTCCTTCTTCTGTCAAATGAGAAATTAATCAATCGTTCATGTGTACGATGGACAACTACCTCACAAGTTGATGTAACCTGTCTTCTATCATAACCTATTATGTATGTATATAATTATGTATTTTATGTATATATATAAATTCTATTAATGATATAATTACTATTATTTAAAGATAATACACCATCTGTCTTCTTACCTTTCTATCCTTTGAAAACTGATAATGTTGTTCAAACGAATGTGTGGACTACCACATTCATAAAGCGGTATGACTCTTTTTTCATGACCATGTATCATGGATTATATATATATGAATATTTAAATAATTAATTTATCAATATTACATAATAATATTTCTATAAATCAAAAATAATAATCCACTTATTTGGATTATATTCGTCTAAAATAGGAAACGCTACTCATGCGTACGTATGAGCATCACTTTCCACGATTATAACACATTTCATTTTTCATTACCATATTTCATGTTTTTAAAAGTATAATTGAAGCATAAAAGTTATAATTATTCCATGATTATTAATATAGGGATTATCAACAAGTGACCCCTTCAACCATAGTCAACCTACCGAAGTCATTTTGGACATATGAGCTCAATATCATCAAAAAATACAATGTGAACATAATTGATTGAGTAATTAAATATATAAAATTATGAAATTAAATAAAATGAATAATAAACTTGAAAAATTTATTATTAATTTAAATAATTACCATAATATTATCATTTAGGGAGATAAAGAATGCATGTAATGATTCACACTTGAGGTAAGGGAGACTTTACCTTAAAACATGTTTTAAATTTTATTAAAGATATATTTTTATAAACAATATTATTCCATGTATATATTATTAAAATTATTTTATGTATGTATTTATATAGAAATAAATGAATTATAATGTACATTTTATGTCACTTTTTAAATTATTTCAATTTTCCAAAGTAATATTTTTAAATATTCTTTTATGGGTCATTTTAAATTTTATTATAAAAAGAAAAAAGGAATGTTATATTTTAACATATACATCATTATAAATTTTCTATACAACCACAATAATTATTTTATATTTATATTCCCTTATAAGATCATATTTTCTTTACTCAATAAATAATTTTCATTCTATCTAGTTTGGGTATTTTTGTTTTGAAAATTTATTTTTAAAAGGAAAGAGTATTTTGATATCTGAAATTATTTTATATATGGGTTAAATGGAGTTTTCCAAGAGATTTATGATGAAAAAAAGAAAGGATAAAATATTTTATTCATGACACAATCTTTATAAATTTTTATGATAAATTATCCATGTACTACTTTCCAATTCATTGGATAATTATTATTTTCTTAGGATAATTATATTGTAAGTTGATCTTAATGGTTATTCTAATTGTAATGTTTCTTGTAAGGGTTTAATAAATATGAAATCCCTAGGAAACTATATGAAATTTCTATTCTTACTAATTATTTTTTGAGAAAATATTTTTCATTAAAAGGAATGTTGATGAAATTTTGTTTTAATGTAATGTTTTTTATATTTGAGTGTAAAAAGTATGTTTTTAAGAGAACATTTCTCATGCATTCTCATGTTTTCAAAAAATACCAAATGATTAATATTCTATATTAACATTTTCTTATAATTTTTTTTAAAAAAAATCTATGGGAAGTAAAGCTAAGTTCATATATAAATAAATGATTATTTTAGCTCAAGGTTTATTATGTAATAGAAAAACACTCTTTTCGGATCTCATGGTTTTAATATATATATAAAATTATTATTATTTTCTTTTTTTATGTCTCTTGTTGAGATTTTCGGGATCATTCTATGTGTTTAAATGTTTTTCATATGTTTTAGGGATAAAAAATAATCAACAAAAAGTCATGTTGAAACCTCTAAATATATATCATGAAATAAAAGTTTTCTTCTAAATGTTTTTGTATTTTGGGAAAATAGATACTAAGAGATAGTTTCCAGCTTGTTATGTATGGGTTTATTTTGTAATAGTTATTAAATAACTCTCTAAAACTTTAAACCTAAAAATATAATCAAGATTAAATGAATTTTAATTCTTGTTTAAAAATGAAATTTTAGAATGAAGAAGGACTGATCCTTGCATTTGATATTAGAGCTCGTTTTATATAACATCTGGCGTTAGGATGTCATTTTAGAATAAGTTAAAATTACTATATAACTAAATATGTTAGTATGTTTGGAAGAATTATGGATATTTTGGATAAATCAGAAGATATTAATAAAATATAACACAGTTATGGATTTATTATGGTTTATCTTCCACATAAGATTGTTTATTTGGAATTTATTGATATACACATACTATTTTTTAGTAAATTTATAGAACAAGTTGGAGCTAAATTAAAAATATATGTGAAAACAATGTTGTTGTAGTCTAAATAAGAAACTGAATTGAATGGGAATTGTAGTAAAATATCTTGTTGTTATTTTTAACCATATATATTGAGTTATGATTACTAACATGAACTTAGGTGAGTTTCCTCATACAAAAAATAAGATAAAAATAAATTTACTGGAAGTTTAGATGATAAATATGATAAAAAAATGATTAAACATCTTGAGTTTATCGAATTTAGGAATAATAACCCATGAAAATTTATTAAAATAATTAGAAGATGTTTTTTATGTGTTAAATATGGGCATACAGTTATAATCTTCCATGTAAAATGGAAGAGTTTAGTTAAAACCATGACGAGAGATAAAGTTCTTCCAAATGTATAAATATATTAATTTAAATAAAATGAGTATGGGAATTCTAATAATTTATGTCATAAGGGGACAAATAAATATCATGATAATCAAAATGGTACAAATAAATATTTAGTAGTGCCTAATGTCATTAGAATTTTGATGAGGAAACTACGAATGACATATGCAAAGCATGGATTATATTTTGGATTATGTTTCAATACTAATTAATATTAATACATGATTCTTTTTTTATTTAAGGATTGAATTATTAAGTAATAACATAGAAAATAATGTTTAATGGATTATAAAAAACATTTAATGACTGATGTTTCTACATATAGGGATTCAAGAGTTATGATGTAGAGTAAAATTTAAGGATGATCAGAAATTTAAAACCATTAATATCATTGTGATGTTTTATGTGATGGGATTACCTTGGAAAACATAATTTAGTTTTTTATATCTATTTAAGAAATATAAAACCCGTATGTTTTCCATGAAAAAATGTTATTTGTAGAATAAGGCCTAAACATTTAGTGGACATAATTTTAAATCCATTGATAATAATAATGGTTTATATGACCACTGATATTAAAGCAATTATGAGATATTAAAATTTGGTAACATATGTTTTATCGAATAGATAAACATGATATTGAAAATTTATTTGGTGAATAAATGATTATTATTATTTGGGAACAAGTTCAATATTTTGAGAACAATATATGATTAATGTAAATGAAAATATTTGTGGATAATACGGGATTTTATTTGACTAATAATGTTGGATTATATTTTATAATCATTCATTATTTTAAAGTGTATTTATGTAGAATGAAGTTATTTATGGAAATGATTAGCATATCATGAAGATTATATGATTGACACTTACAGACATTGATATGTTACTTTAAAAGTGATTGATTTTATTAATATATAAATGTTAAATTATTTATGACAAATATGCGATCAAAAATTTTTTATCTTTAGGTTTCAATATTAGTTTTAAATATTATTAATAATTTTAAGAATAGTAATTTATGGATTAATTTACTTTGTACAGAAGGTATTACTATTGAATTTTGGAGATTAATTTATTTTTTATTTATTTGAATGCTTATTCATTTTCAGAATTATCTTACCTTATGATATATATTTTTATTTTGGTTAATTTTTAATTATAGGAGTAATATATTTATATCTATTTTGGTTTATGTGATTTACTTTAAGTTTATTTTATTTCTCCATGTATGAAAAATTCTGTTCTAATACTCATCGTTTGAAGGAAAAGTTAATATCATGGTGGAAATTTATTTAAGAATGAAATTATTTTTATCAACTAAGTGTATTTCCTAATTTTATAAGTTTAGATGGTAAATGAATTCATTAATTCTAGAAAAAATATCATGAAAAAAATGTTATCATACTACCTTCATTTTTTATGAGTGGATAGGCTTTTTTCAGCTAATTGATTTGTGGTTTTGTGGACATTAACATTATCATGATCATTATCATTCTTTTGATCAATGTTCTATATCAATATCCATAATTATTTTTAAAATAATGTTTCCGTAATTTCCATATTTTTAGTCCCCATTAACGTTATCCTATTTGGGAACCAAGTATGTTTTATTCAAGATGACTTTCATTTTTTCCTTTACCATATTTTCAAAAGGAAGTTGTATTAAAACTTTTTACGACGTGGGATTTCGAAAAATATGTTTTAAAATTTTATACCCTTGATTACCAAGTACGAGTTCAAATTTTGAGGACCAATTTATTATGGGTGGGATTTAATTTCCTGATACTTTAAAAGAACACTATGTTTGATAGCGTATTCAACATGAAACTCTAAGCTTTAAAGAACCATGAAATATTACTATTTAATTCTTTCTATTATATCTCTGAAATTGAATGAGAGGGTATGAATTATATTTAAAACATATTGATATATATATTTATTAATTAATAAAAATGTGTTGATGAATTTACTACTACAAAAAATGCCTTTAACAGTGCTAGAATCGACCTTTATTAGTTCTAGAAAAGAACTAAATACCTTAGCATGGTTAAAAGTCAATGGATTTTATCAGTGCTAAAAAATCACTTATAAAGGGAATATTTATCAGTGATTTTAAAAGCATCGATAAAAGACCCAATTTATCAGCGCCTATATTTAGGACTGATGAATGTTGTCTTTTATCAGTTCTTTTAAAAGCGATGATAAAATTATGATTTATCAGTGCTTTCATTTTCACTAAATAAAGTATGATTTATCAATACTTTAATTTTCACTGAAAAAATATGATTTATTGGTGCTTTTATTTTCTCTAATAAAGATGGGCTTTATTTGTACCAATATAAGCACTGATAAAGGTGTCCTTTATCAACAATTTTAAAGGCGTTGATAAAGGGTAGATTTATTAGATCATTTAGTAGCATTGAGGAGGGTGAAAACTGCAGTGTAATGCTACAACACACTGTATCACTAGACACATGTATAATGTGCTTCAACAACACATTGCATCAGCAGAAATAATGACAAAAATTTCCAAAATAAGTTAAAAATACTGAATTTAAATGAAATAAAATTTGTAACACAAGTACAAGAAAAGAAAACACTATTAGGGAGAATTATAGTTGTTTTTTAATAATATTGAATTAAATTTTGAATAAAAAGGTGAACATGGAGTCATAATAATCACCCCATGAGTTGATTATAGGTTTAGCTAATTCCAACATATAACAAATAGCTTATGGATTGTTTTACTAAAGTACCAAAATAATCATAATGGATTTTCTCAATAATTAGTATTTTAGTTGTTTTTTTATTAAAATTAATGTGAGGTTTGAATAAAAAAATTCAATTAGAGTCATACCAGTCACAATGTGTATCAGATTGAGGTGAAGATGATCCCTACACATCAAAAATGTCTTATGGATCATTTTCCTAAAGTAAAAAAATAGTTTTGGATGCATCTGATTAGTTTTGAAAATGTTAGTTGTTTTTTCACTAAAATTAATGTCAAATTTAAATAAAACAGATGCACATGGAGTAATACTAGTTACACCATGTATCAGATTCAGGTGCAGCGAAATTATAATTGACCCAAATGACTCATGAATCATTCTAATAAAGTATAAAAATAATCATAATGTGTGTCCTAATTTATGAGTACAACATACATAATTTTTATTAAAATGTTTTTTAAACAAGAAACATGAAATTTGATCCAGATAAGTAGCATAATGTGTGGGTTTGACAAGATACAGATTCATATATATAATAAATGCATTATAAATATTTTTCCAAAATTATCAAGACTATCCGAGAACATTTGTCCAGTTTTATGTGAGTGGCACATTTTTGTATTTAAATGTCAAATTTAAACTAATAATGGAAAATTGGAGTCATACTTATCACACCGTGTGTCATATTGTGGTAAAGCTAAACCATACTTGTCATAAATGGTGTATGGATAATTTTTCTAATGTAGCTAAACAATCTGAATGTTTTTCTCAGTTTTGAGTTTGTCAGACGTTTTTTTACTAAAATGAATGTCAATTTTGAATAAAAAAGATTCAATTAGAGTCACATCAGTCACACTATGCGTCTGAGTGATGTTCAACTAAAGGATACAAATCCCAAATGACTCACGGATCATTTTCCTAAAGTATTAAAATAATTTTAATGTGTTTCCATGGTTTTGAGTATGAAAAATGTGTTTTTACAAAAATATAATTTTAAACAAAAAACACACTTTGAACTATACAAGTCAAATCATATATGGTTTTAGATATAAATATATTCATACACATCAAAAATGAATTCTGAATCATCAACCCAAATTATCATGAAAATCAGATCATTTTTTCTCTATTTTTTAGTGAGTGACAATTTTTTGTATTAAAATATATACTTTAAACTGATAACAGACAATTGGAGTCGTACCGGGAACACCGTGTGTCAGATTGATGTGTAGATGATCACTACACGTCAAAAAATGATGTACGAATCATTTTCCCAAAGTTCCCAAATAGTACAAATGAATTGGATCAGTTTTGTATACATCACATGTGTTTTTTACTAAATTGTCATTTTAAACTGGAAAGACTCACAATGGATTATCGTAAGTGAAAAGTATTGTGTGGACTTTTAAACAATTTTTCATAAACACAATCATCGTATGATCCTTATTCTACTTCAATTCCAAACAATTTTATTGTTGGTAATTCAACACTTCTTGTCCTCCACTTCATTAGTCTCCACATTGGCCTTCACCTCTTCCTACTCTTCCATGTTGGTCTATGACTTCAACTATACCTCCACCTTCGCATCCACATTCTCCACTACCTTCGACTCTGCATCCACATCCGGCTCTAAAATTTACCAAAAATTTAATTGTTTTCAGGTCAGAACTGCTAAACAAATGGACTTCCTCTACTACGCTTCTCCTTGACAATGAGATAGAAAATAATATATAAGCATCCTGAAACTAATCCTTCACACCCCAAATATCATTCAAAGGTAATAACTTGTACTTGATCCCTAAAAAAGTTGGTAATCACCTAAATTTGTTTTCGGAATACATTCTGGGAAAATTCACATTTTTCACTCATCTTCAATCAAACTTGGTTTCTTCTTTTGAGTAAATCTTTTTTAGAAAATCATAATATTACTGAGAAAATATAGACAAACAAATTATTATGAAATATATTTAATGAAATTTGGATTACCTTTGGGGATTACCTATTGGTGGATGATGGTCTTTTCATGCTTTATGATTTCCCTCATAATATTTCAAACATAATATTCACAATCGATTACATTATCTTATTTTAAACACTGAAGAAACATTAAAAAAAATAAATTGTTTTTAAATGTTTTGATAGTTAAATATTTCTATATATACCTTAATTTATTCCCATTTATAAAATTCCATTGTCTTTAGCTTTTTTGAAACCAACTTTATGCCTTGATCTAACCTGAATTTAGTGACCACCCTATCATAACAAAATTATCATTTAAATATAGGCGTTGAAAATAATTATAATATTATCTATAAAATGTTGATTTTAGTGCATTACATATTCAGAATACACATCATGTGTTTTAGTTTGGTTGGAAATCCACACGTTCAATAAAAAAGATATTTAGGGTGTCTATATTGACTAATAACAGTGTCCAATGCTTCCTAAAAAAACAAAAAAAATATGTAATGAAAAAATGAAATATATATTAAATGTTATTATATTGTAGAGTTTTACCCTCACGTTGTAGGGATAAAAAAGGGTTTCATCTAATGATTTTTATTAAACAATTTGAGTAAATCATCTTTTTTCTTTTTAATTACTTCCACATTCAAAGAAACTTATGGCATATAAATGATATAAGGATTATTGAATACAAGTCGTATATCACACAATATTCCCTTTATATAGTTGTAATATAAATTCTATTACAAAATTTGAATATTTATTTACATTAATTAATATATTCAGCTCGTTATTTGGACAGATGTATTATGAAAATGTACATTATGTACTTATTCACAACTAAGACAACCAACCATTAATCCTTGAGAATATCATTTAGAGTCTCAATACCAATTTTGCCTGTCAAGGAATCTCCATATATTTCTTCTTTACATTTAATGAAAGCCATAATTTTATCTTTAAATGTGGCATCTTCATGAATTTGTAATGATAATAAATATTGCGCTAGAACAGGTGGGGTGAAAGTACCCTTAGAAGGTAATTTTTCTTTCTAGGTCGATTCACTATATTTTCGTGATTCGATATTTCATATCTCAACTGATTTATTTATATATAATAATATACCTTACTTAAGACCTTTTATCATCAACTGTTTAATGTTTTTCATATGATTTTTTTAAAGAAGTATATCATGTATCTTTATAAGATTAGATGAAAATGCTATGAATGATCCAATAGCAGATCTGACCGTTGTAATATCTGAACCATCAATTGGAACAAGAAGCACAAAAATTGAATCGTAAGATACCTCAATCGCCACTATAATGTGATTTTTGGGGTGTTTTTATTATTTTGATGGTCTCCCGAGATAATATACACTATAACCATCACAACATAGAGGTATATGGGTGTTAACAGATAAAAATCACATACAATTATACCCCACAAAATTTTAGTAATATAATGTTATCAAAAGTTCATTGATTCACATTTATTAGTAATATTAATGAAAAAATTTATTACCTCCGGTAAGGTATGCAGTTTGGGGAAATGACGAGCCTCAAAGCTAGTGGGATCATTTGGTTCATGTGCAGATCTTTGCTCCACCTACAGTTCTCTTTGATATGTTCTTATACATTGGTCTGCCAAACTAGACAAAAAAATAATATCTTACTGTGAGTATATTAGTGTATGAATTCATATCATTATATTATATGTATATTAATTTGGTTTTATCTTCTGAATATATTATTGGGGGAGACTGAAAAACCTAATCCTATAACCTAACCATATTGATCAGGTTGCTTTAATGTTTCTAAAAGTAGATTTTGTTCAGGTACGACCATTTCTAATTCTTGAGTCTAAACCATATAAAAAATATAGGCATATTTGTTTTTATGTAATATTGGTATAAATCGTAATGAATTTCAATTATTTCATACTTACACATGATTCCCATAATGATTTTTTGTTTTCATCCACTAATATACCATCATTATTTACATGATCCACCTTCCATAGAACTTGATGTGGGATAGAAGTGGCTTCATATTTTGATTCATAAATCTAAATATAAACATTAAAACATGTGTTGGATCATATCACATTATTATTATTTTATTGTTGATTTAAAATTAACACCAATTTATTCTCTAATGAAGAATACACCATCCTTCCTTTGTGATAGGGGTACGCTAGTTTTGATGCATGTTCATTTTTTTCAAAAATATTTTTTTGGTTCATAATTTAAAAACATTAAATAAAAATGAAAAAAATAAACAATTTCAAATAATATATTATCAATCCAAGTGTAGGTGAAATGATTTCTCATTATGATGATTGCTAAAAGTAGTCCATGTTAAATGCTTTATAATGTGTGCATAACTAAGTTGTGGGTGGGGCTTTATTTCCCCTCAGCATACCTAATATGAAACTTCATCAGAAGAGTCTAGAATCCTCTATAAGATTTTACAATTGCGCATTAAGACAAATTTATTACTACAATATTCTAAAGTAAATGCAGTCTTCAAAGAATAATGAAAACAAAATCAATGTTTCATTTTATATTTTTTCATTAAAATATAGAATGTATATTGTAACATTACCATTATATATTTCCAAATAATTTCTATTATTTCAGTTTAGAGATGGCACCATGAGTCAATATCAATCAGCACATTCATCCTCACTGTGACCCCAAGATAAATAATGAACATTGACTTGTTGGGGTCAATACTTTTGTCGCATTAATTCCAACCAAACTCACATTTTATATCCTGACTTCTTGCCTTGTTAATGTTATTCAAAACTATAATCTTGCATCATTCTTGTATTTTGGTTTCATTTCTTTCATGAAAATGTTTCTGATCCCCAAATAATTCCACAATTTCACCATCAAAAGTCTGATCTTTATCTAGATTAGAAACATCATCGTGTTCAGAAGAATGTTTCTACATGAGTAGTCAAACATTAAATTTGTCTTGAATATCAACAATTCAAAACAATTCATGCATAAAATTCTACAATTTCATTCATATTTCATGAAAATTTTTACTATATTGAAAAAATATTTAATAATTCAATACTAAAGTATAACCGACCTTCAATACCTTTATTTAATCCATCCTGAGATTCTTGATTGCCTTCTATCTCTTGATGATGGTTTTGATGGTACACATTTGCTCATTCAAAATATCCTTCCTATCGTCACGGTTCAGGAGGTATGCCATCAATGAACTTTTGAACCAAAATGATGGGAGGAAGGATATTTTGAAATAGAGGGTCCAATATATCATCAAGAGATGGAATACCATCAAGAATCTAAATATTATAGTGCCCTAAGAACCTATAAAAATGAAGTCACTAAAAAAGTATCCTAAATTGAAGTGGAATTGGAACACCTACACTACAATGGTCTTGATGAAATGAATCTAACCCCACCTACATTGGACATAACTTCTTTCAACTCAAGGATTACTCACCTTCTAATTTTGAATATTTTTTTAATCCACCATTAGATCCCTACAATAACAAACATCCCTTTAAAGGGTGAATTTTTCAACTTATTCTAAATATTGATCTATAATTTTTTAAACCCATATAAATGAAGTGAATATATTAAATGAAATATTAAATTTATTTTTAACATATATATCCATAAAATCTTAAAGGAACCAAAGAAACTTTACATCATTGAAACTTTTACCACATAGATTGAAGTAAATAAATAATTACCACTAGTAATGCCCTAATTTATGACTGATAATTATATTATCAATAGTAAAATATAATATTAGACAAAGGTATCCCAAAAAAAAGTATTCTAGACATTGATAAGATTACACTTGCCTTCATTAACAAAAATATTCTTGAGGACCCTCTATCACCGAAGGAGTGTTTTCACCTTAACATAGAGATAAACAATGATATAAAGAAGAAGAGATTTTTTGGATATGGAATGAAAAAAAGGGTTAATTACAATAAGGGGATCTTTTACCTTTATACAAACTCTAAATTTAATAAAGAGTTCCTTGATAATTTACCACCATCTCATAGAAATTAATAATTTCATCATGGAGGAGTACTTATTTCATTGAGTGTTTTAAAAAAACGTTTCAAGCCATCAATGATGCTCTTTATGATTTATAATAGATGAGAAACCATTTTCAAGAAGTAGCCAAATTTATTTATACAATATCATATATTTAATTTCCCCCACCAAAATTTATGTAGGACAAATGTCGTAGCCACTAATAAAAGTATATATAATCTTAAATTTCAATTTATTATTCAAGGATATCAGCAAATACAATATTGTTGTTTTGTGCATTTTAGACATGGATAACAAATTATGTGACTTATATTACATTAATATACAAATCATCAAATGTGTATTTTAATATATTTTTGTTCCCTCTATGATTATCCACAAGTTACATGACTTTTCAAATTGTTATTTTATCATATGAATTAATTTTATCTCTATTTTGATTAGTAAATCTATTTATAAATCAAATCCTATAGTTTTCTTGACAAATATAAAACCATAAATAACTCACTTGCAGGAAATATACTCTTTATATGTTGTTGTGCATTTCTAAGTCCATTTAACTAATGATATCTCAACTCTATCAAATCTAAGAAAATTTTAAAATAAATTGAGCATGCTTTTATCACCATGGAAATTCCCCATCACTCTTTGTAACCAATAGTTAATTATTAATAATAATCATGCATTAATTAAAAAACCAATCTCTCATAACATGCATCACTAAAATAAATTTTGGAAGTAGACTAATTAATTAAATATATTTTTTTGAATTGAATAGAAAACTATTTATCAAAATCATATATTTAAAAAAACCATTACAAGGTTTAAAAATTTACATAAATAACCAATATCCATAAAAAATGTTTTATTGATTTTTACACTCAACTTTGTCCCTGTATATTCATCACCCATAAATGAGGGACACATCTTGGTATCCCCTAATCCTAAAACAACCCATAGAATTAATCCTTTAGAATCTAAAATCTTGTATATATGAAAAATTGAATTTGCGAAACTCCCTAGATTTTGGAAGCCAAAATTATTCAAATGAAGAGAAAACTGAGGGGGGGTGATGGGTTCCTTGTTAATGTTCGGAGGAGGGTAAACCATCTATGCATGTCTATATAAAAAATGGGTCGGACACTCAAACACAAATGAAAGGAGAAAATGATGAAATAGAACCACACTCATTGTATTTCAATAGCAACGAGAATAGATGTAATGTTATTCTTGTTGTAGAACAAAACAAAAATGAAAAACATGGAACCCAAAACAGCAAACAATGATAGAGGAAGAGTAGAAAATAACACACACTTGATTACAACCTTGATTATTCTTAGGTAACGTAGAGGAGCTGCACTGGCGACAAAGGAGTTCTACGAGATCTTGATAATCATGCATGACTGAGTTGTGGTTATATTTTTTTTAAATATATTGGGAACACATTTAATAGAACTTTCATAAAAACACTGAAAATATCCCTTTTATGAGTTCTAAATTTATATGCGTT
Organism: Viscum album; assembly: GCA_963277665.1. Lineage (NCBI taxonomy): Eukaryota > Viridiplantae > Streptophyta > Magnoliopsida > Santalales > Viscaceae > Viscum > Viscum album. Next base: position 1,814,088,201 of record OY728153.1, on the reverse strand, counting down.
GATAGAATTATTATTTATGAGTACTTTTTAGAACTGATATATCTCGATCTTTATGAGTGCTAAAAATGTTCTCATAGAAGACATATTTATCACTGCTAACATTTTAGCACTCATAAATATATCTTTTAACGATACCTTTTTAGCTCCAATAAAGTTTGATCTTTATCAGCACTAAAAAAATAATGATAAATTTTTTATAATTATAATTATTTAAATAACATTATTCTAATTTTGTAATTATTTAAATAAATTTATTATAATTATATAATTATTTAAATAAAATTATTATTATTTAATTAATATTATTATTTTCTTTTAATTTAATAAATAAATATATTATTATTTCATAATTATTTATTTATATATAATTATTTATTTATAATTATATAAATACTTATTAAAAATAATAATTATATATTTATAACAATTATAAATATAGAAAATATAAATATATAGAGATATTTATTTATAAATATGTATTTACAAATAAATTTTAAACATTATTAATGGATATATAATCTTAAATACATGCATTTTAAAAATGAGTGAAACTGAATAATTCAAAATGAGTACACTTTAAAAATATCGAAAAAATGTATATATTTTATTAACTCAATAAAAGTTATTAAAGAAATATGGATATATATATTAATTGGATGAATACATATTGAAAATACTAAAACATATTAAATAATTAAATATAAATGAATAATTGAAAATGATCAAATTAAAAAAAAGTAAAAAAAAACATTAAAAATGAAATTTCTAACTATAATATTAATAAAAAATAAATAAAATTAACTCCATAGAAACATAATATATATTAAATGTATCATGTTATAATAAAATTATAAATTATACTAAAATTAAAAAAATGCATAAAATTAGGTGTCTCTTTCTATATATTGAATAGATATATTTGTGTGTATGTTTGTGAATACCAACGCATTAACACCCACCCACACACATGTATGTATATTTATGTGAAATAAATGAAACACACGATGTTTTATATAGGTTAAATTGAAAAATAAAAACAACATTAAAACTAAATAAGACATTAATATGTTTTTAAGTAACATTGTACATATATTATATTTATTAATTTTATATATCTATATTTTATATATAATATTTATTAATATTTATAATATATATATTTGTAGGTAAAATATAATCATTTTTATCAAAAAAATTAATTAATAAAATGTTTCATATTTTTCAAAATTTAATCATTTTATTTTTATTTGATCTATTTATCAATTCATTTTGGACCTTTATCATCGCTAAAAAAGAACTGATCAAGGGAAAATTTTATCACTCCTAAAAACATGGTGATAAAGGGATCCTTTTATCCTCACTAAAAATAAAGCGCCGAAAAATGGTGCCCTTTATCAGTGTTTTTTTTCACTGAAAAAGGGATGGCTTTATCAGTTCTCATTTTAGCGCCGATAAAGATAAACTTTTTTAGTGAATTTTTCTAGAACTGGTAAATTCCATCACCATTATTAGTGTGATTTTTAGTATTTATTCTTATGAAATAAGTATTCAATTTATAGTAAAGTCATTTTCTTATTAAAAAGTACAATTTCTTGAAATATAGTTTTTATTATCTTTTATGAATGAATATTATAATTAATTTAAAAAAATTTTGGAAACTTTATTTAAAAAAAATGATTTATTCTTTTAAATCATAAAATTTTATCTATATTAGGGAGAAATTGTAGGTTTTTTCTGAAAAGATTGATTTTTCAATAAAAGTTAAAAATACCAATTTTTTGTAATAGACATTTCATTCGTTAAAAAGTCCCATTATTAATTAAATTTTATCTTAAATAAATATAATAATAATTTATTTATAAAATTCAATTTAATTAAATTATAATAATCTTTATAATTTAATTTTTGTATAATTTCATATTTGGGGTTAAAACACATTTGTCTAGAAATGATTTTTTGTTGTATTTTATGAATTTTTATTAAAATTAATTTCTATCACTTATAAGAAGGTAGTTTAATGAAATTTACTTAAATTTGGGATTTATAAATTTAAATTTATCCTAGTATGAATTTTTGAGATTTTTCTAATGAATTTATGTTTTTGTTGAATAATACAAAATATAGTTTTTATGAAATATGATATCGTTTATAATACTTACAAGACATTAATATGATAAAAAAATATAATAATTTTTTTAAATAATTATTTTTTATAATAATATCAATATATAATAAAAAATATATTCACAATTTGTAAATTATAATAATTTCATGATAAATATGAAAATCATTTTCAGTGCAGATTATATGGTTTCACAACACTAGAAAAGTCAAATCTGATGCCCTAAAGTTAATATTTGAGAATGAAATTTTTTTAATCTATTTTATTAATAAATATAAATTATTATTGATATTTGTATTGATATATCATAATTTGGGATTTATATATCATTTGAATTTTCCAAATTCTTATCCAATGATTGCATAAGGCTAGAAAAGTTCAAATAACATATTAAATAAGTTGTCATGAAAAAATGTGATTAAATATATATATTAAATGAATATAAAGTTTAATATAAAAAATTATTAATTTTTGTTTTTTATTGTTATTTATTATTAATTTTTAGTAATGAATTAATTACCTTAAATTCTAATGTAATGTCAACTCAATGCTTATGGAATCATTAGAAAGATCAAGTAAATGATGTTAAAAACTATGAACAAAATATTGTGTGGATGAATTATAATTTCCAAAGAATTTTATTGTTTAATATTAAATATTATTTATATTAAAATTACACTTTTATTATGATTAATTTAAAGTTAAAGTAAACAAGCAGTTCATAAAATGACATTAATGATATTTTATATTATCCAATTTTTTTAATAAATGATTCAAAATTCATATAAAATAATTTATTCTTCCAATTTAATTATATATGATTTAAGAGATAAACTATGATCCATTTATATTTCATTTATTCTTTTATTGTAAATTTCATGACCCCTACATACTAAATATAATTGATGTCACCATAATTACGAAGAGGGTTAAGAGGGGGTTACAACAAAGTTATAAGGGTACAAACATAATCTAAAGTTTTCCAAATTTTATTGAATGAGAGGATTTTGACCCATACACATCCTATATATTATTATATCATTTTTTATCAATGTGAACATGTAATATTATTTTTATGAATTTAATAATTTAATACATTCCTAGAATATCCTTCCCCTAATTTATAAAACGGATACCCATGTCCACTCTTCCTCACACCATTTGAGAACTCTATCTCAAAAAATAACTGAAAAAATAACTTCTTAAAATACCTATGACCACTCTATGTATTTTGGGTAGAATTCAAATCCTTGGGGGCTTAATGTGTAATGTAAATGTGTTGTCTGAAGAAGTGGTATTAATTTTAACCAAATGTTTTAGTTTTATTTCTTCTTATACCTCCTTCAAATCTTATTCAATCTTGTTTAAATAATAACAAAAGTATATTCCATATACTTATATGTTTTTGATCTTATGGTAATAACCTATATCCATCTATTTATTCCATTAAATTGGATGTAAATCCATTGTTCGTGAGTACAATGAAGTACCGCCTCACAAACCGGTGTATTTGTGTTTCTATAAAAAATAGTTATGGATGTATATAATTTTGGATTTATTGTATGTAAATGATATTCATGAAAGAATAACAATTTTGGAAGGAAAATACATCTTCTATTGTCTTACCTTTTCATCAGTTGAAAAGGGATACTGTCGTTTGTGCATATATATGGATTAACACCTCCGCGAAGTGATGTGATTAATTTTTCATAACCATTAATTATTTATATTTTATATAATTTTATAATATATTCATTTATATATAATAATAAATATATAAAGATAAAATAATTATTTAATTCCATCCATCTTGTTTCTTGAAAAACAAAACATTACTCAATCATACGTATGGCCTACTGTCTCCATGATTATAACTCATTTCATTTTTCATAACCATATTTCATGGTTGAATTTAAAAGTATAATTTTTTTAAAAAATTATTATTTTTTAATTATAATTATTATATATGTCATGTAATAATTACCACTGTGACCATAATTAACCTACTGAAATAATTTGGGATGTATGAACCAAATATCATCAAAACATATGATGTGAATATAAATGATTAAGTAATTAAATGTAACATGGTTGTCAATAAAATAAAAGTAACAATAAACATGAAAACTTTTCTTAGGTAATTAAATCATTAACATATGGTTATTATTCAGGATGATAAATAAAATACATGACGAGTCAGACATGATGCAAGGGACCCTTTACCTTAAAAACATGTTTTAAATGTTTTTAAAGATATATTTCTTTCAATGTTTTTCTTCCATGTCCATATTATTAGTTATTTATAGAAGTTATTATATGGATAATAATGAATTATAATGTAGAATTTATTTCACTTTTTTCAATATTTCAATGGTTTTCTAAATGAATCTTTCTACTTAATTTATTATGGAATATATTAAATTTCATTACAAAATGTAAAAAGGAATGTTCTATTTTAAAAAATACAATGTCCATGGATTTTTTTTTATTTCCAAAAATTATTTTATATTTTTATTCCATTTTATGATTCTATTGTTTATTTATATAAAACCCTCATCCCCACTTTTCTTGGTATTTTAGTTTTTAAAATTTTATTTTAAAGTGGAAATATTATTTTGATATCTAAAAGTGTTTAATATTTAGGTTTAAAGGAATTTATCAAGGGATTTTGGATAAAAATATGCAAAAAAAAATTAAAAATTTTATGATTCTTATAAATTTATACTGACAACACTACTAGAAATTCGGGCTATAGCCACGGACCTATAGCCACAGTTTTATAGGTCTGTGGCTATAGCCTTTATTTTTCCACGGTTAAATTTTTTGTTCATGGCTAAATCTGTTTCATCATTTTTTCTCCCGATCTTTTATCGGGATCCTCCTCCTCCCCGATCTACAGCCCTCCTCCTCCACCGATTCTCACACCGTGTAGCCGTCCTTTCCAACCACGTATTCTCCTCCCCATAGCCCTCCTCTCCTCCTCCTATTCGCAGCCCTATCCCATGCATCCCTCCTCCCTGACGGCATCTCCTCCTCCCCGCAGCCCTCCTCATCCTCCCCCGGTTCGTAGCCATAGCCCTGCGCAACCTCCTCCCCGACAGCGTATCCTTATCCCGACGATTACCCTTTCCTAAGTGCTCCCCGACAGCCTCCTCCTCATGTTGAACCTCCACCCTCGCTGGCATCACCTCTTCCTCAAGCCAGACCTCCTCTCTCACTAGCATCTCCGCTCTGATTTGTGACCCCATCGACATCATCCCCTATCTAGCACGTGGCTTCCCCTTTGGTGATATTTCTTGGATTTCTTTTGGGGGTTTTACTCATCTTGTCTAAACCCTAAGGGCTGAGGTATGATTTTTGTGATTTATTGGATTCCAGGGGGTGCAGTTCATCCATCAGAGTTTACTAATCCATTTATGAGAGTTTCATTGCATTCGTGCATGTTTGAGGTAGGTGGTTTCATGTTTTTTCCTTTTAGATTGAAAAAAATTAGTTCTTGAGTTGATTAAATTTACTTTTAAATATGTTTCAAACCTTTATTATACTTGTGGCTAGTTCATGGTAGTGTTTTCTTGTTGGTAGAATTTTCTAAAAATAGATTTTGAGATTATTTTCCATTTATGCCTATGTGTATGCCTATCCAAATTGGGTCAGATAAAATTTCATTTTAGTTTAAATATTTATGTTAGATGATTAGGGTAGTGTTTTCCCAAAAATGTATTTTATTGAAATTGTTTGTCTGGTGTTGGGTTGGCTTGATTAAACATGTTGGTTTTCATGAAATAAATTTTGGGTTAGTGGAAGGTACATGTTGTTTTCCTTGAAAAATTGTTTGGGGAAAGACTACATGTGCCATGCCATTTGACACAGGCATATCCATGGGTGATTGGAATGAATTCATGTATGAGACTTCAAATGATAATATTATTAGAAGGGGTTCTTTTCTTGAAATTTTTTTTAAATAAAGGGATTCATTATCATCTCCATATCCCTCCCATTATTAAAAGGTTATATGACTTTGCAAATGGCTTGTGTAATTTTCAAAATTGGGTGGGAAGTGATGACCTCTTTGGTTTTTTATGAAGTGAATGGGTTTCGAATGGTAAAAATCCCATTTGGAACTTCCCACTTTAAAAATACTGTTTTACTTTAACATTATTTTTATTAAATGTTTTCTTGGTTTTTGAATCGTATATTGATTACATTTTGGAATTAATTTTATTTTAGGTATGCATGGGGTTTTTGAGTCTTGGGTAATTATGGTAGGGTGTTGCGATTGGTTTCGAAGGAACGTGCCCATATTCCCAGGTATCGATATGTATGTATGTATATATATATGTATATATTGTGTGAATGTTTCATCATGGTATGGGGAACACATTCATAGGTTTAATGATATATCTATATATATATATATATGGAAGTGTGTGAGTGTGAGTGGGCTGCTGGTTGAGTGATAATGGTTTGGATTGACCATCCTTTAAGGTTCTCATGCACTTTACTTTTTAATTTAAGATCTATTAGTTCCTTGATTTTTGAACCCTCTTATATTTATAAATATGAATGTATGAGCCTTGGATTAGATTTTTTGGTGTGAAATTAGTGTATTAATCCTTGTTTGTGAAAACTGGAAATGTCTTGGTAAATAGCACACAATAAGTGTTTGGTTAAATTCCTGGTTGGATTTTGTGGGAAATTTAGGACGTAAAATACATGGATTAGATTTATATATGTATTGGAAAGATACAAAATGGTATTTGTGTATCCTTAAATGGTTTTCCATTGTGTTTTTAATTTTTATAAAAATATGAATGTTGGTTTTCTTCTCTAAAATTTGTCTGGCTCCTCCTCCCTTCTCCTCCGCGATACTGCGCGTGCGGATATCCTTTGGCCCCCGATACTCCCGAACATTCGGCGGTGCCCTCCTCCCCGATATGCGGGATCCCCACCGCCTTCCTCCAGTGCGCTCGCGATCCACACCCCATTTCTGCCCTACTCCCTCCTCTCTATCCCCACCGCCTTCCTCCCGTGCGCCCGCTACCATTCTACTCCGACAACGTGGCCACCCACCTTGGGATGATTCTCCTCCGATGATGCGATCACCCCACCTCCCATCCGACATTCCTCTTCCTCTTGGTACGTTCGCTCGATCCTCTCTCAATCCCATGGAGATCTTCCTTACGCCTGGGCATTTTGAATCTCATCATTTCACGACGCCGCAGATAACACATTTTCCCCTTGTGCACAATCATTCCGTGGCTAGGAGAAATGTAGAGACACTCGAAGATATCTCCCGCAACCATCCTTTTACCAGTTGAGTCCAAGGGATTTCGTTCCTGGATGCTTTAAAAATCTCTAACCAAGGAAATGATTTCATGGCGAAGACCCCTCTGGTAAAGTGATAGGATGATTGTGGTTATCTAGTTGAAGCGGACCCAGACGCCCTGAAACAGTGTGCAAAACTATGAAAATTCTCAGTGATGGGTTGTATCTCTTACCACAAAGGTAACTACCCCTGGCCCCTTACGGAACATCACTCTCGTATTTCACACTGCTAGAATACTTCAAATTGGAAACTAATCCCCATAGGAAATGGATATTTTCACATACTGTTAAGATCACAAGATGATTTTGAAAGAGTTTGGAAGACTTGTAATCTCAACCTCAAGTCGGGTTTTCTTAAAATTTCAGAGTGGGACTCCACATTTAATTAGCACACACACAGAAACACTTTGGCACAAGTCTGGATCAAATTGCATGGACTTAACTGGTTTTTTGGCACCCAAAAATACTGAATGATATTGTCTCATGCATAGTAACTGCTCTTAAAATTGATCAAAGGACCTTACATGCTGACTTGGATCTATTCGACAGAGTAATGGTTGAAATAATCCTTGACTCAAAACATCCTAGCTCAATTAACTTCAATGCCAATTAATACAAAACTGAAGATATAGTGGAATATGAGCGAAAACCCCCATTTTGGGATCACTATAAAATCATAGGGCATACTATCTTCAAATGTAGGGTGATTAGGAAGCAGGTAATACAACCATATGATAATGAATGGAAGGAAATTAGGAGACCTAAAAAAGACAATGCCCGGATGATAGACATGCCTGAAATATCCAAAAATAAATATGAAGTTTGGGTCAAAAAAACTCACACTTTGACTCACATAAGAGATAGTTCAGGAACCAAATGGGTGGATGAAGTGGAGGAAGAAGAAAAATCTATTAATGATCAAAACCTCTCAATTGACATTAAAAAACTTTTACTAGTTACCATTAGAGTATCAACGAAGCAGGAAAAGATTTCTAGCTATCAACATGACCTAGAAAAGCATAATCTCTAGCACCCAATCTTGGATGGAGGGGATTTTTCTACTAATGAACTGAAGAAACTAACCTGTACTCCTAGTACTTCAATCCACAATAATGATGTTTGCACTAAAGAAAAGGATGTGGCTGACACTCCATACGTAAGCGCCAAGAAGACCCATATTACTTCGACACCTAAATTAGGTATGCAAAAGGAAAATCAGGAAACCCCCTAGTCTTCTAGCTCCATGGTGAAACTTGCCTCCATAGACCTAAAAGTTCGAGCAGGCATGAAAAAGATTTCAGCACCTGTTTTACATGACGATTCAGTTTCGTTTCTTGTACCCTAACATATGTAGGTTTTTAATGTTCCCCCAGAGCAAAAGTAAAATCTCTCTCAGAACTCTATCGAACAACAATATGCTCCAGATCCTGTTATTCCAGGTAGTTATCCTCCTCTTTCTTATACTACTAATAGATATTCCATTCTGACTAAAAAACTGCGTTATGATCAAAATGAATCTTCCTATGATTTTTTCTCTAAGAATTCTGCTTCTCTACACTGATGCAACCTGACCACTACTATCCCATCCCATATTGATAAAAAAACAATGCCTCTTTTATGAAAAGTAGCTTGGTTTTAACTATAGGTGACTCCACAATGGGAAAGTAGCATGAGACCAAATCACATGTCCATAATCCAACTCCGACTCCCGCGGCTCACACTACCCACCTTAATAGGGTTGTTCTTTCTGAGGCCCAAAATGCTGAGCACACACCTTATGCTAACAAGATATTTGAGCCTACTACTCATGAAAATCCACCCATTGTTCTGTCATGTGATATGCAGGAGACTAAGGACTACCTGGAACAGAAGCATACTACCATGTTGCTATCCACAGTGAATACAAAGTCTCCAGGGGGGAGGGGCATCCGGCAGGGGGGAGGGGTGTCTGGTAGGGGGGAGGGGCGTCCGGCAGGGGGGAGGGCTGTTCTGTAGGGGGGAGGGGCTGTCCAGCAGGGGGGTTGTCCCGCAGGGGGAGGGGTGTCCAGCAGGGGGGAGGGGTGTTCAGCAGGGGGAGGGGTGTCCAGGCAGGGGGCGGGGCTGTCCAGCAGGGGGAGGGGTGTCCAGCAGGGGGGAGGGGTGTCCAGGCAGGGGGCAGGGCTGTCCAGCAGGGGGGAGGGGTGTCCAGCAGGGGGAAGGAGTGTCCAACAGGGGGAGGTGTGTCCGGCAGGGGGGGAGGAGTGTCCATTCGTGTCATTGAACAACCCCTTCATTTGGTTGTTTTACATTAAAATTCTCATATTGTGTCTGGTTATCTTGAACCATTTCATCTATGATTATAACCTTCTGATAGTTACTGCATGTGGAAGTATTGCTAGATTGCCTCTATCCGAGCAATGGAGTCTTGGTTTATCCGAGCATCTCGGTCGGTGTATTTATGTCTGAACATCCCCCTTGCCTGCAACACCCCCCCTGCCGCCTTCGAATCAGCCCGCACCATCCCCCAACACCTGCAACTAGCCCCTTTCCACTAGCATTCCAGCCTCCTCCCGCTCCCTTTGCTCCTGGTCTGAAGATGTTTCCCTGCGGATGTCGCTAGATCGGGCCAACATGCGGCGGTCACGCCGCGGTCCTGCCACGGTCACGCCGTGGTCACGCCGCGGTCACTCCACGGTCACGCCGCAGTCACGCCGCAGTCACGCCGCAGTCACATCGCAGTCACGCCGTAGTCATGCCGTGATTTGGCCCGGCTCCAGCCACATCCATCCCACACCAGCCCCCTTCCACCTTCATTTCAGCCCGCTGCCATCGGCATTCCAGCCCGCAACAGCCCCCCTTCCACCTTTGAATCTTCCCGCACCATCCCACCAACACCTGAAACCAGCCCCTTCCACCAGCATTCCAGCCTCCTCCATCTTCCTTCGCTCCTAGCCAGAAGATGCTGCCCCGCGGATGTCACTGGATCGGGTCAACATGATGTGGTCACACCGCGGTCATGCCGCGGTCACGCCGCGGTCACGCCGCTGTCACGCTGCGGTCACGCCATGGTAATGTCGTGATTTGGCCCTGCTCCTGCCACATCTAGCCCACACCAGACCCCTTCCACCTTCATTTCAGCCCACAGCCACCGACATTCCAGCTCGCAATAGCCCCCCCCCTTCCACCTTCGAATCAGCCCGCACCATCCCCCCAAAACCCGCAACCAGCACCCTTCCACTAGAATTCCATCCTCCTTCTGATCCATTCGCTTCTGGCCAAAAGATGCTGCCCCACGGATGTCGCTGGATCGGCCCAACACACTGCGGTAACGCCGCGGTCACGCCGCTGTCACTTCACGGTCACGCTGCGGTAACTCCGCGGTCACGCTGCGGTTACGCCGCGGTCACGACGTGATTTGGCCCTGCTCCAGTACGAAACCCTGTGGCGGTTACTCCTCCTTAGAGAAACATTGAATGGTTAGCTCTATAATTTTTTGTATTTCCTCATTCTTAAACTATATATCCTCTCAGTGCTACCTCTCATCCATCTTTCCACAAAACGTGCATACCAGGTGGTACAAAGGGTCAATTAAACTAAAAACATGGTTTTGGAATTGTCTGGAATATTTTATTGTACATGTATCACATAATATTTGTTCGGTAATTCTTATTTTTCCTCATTCTCTTCACATGTTGTCCGAACCAGATCATCCTCATCCTCTGCACATCTCGTCTGAACCGAATCAGCGTATTGTGATGGAAATTCAATGTCTGCGTTTGGCTGTTTTAGATGAAATTCCTTCCATAATTCCCTCATCTCATGTAGCACTCATTGGAGGAGGATGATCACTGCCAAGTTGAGGGGGTGGGTGCGGGGGGGGGGGGGTGTCCAGACAGGGAGGGTTTCCAGACAGGGGGGTGTCCAGACAGGGAGGGGGGTGTCCAGACAAGGAGGGTGTCCAGACAGGGGGGAGGTGTGTCCAGACAGGGGGGGGGGTGTCCAGACAGGGTGGTGTCCAGACAAGGGGGGGTGTCCAGATAGGGGGGAGGTGTGTCCAGACAGGGGGGGGTGCCCAGAAAGGGGGGTGTCCAGACAGGGGGGTGTCCAGACATGGGGGAGGGGACTGGTAGTCTACACATACCCATATCATTTTATTTGAAACTATGTGTAAGATGTTGCCCCGCAGATGTCACTAGACCTGGCCAACACGTTGTGGTCACGCTGCGGTCACGCCGCGGTCACGCCACAGTCACGCCGCGTTCACGCCGCGGTCACGCCGCGGTCACACCGCGGTCACGCTGTGATTTGGCCCTGCTCCAGGACGACACCCTGCGGCGGTTACTCCTCCTTAGAGAAACATTGAATTGTTAGCTCTCTAATTTTTCGTATTTCCTCATTCCTAAACTATATCTCCTCTCAGCACTACCTCTCATCCATATTTCCACAAAACGTGCATAGCAGGTTGTACAAAGGCTCAATTCAACTGAAAACATTGGCTTGGAATTGAATGCCATATTTTATTGTATATGTATCACAAAATATTTGTTTGGTAATTCTTCTTTTTCCTCATCCTCTTCACATGTTGTCCGAACCAGATCATCCTCATCCTCTGCACATGTCGTCTGAACCAGATCAGCCTGTTGTGATGGAAATTCAATGCCTGCTTTTGGCTATTTTAGATGAAATTCCTTCCAGAATTACCTCATCTCATGTAGCACTCATTGGAGGAGGATGATCACTGCCAAGTAGAGGGGGTGGGTGTGGGGGGGTGTCCAGACAGGGAGGGTGTCCAGACAGGGGGGAGGTGTGTCCAGACAGGTGGGGGTGTCCAGACAGGGTGGTGTCCAGACAAGGGGGGGTGTCCAGACAGGGGGGAGGTGTGTCCAGACAGGGGGGGGGGTGTTCGAACAGGGGGGTTTCCAGACATGGGGGAGGGGACTGGTAGTCTACACATACCGATATCATTTTATTTGAATCTAAGTGGAATATGTTGCCCCACGGATGTCGCTGGACCGAGCCAACAGGTTGTGGTCACGCGGCGGGTCACGCCGTGGTCACGCCGCGGTCACGTCGCAGTCACACCGCGGTCACGCCGTTATTTGGACCTGCTCCAGGATGACACCCTACGGTGGTTACTCCTCCTTAGAGAAACATTGAATGGTTAGCTCTATAAATTTTTGAATTTCCTCATTCCTAAACTATATCTCCTCTCAGCGCTGCCTCTCATCCATCATTCCACAAAACGTGCACAGAAGGTGGTACAAAGGCTCAATTCAACTGAAAACATTGGTTTGGAATTTTCTGGCATATTTTATTGTACATGTATCACATAATATTTTTTTGGTAATTCTTCTTTTTCCTCATCCTCTTGACATGTTGTCCGAACCAGATCATCCTCATCCTCTGCACATATCGTCTGAACCGGATCAGCCTGTTGTGATGGAAATTCAATGTATGGTTTTGGATGTTTTAGATGAAATTACTTCCATAATTCCCTCATCTCATGTAGCACTCATTGGAGGAGGATGATCACTGCCAAGTTGAGTTTTAAAGGCTGCACACAATCTGTTTGATTCATTTCCAAAGAGGTTGTTCTATTATGAGGGCCTATTACATGATGGAGTTCCCACATTTCCCCCACAAGCTGGCAATGGGAGGTCTGTTTGGGCCTATGAAAACAAGGATTGTTTGTTATGGAAAAAGATACAACTGGAGACCTGGTTTCCTTGAAGAGTTTCCATGTAGGGTCTCCACTGTAGAGGAGACTAGCTCTGGTCTGTATTTGGTAGTTGCTTCCATGATGGTTCCCACAACCGTTTGACTGAATTTCACACCAAACCAAGCCCTGTTAGTGACTCTTTTTCGATGCACTATAAAAATCCCATGGCCAACCCATCAAAATCAAACCAGCTATTCCAGGGCCATTTCCACTCTCACTAAAAAATCTAAACTCAAGCCCTACTACAATTCCAAGCTCCCACTTCAATTTAGCCATTATGAACTCCTTCCTAGTCCCCCACCATTTTTTAATCCACCTAGGCATCCCATCCAAAACTTGACCACCAATCAGGCCTACCCACCTCTCAACTTCTAAGCCACAACCCCACATTTTCCACCAGTCATCCCACTTTAAAACCATTCCAAACATCACCCAATTCTAACCAATTAAACTATACCCCTTAACATTTGAAGCCCACATCTAAATTCCTGTTCCAACTCACTTACTTTATACCCAATCATCCCATCCACTTCAGAAAAACAAGAGCAGCCTACTTAAAATCCAGTCCAACTTAGTTTCCTTCATGCTTGCCCCAATGAGTCCACAGCCTCACCTCAACCAAATTATTAACCAACTAGACACCTGGATGCCACAAGAGGAGAGAGAAGGTTTATAGATTTTTTTCAAATATTTTATTCCATTAGAAGAGAATTTATTGGATGCTGTCACTTGTAATGAGGTACTTAATTTCCTCTCCCTCTTTCTTCCATTAAATATTAGACAGATCCTATGTAAAAAAAATTCTCCACCTTCGGAGAATGAACTCTCAGCTACCGTTCTTTTGTTCTTCTTCCTGTTGATGAATAAAATTCCCCAAGTATATTAGGAAAATTTTATTCATTTTTCTTCATTTACCTCTTCATAATTACTGATGATTTCAGCAGCTGGATTCGGTCTTTTAGCAATAGCCCATGACATCCATCCGTTGTCTAGGGGGTCCAGTGGGGGGGGGGGGGGGGTCTGTCCTGTGGTGTCCAGTGTCTGGGGGGTGGGGTTGTCCTAGGGGGTCTGTCCATGGGGTGTCTAAGGGGTCCAGTGCGGGGGGGGGGGGGGGGGGTTGTCCTGGGGTGTCCAGGGTCTGGGGGGGGGGGGGGGGGTCTGTCCTAGGGGTTCTGGGTTTGGGGGGGGGGTAGGTTTTGGGGGGTGTCCATGGTCTTGGGGGATGTCCAGGTTCTGGGGGGGTGTCCTGGGTCTGGGGGGGTCTGTCTTGGGGGTGTCCAGGGTCTGGGGGGGGGGGGCAGGACTGGAAGGGGTGTCCAGGGTCTTGGGGGGTCTGTCCTGGGGTGTCCAGGGTCAGGGGGCAGGGGGGCAGTGGGCAGGGGTGTCCAGCAGGGGGAGGGGTGTCCAGTAGGGGGATGGGCTGTCCAGGCAGGGGGAGGGGTGTCCAGCATGGGGGAGGGGTGTCCAGGGGGTGGTCTAGGGGTGTCCAGGGTCTAGGTTGGGGTCTGTCCTGGGGTGGGGTCTATCTTGGGGTGTCCAGGGTCCAGGGGGTCTGTCCATGGGGTGTCTAGGGGGTCCAGTGGGGGGGGGGTCTGTCATGGGGGGTATGGGTTTGGGGGGGGGGGGGTAGGTTTTGGGGGGTGTCCCTAGTCTGGGGGGCTATCCAGGATCTGGGGGGTGTCCTGGGTCTGGGGGGGGTCTATCCTGGGGTGTCCAGGGTCTGGGGGGGAAGGACTGGCAGGGGTGTCCAGGGTCTGGGGGGGTCTATCCTGGGGTGGGGTCTGTCCTGGGGTGTCCAGGGTCAGGGGGCAGGGGGGGTATGGGGTAGGGGTGTCCAGCAGGGGGAGGGGTGTCCAGCAGGGGTAGGGGTTGTCCAGGCAGGGGGAGGGGTGTCCAGCATGGGGGAGGGGTGTCCAGGGGGGTGGTTGAGGGGTGTCCAGGGTCTGGGTGGGGGGGGGGGTCTATCCTAGGGTGGGGTCTGTCCTGGGGTGTCCAGGGGCAGGGGGGCAGGGGTGTCCAGGGTCTGGGGGGTCTGTCCATGGGGTGTCTAGGGGGTCCAGTGGGGGGGGGGGGGGGGGTTTCCTAGGGTGTCCAAGGTCTGGGGGGGGGGGGGGTCGGTCCTGGGGGGTCTGGGTTTGGGGGGGTAGGTTTTGGGGGGTGTCCATGGTCTGGGGGGCTATCCAGGTTCTGGGGGGTGTCCTGGGTCTGTGGGGGGGGGGGGGGTCTGTCCTGGGGTGTCCAGGGTCTGGGGGGGGGGGGTAGGACTGGAAGGGGTGTCCAGGGTCTGGGGGGGTCTGTCCTGGGGTGGGGTCTGTCTTGGGGTGTCCATGGTCAGGGGGCAGGGGGGCAGGGGGTAGGGGTGTCCAGCAGGGGGAGGGGTGTCCAGCAGGGGGAGGGGCTGCACAGGCAGGGGGAGGGGTGTCCAGCATGGGGGAGGGGTGTCCAGGGGGGTGGTCCAGGGGTGTCCATGGTCTGGGGGGGGGGGGGGGGGTCTGTCCTGGGGTGGGGTCTGTCCTGGGGTGTCCAGGGGCAGGGGGGGCAGGTGTGTCCAGTAGGGGGAGGGGTGTCCAGCAGGGGGAGGGGCTGTCCAGGCTGGGGGCGGGGTGTCCAACATGGGGGAGGGGTGTCCAGGGGGTGGTCCAGGGGTGTCCAGGGTCTGGGGGGGTGTCTGTCCTGGGGTCGGTTTTGTCCTGGGGTGTCCAGGGTCAGGGGGCAGGGGGCAGGGGGCAGGGGTGTCCAGCAGGGGGAGGGGTGTCCAACAGGGGGAGGGGCTGTCCATGCAGGGGGAGGGGTGTCCAGCATGGGGGAGGGGTGTCCATGGGGGGGTGGTCGAGGGGTGTCCAGGGTCTGGGGGGGGGGGGGTCTGTCCTGGGGTGGGGTCTGTCCTGGGGTGTCTAGGGTCAGGGGGCAGGGGGGCAGGGGGCAGGGGTGTCCAGCAGGGGGAGGGGTGTCCAGCAGGGGTGGGGCTGTCTAGGTAGGGGGAGGGGTGTCCAGCATGGGGGAGGGGTGTCCATGGGGGTGGTCCCGGGGTGTCCAGGGTCTGGGAGGGGGGGGGTCTGTCCTGGGGTGGGGTCTATCCTAGGGTGTCCTGGGTCAGGGGGTAGGGGGCAGGGGCAGGGGTGTCCAGTAGGGGGAGGGGTGTCCAGCAGGGGGAGGGGTTGTCCAGGAAGGGGGAGGGGTGTCCAGCATGGGGGAGGGGTGTCCAGGGGTGGTGGTCCAGGGGGAGGGGTGTCCAGCAGTGGTGTCTATTTCTGGTATTCTTTTTTGGACTTCAACAGATTATGCAAGGACTCGGTGGGGGTGGATAGTGGGGGTGCAGTGGGGGGGGGGAGGTGGACCTGGGTGCATGGGGTAGTGAGGGGGATGGGTGTAGGGGGTGGGGGTGGATATAGGGCTGGGTGCAGGGGGATGGGGGTGGGGGTGGGGGCCTGGGTGCAGGGGGCAGTGGGGGTGCGGGTGAGGGTGGATAGTGGGGGTGCAGTGGGGGGGAGGGGGACCTGGGTGCAAGGGTAGTGGGGGCTGGGTGTAGGGCGGTGGGGGATGGATATAGGGATGGGTGCAGGGGGGAGGGGGGGATGAGGGCCTGGGTGCAGGGGGAAGTGGGGGTGCAGTGTGGGGGAGTGGGACCTGGGTGCAAGGGGTGGTGAGGGGGCTGGGTGTAGGGGGTTGGGGCTGGATATAGGGCTGGGTATAGGGGCTGGGGGCCTAGGTGCAGGGGGCAGTGGGGGTGCAGTGGGGGGGGGGGGGGAGGGGGACCTAGGTGCAAGGGGTAGTGATGGGGCTAGGTGCAAGGGGTAGTGAGGGGGCTGGGTGTAGGGGGTGGGGGCTGGATATAGGGCTGGGTGCAGGGGGTTCTGCAGGAGGTGTCTAGGGGGGTGTCTGGGGGTGTCCAGGAGGTGTCCAGAGGGTGTCTAGGGGGTGTCCAGGGTGTGTCCAGGGGGGTGTCCAGGGGGTATTTTTTTATGGATTTGGACACCCTATAGCAACGGTTTTAAACCATGTCTATTGGTTCATTGCCACGGTTCTTAACCGTGGCTATAGACATAATGCCATGGTTCTAAACCGTGGTAATATATTCTGTCCGGATTTTAGTATAGCCACAGTTTCCACCCTGGCTATAGGTATACAGCCACGGTTTGAACCATGGCTCTATACCTAAAACCACGATTTGAACTTTGCCTATAGATTTAATGCCACAGTTTGGAATCGTGGATATAGGTCTAGGCCTATAGCCACGCCAAACTTAGCTACGGTTCCTCGAACCGTGGCTATTACCTATAGACACGGTTTGAGGGCCTATAGCCACGGTTTAGAACCGTGGCTATAGCACGAATTTATAGTAGTTTAATGTGATCCTTATAGAAATCTTCAATTTTTTGGTAATGATTATGTTCTCTGGAGAATTATATTCGAAGTCAATCGAAATTATTATTCTAATTGGAAGGGTTTTTGAATATGATGTCCTAACTATGCCCATCGTGTGGCACAAAAATTTATTTTCTAATGTTCCATTATAATATAACTAACTAGGTAGTAAGTGATAGTTGAGGTCTATCAGATAGGGAAAATATAGATGTAATTATAAGTTCAGGTCAGCGAGTCTCGTCCAATTATCTAGAAAAAATGAATGATGGTAATGGGGTGAAAAAGTGAAAACATTTGCGAAAATTAAATGAAAATAGATGAAAGGGAAGAAAAACAAGAAAATAAACATGTCATGATTGTAATTTTATTATATTATTTTTAAAAAAATAATTCTTTAGTATTAAAATTATTTATAAAATATTTTTACCATAAGGATTCAATTAGAACACTATTTATTATTCTGATAATAATTATTTTTGTATTTGATCATCAATACCTTGGTCCAGTGATTGAATTTCAAAACCTACATCTCTTTAATTAACCCTAAAATAGTGGAAACAATCCCACATAATGGTCATGGGTTCACCTAGTGTAACTCTTTTAATTTCACTAACAGTGTCATTGTTGGTCTGATCTGACATGTATAGTATAATGGAAAAAAAAATTCATTAAAATAACTATGAAGTAAAAATACTGATAATAGAAAACACATCATAACTTATATCACACAAAACCAACAATATTAATACAACCCCAACAAAAGAATGTTTTCCTCTTATGAGCATGTTCACAGTGTGATGGTTGAGAAGAAACTCAGTCCTTACCATGGATAGGATAATAATGAATGGGGGAAAGTGAATTACACTAATTGAGAAATGAAAACATAAAGAAAAATCTAATTTTGGATTCAAGGGAGGTTGAATAACTGAGTGCCAACACCTCCCACTTGGATGTCCAACCCAAAACTCAAAGTTCTAGCTCCCTATTTATAGAAAAATAAAATACACAGTGTGTACCCAAAACTACATGTCGTATACTTAGGTAAACCCTCTTTGGGGTTGCTCTATCCACTGATAGGTGAACTATTACACGACCCTTTGGTTGTAATGCATTAGCGGTCAGTTGGTGAGGATACACAGTGTTTTTCACTACCTCACTATCCCTAAAAAGATGGAATCATCCACCAAACACTTCTAGATGTGAATACACGATGTGTGAATATTTTTTATATGACATTTTGTCTCTATTATGATACACAGGTGTGTACTTGGGATAGTCTAACCATATTGGGAAAAGGTTACACAACAAGATTTTATAAATTACTGACTGTTTAATTTTAAATTTTCATTTTTCTCACCCATGATTTGTGTCTTTGACTGAATAATTCCTTAAAATCACCAAAATCCTTGAAATAAATCATTTTTCCCATAAAATAATTTGTATCGAGTGATAACATGTTTTTATAATCAATAAAATATTTGTAATGGAAATAAAAAATTGGTTACATCAAAACCCCACGTTTTTATTTAGTTTCCCTCATGAAAAATATCAACATATAATTAATAGATTCAAAACTATTAAAAGGGAAGAATTCATTTAATTATACAAAATAAATATTATAAATATAGTATAGAATTTTAGATGGCACAAAAAATATTTCAATTTATAAAGATATTATAATCAGTCCTCTTTTATAATTATATAAAATACTTACGTCCTCTTTCATTGTCATTGATTATATTTTCATAAATACACATGCCACTTGATGATTTACCTAACCCTAAAATGACATAGTCTTCACTCAAGATCATTTAATTATAGTTATTCTCAATCTTAAGAATATACATTATATCCATAGGCTTATAATTATTCTCATTATCCACTTATAAGTCAAATAAAAAATCACGAGTTCTTTTAATAAGGTTCAAATGTTTTTGAAGATAAGGGTAGATAGGTAATGATGTTAAAATAATCTCATAGGATTGAAAAATGTTATTTAATTATTAAATAATAAAGCATGATAGTCAAAAAAATCTCAATTTAAATGTATACCCAATCAAGATCTCCCAATGGTCAAAATCACAAAGATATTCCCTTCCAGAATGGGTTTATAAAATATCAATAAGTATAATGAATGAATTTGATCCTCTTTTTCATCACAATTTTTTTTATTATTATATAAGGGACCACTAGGGATACAATGAATAGTGGTTTAGGAACCCATCTACCCAATTTAAAGATATTAAATCTCTCCTACATTTAATTTATGATTTCTTACAAAATTATATCATGAATATAAAAACCACCTCTTGAAATATCAAATGCATAATCATGAAATATTATCAAAGAATTAGGGTAGGATGGATATATAGAATTGTAATTTATATTCCTATCCAAGGAAGTTCACGATCCTTATGGTTTTTATAGAGGTAAGTTGTAGGGTAGGTTTCATGGTCAAAGGGTATGAAAATATCAATCAAATACCTCAGTCATTTTAGTGTGATACAAAATGTTCATGTTTTGAATATAAAACATTCCATGTCCTTGTATTTTTTCATAGCCTAAGAATATATCAAGAAATAGGGTATAAGAAAGAATATATAAAAGTAATTAGAATACCTCTCAAGAATGAGGATAATAATGGTTCAATTTGGTCATGGTATGAATAAAAATAATTATCCTATTAAATATAAATATCCTATAATTTAAATCCAAAACCAATCTATATCAAAAATAATTTTAAAATAGATAAAAAATTAAAATAAGCTTGTTACTTATAAAATTCCCATCTATGTATTTATTATTTATAATTAAAATTATTCCAAAAATTTTGACATTTAAACATATTTCATATATTAATGATGTATCCAATATTAGTTTAAGGGTAATGATTAGTGTTGTCAAGAGACAGTCCCCCACACATAATATTGTACATGGTCTACAAGTGAACCACTAAGGAAGAAAAGAATATGTGTAGAACACAGTAAGGTTAGGGTGAGGGAAAGTAGTGAAAGAAGTAATCTAGATAAAAGTAATTTAAAAAACACCAAAACAATAATACCCTCGGCGAGGGCATGAAAAGATAGAGAGAAGTCAAAAATTAGTTTCCAATGTCTTTCTAGAGTACTAATGACTATCTATGTAATGGAAAATAAATTCTACATGCATAAAACCATCACATATTAGGAGGAACACCATATATATAAATATATAACAAAATAAGTGTGTATATACAGTCTTTGTTTCACCTTATAAGAGGCACTATTTGAAATAGGGGGATTCGGGAGGGATGTGGTAGTTGTAGTGGATGTTATAGGAATTGGTGCCTCCCTATTAGGGTGAGTTCAGCTGATACATACTATCCTGTAGTAGTAAAAGTATCATATGGTCGAGCAATGGATAGAAGCATTGAACCGACGTCCAGAGATATAAATGGGTCCTATGGTGCTGAAGGGTGACGATTTATATGAGGAGTAGGTGTTAGTGGGAGATTAACTGCCAAGTGATGAAGAATAAGGCTCATTATAACATATATCCCATAAATTCTATGATATATTAAATCCAGGTGGTTCTCCATGATGTCCTGGTGGTGGTCCAAGGTGGCGACGTGGGGGGAGTTAGGGAGATCAGCTGAGGGTGCTGGTGGCGGTGGGGTTGTGGGTGATATAGAAGAATATGTAATGAAAGAAGTAGATGGAATGGAGGAGGAATATGGGAGGGTGGAGAAGAATGGTCTTTTGGTGGGAGATGTGGTATCAGATCTGTAGCACCATTAGGTGCAGGTGGGTTATCTCTCTCTATAGATGGATTTGGGGTGTCCTACATTAGCTTTAAGGCATATCCTCACCTCTTGAACATCCTCATGTGAATGATCATGATGAAGTTTATCCTTTATGTAGAACCTAAGTGATCATGAGGGAAATATAGATAAAACCCAACTAGATAGTATTACAATCAGGTGGCATAGAATCCACCATTCAGGTTTCCAAGACGACCAGTGATCATGGAATGGAAGTAGGAGGTGGTAAAGTAGGGGACGTTAGGGTGACATTGTCATACAATGAAAGTAAAGAGATCCATTACACATTTAAAAATGACACCCATTTCCCCATGGAATGAAAAAATAATGGCACTGAAATAGTGATGGATGAAATGAAGGGGAGACGAAATGATGAGGGTGCTCTTATGTGTGGTGGGAGATGTTAGGTCCACTAAGATAGATACCCTGATGAGGGGGGGGGGTGAATCAAGGGATGGCAAATTAAAATATCTGCCCCTTTTGATCTTGATTTGTTGTTAGGCAAAACCCTCTTTTCTCTCTCTCCTTCCCGTTCCTGATGAATGAATGTTAAAGCAAGCACAGAGAAAAAAATATTTACCTGGTTCACCCTAAATTGGCTTTGTACAAGAAGCATACACTGGTGATGTATAGAATCCCGTCTTCTTATAACATAAACTTTCATTACATTTCACAAAACTGAGGATCTTTAAGGTTTAGTGTCTTGGAAACCAGGAACATAATACATGAAAACAACATAAAGAATTCTCCTTAAACACTTGAAATAATTCTACTTAAGTTCATCCTAGGTTCATTACTGCATCTCATAACCTGGGGACATACATCAAAAGAAAGGGTGAGCAGAAGGCCCAGTAAGGGAAACAAGAGGAACATTTTACATGTGAACTTGATTTACTTTAATAAGGTCATGAAAAGAACTTTAAGGCATGAGAATGAAATCATGAGGCATATCATAATAAAAATAACATTTTCATAACTTGAATATGTGGCTACATCATTTAACATAGACAATCATGAACATATCACCAAGGTCCATCCCCAAGGTGTCATTTGAAAATTACCAAGGTTATTCACCAAGGTATCGTGAAAATTGTAATCTCTAGTGGTTACATCATTACCCAATGCATTGGAGCGCTATCAGGGCACACCCATAAATTTGACTTTATTATCATGTGAGCCACATATATCACCATCAAACATTTCATAAATAACCCATATAGCATAAAATAAATGGGTTTCATTTCATAATCATAACGTTAAAAAAACTACTTTAAAGACATGATCCTTACGTCACTTTAAAACCCACAGAAAAGGAAGGTGGGTATCATGTATGTAAATCCCAGAATTTAAAATAGAACATTTTGGTATATATGTAAATACCCCTTTAGAAGAAAAATCTTTGAGTATTCACTGAATAATATAAAAGAACATTAAAAAAGAGAGAGACATTTTGAGGCAGAAATTCTGCAGCATAACGGCTATGTTACGAGGTTTTAGAAGACATTAAAAAGAGAGGGAAAATGGGTCAAACATTCATAAATGACCCATAAAACCGTATATGGACATAATAAGAAGGATACATGATCATGGTAATGAAATTTCAAGGACATACCATTTGAAATGAAAAACATGGAAGGAAGACAAAAATTAGATTTCTCTTATGAAAGTTTGGCAGCCTAACGACGTTACTTAAACTTCAACAAACATGATTTGAAAAGATCAAATAGGGTCTCTCATCATGTGAACATAAGAGTTCAGTATGATAGATATAGAGATAATTCCCCAACATAATTAAAAAGGAACTTGAAAGACTTGATATAAAAGTAGAACTTTGAAAAGAATGAGAAGGGTGAAAGAATCCCCTAACAATTCGGCAGCCTAACGGCGCCACTTAAAACATTAAAATACAGAATTGAAGAGATAAAATGGAGTCTCTCATCATATGAACATAAGAGTCCAGTATTATAGATATAGATATCATACCCCAACATAACAAAAAGGAACTTGAAGGAATTGACATGAAAGTAGAACTTCAAAACGAGAAGGGTGAAGAACCACTTAAAATTCGGCAGCCTAACGGCGCCACTTAAAACATCAAAATACTGAATTGAAGAGATCAAATGGGGTCTCTCATCATATGATCATAAAAGATCAGTATGATAAATTTAGAGATCATAACCCAACATAATAAAAAGGAACTTGAAATACTTTACATGAAAATAGATCTTGAAAAATGAGAAGGGAGAAAGAATCCGTTACAAAAATTTCGGCAGCCTAACGGCGCCACTTAAAACTTCATAAAACGAAATAATGAGAGTAAGAGGGGATATATCATTATATGAACATAAAAATGGCAGTAAGAGGAGTATAAAATAACATTTTCAAACATAAGAACATGTAGCATAAAAGGAATGACAAAAAAGAGATTACTTGAAATGAAAGAGAGAGGTTGGATCCCTTACCTTAAAACATAACTCTTAAAACTCATAGGTTGGGACCTTGAAGAATTGGGGGCACCATGGGAGGACTCCTTGGGAGGTAATGAGACCAGAACTTTGTTGGGGAAGAGTGGGGAGTCGAATGGATGATCGGATGGCTTGGTATTTATAGGGAAAGTGAGGGGACAAGACATTAATGGCCAAGAGACACCTCATTAGTGGTTTTGGAAAAACCGTGGGCTTGCCCATGGTATTTTCCCATGGTATTGGCCACTTGGGACACCTCATACCTTATATTACTATTCATAATTCGAACATATTGATTACAAACTTAATACATCATTTAATGATGTCATTAAACACCCATAACTTAAAAACTGTATTTTCACTATTCATCAAAAATTCAACTTTCTCAGAATAATCCCAAAATTTCATCTTAACCAAATATCGACGCTCTAATTACAAATATGAACTCCATTTTATAAAAATAATTTTATAAATATTTTTAGTTAAATTTTTAAATAAAAATACTATTCACCGAAAATTCATTTTTTTCAGAAAAAACCCCCAAAAATTACCATAGCATAATATCGGTGCTCTGATCTCAAAAATGAAATCCGTTTTATAAAAATAATTTTCTAAATATTTTTAATTAAATTTTTATTTAAAAAACACTATTCACCCGAAAAAAACTAATA
The DNA here is from genome assembly GCA_963277665.1 of Viscum album. NCBI lineage: Eukaryota > Viridiplantae > Streptophyta > Magnoliopsida > Santalales > Viscaceae > Viscum > Viscum album. The sequence continues at coordinate 1,814,063,756 of OY728153.1, read as the reverse complement.
CTTGAATAATAATTTATGAAACCGTTATTTAACCATTTTATTGAATCACATTACTTAACCAAGGTGCCTAGATTATATAGATACTTTCACTAAGTGCGATTAATAATCTATTTGGACACATTACTAATCCTAATCATAAAATCACTATTCATAATTTACTATTCATCAAAAATTAAGTTGATCTTATTAGACTCTAAATTTCGTACTGAATATAATTGTAGAAGACCATTTTTCGAAAATCATTACACATTTTTAATTATTTAAGGTTTACATAAACATTTTTAAAATATCCTTTTTCTAAAATTCATCAAAAATATGCATACTATATTTATACGGTCATTTGAAAAGTCATAAAAATTATCATAGGAGGAAATCCCAATTTTTATTTAAAACAATGGATTACATAAGGCAGTTATGGTCTCCTTACATAGCCCCTTATCACACCAGCATAGGACCTAAGTGTAAGGTGCTCTAAGGTGAGAGAATCTGAGGGAGGCTCGACCAACATCGCACGAGTAGTAATTTCTATCAGTTTGAACTTCTCGCAAAGTTGATTCCATTCTAGCTTCACACGATGAAGTTCGGCTTGGGTTTGGTCCAGAGCAAAGCCCAATGGTGCTACCTCCTTCCCAAGTTCTGTTAGATGGGCTTCGATTGGTCCAAGACTACTAGGCGAGGCCATCTAATCTTCTTTCTATAATAATAAACCAAGATTACTTGTATTTAGAGGCAATAATCAAAACGTTTAGTTTCCAGTGGTCATATTAACCAATGGTCATATAACAGTCAAATCCCAACGGTCTCATTTTAATTATACTCATGTTATCAAATAAAACTTTTTTGTTGAGTATAAAAAATAAAATAACACATGAAATTAAGAAATAAGATTTATTCAAAATTTCATGTCGTTACAATCTTCCCCCCTTAAGAAATTGCGTCCTCGCAATTTTCTTTTTAAAACGGGGTTTGAAATTTCATTGAAAGTCCCACATCAGAAAGGGAGTCAGAAAATCTATTAATTTAAAAAAAAGAAAGGGAGGTACAAAGGTCACCCGAGTTAACCCATACTAGGATTCCATGGAGGAAAACATGGACATGGAAGAAAAACAAAGGTTCAAGTTCTGGGAAAAAGTGATAGAGAACATGATTAGGAGAACGTTAACCATAAGAAAATCCCATACTAATGATGTGTGTAAACGGTCTTTGATTACCTATTAGGAAACGTAAACCAACAACGTTTTTGTTTTACATTCCTTTTCATAATTTTTAGGAATTCATTTACAACATAGAACAAAAACATAAGGAAGTATATCTACCTGCATGTAGAGTTTCACCCTTTAATAAGTTTCTACTAAAACTAATCTTTTCTCCCAAACGATGAGCATTCAAAACTACTTGGTCTCATCAAAACAAAAGAATCAACTTCTAGAGAATCACATAATCCACAAAATATTAACTAACTATTTCTTCTATCTTTAAACATTATCCCAAAAACAGAAAGGGTAAGGTTAAAACAACTCTTCAAAAAGAAAGAATCCCATAGGAATGGAAACTACTTTTAAATCTTAAAAGTTTTGTGGTACTACCCAAAGTTCATCATAGTCCATTCCATAAATAACGGTCCTTAAAATTCCTCAAAATAAACCAAACTAAGATTGAAACCCAAATACAAGAAGTATTTGATAACATAGTCTTCCAAAATAAACATCATTGTTCATCTCTAAACAACATCAACCACTCCTAAAAAGTATCTAACCTAAACATATTTTACCCAAGATAGGTTAATCATTCCCATAAGTAACCTAAATTACTATAATTCCACCTTAAATTTATATATTCTTAAAAATATAAGTCAACCTTACTCTTCAATGAAAATACCATAGTAATCTATTTACCTCGATCATATAGGGTCCCCAAAATAGTGAACATCTTCCAAAATAATAATCATATTTTAATCCACTAATAATCACTGTCATATTAATATGACAATCATCGCATTTCCTATCACATTGGTTGTTTGGACATGTTCTTCCACTTCCCATAATTAACTAAGAAGAGAAAGCATAATTAGGGGCTTAAGTACTTAGCCAATAATCATGAAAAGGAACTGAAAGCATATAAGGATAACTTGTAGAAGAAAAGTATACCCTAAATTGTGATCCCCTAGGTTCCCATCTAGTTTATCCATGATCATATATTCTTATGTGAATCTTTATTTTGTTTTATCCTTGTTCCTTTAATAATGTTTCATACTAAGCTTATGAATTTACCAAAGCATATCCCCCGGGAGTGTCGTAACCAAGAGTGCAGCAAGGCCCATTGTTGTGTACCAGTTCCCGTTCGAGTCTAGCTCAAAGCGGTGTTTTCAGGTTTTACCCCTATATACATCTGTGCCAGAGCCACCTCTACCTGCTCGTATCCAGAAAGGGATGTATTTGCTTGGAAACCCCTTACTCAATACTCACCAAAATACCAGGAATATTTCCTATATTTAAACTTTTCTATAGGGTTCTTCCTAGATTTTTCATATCGTAATTTCCACAAATAACTAAACCTGCCTTTGATACCAACTATAGCATCCCATCTTCTTATAATATAAACTTTCATTACATTTCACAAAACTGAGGATCTTTAAGGTTTAGTGTCTTGGAAACCAGGAACATAATACATGAAAACAACATAAAGAATTCTCCTTAAACACTTGAAAGGATTCTCCTTAAGTTCATCCTAGGTTCATTACTGCATCTCATAACCTGGGGACATACATCAAAAGAAAGGGTGAGTAGAAGGCCTAGTAAGGGAAACAAGAGGAACATTTTACATGTGAACTTGATATACTTCAATAAGGTCATGAAAAGAACTTTAAGGCATGAGAATGAAATCATGAGGCATATCATAAAAAAATAACATTTTCATAACTTGAATATGTGGCTACATCATTTAACATATAAAATCATGAACATATCACCAAGTTCCATCCCCAAGGTGTCATTTGAAAATTACCAAGGTTATTCACCAAGGTATCGTGAAAATTGTAATCTCTAGTGGTTACATAATTACCCAATGCATTGGAGCGCTATCAGGACGCACCATTAAATTTGCCATTATTATCATGTGAGCCACATATATCATCATCAAACATTTCATAAATAACCCATATAGCATAAAATAAATGGGTTTAATTTCATAATCATAACGTTAAAAAAAATACTTTAAAGACATGATCCTTACGTCACTTTAAAACCCACAGAAAAGGAAGGTGGGTCTCATGTATGTAAATACCAGAATTTAAAATAGAACATTTTGGTATATATGTAAATACCCCTTTAGAAGAAAGATATTTTAGTGTTCACTTAATAATATAAAAGAACTTTAAAAAAAGAGATACATTTTGAGACAGAAATTCTGCAGCATAACGGCTATGTTACGAGGTTTTAGAAGACATTAAAAAGAGAGGGAAAATGGGTCAAACATTCATAAATGACCCATAAAGCAGTAGATGGACAGAATAAGAAGGATACATGATCATGGTAATGAAATTTCAAGGACATAAAATTTGAAATGAAAAACATGGAAGGAAGAGAAAAATTAGATTTCTCTTATGAAAGTTCGGCAACCTAACGACATTACTTAAACTTCAACAAAAATGATTTGAAAAGATCAAATAGGGTCTCTCATCATGTGAACATAAGTGTTCAGTATGATAGATATACAGATAATGCCCCAACATAATTAAAAAGAAACTTGAAATACTTGACATAAAAGTAGAACTTTGAAAAGAATGAGAAGGGTGAAAGAATCCCCTAAAAATTCGACAGCCTAACATCACCACTTAAAACTTTAAAATACTGAATTGAAGAGATCAAATGGGGTCTATCATCATATGAACATAAGAGTCCAGTATGATAGATATAGAGATCATATCCCAACATAACAAAAAGGAACTTGAAGTAATTGACATGAAAGTAGAACTTCAAAATGAGAAGGGTGAAGAACCACTTAAAATTCGGCATCCTAATGGCGCCACTTAAAACTTCAAAATACTGAATTGAAGAGATAAAATGGGGTCTCTCATCAAATGATCATGAAATATCAGTATGATAAATTTAGAGATCATACCCCAACATAATAAAAATTAACTTGAAATAATTTACATGAAAATAGATCTTGAAAAATGAGAAGGGAGAAAGAATCCGTTACAAAAATTTCGGCAGCCTAACGGCGCCACTTAAAACTTCATAAAACGAAATAATGAGAGTAAGAGGGGATCTCTCATTATATGAACATAAAAAGGGCAGTAAGAGTAGTATAAAAGAACATTCTCAAACATAATAACATGTAGCATAAATGTAATGACATAAAAGAGATTACTTGAAATGAAAGAGAGAGGTCAGATCCCTTACCTTAAAACATAACTCTTAAAACTCAAAGGTTGGGACCTTGAGGGCTTGGGGGCACCATGGGAGGACTCCTTGGGAGGTAATGAGACCAGAACTTTGTTGGGGGAAGAGTGGGGAGTCGAATGGATGAGTGGATGGCTTGGTATTTATAGAGAAAGTGAGGGGACAAGGCATTAATGGCCAAGAGACACCTCATTAGTGGTTTTGGAAAAACCATGGGCTTTCCCATGGTATTTGACCATAGTATTGGCCACTTGGGACACCTAATACCTTATCTTACTATTCATAATTCGAACATATTGATTACAAACTTAATACATCATTTAATGATGTCATTAAACACCCGTAACTTAAAAAATATATTTTCACTATTCATCGGAAATTCAACTTTCTCAGAATAATCCTAAAATTTCACCTTAACCAAATATCAATGCTCTGATTACAAATATGAACTCCATTTTATAAAAATAATTTTCTAAATTTTTTAAATTTAATTTTTAAATAAAAACACTATTCATTGAAAATTCATTTTTTCAGAAAAATCCCCCAAAAATTACCATAGCATAATATCGGTGCTCTGAGCTCAAAAATGAAATCCGTTTTATAAAAATAATTTTCTAAATATTTTTAATTAAATTTTTAATTAAAAAACACTATTCACCCGAAAAAAACTAATACTTGAATAATAATTTATGAAATCGTTATTTAACCATTTTATTGAATCACATTACTTAATCAAGGTGCCTAGATTATATAGATACTTTCTTTAAGTGCGATTAATAATCCATTTGGACACATTACTAATCCTAATCATAAAATCACTATTCATAATTTACTATTCATCAAAAATTAAGTTGATCTTATTAAACTCTAAATTTCGTACTGAACATAATTGTAGAAGACCATATTTTGAAAATCATTACACATTTTTTATTATTTAAGGTTTACATAAACATTTTTAAAATATCATTTTTGTAAAATTAATCAAAAATATGCATACTATATTTATACGGTCATTTGAAAAGTCATAAACATCATCATAGGAGGAAATCCCAATTTTTATTTAAAACAAAGGATTACATAAGGCAGTTATGGTCTCCTTACATAGCCCCTTATCACACCAGCATAGGACCTAAGTGTAAGGTGTGCTAAGGTGGGAGAATCCAAGGGAGGCTCAGCCAACATCGCACGAGTAGTAATTTCTATCAGTTTGAACTTCTCGCAAAAGTGATTCCATTCTAGCTTCACACGTTGAAGTTCGGCTTGGGTTTGGTCCAGAGCAAAGCCCAGTGGTGCAACCTCCTTCCCAAGTTCTGTTAGATGGGCTTCGATCGGTTCAAGACTACTGGGCGAGGCCATCGAATCTTCTTTATATAATAATAAACCAAGATTACTTTTATTTAGAGGCAATAATCAAAACGTTTAGTTTCCAGTGGTCATATTAACCAATGGTCATATAACAGTCAAAGCCCAACGGTCTCATTTTAATTATACTCATGTTATGAAATAAAACATTTTTGTTGAGTATAAAAAATAAAATAACACATGAAATTAGGAAACAAGATTTATTCAAAATTTCAGGTCGTTACATGATGTGCCGATGTACCAAATCCACAATAATCACAGTGCTATTTAAAATTTCGGATCAGACTAACTATCCATCCTGGTTAGCAACCACTCACAATATTAAATCTCACTTCTCTCTCAACAGAAGGGTGCTCAATAATTCTTCAGAATATCCACTTGTATTTTATAGACATGTAGGTATCTTCCTTATCTCTAATGAAATCTGTATCCTTAACTATTAATAGATTCTCTGTTGACGTCCATCTTTCACCCACAGATGAATATGTCTTGGCACCGGGTGTACAGGGAAACTCCAAATCTTTTGTGCAACCCTCATTACGTCTTGTGTGAATCTTTAATACCTTGTGTGAAAGATTCCAATTTTGTCCTGAAATACCCTTTGCACGCAACATCAATCTTTCATGAAACTCAAATCATTCATGAAACTTCAATCTTTCGTGCAACTCAAATCTTTTGTGCAACTTCATTCTTTCTCGCAACATCAATATTTGTGTGACTTAAATATTTCCATGAAACTCAAAATATTTCATGCTACTCCCTTTGCGTGAAATTATTACATGATCTAGTGCTCGAATTTTCTCTAAGTATCATGCTCAACCAGTGTGAGGGGGTCACCTCTTATTTATAGACCTCATTGACCCCTGCGCGCAAAAACTCGATGCGTTGTGAAATATCATGATGTGTCATGAAAAACCACATTTTACTTCGCCTTTGGTATGTAATGATCTTTCACACCAACCTATTATTTCACTCCCTTATCGAATCATTCATGCACTTCGTTCTTTTTCCATTTTTAGATGTTCATACCGTGAATCACGCCTGTCACGCAAAACCCCATTTGACGTCGCCTTAGGCACACATGTTTCCTTAGGGAAACATCCACTTTCATGCCAATATATATAGAGTTCAAAAAATCACCATGTAAACCCCCTTTATCATTAATATTAACATCATGTTCTACTTTGTCAGCATGGAGGTCTGCTTTGTCAACACACACATTTACCTCAAAAAATGCTTCAATGATACCTTGAGGGATTTTTTCCCAAAAGGAGCATACCTATAGTCAGGTCCAACAAGATCCCACTATATGGAGATGAGATCAGAACCATCAAGGTGAGATAGGGTGGAAAAATGGGGTGGGGTGGATGGATGGGGGTATAAACCAGACCCTTAGCCAAACTCGGCCTTGGTAATAAAAAATGACATTCGTGCATCCGGAATCATACTCGAGTCGACGTATCACCTGGAATATCACTTGATATGCGGTCTCTTAGAACTATAAAGTGAAATAAAAATACAAACGAAAATCATTTAATGTAGGAGTGATGGCCTACACTATGTCAAGAAGATGCACGTGCCCAAGGAGCTCCTGAATCTCCTCCCATATACTTAAGCACTATGGTATTGTGATGTCAAGGAAACAGCCAATCAATTGAATAATTCACTGTGAAAATATTAATAACATTTATACAATTGTACAAGAATCATAAAATAAGAGGCATGGTTGGGGTTGGGGTCAGACAACTAACTTTGTTAGCTATGTAAGACAATCATATGCTGATATAGAAGGTCTGGGTATCGTGGCATCAGGTGGATCAGCTGGAGCCATAGATGAATCTGTATTACTGGAACCAGTGGAAGTTGGAAAAGTCTCACCTGATAGTATTGTGACAGCCATAGGATCTATTGTACTAGATCCCTCTTCAGTTTGAGAAGGCTCAGTCGAAAGAATTTGTGGGAGGATCACTAAGGTTGGTAGTTGAGACACCGGTATATTTGTCACCAAAGGTGTTGCTGACGTCCTAAGCCAGATCGTATAGGGTATGGGAAACTCTCCATCAGTAGTGAGTGTCATCGACTTCCCTCTAGCTCTATCTCAATCTTCCATAATCTAAAATATAAATAAAATAAGAAAAAATGAAACGGGAGTGAAAAACAAAGAAAAATAGAGAGAAACCATACAAATAAAATGAAGGAGTGTGTGGATCGAGATTACATGGTGTGTTGTATGATCATGTTTCCAACCCATGAACTATGGGTACACACACTCGGTGTAAATGTTTTTGAAAAATATAATTAAATGGATTTTATAATGGCGACAAATACTATGTATATAAACACGGGGGTCCTAGACGTGTATTCACCTAGACATAACCTCTGACAAGAGGATAGAATATATATTACATGGCGTGTAGAATGAATATACACACCATGTGTGAGAACATGGGTAGTGAGGCCAAGTATGTGTCCTGAAATGAACAAGTCTTTATATAAAAATTATACATGATATGTACAAAAAACATTCTATGTGGGTGATATAGTAAATATCGCCATGTAGGTGTGTGTACAAGAGTTTCATAATAGCAGGGTAGAGGGTTCTCTACATGGCATGGGATGAATCCACACACACTAAGTGTTTTCAAATTTCGAACATAAAAAGAGGTCATCATGTACGTAATGTACACTGTGTGGGTTGTTCATTTCAACTTGTGTACTATTGGTTTATACCGAATGCCTTCCCAATTCCCAAATCACCAAAAAATGTATGTAAAACACTGAAATAATGGGCAGAAAATGACACACCAGGATCAAGTATTGAAACGGGGAAGAGATATCGACTCAAGTCACACCTAAACTATAGATTCAATTGACGGAGCCAGAGTGGCATACAAAAGAATCTTTGTGAGAGAAAATAGAGATAGGGGGATGAGGTTATCCCAGTTAGGGTGCACAACATTTATAGTCAGGATACATAGAGTGTATACTGTCATACATATTATATAAGTGACTTTTTTAATTTAATTGATAATAATTTTAATAAAATAAATTATTATTATTTATAATGAAAAATAATTATATATTAACATATGAAAATAAACCTATACATGTATTGTATCATGGAAATACATGTCCTTATTTTTAAAATTTGATAACGATAAATATAACCATAAATTCGGTGCTCATGGAATGATTTGAAAAAATGACCAGGGCGATCCAAACTCAAGCCCTAAACTAATAGAAAAATGTTGTATTACTATAGTTTTTATTATATTTTAAAATTTAAAGCATAGCTGTAGTACTTCATGGTAAAACGGAGGACACATAATATTTCGTTTTAATTATTCAAAATTGGGATGATGTAGGGAGATTTGAAGAGTTCAAACCTGACCCTTTTGAACCCTAGGATATGAATCTACCAAAAAATCCACTTCACCCTTAGGTGATTTCTTATTTTTTAAACACATTTTAAATTATTAATGAAATCATATAACACATGAAATTTACTGATATAAAAACAATATTTTTTTTATTTTTTAGAAAATGATGGAACTAAACTATCTAACAAGACTTCAACCTAGTACTTTTTGATATGTGGAATGTGACCCTACCAAAAAATTCATCCACACCATTGGTTATATTTTATTTGGAAATGATTTTATATAATTTTGAAAACATATCACACACATTTTACATAAAAAGGGACTAAAAATGAATCTTGTACTAAAGGAATGTTTGGAGTGATTTGAACCATCGACGACTCGACTATACTCTGATTACATTTCCATCGACACATGATTCATTCTTGTTTATTCACTTAATGAGTATTCATTCACACTAAAATTTTTATTATCATATATACTAATTATAAATTTACAAATAAACTAAGTAGGTGCCCACGGTGTGTAACATCATTTTAATCTTATTTCTATTGTGGGTGATAGAAATGTTATACAAAAAATGTGCAAGGGAAGTACACACTATGTGTTTATCAGAAAATAAAGGGAGATAAGAGTAGATGGGTTGCCTCCCAAAAAACACAACTATTTTAGTTCATTGGATTGACCTGATAATAGAAACTTTCACAAAAACTAAAGTAGGATGTGGTTTCTATTGTATGAACCAACACATTTTTCAATTGTTTTCGTCTTTTATCCATGCTTATTGACCTTCAGTTGGATAGGGTGATGCCTTCTAAAATCCCTAATCCACAACCCAAAAATTCTAAAGGTGGAATTATTATTTGTTCTGATCTTACATGTCCTCCTGCTTTTGAGGTTCCTATGTCATAAAGCAAAAAAAATAAAAATAATTACATGAATATTCTAGAGTAGGTGAGTGATCAAATGAGTTTTTAGAAAGAATGAATTGACCAAATTTAGTATTAACATGACATGATGTGTCCCCATATTCAAAATTTTTGATTTGAAAATCATTTTCATTAATTATTAGTGAATTACAAGTGGGGCCCACATCATAGAATTCCTCCTTAGTTGAAATAGTGTTAGAACACCCAATATCAAACTCAATTTTAGTATTCATATTATATATTATCACTGAATGTAATTATACCATGGTACTAATTCCTCCAAACCTTTCGGTTTGGTCCAAATGGCATGTGGAAAAGTTTTCCATCATTGAAAATAATCTTTTAATATTATCGTAACATTTCAAAAGAGAAAAAGAGTTGGGTCAGGTAAAGGATTTTCATGTGTATGCCTTATATTGAAACTCGTCATCCATGTACATATAATATTATTCTAGAAATGAGTAAAATAGTGGTGGATCATTTTAATATTAATCCTCTCCTGATGGTTTGTACCAATCTCTAGTCAAATGATAATCTATAAGAATGCAGGGTCAGGGGTCCCAAGAAAAGAAAAAGGAAAATTCCGGGTTAACTAACTTCAACCCAATCTTGCACTACCGATTTCTATATTTCTCGTTAATGATGCCAAAATTTGAACGCACCCATAGTGTGGAATGACAATTTTTTATAATATTACCTTTTAATCTGACTAACTAGGAAGATAGAAACAATAATGGTCGATACCACAAGAAAAATAGAGAATCAATTACAAGTTTAAGTCGGTGAGTCTCACCTAATTATCCAGAAAAAAATTAAGGGAACAATGTAAAAGTTGAAAAAAATTATGAAAATTAAATTAAAACAGAATAAAGGTTAGAATAATCAGAAAAAAAATGTGCGGGGTTTCAATTTAATTAGAGTATTTTTTAAAAATTATTTCATTATTCAAATTTTTTATAAAATAATTTTACCATAGTGATTAAATTAAATCATTGTTTCTTGTCTGATAACAGTTATTTTTGTAATTGAACACCAATACCTTGGTCCAATGATTGAATGTCCAAAATCAACATTAGGATCATTACCCTTAGAATGGTTGCAATGTGCTCACCCAATGTTTATAGGTTCAACGTTTTAAACTCATTTAGATTCCTTAATAGTTTCATTCTTGGTCTGATATGACATGATTAGTGTAATGAACTAATTATTTCTCATTAAAAAATTACAAAGTAAAAAATAATAATAATAGAAAACTCTCTATAATTTCAATTACACAACAACCAAAATCATATTACACCCCCTATAAAAAACAATTATCCACTAATGACCATTTTCACTATGTGCGGGTTGAGAAGAAACTCAGTAATTAACATGGATTCGAGTGGAAGGAAGGGGGGAAGGGGAATTGCACTAAAGAAAAAATAAAAATAGAAAGAAAACTCAATTTTTGGATTGAAGGGACATCAAATGATAGAGCAGTAGAACCTCCCCCTTAGATATCCAACCCAAAACTCAGAGTCTTGCCTTTTTATTTATAGTAAACTAAACTATATGATCTATAACCAAAAGTCTATTCCATGTACTTGGTTCAACTATCTTACATTGTTTTCTATATCGATAGGTGATCCACTAAACTGCCCTTTGATTTAAACACATCAACAGTTGGTTGGTGAGGATACATGTCATTTTATGCCACCTCACACGGCATGTATAGTTTGAATAATCCACTAAATTTATCTTGAACGGCATACATGGTGTGTGAACAGTTAGTATACGGAGTGTTTTCACTGGTCGGCTACATGTGCGTATACTCAGGAAGTGAAAACAACGTCACAGAAAGGTTACACGACATGTGTTTTTAAATAATGAACCATGTATATTTCAATTTTCATTCTAATCACTTCTTGTTTTTGACATTGGATGGAAAACACCTGAAAATAACCATGAACTTTGAAATAAGGAATTTTTCCATAAAAGAATGTGTATCCATTGAAAACATTTTTTTATACTCAATAAAATGATTTAAATGGTAAGAATAAATCATGTATATCATGTCTCAAGAAACCTAGATGAATTTTCTATAATTTCTAATTATTTTTCATGTGAATCGTTTGATTCCAATATGTATTTTAATGAAATTTTGTTTTAAATTAATGATTATTCTCTTTCAGGGTAAAAAGAATGTTTTTAAGAAAAAAATTTCATGGGTTCACATGTTGGATAAGAAAACCTCATGATTATAATTTTTTCTTTTATGCTTATTTGTAAAGTTTTTTTTGAAAAACATTGGTGGGTAATGATAATTTCATGTATATGTAAATGATTATTTGCATTAAAAGTGTATTATGTCAAAGAAAAATAAAATTTTATGATCTGAGGGTTTTAAAATGGACTAAAAGGATTCGTTCTTATTTTTATTTAATATTATTTTTTTGGTTATCCCATATTTTTATATGTTTTAATTAGGGTCTAAGGATGAGTTGGAACAACTAATAAGTCAAGAAAAAAAATTATAAATAATTTTTTTTCTAAGGAAATGTTTTTTTTCAAAATATTTTGTATTGTGGGAAAATATATACTTAGATAAATATTAAAAATTTTCTTCATATGTGTTATTTGTGTATGATTTATCACCAAATTCTCTAAAACTCTAAACCCAAAAATATATTCTGGAATGCCTGATGATGAATTCTTGTTTAAAAATGAAATTCAAGATTGAATAAAGATCATGTTCTCACCAAAATCACTTGATAATGTTAACATGATATGAGAAACTAAATATAATGAAATATAATAGGATTAGGATATAAATATTAAAAAAATTTGGTATGTAGACCACAAAAATATAACATGGTGTTTAGTATAAACATGTCTCAATGAAATAAAATTAAGAGAAAAACCATTACCTCTTGTCTTGAATTCCATTAAAATACCTTAACCTCTCATATCACAAACATACATATGTTATTAACATAATTAATAACCTTAATAATATCCATTTTCATTCAAAATCATCATAATTAGTAATTTTTTATATGATTTCTTATAATATTCTACATCAACTGTTTGTAGTTTTGAACGATAATAATTGTTTCATTATATTGGTGTTGATGCTTATTATTATTTCAAAGTTCATCATTACTAGGTCATCTAAGATACTATAATATATTTTCAAACATATTTTTTAAATTTATATTCTCATCTCATGACAATTTTTTTATGAGCCATATTGATGAAATAGATGATGATCATGTTTTGGTTTCTCTTAACAATCAAATTTCTTTTTATTAATTAATGGGTTAAATATTAATATAAAATCTCCATAACAAAACTAAAGAAAAATTATCTATATATATATATATCAAATTGAACTATTAAATAAGTTCTAATAGTCATACCTAAAATACATTCATAGTATTGTTCAATCAGGTGGTTAAACTGACCCAAACATAAACATGCCATGATTTAATGAATGATTATGATATGGTTTTGTTGTAATATCATTATAAAAGAATAAAAAATATATAATTTTATTCTTATTAGTGTGATATATAACAATTGAATATATATTTAACAATAATTAATGGATATGATAATATTATATAATTTTAATAATACATTTTCCCTTTAGAATTCTTATTTTAAATGATTAAATTAATGAAGATAATTTATTGATCATATCATAAATATTTTTTCTAATTTTACATAAAAACCCTTAATTATTTAATAGAAATTATATTTATACATTAATTTCATCCTTATATCAACTCTTTTGTGGCGGTGAAGGAGAAAAATGTGTTCTATCATGTAGGCGGTAGTCTACATGACATACAAACAACAGTTATGCTTTTCTTAATAAAAATTGTATATGGATAAAAATTGAAAATAAACTTAATATAATAACATTAATTATTATGATAATATTATAATTTTTTTGTTTTTATAAAAAATTTAAATAATAAAATGAATATGAAAAACAATGTACATGATAATACTCATGTTAGGGACTTGGATTTTCCCTTGAAGCAACAATGAATTTGAGGGGATTAGGACCTATATGACCCACTATAGGCTTATGATATTGTTTAGGGTTATAGATTGATAAAAATAAAATATTTTCTAGGATTAATTCAAATGTATGGAGTTTCTTGAATTGGTGAAGTTGTTTCCCTTTTTGGCATGAAGGAAAGGGTAGTTTTGGTAACACCAATACATTTTCCCATAATTCCTTGAAAATATTCTGGGTTAATTGAATTAATTGCATATATAAGTGTTGGGTAAAAATTTATTAGTCAATATAAATCACAATAATTTCTTTCTAGGAATATTTTTTATATGTTTTATGCCTTTTGCACTTGGTTAAACCCAATTTACCACTTTTACTTTTACATTGGTATGTAACTCATTACCATAGTAATTAATTTTCATGAAATATAATAAGATTTATGCATTATAAATATTTTGATAGAGATAATTAAAAATTTAAAAATCATTTTCTCAAATATTATTTTTAAATTTGTGAAAAGTTAATTTTAAAATAAACACCCTTTATTAAGTTCCATTTTATTAATTTAAAATTTAAAAATTTATAAATTTAAATTTTCAACAAAATCATAAAATTTAATAAAAACCCATTGTTTTATGGAAATTGAAATTTTTAAATATTAACTATTGTTACTCTTATTTGATATAATTTACCAACTAAAACACTGTTAGAAATTATTTATATAAAAACTAATTTATCATCAATAATTTATTTATTGAAATTGAAAAGTTTATCACATAAAACAAAACTTTTTTATATTTTTTTTATAATAAAAAATCATATTATTAGTCATTATAGGTAAATATATATTTTTTATTCAAATTAAAACTAGTATTTATTTTAATTATAAATAGATTTCATAATGTGGAAACCTATATTCATTTCCTCTAATTTAAATTCTAGTTTTTAATGATCATACATTAATATTTATATTAATAAAAATATATTATGGTTTCATTTAAGTTTGGTGTTGTTTGCGGATAATGATTTTAAAATTTTTTACACATTTAATGTTAACCATATATAATAATTTTGGGGTGTTACACCCCCCTTAAATAAGTTACATCATAGAAATCAGACTCATCATGTCAGAGTAATTCCTATAGGGTAATTATAATTAATCATTTACCACTAGATGATCATGATTTGGTTTAAGATGTAGAATAATATTTATCTATGTTAGAAATTATTATAATCACTGTATAAATGGAGATAACCAATTCACAATATACCACAAAGTTATACAATGTTATGTGGATAAATATCCATATGTAATAACTTCCAAATAAACCTGAAAATGATTTATATGATAATAATACCACTAGGGGTTTTTATAGTTCAATATATTGTAATTGGTGAATAATTACATGAAAAAGGATACAATAATTTCTAGTGAGGAAACTCAGTATCTAATCCATTAGAAATTGTTGAACATTAATCTCCTTATTTTTATTTTTTGGTGATAAGCCCCTCATTGGACATTATATTTAAACATTGGGGTGTATAATTGAAAACACTATTTTAGTTTAAGAACAATTTTTGGTATCTTCTCTCTTTATCATAAACTTATGAGTCTGATAACCTTAAACACTTAATCATTCATGATACTCAATTTTTATCTTATTTTACGTGTTTGAAACATTTACCATGTTTACATTTTTAATAATATTTCTTGATAGAAAGTTTGGAATAATCATAAAATTTCTCACTCTATATATCATTCAAATGGGTTCATGATTGAGATAATCTACACATTATCCCTCACACCTATGGTTCCTTGCAGTTACATCAATTATGATAAATTGTATAGTTATCATGAGTGAAAATTAGTATAAGTTAATAATATTAGATAACCAATGTAAAATTTAACCTTAAGATGTATCACTTTATAGTAATATTATATTAACCTATACATCATAAAAATAAACATTCATTAGAATCAGTTCAACCAATATCACTCTAATATATCATTCTTAGTTCATCACAGTCTATATTTTGTTTAGTTCTCTAATACTTGTTAACATAATCCTTAAAACAATGATCCCAAATTACCATAAACATTCTTAACTTTTTCTAAACATAATAAAACTTGAAAATTTTGTTCTAAAAATACATCTTATCCTTCCTAAAACAAAATTAGAAATTTCTTCAATAATATAACCAAGTATGTATATAACCTAAACATATACTCTTAATAATATAACTTTACCAAAACTTTTTTTATTTATTAAGACATTAAACTAAATTTAGATTATAAATTCCTCTAGAAATTAACTGCATATTTATCCCTCAATTAGCATTGAACACCTGTTCATAAGGACAGACACAAGTCACTATATATCATAATCTAAAAAATGAGATGAACTTCCCCAAAAATATCAAGAATCAAGTGTAAATCCCTGGTTTTCTAATTACAATCTAACATACTTTATCAAAATCAAACCAACCTTAACTATCTCAATAACAATAATTTATTAAACATAATATTTATCGATACCTTAAACCTATGTTCCTAAATAGAAATCTCAAAAAATATGACCATGTTATAATATAGCTTTTCAAGGTTATTACTACTTTTAATATTTGTTTTCATATATTTAAATTAGAACTACTAAAGAATAAAAATTAAATGTTTCATATAATCGTCAAAATTTTTAGAATATAATAAAATATTATTCATAAATATCACTCAAAAATGAAAATAGCTATGATTTTCAAGATTATATCAATTTCACTACCTTTGGGAAGATTTGGAAACTGACATTTTTATGACAATTAGAATATAGTAAAACCATTACCATTTAATTATGATCACTTATTTAGTTATAAGACATAGTGTTTTCTTGGTATATACAATTCTCATAATCATTTTCGTGGTCATATTTTAACTTAATAATAAAACCAAAGATGGTTATGATCATATAAAAAAATAGTAATTTGAAACATCAATTTAAATATATATTCCCTTATGACACTTTTTTATTTAACATGTTATTTTTAATATTTATCTATGACTCACTTTTTTTAAATTTGTTGTTTTCCCTAGTCATTTTTCTATTATGTTCTCTGATCCGATTAGTTATCATCATTCGTAAATCCTTTATATTGGTTTTTAATGAGAATATGAATACCGAAAGCATATCCCCCTATAGTGTCTCACCAAGTGTGTGGTCTTATTTCTAATCATCATGCATCATAGTAAATATTGAATTAATTCTCAACCAACGCTTTTTAGGGTGACTAGTCCTAGGTGCATTTGTGAACGAGTAGAATCGACATTCCAATATCTATACATGGATGTATTTCTAGGGAAAACAATATAATATCAATTTTACCAAGACATCGGGATGTTACAAAAAAATAGACATATTCTTATAGTTTTCACTAGTTTTATTTAAACTTAATCCCCATATAACATGTGAATTATTACCATAAGATGAAACCATATACTATTCTAATGGGCTATATTGTACATTCAAAATTGTGATCAACATTAACTTTTCAACCCTTATATTTTCTTCAAATAAGATCTAAACCACTAAAATTATACAAATATTTCCTTTGATACCAATAGTGATTCCTTATACCATTATTACTACATAAAGGGATCAAAAATAAATAATTTACATACATTATTTGATATCATATGTAAAATCCTAGATATAACTATCCCTAAATAAACAATAAATAATTATTATTGAATCTCTTACATCCTAAGGATATTTTTAGGTTTAGGTATTTATAGAATTACGAGACAAAATAAATTGATAAATCACATATTATTTATATATATTTATAATTTTATCATTATATGAGAAACTACATCATTCATGAAAACTTTTTTGCACATCTCACAAAATCTTTCTCACATGTTAACCTTACAAAAATTTCACATGTACTACTTTTTCCATCATATCAAACAATAAGTAAGGGAAACATATAATCCAAATAATAATAGAATAAATATTATTTCATGTATTGATAAACAACATCAATCTGAAATCAACATGAAAGTAGAAGAATTTTATATCCATTATATTAAATTAAAACATGTATATAAATAATATTGATCTCAAAGTGATAGATGTTGTAAGGATAGACATATAAGATCTATTATCAAGGCCTTATCCCAAGACACATTACATATCATTGAGACCACATTAAGAACATCATATTGTCTAATATTTTTTCCAAGATAACATCTTCTTATGGGAAGAGGAATACACTAAAACCAAAACAAGTTTGTTTCATGATATGTATCGATGCATCGAGGGGATATATAATATCGGGCCCCAACCTTCACTTGTTACATCATGTGAATTTACCTTAAGAAAATTTTATAAACGATACATCATAAATCTTAAAAATAATCATTTCTATTAAAATAAAAATATATGGAATGCCAATAAATTTTCTTGTGTAATTAAGATGGATAACGTGATAGTAACCCATCCATAAGAATAAGGTGGATTAATAAATATACGGAATTGTGTTTTTACAGACTAGAAATTTGAGAAAAAATATTATTTTCTTCTTTTATATTATTAAAAATAGTAAAATGGTTATTTTACCCTATAATATGATCTCATATGAGTTTTAATACCAATCCATCGGTCCTAGAATAGTGTGTTTACCATATGATATGCGTTTGGTGGAATTCTAATCCATTCAAATGTTCATGGAATAATTAACAATTAATATATTATTAATTATATAGTAATATCTTTCCATTTTTTCATTATAATATATCATTTTAATAGAGAATCATATTTAAATTCCATCTCCACCTTTAATTAAAGAACATAGATTTTTTTCTTGGTGAGGAATAAACTCAGGTTGGGTTTCGGGGCTGGCTGGTGCCCAATTTTCTTTTTCATTTTCTTTGCTTTTATTCCATTTATTTTTTTTACTTTCCTTCCATATCTTATTACACATTCCCCTATATAACTCCTTCTTTACTCAACTGATAGAGAAGAGGGAGAGTGAGGGTGGGTATCTCCACCAAGCTTGAGAGGAACCAAATTGTCATATATCCATCGTGGATCATGGAAATGGGTGAAGCTTCGGAGGATTCCATTAAAATATATGTTATTTCTAATTTTTGTCTTAAATACATATATATTTACCAATAAAATGTTTTAAACCCATTTAATTATAGTTTAGGACCCCTCGAGGGCCGATCTAAACCTTTTGGGAAGAAAATGGGGGTTTGGGGTCGATTTGAAGGGTTTCTATTTAGATATCCCAATAAAACGGTGTGTAATTTTGGGAAACACATCATATGTTCTTCCCATTCAAGTAAGATGGAATTTTTTTAATTAAACTCTATGTACCGGGACTTAGTCTTCTAGGAAAGTACCTAGAAAACCAAATTGTTTAGGGGAACATGGCAGTGTAGAGTACATGAACAGACCTCATGTGGGTCACATGCTGTATAGAGGCACATGGCCAGGAAACATGAGGTACATGGAAAGGTAACCCATGTAGGGTACATACTATGTAAATTAATCACAAACCATGTACTTTGGATTTTACACACCAAGTTTGTCTTGAATACATTTCTAGGTGGGGATTTGGGAGTGCATGTTTTGTACTAGGGTATACATATCGTGTACTTCCCCTTGTTACCCTTATGAGTTTTTTTCATATATTTAGGCCTATGAGTCATAATTGAAAACATTAGTAGTCCATTTTGATCCATTTATCACATATATTTCCATATTTCTACCCTTTAGATTATAAGATGACTCATTGGAGGTGTATATAGTTTTTTACTAAATGGAGAGGTTATTCCTATGGTAATCGTGTCTATTTAACTCTTAAGAGAGAGACCCTTGAATATTAATATGAGCCATGAGCTATCAATATTGATTAATTATTTCATATATATTCCCATGAAGATGTATCCCTCAAAATATGTACCCTTTTAAACTATAATTCTGTGAGATTTTTTTGATCATGAGGATCCCTTATAGGATTTTTCTACTTACATTTCGACCTAGCGGAAAACGTGTATGATGAATCTATCTTATTACTTTTAATAAGGGTTAACTATGTGATTACTTAAGTTACATGATGAATAAATGGAATAGCTTATATGATCCATCTACCTATTTAATCTTCTTGATCATCCCTTGTTGGATGTCTTTTTCCTATCTACTATCACAATGATCTAATATAGGAAGCCTATGTGGACATACCATCAAGGATCCCATGTATGATATCTCATTTTACTTTCACAACTGAGTATCTCAAGTGGGATTCATTCTCTAATGTTTAATACCTGTGGATCCCATATAATATGCCTTTATAGTGTTATAACATAGGGGACATAGTGGGTGCCCCAATGTTTGAATGACCTTGAGAAACTGTGTTGGGGGTTTGGATAGTGATGAAAGGAAGTTTCATCGTAGAACACATATAAAGATTTTGACCATATAATGCAATGAAAATCAAGGTGGGTTTATTAGTTTGGCTACCCAAGATCTTGTATTTATAAATCCTCTAGGTTACTATTGATACAGTTGTGATAGCCACATTTGCAACCCAATTTATGCCTATGTGTCTAGTGTGATGTCATCTTTGGATGCCTAGATATACTTCCTAGGATCCATCTTATTATTTTACTAGGATTCCAAGATGGTTTTTCTGGGGTCCTAATTCTGAAACATATTATTATTGTTATTTTAATGGGATTCTCATATATAATTCCTAGGATGTGGCTTTTCAACCTTAATGATTATGATATTTGGTAATGAAATACCTTAGTTATAACATTATGGATGGAATATCTTGGTTATTATATTTTGTAATTATGTCCCTACTGATTGGATCTTCATAGACGATTATTCTATCTTTAGTGATGAGGATTATTATGCTCTTCTTGATCAATTACTTGATCACATGGGAGAACATGGTGCTCCCCATCATTGACGTGACCTATAATCATGGATGATTATTCTCTCCCAAGTGATGGGGGTGATTATTATCTCCCTAGTCAATTAGTTGACCACAATGTTGGATATGATACTATATATCATTGATGGATGATAGAAGGATGATTACTCTCTCCCTGAGTCACACTTAGGATTCTCCAGAGGGATGGGTGGATACACCATTACTACATAGTTGAGAGATACTTCATGAGGATAGGGTTATTGAACCATTTATACAATCATGTACTTGGGTCCAAAGAGAATTCCATTTATAGATTAACTAAGTCAAATCCTCTTAGATATTATCCAAGTAAAAATTTCATGATGTTATATGGACCATAACATAGGGTTAAGACATTTGATTAGACTCACGTGGCTTAAGTGGTATGGAATTCATCTCAGTGACTTTTTATAGGATTCTCCATCAATATGTGGAATTCTTCATTATAGTTATTAGAGGTGAGTACAGGTGAACCTATGGTTAGTACATGTATCTTTATGTGGTGATGTATCTTTACCTAAGACATTTTTGGTACTGGTCGAAGAAAGTATTTTCGATCAAGAATATAGACCCAAGGATCCTCTGTAACTGATTTATGTTATTTTTAACATTGCTCATGTATATAAATATTTATCTATAAATTTATGTTTGTATATATATTTATTGTAATACAAACACACACACATATATATTTATATATAAACACACACATGAAGAAAAATTTCCCAGTTGACCGGGATCATAGAAACATTGATCGACTATGGTTTCATGTTAGTTTTTTATTTATCATTTACAATCATGCCTCATATGGGATGAGAATATTGAATCAGCATGAACTTTTAAAAGTATATTTATTGGTTCCTTGTCGGGGTGCCCAATTGGGATTATTAATCACCCATGTACATTCATGTTAGTGTGAATTCATTACTTATGTATGCTGATTAGGTTGATCATAAGTTTCATAATCGACCAGTGCTACTCACAAAGATTCTTATGATCGAGTTAGAGAATCCTGGAACTATCTCTGAGACCAGCTATGTGGTTCAGATAAGATTTAGTCGTAGATAACTATAATTGTAATCCTATTTCCTTTATTTACTCTTTCTATATATGATCAACCAAGAGGGTGACTAGGTTTGTATATATGACATGCCAATTTAGGATTTGATAACATATCATTTACTATTGTAGGATGTTGCTATTTTATTTTACTTAATGCTTATACAATTTGTTTATTTACTTATTGGATTATATCTAGTTATTTTTTTGTTCTTTACTATGATATTAGGTCATAGTCTCTCCACAGACACACCTTAGACCCTCTCTAAAAGTCAATAGATTCTTGCATATGGAGAGGTGTTTTTGAGGCCTTGTGGTGAACCAGTCTGGGGCACCAGATTAGTGGCATCTGGTTCAGGATGTTACAAATCAATATAATAGTAACTCCTTTCCTTTTGATTTACTATTAAGGATATTGTAGATATGGGTATTAGGAATATTTTAAAACCATTGATGGAAATCAGACAGGTGAGTCGACAATAATTTTCCCAGTAATAATTATTAGTTTCCTAAGTTATGGGATTACTATTATGACCTGCTATATTAAAGTTTTATATGATTTATTCATTGAGAAATGAACATGTTATATGGATGTTATGATTTATTTTTGATTTCATGTTCATGTCCCTTGTTCAATAGTCTAGAGGTAGATTTTGACTTTTGGACAGAAAAAGAAAGTGGTGTCTCATGAATCATATTTTACATATATGATTAACATGTTAGAAGTCATATAGTGTGTTATTTTACTATGGATAAAGGCCAAATGTTTAAAATGTTTACAAATAACTAAATGGTCTTTCTTTGTAGGTTTTTGGTGGAACTATACTCATGTAGGCTAACTTGAATAAATAGATCCCACTGATGACATGCTATATGGACCTACAATGATACATTTTGTGGTGAGAATCATGACTCAGTCCTTATACATGGGAGGTGAAACAAACCTAGTTGGTTGATAGGAAACATGATGTCCATGAGTTGAACCCCTCATTGAGTGTGGATACTGTGGTAATTTTTTTAATGTTTCAGTAACAGTCTATATAGTGTTTTCTTGAATAGCCTAGAAAAAAATTCTAGTTAACTAACCTTCATTTGTAGTTATATAGTTGAGTCACTTTGTATTAAGATGAGAGATACATAAACATTCTAGTGAATTGGAACTTATAGGGGTATTCCCATATACAGATTCCCATTGAGTGTAACATCAGTATCTCTTTTAGGTTGATATCATGACCTCTAGGGATTAGTTCTTTATAAGGATAATAAGAGCGGATTAGGATCCTAGTAGTCCAATGTTGACAGTTTTTACCCCTGTAGGTTATTTATATCCTTACCTCCTTTATAGAGTTTTGATATTTTTGCTGAGGTGGTTAGACCTTGTGACCTAGTTGTGAAACATGACCAATAGGGCTTGGTGGGGGATATAGAGGGTCATATTTTTTAGTCAAAACCTTATAGGTCGATGTTCAATTTGATCAATGTAATCCTATGTGAGAGGTTGTCCTGGGTTTATGGAGGCCTTTTGAAGAATTTATCTAGGTTATATGAAAATTTGATACTAATGAATGGTTAGCGACTGAGTTTTGTGATGTGGGCATGTTAATGCCTTAGGATTTTGACAAACAACATAAGGTTCTTGTTTTTAATGATTGAATTTGAAAGGAATGACTATTCTATTTCCTAGTCCAGTTTACTAGTGTTTTTGATGCTATTATTATAGTATGATTTTGGGTAGAGAATCGAGTCTAGAATGACATCAAGTGATGGGAGATCGTGAGATAAATCATGGAATTAGAGAGGTGATAAATTTTGAAGAGGATTTACGAGGGATATTTAAAATTAATGAGAGAGACATGCCATGTAATATGATCATAATAGCCATGTGATGGAATACTCATAGAAGCATGAGTCAAGTGATGATGGTTCATGTTGGTTGTGTGTCTTACTATTTAAATTTTAAATAGATGAGTTCTCATATGGAAGCCAAGGATCAATGGTTTTAAATACATTCCATTGGAATGGTTTCTCAAAAGTTGTGGTTAAATGATGAACATCCCTCTGTGGTAAAGGAGACATTATAAATTAATGAGTTATTGTTAGATGGTGGATCCATTGATGGACCTAGACACACATTTTTTTAGATATATGGTGTCTGGAGATGGTTTATGTTAGGTGAATCATGTCTAATATGAGTGCGGCTTAGATTGGTCTATACAGGCCCTGAAGTATAATCTTAATGTAATCCTAGTTAGAGATGATCAAGATCTATCATAAAATCATCTTGATTATGTCGAGAGAGTGTTGACTCTAATATAAGCTTCATTTATTCTGAAATATGGTTCTTAATATGATAAAGAAACCTCCTGATGTTACACTCGAGGATCAGTATAAGGTAATCCATATGTTGGGGAGTTCACCATTGGCCATTTGGGTGGTGGTTACCCTCATTCTTAGTTTAAATTCAGCATTTTCCCTGGATTTTTGAACTCAGAGTCCAGTTTTGAGTTGACAATAAAGGTATCCCTATAGTAGGAAGTACTTTATCAGTCATGGTTAAATGTATTCCTTGAATGAAGAGTTACAGACATTATCAGATTGGCCATTGGATAGTCAAGATGGTGTAGTTGTATAGATACATTAGATGAGATCATGAATACTATTTTGACCACCAAGGATTTTCAGAGATGATAAGGTTTACAGTGGGAAGGTTGTAAGGACATGCTTTTTTCTGGACTAGAAATTTGTGTAGAATTTTATTTTTTCCTTCTCGATGCTTGAAAGTGGTAAAATGGTTATTTTCCCCCAGAATATTCTCCTGGATAATTTTTCTACCCACAATGTTGGTCATAGAATAGGGGTTTAACCCTAGTATAAGAGTTTGGTATAATTCTATCCTATTTATATTTTCATGGAATAATTAATTATAAATATTTTATTATTTGAATATTAACTTATTCACATATTTTTTTCACCTATATAATTTGAATGGAAAGTTAGATTAAAATTCCTTCATTTTCATTGAGGCGATAATGGGAATTTTTTCCAAGGTGAGTCATAAACTCAGGTCGGGTGCTCGTAAAGACCTAGACAAATATTTTTCTTTTATTTTCATCATTTTATTTATTTTATTTTCCTTTCCGTACCAAGATTATCACACATTACCCCATGGTATTAGTCCTTGTTACTGATATAGAATTGGGAGAGGGAGAGATATATGAATATTGGAATACAGGTACAATTGTTAAGCTCCAGAGGATCCAAATCATCATGTGGTATCTTTTGATCATATAAATGAGAAAATCAATAGAAAGGTCTACCCAATGGTAGGACAGTTTTATATTTTTATGTAAATCCCCATATATATAAACTTATGAATTATTAATCCCCTATTATTACTTAGGACCCCTTTCTGGTTGATCTATACCCTTGGAGGACAAAATGGGGTTTTTGGGATGATTTTAGGGGTTTGTCATTTGAAAATACAAATCACGTGGAGAGTAGGTTGGGGATAAACCCCATGAGCTTTTACCATTCTGGGAAGATAAACTTGTTGGAAGTATACAAAGTGCTTGTGGTATACATTTTATTTACTAGGACGTAGTCGTGTAGCCGAGTACTAGGCAAGAACGCCCATGTAGGGGAACATGACCGTGTAGAGTAGATGAGCAAACATTGTGTGGGTTGTGAATTGTGTAGAGTTACGTGTATAGATAAAATACATGGCTAGACCATGTGATTTACATGGTAAAGTACCCTGTATAGCGTACACACCTCATACATGACTCACATTCCATGTAATTGGATTTTTATATGCCATGTCAGACCAAAGTACAAGCCCAGGTGTGGAATTGGGAGTTCACACCATGTACAATAGTAAACACACATTTTAATAACCCTTTATACCCTTTTGAGGGTCATTCATATCTTTACAAATAATAGTATAAATTTGATACATGAGTGGTTTATTTTGTGTTTTTTTCAAGTAGATTACAATGGTTTAACCCTTGATGTAATTTGAGGACTCCTATGTGGTGTTTTAAAAGATTTAAAAAATGAATAGGTTATTCCTCAAGAAATCATATCTGGATATATCTTGGGAGTGAGACCCCTTAATCCAAGAAGATCCATGATATATCTCTATTTACCGATTCTTTCAAAGTTATTCCCTCAAGGATGTCTCCCTTACGTGATGTTCCCTTCTTTTTTAGGATTCTGTGAGACTAGTTATTTCCAAGGATCCCTTGTAGGATGCCTCTGATTGAATTTCAACCTAGAGGAACCCATGTAGGATTAATATATCTTATGACCATTATTGGGGGTCTCATGTGGGATTCCATGGATTATATTATGACCTAATAGAATCTCTTATAGTATCCCTCCAACTGTTTAATCTTCTTGAGGGTCAATTTTTGGTAACCTTTTTCCTATGTATTGTTCTGTGGAACCCATGTAGGATTACTATGTGGAGTTACTATCAATGATACCATGTAGGATTCCATATTTTACATTCATATATGAGGATACCAAGTAGTATACCTTCAAATATATGTATACTATGAGGATCCCAAGTCAGATGCATTTCCAGTGTTATTAATTAGGGGACTGAGTGGGTGCCCCGGTGTTTGAACAACCCCGATCTCGTGTGTTGTGGGTTTTGGAAGTGATGGTAGTGCGTGTCACTTTAGAACCCATTATAAATGTGTGATCCTATAAGGATATGATAGTAATGGTGGGTTTAGTTTTTCATCCACCCACACACTTTTATTTATGCATCCACATTATAGTTACGATAACCTGATTTGCTTCCTGTTTCATGGATGATGTTCCTAACATGATGCGATATCAGGATTCCAAGACATACTTACAAGTATTTTTGTTATTAACTTGTTGGGATATCGATATTTATTTCCTATTGTCTAGATTTTGATCCTTTTTATTTTTATTATTTTATTTGGGTTCTCAAATGTACATCCTAGGAGCCATTTTTTGAACCTTAATTATTATAATATTCAGGCATGACACCCCTTGTTGTTGACATTCAAGAATGGTGTCCCTTGGTTATGATATTATGGCAGGGAATACCATGTTATTGGAAAATATTTTATGATTACACTCTCTTGAGTGATGGGGATGATTATGATCACCCTAATCGATTACTTGGTAACGATGGTGAATATGATGCTTTGTAATGTTGATGTGACATATACTCATGGATTATTATGATATCCTGAGTGATGCGGATGATTATAATCTCCATGATTTCTTACTTGACTATAGTTTTGGAAATGATTCCCACATCATTGAAGTATTCTCTAGTGATGACTATGTAATCCTTAATTGATGCCTAGGATTATCCCTAGAGTTGGGTGGACGTACAATTACAACATCACCTAGAGGTTATCTATAGGGGGGCTTCTCATCCACTTATATTATGGGAAATGATCATGTACATGGGTCCCCAGAGAATTAAATTTATAGATCACCTAAGGTTCGTCCCTTTAGTGATTATCCAATTTCAATGTCATGATATCCTATTAACTAAGACCTATGCTTAATACATTAGAATGGATTCACATGGATTGAGTAGTGTGGAAACTATCTTAGTGGAATTTTCTATTAGTTTCCATTATTATAAATTATTCATCATTATATTCATTGGAGGCGAGTGTGGGTTAACCAAGGGTTAGGACATGTATCCCCCTATGGTTACTTATCTTGCTCTGAGGCATTTCTGGAACAAGATGAAGAAGGTATTGTCGATCAAGATTATAGAACCAAGGATCAACGACTGTTGATCTGTGTTATTTTTCACATTACTCGTGTATATACATATTTATGCATATATATATATATATAAAGACACATTGCCCAGTGGAACAGGATAATAGACCTAGGGTTTGATTGTGGTTTTAAATTATTTATTTTATTTATCATTTCTATTTGTCTTGATTAAACTGGGCATATTGCACGAGAAAGAACTTATGAAAAAAAAATTATAGGTTCATCATTGGGGTGGCCTACTGAGATTATTTATCACCCCTATATATTCATAATGGTGTGTACTAAGACCTTATGTCTACTTTTCATATTGAAAATCTATTTCATGATCAATTGGATCCACACATTTAGATTCTTATGATCAGGCTAGACCAGCTCAACAGTTTCTTGGAGACTGGGTATGTTGTCTGACTCAAAGTTAGTAGTAGAGACTTATGCATTTATTTCTATTAACATTATGTACTCAAACATTTATGTTTGTACTAATGGGTGGCCAATATTATATATATATATTTTATTTTCAAGCATTTTTATCATCTCATTTATTACTAAAATATGTTTCTCTTTTACTTTATTTACTCATTTCCACAATCTTATTATTTACTACATGGATAATATATGTTTATTTATAGTGTTTTTTACTCTGATATAAGGTCATATCATCTATATGTACACACCTTAGGACGCTATTTATTGCTTAAAACCATTGGAATATTTAGAGGTTTGCTTGAGGATTTATTGTGAACTCGATCAGAGCAACAGAATAGTGGAATCTGGGTCAGAATGTTATAATAAAAAATTCATATTCATCTTTCCAATAATTATCATCATTAGAATGACAATAATTTTCTCCATGTTAATATAATTTCATAATTTTTAGGTGATCATCATATAATCTATATTTATAAAAGTTTATGTTTTCATTGTATAGATCAATGAGAACAAAAATAAGAAAATAGTATAATAACATGTTTATAAGCTATCTAGAGAAATAAATTTGACATTTTTAATAGAATATATCCCATTAACTTATAAAAAGTTTTCAAATGGGTTTTTGGGTAGGAATATATATCATTTTAATATAATGATGGATTCCACATTATAAAATAGAAGGGTAGAATGTACCCAACATATATAAAATAAGTTCAACATGTTTTCATAAATCGATGTATGAAAATATATTTAATAAATATCCTCACTACTAGGAAAATAACTGATTCAATAACCACATGAGTAAAGGAAAATTATTTTTATACTAAATTATATGAAATTAATGTAAAATAATATTCATGGAATAGTAAATCAATATAACACCAAACAATTTGAACATGGTGCATAAAATTTATTATGTCTCAATGAATGATAATTGGGACCATGAAATTACTTAAGGCATAAAAGATTAAAAAAACTATATTTTAAAGAGGTAGACTAAAATTTAACATCAAATACCATGAATATGTTAATATTCATGATATTATATCTCAAATATTAAATATACGCACTATATTAATTAAATTAGTTTCATAAATACAATACCTATCTCAATGAAGGGAAATTGAGATGCAAACCCTTACAAGCTTTTGAACATTGGAACAAAAAAAATTGTAATTTGGATATTTAATATCACAACATATAATAGTATCGTGGTATTAAAATTAATATGAAATTCTAAGTACCTCATAAAAATGTAAACATGGCGTATTACAATAACATGTCTCAAATAAAGGAAATTAAGATTGAAAGCCTTTACTCTTGTCCTACCTTCCACGAACCTACTTTAACCTCTTCTATCACAAATAAATATATATTATTTAAGTAATTTGTAAAATTAATCACATCCATTTTCATTTATACTCTTCATAATTATTTATTCTCTAAATGATTATTTCAAATTTTCAACATTGGGTGTCTATAATTGTGATCATTTATACTAGTTTGATAACACATGTGTGAATATTTATTCTTCTTTAAAATTTAATCATTTTTAGATCATATATGATAGAATAATATTTGTTAAAATATTTTTTATAATATTATAATTTAATTGAATGATAGTTTTGGTTTTAAATTCTGATAATGAAATAAACAATGATCCTGTTTCAATGATTCTTAAAAAAATGTTTTCTTAATTAATGTGTAAAATATTGATATAATAACTGTAGAACGAAAATAAAAACATTATTTACATATTTATATCACATTACGAAAATAAATATGTTCCCATAATCATCGATTAGATGAATTCACAGTATTGTTCGATTATGTTTGTAAATTGAGAAAAACATGAGCATACCCCGATTTAATAAATGATCATGCGGTGGTTTATTTACAACATAATTATTATAGAAGAATAATAATATTTGATGTTTATTTTTAATTTGATATTTATAAATTATAATTAATTAAATGAATAATTAATGGATATCAAAACATTGCATATTTTGAATAAAATATTATCATCTTAGAAAAGTTATTTAAAACAATTAAATTAGTGATTAGCATTTATTGATCATATCATTAACATGATTCCTTATTTGTTATATTATAACCATAATTATATCATAAAGAACATACATATCCTTCAATACCACCCTTAGATCCGACTTTGTATAGAAGTGAAGTAAAATAAAACATGTTATACTATGGATATGGCAGACCTCACAGTACACGAACATCGATTTTTTCTTTAATGGATTATTATATGAATAAATAAAGATAATAAACTTCATATAATAAAATTAAATTATATAAAATATTATTATATAATTATAATTTTTCATTTTTAATAAAATTAAATAAATAAAAATATAAATAAAAAATTAGTAGTTGATAGTACTCATGTCAGGGGGTATGGATTTTTCGTGGAAGTCTCCTCATATTTGAGGTTATTCAGATAATAAGAGAGACTAGGGGCTTAGTTTCATGGGAGACGGTTCTTGGGGGAGTAAAATTTTATATTTTAAATGATTAATTATATGGAAAGGTGTTCATTGAAGTTTTGAAGATAATACACTTTTATTAGTGAATGAAATGGTTGTTTTGGGAACACCTGTATATCTATCCATTATGCCTTGAAACTATTCAAGTATCAATTGGTAAAAGTGAAAAAATGTCTTGTAATACATTATTCGTCAATATAAATTACAAAAATTCATTTATAGGAATTATTTTAAATGTTTTAAGCACTTTACTCTATGTTAAACTCAATTTACACTTTTACTTTTACCATGGTAATTTATTCCTAACCAAATTGAATAATTTTAATGAAAAAGATTAATTTTTTTACCTTTTTTTATAATTTTATACTAATGATTTCAAAATATAAAAATAATTTTATCAAATATATTTTTATTTGTGCATAGTTAGTTTTAAAATAAACAAACCTAATCGTGTTAAAACAATTTTTAGAAATATAAAATTTTAAATAAATATATATATATATATAATAAATAATAATGTATACTAATTTTAATGAACTAAATTGATTTATAATGAATTTAATAAAATTTATTAGGCGACCATGGAAATCCAAAACCAAACATCACCATGAATATACAATATTTAAACAATAGAATACAAACATTTTTTGTATTAACGGTTTATTTTAATTTGTTATAAATTTTTTTTTTCAGAAATTATTTTTCATTTTTGGATTAGTTATAAAGAAAATTAATAGTTCTTATAAGTTATATGATTATTTTTAAATTAAAAATAATAATCCTTTAATTCATATTTTATTATTTAAAATGTTTTTAATTATTCTATGTTCTGTATACATATTTAAAAAATAATGAAGTTATAATTTTCATAAATATTTCATTTTTTTATTTTAAATCAACATTTGAAAAATACTAAAAATTTTATATGAAGAAAATTTTGATACATGGAATTAAAAACATAATTTAATTTTAATATTTTAAAATTCATGCATTTATAACAAGAATTTTTGAATCAAATCAAAAAATATAATGGGTGCTCATTTTTATGGAAAATGATATTTAAAAATATTAATTATTATTATTATTTCTTATAATTTAATAAATAAATGGGTGTTAGAAAATTATTAATATCTATCATTATTTCCCAATAAAAATAAATTTCTCAAAATAGAAATGTGTATTGCACAAAATGAATACTTTTTAGAAAAATATTTTTCTAAACTATAAATGATCTTATTAGTCATTTTATTTAAAATAATTGAGTTTCATTCATATTAAAATTTTATACATTTCAATTATACTTAGATTTCATAAATTGGTAATGCATATTCATTTTTGTTAATTTAACAATTATGTTTTAATGTTCATACTTCAATATTTATATTTTATCTAAATATATCATGGCTTCATTTAAATATGATTTTGCAAGCATAGAAAACCTTCAAAAAAATTAAATTATTTAAAAGTAATCACATATTATAATTTTAGGGTGTTACACCATAATAGGTATTAATATTTGTGTCATATATTTCTAAATATCTAGTTTAGTGTATAAAATAACTAAAATATATAACAAAATGGATAAAAACGTTAAGTGGTAAATACAACATTGGTTTAATAATCATAATATAAATGATGATAAGATAATTAGATGGTTGGATAACTAAAAAAATGTGAGAATTGGATAATTATAGTCTAATTAAAAATAATATGTAGATATTATGTTTAAAAACTAATGATCTGAGAATGAATCTGGTGGTGATGATTATTGAATTTCTTTTACTATCTAATGTAATAAGTTGTTAAATGATAAACTGTGGTGGTTAATGGATATTATAATGAATGAGGTTTGGGTAATGATATTTTTATTATTATAGTGATGATTATAAATTTATTTAGGTCACAAGAATTTTTTTTGATTATTAATTATTAATTAACTATGGTGATATTATCAGTTGTTTCTTTTATGAAAATTGTAACATGGTATTATGGTCCTATATTAACTAGATGTAAGTACTTATGATTATAACTTATAAATTAATAAATGGGTTTTAATGGATTGAGGTTTTTTAATTTTTATATTTATAGTCTATAAGGGATTATGGTTAAGACTTGTGTGTTAATTTATGGGACGTAATGGATCGAGGTTCTGAGGCATATTGATGTGGATTCATGGTGGGGGAATAAATAGATAGAGGAACAGATGGGGTTGATCACTTTTATGATTAAATATCATACAATTAGGATGAATTTTATGATGGTAGTGATTTAGTGGTTGTTATGGTGATGTGGCATGATTAGGGTATTTGTATTGTGAGGTCATTATGGGGGTGGATTATATGTAGTTATAAAAAAAGTTACAACAGATTATCCAGTCGTTTTATTTTATTTATACTTGTTCCTAGAAATTTAATATTAACCTCAATGATATTATCTGATATAATTTTTTGGTTTCTGATGATACTTTTAATTTTTGTTCTTATGTAATTCTATTATATTATATTTTCTATCAACTAGATTGGTTGTCTAAACCTTATCCTTGATTTGTACTATAAATTTTCATTGTAAATATTAGACATGTATATTCCATCAAATTTACGTCACATGGATTCTGAATTACATAGTAGTATAGTCCAACATGAGTACTCATAAGTTTTAACTATTCTATATTTTTTCTAAATTATTTTGTAAGATAGTTTGATGTAGGTTGGGGAACTGTTGTTCAGTTTTTTTTGGAATAGAGTCTGTGGAATCTATCCTTTCATTATGTTGGGTTTCCATTTAGGCATTGACATATAGTAATAAATGGGGTATATAAATTATTTATCTTTTCAGTATATAAATAAAATTACAATTGGTTGTAACAAGTTATCTTCATAAGATTTATTATGGTAATCCCTCCCATATGTATGTTTTCTACCCTCGGTTGTAACGACCTGAAATTTTGAATAAATCTTGTTTCCTAATTTAATGTGTTATTTTATTTTTTTATACTCAACAAAAATGTTTCATTTGATTACATGATTATAATTAAAAAGAGACCGATGGGTTTTGACTGTTATATGACCATTGGTCAATATGACCGCGGGAAACTAAATGGTTTGATTATTGTCTCTAAATACAAGTAATCTTGGTTAATTAATATAAAAAGAAGATTTGATGGCCTCACCCAGTAGTCTTGGACCAATCGAAGCCCATCTAACAGAACTTGGGAAGGAGCTAGCACCACAGGGCTTTGCTCTGGACCAAACCCAAGCTGAACTTCATCGTGTGAAGCTAGAACAGGATCACCTTTGTGAGAAGTTCAAACTGATAGAAATTACTACTTGTGCGATGTTGGCCAAGCCTCCTTCGGATTCTCTCACCTTAGCACACCTTACACTTAGGTCCTATTGTAGAGACCCGTATCTTGACGTACGTGGACATTACATTACTTTTGCGGAATACTTAGTACATAACAAAAACACACACACAAGGATCGTAATAGTTTAGTGTCTTTGGAAACTCGGAACGTAATCTTCTAATGGTGGTGAAAGATCTTCAATATTTCCCATAAAGATCTTCCCTTTTTTTACCTAAAAACCTTTCTTTATATCCTGGGGAAAAGAAAACATAAAAGGGTGAGCTCAAATGCTCAGTAAGGGTAAACAAAAGAAATATCAATCACTTCATATACATAAGAACATAGCTTTTGGAAATCTTAACCTGCAAAAGAGCTCATAATATCATAACATGGGATAAATCATAGAAGTGAAAATGAGATCCCCATAATCATAACATAAAACTTGAAACATTGTGGCATGCACACATAATCATGGAAAATCATTTCTTGTTAGTCAAGACTCATTGCCAAGACTATCTTAGTGGACAAAGTCCCTTTCTGAATCGAGTAACCCTCGTTTCAGTCCTGTTTCACTGAACCGGTATAACCTACCGTTCCAGCCTTGTCTATCTCATGAGATATAAAATCTTTACCCAATGCATTGGAGGGAGATATAGGTCCCACCCATCTTATAATGAATCCTTTCTTATGTGTGCCACATAATCATAAACCATACATCATAGCGTAACCCATGTAATAAAAATGGGATTCTTAAACAACATGACATCATAAAACAATTCATATAAGATAAAGGAATTCATAAAAATATTTCCATCACAACATAATCAAATCCATGTAATAATAGGGATAAAAATAGAACCCTTTTATTATCTTAGATGGAAAATAATTTTTATAAAATACTTGAACTCCATTCTTGAGGAAAATATCCTTTCTTCTTCAAAAACATTTTTCCTTTCATAAAATTTCATACGACTTTAAAATAAAAGAAGTTGATTAAAAATAAACTTGAAAACTTGTAAAGGAATAATGTTTTAAAAATCCATTCATGCCGTATAAGTTAAAAAAAAACATTCTTCGTACTTTTGTCGGAAAAGTCAAAAAGTACCTCGTACGAAAAACGACAAAAGATTCCTTTCGTACATATTACTAAAAACTCACCGAAGGGTAAAAATGGATTTAAACAATTGTAGGTGGATGGAAATAATATTACATATTGATGAAACATGGATGTGGATGATAAAATACACCCCAGTAAATACTTACGAATAAACAATATCGTATAAAAATGAGATTTTGATATTTCCCTTACCTTATGTCCGACTTGCTTTGTAAGTGTCCAAACCTCCTGTATAATGATTTAAATCATGTTATTGACTTATTCCAGAATCATAATCATTGTTATGATATCATATATGGTTCACTTATGACATTATATTACCCGTTCTTTTGTAAATTCCATGTTAAAGAAGCGTTTTGGGTAAAATCGTTTCATTTATCTTAGGTGTTTTGACTTGTTGTTCTTGACATCACTATTACTTATATCATGATTTACTTACTTACAGAATATAAAATATGATTTATATATCATATATATTCAGTATATATATATATATAATAGGTAGATAAATAAAATGAAAAACACCGTTCATGGAGACGGTAGTCCGTACGTACGCATGAACGCTGTTTTCCTTTCCTTATTGTCTTGAAATGGAACTAAGTAGATGACATACATATGTATATATATACATAAATCCAGTAGCTTTATAATGTCATATATTTCATTATTATTTCTTATATATACATTATAATCATTCTTAAATGGTTAACATGGAGAATGAATCTCATCGCGTCGTGGAGACGGTAGTCCGTACGTACGCACGAGCGATGATATCATTTCTATAAATATTGAATTGAATTGGAGTGGATTATACAATATATCAGAATCAATATGATGTTTTAATAACTATGTATAGTTATTCTTTACACCATTATACCCATCCATGTAAGGTGGTGGTGGAAAATAGATTACACCACGGCGTGGAGACGGTATTCCGTACGTACGCACGCGCAGTGATTTCTTTTTCCGTAGGATGGATAGATAGTGAAATAGGTTTTTTTCATACTTATAATAACATATCAGTATATGAGTGATACTGATGTTATTACTTCATAATGAAACAACCTAAGAAGAAGAAGTGGAAGAAGAAATAAAGATGAACGAATTGGTAACGGTAATTACCTCTTCTTTGAAGCGCCTTTTGGAGACCTCCTCTTAGGGAACTAAAATTGGTCTTTGAGTAAGACCAGAACCTCTAGTATGTTGCTAGGGAAGTGGAGAAGAGATTTTGGCAGGGGTTGGCCGAGCTTGAGTGCTCAAATTGGTGTGAGGAGGAGGGGGAGGAGGTGTCCTTTTATAAGGGAGGAGAGGGGCACCTTAGGAATACCTCAAAATATTATTTTATATTAAAGTCAAAATCGGTTTATAATGGTTCCAAAGGGTCTTATTTCGAAGCTAAAGTGGGGATGGGTCTAAATCCTATCAACCAATAAGATTTAGACAAGTTTAGGGTATTATTTTAACCTTATCAATTAGATTTAACTCTAAGTTAAATAATTTAACTTTTACCGTGTCTTTTTGTTTTTTTTCACTATATGGTTAATACATTTACTATAACATGCCAAACGAACCCCAAATTGTTTATTATTAATATATATATCCTTATCTAAGTCATTTGGCTGAACCTTAGATTTTTAGGAATAAAATAACAATTAATAATATAATATTTGATTTAAAAACTATTTTGTGTCAATTTTGACACTATTTGATATATGATTTTTGTGAAAGTCATAACAGAATTATACGTTCGCACCAAGTTGCTTAAATCAACAATAATATATCATAGTAACCTAGAAAATTAGTTTAATTCATAAAAAGTCTCAAATTACATTTATTTTGGTGTTTATAACATCAATTATGTCAATATTTCATTAACAAGATAATTACTGCATCATCTTTGTGTCATAAATAAATTAAATTATTTGATTTCTAAAAATTACAAATAAAATACCATCATGTAGTAAATATTTTTAGCTTTCTAATGAATATTTACAATAGAATTTATCTTATGTATAACCCCATATTAAAAATGATTTACTTATTAAACTTTGATTTTAACTATTTTAACCTTTCTTTAAATAAATTAATAATAAATGTCCTAATCTAATCCAAGTGGGCCTAAATGGTCATATTTTATTCCTAAGTTTGTTTTTGGTCGAATTAAACTTGTACAATAGAATTAGGACATGTGTTAGGGTAATATTAATATCATATTTACCCTTAGTTACCCTATTTACTATTAACCGCGTTAAAAAAAATAAAAAGTTACTATTCACCAAAAATTATTTTCATCTCATTGAATCACATTTTAGTCCTTGATATTAACTGTGTCTCTCGGATTTTCGAAATTCCATTCACAGAAGCGGTAAAATTAAGTTTTATGCAAAATTCAGTTTTTAACCTACCACTTAGTGGTTTCACTATTCATCAAAAATTGAAAGTTTTCAGAAAAGTACCAAAATTTCACCCTAGGCTATAATTGATATTCCGAACCCAAAAATAAAGTTCATTTTGAAAAATAAGATTTACTGGATTTCAAAAAGTGGTTATTACTATTCATAACGGCTAGTTTTAATAATATTTTTATAGCATATCGTTGTTTAGTGAAACTCGGTATTGCGTACTACACACGCTATCGAGGAAGGTCGCGATTGCGTGTAATGCAAGGCAAGTCAAGGATGTGTGTTGTGAAAGCTCCTTTTGGTGTAGCGTACAACACAAGACATTAATAAAATTAAAAAGAATATATTTTTTTATAAAATCTTGGGCTGTTACACCTATGCTGGTGTGATAAGGGGCTATGTAAGGAGACCGTAACTGCCTTGTGTAATCCTTTGTTTTAAATAAAAATTGGGATTTCTTCTTATGATGAAGTTTATGAATTTTTAAATGACCGGATAAATATAGTATTCATATTTTTTATGAATTTTAGAAAATGGATATTTTAAAAATGTTTATGTAAACCTTAAATAATTAAAAATGTGTAATGATTTTTGAAAAATGGACTTCTACAATTATGTTCCGTACAAACTTTAGAGTCTAATAAGATCAACTTAATATTTGATGAATAGTAAATTATGAATAGTGATTTTATGATTAGGATTAGTAATGTGTCCAAATGGATTTGTAATCTCACTTAAGGAAAGTATTAATATAATCTAGGCACCTTGATTAAGTAATATGATTCAATAAAATGGTTAAATAACGGTTTCATAAATTATTATTCAAGTATTAGTTTTTTCGAGTGAATAGTGTTTTTTAATTAAAAATCTAATTAAAAATAATTAGAAAATTATTTTTATAAAATGGATTTCATTTTTGAACTCAGAGCACCAAAATTATGTTATGGTAATTTTTGGGGTTTTTTTCCGAAAAAAATGAATTTTCAGTGAATAGTGTATTTATTTAAAAAATAAATTAAAAATATTTAGAAAATTATTTTTATAAAATAGAGATAATTTTTTAAATCAGAGCATTGATATTTGGTTAAGGTGAAATTTTGGGATATTTCTGAGAAAGTTGAATTTTCAGTGAATAGTAAAAATGCAGTTTTAGGGTTTCAGTATGTTTAATGACATCATAACTGTGTCATGATGATGTCATGTGATATTTTAAGGGTTGGCCGGCCAATGGTGGTGAGTTATTGTTTTGGGGGCCCCATGTGGCCTAACTCCATGGTAAATGTCAAGGGAGAGCACATGGTTTTGAGAAAAGCAAATGTGAGGTGTCCCTTGGCCATTAATGCCTTGTCCCCTCACTTTCCATATAAATACCCACCCTTTCCTCCTTTAGTTTTCACTCCCAACTCTCCCCCAACGAAGTTCTGGTCACCTTTCCTCCCAAAGAGTCCTCCCAAGGTTCCCCCAAGCCCTCAAGGTCCAAACCTTTGAGTTTTAAGAGTTACGTTTTAAGGTAAGGGATCCGATCTCTCTCTTTCTTTTCAAGAAATCTCTTTTATGTAATTTCTTTTATGCTCCATGTTCTTATGTTAAAGGGTGTTTTTTTATATTCCTCTTACTTCCCTTTTCGTGTTCACATAATGAGAGATCCCCTCTTACTCTCATTATTTCTTTTTATGATGTTTTAAGTGGCGTCGTTAGGCTGCCGAAATTTTTGTAACGGATTCTTTCTCCCTTCTCATTTTTTCAAGATCTATTTTCATGTAAAGTATTTCATGTTCCTTTTTATTATGTTGGGGTATTATCTATGAATTTATCATACTGATCTTTTATGATAATATGATGAGAGACCCCATTTTATCTCTTCAATTCAGTATTTTGATGTTTTAAGTGGTGCCGTTAGGCTGCTGAATTTTTAAGTGGTTCTTCACCCTTCTCGTTTTGAAGTTCTACTTTCATGTCAATTCTTTCAAGTTAATTTTTGTTATGTTGGGGTATTATTTCTATGTCTATCATACTGATATTTTATGACCATATGATGAGAGACCCCATTTTATCTCTTCAATTCAGTATTTTGATGTTTTATGTGGCGCCGTTAGGCTGCCGAATTTTTAAGTGGTTCTTCACCATTCTCATTTTGAAGTTATACTTTCATTTCAATTCTTTCAAGATCCTTTTTGTTATGTTGGGGTATGATATCTATATTTATCATACTGATTTTT
The DNA here is from genome assembly GCA_963277665.1 of Viscum album. Classification (NCBI taxonomy): domain Eukaryota; kingdom Viridiplantae; phylum Streptophyta; class Magnoliopsida; order Santalales; family Viscaceae; genus Viscum; species Viscum album. The sequence continues at coordinate 1,814,023,844 of OY728153.1, read as the reverse complement.
TATGACCATATGATGAGAGTCCCCATTTGATCTCTTCAATTCAGTATTTCGATGTTTAAGTGGCATCGTTAGGCTGCTGAATTTTTAAGTGGTCCTTGCACCTTTCTCCCTTTTTCAAAGTTCTAATTCCATTTCAATTCTTGAAAGTTCCTTTTTATTATGTTGGTGTATGATCTCTATATCTATCGTTCTGGTCTTTTATGTTCATATGATGAGATACCCTATTTGATCTCATCAATTAATTTTTGGTTGAAGTTTATGTAACACTGTTAGGCTGCCGAATTTTCATAAGAGAAATCTTATTTTTGTCTTCCCTTCATGTTCTTCATTTCATATGGTATATTTTCAAATATCATTACCATGTTCTTAAATACATTATATTCTGTCCCTCTACTGTTTTATGGGTCATTTATGAATGTTTGACCCATGTCCCCTCTCTTTTCAATGTTTTCTAAAACCCTGTAACATAGCCGTTATGCTGCAGAATTTTCGTCTCAAAATGTCTCTCTCTTTTTCTAAAGTTCTTTATTTTTAAGTGAATACTCAAAGATCCCTCTTCTATATGGGTATTCACATATATATCAAAATGTTCTATATTAAATTCTGGGATTTACATACATGAATCCCGCTTTCCCTTTTTGTGGGTTTAAAGTGACGTAAAGATCATGTCTTTAAAGCAGTTTTTAAAATGTTATGATTATGAAATGAAACCCATTTCTTTTATGATATATGGGTTGTCTATGAAATGATTTATGATTATATATGTGGATGACATGATAATAAAGTAAAATCTAAGGGTGCGCCCTGATAGCTCTCCAATGCATTGGGTAATGATGTAACCACTAGAGATTACAATTTTCACGATACCTTGGTGAATAACCTCGGTAATTTTCAAATGACACCTTGGGGATGGACCTTGATGATATGTTCACGATTGTCTATGTTTAATGATGTAGCCACATCTTGAAATTAAGAAAAATGTTATTTTTATTATGATATGCCTCATGATTTCATTCTCATGCATTAATGTTCTTTTCATGACTTTATTGATGTATATCAAGTTCATATGTAAAATGTTTCGCTTGTTTCCCTTACTGGGCCTTCTGCTCACCCTTTCTTTTGATGTATTTCCCCAGGTTATGAGATGCAGTAATGAACCTAGGATGAACTTAAGGATAATCCTTTCAAGTGTTTAAGAAGAATGTTTTATGTTGTTTTCATGTATTATGTTCCTGGTTTCCAAGACACTAAACCTTAAAGATCCTCAGTTTTGTGTAATGTAATGAAAGTTTATGTTATAAAAAGGTAGGATGTCATAGTTGGTATCAAAGTATGGTTTAGTTATTTGTTGAAATTAGGATATGAAAACTTTAGGAAAAATTCTATATAAAATCTTATATATAGGAAATCTTCCAGGTATTTTGGTGAGTATTGAGTAATGGGTTGCCAAGAAAATACATCCCTGTCTGGATACGACCAGGTAGAGGTGGCTCTGGCACAGATGTACATAGGGGTAAAACCCGAAAATACCACTTTGAGCTAGACACAAACGGGAACTGGTACACGACAATGGGCCTTGCTGCACTCTTGGTTACGACACTCCTGGGGGATATGCTTTGGTAAATTGATAAGCTTAGTATGAACCATTGTTAAAGGAACAAAGATAAAATAAAATAAAGATTCACATAAGAATATATGATCATGGATAACCTGGATGGGAACCTAGGGGATCCCAAGTTAGGGTATACTTTTCTTCTACAAGTTATCCTTATATGCTTTAAGTTTCATTTCATGATTATTGGCTAAGTATTTAAGCCCCTAATTATAGTTTCTTTTCTTAGTTAATGGTGGGAAATGGAAGAATATGTACCAACAACCAATGTGATAGGAAATGCTAAAATTTCCGTATTAATATGACAAAGATGATTAGGGGATTAAAATATGATTATTATTTTGGAATACGTTCACTATTTTGGGGACCCTATATGATCGAGGTAAATAGATTACTATGGTATTTTCATTGAGGAGTAAGGTTGACTTATATTTTGATAAATCGATGAATTTAAGGTGATCTTATGGTAATATAGGTTACTTATGGAAATGATTAATCTATCTTGGGGAAAATATGTTTATGTTATCTACTTTTGTTATAAGATGTTAGGTTTGGTTGATGTTGTTTGGAGATGAACAATGTAGTTTATTTTGGAAGACTATGTTATCAAATCATTCTTGTATTTGGGTTTCAATCTTAGTTTAGTTTATTTTGAGGAATTTTAAGGACCGTTATTTATGGAATGGTCTATAATGAACTTTGGGTAGTACGATATTAATTTGAAGACTTAAAAGTAGTTTCCATTCCTATGGGATTATTTCCTTTTGAAGAGTTGTTTTACCTTACCCTTTCTGTTTTTGGGATAATGTTTAAAGATAGAATAAATAGATAGTTAATATTTTATGGATTATGTGATTCTCTAGAGGATGATTCTTGTGTTTTTGATGAGACCAAGTAGTTTTGAATGCTCATAGTTTGGAGAAAAGATTAGTTTTGGGTAGAAACATATTAATGGATGAAACTCTACATGAAGATAGGTATATTTTCTTATGTTTTTATTTTATGTTGTAAATGACTTCTTCAAAATTATGAAAAGGAACATAAAACAAAAACGTTGTTGGTTTACGTTTCCTACTAGGTAATCAAAGACCGTTTACACACATCATAAGTTTGGGATTTTCTTATGGTTAACTTTCTCCTAATCATGTTTTCTATCACTCTCCATCAGAACATGACCCTTTTTTTCCTCCTCGATGTCCATGTTTTCTTCCATGGAATCCTAGTGTGGGTTAACTCAGGTGACCTTTGTACTTCCTTTTCATTATTTTATAGTAATAGTTTCACGGACTCCTTTTCCGATGTGGTACATTCAATGAAATTTCAAAACAAAATTTTTAAAAATTGCGAGGATGCAATTTATTAAGGGGGGAAGATTGTAACGACCCAAAATTTTGAATAAATCTTGTTTCCTAATTTTATGTGTTATTTTATTTTTTTATAGTCAACAAAAATGTTTCATTTAATTACAAGATTATTATTAAAATGAGACCAATGAGTTTTGACTGTTATATGACCATTGGTCAATATGACCACTGGAAACTAAATGTTCTGATTATTGTCTCTAAATACAAGCAATCTTGGTTAATTAATATAGAAAGAAGATTCGATGGCCTCACCCAGTAGTCTTGGACCAATCGATGCCAATCTAACAGAACTTGGGAAGGAGGTAGCACCACTGGGCTTTGCTCTGGACCAAACCCAAGCTGAACTTCATCGTGTGAAGCTAGAACAGAATCACCTTTGGGAGAAGTTCAAACTGATAGAAATTACTAATCGTGCGATGTTAGCCGAGCCTCCCTCGGATTCTCTCACCTTAGCACACGTTACACTTAGGTCCTATGCTGGTGTGATAAGGGGCTATGTAAGGAGACCGTAATTGCCTTGTGTAATCCTTTGTTTTAAATAAAAATTGGGATTTCTTCTTATGATGAAGTTTATGAATTTTCAAATGACCGGATAAATATAGTATGCATATTTTTTATGAATTTTAGAAAATGGATATTTTAAAAATGTCTATGTAATCCTTAAATAATTAAAAATGTGTAATGATTTTCGAAAAATGGTCTTCTACAATTATGTTCAGTACAAAATTTAGAGTCTAATAAGATCAACATAATTTTTGATGAATAGTAAATTATGAATAGTGATTTTATGATTAGGATTATTAATGTGTCCAAATGGATTAGTAATCTCACTTAAATAAAGTATTAATATAATCTAGGCACCTTAATTAAGTAATATGATTCAATAAAATGGTTAAATAACGGTTTCATAAATTATTATTCATGTATTTGTTTTTTCGAGTGAATAGTGTTTTTTAATTAAAAATCTAATTAAAAATAATTAAAAAATTATTTTTATAAAATGGATTTCATTTTTGAACTAAGAGCACCAATATTATGTTATGGTAATTTTTGGGGTTTTTTCTGAAAAAAATAGTGTATTTATTTAAAAAATAAATAAAAAATATTTAGAAACTTATTTTTATAAAATGGAGTTCATTTTTGAAACCAGAGCATTGATATTTGGTTAAGGTGAAATTTTGGGATCTTTCTGAGAAAGTTGAATTTTCAGTGAATAGTAAAAAAGAAGTTTTAGGGTTTCGGTATGTGTAATGACATCATAACTGTGTCATGATGATGTCATGTGATATTTTATGGGTTGGCTGATAAAGGGTGGTGAATTATTGTTTTGGGGGCCCCATGTGGACTAACTCTATGGTAAATGTCAAGGGAGAGCACATGGTTTTGAGAAAAGCACATGTGAGGTGTCCCTTGGCCATTAATGCCTTGTCCCCTCACTTTTCCTATAAATACCCACCCTTTCCTCCTTTAGTTTTCACTCCCAACTCTCCCCCAACGACATTATGGTCTCCTTACCTCCCAAGGAGACCTCCCAAGGTGCCCCAATCCCTCAAGGTCCAAACGTTTGAGTTTTAAGAGTTACGTTTTAAGGTAAGGGATCTGATCTCTCTCTTTCTTTTAAAGAAATCTCTTTTATGTAATTTCTTTTATGCTCCATGTTCTTATGGTAAATGGTTTTCTTTTATAATCCTCTTACATACCTTTTAATGTTCACATAATGAGAGATCCCCTCTTACTCTCATTATTTCGTTTTATGATGTTTTAAGTGGCGTCGTTAGGCTGCCGAAATTTTTGTAACGGATTCTTTCTCCCTTCTCATTTTTTCAAGATCTATTTTCACGTAAAGTATTTCATGTTCCTCTTTATTATGTTGGAGTATGATCTATAAATTTATCATACTGATCTTTTATGATCATATGATGAGAGAACCCATTTGATCTCTTCAATTAAGTATTTTGAAGTTTTAAGTGGCGTCGTTAGGGTGCCGAATTTTTAAGTGGTTCTTCACCCTTCTCGTTTTGAAGTTCTACTTTCATGTCAATTCTTTCAAGTTACTTTTTGTTATGTTGGGGTATGATCTCTATATCTATAATACTGATCTTTTATGACCATATTATGAGAGACCCCATTTGATTTCTTCCTATTCAGTATTTTGAAGTTTTAAGTGGCGCTGTTAGGCTGCCGAATTTTTAAGTGGTTCTTCACCCTTCTCATTTTGATGTTCTACTTTCATGTAAATTCTTTCAAGTTCCTTTTTTTTATGTTGGGGTATGATCTCTATATATATCATACTGATCTTTTATTACCATATGATGAGAGACACCATTTGATCTCTTCAATTCAGTATTTTGATGTTTAAGTGGCGTAGTTAGGCTGATGAATTTTTAAGTGGTCCTTGCACCTTTCTCCCTTTTTCAAAGTTCTAATTCCATGTGAAGTCTTGCAAGTTCCTTTTTATTATGTTGGGGTATGATCTCTATATCTATCATACTGATCTTTTATGTTCATATGATGAGATACCATATTTGATTTCATCAATTCATTTTTGGTTGAATTTTATGTAACACTATTAGGTTGCCGAATTCTCATAAGAGAAATCTTATTTTTGTATTCCTTTCATGTTCTTCATTTCATATGGTAAATTTTAAAATTTCATTACCATGTTCTTAAATCCCTTATATTCTGTCCTTCTACTGTTTTATGGGTCATTTATGAATGTTTTCCCCATATCCTCTCTCTTTTCAATGTTTTCTAAAACCCTGTAACATAGCCGTTGTGCTGCAGAATTTTCGTCTCAAAATGTCTCTCTCTTTTTCTAAAGTTCTTTATTTTTAATTGAATACTCAATGCTCCCTATCCTATATGGGTATTAAAATATATATAAAAATGTTCTATTTTAAATTCTAGGATTTACATACATGAAAACTGCTTTCCCTTTTCGTGGGTTTAAAGTGACGTAAAGATCATGTCTTTAAAGCAGTTTTTAAAACATTATGATTATGAAATGAAACCCATTTCTTTTATGATATATGGGTTGTCTATGAAATGATTTATGATGATATATGTGGCTCACTTTATAATAAAGGAAAATTTAAGGGTGCGCCCTGATAGCGCTCCAATGCATTGGGTAATGATGTAACCACTAGAGATTACAATTTTCACGATACCTTGGTGAATAACCTTGGTAATTTTCAAATGACACCTTGGGGATGGACCTTGGTGATAGGTTCATGATTGTCTATGTTAAATGATGTAGCCACATCTTCAAGTAATGAAACATTTTATTTTTATTATGATTTTCCTCATGATTTCATTCTCATGCCTTAAAGTTCTTTTCATGACTTTATTGATGTATATCAAGTTCATATGTAAAAATTTTCACTTGTTTCCCTTACTGGGCCTTCTGCTCACCCTTTCTTTTGATGTATTTCCCCAGGTTATGAGATGCAGTAATGATCCTATGATTAACTTAAGGAGAATCCTTTCAAGTGTTTAAGAAGAATGTTTTATGTTGATTTCATGTTTTATGTTCCTGGTTTCCAAGACACTAAACCTTAAAGATCCTCATTTTTGTGTAATGTAATGAAAGTTTATGTTATAAAAAGGTGGGATGCCATATCGGTGCTAGTCTCAAAGACAAGGCCAGTTGGAGGTCAGATTCCAGGGTCACACTTATCCTCAATTCTATCATGTGAGGTGTTTCAATGGTTGTGGGTCATGATAGTAATGTTTATAATAGAAAATATAATAGTCTCAATCAGGTTTTAATGAAATATAAAATCAGTGTACATGTTTTTACTTATTTTTAATACAAGAAATATATTATAATAAAAAATATTAATACAAATAACAAGCATTATATCTCTTAAAAATTTGAAACAGTCATGTTTTGTGTTACCATGAAATATTTATATTAAAAGTAATAATTAAAAATGATAAAGTTAATAAATAATAAATAAATAATTTAAATAAATACGGTTAAAAAATACCCCTAACTAATGATTATTAAATATGGTTTTTTTATTTCTTCAAGGAAACTCGAATACCTTTATGGTAAAAATAAAAACAATATTCCATATGAAAATTAATTTATAAAAAATAGACTAAAAAATTAATATTTATACTAAATAATGATAAATAATTGTTTAAATAAACTTTTATGAATATTAAATTTTTAGCTGTTTTTTTAATTTTTTTAACATTTTTATACTAACATAATACATATGTTATGAATCAATTTTTCAATAACAATATTTTATGAAAATATATGTCCCTATATCTGTCTTTATATGTATATATTATATTTATAACATATATATATAATAGTTTTATCCATTTATATAAAACATAAAAAAATTACTTATTTATAGAACATTTACAAACAAAACATCAAACGAGAAACATATACAAAAAAATATCGAACCAAATATTTATGTATAAATATAAATTACATAGGTAATTTTTTTATAAAATATATATATAATAGGATACTCTATTTTTTGAAGAATACTCATCTTTAAAGAACAAAAAATGATTAAATATATAGGTGTATTAAAAAATAAATTGAAAATATATGTTCTATATATATATAAATAAGTACTTTTTTATATTTTAATGCATTTTTATATTATATTTTATTAGATTAATATAAAAAAAGGGTAAAAAATAATCAATATGGACACACACACAGGAAATTAAAATATTTAAAGTATTTACACAAAATATATAATAAATATATATAAAAAGGACATAATGACAGTGAAAATATATATTTAAGAAATATAAAAAATATATGTTCTATATTTATTTTTTGATGCTTTAGTTATAATTAGGTTTTATTTTTCATTTCAAAATAAAAAAATTATAATTTATTCATATAGAGGATTAGATGATCTTTTTGTTTATAAATATATATACAACCATCACACTAGGATCAAATGAGATTTAGATCCATACAAGGATCATTATCTTTACTCCCATCACTTTCTATTTACTAACCTTATAACACTATTTAACACTATTATATAAATAATTGGATTTATTGTGTATATGAGAAAACAAAATGAATTTTCTATTTGAAAATATGAATAAGAAAGTTGAATTGATAGAAAATATTCTTTAGAAACTAAGAAAAACATCTCATCTACCATTTTTAGGTAAAAGTGAATATTTTAGGAATTTTATTTAGAAAATCGGTCCTTTTTTATTTTATTTTTCCTTTAATTTAAAAATTATTCACTTATATCACTTTTGGTTTTTAAAAATAATATTTTTAGCATCAAAATTTGGTGAACATGTCTTTTTAGTGAAATAATTTTTAGTTCTAATCCATTTTTATTATCTAGGTCCAAATATAATTCAAATAATTAATATTTTAAATAATAAAAAATGTCAATAGAAAAATTACAATTTTTCTAAATGGCAGTGCACTAATGAAAATTCCTATTTTTTTCTTAATTATAATATTAAAATATAGTATAATTATCAACATTCATGTACATAATTTCATATAATAAGACTATATTTAAATATTTCGTATGTCATATTTTACATGAAATTCTACTTAGAATTAAGAAACAAACTTTTATTCCATATGATGATATTCTAAATTTTTGAAATATTCAAATTCAATAGTAACATTATACCATCCGACTTAATTTTTAACCAATAAATTAAATAAAAATGCTTTGAATTATACTTTAGTAAGAAAAAAATCATTTTCTATAAGATTTTTTTATAGAATTTGATTTCAAATAATTAATTTGAAACTCTAATTGAGTATCAACAACAAGAAATTTATCCGTTATATATAAATAAAAAAATATTTTCATTCTTTGTATCATTTTTTTCAGAAAAAATTATCATAAACAGATTCAAGATTTTATTTTCATCTAAACCAATTTTAATATCATGCTTAACATCATTTTAAGAAAAGATTTTATCAAAAAATAATCTCATTCAAAAATGAATTTTCAATTCATTAATAAATTTCACTTGGTCTAAATATTTTATTTCCAAACAATAGATCATTTTCAGCATCAACCCCATGTTAAATAGGGTGAAAATAATCAAAATATTTTTCTTTCAAATTAAATAAAATTAAAATGAGTTGTAAAATGTTATAAATTTAAAATAATCATCATATTTCTGAAAGTAAAAAATCAAATTTTCCTCATTTTAAACCAATAAATATAATATTGGTTTTTATTTTTATCATAATATAATTCTTAAATGGGATATTTTTTTTACTCACATATAAGATGAAATTTTAAATACCTTATAACTTTTTTAAAAAACTTTTTTCAAACATTGATGTAGAAATTAAAATAATTATTCTAACTCCTTATAGTTTTCTATATTAAAATAATTATACATTCAATAACAAACATTTTGAGTTTCATTGTAATTCTTATGCCATTATATTTGTAACCATCCTTATTTTACCATATAACTCAACATATAATTTTGATATTTTTTTATGTTTTTGATGGGGTGAATGGAAAATGTTATTAGTTTTAATTTTAATCAAAAAATAGGTTCTACAGTGATTTAAAAAACTTTATCCAAACTTCATTTTAAATTATTTTGAAAATTCCATCAGTGATTTAAATGATTATTTATATTATTACATAATGAAGAATTAAAGGGTTGATTAGATGGAGGATTCAAAGGTTGTTGAATAAATATAATAAAAATGTTTTGTTGAAACATTTTTAAATTATTTGACCTTTTATTTGGAAAATTAAATGATTATTTTTTAAAATTATATTTTCTAAGTGTGTAACAATTAAACCATTTTCAATATTGGTTATAATTTACTACATAAGGTTGAATCCTTTGAAAAAATAAATAATTTATACAATTTGATCCATAAAAGGTATTATCTATAATAAAAAAAATATTATAACGAACTAGATTGGGTCAACCTCCACAACACAAGAAACAATCTAAAAAAGTCCCAATACATGTTCTCTATCACCACGGGAAGGTGACACACATTATGGAATAAATTAATATTGATTGGGAATTATTTCTACCTCTAAAATAAATAACTAGGTAATATAATCCAACTGATAATTTGAGATGGTAGTACCATAAATTGGACATCCATGCATATAAAATAAATAGTTTAAAATTACAAAAAAACCAAACATGGAATAATTATCATAAAAAATAAAACCACATTATAATTTTTTAAAATAGTATATAAATACAATAGGAGTAAATATAAATCCATATTTTTGATATATGTGTTAAAATTGTTCGATAAAAAATTATCCCGAAATGTATTTAAAAACCTGAAAAACAAAAAAAATCATCTCCATGTGAACCAAGGTTATTATCACATCCCAAAACAACCATTAACATATCAATGAAAACATCATCAATAAGATATCATAACATGGGAACATATATGAAAGCATGAGAGACACATACACATGAGGTTGTGTTTGTAGAGTGTGAGATTAATGTGCCCAATAAGATTTCACAAAATTATATATTGATTTACTTTTATAAGATAGTTCAAAAATTCTAGTTTGAACAACATTTTAAATACTATGTTTTGATATAATATGGTGCAAAAAAAACAATTGTCATACAATTTACCTCTTTAATATTTATTTCTAGTCCTATTTTCAATTAAGAAATTTTAGTACCACCACTTTAGAATGAAAATACGTTTAAAATATTGAAATAATTACTTCTAGGTTTATAATTTTTTATTATTTTAAAAACCTTCATAACAAACTATTTTTTTTAATAAAACTAAAAGAAAACTAAAAGGAAAAAAAGGAAAAAAAATAAATTATAATCATAAATCTAAATGATAATCGTAGAGGTATTGAAATAGAGATAAAAAAATAAAAATGAATCAAGATGAATATAAGAAAAATTAAAAGATGTTATAGATAAAGGATCATTAAAATATGTCACAAAAAAATGAAATACAATCATGTAAATCTCAAAAGTACATAATTTCAAGAAATAATATATATAATTATGTTGATTAACTACTAGAAAAAGTTTCATTACTACATGATCTGAAATCCTGACTTACTCTCACCAGTCTCATTTAAGGAAATCACGTAGAAAATACATGATCTACACCAGGGGAAACTAACGAGTGTCATAATCTATTATACTCTAGCATGAATCTATATCATCCTTTATTCTACCTAATATTCCCACGAATCAAATATAATTTTTTTTAGAATAATAAAACCTTTTAATAAATACATCAATTAATAAAAAAAATATCCCACCTCATTTCTTACAGTCTATAAATAAATTTACCCTTTCATAATTAAAAAAGAAAAAAATAAATATAACCTAATAAATCCTAGATCGGGTAAAATTTAATAACAAACATAATACCAAGGGCCTCAGATAAAGGAGTCATAATCATCAAGGAAACCCTGTTTATAAGGATTAACAGAGTTTTCAATTTAATTTGTGGAACCAAGTCACAAAATATCCTTTGAAAACAAAAAAAGATCATTTAATAAGGCATCAACTAAATTAATTAATCATTACAAGTCATATAAAATTACATAGGTAACATAAAATTATTTTATTTAAACAAAAAAATCCTTTTTAGTTGATACTTAATATTTAGAAAAAAGTGTTTCTTTCTTTCAAAATAGATTGAAAATTTTACATCTTTAACTACCTTTATTGAAAATAATAAAGTTCCAAAATACATTTTTATCCAATTCATTTGGGTAAAACCACATAAAAATTTATATGAACACTTATAAAATATAAAAAATGGATTCAGAATTAAAGAACTAGAAGTCCATAAAAATATATTTATCATGACTGTCGATTCACATGATTTTTTCAAAAACCATCAAGGATTTCTTGTATATATGTATAATGTGGTGTAAAATGAATTTTAAATCGAATGTATCAAATAATAAATCAAATATAAAAATTACACAAATATAACTACCTAAAATAACTCATAATAACTCACTCTAAATAGAAGAATCCATTTTAAGGAAAAATATGGCCTCTACTATCCTTTAATAAGAAAATATTAAATATTAATATTACATAATCCATATCTTAGGCCACCCTTACTATTATGGTTTAAATCCAAGTAAAATTTTTAGAAGGTATAGAACAAGAAGACAGAATGGATAAGATGATATTACATTCAAAATATAGTTAAACTATAAGAAGAAAATTCCTTGGAATCATGGTAGAAGATGGTAGAATCTCCCTTGAGATCCAAATTAGTTGACCAAATAACAAATGAGTGGTAGGAGGCGAATCCGGGGTAAATAAGAGCAAGTGAAAAATAGCATATTCATAAATTTCAATAATAGAAAACTCATATAGTTTAGCTACCTAGTTTATGAAACTATATTCCAACTATGTTTGTACCACTAGAATAGATCTAAAACACCTAAAATGTTTAGACCATATGGTTCTATAAACCATGTTCCAATCATGAGTAATTTACTGAAGGACTTCACCCTATATTAGGATTAACCACATGTTTAATTCTATCCATACAGTATTTATGTAGAAACTATATGGACTCACCTTATGTAAGAGTATACTGCACACATAAGGGAACACCACCCAATTACTACTATGACCTATGTTATACCTTATTAGTCAATTTAAACCATCTGTAAGTCATATAGAGGGACCACTATATATACTTTTCCAACACGATCACTCTTGATCAAGCTCTAACCATGAATAGTCCAAAAAAAAGAATCGCCTCATGTGAATTTACCATAAATTTAATATTAATCATTCAATAACAATGTATTCACTATGCAACAAATAAAAGTTTCAAAATTATTATTTTGGAAGTTGAAAATATCTGAAAAATTCAATGTAATAAATATTCATTTAATATATTACACAGTAATGAAATGGGGGTGACCTAATTCTCCCAAAAGTACCACTTTCATCCCTGATAAATTCATTCTTTAATATATAAGGTAAAAATTATAAAAAACCTCCTCACCCAATCAGTGGATCAGTGGTATACCCTAGTAATCAATTTAGTAATTGCATATAAGTATTCCATTATATGATGTAAAACTCTAGTAGTTCTATAATTTCCAAATTATGTAATAAGGTATTCAACCCATACCATCCCTTTATCTAGATATACAAGGTGTGTGGGTTATAAATACTCAAATAAAAGTGTTAATGTTAAGAAAAGTAATTTATAAAATACTTTTAAAATAGTGTACAATATAGTTAATATAGGCGTTTAATAGATGAGATTATTAGAGTTCAAAATATACCTATTTATTATATAATATATCATAGTTATACCAAGCACGTTTATAGATGAAATCATTCATGAAATACTCTTGCATGAATTATAGAATTATTTAACATTAGAGATGAAAATACAAAGGTAGTGAAGCTTCATAAAATACCATAACATGAGTATTTATATAATAGAGAACCTTGGGAATGGTATTTATGCGTTTTAAAGTGTTTTTATAAATTCAAAATTGTGGTTTAATCTGATCTGAAGTGATTTAGATGGGATTGAGTTTATTTGAGGAATCCATGCATTAATTTATTGAAAACAAGTAATTCTCCGAATAAGGAACAAAAATTTCTATTACCTATTTTGTGTAAGGAAAAATCATATAGAATTTGATCTAAAAATCTGGAAAAGTCCGTGATGTAATATCTTGACCATAACCACTAGGCTAAATCCCGAGTTCCACATGACTTCATGCATGCCTCCCTGAACACAAGAGGCTACTAACTAGTAGTAAGGGTCTAAGAATATCAATAGGGATACTATAACATTATTATCATTGAGAACATAATATTAATAAATAATAGAAAATTAGTGTAATCATGTGGAACTAAATAATAAATTGATTACACATGTCATAAAGATACTCAACATTCCCTCAAAAAAAGAATAAATAGAGTAGAAAGTGTGGAAGTTAAATAAATAAATGAAATTTCTATAAACCTATGAGTTTATCTCAATCCCACCCCCATTTCCATTATCCCTAGCTCAAACACTTACCATGGGTCCCATTCCCTTACTTAGAGAACTATTTATAAAATCTAAACATGAATTGATATGAATGTGTAGGGTGTGAGTATGAAATCCTGTAAGACACTACCAGTGAATCCTTAAAAAAATAATATATATATATATATATATATAATAGTGTCTGAAATAAAAAAAATTCTATAATAAATATATGGCCACACATGTGCCGAGTCATTATATGTTAACCAAGATCCATGGAATCCCAACCCCACCTTCTTCGAATATTTTCCGTTGAAGATATAAAACAATGTACTAAATTTTAGGTAACATTGTACACCCAACCCCGACAGCAGCTGTCATCTGTTAAACATTTGACCAACTGAAAATTGGATGACAAGTAATTTTTTCACATATCTTAATAAAGATATACACACACATAACTGAGGAAATTTGGACAATGTCAGATTGATTAACTGGCCATTGATGGCCACCCCTCTATAGAAACTACCACATATGCCTCTTAAGATGTTTGGACCACATCAAAAAAACCTCAAGGCTCCACCAGGTAATCTTGATACTTAACACATTTTTCCTTAGGCTATGAATGAAAACAATAAATAAATGTCATATTAAAGAATATCATGAAATACCAAGAATAAGATTCCATGATGTCAAAAAAAAAACATTATGATAAAAAATAAAAGGTCTCAAGGACATTCACACACCATCATGTAACCATATAACAATAACAATTTATCAATAATGAATGTTCACATCATGGAAAATTTATATATATATATATATAGAGAAAAAATATTTTAAGGAACTTCCCACCTTTGGATTTTCAAACCAAATATCATGGATAAAACACATTTTTTGGTTGAAAAGATAGAGTGGAAACCTCTATAGCTAGAACACCTCTTATTTTTTCTTTAGTATCTTAGTTTTCAATATGTCAATGTTTTTGTCAGCCAAAACTGTCCACAAAATATCCCTAGAAAAAATTCTATAATTATCTTTCAAAAATAAAAAAACATACAATAAATAATATCATCATTTTTGTTGGATAGTCCAAGAATAATTATGATAAATCCTTAGTATTCCTATTAAAAGGACTAGATTATATCTTATTGAATATTTAAAATTTCAAATGTGATAATAAAATCTTCTTTAATAATAATCTGATACAATAATAATAATAATAATAATAATAATAATAATAAATTTCATATATTTTTAAGTTATTATCATTAAAATAGTGTTTAAAAACATTTATAGAAGGCCCCATAAAAATAATTCAGAAACTTATTTATGAAAATGTAATATTGAAAACCTACCTAGGGTTTATCTCTTAAAAACATAGAACCCAAAATATAAAATAGAGGCAAGGTTATACCTTTACAAGAAGTTGGATGATGTTTTAAAATAGATTAAATAAGGATTCAACCACTTAGACAAAGGATAAATAACTACTTGTACTTTCAAGGATAATATAAAATGAAGAAGAAAGTGTTCTGATATTTTTATGGAGGAAACCATGTAGGGAGAAGAATCATTATTGGAATAGATAAAATTAATATTTTAAATTTTCTCCAAATAATTCTTTAAAGTGGAGTGTTTAAATATTAACATCTAATTTGAATTAAGGGAAAAGGAATCAAAGGAGTTAAATTCTATTATTTTTGGAATTTAATTTCATTGAAATGGGTTACATGGTCGAGCTAGGGAATAATGAGTGAATAAAGGTGTTTTTAAAATATTTCCCATAAAAAGGAGTTATGTAACAGTAACGTGGTTTTGCCCTTTTTTAGTTCCTAGGTGATATGTAAGGGAAGAAGGTCACTCTTATACATCATTTTAAAAATATATATTACCCTTACATAGTGGCTGGTTACCCTTGCACAACCTTTATAAAACACGAGTTACCCTTACAGAAGGCCAAGGATATCCTTATAAAGCTATCAGTTTACATAGATGATCCTTATGAAACACCCTTATGTAATCCAATACCATTACACGATCAAGTATTTACCCAAATGAAACATCTAAGTACCCTTATATAAATATTATAATATAAACATAACCTTTAGGAAGCACAACCCTTACCCTTACATTACATGGGAAGGCATAAGCTGACCCTTACACAATGCATGGTACCCTTATTAAACACAACCATACCTTTATTCAATGAATAGTAACCTTACACAATGTATATAAAATTTATATATGCTTATATACTAGCCACTTACCCTTAATAAATTTCTATAAAATGATTTTTACCTATACTTAGACTTTGAAAATGGATTTTTTGCTTACTTAACCCTTGAAAAATGAGAGATACATATACCCAACTCCTTTAAATCATAATATAGGGTGACTCTTATTGAAAAATTAAATATTCACATAATAATACACATAAATTATAAACAATATACTGATTTGATAAAGTTTTAAAATTTAGAATATTTCAATTCTCCCACTCTAAATACTTCTCATCCCCAGGAAGTATCTCTAGCAATATTTTTGGAGCATCTTCAAATAGTGATATCGAACATCAGAGTTTGGCTCCCAAGTATCCTCTTAAATATGTCCACACTATCACAATATCTATACAAGTGGAAACATCTTCCCCCAAAACACATTTTCACACTATTCTATAATCCACATAAGAATATCCTCATAAGATTCATTTTTCTCTGACTAAATATCCTTATGGTGTAAAACATGAACATATTAGGGAATGTACCTATGATGCCATGAAATGTTGGTCACATCATAAATTCCTTGATAAAATGATGTACGGTCTATATGGTACACCATTATCACAACACATTCAGTGATCATGAAGCTTCCAACAAACCATGTTCCCATCTTCATTTACTTTTTGGAAATGAAGATACCTCAACCGAGGTAACACTAACAAGAAAACCTCATAACCTAAATATGATTTCTTATTACTTTGAGAGGTCACCAACAACTTCCGGATCAAATACACCCTCTCAAGGGTTTTCTGTACTTTACTATGCCTAAAACATATTGCCTCACCCACCTCATTCCAACACAATGGTGAGTAGAATGATTGTCCAAATGGAGCCTCAAATAGTGCCATTTGAATAGAATCATGGAATATATTGTTGTAATTGAACTCCAAAAATGTTATATTCTCATACCAAGCTCCAAAAAAATTTATAATTAATGATCTAAGCATATCTCCTAATATGTAAATCATCCTCTCTGACTATCAATATTTCTATGGATTCTACATTGTACACATTCTGAGATGATTGTTAGGGATTTATATAAGAATTTCCAAAATATCTATGTGAAATGATTGTCTCTTTTAGATAAAATTATCGATAGAAATCCATAAAATCATAATATCTCACAGATATATAGTTTTCATTTCTCATCCTCCAAGAGAGTCTCCCAAATTGGTAAGAAGCGATCAACCTTCGTCAACTGATCTAAAATCACCAAGATATCATCTTGACTCCAATAGATCATAGTTAACTCCATCAAAATGTCCATATAGATATAATCTAACATCCACATAGGAACTTTAAGTGTTTAGATAAAACCACAATGATTTTTTTTCTCAGCCTTTACTCTCAGGCTGGTAAGACATATGGAAACAAACCTAGTGATTTCCCTCTTCATCCCTAGCCACCAGAACAATCGCATGAAGTCATGGAACATATTTATCACAATATCATGTACTACCCACCAATAGGTATACAAATTCCACATCAACATCTATCTAATAGATATAGGGACTACTAATCTACCCTGTATAAGGACCATATCATCATTACCCAACAACTACTTGAGTATCGTGTCCCCCCCAAGCTAGTTATTCCCGCATCACATCATTCTCTAGATCAGTCTCATATCATGCCTTTACCTAGTCTACTAAAGAATCTATGACCACCAATGGATCATTGTCCATAAATCTTTGATACCTAGATTTATCTATCCTCCAATCATCCAAAAATATTATCAATAACTATTTATCCTTAAAAGGATTCTCACTATGATCTTTCTCAACCTACATTTATGGCTTAGAGCATCTGCAATGATGCTATCTTTTCATGGTGTGTAATCCCTCTCGATGTAAAATGTCTAAATATACTCAAACTTGATCCTCTATCTCAGGTTTGGGTTCCATTGTGAGAAGATATAGTGGAGGATATTTTGTTCAGTTTAGACTACAAATCCCTCATCAAATAGATAGTGGCATAAACACATTAGAGGATAAAATGTGGATTCTAGCTTCAAGTCATGAGTATGGTAGATCTTCTCGTGGGATCCCAAATAACTTAACCCATAGGAAATTACCTTCTGCATCTACTTCATGACATCTCCAAACTAATTCCGTATGTATCACTGTATATTTCATATCAAACCCCTAGCTTGGGAAGTATCAATACCGGAGTTGTAGTTGACCTCTTCTTGAGCTCAAGAAACAATTCTTCATGCTAGTGTGACCACTTAGACATTTATTTATTATTCACCAACCTAGGAATAGGTGCTGATAATATAAATATGTTCTATATAAAATTCAAGTAATATCCTACTAATCCTATAAAGAACCTAATCTAAAACAAGTTCTGAGGATGTTTCTTGGACATCATATCCTCCACTTTATCTATTTCCATGGATATATCTATCTCAGACAACACATACACCATGAACATTACCATGTGGATCCAGATGTTAAATTCCAAATCTTGGCATAAGGATGATGTCATCGAATCATACTCAGGTCTCTATCAAGATATTTGAAAAACAACTCTGATGTCAGTGAGTACATGAGAATGTATTCAATAAACACTATGTCTAACGAGTCTAGGTATTGGTAGAAGATCATGTTCATGAGTCCCATGAACACTATCAGTGCATTTATCAGTCCAAAGAGTAATCACCAAGTACTCATACAACCCATACCTACTATAAAACTCCATATTCATAATTACCTTCACTTTAATCTATAGTTAGTTATAGATTAATCAAATATCAATCATGTAGAACCATAAATTAATCTATAACTAATTGAAAATACCATAAATCCATGGAAAATGACATCTTTTATTCAATATTACTTATTTTAACTTCATGTAATCAATTCATAGTGGAAAACTAGTATTCTTATTCTTAGAGAATGACATATGTTGACCCCACAATGAACTAATTAGCTTGATATATGTCTTATTCTATAAGTCATTAAGTTTAAACTTGATCTCCTCCATCTTGAAAGGATCTCTATGATAAGGGGGTATCATAATGGGCTACACTCCCAAAAAAGTTCTATCTCAGAGCCAGAGCCTCTATCTAGAAGTTCTATGAATTAATCTAAGAAGATGTCTGGACAGAGGTCCATGATTGGAAGAAAAGTTATTATGGATTCAATTAATACCATTTAATACTCTAAGCCAACAATCTATGTTGTGATCATCCCATGCCAACTCAAATCTAGACCAATTTTTCCTGCACCTAGTTCCAAATATTTTATTATCACATATCTCTTTCTATACAATGAATAAAATGACCCCCATCATAGATTGTAATCAATGTGAGGTCAAAGTCAAGTTATCTAGTCCATACTAAGAATGATATAAAATATCTCCATCTCTATTATCAAAATGTAAGATAAATGTTCAAAGTTAGTGGTGACTATACAATACTCTAGGAATCATTGAAAATGGTCCACTTTTGTGCCCAACAATGTTTTAAGGGAATGTCACTCATAGGATTTCATAATGAATAAGTCAATACCATCAATGAATTTTGAAGATATAAATGAATGGGAAGCAATGAAATCAATCATGGAAGTAGATAAGGTGTAATTGACCAAAATCATACCTTAAACATTGGATGGTTCCCTCAACTAGCTTCTAGAGTTTAGTAAACTGTGAAAATACTTATTGTATTTTCACCATGCCCCTATCCCAATGATGTCTATATCATCTTCCGATGTATTCTATTTTCCCATATATCATAGTACTCTTTAAAGAAACATTCAAAAATAATAATTTATGTGGAAAAACATCGAAACATTAGGGGAACTCTATCAATAGATTTTTGTATGAACTACTATAATCAACCCGTTTCCTAAGATTATAGCTCCCAATGAAATCATCTCTCATATAGGATGTAGAAAATGACATGTTTCAACCATAATTTATGCTTTCTTTCTACTCTTGGTCCACCTTACTCTTCCAAACTCGATAATAAATTCCAATAGTATAGAGGGAAAGCATAGTCCATAGCCTGCTCTGTGTCCAAAGTAAGATTGGTTTCCAAATTTTTTTTAGTCCCTTCCCAAAGTTATGAGACTTGATGAGAACTTTATTGTATATCCTTAGGTAAAAAACTCTAACCTGAAATCTAAACTATATTTTTAGTCCTATCACAAACTTCTATTCCTTCTATGAATTTTTCACGCCTAACAAAGAGGAAATATGATGTTACTCTAGAAACCAAACATAATATATTAAGATATTAATATAAACATAAAAAAACACCATGAACCTTTGGTCACAATCCAAAATAATCATTTTAGAAAAGGAATTATTGAAAAACATCTCCTCCAAGGTCACCCATGTAATAAAAATTCATCTTATAGCCTGAATCATAACATTGAACCATCTCCTGGTGGGTCCTTGGAACTTGAAGGTCACTAGAATCACTCATCTCCCCTTTCTAATCCGGACCATATAAAAAAAACCTAAATAAATCCCATCCATTCCTATGAATCCTATTGACCACTAGTACCATGTAATATTGTAGGATACTGGAGTTAGAAATCCCAATCATGTTTAGTCATGGTCATCTGAATAGTTCTTCCTTAGATTAAAAAAAGAGTCCTAGACAAACTAGATCGATTTCTTGAAACAACGATGTATATACCTGAGTGTGGTGGGGTACATCCTCTGATAACATGAGTGGTGATACATTAACATCATAGGATAACTTAGCAGTTGGTCCCACCAAAAGTATCCAAGGTGTAATATATTAAGACAAAAATAAAAAAGTAAATTTTTTAGAGATATGAAAACTAGTCAATGGGATCACATGAGGGTTTACTAGGAGTTTACCATCAAAATAAGGTATAAACCTCCTATAAATAACAAAGGTATCATCCCTAAACATTATTACCAACCATGTATATACAAAAAAACATATCAACATTCATATTTTAGTGAAATAATTTTTGCAATGATATAACATAAAATCTGAAAAATAGATATATCACACAACATAGAACCTATATGGAAAAGAAAGAAAAAATCAATACATTAAATTAAACAATAGTATATATATATATATATATGGAATGTGAACTTACATTCCAAATCGTGATGCATGAAAGCACCCAAAATATCATAAAAGCGTGACAATGATACTTTCCCCCATAACATAGAGGTTTATTCAAATGTGATGGCAATGCACATGGAAACTCCCATAACAAATTCCCACATAGATATTTTCTTTCCACTATATCCTCGGTTAGTGAAGAAAGAAAAGTAAAAAAACTAGATTTAATACCATTTTTTAACATCCCAACCTGAAACACCAAGCACGAGCCTGAGTAATACATGACTTCATGTGCACCTCCTCATGTGAAAGAGGCTATAGACTAGTAGTGAGGGTATAAGTACATTATTAGGGAGAATATAACCTTATTATAATCTCAAAGAACATATATTAATAATAAAAAATAAACAATATGAGTAATAATGTATAACTAAATAATCACAAGCATATACATTTCAAAAAATAATCAACGGGATCCCAACATGCCATGACAAGAGAGAGTATAAAGAGCATAAATTAAATAAATAAAGCTTCATTAAACCCTAGATCATGTCTCGATCCCACCTCCATCTCCATGCTCCATGGATCAACCATCTTTTATGGGCCCCTTTCTCTTATTTATATCCCTATATATAAAATATGGGTACATAGTAAGATTTCCATATATAGTGTGAGTATGAAGTCTAGTAAGACACCACCAATGAATCATTAACATACTTTCGTAAAATATATGTAGTGGTGTATGACAAGAAATAATTAAATGATCAAATAAATATATTTTTTCCCATGTATCAATTCATTGGGCCCTAACTAGACCTCCATGAATCCAAGAACCACATACTCTGGATCATTTCCAATAAGGATGATAAAAAGAGTCCTACCTTAAAGGTAATTGTTGGTCGGAGTGGATTCCCAATAGGGGTGAATTGAGTTCCAATTAAAATTTCTGTTAAAAGATATTTCTGTTAAAATCCCCCAATTTAAAAACAAGTTAAACTGTAGTGAATTTATACAAATTGTAAAAGTTCAATTAGTTTCTCAAAGATTGATTTGGTCACAGGTAATTTAATCAGAAGATTAAATTAAATTTTGAAACTAACTTACTGGTTCACAATAAGTATAAACACTTTCTAATTTAACTATCAAAGTAACTTTAAAACAAATTGTATTTCAAAGTAATTAGCAGTGGAAAATAAAATATATACTATACTTTAGACTTAATCTAAGATGCACAGCAAGTGTAAACAAGAGGTTCAGTCTCATGTAGATACTTAGCCCTCTAAAGAAATTTGTACTAATTTGATCCACACCCTAGATCGGGGTAAACAACAGTATAGAGACTGTCCAGGTACTAAGACCTCTACCATAGTTCTACGTAGAAAATGAACAACAGCTCACAGGATTTCCAGGACATAATTGACCTCTACCACTATCCACAGTGATGTACAAGGGAGTTATAGAAGGTTTTTGTGAGGATTTGGAAATCCTATAGCTTAGCACAAGAGACAATGTGTGTATAAAATATAAAGAGTATACACACTGCTCAAAAATGTAAATAATATAATCACTGAGATATTAGATATGAGTTTTAGAATTATCTAGTGATTTGAAGTGCAGCTCTGGACTCATTTGATTAATCAAGAATGCTTCTAAGTCCTTCTCTGGTTTTTTTCTGAAAAACAGAGGGTCGTTTTATTCAAGTTTAGTTTGATCATCTTGAGTGCATGAAGATCTTGGTGTAGTTCTTCACTCCTTGACTGAAGTTCGGTTTGTGTTCTCTTCTTGTATGAATCGCTTCATGTATGTCCAGTGTTCTTCGAGTATGGATGTATTATTTCTGTATGCACCACTTTACATCACTATTTTTCCCTTTTAGTGCACACATCTATGTCCATACTTTTTCCTTCCTTATATAGCTTTCAACTCCGGAAAATGGGAATGATTACCTTTTCATGGGTACTAGGTACTGTTGACATGCCAACAACTATCATTAAATAACATTAATTGCATTAAAATCATCAAATATGACCGTTGTTTAATAAATAAATAATATTGACAAAATTAGAGTTTAGGAATCAGTGACTGGAAGTATTTCATCAGTAGCCTTCCCTCAGTAGATATGTAACTGTGGAATTTTTATAGCAGTGAGCTCCTATCGGTAGCTCTTTGATCTTTTACCGGTAGCTCCTTGTATCGATAGTTTGTGCATGCCGTTATATCCATTCTGTACTAGTGATTAAGTGTATACTAGTAGACATATACATACCGGTATACTTGTTCTATCACTAGCTCATCTTCTATCGGTATCTCTCTGTATCAGTAGACTTGATCTATCAGTGACATGTGCTTACCGGTGGACTTATACATACCAGTAGCTCTTCGTATCAGTGACCTTTGCTTATCAGTGACTATCTATCAGAAGACTAAGTACCAGTAGATCTGTATCAGTAGCTATAAGCATATCAGTGACCTAACACTTATCGGATTTATGCAAAACATATCCAATTGAGTTCGAATTATTTAAAAATTCATATAAACATAGATAAACTTGATTAACATATATCAAATATTATTTTAATATTATTATCAACTTCATAATAGAATCTCATAGATTGAAACAATTAATATATTGATAAACATTATTTGGGATTATCAAAGTATGTGAAAGCATAATTGGGATTATCAAAACAGGTGATGTAAAAAATCTCCCCCTTTTTGATAATCAAAACTCATGATATTATAAATAAAAAATAATTAGTAATGTATTAGAGGATATTGCATTCAATCCAATTATATCAGAGAAAAATATATATTATAAAACACATGTAGTAAAGGTAAAATATGAAAAAAATGTACCAGAGGAAAATGATTTAAACATAGAAAAGATAGTATTTCTCCCATTTTTCATAAAATATTTTAGTTCTCCCTCAGATATGTTTCCCTTAGATAGTATTTCTCCCCCTTTGTGATAATCAAAAAGTTGGACCAGAAGGAAATATAAGATATGGGAAGTAACAATGAGTATAAGGAAGTAAGATCATATATATTCCTTGGAGTAAATAGATACAAAGATAGGCATAAATGAAACAAAAATAAATACAATCTATTCCTTTCAAAAAGCCTAGCCACAGATCAATCCACATCCTCAAAATAAGATTTCCCATTGGGATCAGAAGATGATTCAGGTGTGGTGGATGCAATTATAGGTTTAGGAACACCAGAGATGATCAGAGGGGGCTGAGCTACTGAAACTGGGCCTGTCTAGTACTGTGTAGTCCACTGAGTGATCATAAGAGTAAGGATTCTGATATCATGGAATGGAGTCCTCTGAGTAGGAGAAGTAGTAGTGGCCGAGTCAGGTAAATATGGAGGTACAATAACTGGCCTAGCATCGACATGCAAGAAAGACAACAAGATATTTCTAAAATTGATAATGATTCCTCCTCCTATTTTCATGGCAGAAATGAAATCATCATTGTTTTCCATGAATTTGTCCAGTGCCGGTGTCAACTCTATGAGCTTTAGGACCTATTCTCTGAAATCTTGATTGACCGATGGTAGTTTCATGTTTTCTAACATAAGCTTGAAATGATTATTCAGTTGATGCTTGGTGTAAACCTGCTGTAAATAGTAATCTACCTTGTCTTACACTTCTTTCTGAGAAGCAGAATCTTCTCTCATATAGTCTTAAACAATCTTCATAATATCACTAGTGGTATCTCTAGTTGAAGTCACTACTTTGGTCAGATCAGATGAGTCTACAGAGTCACTGGTTGATGCTGAACCAAGATCCTCCTTCATCAAATCACTATTCTGATCCAAATACACTGAAGGTTTGGAAGCAAGAGAACCAAGAGAGAAGGTCACAGTTTCCTTGAAACTCTTAGTTATCTGACTAATAAGATTTTTTACTGCATAATCTTGGGCAACGATATGATTCTCCATAGACTATTTAAATCCTTGAAAAACTGAACAATCTGGCTCACCACACTCTTCACATAGGCCAAATCTTTGTCGGCTTGAGATTTTGAACTCATATAGGATTCTAGAAATAAAACTGATTTCTTTAGAACTTTAACATCTATTTCAAAATAAAAATCCGATTCTAGTAGGCTGTGACTTCATATATTATCTCTGCCACAAAGGTTGATACATTAAAACCAAGAGAGAGTTCAAAATACTGTTCAAAATAGATCATATTTTCAACAAAGAGATTCTTTAACTCAGCAATAGAAGCACTCAAAGACTCTTTTATTTTATCCTTTAAGGATGCTATGTCATCCCTAGTGATCATATTAGCTGGAGAAACCAAAATAGTTGCTCTTTCAGATACGATACCGGCCACAGAGTCCTTCATAATCGATTGAATTGATGACACTAGTGAACTTTCTATTTTCATTATTTCTTCCACAAAACAGATTTTGAGATCAGACTTGAGCTTATCCAGATCATGTGTTATAACCAAATCTTTAGGTAATATCTCAGACTGAATATCATAATTGATTTTTGGTATATTGAGGGATGCCTCACTATCATAATCTGGGTAATCCAATCCACAAACTACAAACCCTGGATCCTCTACACAGTCCTAAAACTCAACAACCACTGAAACACTACCAAACCTAGTTGGATGCTCCCCATCAACTAGTGTGTTCTCTTGTACAACAATGACATCCTCAACAAATCTTTCTTCCTCAGGATAATCTTGCACAACCATATACATTTCTGCAACAACATGAGGTTCCTCAAGAATAGGCAAAGGTCTATCAACATCATCAAATTGCTCTGTAGGCATTAGGGAATGTCCAATCAGTGGACTAAGGATCAAGATCATAGAAGCAGGTGCTTAATTTTCATGACCCTCTTCTTCATTTTCCCAGGCAGCCTCTTCCTGATCTACTCCCTGCTAGTTTTCCTCGTCCATAGATTCCTCTTTATTGCTTGCACCCAAAATAGTTTCTTGTCCTAGGTAGGTTCAAAGAACTTTATTTTTCTTATAACACAACTTCAAGAGCTGGGCTAGGAGGTAAGTCAGGATCTCCTCCATTTTCTAGAGAGGAATATTCCTATTCTAAATCATCACTATACTGTGGCTCTTCGTCATCAAGTCCTAGACCTAGATCCCTTACATCCTTAGGCCTTGAAAAATTATCCACATGAATGAACTTATCATGTATATTTTTATCATCATTAACCCATTATCCTATCCATGCTTTCCACTTTATCTTCATGTATTTGAAAATTGTGATTGTTATACAAAAATTATTCCTTACTATCACTATCTCATCTTGAGACTCAGCTACCGCCTTTCACTTTGATCATAACAGAAATCAACATGGAAAATAATAGAGCATTGGTCTTCGATTTGAGTCTGGTCATATCCTCCATTTGAATCATTAGAAACCTACACAGATTTACTTTCACACCATGCCTCAAATGATGTAACAGATAGATATCTTGATATCATAAATTCGCAAAGTCCCCTCTTCTTGGGCTTAGTAGATGTTGCACAAACTTGAACATCAATCTGTTCTCTCCATTCATTTCAGTAGCCAACACCTTTCTTTTCTCGCCACTACCAGTGAGATCCTCTTAGGCAGTCTCATCATCTACAATATCACTGGTAGGTGGTACTGTCTTCGATGAATAACCATAAACTCCATCATGTGGTACTCTCAGGTACTCATCCCACTCAACAGATGAAAAAGATATTTCCATTCCATTCACAAATGAAATCATTCGGTTCTCATCTACTGATTTCTCAAAACTCACAAACTCATAGAACTATTTTACTAGCTTCAGATAGTAGGGGACATTATTATTTGAGAATCATTCTACCCACTTATGATCTTCCATCACCTCGAGAACTAACGATATACAATACATTAGGCATTCCGTGCATTGCTCTTTCTCGAGTACAATAGCTCTATTTTGTAAATGCGGGTTCACTTGTCGCCTCCCAAACCTGGTTCTACTGACACTGATACTTGCATCTGGATCTGTCTTCTACTTCTTTGTATTTGTCTCATCAATTTCATCTCTAACAATAGGGAGTTTTGTTTTTTCCATCTCTGGTTTGAGTAACATAGGGTTTTTGAAAGATTCGGTAGCTAAGGATTGAGGGTAACGGAAAGGTTCGGTGGATTGAGAAGTAACTGGGAATTTGTTTTATCATTTAGGTATCATAAAATAAATAATTAAAATAAAAATAAGTAAAATATAAACATTACCGATTCTGGCAGCAGACAGAAGTTTAAAACAGCGCATACATAATAGTAGGGTATACCGGTGAGAATTCCTAAGAGTGAGGTTTATCTATCAGTGAGGTCCAACAACAGTGAGGTCCATACCGGTGAGGTGTAATAGTGAGGTTTCTATACCAGTGAGGTATAACAGTGAGGTTTATACTGGTCAAGGTATAATAGTGAGGTTTCTACCGGTCAAGGTTTATCATTCCAAACTCATGTATAATGTAACTTAACCTATCAAAACTTAAAGGATTGGTGAAAATTTTAGTTAATTGATGTTCAGTACCTATAAGTTCAAGAGTAATATCACCATTTTGGTAATGATATCTCCAAAAGTGGTGCCTTACATCAATATGTTTGGTCCTAGAGCGAGATACATGGTTATTTGAAATGTAAATTGCACTAGAGTTATCACAATTTATTGAAACATGCTTAAAATCATATCCATAGTCCAAAAGAGTGTGTTTCATCCACATAATTTGTGCATAGAAACTACCATAAGCTATATACTCTACTTCAGTAGTAGACAATTCTATATAATTCTGTTTCTTACCACAACAAGATACTAAGGATTTTCCCAATAAATGACATGTTCCAGATGTGCTTTTTCTATCTAACTTTCAACCAGCAAAGTCAGCATCTGAATAACTCATTAATTCAAAATATTGTCATTTTGGATAAAACAAACGTAAATATACAATATGTTTATGATATTTGAAAATTATTTTAACAGCAAGTAAATGAGATACTTTTGGATTAGCTTGAAATGTTGCACACATGAACACACTAAACATAATATCTAGTTGACTATAAGTAAGGTAAAGTATTCTTCCAATCATACATTAGTAATTTGTTTAATCCACTGGTTTCCCAGTTTCATCTACATCTAATTTATAGACAGTAATCATTGGAGTATAACTTTCCTTAATACTATCCAAACCAAAAAGTTTTAAAATATCCCTTTTATATTTCCATTGATTCAAAATAATACCATTTTCATATTTAAGATCATGAAATACAAGAAAATATTTTAGTTCTCCCATTAAACTCATTTCAAATTCATTTTTCATACTCTTTGAAAAATCAGTACATAAAAATATATAGAAGATCCAAAAATAATATCATCAACAAAGCTTTTTACTCTCAAATCATCTTTAGAAATTATTTTAATAAAAAGGGTTTGGTTAGAAATCCCTTTAGAAAAACCTTTTGAAATAAGAAAATTGTTGAGCCTATCATACCAAGCTCTTTGAGCTTGTTTTAAACCATATAAGGCTTTAGAAATTTTAAGAACATGATTTTGGAAATGGTGGTTTGTAAAACTAGGTGGTTGTTCAACAAAAACATATTCAATAATAAAACCATTTAGAAAACCACTTTTAACATCCATTTGATATAACATGAAATTCAGATGAACAGTATAGGCAAGTAAGATCCTAATGGATTTTAATCAAGATACAGGTGCAAAGGTTTCCTCATAGTCTATTCCTTCCTCTTGACTATACCCTTGTGCAACTAACCTATCTTTATTTCTAACTATATTTCTAGACTCATCAACATTGTTTCTAAAACCCCATTTAGTGCCTATTGTCGAAGTGTCTTTAGGTCTGTCAACTAATTCACAACCTTTTTTCTTTAAAATTGATTTAATTCATCTATAATTTCCATTACCCAAAAGTCATCATTGATTGCATCATTGATATTTTTAGATTCTAGCTATGAAAGAAAATATTGATGTTCAACCTGATTTAGAAGAGAAGCTCTAGATTGTGTCCCTCTATCAATATTACCAACAACAACATCCAAAGGTTGATTCTTTAGAATCCTAGTTGTTCTAGTAAATTTAAGACTAGAAATTTCACATTAATCTATAGGTTTGTGTTCAATAGAAGCTGGTAATGGAATGTTTCCAGAACTAGATGACTTTACAACAGGTTCTTTGGTTTTATCATTATGGTCCAGAGTAGACAAGTCTTCTTCAAGATTTTCAATAGAAGACTTAGGTTCATGTGGATCAGTTTCATCAAATTTTATGTGAACAGATTATTCCACACATTTTTTTTCTTTTGTTAAAGAATCTGTATGATTTTCTAGTTAATGAATAACCAGGAAAAATTCCTTCATCACTTTTAGAATCAAACTTGTCAAGATTATCCTTTGTATTGAGAATAAAGACTTTTCATCCAAAAACTCTAAAGTAATTAAACTTAGGATTCCTATTTTTTAAAATCTGATAAAGGGATTTCTTAAGAACATGTCTAATAAAAACTCTATTGATAATATAGTAAGCTGTATTTACATGTTCATCACAAAATTAAACTGGCAGTTCATACTCATTTAGCATGGTC
Source organism: Viscum album (assembly GCA_963277665.1). NCBI lineage: Eukaryota > Viridiplantae > Streptophyta > Magnoliopsida > Santalales > Viscaceae > Viscum > Viscum album. The sequence continues at coordinate 1,813,993,962 of OY728153.1, read as the reverse complement.
CTTGAAATTTCTTAAAGGGTTCTATTTCTTCTTTCTACTACACCATTCTGCTGAGGTGTTCTAGGGGAAAAAATGTTGTGACTATAGCCATTGTGTGAGAAATAAGATTAAAACTCATGATTTTTAAACTCATGACCATGATAACTTCTCAGGACCTTAATCTTAAGTCCACTAAGGTTCTCTACAGACTTGGAGTATTTAATAAAGTAATAACAAGCTTCACTTTTGTGAGCTAAGAAGTATAACCTACTATATCTAGAATAGTCATATACTAAGACATAGACATAGTGCTTCCCATTTAAACTAGAATGTCTAGAAGGTCCAAATAATACATGTGAACCAACTCGAGAGGTTGATAAGTTGAAATTTCTTTCGTTGTTTTAAAAGAAACTTTATGTTGCTTTCCCTTTTGACAGGGACTACAAACTCTGTCTGTTGGGAACTCAAGTTTAGGTAGGTCTCTAACTAAGTTTTTACTAGTTCGTTTTCTAAGTGAATGGATGTTTCAATGTCTTAATCTTCTGTGCCAAATCCAAGACTCTTTATGAAAACCACTTAAGCAAGTAATTTTTTTCCATGCTAAAGAATTCAAATCAACAGCATAAACATTTTCATTTCTCAAAGAAGAAAATACTAAAACATTTTTAGAATAAAAGACATCACATGATTCATTTTAAAATTTAACATTAAAACCATCATCACACGGCTGAGAAATACTAAACAGATTATATTTAAGTCCATCAAAAAATAAAACTTTATAAATTAAAACTGAATCAGTGTTACCAATCTGGCCTAGGCCAATGATCTCTCCTTTAGAATTATCACGAAAGGTGACATGGCCTCCATCCACTTTGATTAAACTCTTGAAGCATGAGTAATCTCTAGTAATATTCATTGAACATCCACAATCCAAGTACCATACCTTCTTATGAGAACTCTTTAAGTAAGTCTCCAACAAAATAAGTTTAATCATAAAATGATTTTGGTACCTAGATTTTCTTGGCTCTAGACAGGTTATCAAGCAAAGCCTTAGGAACCCAGATTTGACTTGTGGGTCTCAAATAATTTAAAGAATCTATATATTTTGAAATATAAAATTTATTTGATCTATAAACATATGAATAACTAGTAAAATAATATGAAATTCCAGAACTTGAACTAGAAGCATTCTGTCCAAATTTAGGAATAAATCTAGTTTTAGTAAATCATTTCTGTCCAGGCTGATAGACTAAACTAGTATTATACTTTGGTGCCACGTGAATTACAAGAATTTGGGTGAGTGTATATTTTCTAATTTTAAATTTCTCTAAGCCCTTCCTTAATTTCTCATTATACCATTTCAGTTCAGTATTTTCCTTCAGCAATTGAGCATTCTTTTCCTTCTCTATATCAAGGGCGGATTTAACAGAATAGGCTAAATCATGATGTTTCCTTAAATCATTATACTTGTCCTTCAATTCAATACATGTTTCTTCTCGCATATTACAATATTCAAATAACTCTTCACTAGACATATTATCAGATTCAAAATCAGAATCAACTCTAAAATAATATGAATTTAAAGCAGAAGTGTCCAATGTTACCGCAGAGGTGTTTGTCATAAAACACATGTTAGAATGATTATTTTTAGAGTTATAATCTTCAGATTCATTTTCTCTATCTTCTGAATCACTCCAGGTTTCTTTCATAGCTTTCTTATACTTGTTTTCCTTTTAGTCATATTTTTTTTTGAACTTCAATTTTGGACAATCAGCTTTCACAAGTCCTTTCCTTTTGCATTCATAGTAGACAATTTCATCACATTTATCAGGATTCTTCCAATACTTCTTCCAATGACCATTGCTATCATATTTTCCTTTGTAATTTGATTTTCTAATGAATTTCTTCTTCCTGTAGAACTTCTTAAATCTTCTTGATATTTAAGCCATCTATGCATCACTGTCAGATGCACTCTCATGACTGCTTGAACTATCACTTTCACTTTGCATTTTTCCTTTGTCTTTATTCTTTGAAGAAGATGTCTTAAAGGCTACAGAATTCTTCCTTGGTTCATCATCCTCTTATTTTTTGACCTTCAGCTCTTCCTCATACATCATTAGCTTACCAATTAATTCCTTAACAGGCAGTTTGATGATGTCGCATGATTATCTAATGGAAACCAATGTGCCTCTCCATCATTCTGGAAGACATCTTAATATCCTCAAGATCTGCTCCTTTACAGGAACAACTTTTCCATGTGAGCTCATAATGTTTACAATCTCATTGAACCTGAGTTAAATGTCAAAAATGGGTTCATCATGCTTCATTTTGAAATTATCATATTTAATAGCATATTTGATCAATCACATTTCCTTAACCTTGGTTGTTCCCTCATGGGAAATAGCCAAAGTGTCCCAAATTTCATAAGCAGTTTTTCAAGCAGATATTCTGTTAAATTCCCCATCACATAAAGCATAGTATAAAGCATTCATTACTTTTCATTTATTATTATATGAATTCTTAGTAGATTCATCCCAAGTAGTTCTATTAGTTTCTAGAATCTTATATAGATCTTCGATAGTAGTCTAGATATCAAATCCCATACTCCCCAAATGAATTCTCATTTTAAGATTCCACTGAGCATAATTCTCACCATTAATGAAGGGTGGCCGATTGGTACCAGCACCTTCTAGTATATTGTCCATAATTAGATTATAGATAATATATTTAAAGAGATAAAATTTAGAACTCACTGAAATGTAAGATATTTAAGATACAACTAAAATCACAGTTAAAAAACAAAGTGTTTCGAAAACCTTTCATAATAAACAGATCCTCTGATACCAAATGTTGGTAGGAGTGGATACTCATGAGGGGGGTGAATTGAGTTCCAATTAAAATTTCTGTTCAAAAATATTTCTCTTAAAATCCCCCAATTTAAAAACAAGTTAAATAGTAGTGAATTTATACAGATTGTAAAAGTACAATTATTTTCTCAAAGATTGATTAGGTCTTAGTTAATTTTATCAGAAGATTAAATTAACTTTTGAAACTAACTTACTGGTTCACAATAATAATAAACACTTTCTAATTTAACTATCAAAGTATCTTTAAAACAAATTGTATTTCAAAGTAATTAGAAGCAGAAAATAAAATATATAGTATACTTTAGACTTAATCTAAGATGCACAACAGATGTAACCAAGAGGTTTAGTCTCAATTCGAGAATTAGTCCTCTCAAACAATTTATATAATTTTGATCCACACCCTGGATTGGGGTAAACAACAGTACAAATACTGTCCAAGTACTAAGACCTCTGCCAGAGTTCTACATGGAAAACAAACAACAGATCACAGGCTGTCCAGGTCTTACTTGACCTCTACCACTATCCACAGTGGGATACAAGAGAGTTATAGAATGTTCGTGGGAGGATTTGGAAATCCTCTAGATTAGCACAGGAGACAGTGTGTGTATAAAATATATAGGGTAGACACACTGCTCAAAATGTAAATAAAAGAATCAATGAGAGATTAGATATGACTTTTAGAATGATCTTGTGATTGGAAGTGCAACTCTGGACTCTTTTGATTAATCTAGAATGCTTCTGAGTCCTTCTTTATTTTTTTTCTAAAAAACAGAGGTTCATTTTCTTCAAGTTCAGTTTGATCAGCATGAGAGCATTAAGAGATTTCTGTAGTTCTTCACTCCTTGAATGAAGTTCGGGTTGTGTTTTCTTCTTGTATGAATCGCTTCGTGTATGTCTAGTGTTTTTCGAGTATGGATGTAGTATTTTTGTATGCACCACTTTACAACACACTTTTTCCCTTTTTGTGCACACCTCTATGCCCAGCCATTGTCCTTCCTTATATTTCTTTCAGCTTCGGTAAGTGGGAATGATTACATTTTCATGGGTACTAGGTACGGTTCCCTAACATGGAAACAACTATCATGAAAAAAAATTAATTACATTAAAATCATCAAATATGATTGTTTCTTAATAAATAAATAATTTTTCCAAATGTAGTGTTTTGGAATCAGTGACTGGAAGTCTTTCATCAGTAGCCTTCTGTTGGTAGATATGTAATGGTGGACTTTTTATAGCATTGAGCTCTTATCAGTATCTCTTTGATCTTGTACCGGTATCTCCTTTTATCGGTAGCTTGTGCATACCCCTAGCTCCATTCTGTACCAGTGATTAAGTGTATACCGGTAGACTTATGCATACCGGCAGACTTGTTCTATTGGTAGCTCAGCTTCTATCGATAGACATGATCTATTAGTGACATTTTCTTACTACTGGACTTATACATACCAGTATCTCTACATATCGGTGACCTTTGTTTATTGGTGACTGTCTATTGGTAGACTAAGTACCGGTAGATCTGTATCAGTATCTATAGGCATATCAGCGACTTAACACTTATATGCTTTATGCAAAACATATCAGATTGAGTTAGAATTATTTTAAAATTCATATAAACATAGATAACCTCGATTAACATATTTCAAAGACTATTTTAATATTATTATCAAATTATTAATAGAATGTCATAGATTTAAATAATTAATATATAGATAAACATTATTTGGGATTATCAAAGTATGTTAGAGAATAATTGGGATTATCAAAATAGGTGAGGTCAATAGTAATATTTCACACCCCATCTTGATGATGGTTTAAATATATAATACTTCATTACAACTGGTTCTTATGGGAATATCACTATAGGGATAAAGAATCCTACCTTTAAGGATATTTAGACCACGACATCTATCATTTGGCAAGATATATAGTTTTTGACATCCCTCTATAGGGATTTACACACCTTCCTTTAAGGGTATTAGGACAAAATCATGTTGGTTAATTGACTATCTATACACATCCCTATCATAGGATACTTGTGTCTACATATAAGAACATTTGGATCACATCAAACCAAATTCAAGGTTCCATAAGATCATGTTGATACAAAAATCATAGTTTTACAAGCAATGCAACACAATAATAAATACATATCACAACAAGGATCACCAAGGAATATCAAGAACAATATTCTAATAAGCTACACAAAACCATGTGATCACAATCATAAGGTTTAAGTTCATTTAGAAACCCATATAAAACGACATGAAAATCTTTTGTTATCAAGAATAAACATACGCGTCATGGAAAAATCCAATATTTAAGGCCTAAAAGGACAATGAACTTACTAACTCAAGGTTTTCCTTGTCATTATAAAGGAAAAATTACATTATGTGGTTTGAAATATTGATTAGAAAACACTACATCAATGGAGACCTCTTCAATGCCATTATTATCTTAGTTTTTGACATATCATTGCATTATACAACTCAAACCATTATACAAATATCTATAGATCCAATTTGATGTTTCTATTTTAAAATAAAATAAAACATATATGTGATAGTATCATTCTCTCTCCAAGATAGTCTATAAGTAATTATTAAAAATTCATATTATCCCTATTTAAGGATTTGAATAGATAGAAATTTAACTAATCCGATATAGTCCTAATCTCTTAAAATGAGGGCATGACTATCCCTGTAGAGGGAAGTAAATAAATGGATTTCTATCCAAATGAATAAGGACATGGTCCAAACATCCTTAATGTTAGGAATGTAAATCTCTATAAATAGATGTGTATAAGTGACTGGTACTATAATAGGTAGTTGGCATGAAACATTATAGATAATGGCCAACATCAGGGAAGGGTGTGCAATGTAAATTAAATTTGTTACTCGATTGACTTACTTAATATCCTTACCATCAAAGAGAAAAAGTGAGTGGGTTCTTAGATTCTTAGAGGATTTGGTTAGTTCATGATGTATTGATTGATGTGTAACAATATTTTTTTTGGGAAGTTACTTATTTTATTTCATACCCAATTATATAAATTTTGTTCACTTATGTTAAGGATGCATTGGTGGTGTTAAACTATATTTCATTCTCACACCTTGTACAAGAATATCAATGCATGTGAAAATTTCAACAATAGGGACTCAAGTATGGGAATGTGGCCTATAGAATATGGTTAAGCCATGGAATATGAATGTAGTGACGGGACTGAGATAGAATATGCGGTTTACCATAGTTTCAGTTATTTATTTATATATTTGAAAATATATTATGTTTTTTATTGCCTTTTAAGATCCCATTTATTATCTACATGACATGTGTACATTTTTTATAATTTTTTTCTTCATGATTAATCTAATTGTTCATTATTTATTATAATTATTTCCTCCATGACAAAATAATGGGGGTATATTACCCCCATTGATATACATTTTACCTCACTTTAAGTTGGGTTCTTCTTGTTCTTGGGGAGGATTTCATGAGTTCAAGTGGATCTCTAGATAAGGCTGGTGTTATAGGTTAGGATGTTACACTTGAAGTCCATTGAACTATGTATTGATCATTTAATAATTTATGATGATGATCCCAAAATTCATAAGGTGATTAAATATTTCTAGAAAACATTCTTAAAGTTAATAATGATCACACATGTCTATTTAAGCATAGTTATTGTATCTATATAATTATCCCCTCTACATCAACTCAAGTTTTTACTATGTATGCATTATTAATGACATCATAAAGATGAGGGAAATTTTTTAATCATCATTGTTTCTGGGTAAATATCATTTTAATATATGTATAAAGCATGTTATTCTATGTAAAAATTATAATTATGATGCTTAATGATCAACATTAGTGAAATATGGATATGTGAACTATATGAAAATGTTATTTTCTAGAATTACTGATTGTATAAAAATACCTTAGATGACGTTGAAGTTTTTCTTTCATGTCAAAAATATTATGAATATTTTTGAGGCCATGATTCAAGATTTATATGAAGAAATTTAATTGATATAAGAGAGAATATATAATATAAAATTGTTCCATTGGTTGTGATTTTCAAATCAAGATATCTGGAAATAATTTTTTTTATCAAAAGTGGAATCAAATTATAGGGATGTTAGTGCTATTCATCAAGGAATAAAATATCATTAATGAAATTTTTCTTTAATATAATTGGATGAGATGATGATCATCGTGAATATTTAAAATAAGTTAGAGTGAAGAATAAATTGTGAGAAAAGTAAATAAAAAATGTGATAAAATCATTATAAATAAATATTGTAATTTAATTTCTCAATAAAAGTGATAGACATTGAAGAATTATATTTAAAAATGAGTTATTATTCAAATAAAATTTGAACAAGAAATGTGGTGAGTTTCTAGCTTGAGTTTAAAGACTCTAGATACACTATGTTCTAGTGTTGATAAATCTGTACCATTATTAATGGGAAGTCCTATACTACAATATCTTCCTTTATATTTTTTTATATATACATAAATAATGGTTAATTGAATAATATAGTGGATTTTTTTGAAAATAATAATTTCAATGCATATAATAGTTATAAAAGAATATATATTCAACCAATAGATATGATAAAGGAAAAACAAGAATGGTTTTCTTAGTATTATAATAGTGTAAAATTTGATGAAAAAATAACTTAGAATATAGGATCTCAACAATGTGGGAAATAATGAGAAAATAAATTGAGATTATGGGAGACACACATGTATAGGTTGTTAAATAAAATGATAAAGTTAATGAAACTTATTCATAGAATATTTAATATATTTAAAAATCTAAAATATATTTTTGCTGACCTATATATAGAATCTAAAGAGAGTGAGTGATAGATACCAAGTAATTTGAGGATATAAACTGAGACGGAGTTTTGTTCATGGGGAAAACTTGAAGATATCTTGAGGAAGAATAATTTGATGCTACTATACTAAGAATAGCCTACTATGTATCGATAGATAAGAGAAAGAAGATTAATCTCACTATCATTCATAGATGTGATTATGTGTTCTGAAAATGTTTGAAGTGAAAAGTGCATTCTAAAACTAACAGTGTTGCATATGTTGTGAGATGGTAATAGGAATATGTTTGAGTGAGGAAGACTATCCCAACTATTAATATTCACCATTTTTCTTCATGCACTTGAATATTATTTTGGATATTATTGATATTTTATGACCACATGATATTAAATAAGTGATTATAGTGAATTAATTTTGTTAAATGTCTAAGAAATGAAATGAAAGCATAGATTGAGTTTTGTAAAGAGTTAAAAATATTAAAATCTATTTTAAGACTCAATTATAAAGGGATCCAATTTTTTAATGATACAATGATAATCTGTAGATATTTTGTATCTACTTTATATGTGGATAAAGTTTATAGAATCTTGGGAAACTTGAATAAAGAATCCACATGAGTGGTATTTGTTCACTTCTATAATATATTGGAAATTTAAATATGTACTATGGTTTCAACCACTAAAGATGGTTAAATATTATTATATAAGTTGTAATTTGGTGAAAAAATTTAACTACACTTTATTCACAATATATGAATCCACAGTTATCTACTAATAATCATAATTTTTACAAAGGAAAACTAGGTTCCATCTAGTCAAACATATTTTAGAACTAGGTGTTTTCTTTAATTGATCACAATAAGTGAAATTTTGAAATGGATGAACTTTATATGGAGTTGTTTTTTTCCATTCATATCAAGAATAATATAGGTGTTTTTTTCTAAATAAATAGTCAATAAACAAAAAAATAATGAAAGAAGATAAGAAAAATTTTAATGAAGAAATAGGATACACCACTATTTGACATTATCCAATGTGTAATTATATCTGGAATACCTTATAGAATTTTTTATTTTTAAGGAAATGGATCAGGAATTAAATAGGAAGGATCTATTGAATCTGTTAAAAACCCCAAATATGAGTTTAGAGATTATTTAAAGAATATTGATACTAAAATTTTACTCATTTATTTTATTTTATCTAGGATTTAATTATTGAGAATATTTGACATATATCTTATGAAAAAACCCCAATCAAATATTTATATAAGAAGATAAAATATAAAAAAATCTCTCAAAAATAGTGATGTACATAGATCGACCTATGTTATCCTTTCAGGATCAATTTCATATATATGAATAAGAATTGAAAATTTTAATTATAATATATCTGAGATGATTAAACATTGTCATGTGAAGACCAATGCTTTAGATAAATCATTGAAATTTTTTATAGGAGTCAATAATTATCAATTGATGATAAAATCACAATGATTAAATGAGAGGGATAATACCTTTCAATAAAGTATAATGTTACATGAAGATCATAGTAGGATTATAAAGAAATAATGGGAATACAAATTGATCTAAATTGAATTTGGGAATAATATACTCAACTTAATGTTCCTTGAACTATAAATCAAATAGAAAAACCTAGGAAAAGGCATACCTAAATTTTCTAATCATGTTAAGAAGATAATTTCTACTAAAAATATTTATTAAGTTAGTCTTTATTCTATGAAAACACATATTGGTGGAAATAATAGCTTGTAATCCTCTATTAATCAACTGAAAATCGTCTAAGTGAAAAGGTAACCCATAAACCTATTTAATATATCCCTATTAAGAAAATAAATAAGTAAAATCTAGATAGATTGTATCAACTAATAAAATAATTATTCATTCTGTGTATTGTTGGTTTTTACAATGGTTTATGGAAAATTCAATTGAAAATTGATATAATATTCCAATATTTTAAATTGAAAAAATGATAAAAATTCATGAGAGAAAATTTAAAGTAAATAGAATACCTTCTGCATGGAAGGAGAAAACGTAGATGAAGAAGAATCCATCTAATAAAATTTATTTGAGTCTCTTAAAAGGTTTTTTGATTACTATAAACTATGTGGTAATTTGTATGAAGAGTTATGGTATGTATCAATTCAGTACAACTATTATTCTTCAAATCAAATCATGTCACATCCAAAAAAAAAGAAGGTGATAGAAGTTGATAGGTCTAACATGGGTAAAAAACCAATCATGATGGATTAAGAATATATCATACCTAAGAATTGAAGGATAAAGGTTGAGAAGGAGTTCACAGTTTATAAAAGAATATTATTTTGTTATGTTAACAGAATCCACATCATGGAGCATTTCATCATGACCATGAATATTAATACCAAAGTGATAAATATGAAACTAAAAATAGAATCAACACTACCCAATGAAGTGTAGATCTAGAATGTTTATATTTAATAAAGCATGAAGTGGTCTCTAAATTTTAGGGACTCTCAAAATGGTGATTTTGGATTGAGACCCATGTATCATCCCTGTTTCTATAACTACAATGTTTATGAAGAATATCCTTATTACTATGATTATATCTTAGGGAAAATATGAACTAGTAATGAAAGGAAGAGTATAAAATAGAATAAAAGATGATATTTGTGTTTTATATAAAACTATATAATGACATCCATCATGGATAATTAATAATTTTATTCACCATGAAAAAAAGTATTTTATATTATAATGTGTTATTTAGACATAACTATAATAAAAAATTGTAAGAATTTATTCTTGAAGAAGAATCCAGTATGATAAAGCTCATTGTAGAGAATCCCCAAGGGGTAGAATGTATGATTTATGTTAAAATAGATTTATTCATTATTGGTAAATAATTAATTCATAGTAACCCCTAAAAAAGGTTTTGATATGATTTTCACTATCTTAATTCTATTTCTTATGTTTATATTAATTTTTTGGGGGTTGTTATCTAACTAAACAAATGGGAAAATATAATTTCACATGAAATTTTTTTATATGTTTTTTCCAAGTTTAGTGGAAGTTCATAAAATTTCATGAAAATATATATAAAATATCATTTATGAAATAAAATTGGAGTTGGTATCACATTCTAGTTTTATAGAGAAATATTAATTTTAAATTGACCACAATTTAATTCTCCACCAAGTTATCCCATATTGACTTAGAGTTATTTAATTGATGAAAAATTATTTAAAAAATTGGAGTTATCACCATTATAACATATAATTTATATAATATCCATTGAATAGTGGGGAACAAATAAAGTTCATAACAAAATTATATAAGATTATTAATAACTTAATAAGACTAAGGAGTAGAAGAAGTTCCTATTCAATAACCTTCCCTTTCACCCTTAATATCAATATGTAGAGAAATCATTTACTTTTTTCTATTTATTTTCAATTAGAGGGAGAATAATTATATTATCTTTATAAGTGTCTCGAAGTGAAATTGATATTGAAATAAAATGAAAAGTGGATATTGATGTTTTGTATTTGTTGAAATTATATTTTTAATTAATAATATTTTTCTTCAATAAAATTATCAATAGAATTGTGATAAAGGGAAGTTAGTGTGTGGGTATAATGGGTGATAGATCAATAATATACTAAATGAACATTAATATTTTACCCATGTACTTGGGTAATGGGAAGTGAAGTTTCTAATTATTGAGTATCCTATTAATGTTATGATTATAAAGTTGGTTCTCACTTTGAATACAACAACCATTGTTGAGAAAATATAAATATAAAACTATTTTCAAATTATTTAGAAGCTATCTAAGGGGTGTAGGAAGACTTTATATTGTTAAAGAAAAAATAGATAGTTAATTGTTGTAGAATCCATCCTAGTGTTAACAAGCATGTTGGATTCAAAAATCAATCTGTAAATAATATTGGATGAATGATGGAATCATTTAAGAATCCATAATTTTTTTTAACGTAATGATGGTTATAAAAATACTTTTTCTCAAGTATGCTTATACTATAAGATCAAGGGAACTGTATTGAATATTATTGATAAGGATTTTTAAATTACAAAAAAAGTTTATTTTAGTTAATTTAGAATGATAGACGTTCATTTTAATAATCACTCTATTAATTATACAAAATTATGGAATTATCTAAATAAGGATGAAAATTGGATAACTTTGGAGAGAGGATAAATAACATAAATGATAAAACAAAAATATAGAAAAGTCCTAAATGTCAACTTTGTTATATAAAGATAATTTTAGAGTTCATGATGATAAAATATAACTTTATATGTATAATTTATAAATTTGTAAGGATCATTCATTAATTTTATAAGGATCATTTTGGTCATCATAAATATGAATATTATTTTTTTATATGGATCTATGACTATATAAAAAATGTTCACCACAATATAATCCGGACAATTGACTTAGCAAGAGTGATGGATATTTGTGAAAGGATCATTGTGGATATATAAATATAATTTGTAGATATATTAATGCCATGTGAATCTATATAAGACTATTTTTTATTCTACATAAGGTTTCACACTTTTGGAAATTTGTAGAATACTTTGGGATAAGAATATTTGTTTCTAGGATTACATCCTAATCAAAAAATGTATTTGATGTTAATGATATTATTTCAAGTTTTAAATATCATGAATATTTTTTGACCCATGATTCAGTTTTGATTTTATGAATATGAATTAATATAAGGGGGAGGGGTCACTTTTCAATTATATTTGATTTCCAAATTAGGTTATTTGGAAATTTGTATTGGTTAAAAAAAGTTGGAAAAATATTTATTGATGTTGTCACTATTAATTAAAGCTAAAAAAATATTAATGAAATTTTGAATCATGTTGATTGACTGACATGATGATCCACATGAATGATGGAATGAAGATCTCTCTGATAAAAAATTCAGATAAATTTAGTGAATCTTGAATGATAAAAAATATATATAAATAAATTTGGATGTTAAATCTACCTATGCTATTGATGAACATTATAGAGCTAAATATCATAAATGGTGTATGATTTTTTTGAATTATTAAATGAATTATGCTGAGTTATTAATTGGAGTGTATAAACATAATCGTTAGTCTATATTGGTTTTGATAAAACTATCACATCAAAAATAGGAAAAAATTAATAGATACTACTATTTTATTTTTAATATAGAAATAAATAATGAAAAATTGAATATTTAAATGGAAATGTTTGAACAAGAATAATTTTTTGGTATGATATGTATTTAACCAAGATTATCTATTAATCCAAGATTAATTATAAAGAAAAAATCTAGAGGGAATTCTTGGAATTATAGTGTAGATAATGTTTGATGCAAAAAAGAATCGTTTAGAATGTTGGGAAAGACCTATATAGAAATGAATGAGAATGGAAATGGATATTAAAGGAGACATCCATGTATAGATCTTAAAGAAAATTATAGGGTTGAACCTATTGATTCAGAGTATATTTTCTATATTTTCATGTATAAAATATATTTTATAGTGACCTAAATATAAAATACGAAGTGAGATATATATAGTATTTTGAGATTAGAAAATGAGAGTGTTTTGTCTGCTAAGGTAAAACTTATACATCTCCCAAATAATCATAATATGATACTTACCTATGAATAATAACATATTGAGAATAAAATAATAGTAATAAGAATAATAAAATTTTGATGAGTAGAAGGAATTTATAAATTAATTTGGGATTATATTAAGTGAGATGAACCTAAAAAGTGGAAAACCTTATTATGATACACAGTATTGTGGATGTAGTGAGAAAATAAGAAAAATAATTCTAAGTGAGTTAGGATGAAAAAACTACTACTATTTATTATTTATCTTTTGAGGAGCTTGAATATTATTTATGATCTGATAGATATGTGAAAATCATAGCATCTTGAGAATGTTAATCCAATGATTAGATTCTGACTAAGATTTGACTGATGGACTAAAATAAGAGATCGAGTTTCCCAAAGAGTTCAAAATATAAAAAGGAATTAGAAAACTCTATAAGGAAGTAGATATGATTTTTGGAATATAATTTACCCATGGGAGAGAAATTGGTTTAATTATGTGCTATTGTAAACACTCACCAATTTTATATAGTGAATGGGTAAAAGATAATCCTAGATAATAAACACTTGTAATTGATGAAAATATTATAGAATGTGTGATTCAGACATCTTGATCACAATAATGAATAGGTTTCCCGCATTAGGTCAAAGCCTTTTTAAATTATCTTGTGTCGATATTTGTTTGTATTCCTCATTTCATTTCTTATAATGGGTTGGGTGGATAAAAAATAGATCCATTCATATCCTAACAAGTAATAAGTGTTCAAATAAAAAAGTTTTTTAATATTATAAGATAAATTATAATTTTCAAATTAATTTAACAATATCTAGTTCACCCATCCCCCCTCTCAAGTGTCTTGATCATCAAACTAGAGATCTTAACAGTTGAAGGACACATAGATCAATGAATTTATTCCCAATAAATAATCTAATATATGGATGATTATACCACTATATAACTCATTTAGAATATAGTGTCCTACTATAGGTCCCCCACCATTCAAAATTCATTATTGTACAATGAGACAAAAGAAAACCATCATATGGATAAAATCACAAATGGTAAACAAGTTTACTAAAAACTAATGGGAATGATAATGTTACACAAAACCTAATAAAACTGTAGAAATTAGTTCATGATTTCAAAAGTTATGTATAAACCAATTAATTATAAAATGTACCATAAGATTATCTCAAACAATTCATTAATACATAATAAAATATCAATAAAATATGAACATAAACTGAAAACAAAACTAAAAATTCACTCTAACATTGGGTCAATGAAATTCAAAGGTTAATAAACTTAAAACATTCTAGTGGAAAAACAACCATTGGTGAACATGATTGAAATCCAACAATTACATACCATGTGGGCCTCATTGGGTGACATCCCCATGACTCTGCATGAACTTCAGTTGGGACACTATCAATTTCATAAAATGAGATGGCATGGAACTCATCTCAGTTAGTCAAACACAAACCCATGGTTTCCCATGTTCAACTATAATAATATTAAATCCCATCTCATATTTAATGAAATTAAAAAATATAAAGGAATAATAATAATAATTAATGCATGTGCGTGTAGAAACCAATATTTTATAATGACTAAGGAGATACCCAAAGGATTTATAAATAATATTCACCATTAATCTTTAACATTCTCTAAAATCAACAAGCATGAATACTATGATATTTTGTCCTCTATTTATAAGTTACACCATAAATGTTTACTTATTATACTGATAATTCAATTTAATAAATTTTTATTAATGAACTAGATGATAATATGTAGAACCATAAGTTTTATTAAATTTTTTCCCCTTAATCAATATATCTATAAGAACAAAATTTCATATGATATTATTTTAAAAGAGTATAAAATGAATAAATATTAGTCATAAAAGATATGAATCAAACTACCAACACTTTATTAATTTATAGTGAAACATTTAAAAAAATTTAGACCAAAATAAGAATTACATACAATAGATTATGACATACTCTGTTTGATTATATCTATTAAAAGTAAAAAAATTAAAATCGGATAATAAATAGAAAATAATAATATCTTTACAAGAACTCAATCCACTATATCATATTTATTATTTTGAATCATCATTATTCATACTAGACTAACAATTATTAAAAACATAATAAAATGAAATTTTATGTTGTAATTACCCAAAATAGAAGATTAAGATACGAGTCATGTGATTTAATATTTTAGAAAGGAATTAATTTATTAGATGAAATGGAGGTCATATAAACATTATATATCAGTTATAAAGGGAAATATTACCATTTTGTATCATACAAGTAAATATGTTACCCATTTTTAATAACAAATATATATTTATCATATATAAAACATAATTTGAGGTAAAAAATATTGATTTTCATTTTAGATAATTTATTTGAAATAAGTTCAGTAAAACTTTAATATAACTAACAGATTTTAATTCAACTGTGAAAATAATTATTATTTTAGATAAATTATTTTTCATATGTAAAATAAATATACAAGAGGCTGCGGTGGGAAGAGCGTCCATGTTGGATTGAGTCGTTAGCATTCATCAGTCTCAGATCATTGACTACCGAGATTTCATCCTCCATCAGTGGATGATGACGTAGAACTATGCTAGAGTTTCATTGCTTGAAGTAGCCGTGCCGAAACATCACCTCAAGCTCCATTTAAATATGAGGGGGAAAATGTGAGTAACACATTGGAGAATTAATGAGGTTCATTAATTGAGTTATTGAACCTATTTTAATTAAAAATAGTGGAGTTATGAATTTATTGATTCAATCCATTAAATGGACTGACAAGTCACAAATCCCACCACCACCTCTAATCCGTTGGAGAAAAAGGAAATAAAATAACATTTACATGTTATTTTACATTTCTTAAAAAAAGTACAGAGACTATCGTTTTCTCCTGACCTACTACAGTTGAAATTAATCTTCCCTTAAGATAATCTAAGTGTTGTGGATTCAACGATGCCCTCATATTTTTAATCAGAGCACTGGTTCAAAAGGCAAAAAATTCTGCTCACTTGTTTACTGAATATACCTTAAAAAATGTTTCTGAATTCATTCTGGGCACATCGGGCCTCATAATCACACATCATCAATTTTCACAGACTTGTAAAAATACCAAATAATTGAAAAAAGTACATGGAATTTTCAGGTCTTTACATTCTCCCCACATTAGGGCTTTATGTCCCCAAAATCCAGACCAGGCTAAACCAAAAAGAGGGGTACTGGGCACACATATGATCCTCTCACTCCCATGTGCTCTCCTAGAGATTCTCATGCCGCCAAAGTACACACACTAGAGGTATCAAATTCCCACGAAGGATCTGCTCTTGTCGATCATCTATCTCTATCGGGTACTCTGTAAATATATCCCCATCATCAATCTCCAGCTCTCCATGGTCAGTGATGTGAGATGATTCATGCACATATCTTGTCATCCGGGGTATTTAGAAGAAATAGTGCACCCTCTCCAACTTTGGTGGTAGTGCCAAGCAATACGCCAGCTTGACAATCCTCCGATGTATCCGTAATGGTCTGATAAAACTTTGTGAGATTTTTCCACATCGACCAAATCTTTATTGTCCATGTCAAGGAGAGACTTGAAATAATACGTGTCCCCCATCCTAGAACTCCAATGGTCTCTGTAGCCTATCAAGATAGGGATTTTATTGACTCGGTGTAGTCATCATCTACTCTCAGTTGACCTGCACCTTCTCTGTGGTAGCCTATACCATCATTGGGGCCATGAGTGCTGGATCTCCTAGATCTATCCATCACAAGGGAGATATGCATGGTATTATATAGAACACCTCAAAAGGGGATATACCAATGTTGGAGTGGTAGCTATTGTTGTAAGTGAACTCCACCAAGGGTAGGTGGTTCTCCCAAAATTGACCAAAATCTAGGACAATTGCACGAAGCATGTCCTCCATGGTCTGGATGGTCTGCTCAGTCTCTCCATCTGTATGCGGGTGAAATGTTGTTCTCAAGTGAAGATGAGTCCCAAAATCCCCCTATAATCATTTCCACAATTAGGAAGCGAAGCGTGCATCATTGTCTGGGACTATCGTTGAAGGAACCCTGTTAATTTGCACGATCTCCAAAACGTACAGACGTCCAGAGCTCTCTACTGAACCCTTCTCTCAAATGGAAAGGAAGTGGGCCGGCATGGTGAGTCAGTCAATGATCACCGAGATGGTATTGTTCCCTCAGGACGTATGTGGTAACCCCATCACTAATTTCATCGATGTCCCTTGCCACTTCCACTCTTGTAACTGGAGGGGTAGGGTTTAGGCTACAGTTACCTGGTGATTGGCACTCACTTGTTGGAAACTGAGGCATCTAGAAACAGACTCCACCACAGCTTTCTTTATCCCTGTCCAGTAGTACTGACATCGGAGGTCTTGATACATCTTCTTCATGCCTAGATGTACTTCCAAGGGTGATGTATAGAACTCCCTCAACACTTCCTCTCATAGATCCACTGGTACAACTGTACATCCTCTAAAAAATATAGTGTGCTCCACACTTTCAGAATATCTCTTAGGGTCATGGACTGAGGATATCTGAGCACATGTAGTCTCGTAGCTGTTATCTCCGAGTTTTGCCTCCCTGACTCGCTGAAGGAGTGGAGGTTAAACTACCATTGAATAGAGGGAGACTGTCTCATCTCTATCCATGTATCTTATCTGAAGCGAGGATAACTTCTCTAAATCCTCGTTCAGTAGCTGTGAAATTTATCTTTGGCTAAGTGCATCTGCCACTACGTTCTCCTTCCTAGGAGTATAGACTATCTCAAAGTCATATCCCTAGAGGAACTCTATCCAACATCGATGTCTCGGATTCATATCTTTCTATGTGAAGATATATCTGATAATCTTGTGGTTTGAGTAAACAATGAACCGCTCGCCCATCAAGTATTGTCAACACATCTTCAGTGTGAAAATTAATGCTACCAAATTTAAGTTTTGAGTTTCATAATTCTTCTCATGAGGCCTCAACTATCATGAGTCATAATAAATCACTTCATCAACCTACATCAAGAAACAACTAAGTCCAGTAACTGATACATCACATTAAACCACGTAGTCAGTTCCCCCCTCCGACAACCTCAGGATGGGAGAACTGGTCAAGCTCATCCTCAGCTATTGAAACCTCTACTGGCTTGTCTCTGACAATAGGAAGGGATTACCTTTTTTTCAAGGCAGTCATAGGTGCTTCTAATCTAGTGAAATTAGTAGAGAACCTTTGATAGTATCCTACTAATCCAAGGAAGATTTGCACCTTAGTAACACACTAGGCTGGCTCCCAAGAAAGTACTACCTAGATATTTTCTATATCCACTACATCTCTAGCATCTGAGATGACATGTCCCAAGAAGTGGACCTTTAGTATCATGAACTCACACATCAAGAGATTCACAAATAACCGGTGCTCCTGGAGTGTGTCCAAAATTATCCTCAAGTGTACAATGTGCTCTTCCTCATAAGTTGAGTACACCAAGATGTTGTCGATGAAGACCACAACAAAGCGGTCGAGGTATGGATGAAAGATCCTATTCATGATCCCCATGAAAACTTATGTAGCATTGGTCAAGCCGAGAGGCATCACCAAAAACTCATAATTAACATACCGACATATGAAGGATGTCTTCATTACACCCTCATCCCATACCCTGAGCTAATGATAGACTAATCTATGGTCTATCTTCGAGAAACACTTTTCCCTTCTCAACTGATCAAACAGTTCATCAATCCTCGACAGAAAATACTTGTTGCTCATAGTCACCTGGTTTAGGCACCGGAAGTCCACACATATCCTCAAACTTCCATCTTCCTTCTTGGAAAACAACACCGAGGAGGCCCATGGAGAAAAACTGGGCCTTGCGAATCCCTAACTCTGTAAGTACTCTAATTGTACCCTCAACTCCTAGAGATTCGTAGGGGCCATCCAATATGCTGGTGTAGATATCAGTGATTTTCCTGGGTACAAGTCAATACGTAAGTCTACCTCTCTACGATGAGGTAGTCTTGGGCCATGTTCTGGAAAGATGACCTCAAACTCACCCATCACTATAGGGAACTATGGAATCTCCTCATCCACCATGTCGAAGGTCATGCAAGCTATCTGATATGTAATCGGTTGCACCCTCTTAATAGAAAGTCCATCTCATGCTTCTCTATTTTTTTTCCCACCAACAAAGGTAAACTGGTCTCCATATCTGAGCGTAATCGAACTATACATCTCAATAAGTCAATTTGTGCATGAATTGCTGATGGATAGTCCATTCCTAGAATGACGTCGTAGGGCTTCAAAGCCACTACTAGATGATCCCATTGGAAACACTCTATTCTGAGAGTAATATCACACTGTCAGCACCAATGTGTAACCGCTGAATCTCCTCCCATAGGAGTATTCAAATGCAAAGGTTGAGATAAAAGCTCAATCATAATCTTAGAGTCCCAAACTAAGTCTGCGGTATGGAAATAATTCCCAGCACTTGTGTCGATAAGCACTGCTACTAAGGTAGAGAAGATAAAGATCATAACTTGTATCATCTTAGGGGCATCCAGATCATGAGCCACTACTGCCTATAGTTGTGCATGTCAATATCAACCTTCTCCATGATCTTTTTGTGGACCGCCTAAGGGTGGTGGTGGTAGTGTATAGTGACCCCGACCAACTCCCACTGCACGTCCCGCTCCCTGGCCTCATCCACTGATCGGCTGATGCTCATGCTCCCATCACTTCTAATTCCTAGGTGGCCCCTCCACTATCTGCCAATCATCTGTGCAGGGTGTTTGATAGTAACGAGCTTTGTGACCCTATCCCCCATAGGAAAAACAGATCATGCCTCACTGGTGGCTCCCTCGGCCTCTCGTGCCTCGCACCTCTGTCTCTATGTCCTGATGTCGCCCTCTAAAAGGTTTATCCCACTTGGGATTCTATGTCATATGTCTACTACTAGTTGTAGATGAGTTTGCTACCTATCGTCAGGTAGGGTCTGTCACTGTTAGTGTCAACTTGTCATGGAATATTTCTATCAGTAAAGAACGTTCTAGCACCCCATCCTACATCAGGATGCTATGAAAAACAATCACAACTCTAATCTCTCGTCAGATCCCCGACTCAATGGTTCATGCCTTGATGTAAGGGTCATTTATAATGTCGGTGGAGTATCAGGAGTGGTTGGTAAATCTCTCCGAGTACTAAGCCATTGTCTGGATGCCCTTCTGTAGATGCAGAAACTCCTGAATACGCATACAGCGAAGTTTTTTTGGCATGAAATCTGCCCAGAAAAGGCTCTCAATGTCCAGCTAGGTGAGGCTCGTCTCCTCATGCACTTGGAGCATCGAGCTCCATCATCGTCTTGTCGAGCCCTGAGGAAGGCTAGTGGCCATGATCACCATCTTCTCGACAGGTGTCTCTACTAAGAGAATGACATGCGAAACTACCTCAAGACAGTCTTCTATGTCCTGGGATCTGTCTCCTCTCAAAGCCTCGGAGGCCTATGTAACTAGAACTCATGCAATGTGCTCAGTCGGCATGGATGATCCACTGGTAGCATCTTCTCCTCAACAGGGGGTGGTGCTACAGGTACACCATGAGAAGGTGTCATCATTGTGAGTGGCCCCTATACCAATTACTAGTCGCTCGATGGGCTACTATCACGATCTTTAACCTGAATCTTGGCTGGCTATCTTTTGTGGAGGCATGTAATAAACAGATGCTCCACGATCAATAAGTTATACCTGATGAACTGACTCAATAAAGATCTAGAAAACCATTCATAACACTAGAAACCAGTGTTTTCATGTACTCAGTCAGAAAACAGAATTTAGGGTCATGGTGTACAGATAGGTCGTCCGCCGCACCAACAGTAGACTCCATGTATTGAAAACCAAACTCAAGACACTTTACACCAGTGCCTCATTAAAAGTATACATTTAGTTCTTCTGGTAGAACTGACCTCCCTCTTATACATCTTTATCATGACCCATCCCATGGGTCCTGAACGTGACTACCGCAAGCCCTCCTTCCATTAGCCTGGGGTTGGGGACTAGAACCTGAAGGATTTTCCCGAACAGGGATGGAATTTCCATAGAAATCTATACACACTCCAAGAGGGAAAGTGAATTAAACAACCAACAAAATAAAGGTATAACCATGAGAGTAAAGTAAAAACACAAGTACAACTATAAAATGAACATAGTGGGCTAGAATACAATCCCTAGAAACTGAAAAGAAATTAAACTACTGTCGCATTGGCCCTGGAGCTCTATCTGATGGGTAGTAGCTATAAGTTTGAAGTCGAATAATATGATCTAGACTGCTCCCATCACACTAAGCTCCACCAAGTCCTGAACCTCAAAGGTATACCTCAGAGCGTCAATAGTCTGCACCAGACACACACGTGCAAGAGGCTCCCATGCAGGGGTGAGTATAACAACTTAGTATGGGACCCCGAGACCCTTGAAGGTCTCTTAGTAATCCACAAAGGAAAACATCACAATAAATAACACAATGGTAATATCACAAGCATTATCTAAAAAATGAAGCACAAAGAAAAAGAGATAGCTCACTCTAATGGTATAATGTCAATGTTAGAGGGATATGGATGACTAGTCATAAAGTTAGATCATATTATCCATAGAAACTCTATTGTCGACCCGTATAGGTCACTGTATGATGTCCTGTATTCGTCACTAGATGTTGACGTGTATTGGTCACTGGTGTTGACCCGTATTGTTCACTAGCGCTGACCTGTATTGGTCACTGGTATAAAGGTAGATATGCTTAGTCATACAGCTAGATCATCCACTATGGTGTTTCAGATACTGACCCGTATTAGTCTCTCTTCTTCATCATGTCTTAGACAACCACTGGATTCCTGCACGAAGCACGTCTAATCTCCGGAGTACTCTACTCCTCAAGCCATCAGTAAAATTTCAACCTGTACAAAGTCCCAAATAATGTATACCTAAGGGACTTCCCCGTTGTAGGGGTCCTAATTTGACAGACGATGCGTCGATCAGAGGCTCGGTCTATTAGATATGGGTGCTTTTGTAAAAAGGAAAAAATTGGATTCATCTCTCATCTAACCTTGGTCACATGTCAATATCCATCAAAAATAACTTAGAGTATATCCAAAGGACCGCCATGTAACAAGGATCCTTATGCCATAGATGGCATATCGATCAGACGACTGGTCTCTTACTTACACACCTTTCTGTAAAAAAGGGTTGGTTGCACCTCAGTTTGGCCTGGATAGGTTAGGCCTGCAGGAATATGCCAGAGGAAACACTTCCCAAAAGGGGTCCCAACGCCACTGACAGTGTGTCAAACGGACACCCGGTTCGTCACTTACTAGTGTTTCTTTTTTTTGGGACCGGTTGGGTCTGAGCCCGGTCTGACTCAGTCAGGCCGACCCGATGAAATGGGTCCTGGGGTTTACATGACATCGCCCGTGTCCAGCACGTTAGGGGTATGACTTGTTCAATGAATCTGGCCTATCGGGGTCATCCCGGCTTGTTTACGGGCCCAGGTCGCGGTGGCCTGGCCCGCTGGGTGGGGCTCAGCCCACCCACACTAGCACACTGGGCTGTGGGTCTGGCTCGACCCACTGGGCGGGTTCGGCCTGTTTGGCATTCCCACTTTTGGCCTCGTCTGCCTAAAGGGAGACCGTCACCAGATGGACCCATAGACGCAGGGTCATTTCATCCATCCAGTGGGGTGTTGCGCCACTGTGTGAAATGGTCAGCCAAGTGGACTACCAGTCTTTAGTGGATGCGCTGCAGTGTTGGGCCGCACCGCCCCCTCCTATGTCGGCCCCCCTGGTTGCGATTTCTGCCACAGCCTGCGCCCGCAGGTGCCGCCTATCTCTCCTGCGGCTGGCTCGGGCTAGCTGCCTCTATCCACCGTGGTGCGCATTGGTGCTGTGCCTTCCCACCTCCCGCGACTGGTTGTTGCGGGCCTCCTCCGGCAACCGCCGGCATGGCAATGTCGTTGGTTCTTTCCACGGGCCACCAGACGTGCTCTAATAGTCCATTCTTGGTGTTGTCTGCGCCTATGAGCTCTTGGACTGTCGTCTTCACAATGTGACACTCTATCTCAACATTGAGGAAAGTCATTCTCGAAGAACGCAACTTCAACAAAGCAGTGGAGGGTCTGAGTCTTTTTTGTTCTGCCCTTGCCCTCCGTGTTAACATGATAACAAGCCAAAAATATTTATATAAACATAATGATTAAATAAAATCATTAAGGTAATTTAATAACAAAATCAAACATAAACCTCATACCTCAAGATCCATTGGAGATGTGGCTATTGCGGCAGTAGGAGCACCCATGTTGGATGGATTCGTCGGTGTTCGTCGGTCCCGAATCGTTGTCACCCGAGCATTCTTCCTCTATCGGTGGATGATGCCACATAACTCTTCCAGAGTTTCTTCACATGAAGTAGCCGTGAACAACCCCCACAAAGAGCTCCATTTAAATAGGAGGGGAAAAGGTGAGTAATGCGTTGGAGAATTAATGAAGTTCATTAAATTAATTAATGAACCTCTTTTATAATGGTGGAGTTACACAGTTGATGAGTCAAGAAATTAAATGGCTTGAAAAGTACCTAGTCCCACAACTGCCATTCATCCATTGGAGAAAAAGAAAATAAAATAACATTTACATGTTATTTTACTTATCTTTAAAAAAACCCACAAACTACCTTTTTCTCCCAACCTACTATGGTCGAAGTGAAGCTTTCCTTGAGCGAATCCTGGGGATGCGGATTCAACAGTGCCATCATATTTTTAATCTGATCCAAAGTGCAAAGGATAGAAAACGCCACCCGCTCATCTATTGAACTTATCTTAATAAAAGTTCATAAATTCATCTCAGACACACCGGGCCTCGGAATCACAAACAATCAATTTTCGCAGACTCTTAAAAATATGAAATAAATTAAAACAAATTAAATGCAATTTTCAGGTATTTAAAGATACAAATTATGTAAAGATTATTATTCTATATGAATAATATCAATTAAATATATTAGAAAAATCAATAAATAATTTGTAACATAACATAATAGCTTCAAAAAAATAATTAAGGAACTACAAGAACATTAATTTAATTATTCAAATATAAACAAGAATATTGTATTTAAAAACAATAATTTTATTATATTTATTCATAAAAGGTAAAAATTTTAAATTGAGAGAATGAAGTGTAATGAATTTTTTATATAAGAAAAAAATAATAAACATTCATTTATTTATTATTAATTTTTTAGAAATAAAGATAAAATCATTCAGTATTTAGAGACCTATTTTTTTAAAATTATTTTTTATGAGCGTAATATATATTTTTAATCATTACTAAATAATTTCTTATATAAATTTACTATTAATATATATAGTGAAAATACTATCTAATATTATTTAAATAGAACATAATTTGAATAAATAAATTCAATTCTTTAAAAGACATTTTGACAACAAATATTTTTTCCTTAATTATATGTTTTTATACTGAAAAAAATTATTTCGAATATAGATATTGAAGATAATAAATTAAATTTTTCATTTAGAATCCAAATATCCAAAAAAATTAATAATTTAAATTTTATTTTAAAAAAATTAATTTACTATAGTAAAAGTTAGTTACCATTAAATCTTTAAAATGATTATTTTCAATGAATTATTTTTTTACATGTTGTATAATTATTATATAAATAAATTAAATCGATCATTTTTAAATGATGGAAAAATGTAATTATTCAATACATAAGGAAATAAATTAACACTAATTTAATCATTAATTGATATGAAATAAGATTTAGTACAATTAAAATATAAACAATAATATTTCTTCAAAAAAAAATTATCTGCATATATTGTTTTCATTTTAAAGATATTTTTTCTAATAAATAAAAATTGAATTGGATTAAATGGAGCAAATAATCATTTTCCTCCCTTGATAATGATATTAAGAAGGCATAAATTTTCTTGCTAAATCATCTGAAGGATAATATCCTTCATGATGTCCCCTCTTTGGAGGAGATTCAAGCTGCCTCAAACCTTGACAACCTCTTGACTCTTAAAGAGAGATTAGATCAAAATCAGTTCAATTTGAGATGGTTATGGGAGGGTGATAGGACTTCTATGTTATTTCATTGTGTACATAATGAAAAAAATCACAAAGGAGCCTCAATTGCATTTCTATTGATGGGATCATGTACTCTTCTAAATGTGAAATTGCTGAAGTTGTCATGGGCTACTTTGGGACGCTTTATTCTGATAATGGAGCTGATCACTCTGACAAAATTATACACTATTTTGAACCCTCTGTTGCTGATATAAGAATAATAGGCTCACTGAAATTCCCAGTGCTAAGGAGATTTATGATGCTCTTTTATCTTTAAAAATTGATAGTGTGGCTGGTCCTGATGGATTCACCAACATGTTTTTTATATTCTACTAGGATATTGTAAGTCAGAATGTTACAAATGCAGTAAGGGATTTCTATAGGTCCTATTATATGAATTTTGGGATGAATTCTAATTTTATTTCCCTGATTCCAAAGAAGGAATGTTCCCTTGATATTAAAGACATCCAAATAGTGGCTATTGGGAACACCATACCTAAGATTATCAGTAAGATCATGACCCAGAGATTGGGTGAAATTGCTAAGGGGCTTATTTCTAGTAATCAGTTTGGTTTTGTTCCAGGAACATTCAAAATTGCCTTTTAACTACTTCTGAACGTGTCAACTTTGTGAAGAGGAGGAAAAATGTTGGTGACATTTCTTTGAATATTGTTATCTCCAAGGCCATTGACACTCTTAGGTGGAGTTTTCTTTTCACTATTCTCCAAATTCATGGGTTTTCGCAGAGATTTCATGGACTTTTTGGCTCTATCCTGGGCAGTGTGAGACACTCTTTTCTAATTAATGGATCCCCTAGAGGTTTCATTCTATGTACACGAGGGGTAAGGCAAGGATACCCTCTCTCTGGTCTACTTTTTGCGATTTCTGAGGATTATTTGAGTTGGTGTCTTAATGATCTTGCTATGTTTGGTTGGTTCTAGAAGATAAAAATTGGAAGAAACCTTCTTCCCCCTCTCAGTTGTTATATGTTGATGACATTTTACTTTTTGGAAAGGTAGAAAAAGAGACCATTTCCTGTATCAAAGGTATTTTTTCCCATTATGAGGAGGTTTCTGGTCAGGTTATTAGTTGGAATAAGTCTTCAGTTATGTTTGGGGAATGTATGGCCATCTCAAAAAAAAATAGAATTTATCTTAAACTTGCCATGAATTGGGGAATTATGGCTTTTAAATATCATGGTGTACCTTTGTTTTGGGGAAGAGTGAAGCGGTGTCATCTTGAAGAAATTGCTGTGAAAATTGATAATCAATTAGAAAGTTGGAAAGGGAAGAATATGTCTCAATATCGAATAATTTTCTTGGTTAATTCAATGATTAGCTCAATGTTCGTCAACTCTTTTTCTCTTTACATATGGACAAGAGAAATTTCTAAAGACTTTATGAACAAGATTAGGAACTTCATATGGACTGGATCAATTAATGAGAGAAATCTCATTACAGTGGCCAAGATGGATTGTGTTAAATTGACCCAAATGGGGTGATTGGGGGTGAAGGACCTGAGGGTCTTTAATGATTCTTTGATTAAGAAGTTTGTTTGGAACCTGCTATCCAGATCTGACCCCTCTATAGATTTTCTCTATTCCATGTTTTTTTGACAAGCTACAGAAAGGGTACAGTTATTACATGACCTCCTCTGTCTGGCCTGCCATTAAGTCGGCCTATAATACTCTGATGGAAAATTCGAGATGGCTGGTTTGTGAGATCTCCTCTCTGAATCTCTAGAAAACTCCTAGGTTTTCCCAACCCATATTTAATGATATTTCTATTCCTACACACCTGATGGATTATGCTATTGCAGATATCCATGGTATTATCAATATGAATGAGTTATCACCTGATCACCTCCGTCTTCAGAATTCAAGATACAACTACGTTGACTCCGACACTCTTGTATGGATGCCAAAACTAAATTGAATTTTCTCCACTAAGGAGAGCTATGGGATTTCGTGTTGACCTTCCTTGATTTCACCCTCTTGGATTAAAAATGTTTGGACTGACTTCATTCCACCTGCAGCAACACTTATCTTCTGGAAAATCTAGAAGCAGCGCCTCCCAGTGCAGCATCTGCTACAGCGCGCCGAAGTGCATCTGTCCCCTACTTGAAGCCTTTCTCATGATGCCGCTGAAATGCATCAGCAGTTATTTATCTCTTACAGATCCACGAACAAGTTTTGGATTTATCTGCAGGATATTTTCATGTGATGTTTTGATCTACAATCGTTGGAAGAACTTTTTCAGTCCATTTGCAGAAAATTTTACTATGAACAGATCTTTTCCATCTAGTTGGATGCTTCTGTGAGTGTCTTCTCCTTTATTTGGAAAGTGAAGAATGATTTGGCATTCAAAAACATTAAACCATCCTTCCATAATAGTTTTTGGTTCATCCATCCTACAATTTGGGTTTCCTCCCTTATAAAAACAGGTTCTATGAATAATGATGTTGCTGATCTTGTGCATTTGAGATCGCTTGGTGTGCATGGTAGGTCCAAGAAACCGTTAATGATGAAGTATGTTCGGTGGATACCGCCCATCCCTATTTGGGTCAAAGTCAACATTGATGGAGAAGCCTCAGATGCCCCGGGTCTTGCTGGATGCGGTGGCATTTTCCAAACATCCCTTGGATTTGTGAAAGGATTCTTCTTCCACTTTATTGGCAACAGTCTTGCAATTGAAGCAGAACTTTAGGCCATGATTAAATAAATCAAGTATGATGTTCACTTTAATTCGCACCAATTATGGCTGGAGTCTGAATCGACTACTGCTGTTCAAATTAATCGTTCTCGATACCAAAATGTTCCATAGAAGATCTTCCCTGAAGGGATCAAATGTATGCGTCTTGCGGAGTACTCTCCCTTGAAGTAATGCATGTTTATCATGAGGCCAATCAGATTGCTGATGCTCTGTCCAAGAGAGAAATTTTAGAGGTCAGTTCCAATTGGTCCTGCATCCCGCCTGATTTTTTCAATGACCTTGTCCAGCCTGATATTTGTGGTGTGGTTTATACCCATATTTCTTGATTGGTTCCGTGAATATGGTTTCCTGTGCACTTTTATTTTTGTTTAATATATATTTTTTAGGAGTAGTTTTTTGCCTTTCTCCTAGATTTTTGGGTATTGGATTTAATTAATATTATATTTATAAATTATATATGTAATTTTTATGTGCAGGAGTTAAATCAAATGTTTTGAGAAACACTAGCTCAAATATCTCTCTCAACTCACATTTTATTCCATCTTTAACCTTTACCTAACTTATGCTTCCAATGAAATGTCCCTCATTTTATTCTATAAAAGCAGCTCACCTATTCCCCTTCTACACCACCATATCCCTTGAAATTTATATTGAACTATAGCCTATTTTACATCTCTTATAATCTTATCCCATGTTTAAAAGCCTCCATTTCCTAAAATGAATTCTATGTTCTTCATTCTAAATGAAGTCATTAGGAGAAGGATCAATTTATTTAATGTAATGAGTTATACTTTACTATATTCATTAACTTTCTAATATATACTATTATTAAATATCAATATCCATAATAATATTTTTTTATGAAAATCATTAATTTTCAATTAAAATAAAATTACTATTATATAATTCTTTAATATTTCTCATTCATTAATGTGACATGTTCTTATTTTGGTTGGTTCAACCACCACATGAATGAGATATTATCACTATTTACAACATGAGTATGTACATAAAATTACTATTGGATATATAAGAAATTAAATAATAAGCTATGTTGTGAATATGATTCTGTAATGATAAAACAAAAAATTAATTATCAATAAAAAGTAACTCACTGTTATCGGTAAATTACTCGAGACAAGATTTTATAGGATTCAATTCTCACATATTATACCTATACTTTCCAAAAAATGAATAAGGGACTACATAAATCATTGGAAAATAATAATTTCACTCCTTTGTCTAATTTGGGAATGCTGAAATTTTTACCATTGAATTAACTTCAACATTTCCATTATGAAACTTATATTAAATAATAAATATTTCTAACATCAGGTGATTAAAATAAACAATACCTAACTAATATATTTGAAATAAATGTTTATAATTGAGTATTATAAAATATAAAAACTTATTAGTAATTTCTAAACTAATTGAATAATATTTGAATATTTATAATACATGATGTTAAAGTGCTTTCACGGAAGCCATGAGTAAAAGTATGGTATTTTTTAAACTCAGTGTCCATTCAATGAGTTTTAATATTTATTCTTGAACTCAATTCTCCTAAGATTTATTTATTCTATCATATAAATATAAAACATTTTTTTTCATGTTAATTTGTTATGGAATTTACATTTTAGCATCAAATAATATATTCTTGAAGGAATTATTTCTTCATTAAAAGATGAAATTGTTTAAATTATTATGTATCTTCTCTATTAATTTTCTCTTCTCCACGTCCATAAGATTTTCTTCCTAAAATTACTTTATTTCTTATATTGAGTTATATGTATATATAATCTACTATAATCATTATACTTTTTATTATCCCTTTTCTAAAGGATGTTATATATCATTTTCATTGATGTGGTATTTACTCTAAAAATACCTAAAAATAGTTTGAGGAATTTAATTTCACA
This sequence comes from Viscum album, assembly GCA_963277665.1. Classification (NCBI taxonomy): domain Eukaryota; kingdom Viridiplantae; phylum Streptophyta; class Magnoliopsida; order Santalales; family Viscaceae; genus Viscum; species Viscum album. The sequence continues at coordinate 1,813,963,836 of OY728153.1, read as the reverse complement.
TTCATCAAATTTTTATCCCCCCATATTTACTAACATTAAATTAATTTCATTTAAAGGTTCACATATTATTGATTCATTAACAATAATGTTTTGAAAATTTATTTTGATCACTTTGTATAAAATATTTTTTTACAGTGACTCATAACTTTATCCTTTTAAGATAATGTTAGAAATATTTTATAAAACAATTTTAATTATTTTACCTCCAATTTCATATCTATATGAAAAAAATGTATCTATTTTGAAAATATTTATTTTATCTCCCTAAATAATCTTTTAATTTATACCTTTTGGGAGATCCAGTTTTTTGGTATCATATGATCAAATTATTGATGTCAGCATATGGGATTCCATTTACAATATGATGTTATCCATCTTCATTCAATGGGTTTTCATGAAAAGATATATGATTGATATCATGTGACATTCATATGTATGGTTTAACATCATGTGATGATGTTGGACCTATATAACCCACTATTCAATTGGTTAAAGATTAGTTCCTCAAGAGATAATTATTGACTACGATTTATGATACACAATCCACTATGGGCTGTGAGTACTATAAAGTGAAGCTTGTGATACACGATCTACTATAAGAAATTATTTGTGAACTCAATCCACTTTGGGTTGTATATTTTAAGGTATGATCAATAATGTTATAAAATATTATATTGTGATGCCTAATATACTATGTTAGGGTATTTTATACTAATAATGATCAAATATTTATATGTTATGTTATATACTTATGAAATGATCTATTAATTTTGTTTTCTGTAGATTTTATTTTATTATTATTAAAATAAATATGTTTAATATTTTTATGTTATATGTCCTTTTATCATTTGTAAAATCTGGATATTTTGAATACTTCAAAATATATACTATTTTCTATAACTTGTGTCACATGCTGCACCCAATGTGGAAAACCCACAAATTATTAAGATATAGTTATTAATAAATCAATAATGAACGCTAATATGGTAAACCATTAATAGTTATTACATTGATAAGGTAAATTATTAATATAATTTAACATGAAAAGGTAATTTTCAATAAAATAATTATATTTATTATATATAAATTATTTTCAAAATTTAAAATTTCAAATTTTAAAATTTACATTTGATTAAATAAAATCGATGTAACAATTATACACAACAAAATTATATTAGGATGAATTTTTGGGTTTTTTCTAAAATAATAACATTTTCGGATAATAGAAAAAAAATACAGATTTTACTAATACCAAGACTTTTATTTGAACATGAATATTTTTAAACCGATTTATATAAAATTACATATTATGAAAGTTAATAAAATATTTCAAAATACTATATTGAATTTATAATCACATGATCAATATTTTGAAAATTTATGCACCTTTTTTTTGAAAATTATTTTGTGAGTATTTTGTTTAATTAATTATAACATCATATAATGATGTTTTTGATTTATTTTACTGATAAATAAATAGTCTTTTAATATTAATATTTATTTTAAATTTATTTTAATTAATTAACTTGATAATTCCATTTTAGTCAAAAATCTTCTAACATTAATATAAACATAAAAATAACATGTTTTGATTCATTAGACATGATAATGTTAAGATTAATTTCCCAATGAATATAAATATATTTTGATAAAATGATTATTAAATTTGGTATAATGATATCCAGATTATTTAATATATACAATTTCATTTTTTTATAATTAATATTTTTAGGATTAATGCTAATCACCACAATAATAATGGAACAATTATTTTAAATGTATTGTTTTATTAATATAAAGGCATTTATATCAAATAATTAAGTTTAAAAATATTAAATAAATGATATAATGTGAGGTATAAATACATAAAAATATATTACCTCTAATATAATTTTTAATTAATAATAAATATTATTAAGAATCTTTAATTTCCAAAAATACATTTAGTTAATAAAATAGTTTTTCTACACATTGTCTATTTTTTAAAAACTTAATTTAAAAAATTGTATTTAAATTGGATTAAATATATATTTAATTTAGTTTTGGGACACCCAAAATTTATGATACTGGTTATGATATATTTTTATTAAAACATAAAATCACTAAGTTGAAAAATAGTTACACAGTATAAAATTAAACGAGTAATATGTGAAAACATAATGGTAAAAGCTATATAACATAATGAAAACATGTTTGAATAGATTTTATTGATTTATTAACAAACCAAATATACCCAAACTTAATATTTTCAATATTTTTGAGCCATTTACCATGGAAAAGTGTCATGGAATTTTTAAAATATAAGTTGTGCTTCCTAAAGATCCTTTTTAATCTATTATAAATGGGGATCATATAAATAATTTAGTGTACACAACTATATTTTGAATTAATCCTCAAAATATTCACTCTTAATATTACTAAAACCATATACCATAAAAAATCACATTCTCACTAATATTTGCCTAAGTGTTTCATTTTCAAGGGATCTTATAAGAAAAAAAATCAATTCTCCAACATAAGTATTATCTATTGTCAATATTTTTTTTTCAATTTTACACTTACTAATATCTTATCAAGATTTTAATGTTATGAACTAAAAATAACTAATATGAAAGTGTTTTTTTATATTAGTTTTAAAACCATTTTTATTAATGTTCTTCCACTTATAAAAACAAAATAACTTCATGAGTGCATTGTGTATACTACCGCTTCCACGAAGAGACGTCATTTTTTATTCACTACAACTTTTCATGTCTAGTATTTATGGTTTAAAGATGAATATTAATGATATATATATCACATATTTATGATTATGAAATCTAAATTCAGTATCCATCTTCACCCCCCTTTCACACATTGTGAAACGAGACCACTAATCTTGTGCATGTGCGGATTACCACCTTCACGATGAAACATTTTTCGTTGTTCATATATATTTACATACATAATCAAAAAATTATAAAATATGATTGAAAAACAAATAAAAAAATATAATTATACTACTTTTAATATTATTTAGAAAGATACACTTCTATAACCATACTCGCCAGTCGAGTTAAAGCATGTTTAAGTTTGGGTCGGTTTAACAACTTATATGAAAAATACATTAAAATATGACTATAGATGACTATTGGAACATTAAAACTAATATTATAATATTCTATTAAGAAAATAATTATTTTTATATGGTTTTTAAAATATTAAATTAATTATTTAACTTATTATTAAAGTAACTTTTTCATTTTCTAAAATTAAAAAAATCAAACGTTACCAATTCAGATTTCACATAATATTACCAAAACACATATGGAATAAAATAATAAAATTTTATATCAATATAAGTTATATATTTAAGTATCATAAATGATATAAAAATAATTTACTTTGATTCACATAATGGGTAATGATATTAAAATTACTAAACACGTGAAAAACAGTTAAAGTTATTAACACCCAATGGACAAAATATGTTATAACTAATTAATGTATGCATGATAATGAATTATAATAAGGATTATAAAAGGGTAATATTTATATATACATTTACAGAATTGTTTATTAAGATATATATTTTATAAAATGAAGTTAGAGTGTGATCCAGTAATCAAGTAAACAAGGTGAGGGTTTTTCATAACTCATTTTCCATTATTCGAGTTATACTGGTTATTATTGAACCTCATTCCTATAAACTGAATTATTTTATCCTATTATTGTATAAAATTTTCTTTCTAATTTCATTTTTCTATAATTAGAATTATTTATTGTGAATCTGTTTCTAATGGAGTGTTGCCTCAATGATTTTGATATTTAGAAGTGTCTCTGTCAAAATTATGTTTTATTAAGCTATTTTTATGTTATAAAAATTATTTTCTTTTGTATGGTGTAATTACCATCACATTGTAAAATTTATATAATTATTATAATATATTTCATGATATTCAATGTCGAATTTCATTTTAACTTTCTAATGGAATTTTGGTTCCAATAGTCAACAGAATATAAGTGATTTCTATAACAATTTCACCTTCTTTGAGATATTTTTTTTTGTATTACACACCAATTTTCATTTAAGTTGTGTGTAAAATAAATATGTGATATATTCTATCATGAATTATGTCTTCATTCATGGAATTATATTTCAAATTTCATGGTCATTAACCTTCAATATTTTTGACTAAAATATTACATGAGTTGTAAGGTTTTTTTTTCAACTTTCCTCTTAAAAATTGAGACTTCTCAAATCAGATAATCCATACAGGGAATTTGTATCATTATTCATTTCATTGAATCTATAATTTTATCCACCTATTTATATCATTTTTAAACATCAATTTATATTTAACTTGTTAAAAATTGGTATTTTTTAAGTCTTATTAGTCATGTGAGTTTTCAAAAAGTTTTTTTATATATTTCATTTTATTTTTAGAAAATAATTTTTTTTATTAAAAGAAGGTGCAAACAGGAACATAGATGAGGGAGTATATTAAAATTTAGGACATTATAATCACCTATGAAAGTGCTAACACCTCTTGGGGGAAGGGATCTAGTGCATGAGAACTCTAAGAGGGGGCACTATTCAGAGGCCTTAGAGGATAATAAATCAACCAACCAATTTCCTTCCTTCCATGTACGAAAGAGTTATATTGCATTGGTGATGAGGGAATATATTTTTTATATTGTATATTGTATATTACATGGAATGGTATATAATGTTGGAGATAGATCCAAATTATATTTGAATCTCCCTTGACAGCAGTTAGAGATATGTTCTTTGAGTGACCTAAGGAAAGGCCTTGGTAAATGGAATTTTCATCCACTCCAATAGAGTCATCATACCTATAGTAACCACTAATGTAAAAGATCATTGAGACCATAGTATCAAACAAAAATCCACCCCTATTAATAATAAACTAACTAAAAGATCCATTGATATTAAATTTCATACCAAGTAGGGGAGGCTTCCATCTCACCCAGTGCTCTTGCACAATGCAACAAGGAGGGATAAAGGAGGAGTCCCTATAAATGAATCCCATAAGAGAGGGATACCTATAGAGATGATTCAGATGATGTAAAATATCCATGATGAGTAATTTGGGCCTCACCACTAAATTAGTACCAGATGAAGAAGGTCGATTATGTCGTACCTTGTTTCTAGACTCCCATAAACACCAACAACCTACTGCAAGCAGGACCGTCTGGGCCACATCCTCTTACTTATTACTAATAACCCCTCGAAATCATAATTTAAGAAAGATATAAAAATATTAAAAGGTTTCCTAGAATTACGAAACATCAATGAATTAATTTATCACTCCCAAACCATGGTATCCTATTCATTGTGATAGAAGAGACGGACAATGGTTTCATCCTTATGCATCATGAAACAAGAGGGTAAAGAGTCCAATATGACACCCAAACTTATGACCACCACATTATTTGGAATCATGTGGTTTTAGATCCTTCAAATCCAAAAGTTAATCTTAACCGGTATTGGTCTGTTCCAAAGAATATTCCCCCAAACACCACTGATATGTTCCACATGAGGCATGTTCCTATAAGATTTGTCTTAGAAGAGCCCTAATAGAATACCATTAACTTATATTCATCCGTATTGTAATCCAAATGGATTTCATCAAAAATATTCTTCTATTCAGTGTTCGAGATTGTGAAAATAAATTGGTGGTAGATACTATCCTAGGAGAAAGTAATCATTATTGTAGAACAACCAGGGTAACCCAAAACGTCACCCACCCAATTAAAACCCCCAAAGTTGATATTCCCATTCCCCAAAACCACCAAAAGTGGTTTTGAATCATAGGTTTGTGGAATTTAAGGGAACTCAAAAAGGGGGATAAATAGCCTTATGAAATACTCAAGGTATTCCCAATACACCCTAGTGCTAAATATTCATCCAAGTTGGCATACATTAATGAACTCCCACACTAGTTTTCCTTACAAAAAGTTCATTGAATTTATAACATTCCTTACATTAATACCTCTGTTATCCACTAGTCTATATAATATTTTCCATGTACCGCAATGGAATATTCCCTCTGCCTGGCTATCCAAAATGAATTAGATTAATAAGTTATCAATCTATTTTAAAATGGATTTAGGGTCCTCAAGCACATATAGGATGTGCATAGGTATCCAGGGCAATACACTATTGATCAGAGTACTTCTCCCCCCAAACGATAGGAATCAATTTTTCCAGTTAAGTATATTATTGTTTATTTTTTAAACCACACCCTCAAAATAAGTAATACAAACTCTACCATGGGTCAGCAGTTCTAAAAATAGTCTATATAAAATTTATTCTTTTGAAATCTATGAATGGGATCAATTATCTACATTCATATGTCTGGACATGTGTGGGAAAAAATACATATATTTTGTATTTTTTAAAAATTTCACCACTATATATTGATTATTCATGAATTGTGTTCGTAAATCCCTTGAAAAAGAAGTTATATCCATTAACAATGAAGAAAATTTAATAAGTATAAAGTAAATGAGAAACCCCACTGAAATTAGCTGTGAAGTGGTTGGGATAAATTGAACCATGCTACACCCCAGAGGTTATGAGTTTATAGAGGGATTCCAGAACCATGATGAAAATGATAGTGGATATGAGGTCACCTTGGTGAATCCCCCTTATATACACATGAATATAATAGCGAACCAATACGAGATATAGTAGTGAAAAAGTATGTCAATAACCACTTATAAGAAACCTATGAACCTCATCACCTAGAGGATAAAATCCCACTCTAGATGCTCTTATCCATTTTTCATGTCCACTTTCATAATGATATTGGATCCCACTACCATATTATTAATATTTTAATCATATATTAAGATATACCCATGGATCCTTGAAAACATCTGTCGTTGATAAATGCGTGTTGCGCAATAGAGACCCAATTTTGGATGTGATGAGACATTATTGTGTTGATAATGGAGGGTAAAACCTTGTATGTGAAGTTACACATACTGATAGGTTTGAACTTCCTGATAGAGGAGGGGTATTTCACTTTGGTAATTAATCCATGGTTGTGGAATTAGAAAGCTGAGGTAGAGTCCCTCCACATAAGAAATCTTGGATGGCTTCATCAAGATCCTTCTTGAGAACATTATTATAGATAACAAAGGAGGACCCCAAAAGCCTTTAGGTCTAAAATAACTCTTCTGGTAAAGGGTTTTTTTATCTCACAAACCCCCACCCCCAACCCTCATCTGGTATGCTCTCTATAAAATAATCGATATATGAATCCACCACTTTCGGTATAGACTTGAAGATAACGACATCACCTATAAGGTACCCATACAACATTCATCGGTTTAGACTTCATAAAAGTGAATTAAAATGAGATGTAATAATACCACCAATCCTTTTCAGACCACTAGAGATGGAATTTTCTTCTATTCTAATATTAATATCACCACTTTATCATTTATATTTTAAGAAATTATAAAAATAAGAAGTGTTTCAGTCCCCTTCCTTGAGCCAAAGGGATCCAGATTTCTCACGTAAGCTCCTCTAGTGCCCAAGAAACATTTAATGATATTGAATCTTTTTTATGCCAAAAGAGGAATAAGTTACCTCATTTTAAGTCTCTTCCCAGCTAACCTTTGAATGATCAATATCATATTTAACTGTATATATGTTGAGGTGTGTAGAGTGAATGGAGGTGGCCTTGGCTATGTGATTTTTTTGAGCCAATGTGATTTGTTGTAAAATCCCATTTAGAGACTACCTTGAGACACCCTATCCCATTATACCACCACCATTATGTGATGTGAGGGATGGATATGCCATTATTTGGTGAAACAATTTACACCCATTGATTCTGCCATTCAGGGTGATAAGTATATGTGAGTGGCACGACACCGCCCGAACTTGATGGATAACCACAGTCTTAAGAAAAAGATTGATGGATTTATAGTTGGAAAGGTGGAGATCCATCCTAGACCTTGTTTGGTGACTATATATCTAGTTGTTTCACCAGGAATAATTATCCCTCTAGAAAACGAGATCCTACAAACCCTTTTGAGACATAAAGAATGGGGAATCAAATATATACCTTTGTGGGTAGAGTCCCCCACCCTTATGCCCGAATTGATCTAAGATATTATGTATTTATCCCCCCATTATCCAGGATTTAAAACCTATATTTTAGGAGTCCAAATCACTCCATAACTGATCCCTTAGCCTAGTGTCAAATTTGTAAAGACCCATCAAATTCAAGGAAATTTTTTTCTTAATTTTCTTTGGGATTTTACATGAACATAGTTTCTGACGGCACTTGATTCTGAGGCCCGGTGTGCCTGGAATTTATATCCGAAGTTTAGCTCGGGTATGTTCAGTGAACGAACGAGCGGGAATTTCTAACTTTTGAACCGGTGCTCGGAATCGAATTCCGAGGGCACCGATGGAACCGCAGTGCCGGTAATTGCTTAGGAACACCATTTCCAGAGTTGCTTTTACACGAGAGAAGTTGTTTATTTATAGGGAACATAAAATAAAATTTATGCAACAATTTTATTTTTACTTTAAGTGGTTTAAGCTTTGGGTGGAAGTTGGGTAACTACCCAACTTCCCAAGGGAAGTCATGAGGGTGGTGGGTCCCACACGAACCCCACCCCTTCCCATTCTTAAACCCCCTCAACTCACCATTATGGATGACAACTTGTCATGAATTAATTAAGTGGAATTAATTCAAACACTTGAAATTCACAAGTTTATGTTATGTTAATAAAATGAGAGATGAACTTATTTTATTTGTGGTTGGAACCTTGTTGTGTGAACTTTGGGAGAAAATCCAATGAACATGAGGAACTTCTTCATCTTCGACGAAGAACACGAAGAACACATCGGTCTCCGACGAAGAACGCCGAGTTCTTGGAAACCGATTACGCGACGCCGTGAACCACGACACCGTCAACGTCTTCTTTTACGACGTCTCTTCCCGCGAAGAATCGTCATTCAACAAACCACCATTCAAGCACGCATGAGGTAGGGGTTATTTTATTTTGTTCGTGAATTCTACCATTCCGTTCTTCATGGAAATACGACCAATTGCTATCGATTAATGAGAGGGGGATAGAACGCACAAACACGACTGACCCTCCTCCATTTTTCCATGTTTTTGTTTCTAATTTTGTTGGAACGGAAATGGCGTGGTGTCGTCGCACCGTGCGGGATCGTGGGGCAAGGAATGCGCGGCGCCATCGCGCCGCACCGTGAAATTTATCCAAGTCGCGGCGCCGTCGCGCCGCGCCGGAGAACCGAAAAAGCACTGTGGCCGGAGAGGGGCCGCGGCATAGGGGTGCGGTGCCGTCGCGACCCACCGGACGAATGAAGGCCGTGGCCGGTACCGGGCCGCGGCTGAGCATGGGAAATGGCGGCCGAAAATGGGCCGCTGGCGTCGGAGTAGGACCGACGGCCGGAAACGGGCCGCTGACGTCGGAGCAGGGTGGGGACTGGCCATCGCCAGTCCCGTGGTGGTAGAAACCGGCCGGCCTGGGCGGGCCGGATAGATAGGTGAGAAGACGTGGGTTCAAACCCCCGGCCGGCTAGCTAGCGGCCCCCATTAAGGGGGACCACTGTTACAAAACATGGGGGGGGAAGCGCCCCCCCCCCCCCCCCCCCCCCGCAAACCGAATGGCTCGACCGTTTAGCCGAGCCAGATGGCGACGCGCGCCAGTGCGCCGGGCCGACCTGGACCCAGGTCGGGTCGACCCGGTTCGAAGCGACCCAGGGGGTCTCGGGCCGGGTCGGTCCGGGCCCGAAACCCTCGTTTTCTATCCCTTTTGGGTCTTTTGCCTATATCTCGGGCTACAGACCTCCGATCGACGCACCGTCAATAGAGATGCGATCGTTGGATCGAGACGGTCGTTTCGGTATATCGCACTCGAGGTTTCGGAGAACTTTTGGTCTGGCTGGGTTGGATCGTACAAGAAACTAATCGGGCCCTCAGAGCGAAAACACTTATAAGTTGAGTTCCGGATGTCCGATTTATGTGTTGTCGACTTGGTTGGATTCCTCTTAGTGAGAAGGATCTTTGGCCTTACTCCACCCAAGGTTTGGACATAGGTGGAGTACGGTCGGGTTTGTTTTGACTTAAAAACAAACAGGGCCCCTGGGACGAAAAAGCCAATAACTCTCAGACTGGACGTTCGATTGACGTGTCGTCTACGACGTTGAGTTCCTGTTGGTGTTACGAAACTTTTGAATACATAAAATCCATACATTGTGTCAGTTGATGTATCAGCCTCTTAGCTCGTGGAGAGGACCCTACCGAACAAGCTTGCTGTGTGCGGGGACCCTAGTGCTGGCTGCGTTTGCGATTGTGACAACGACGACTGTACAAAGATCCTCAGTGGATTCGATGGTGACGACCACAACACTCAGCGATCCTATGTGGATCTATGCTACCGATCCTGTGTGGGTCCGATCCTGTGTGGGTCAGTGATCAGTAGTTCTGTGTGAGCCATCTCCTACAGATCATGTGTGGGTCCGATCCTGTGTTGGTCTTTACATGGGTTAGTTACCTATCGATCCTTTGTGGGTCAGATCCTTTGTGGGTCATTACGGGGGTTAGTTACATATCAATCCTTTGTGGGTCAGATCCTTTGTGGGTCATTGCGTGGGTTAGTACCTATCGATCCTTTGTGTGTCCAACAGCTTAGATGAATCAGTGGAAATATTTGATCATCTCTATCGTCATACGAAGAAGTATACATGTGTGAGCTGAATCTTGTTTTGCTTTCCTTTGTGGATTGTGTTGTGCTATCCTGTGTGGATTATGTTTTTTTTCCTTTTTGGATTGTGTTGAGCTATCCTGTTTCGATTACGTTTTTCTTTCCTATGTGTTCTGTGTTGTACTTGGGCTCGGATATTGGAGCTGAATAAGAATTGATGACTTAGGTATATGTATGGGCATATACCTAAGTAGTGTCGGATGTTATTTCGTGATTTTATCCTCCTTTTTTGGATTATACTTTGTGGATTCTGGGAGACCTACGGGGGTATCAGGGTCCCTACTGAGTAGCTTATATTAACCCCCTCACGGGCTATGCCCGCACTACGTTGTGTTGGTTGCAGACGACAGACAACGTTGATCGTGGTTGAGGCTTGCGGAGCAGGACGGTGCCTGGAGGTGGACCACTGGGCGGGACGTACTCGGAGCGGACGACTGGACCTGAGGAGCAGAAAAGGATATCTGTACTTACCCTTTTGGTGGGATTTCCAGTGGACAGCTCGACGTTGCGGCTTTACTTTTCAGTTCCTGTTTTTCCCTTCCAGTTGTACTTTACTTTCAGTTTGGGTTTGTATACTGGCCCACTTACGTTTCCACACTTACTGTTTTACCAGCTTTTCCTTAGTGTTTACTTCTACTGATTTCTTGCTCTATGGTGTTTGTTTACATTACAAAGGCAATGCCTTCCATTTTTATCAGGAATTTACGCCTTGGTGCTAGTCTCCAGCCCCTGGCCTATGGAAGGCGGGCTTGGGGTAGTCACGGCATGGGCCCCAAGGACGGGTCGTGACAAATTGGTATCAAAGGAGTTCAGTTATACCACAGAACATGGGACTCTGATCATTTTATATGTGAAGCAATAATGTTAAGAGTATTGGGTGTGGTTATCAGTCTAAGGAGTCCAGTGTTGGTGCGGCGGCCGGCGTATCCGTACACTAGGACCCTGACTTCTGATTCCCGACCTAATGCACGAAAACAGTGATTGCATTGTGATTCAAGTTTTCTTTGTGATTACTTTGTGTCAGCTCACCAGGTATACTGTTCTGACCGTGGCGCACATGTTTCCTTTTTAAGAGGGCCCCACCGATGCTTCTAGCCCTAGCCGTTGACGATGCACGCCGCCTTATTGCACTGCACGTGTTCCAGTGCCAGCGACCGCCCAGGTTCCATAGGGAGATATACCCCCAGGTATCCGAGGATTGGCTGGAGGCAGTGGTGAGATTTTTCAGGATAGTGAGGACACTAGCAGACCTCATGGTGATCCTCGCAGCGAGCCTACTGCACGCGGAAGTAGGCAGATGGTGGAGCTTGATGCTCCCAGTGCACGTTGAGGCATCTCTTCTCTGGATGGACTTTGAGAGCCTCTTTTGCTCGGAGTTCTTCTCGACCACCCTCCGTGAGGTGCGCATCCAAGAGCTTCTTCAGCTGCGGCAGGGAAACATGACGGTCGCCCAGTACTCGACAAGATTTACCGATCGATCACGCTACTCGACAGACATGGTATGGGACCCATTCTTCCAGGCCCGAACCTTTGAGAAGGCATTGAGGAATGAGATCAGCGCATCGCTGATCTCCTCCAGTATTCCGACTCAGGCAGGAGTACTGGAGAAATACCTTTTGATATAGAGCTTTCTTGATGAGCCTTCATCAGCACTGAGACCCACTGCAGGGCATCACGTAGCAGAGTCATCTGCATCAGGCAGTCGACGGATGACTCATGGGTCCAGGAAGACCAAACCCTCAGGCAGACGACCTCAGGACACTAGCTCAGCAGTGCGGGTCACACAGTGCAGAGCTGGACTTTCAAGAGGCAGGCGGTGCTAATCATGCAGAGGGCAGGGCCACATGGCTCGTGACTGCCAGACCTGTCGTGCCGAGGAGCAGTAGAAGGTTGAGGGGCCACCCAGGTAGAGGCAGAGGGTCGGCCGTGGGGGTCCGTAGGGAGCAGGAGGATGAGGCATAGGAGGTGGCCGAGCAGCAGGTGGTGGGCGACACTTTGAGGCTCTACCACCACAACCACCAGGAGGTCCACCCCGACCACAGGGAGCCGGTGGGAAGAGACATGCACATCTCCAGGAAGTGGAGGCCTACAACCACGGAATGCCTGAGATGATTCGAGGTACTATCTGTGTCTATTACACCCTTGATGTAGTTCTTATAGACACAGGAGCGAGTCACTCTTTCATAGCTACATCCCTTGTTTCAATCTCGGAGATTCCGACAGAGCCATTGGCTCGATCCTTAGGGATAGAGACTACTACGGGTGCAGACTCGACGATTACGCACTGGTGCCGGCAGTGTGAGATTACTCTAGGAGGTGACAGCTTCGGCTCGGATCTTTTTGTAGTGGCGTCGAGGCCTTATGACGTCATCTTGGGCATGGATTGGTTATCTACAGTCCATGCTCAGATTGACTTTATTAGGCGCAAGGTGCGATGTGTACGCACCGACAGGAGCTGGTTCACCTTCACCGAAGAGAAGGGAGCCTTCGTAGCACAGGATGGACTCTCACAGAGGAGAGGAAAACCCATCACTTATCAGTTGGCTAGCCTCATCCTAGGAGCAGTTGACATGCATAGTCCTAGTTTTCCTGCAGTGGTGGATCAGTATGGAGACGTTTTCCCCGACGACGTTCCAGGACTACCTCCTCGCAGAGAGGTAGACTTTTATATTGACCCGTACCCTGGGACAACCCCAATATCAACTCTAGAATATCAGATGGCCCCTGCTGAGCTTCGAGAGCTATGAGTACAGTTGGAGTACTTGCAGGGCAATGGGTTCATCCGACCTAGTGTTTCACCCTGGGCTTCCCCGATTTTGTTCACCAAGAAGGCGGACGAGAGCTTGCGACTTTGTGTCGACTATCGTCACCTGAACCAGGTGACTATGAGGAAAAATTATCTACTACAGAGGATTGATGACCTCTTCGATCAGCTCAAGGGAGCACGGTGGTTCTCAAAGATAGACCCCAGGTCAGGCTATCATCAGCTGAGAGTTCGGGATGAGGACGTGCAGAAGATGGCCTTCAGGTGTCGGTATGGCCACTATGAGTTCTTGGTTATGCCATTCGGTGTAACCAACACTCCAGTAGTGTTCATGGCCCTCATTAACAGGATCTTTCAGCCATAACTCGATCGATTTGTCGTGGTCTTCATCGACGACATTTTGATTTACTCGACCACTGAGGAGGAGCATGCCTACCACTTGTGGGTTTTACTAGACACACTCCGAGAGCACCAGATTTATGGTAAGATCTCGAAGTGCCAGTTCCGGATACGTGAGGTCCACTTCTTGGGACACGTCATCTCTTAGGCGGGAGTTGTAGTATATCCTGCGAAGATCGAGGCGGTGCTAGCTTGGGATCCACCCAGGAGCGTGACGGAGGTGCGGAGTTTCTTGGGACTAGTTGGATACTACCAGAGATTTGTGCTAGAATTATCCAGAGTTGAGGCACCACTCTCAGCTTTAACGAAGAAGGGGAAACCCTTTGTTTGGTCAGAAAGATGTCAGCAGAGCTTCTAGGAGATGAGATAGAGATTGACCAGCGCACCTATCTTGAGGTTTCCTGAGGAGGGATTAGGGTACGTAGTCTACTGTGATGCATCAGGGATAGGACTCGGATGTGTACTGATGCAGGAGAGGTCCATGATTTCCTATGGATCACATCAGTTAAGGCCGCATGAGCAGAACTATGCTACCCACGACCTGGAGTTAGCAGCAGTGGTCTTCGCTCTAAATATATGGAGACACTACCTGATGGGCGAGCACTTTACAGTCTTTTCTGACCATCAGAGTCTCATGTACATCTTCTATCAGAAGGAACCGATCTCGAGATAGCGGTTATGGCTCGAGTTCCTCTAGGAATATGACTTTTAGATAGTCTATACTCATAGTAATGGGAACGTGGTAGCCGATGCTCTCAGCAGGAGGACAGGCATTCAGCTACTTGACGAGGCGACAGAGCAGCTAGCCTCTTTACAGATATCCTTCGTGGATATAGATGGAGCAGCCTTAATTTAGTCTCTCAAAGTCAACCCTCCACTACTGGAGCGGGTCAGAGAGGCACAACATGGGGACGCTGACTGTGAGACGCGGCGTGTACAGATATCCTCAGGACAGGCGCCTGATGGTTACTCCTTTCGAGTAGAGAATGACATCCTTTTCAGAGGATGTACCTTGGTACTAGTTTCTTTATCGGGGGAGGTGCTAAGAGAGTTTCACACTTCTCCTTTGGCGATACATCCTGGAGTGGCGAAGATGTACCAGGACCTCAGACGACAACACTGGTGGCCGAGCATGAAGAAAGTTGTGGTAGAGTTCGTTTCTCGATGCCTCACCTACCAGCAGGTGAAGGCAGAGCATCAGGTACCAGCAGGCTTGGTAGAGCCCTTGGAGGTCCCGGAGTGGAAGTGGGATGTGATATCTATAGACTTCGTGACCAGACTTCCACGCAATTCCAGAGGTCACGACTCTATTTAGGTGATTGTCGACCGACTCACCAAGTCGGCTCACTTCTTACCCATCAGAGAGTAGGGCTCAGTGGAGAGATTTGGACGTCTCTATTTTCAAGAGATTGTACGGATTCACGGTGTGCCATAATCTATCATCTCTGATCGAGATTCTCTATTTAATTCCCGGCTTTGGAAGGGGTTGCAGGAGGCGTTTGGGATGCAGCTACGTCTAAGCACTGCCTTTCACCCTCAGACAGATGGTTAGACGGAGAGGACCATTCAGACTCTCAAGGACATGCTCCGCACATGTGTACTCGACTTTGGTTGCAGTTGGGAGGACCACCTACCCTTGTTGGAGTTTTCATACAACAACAGTTACCACTCCACCATCGGGATGACACCATACGAGGCATTGTACGGCCGACCTTGCAGATCTCCTTTGTGCTGGACAGACCATGGGGAGTCAGCACTTGTGGGACCAGAGATGGTACAGGCCACTACAAAGAAGGTCCAGGTCATCCAGGAGCAGATGAGGACATCTCAGTGCCGTAAAAAGTCTTATGCTGACAGGAGGCGGAGGCCACTAGAGTTCGAGGATGGAGACCACGTCTTCTTGCGTGTCTCACCTCGACATGGATTACAGAGATTTGGCTGAGGTGGCAAGTTGTCTCCACATTTCATCGGACCCTTCCAGGTCCTCAGCAAGATTGGCCAGGTGGGTTATCGCCTGGCTCTACCACCTCAGTTGCACCGGGTGCACGACGTCTTCCACGTATCTCAGCTGAGGAGATACGTGCATGACCTGACGCATATCATTGACCATGGGGAGCTAGACATTGATGATGGGGTGACTTTTACGGAGGTTCCAGTGGAGATCAAGGATTGACAGGAGGGGGTCCTACGTGGATGGTCGATTCCTCTAGTGCGCATCATATGGAAGCACGGGAACCTCCAGGAGAGCACTTGGGAGCGGGAGGCTCAGATGCGTGCTTAGTACCCACATTTGTTTCCATAGCTTATGATGTATCATTATGGGGACGTAAAGCCCTGAGTTGGGAGTAATTTAAAGACCCATAAAATTCATGGAAATTTTTTTCTTAATTTTATTTGGGATTTTACATGAACGCAGTTTCTGACGGCACTTGATTCTGAGGCCCGGTGTGCCCAGAATTTCTATCCGAAGTTTAGCTCGGGTAAGTTTAGTGAACGAACGAGTGGTAATTTCTAACTTTTGAACCGGTGCTCAGAATCTGATTATGAGGGCACTTATGGAACTGCAACACCAGTAATTGCTTTGGAACACCATTTCTAGAGTTGCGTTTACACGAGAGAAGTTGTTAATTTATGGGGAAGGTAAAATAAAATTTATACAACAATTTTATTTTTACTTTAAGTGGTTTAAGCTTTGGGTGGAAGTTCGGTAACTACCCAACTTCCCAAGGGAGGTTATGAGTGTGGTGGGGCCCACACTAACCCCACCCCTTCACATTCTTAAACCCCCTCAACTCACCATTATGGATGACAACTTGTCATGAATTAATTAAGTGGAATTAATTCAAACTCTTGAAATTAAAAAGTTTATGTTATGTTAATAAAATTAGATATGAACTTATTTTATTTTTTGTTGGAACCTTGTTGTGCGAAATTTGGGAGAAAATCCAAGGACCTTGAGGAACTTCTTCATCTTCGACGAAGAACGCGAAGAACACATCGGTCTCCGACGAAGAACGCCGAGTTCTCAAAAACTGATTACGCGACGCCGTGAACCGCGACACCGTCAACGTCTTCTTTCATGAAATCTCTTCCCACAAAAAATCCCCATTTGACGAACCTCCATTCAAGCTCGCATGAGGTAGGGGTTATTTTATTTTGTTTGTGAATTCTACCTTATCGTTCTTCTTGGAAATACGACCAATTTCTATTGATTAACGAGAGGGGGCCGGACCGTACAAACCCAGCCAACCCTCCTCCCTTTTTCCATGTTTTTGATTCTAATGTGGTCGGAACAGAAATGGTGCAGTGTCGTCGCACCGCATGGGATCATGCGGCAAGGAATGCGCAGCGTCGTCGTGCCGCACCGTGAAATTGAAAAAAGTTGTGGCGCTGTCGCGCCGCACTGGAGAACTGCAAAAGCATTGCGGCTGGAGAGGGGCTGCAACGTAGTGGTGTGGCGCCGTCACACCGCACCAGACGAATGAAGGCCGCGGCCGGTACCTGGCCACGGCGGAGCGTGGGAAACAGCGGCCAGAAATGGGCCGCCGACGTTGGTGCAGGACCGGTGGCTGGAAACGGCCCGCCGGCGTCGGAGTAGGGAGGGGACTGGCCGTCACCGGTCTTATGGCGGCAGAAACTGGCATGTTAGGGTGGGTCAGCCGGACAGGTGAGAAGCCGGGGGTTCAAACCCCCAGCAGGCCAGCTAGCGGACCCCATTAAGGGGGGCCGCAGTTACAAAACATGGGGGGTCAGCGCACCCCCCCCCCGCAAATAGAATAGCTCGGCCGTTCGGATGAGCCAGCTGGCGCCGCGTGCCAGTGCGCAGGGCGGGGCCAACCCGGACACGGGTCGGGTCGACCCGGTTCGGGCCGACCAAGGGGTCTCGGGTCGGGTCTGTCCGGGCCCGAAACCCCTGTTTTCGGACCCTTTTGGGTCTTTTGCCCATATCTCGTGCTACAGACATCCGATCGATGCGCCGTCAGTAGAGATGAGATCCTTGGATCGAGACGGTCATTTCGATATATCGCACTCAAGGTTTCGGAGAACTTTGGGTCTGGCCGGGTTGGTTCGTACACGAAACCAACCGGGCCCTCGGAGCGGAAACACTTATAACTTGAGTTCCGGACGTCCGATTGATGTACCGTCGACTTGGTTGCATTCCACTTAGAGAGAAGAATTTTTTTGGCTTACTCCTCCCGAGGTTTGGGCGCAGGTGGAGTACGGTCGGGTTGGTTTTGACTTAAAAAACCAAACGGGTCCCTGGGAAGAAAAAGCCAATAACTCTTAGACCGGGTGTCAGATTGACGCGCCGTCTACAACGTTGAGTTCCTGTTGGTGATACGGAAATTTTGGATACATCAACTCCGGACATTGTGTCAGTTGATGTATCAGCCTCTCGGCTCGTGGGGTGGTCCCTTCCGAATGAGCTTGCTGTGTGCGGGGACCCTAGTGATGGCTGCGTTTGTGACTGTGACGACGACGCCCGTACAGAGATCCTTAGTGGATTCGATGGCGACGACTAAAAAACTCAGCGATCCTATGTGGATTAGTGCTACCGATACTGTGTGGGTCTGATCCTATGTGGGTCTTTGCGGGGGTTAGTTACCTATCGATCCTTTGTGGGTCATTGCGGGGGTTAGTTATCTATCGATCTTTTGTGGTTCAGATCCTTTGTGGGTCATTTCGGGGGTTAGTACCTATCGATCCTTTGTGGGTCTGATGGATTAGATGAATCAGTGGCAATATCTGATCATCTCTATCGTCATATGAAGAAGTATACTTGTATGAGCTGAATCCTGTTTTGCTTTCGTTTGTGAATTGTGTTGTGCTATCCTGTGTGGATTACATTTTGCATTCCTTTGTGGATTGTGTTGAGCTATCCTGTGTGGATTACGTTTTGCTTTCCTATGTGGTCTGGGTTGTACTTGGGCTCGGATATTGGAGCCGAACGAGAATTCATGACTTAGGTATATGTATGGGCATATACCTAAGTAGTGTCGGATGTTATTTCGTGATTGTATCCTTCCTTTTTGGATTATACTTTGTGGATTCTGGGAGACCTACATGGGTCTCGGGGTCCCTACTGAGTAGCTTATACTCACCCATGCACGAGCTATGTCGGCACTACGTTGTGTTTGTTGAAGACGACAGACATAGTTGATCGTGGTTGAGGCTTGCGGAGTAGGACTGTACCTGGAGGTGGACCACTGGGCGAGACGTACTCGGAGCGGATGGCTGGACCCGAGGAGTAGAGGAGGCTATTTGTACTCACCCTTCATGTGGGATTTGTAGTGGACAACTCGACTTTACGGCTTTACTTTTCCATTGTTGTTTTTCCCTTCCATTTGTACTTTACTTTCAGTTTGGGTTTGTATACTTCCCCACTTACTTTTCTGCACTTACTGTTGTACCAGATTTTCCTTAGTGTTTACTTCTACTTCTTTCTTGATCTGTGGTGTTTGTTTACTTTACAAAGGCAATGCCTTCCATTTTTATCAGGAATTTATGACTTGGTGCTAGTCACCAGCCCCTGGCCTATGGAAGGCGGGCTTGGGGTTGACACGGCACGTTCCCTAAGGACGGGTCGTGACAAAATTATTCATAAATGAATGAGAAAAAACAAGTTACATTATCAGATACAATTTTAACAGAACCCTATTTATTAGATACCTATAACTTCTCTAATAATATATATGACTTCTAGAATAACCAAATGTGATAATTAAAAGGATTCCCTTGAATGAAATGCCTCATGAAAATCCTCTTAGAAAAGATTCCATTTTTTGGATCCATGTTTAGGTTCACGAACGGCGACTAGAGACAAGCCATTCTTGGACACCTCATTGTAAAGAAAGTCAATTTTCACACTGGATCCTAGGACATGGGCCTTATAAATAATGATGGTGATCATTGGAAAAGGTTGTGCCTAGTAATGGTTACATAAATATAGAGATATTTGTATTGAGAGTTGGAACCTTTGGACAACATCTTCGAGCGATATTTGGTGAACACTCCTTTGGAGGGGGGGGGGGTTGAGAAATGGGGGTTAAAAACTATTATACCACTAACTGAGAATCTGGTTCCCTATATATATTTGTATATGGGGGGGTTGTAACACCCTGAGATTTTATGAAAAATATTATTTTAATTTAATTGATGTCTTGTGTTTTAAGCTACAACATGATTACCTTACGCTATACGCATCACCGTATGACCTTGCAGTATACACAACACTATTCTTGGATCATGTTACACACAATCTTGATAGTAGTTATTCTATGAAACATTGAGTTTATATATATATATATATATTTAATGTATAAATGAAATATGGTTTGATTCTGTTATACGAAACAACGGAGGAGTCTTGCACAACACGAAACCCTGACTTGGCTTGCATTACACGCAATCACGACCTTCCTTGATAGCGTGTGTTGTACATAATACCAGGTTTCACTAAACAACGATATATGGTTATAATATTTTTATGGACTAGCTATTATGAATAGAATCAAATATATTTTGAATTTTATAACATTATTATTCATCTTACAAATTTTCTAGAACATGGTATGAGAACAAAATCAATTTTTCGAGTAAAATAAGTATTTTTCAAAAAATGTAGTTTTGCAGCATTTTGATGGCGCACCCACTTTAAATCTTGTTTTTGACATGTCTATAAGATCAACTTGACAAAATAAAATTATTCTTTGGAATCAGGAAATAAAAATTTACTTTGGATAAAATTTTCATATTATTCTGATAATTTCATATTTTAATGAATAGTAAAAACACGCTATATTTTAATTAAAAACAACTTTTTTCATCGTAATAATTTATATGGATAGATTACATTTTTAATTGGGTTTAAAGTGTAATTATAATATATTTTTACCATTTAATCAAATGTTAGTCATTGGAATTAATTTCACTTTGAAATTGGATATAAACAAGTACCAATCTTTTGATAGTTATTGTTTTTTTTAAAAACATGCTATTTGTTTTGATAATGGGAATTAATTTTAAAATTAATTAATGACACTTCTATGTATTGAATTTGGAAAAATAGACATCAATTTTGAATTCAGAATATCAAATAATTCTTAGGCTTAATTTTTGGTATTTTTCTGAAAACATTCAATTTGTGATGAATAGTTAAAACACCGGGTTACTATTCAGAAACCGGCTTTTTATTTAAATAATTATTTATTTTATTTAAATTTATTTTAGGTCAAAATTGATACATAATAACTATATAAGTTCAATTTAAGTCATTGGATCCATTTTATAATAATTTTAGATATATAAAAATTTTATTGAACTTTTCACCGTCTTTTACCCACCTCCTAGGAGAATTTGCAAATTCACATAAAAATTAATTTTACCACTTCTGTGAGTGGAATTTCGAAAATCCGAGAGACACAATCAATATCAAGGAATCAAATATGGTTCAATTAAATGAAAATAATTTTTGGTGAATAGTACCTTTTTACTTTTTGTACCTCAGATAAAAGTAAATAGGGTAATTAATGGTAAAAATGATATTATTATTACCCTAAAACATGTCTAAATTCTATTGAATAAGTGTAATTTGACCAAAAACAACATTAGAAATAAAATATGACCATTTAGGCCCACTTGGATTACATAGGACATTTATTATTAATTTATTTAAAGAACGGTTAAAATAGTTGAAATCAAAGTTTAATAACTAAATCATTTTTAATATAGTGTTATATAGAAGATAAATTAGACTATAAATATTCATTAGGAAGTTAAAAAGATTTCCTAAATAATGGTATTTTATTTAGACATTAAATTATTTAATTTATGTATGCCACAATGATGATGCACTAATTATCTTATTAATCAAATATTGACATAATTGATGTTTTAAATATCCAAATAAATGTAATTTGAGACTTTTTATGAATTCATATAATTTTATAGGTAAATATTACATATTAGTATTGATTTAATTAACTTTTTTCGAACTAATCTTTATGTTATAATTTTCACAAAAATCAATTACCAAATAGTGTCAAAATTGACATAAAATAGTGTGTAAAACAAATATTATACAATTAATTGTTATTTTATTTCTAAAAATCTAATGTTCTACCAAATGACTTATATAAGGTTATATATATTAACAATAAACAACTTGGGGTTCTTTTGGCTTGTTATAGTTTAATTATTAACCGTATAGTGTAAGAAAACAAGAAGACACGGTAAAAGTTAAATTATCTAACTTAAAGTTAAATCTAAATGATAAGGTTAAAATAGAAACCTAAACATGTCTAAATTATATTGTATGAGGGGAAGTATACCCATCCCCACCTTAGTTTCGAAATAAATCAATTTGTATCTATTAAAAACCGAACATGACTATATAATAAAATAATATTTTTAGTTTTTCCTAAGGTGCCCCTCTCCTCCCTTATAAAAGGGAACCTCCTCCCTCTCTTCCTCTAACCACATTGAGCCTTCAAGCTCGGACAAACCTTTCTAAATTCTCTTATCCACTTCCCTAGAAACATCCTAGATGTCCTGGTCTTTTTCAAAGACCAATTTTAGTGCCCTAAAAGGAGGTCACAAAGAGGGGCTTCAAAGAAGAGGTAATTTCCGTTAGTGATTTTTTCAACTTTATTTCTTCTTCCACTTCTTCTTCTTTAGTTGTTTCATTATAAAGTCATAACATCAGTATCACTCATATACTGATATGTTATTATAAATATGAAACAACACTATTTCACCTTCTATCCATCCTACGGAAAACAAAATCACTGCGCTTGCATACGTACCGAATACCGTCGCCACGCCGTGGTGTAATCTTTTTTTCCACCAACACCTTACATGGATGGGTATAATGGTGTAAAGAATAACTATATATGGTTATTATAACATCGTACTGATTCTGATATATTATACCATCCACTCCAATTCTATTCAATTATTATGGGAATGATATCATCGCTCGTGTGTACGTACGGACTACCGTCTCAACGATGCGATGAGATTCATTCTACATGTTAACCATACATGAATGATCATAAAGTTTATATAATGAATAATAATTAAATATAAGAAATAATAATTCTAATGGATTTATGCATATATATATGTATGTCATCTATTTATTTTCATTCAATTCAATAAGGAAATGAAAACAACGTTCGTGCGTATGTACGGCTTACCGTCTCCATGAACTGTATATTTTATTCCATTTAATCGATCTATCATATATATATATGTATATAATGAATATATATTATATATAAATCAAGTTTTAAATTCTGGAATTTTGTAAATCAGGATATAAATAATAATATCAAGAATGACAAGTCAAAACACATACGATAAATGAAATGATTTTACCCAAAACACTGCTTTAACATTGAATTTACAAAATAATGGGTAATATAAAGTCATAAGTGAAACATATATGATATCATAACAATGAATATGATTCTGTAATAAGTCAATGACATTATTTAAATCATTATAGAGGAGTTTCGGATACGTACGAAGCACATCAGACCTAAGGTAAGGGATAATGTTGCAATCTCAATTTTTTTCTATCCGAGATTGCTTATACATATGTATTTACCGGGGTAATATTTATCATCCATGTCCAACTTTTACAAAAATGTTTTAATGTATGTTTAAAGTCCTTTTTTCCCATTTTTGACTTTTACTACATGGTATGTAAGGAATCTTTTTTTATTACCATACGAGGTACCTTTTGACTTTTCCAACAAAAGTACGAGAATAATGTTATTTTTAACATATATGGCATGAATAGATTTTTACAGTTTCATAAGGCCTCATTTTCATGAAGCTTACTCTATAAGATTTTATGAAATTTTTCAAAAAAATACTTTCATTTTAAAAGTTCATGGCATTTTGTGAAAAGAAAATGATTTTGAAGAAGAAAGGATATTTTCCCCTAGAATTCATTTCAAATGTTTTATCAAAACCATTTTCCATCTAAGATGACATTATTTCATATGTGTCTGTTTCAAGTGTATTGTCTCTATGATTTAAATGGTTTCACTTTTCTTATGATGAAATTTTGATTTTTTTATATGGATTATGTGATGATGGGATGATGTTTATGAAACCCATTTTATTCGTTGAGTTATTATGAATGATGTATGTGTATTTTGTGGCACAAGTAAGAATGATTTCATTAGGAGATGGGTGGGACCTATATCTCCCTCCAATGCATTGGGTAAAGATTAATATCAAATGAGATAGACATGGCTGGAACGGAAAGTTAAACTGGTTCAGTAATATAGTACTGAAACGAGGAGTGAACTCGATTTAGAAAGGGACTTTGTCCACTATGATGGTCTTCGAAGTAATGCCTTGGATACTATGGAAATCATATCATGTGCTTAATGGTTTCCACAATTACATGTTTTATTCCCATGCTATTTTATAATGACTTATGTTCCATTATGATCTATACCTTATGTACTTCCATGTTTTATGTCGTTACTCAAGATTTTGATGTTTAAACATTATTTTCATGTTTTTAAGTTCAAATGTGTATGGTATATTTTATTTTATCCATGCTTACCATTACTGAGCATTTGAGATCACCCTTTTTATTTTTTATTTTCCCCTAGGATTAAAAGAAATGTTTTAGGTAAGAAAACAAAAAGTGGAAGATATTTATGGGAGATGTCGAAGATCTTTCAACATGATTAGAAGATTATGTTCCAGGTTTCCAAAGACACTAAACTATCACGGTCCTTGTGTGTCTGTTTTTGTTATGTATTAAGTATTCCGCAAAAGTAATGTAATGTCCATGTACGTCAAGCTTCAGGTCTCTATAGTTGGTATCAGAGGAAAGGTTTAGTCAACCTTTAGAAACTAGGATGCGAAAACATTAGTGAGATCCCTAGAAGTATTTCTAAGGTATGTCTAGGGATGTCCCTAATGATAAGTATACATATAGGATATAGTCCTAGAACTACGATAACTATCTTAGAATTTAACCTAAGATGTTAGATATTGAGGTTACTTTCCCTTTACTATGTCTTTTTCCCTAGCATGATTTTTTTCTCTCACACTATTATTTTTGGGTTTTAGAAAATTGCTAGAAAAAGGAATATTCACGATAATGGAGGATATGACGAACAATGTAATGATATTCTTCATGAGCAACCAAATGAATCAAGATTTTGAAGTCCAAACATCGTTATTATGCCTAATCTGAAATCTCATAATATGATCAATAATATCAACTTTGGTAAGTTTCCCGACTCAGATAGTAAGAGATAGATGGATTTTCATGATGATCATAGAGGAAAGAATGTTCAATTTTCCTCATGTAAATCATGTGGTAAGAGGAATCAGGGAGATTGTTTCAAAGGAACTGGAAGATGGTTTGGGTGTGGAAAAGAAGGACACAAAGCCAGTAAGTGAAAAGGAAAAGGATCAGTTAACACCATGGACAAGGATAATGGTATTGCTACGACATAAAAAATGATTAGATGTTTTAAATGTGGAATGTGTGATCATTATGCAAACCAATACTGTAAGGTAAAATCTCATGAAGGGAATCAGCATGGTCATATGAGTAGTATTTATGTGGATGATGATGAAGAGACTACAAATGAAATATGAGATAATAGAAATGATGAAGCTCAGTCAGTGGTTTAAGAAGTTAGTGGAATGATTGTATGTTTGTAAAGAATAATGTATGGTACTATGGAATAAAGAATCATCTAAGGATTGTTACACTATTTCTTTTCCTAAAGTATTTGAAATTATATGTTGAATGGTACCGATAACCTTGGAAGGTTTTTCAGATATTTTTTGAAAGTATATGATATGCGCATAATGAAGGGATATGAAGATAATGAGATGTTTGATTGTATTCATGAGCTCATGACTGATATAAGGACTAAGTGATATTATGGTTTGATTATATAGATTTTTTTTGGATTTTGGTATGTGGAAAGAGTTGCCTTTTGATAGTATTCATGTTTTCACTATGCTTTTATGGTAATTTATGTTTCAAAATAATATATGACTAAGGTATTCATGTGTTTGGAATACAACCAACAAGATATATCTTATGATATATGTGGGATAAATGCTTGTATTCACATTCTTTGTAGATAACCCTTATAGTAATTGTTTTCTTTATACTATGAGCTTGGACTGAAGTATTTTATATAAGCCTAAAGATTGGAATGGATTATGTTAGACATAAGTTATTATTGTATAAGGATATAAGTTTTTTCGATATTATTGATGGGATGGTATAGTAATGTAGTTTTAGAAAAAGGACAACCTGCAGGATGGGCGACAACCCATCGTGTCAGAAAAGGCTGTGGGAATCGAACCCACAAACGAAGTGTGCCAGGCCTTTATCGCCTACCACTGGACTACAAGAAGTCCCTGGTTAGTAGAAACTAGTTTTATTTTATTAAGAGGTATGATAAATGAAGTATAAGTCAATGTTTGGAATCATATCTGGTTAACCTCACCATACATGGACTTATGTATTCGATAACGTTTTCTAACCTTTTCATTGATATAGATGGAATGACCCATCATTCTATCACATGATCTGTTAGCACTTCACGAATAACAAATTCAACTTCATTTCTTTAAGAGATGTAGTGTAAATTGTTCAAAGCACGAACAATAGTGATATTGTACCAAAATCAAGCAAGTATTTCTTCTAATTCAAAATTTTCAACTTTAGGGAAATGATATTGAAAACCAAAAATGTTTTCCTAGTGCTCTTATATCCCACGAATCATATGGTACCTTAGATCATCACAAATCTTGGGCTTTGTGATTGTTATCTTTTTCATAGCCATGTTCTCTACTACTCTCTATCAGAATATGATTGTTAGATTTCTCTTCTATATCCATATTTTCACCTATGTTTTCCTATGTGGAAACCCAGTGATTAGTTTATTTGGGTAACCATTACATTTCATACTTTAGTTTTTAAAGTTAAGTTTTGGTATTTCATTTTACGATGTGGGTTTCAATTATAGAAACTTTCATGTAGAAAACCATGTATAACCCCGACGAATTTTGGGGGAGAAATTCATTTTAAGGGGGGTAGAATGTAACACCCCGATATTTTATGAAACATATTCTCTTAATTTCATTGATGTATTGTGTTGTAAGCTACAACAAGATTACCTTGCGCTAGACGCAACACCGTATGAGCTTGTAGTATACACAACACTATTCATGGATCATGTTACACACAATTTTGATAGTAGTTATTCTATGAAACATTGAGTGTATATATATATATATATTCAATGTATAAATGAAATATGGTTGGATTTTGTTATATGAAACAATGTAGGATTCTTGCACAACACGCAACCCTGAGTTGGCTTTCATTACACGCGATCACCACCTTCCACGATAGCGTGTGTTGTACGCAATACTAGGTTTCACTAAACAATGATATATGGTTATAATATTATAATGGACTAGAAATTATGAATAGTATAAAGTAAATTTTGAGTTTTATAACATTATTATTCATCTTAAACATTTTCTAGAACATGGTATGAGAACAAAATCATGTTTTCGAGTAAAATAAGTATTTTTCAAAAAATGTAGTTTCACCGCCTTTTGATGGTGCACCCACTTTAAATCTTGTTTTCCACATTTATATAAGTTCAATTTGACAAAATAAAATTTTTATTTGGTATCCAGATAAAAAAATTTACTTTGGAAAATTTTTTCATATTATTCTGATAACTTTCATATTTTAATGAATAGTAAAAACACGCTATATTTTAATTAAAAACAACTTTTTTCATCGCAATAATTTATATGGTTATATTACCTTTTTAATTGGGTTTAAAGTGTAATTAGAATATATTTTTTCCATTTAATCCAATGTTGTTCATTGGAGTTAATTTCACTTTGAAATTTGATATAAACAAGTATCAATCTTTTGATAGTTATTATTTCTTAAATAACATGCTATTTGTTTTGATAACAGGAATTAATTTTAAAATTAATTAATTCCACATCAATGTTTCGAATTTGGAAAAATATAAATCAATTTTGAATTTGGAATATCAAATAATTCTTAGGCTGAATTTTTGGTATTTTTATGAAGACTTTGAATTTTTGATGAATAGTGAAAACACTAGGTTACAATTCAAAAACTGAATTTTTATTTAAATATTTATTTATTTTATTTAAATTTGTTTTATGTAAAAATTGATACATAATACCTATATAAGTTCAATTTAATTCATTGGAATCATTTTATAAAAATTTTAGATATATAAAAATTTTATTGAACTTTTCACCGTCTTTTACCCACCTCCTAGGAGAATTTGCAAATTCACATAAAACATAATTTTACTGCTTCTGTGAGTGGAATTTTGAAAATAGGAGATAAACGGTAAATATCAAGGACTAAAATATGGTTCAATAAGATGAAAATAATTTTTGGTGAAAACTAACTTTTTACTTTTTTTACCACGGTTAAAAGTAAATAGGGTAATTAAGGGTAAAAATGATAGTATTATTACCATAACACATGTCCTAATTCTATTAGATTAGTGTAATTTGACCAAAAACAATCTTAGTAATAAAATATTACCATTTAGTCCCACTTGGATTAGTTTAGGACATTTATTATTAATTTATTTAAAGAAGGGTTAAAATAGTTAAAATCAAAGTTTAATAACTAAATAATTTTTAATATAGGGTTATACAGAAGATAAGTTAAACTACAAATATTCATTAGGAATCTAAAAATATTTCCTACATAATGGTATTTTATTTAGACTATTAATAATTTAATTTATGTATGACACACTGATGATGCCGTAATTATCTTATTAGTGAAATATTGACATAATTGATGTTATAAATACCCAAATAAATGTAATTTGAGAATTTTTATGAATTAGAATAATTTTATAGGTTAATATTACTTATTATTATTTATTTAATTAACTTTGTTCTAACTAATCTTTCTGTTATAAGTTTCAAAAAAATCAATTACCAAATAGTGTCAAAATTGACAAAAAAAAGTTTTTAAAACAAATATTATATTATTAATTGTTATTTTATTCCTAAAAATCTAATGTTCGGCCGAATGACTTAGATAAGGTTATATATATTAATCATAAACAACTTCTGGTTCGTTTGTCTTGTTATAGTTATTTTATTAAACTTATAGTGTAAGAAAACAGGAAGACACGGTAAAAGTTTAATTATCTAACTTAAAGTTAAATCTAAATGATACGATTAAAATAGAAACCTAAAATAGTCTAAATTCTATTGTATGAAAGGATTTCCACCCATACCCACCTTATATTTGATATAAATCAATTTAGAGCTATTAAAAACCGAATATGACTTTATAATAAAATAATATTTTTAGATTTTTCTAAGGTGGCCCTCTCCTCCCTCATAAAAGGCCACCTCCTCCCTCTCTTCCTCACACCACATTGAGCCTTCACGCTCAACCAAACCATGACTAATTATCTTCTCGACTTCCCTAGAAACATCCTAGAGGTCCTGGTATTCTTCAAAGATCAATTTTAGTGCCCTAAAAGGAGGTCTCAAAGAGGCGCTTCAAAGAATAGGTAATGTCTGTTACTGATTGTTTCAACTTTATTTGTTCTTCCACTTCTTCTTATTTAGTTGTATCATTATGAAGTAATAACATCAGTATCAATAATATACTGATACGTTATTATAAATATTAAACAACCCTATTTCACCTTTTATTCATCCTACGAAAAACAAAATCACCATGCGTGCCTACGTACGGAATACCGTCTCCACGCCGTGGTGTAATATGTTTTTCCACCAACACCTTAAATGGATGGGTATAATGGTGTAAATAATAAATATATATGGTTACTATAACATCATAATGATTCTGATATATTATACCATCCACTCAAATTCTATTCAATAATTATGGGAATGATATCATCTCTCATGCGTACGTATGGACTACCGTCTCCACGACGCGATGAGATTCATTCTCCATGTTAACCATACATGAATGATCATAATGTTTATATAATGAATAATAATGAAATATATGAAATAATAATTTTACTAGATTTATGAATATATATATATATATTTATGTCATCTATTTAGTTTCATTCAATTCAATAAGGAAATGAAAACAATATTCATTTGTACGTACGACCTACCGTCTCCATGAATGGTTTATTTCATTCCATTTAATCGATATATCATATATATATGTATATAATGAATATATATTATAGAAAAAACATGTTTTACATTATTGAATTATGTAAATCAGGATATAAATAATAATATCAAGAACGACAAGTCAAAACACATATGATAAATGAAATTATTTTACCCAAAACGCTGTTTAACATGGAATTTACAAAATAAAGGGTAATATAAAGTCATAAGTGAAACATATATGATATCATAACAATGAATATGAATCTGTAATAAGTCAATGACATTATTTAAGTCATTATACATGAGGATCGGATACGTACGAAGCATATCGGACCTAAGGTAAGGGATAATATTGCAATCTCAATTGTTTTCTATCTGAGATTGCTTATACATAAGTATTTACTGGGGTAATATTTATCATCCATGTACAAGTTTTATAAAAATGTTTTCATGTATTTTTAAAGGCCTTTTTGCCTATTTTTGACTTTTACTACATAGTATGTAAGGAATATTTTTTTTTGATTACCATACGAGGTAACTTTTGACTTTTCCAACAAAAGTACGAGAAGAATGTTATTTTTAACTTATATGGTTGAACAGATTTTTACGGTTTCATAACGCCTCATTTTCATGAAGCTTACTCTAAAAGATTTTATGAAAATTTTCAACAAAATACTTTCATTTTAAAAGTGAATTCCATTTTGTGAAAAGAAAATGATTATGAAGAAGAAAGGATATTTTCCCCAAGAATTCATTTCAAATGTTTTATCAAAACCATTTTCCATCTATGATGACATTATTTCATATGTGTATGTTTCAAGTTTAAAGTCTCTATGATTTAGATGGTTTCACTTTTCTTATGATGAAATTTCCATTTGTTTTATATGGATTGTGAGATGATGGGATGATTTTTATGAAACCCATTTTATTCATTGGGTTATTATGAATGATATATGTTTATTTTGTGGAACAAGTAAGAATGATTTCATTATGAGATGGGTGGGACCTATATCTACCTCCAATGCATTGAGTAAAGATTTATATCTCATGAGATAGACATGGCTGGAATGAAAAGTTAAACTGGTTTAGTAATACATGACTGGAATGAGGAGTGAACTAGATTCAGAAAGGGACTATGTCCACTAAGATGGTCTTGGCAGCAATGTCTTGGATACTATGGAAATCATATCATGTGCTTAATGGTTTCCACAATTACATGTTTTATTCCCATTCTATTTTATCATGACTATGTTCCATTATGATCTATGACTTATGTACTTCCATGTTTTATGTCGTTACTCAAGATTTTGATGTTTAAAAATTAAGTTCATGTTTTTAAGTTCAAATGTGTATGGTATGTTTTATTTTATCCATGCTTACCCTTACTGAGAATTTTAGATCACCATTTTTTGGTTTTATTTTCCCCCAGGATTAAAAGAAAGGTTTTATGTAAGGAAACAAAAAGTGGAAGATCTTTATGGGAGATGTTGAAGATCTTTAAACATGATTATAACATTACGTTCCAAGTTTCCAAAGATGCTAAACTATTACGGTCCTTGTGTGTCTGTTTTTGTTATGTATTAAGTGTTCCGAAAAAGTAATGTAATGTCCATGTATGTCAAGATTTGGGTCTCTACAGGGGTGAAGTGAGATTTCCTACACATATGATAATTGGCTATACATGTTCAATGTCTAATCAAAAGGTACCTCTGAATGATCCTTTGGGGAATAAGAGTGATGGTGAGAACTTGTATATTCCAACTCTTTAAACTTATGATTTGATATGGAATTATGAGTGGTGATGATTAGATGATAAATGACCAGGGGGTGATTTATTGAGGGGAAATGGAATAATCTCTATTCATGGGGGGATTGGGGTAGCTGACGCCTACAAAGATGAGATTGAAGACAGAAGAGGATCATTCCAAACTAAATCCTAGAAGATACCGCCCACCTCTTTAGTCATAGGGGCCCTAAGGACAGTTAGATGAATCTCCCTAATAGATGATAAAAAATATTCCTCTCTAACTAAGGTGCTTTACCGACTCATTGACATGGGATGAGATTTCTACCATTTGTATGGGGGTAATAAATTCCCATGGAGGTGATAGGTGGGGAAATAATGTGGAGTTGAGGGATAGATTACGGGCTGACTCCATTCATCCAACCCTTCAAGTCTGAGGAGAAATTGCGATGGTGGAGGAGTGGAAACATCCATGGTGACACAGATCTGGGTAGACAATATATCTATGTGGTGAAGAGAGCATCATCCACCCATAGGAAATCATCAAGAAAGTCCCCTATCTTATATTGGAAGGATATATTGTAGGAGGGTAGGGGGAGACCAGGGAGTTTAATCCACACCATCGAAGTGGGAGATTCTCGTCCCTAGTGGGCCACCATTAACTTGCGGGAGAGCTAGAACTTCCTCCTATTGAAGGATATTGGACACCATTCCTAGTCCTTTATGAAGTCCTATCGAGAAGCCAAACCAACACAGAATGAATTTTTATTCAGATTAGAGATGGTGTAAGGGTTCCCCAGGCATTTGGAGCTCACATTGTTTTCAAATAAACCTAGGGATGGGTTTTATGCCCCAAAATGGGCCACAAGAGTCCCCCCCTGAGAATATCTGAAGCTCCAAGAAAGTGTGAAGTCTCGACCAACAACATTAGAGTGTTTTCCGATGAAAAAATGTATGAGGAATCCATGGGAAAATTTTCAAACATTGGAGTAGGCAGAGAAAAATTTGGATAAGAGGAGAGGATAACCTCTTTCATTTACAGATTAGAGGGGATGGGGCCCTTTGAAGCTGAAGCATTCTCTAGTGATGAAGATCCTTAAACCATAAGACCATGTAAAGAAGAGGGATGATGTCTTTTCTGTGATGTATGTACCTCTATAAAGGACAAATCCCCCATAAAGGAATGAAAATTTTAAATTTGTGATGGTGCATACAACACATCATTGAGTGATAGGGAAAAAATATTATTGAAAAGTTTATTTTAGAATGTTCAAAAAATTCCATTATTTCCAAAATAAATGTTTTATCATCTACTCCACATTTTAATTTTATTACTCTTATAACATTTGTAATTTTTCATTGTTACTGCTGTTTTTTTTAATGTAAATGTTTTCGAAGTATTTCCACTTCTTTTATTGAAATCATTTTTTCATTTTTCATGTTTATATTATTAAATACTCTGTTTAAAAGTGAAAATTTTAAATATATTTACACTTATTTTATTTAAAACATTATATATTTTTTATGATTTCAATATGAAATATTCTATTTAAAAGTAAAACTTATCAAATTATCTTCACTTCTATTATTTAATATTATTTTCATGTTACCACTATTAAATAATATCTTTAAATGGAAATTTTCACAAAGTATTTACACATTCTATTTATTTCAATAAGGGGAAAGTGTTTTAATCCAAATAAATTTTTTGAAAATTTTTTCTTTTGAATTTTATTAAAGTAATTTATAATTTTTTATATATACTTGAAATAAAGAATTTTGCAACATAAAATATAAAATCCTTGAAAAGATATCTTTTCATGAAATAGTTTTCACGTTGATCTATTCCAAAAGGGGTTCTAGTAGATATTTAATAAGATATTATGGTTTTATTATGTCATTATTTTAGTGATAAATTTTTTTATCAATATATTTAATTCATTATGTTATTGGAAAAATTTAAAATTCCTATTTTATTTCAATGGGTTATCTTTATGATGATTTTAAAATATCATGAAACCCATTTTATTTCTATTCGTTATTTTATGATGTTAGGATTATTTCAAGTGGAACCAAAATATATTAATTTTAAAACAAGTGGGACCTATATCTCCCTCCAATTATTTTTGTAAAGTATTATATCTCAAGATAATGAAATGTTGTATGAAAAAGATAGCAAGTAATTAGGTTTTAAAAATGTGTGTTTTATTGAATTAAAAACTACTTACAATTTCACATATAAATATATTAGTAGATCTATAGGTTCACAATGGGTGAGTATAATGGTATTAAGATCTACTCAAAATTTTACAAGTGAATAATCTAGAATGTATATAGGTTTACAAAGGGTGAGTGTGAAGGATTTAATCTTTACCAACAATTTATTATGGGAATGTGTGGGTGAGTTTCCATGCTCACAATGATAAGAAATCTTATGTTTATTATTGGTCTACCTTTTCATGTTTTTAAATTATTTTGACAATTATTCATTACTATTACTTATTTATAGAGTATTGAACACCTTAATATCATGTTCACTTTTATTTTTTTATAATTATTCATATTTGATTTTAAGATAGATAATTATGGCTCCCTAATGATCTTCTTATTATCATATGATTGGTCCATCAAGTTTTATGATTTTTATCCATAGGTTTTTGGTTTTTTTGTTATGTTATTTATATATTTCTAATACTCTAATTAATTTTTATTATCTATTCATATATGATGTTTCTTTTCTAGTACGAGGATTTTAATATCACTACATTTATATTATTCTAATCCCTAGGATATGAATATGATTGTATCTTGTGAGATTCCTACAATGGGTCTAGAAGACCAAAATTAAGGATCAAATTATATAAGTGCTTAAAAATAATCTATTTGTATGGATAATCACCAACACACTAAACCTCTAGGTCATTAGATGTATGAATTTTACTGAGATTTATTTTTTAAATCATGATATTAAAGTGTAATTTAAGTCATGTAATTCATGGGTTTGTTCAGTTTTTACCAGGGCATGGACTAGATATTTTGGATAGTCTTTTAGCTATTTTTAAATATTTTTTAGAGAACCTCAGTGAAAACACTATAGGTAAATATAATTATAAAATAATATTCTAAATATTGGTAACGACATGAGTATGTTGTATTTCTATCAATACATCCCTATCTGGATACTAGTAAGTGGATACAATTGTGGGAAAGATACACCTAGTGGAAATCACCATAAAGAGGTTTAGTTTATCATCAAATCCATCACCAACTAGATGAATTAAGAGTATGTAAATGATTATAACCTAGATATAAAATCACATATGATACACTTTAGTTGATTATATGTTATTCGTTTACCACTATGAAGGATATATTTCCTAGTTACATTTTGGTATTAGGATAAAAAGTATGAGGGAACACAACCTTATGTATCTATGGTATAACTAAGAGAGTTATAGGATTAATCAAGTTTGATATTGTAGAAATGTAAGTACATTTCATTGAAATGAAGGTGTCACAGAAAAAGGAATCTTAGGATAGATACATCATATTCATATACTCTATTTCTTTTGGATATTATCGCATCCATTTTTTATTTATTATATGGTTGAATTAAGGCCATATTAATGAATATGTCAAAGGAATGTCCCTAAAAAATCTTCTAAAGAATATTATATATAAGTAATTTCCTGGAAATACTAAGGATAATGAGGTGGATATATCAGTATAATATATATCAAGATTTTATAATGGATACATTAGCGTTTTCCATTAAAAATGTATAATTAAAAATTAAAAAGATGCAATTTATTTAAGGAGTTAGAATTTAATGACTTGAGATTTTAGAAAAGTTAAAATATGTACTATATTCTATAAATTATATCACATCCTACACCCAATAAGAAAAATCAAAACATATTATGACGAAATTATTAATTATTATATAATTTAAAATTATTACGAAAACTACTAATAGTTATTACTTTTTGAAGGAAAATAATTAATATGAGTTAACATTGAAATGATAGTTTTAATAAAGGTAATTTAATTTATGTTATATATTTTATTTTAGATATATAAATTTTATTATATTATAATTTTATAATATAAATTTGATGAATAAAAAAAATTGAATTCCCCACAAAAAAATTATCTTAGGATGAGTGTTTGGTATTTTTCTATAATAAGAATTTTTTTAATAATGATAAGTGGTGATTCTTCTAATACAGCCACTTTTATATGACGTTGAAGTTTTCACAACCATTTAATATTAAATTATTTATTATAAAGTATAATAAAAAAATTAAAATAATAAGTTTAATTTATAAACCCATGTTTGTCATTCTAAAACTTTTTGTAGCGTTTTAATGAAAGCATTTTTTTCGACTATTAAGTTCATTTAAAAATAACCTAAAGAAATTAGGTTTTTGATTTATTTTGTAGTTAAAGAAATATTACTGAATGATAAGAATTAATATAAATTTATTGGAATCAATTTAATTAATTATTATTTTATAATCAAAAATAGTTTTTCTGGAAATAAACTAAAGAACAAGTTTTTACGCATCACACATGAAAGAGTTAATAATAAATTTCCAATGAATAAAAATATATTCTGATAAAAATATTTATATATTTTATATAATAATTTTTATAATATTTAATATTTAACATTTTATTTTTAGCATTAAAATTTACAAGATTATGATTAATTATAATCATTATGATAATGATGAAACAATTATTTTCAAATTGTTGTTTTATTATGATCAAGGAATTTAAATCAGATAATCAAATTTATAAACATAAATAACAGATCTAATTTTCATTATATTGATATAAATGAATATATTAACACTAATTTTATTGATAATTAAAATTAAAAAAGATTAACAATCCACAATTGTCAAAATTTTATTTTTCTAATAAACCAATTTTTCATCATAATATGTGTTTTCATTTAAAAGTTAATTTTTCAATATTTATAATTTCAGTTGGATTTAATTTATTTTAAATTTAGTTCAATAACACCTAAATTTTGTTATATGAGTTATGTTATATATTTAATTAAACATAAAATCACATAGATAAAAACCAATTTCCTAGTTTAAAAGTTAAAGAGTAAAATAGGAAAACCTAATGGTAAAAGTTTTATAAATTTTTTTTGACATGCGTGGAAATAATTTTTTTAGTATTTCTAATAAAAAAACACACCCAAAAGTAAATAATTTCAAAAAAACGTT
The DNA here is from genome assembly GCA_963277665.1 of Viscum album. Classification (NCBI taxonomy): domain Eukaryota; kingdom Viridiplantae; phylum Streptophyta; class Magnoliopsida; order Santalales; family Viscaceae; genus Viscum; species Viscum album. The sequence continues at coordinate 1,813,926,722 of OY728153.1, read as the reverse complement.
ATCCATTGACCATGGAAAATTGTTATAGTATTATTAAAATATATGGGGTGTTTTTAAAAGTTCAATTTTACTCTATTATAAACGGGATCACTTACACCCTTTCAAATATACAACAATATTTTTAATTACTCATTGAAACACTATAATTTTAATCTACCTATAACCAAATCCCATAAACATAGGCCCATATCCACTCATATTTATTCCAATCTTTTGGATTTTAGGGGAATTTCCAAGGGAAAATCAATTCTTTAACACAAGCGTGGTCTCCTCTTATGATATTATTCTCAATATGAGTCTTCCAAAAATATTATCATTATAATAATTTGGTAAATTAAGTATAATTATTATTTTTAAATGTTTTCATATAAATTTTACAACACTTATTTTTTCATTTTCATCCACATTGAAAAACCAAACAATAATGTTTGTGCAATGTGCGAACTACCGCATCCATGGAATGATTTTATTTATTTTTTAACATATTTTAATGGATTGTAATATTGGTGAAATGATGAATAAATATGAAATATATCTTAATATTATTATTATAAAATTTAAATTTAATATCACCTTCTTCGACCCTCAAGAACATTGAAACGAGAACACTAATCATGTGTACGTTCATATTACCACCTCCATGTTGATTTTTTGTTTATCCTTTAGATTTTCATTAATTATATACACATATTAATATATATTTTGAAATAAAAAAAATAAAAATAAAATTATACATCTATTATTATTATATTATTTCAAAATTAACACATCCTTAACCATACTTTCCAATCGAGTTAAAGCGAGTTCAACTTTCGATTGGTTTAAACACCTATGTGAAAGATGCTTTAAAATATGATTACAGATGTCTATGGGAATATTAAAAATAATAAAATGATAATATATTATGAAAATGAGGATTATTTTATAGTTATAGAAATATTATATTTAGTATTTAACTTATTATTAGTGTAACATTTTCATTTGATAAAATTTCCAAAATAAGCTGTTATCAATTCAGTTTTTATATAATGTTAATAAAATACATTTGGAATGAAATAAAAAAAAGTTTAAATCAAAATAAGTTATATATTACAAAATAATAAAGATATATCAATAATGATATTTTTATCAGTTGACTGGTAATGATATCAAAATTATTAAACATGTGAAAAACAGTTAATGATAATAATACTAAATAGTTATAAAATTCTCTAAATAGCTAAAATATTCAAGATATGGAATTATAATAAGGATTATTAATGGGATGTATTTATAATTAATGTTATGACATTGTTTATTATGTTATATATTATTGTTTAATTGGTGGATAGAGTGTGATCAACTAAACAAAAAAACATGGTATGGGGTTTTTCCAAACTCATTTTCACTTCTTTGAGTAAAAATTGATATTATTGAACCCAATTATTATAAGATTAATTATTTTATTATATGAATATGAAAAAATTATTTATTATTTCAATTATCCGGATTTACAATTTTCATGTTAATTCCATTCCAAATGATCATTACGTCAAAGATTGTGATATTCATAAAGGGTTTAGTCTCCATTTTCTATCATTAAGACATGTTTTTTCAATACCCTATGTTTTTTATATTTTAATTAAAACCCCATTGTAATATTTATATCAATATAATTTCATATTTCATTATATTCAAGGTGCTATTTCATTTTAACTTTCTCAGGGTATTTTGGTTTTAATTTTCCATTGGATGTATGGGATTTTCATCTCAATTTCAACTTTATTGAGATATATTTTCAATAAAAGACTTATATTCATTTAAGTTGTGTTTATTTTACCTATATGATATTCTATATAATGAATTAATTATTCATTAATTATTTTATATGTTTAATCTCATGGTCATTCTCCTTCTGTAGTTTTGATTGAAATTTACAAATTCCTTATGGAATTAATTTTTAACTCCCTTCAAAAAATCAAAACCTTTCAAATGTGAAAATCCATATTGGGAATTTTATTCTCATTAATTTTAAACTTTTTATAATATTTTTCAAATAGATATAATTGGTAAACATTAATTTATATTTCCCTTATTTTATATGGGATGTTTTAAAATATTCTATTTATGGTGGGCTTTCAACATGGTTTTTTTATAATATTCAAAATGGTTTTCCATACTTTCAAAAATAAAAGTTTTATAATGCACTTTGAATTATAATTTGATTACTATTATGTATTTTTCAAGTTTTAATTGATAAATAATATTTATAAAAGTAAAATATCTCAATTTATATCCACTTATCTTATTGAAAACATTATATATTTTATAATTTATAATTATTTAATGTTATTTTTAAAAGTAAAGGTTTTCAATGTATTCTCACTTATTTTACAGAAAAAAGTATTTTTTTCAAGTGTACATTATTAAATATTTTTTTTAAAAGTAAAATTAACCAATATATTTTATCTTCATTTAATGAAAATTTTACGTTTTTTAAATTTCTACTATTAAATATCTTTTTTAAACTCAATGTTTTATATTTATTTAAAATTTGTCTTTTTTATTTCTAGGGAAGAATAGTTTTGAACATAATCCATTTTCATGAAAGTTTTTCTTATAATTTTATAAAAAATCATAGTGAATCTTAGAAAAATACTCTTAACTAATAATTCTACAATGTAAAATACAAAATGTTTTCAAACATATTTTTCATAGGAATTGGTTTTCATTTTGACCATTTTGTAATAGAGTTTTTTTTTCATGCTATACTATTGTTTTTATGGGTTTATTATGGGTGATTCAATTTTTTATATTAATTGATTTAATTCATCATATTATTTTTATGTTGTATGAATTCTATTTTATTTCCATGGGTTGTTTATGCGATGATTTTGAAATATCATGAATCACATTTTATTTTTATGTGTTATTTTATTATGTGATGATCATTTTCAAGTAGCACAGAAATATATAGATTATGATATGGGTGGAACCTATACCCCCTACAATGCACTGGGAAATGGATTATATATTATTATATAGAAATATTATGTGAACATATAAGCAATTTTTTATGTTCATAAATGTTGATAATGATGGAATTAAGCTATACTAAAACTGTTATGTTTGAACAGGTTAATAAGTCACTAGGTTCATAATGGGTGAGTGTGATCACATTTATATCAACTAAAAATTTTAATTGTGAATAAGTTTACATTCCACTATGTTCAAAATGGGTGTGTGTAAAGGTGTTAATATATACTAAATATTTTATGTGTGAAGGGTTAGTGAGTAATGAGGTTATCACTGATAAGAAATCCCATGTCTATGATTTTTCCACATTATCCTATGATTTATATTATTATTCCATTTTTCTATGATTCTGCCTTATTTTTAAAGTGTTTTTCAATTCAATATATTTCCAAAATGTTTTACAATTATTGTTATTTGATTTTAATCCATGTAATTTCAATTGTTGTGACATAATGACATTATTATGATTTTATTTTTCCCTATATAGTTTTATGATTTTTATACGAGGGATTTTGGAATTTAATTATGTTATTTATATCTTTATAAAATCTTCTTTAATGTTAATGATCCAATACATTATGCTATTTCTTTTCTATTATTGGACTTTTGATATCAACCCTTTATTATATTTCCGATCATGAGGTTATGAAGATGATTCTATCCTATAATATTTCATGAAAGGTTCTACAGGATCATGATTATGGATAAAAGGTTATATGTGTTTTAAAATAAGTTATTCATGTAGCTAAACTCTAAGAATTTAAATATTCCTTGGGTTTTGAAACTATTTGTGGGATGTATTGTTTAAATCATGAGATTAATGCATTATTTAAGTCATGTTAATCATAAGTCACTTCATCATTCCTTATGGACAAATAAGCTGATCCATTATCTATTTAACAATATATTTATCTATTAGTCATGTTTTATCACATTCTTATGATCTTTCAACCTTATGATACATTAGTAATATTTTTTCTAACTGAGAATTTGTGATTATCCATTTCTTATGTATATATACCTTAATTAATATAGAACATTATTATATATGACATGTTTAAAAGGTTATCATGTGTAGAGAATATGGTGGGACATTTGGAATAAATATATTATGAAAATCATGTAGCTAATATCCAAAGACAATAATCCTTTGGGTACTATGATTCATTTAATATTTTATATATATAATAATTAAATTATTTCAGAGATGTAAAATATATTTAAGTTATTATTTGGTCATCTCACATGGAAAATAATATAGTGTGTAAGGTTATGTTTTTTGAACTTGAACCATGTGTGCTGGAATGGCGAATCACAGATGGTATCAATGTGATGTTTTATATATTTATTGGTGATTTGGTTAATAATAATAATGAAAACCAACCTAAAACAATGTATGATTAACTAAAATTGAATAACATTAAATTTCATATGGGTCACTATTTAAAAAATCATTGGATTGATTTCAATTATAATATGACTTCCTACATTTATTTTTATTTATTGGAACTCAGCCTATCCTTGTTTTCTGACACACATAAATTTTATGATATATTTATCTTCAAATTAATTTTATTTATTTTATCGCTTCAAAAATATACAATACAATGTCTAAATAAACTATAATATAGTATACCATTATAAACTAGATAATAATATAGTGATATGAATAGTAAGGACAAAATTTTATTAAAATATTTATAATTAATTAAGATAAAGTATATATACTTATACTTAAGTACTAAATTTTTAGAAAAGTCTTTAAAATATTCCAAAATATAGTTTCCCAAAAAATAGTTTTTATATATTTTTTTATGATTAATTAGTTTTTAGACTTTCATAAAATTTATTTTAAAAAATTAACAAAATTTTTGAAATCATCATTTCGTTATTTTTTTGGTTAAATTTTGAGTATTTTCTCAAAGGATTGATTTTTCATTGAATAGTGAAAATTAAGATCTTTTTTAAGAACTATATTTTTTTTCAAGAAATTAAAATGTTTATTTTTTTAAATTTTATTTAAAAGTATCATTACTTAACTAATATTATAAATAATGTAATTATTTTGATTGGAAAAAATTTTATATTAGATTTTATTATGAAACTTTATAAACTAAAGAAATTATGTTTTTCTAAAAAAACCACTTTCCAACACTTTTTCAGGTTTAATTTTCATATTAATTTATCAAATTATGTGAATTTAATTTGATATAATTGAATAAATAATTTGAACAATAATAATAAAATTATTTAATAAGTAAAAAATAATTTTTGGTCATAATGAATAGCACAAATAGTAAAAATCCAGTACCATGATTACAGAAAAAACAGGTTTACTAAGTGGTTAAATCTAGATATAAGGCATATATTAATAATTAATACTATCTAAAATATATTTTTGGACATATTTTGACCTCATATTTGACAATTTTTATATATGTTTCTATTTTGAAGCATTTGGCTTGACTATGACATTATTATATCTTAATCTTTTATGAAATTCCAAGTGTGTTCTGTCTCCCAATTATAATAGGACACCCCTACTTTATCTAATGTACATCACTTTGAGTCATCTTGCTTGAAAAAACATATGAAATTATATTAAAATTTCCATATCCAATTATTAGAGCTTCTGGCCTCCCTTAAGGACCTTTCCATGGGTTTTTAAGAAGGTATCTAAAGGAGCGCTTCTAAAGAATAAAAAATAAACCTACCAAACCTCTTCCAATTTATTTATTCTTCTACATAATAAAATCTATGGTACTCGTAATAAAATAATAACTTCAATATAATAAAATAAAATAAATCATATTTATATTATGATTTTACAATAATTATTCACCATATTTTCTATCAAATGGTAAGTGAAATTATCAGGCATAAATATGTGTGGACTACCATCTCTATGTAGCGATACAAATTATTTTCCATCACCATCATTAATAGATGATTATTATGACGGTTTTTATTTTTATATGTGATATTTAATAAATAGTAATGATTCTATATTTATAATATCATATATATATTCCTACCTTCTCATATGTTGGAAGATGATAACCTCGTTCATGCGTATGTGTGGACTACCACCTCTGGGGAGCAACATGATTTTTTTGTCGTTTATGATTCACATGGATGGTAATAAGGATATATTTTATAAAGATATATTATTTATATTATATAAAAACAACTTATTAAAGGAGAATTATTGTTTACCTTTCTTTTAATTCATTCACTGAAAATTGAAAACAAGTTTCATGCGTATGTACGACCTATCATTTATATGAATAGTATTATTCATTTTTCAATATATTACATTTATAGATGACTCTTAATGTATATATAATGAATAAATAAGGGATTTATATATTTAATAAAATTATATAGATGATGGAACTATGAAAAAATACAAGAAATAGAAATACCAAACAAATATTATCAGGAAAAACAAAATAACAAACACCTAGTAGCATTGATTTTAATAAAGAATTATCAATAAATGGGTGTTGAAATGATATAATTAGATACTATATGATAGTTTATCTGTTGAAATTAGTATATTATATAATTATAATAAATTTAAATTTATTATATAGATGTTACATTACTTTAGAAATCAAGTTAAACACGAGGTAAGAGATTTATGTTACAATCACACTTTTTATCAGGATTGTTTATGGTTATGTTTACGATGAAAAAAATTTATGACCTACCAATAAATAATCCAAATAAAATTTATAATAATATACCTATATATATATATTAAAATATTTCCATCCACTTTCTGCTCTTTTACCACTTAAGATACAAAAATACTATTTTAAGTAAAACATTATTTATTTCTCTCTTGGGTTGAAAATAATTTTTTAGGATATCTATGATTTATATAAATTATTTCAAGAATGTTTTTTAATATTTTTATATTGTTTTTTAAATTAATTTTTACCAGTGATTTTAGTTTTTAAAAACACTGAAATTGTTCTTATTTTTTTTGAATGAGGAAATTTTTACTTTTTAATAAAAATGTGAAAGAAATATTTATTTTAACATACATGGTATGAATAGAATTTACCATTATCTTGACCATTAAATGAAATAATATTACTTTATATATGTTTTTAAGGTTTATTTTTAAAAATGTACTTCATAATATTTGAGTAATTTTATATTTTTAATTAAATGATTTAAAAATGAAAAGATTATTTTCCAAAATAAATATTCCACATATGTTGAAAAAAAATATTGTATGATAAAATCATTATAAGTTTTTATGATTTTATAGTTATATGATCTAAGGATACCATTATTCATTATGTGTATGGACTATTATTATTATGAAAAGAGTTTTATGAGACATGTTTATTTTATATAGGTTATATTATGAAAAAATGTTGAAATGAACCCCGTTTTCTTTAAATGGGTTATAATATATGATGAATGATTTATGATAATATAGAACACATATTAATAGATTAGGACAATGTTATCATTGGGACCAAAATTATATATCCCTTTAATGCATTGGGTAAATATGGATTTCTCATGAGATAATCTATACTAGAAAAGGGTGTAATCATATTTTAGTGATGGACTATAGTCACTTTGATTGTATTGAGAGTGAACATTGGATAAAGATATGATTGAAAGGGGAGAAAAAAAAATACACTATGAAAGTATTGGGATTGATCCTTGATTAAGGAGACTATTTTATATGCTAACTTTTATACCATAAACTTATTTCTTAATCCATTATTATACTCTCATGGATTATATTATTTGATTTATTTATGATTAAGGTCTTAGGTGATTCCAAATTGTATTCCATGACCCAATATTATGGTATATGATATGTTTGGTATGCTTTTTAAATAAAAATATAATTTTCTTATTCTCATTTTATTCTTAAGTGATCATTGATATATCCCTTTCTAACCATTAATGAGGATCTGAACTAACCTATTCTTATATATCCTTTCTATAGTTTATGGAGAAGTGGTTTATGTATGAGATGTCAAAGATGGTTTATTTTTATAAATAAATTAGTGGAAGATTCTTTAGATCTTTTAAGAACAATTTTTTAGGAATTTGATTTTCTATAGACACTAAATACACACTATAATAACCTAGGTAAGGATATCATAAATAGTCCTCATATTTATTTGTATTAATGAGATATGAGAAACTATAAAAAAGGAGTTTTTGGAGATCATACAAGACTTTTTACAAGGTGTGTGTTTGCCTAGAGTGGTATGTTCCACCGCCTTGATTCTAATTACAATGGTCATGAATCCCTCCTCTCTTAAATATTACAATCTAATTAGTTTGTGCAATTTTTCTATATAAATTACTTGCTATTATCATCATTAGAAGGCTCTCTATCCATCATAAAAAATTGTTATTAGAGGAACAACATGGCTTCATATAGGGTAGATCCACCCAATCCTCTATTTCCAGGGCACATGAGAAGATTAGAGATATTAATAAGAATGTGCAAGGTTAAAGCATTGCTATCATGCTTGATATGAAAAAATCTTATGTTAGGATAGAGTATAGTTTCATCATAAAAGGCTTGTAGAGTATGGGTCTCTCCGAATAGCTTATTGAACTTTTCGTCAGGTGCATTAGTTTCTCCTATCTCTCTATAACATTCATAAGGAGAAGCTAAGGTTTCTTCAAGGTGGTATGGGGATTAAGACAATGAGATCCTATAACCCACAGTGTCTTTGTTTTGGTTCTGGACTCGCTCAGTATATAATTAAACATAAGTATTTGTTAGGGTCACGTGAGTCTGTTCCAGTGTAAGCCTAAATTCATGGGACTCTCCCAACATTTATTTGTGGATGATATACTTCTTTTCATTAATAGAAACAAAAATTATATCCAGTATCTCGATTGAATTTGTAATGTTTATTGAAAATGTACTGTCCAATCCATTAATCGATCCATGTGTAGTGTTTACCTTTCAAAATCATGTTCTGATGCAAGGAGAATGAAGATTATTGATAGGCTTGGAATTCAAAGAAAATAATTTCCCTGGAGTATATTGGAACCCTGTTCTCCCCAGGTAGAGATTGAATTCATCATTCTTATGCTCTTATAAATAACATTTCCAACTGTATTCGTAATTAGAAAAACCAATTCCTCTCATTCTGTGAACACATAACCCTAGATAAGAATGTTATTATATCTTTTTCCATGAGTGTATTGTTTCCTCTCATTTCCCCTCAAAAAGTTATCTAGTATATAGAACATATTCTTACTTCTTTTATCTAGAATGGACACGCCGAAGGTATTAATTAATTGGAATCATGGCCTAAGATAGATCGGGAAGTGGGTAGCGAAGGAATTGGTCTTAAAAGTGTCATTGATTCTATTAGCTATATTCAAGAGAGTCTTGCATGGTATTTCATGGAGGGATATTCATTGTTGGATAAGGTCATTTCCAACAAGTATGGAGTCGATTTTGGAGGACTAGGGGTAGGAGCTCCATGTTTTGGGGCTCAATTTCAATCCACTTAAATATCCTCCACTACCATTCTCAAGGGATCGTTGGGTGTGGGTCAATCAATAACTAGATTACCAACTAGATGGGAAATGTTATAGATTTTTTGGGGTGTCTAGTGCCATATATTTATTTCACACAATATATAAGATACCCTTATTTTATTAATCCCACTCCTAAATAAAAACAACATGATGTTTTTAACAACATGATGTTTTTAACAACATTTCACGCAATTCGTGTAACACCCTGAGCTTCCACGATACGCTTCTCATTCAATAATGCAATAGCTTGCATTGTACGCAACTTCGAGTTCTAAAACATCGCGGCTAATCAAAGTAGCCGTTATGAATAGTAATAACCACTTTTTAAAATTATAGAAATTTTATATTTCAAAATGGACTTCATTTTTGGATTAAGAATATCGAAATTAGCCTATGTTGAATTTTTGGTATTTTTCTGAGAACTTCTAATTTTTTATGAATAGTGAAAAATACTTTAAAACAACTTTTTTAATCAAAATAATTTATTATGATAAATTATACTATTTAGTGGTTTTAAGGTATAATTGGAATATATTTTTACCATTTTATCCAATGGTGGTCATTAGAATTAATTTAACATTGAAATTGGACATAAACAATTGCCAATCTTTTGATATAAATTGTTTCTTAAAAACACGCTATTTATCGTAACAGCGGGAATTAATTATAAAATTAATTAATGCAACTTATATGTTTGGAATTTTGTAAAATATACATCATTTTTGAATTCGGAATATCAATTATAGCTTAGGGTGAAATTTTGGCCTTGTTCTGAAAAACTTCAATTTTTGATGAATAGTGAAACCACTAAGTGGTAGTTAAATAATTGATTTTTCGTTTAAATGAAATATTACCACTTCGGTGATTTGATTTTCAAAAATCCGACATACATGGTTGTCATTAAGAAGTAAAATGTGGTTCAATGAGATTTAAATAATTTTTTGGTGAATAGTAACTTTTAAGTTCTTAATCGCGATTAGAGGTAATTAGTGTAGTTTAAGGTACAAATAATGTTTTAATAATATTAGATGAGCATTACACTTTTCCTACTCCAATTGTATGAGTCATGTCCGACCAAGACAACCCATGGGTCAACCTGGAGACCCCATGGAGCCACTTTAGTTGGAAAATGACATTAATATATATTTATTTAATGTTAAAATTAAATTGACACAAACATGAGTTATTTTACTAAAACAGTTTTTAAGTGGGGTTACACAAGTCAAACTTTTGACTATAAATATTTATTAGAAAGATAAAAAGATTTCCTACATCATAGTATTTTTTTTTATAATTTTTAGACACTAAATAAATTAAATTATTTATGACATCATTATGATGCAGCGATGACCTCATTATTTAACGATTTTAATAAAATGAAAAGATAATGAAAAATACAAGGCTTACACTTGTCCAAAGACTATTGGATGGGAATATTGCGAACCCTTATCACCTTATCCACGAATTATATAAGTGTGGGACCTTTAGAAACCGAAAAGCATTGTATAATTGAATAACATTTCATTACTTTCCAAAAGTGCCCCTCCTCTCCACTTATAAAAGGCCCCCACCTCATTCACACTTTCAAGCCATTTGGCTCGGCCAACCTCTGCCCAAGTACTCTCCCAACATTCCTCCCTTACTCCTAGAAGCCTCACTTTGGGCAGAACTCTTCCCAAGGAAGCCTTTAGCTCAAATCAAAAAGAGTTACCCGATTCTGAGGTAATGTCTTCTCTAATGTTGTTTTGTTTTATTTTTTCTTCCTCAACCCCCTAAACTCTTTTTATTCATTTATTTTGTAACAACATCAGTATCCTAAATATACTAGGATGTTGTTATAAGAAGTATTTGAGCTACACTTACACACACCTACATCTAATGGTTAAAGAACATATGGTTTCTGTTGATGGCAAATTTCTGCCTCACGAAACAATGATTGTTCAACACTCATATAACACCTTCAAAGGTGGCCATTAAGATGTCACTATTTTTATATATGATATATAATATTTTTATGTTTTACTTATGCTTCTGTATTTCTCATTTATGGCATACTTTATGATTTCCATTATGGGTAAAACGCGATAATTTCATTTTAGGAAGTGCGGACTACCGCCCCCTCAAAGTGATTTGAATCGTTAATGCCATATGTGGGATGTATAAAGGATGGATTAAATGGTATTATTCACTATATTATATTGTAATTATATTATAAATTTATATCATTATGATTTCATTCCATTAAATACGAAATAGAAATGAAAGTAGCGTTCATGCGTACGTACGGCTTACCGTCTCCATGAACGGTGCATTTCATTTCTTACCTCTAAATGTTACGTGACATTATGAATGAATGTATATACTGTATATATGATATATATGATATCTCCATCATGAATATAATTCTGGATATAATGGATACTTCACCACATGAACAACTTGTAATTATAAGATGTTTATTTTTGACTCAAGTACCAAAGATCGACAAAACGACCGTTATTAACTTAAATAATTACATAATGTTCATAACATTGTAATAAGTGATATAAAAAGGACAATGAAATTGAAAATGGTTCTTAATAAGGTAGATATTAACTCTAGTTTATTATTCAGGAGGTTAAAGAACGGTTGAGTCAAGTCGGACATGAGGTAAGGGAACTTCTTAACCCAACTTCCATTCTTTGGGTTAATCTCATACATTCAAATTATGTCATGATATTATTATGTATTATTTTGTATTTTTACTTTCTTTATGTGTACATATAGTGAATACTCATAATAGATCTATTTTATTTTAAAAATGATCTTTTTAAGGACTTCGTCTCAATCTCCTTTGATTGAGGCATAATTGGTTTTATACACAACGTTCTTTTATACGGTGTATAAACCCCTTTGACCTTTACGTTTATTCAAAAGGAATCTTTTTATACAAAGCGTTTTAATAAACGAAAAAAGTGAATGTTTTTCTTTCCGTACTTATGCGGCGACAACGACTTCTCCACCGCCGTGACCATTATTTGAGTTTCGGCTTCCTCTACAAGCCATCATTTTTTTTAAATGAAAAATAAATACAACGTTTTAACTTTCTTTTGTTTTGGTATTGAAAATGGTTTTGAAAGCGTTCTTATTATATCAATGTGTTGTATTTATATCTTTTGATTGAAATGTGGAAATGTTATGTTTCCTTTATGCATGTTTTATGTGATACGATTATGTTATGGTTTATGACATGTTTAAACCTATTCATATGAGGAATGCATTGGACTTAATAAGTGATGGGTGGAGGCCGCTATAGCTCCTCGATGCATCGGCAGGTCTCATGAGACAAACTAGTGTCTTGGCACGAGTCCTTGACAAAATCTTATTTGTGGTCTTGGCACGAGGCCTTGACTACGTGGTTATGATAGTCTGGCATTATGCATTCCATCGTTATGAAAGTGGTTAATGATATTTCATGTGATTATTCGACCAGTAGAATATCCATGTGAAGAAGTAAATGGAATTATCTCATTTTACTTTTGCCATATTATGTTGATGTTCAAGTTTAAAAGGCTTTTGTTTTAGTTATACATTGCCTTAAATTTTTATGTTTATTTATGAAAGCTTCCGCAATATTGTTATCCTTACTGAGCATCTGAGCTCACCCCTTTCAATGTTTTAATATTTTCCAGGATGTGAAGAAGTATTTTATGAATGACCTGCAGGGATAGTCAGGAGAGGATATGAGTGTGGACTATGAAGACTTTTTTATTAGTTTTTCACTTTATGATGTAATGTAAGACTTATGAATGTATCTAGTGTTTCCAAGGCTACTAAACTAATCGGTCTTTCGAGACTTGATATTTTGTGATCATGCCAATGTTACGATGTAATGCACCGACTCTGGGTAGCTGGGGTCGGGGCGTTACAGTTGGTATCAGAGGCAGTTTAGTACTAACCTTGGAATCTAGATTTAGATAAACTCTAATTAGAGCACATAGCCCGAAGATAGACTTTGAGGATTAGTATAGAAGAACTTCCTGCAATTTTGGTATTGTAGAGATGTTGTGAGTTTTCCGAGCAATACATCCATGTCTGGATACGAGCAGGTAGAGGCGGATCTGGCACAAATGTACCTAGGGGTAAAACCCAAAAACACCGCTTTGAGCTAGACTCGAATGGGAACTGGTGCACGATAACGGGCCTTGCTGCACTCTTGGTTACGACACTCACGGGGGATATGATTAGGATAATTATCATTTTATTTACAAACCACTATGAAGGGTTATGAGTATATACTTCCTCAAAGAAAACATTTCTTTTTATGATTATGGATTATATCCATAAATAGTTCAATTTATGTAATGTGTTTAACAAGTATGGAATTATGTATTTTGATTCATAAGCTAATCTAGTTTATGACATTGTTTAGAAATGGCGCCTAGTGGAAGGAATGGAAACCGTATCAATGCACGAACTCCGTGTAGGGATTGCCCTCCTGGTCAAGATAATTATTGTGGATCTGGAGATACAACTGGTGCTGATCAACTTATTACCATACTGGGACAACTCACTCAGGTTATGAATAATAACCTTACTCGTATGGAGCACCCTGATCCGCAACGTGGAGGATCAATGCTAGATCGATTCATGAGGAAACAACCACCAACCTTCAATGGGAGTACAAATCCTATAGCAGCTGAGCAATGGATAAATTCCTTAGAAAAAATATTCCATGCCTTGGGGAGTAGTGAAAGGGAGAAGGTTGTCATGGCAGTTTACCGCCTCACTGGAGATGCCGATCAGTGGTGGTCGCTGATTCAAAACACAAAGGAAGATGATGACGTATCGAATATGGAATGGAGGGAGTTCAAAGAGCTTTTCTTAGAAAAATACTTTCCTCGTGACCATCGAGCAGATATGGAAAGGCAATTTCTGAGTTTGAGGCAGAAGGAGGATGAGAATGTCGCAAAGTATGAGGCTAACTTTTCAAGGTTAGCGAGGCATGCTGCCGATTATATACATAACCCAAGGAGTAAGATTGATTGTTTCTTTGATGGGTTAAAACCATTTATCCATCGAGCTTTAGTATCACAATCCTTCTCATCATACGAAGATATTGTCTCGTGTGCTATCAAGAAAGAAAAGGAATTCTCTAAGTATTATGACAACAAAGTAAAGCAAGAGAAGAAGAGAACGGTGGAACAAGAGACAGATAAAGAGAAAAAGGGAAAGAAGGATTTTCCATTATGTGATAATTGTGGGAAGAATCACCCTAGTACTTGCCTAAAAGGAATGGGAGTTTGTTAAAAATGTGGAGAAAAGGGTCACCAGGCTCGTCATTGAAAGGGAAAGAAAGAGGATGTCAAAGTTGAATGCTACAATTGTAGAGAAATGGGTCATTATGCAAATGAATTCCCTAAGCGTCCGGGAAACTTACCTCAGAAAAGGCCAAGGGATCAAGGCCAATCTTATGCTGTGACTACAGTTGAAGCGGAATAATTAATGTATTGGTGCTTTTGGACTCAAGGATTATATTCTGGTTATAAGAATAATGTGATATATATAAAGATTGTACTGCAGTACTTTTTGATTTCAGTAAGGTTTTAATATGATTAAGGTAATCATATTTTTAGTATGTAACAATAAGAGAAACTAATCTTTGTTTGGGGAATCTGATAAATTGGTTTTGGAATTAAGAGACCTTTTAGAGAAAGTCTGGACAGAGGTATTTTGGATAACTATAAAGGTTGGAGTGGATTAAGTTGAACCTTGGATAGTAAATTTAAGGTTAAAAATTTTCTGGAGATTATTCTTGGAATACTATAGTTTTATGAAAAGGACAACCTGCAGGGTGGGGCATAACCCGTCACGTCGGATAAAGCTGCAGGAATCGAACCCACAATCATAGTGCGACAGGCCTTTATTTCCTACCACTAGCCTACAGGAAGTCCCTGGTTATTACAAATAATTTTACTAATCTAAATGGTATGTGTTAACATTTGGAACCTTATACAATTAGGATAAGTATAATATTTTTGAGTCCTATTATCTTTTTGAGTGAAAGATGAGTTGAAGGTTGAAACTCTAATTGTCAAGCATAAATATATATATACCTATCTCTTATTCAATAAATAAATTAATTCTTAAACTTTAGTAAAGGGATATTAAAACAAAAAATGTGTTATCATAATACCTTATGTCTTGTTGAACTGATGATATTTTAAAACAACATAGATTGAAGGCTTTGAGGCCCTCAATTTGACAGTTGATTGTGATTGATGACCTCAATCACTCCCTACAAATATTTACGTTTTTCCTCCAATTATATGTCTCTAATTGCCACCAATGTTCTCCTTATCGAGATCATAATTTGGTGGTGACTTTCTTATTTCCATTTCCCTCTTATTAAGACTAAATTTTATTAACCTTATTTCCGATGTGGGTTTTCCACAAAGGTATTTTCTCTTTTCAACCTTTTATTTTCAAAGAAAAATTTCAAATTGCGAGGAAGCAATTTATTGAAGGAGGGGAGAATGTAACACCCCGAGCTTCCACGATACGCTTCTCATTCAATAATGCAATAGCTTGCATTGTACGCAACTTCGAGTTCTAAAACACCGCGGCTAATCAAAGTAGCCGTTATGAATAGTAATAACCACTTTTTAAAATTATATAAATTTTATATTTCAAAATGGACTTCATTTTTGGATTCGGAATATCGAAATTAGCCTATGTTGAATTTTTGGTATTTTTCTGAGAACTTCTAATTTTTTATGAATAGTGAAAAATACTTTAAAACAACTTTTTTAATCAAAATAATTTATTGTGATAAATTATACTATTTAGTGTTTTTAAGGTATAATTAGAATATATTTTTACCATTTTATCCAATGGTGGTCATTAGAATTAATTTAACATTGAAATTGGACATAAACAATTGCCAATCTTTTGATATAAATTGTTTCTTAAAAACACGCTATTTGTCGTAACAGCGGGAATTAATTATAAAATTAATTAATGCAACTTATATGTTTGGAATTTTGTAAAATATACATCATTTTTGAATTCGTAATATCAATTATAGCTTAGGGTGAAATTTTTTCCTTGTTCTGAAAAACTTCAATTTTTGATGAATAGTGAAACCACTAAGTGGTAGTTAAATAACTGATTTTTCGTTTAAATGAAATATTACCACTTCTGTGATTTGATTTTCAAAAATCCGACATACATGGTTGTCATGAAGAAGTAAAATGTGGTTCAATGAGATTAAAATAATTTTTTGGTGAATAGTATCTTTTAAGTTCTTAATCGCGATTAGAGGTAATTAGTGTAGTTTAAGGTACAAATAATGTTTTAATAATATGAGATGAGAATGAAACTTGTCCTACTCCTATTGGATGAGTCATGGCCGACCAAGAAAACCCATGGGTAAACTTGGGGACCCCATGGAGCCACTTTAGTTGGAAAATGACATTAATATATATTTATTTAATGTTAAAATTAAATTGACACAAACATGAGTTGTTTTACTAAAACAGTTTTTAAGTGGGGTTACACAAGTCCAAATTTTGACTATAAATATTCATTAGAAATATAAAAAGATTTCCTACATCATAGTAGTTTTTTTTTATAATTTTTAGACATTAAATAAATTAAATTATTTATGACATCATTATGATGCAGCGATGACCTCATTATTTAACGATTTTAATAAAATGAAAAGATAATGAAAAATCCAAGGCTTACACTTGTCCAAAGACTATTGGATGGGTATATTTAGAACCCTTATCACCTTATCCACGAATTATATAAGTGTGGGACCTTTATAAACCGAAAAGAATTGTATAATTGAATAACATTTCATTACATTCCAAAAGTGCCCCTCCTCTCCACTTATAAAAGTCCCCCACATCTACCACCTCATTCACACTTTCAAGCCATTTGGCTCGGCCAACCTCTGCCCAAGTACTCTCCCAACATTCCTCCCTTACTCCTAGAAGCCTAACTTTGGGCAGAACTCTTCCCAAGGAAGCCTTTAGCTCAAATCAAAAAGAGTTACCCGATTTTGAGGTAATGTCTTCTCTAATGTTGTTTTGTTTTATTTTTTCTTCTCCAACCCCCTAAACTCTTTTAATTCATTTATTTTGTAACAACACCAGTATCCTCAATATACTAGGATGTTGTTATAATAAGTATTTGAGCTACACTTACACACACCTACATCTAATGGTTAAAGAACATATGGTTTCTGTGGATGGAAATTTTCTGCCTCACGAAACGATGATTGTTCAACACTCATATAACACCTTCAAAGGTGGCCATTAAGATGTCACTATTTTTATATATTATATATAATATGTTTATGTTTTTCTTATGCTTCTTTATTTCTCATTTATGGCATACTTTATGATTTCCATTATGGGTAAAACGCGATAATTTCATTTTAGGAAGTGCGGACTACCGCCCCCTCAAAGTGATTTGAATCGTTAACGCCATATGTGGGATGTATAAAGGATGGATTAAATGGTATTATACACTATATTATATTGTAATTATATTATAAATTTATATCATTATGATTTCATTCCATTAAATAAAAAATAGAAATGAATGTAGCGTTCATGCGTACGTACGGCTTACCGTCTCCATGAACGGTGCATTTCATTTCTTACCTCTAAATGTTACGTGACATTATGAATGAATGTATATACTATATATATGATATATATGATATCTACATCATGAATATAATTCTGGATATAATGTATATTTCACCACATGAACAACTTGTAATTATAAGAAGTTTATTTTTGACTGAAGTACCAAAGATCGACAAAACGACCGTTATTAACTTAAATAATTACATAATGTTCATAACATTGTAATAAGTGATATAAAAAGGATAATGAAATTGAAAATGGTTCTTAATAAGGTAGATATTAACTCTAGTTTATTATTCAGGAGGTTAAAGAACGGTTGAGTCAAGTCGGACATGAGGTAAGGGAACTTCTTAACCCAACTTCCATTCTTTGGGTTAATCTCCTACTTTCAAATTATGTCATGATATTATTATGTATTATTTTGTATTTTTACTTTCTTTATGTGTACCTATATTGAATACACATAATAGATCTATTTTATTTTAAAAATGATCTTTTTAAGGACTTCGTCTCAATCTCCTTTGATTGAGGCATATTTGGTTTTATACACAACTTTCTTTTATATGGTGTATAAACCCCTTTGACCTTTACGTTTATTAAAAAGGAATCTTTTTATACGAAGCGTTTTAATAAACGACAAAAGGGAATGTTTTTCTTTCCGTACTTATGTGGCGACAACGACTTCTCCGCCGCCGTGACCATTATTTGAGTTTCGGCTTCCTCTACAAGCCATCATTTTTTTAAAATGAAAAATAAATACAAAGTTTTAACTTTCTTTTATTTTGGTATTGAAAATGGTTTTGAAAGCGTTTTTATTATATCAATGTGTTGTATTTATATCTTTTGATTGAAATGTGGAAATGTTATGTTTCCTTTATGCATGTTTTATGTGATACGATTCTGTTATGGTTTTTGACACGTTTAAACCTATTCATATGAGGAATGCATTGGACTTAATAAGTGACGGGTGGAGCCCTCTATAGCTCCTCGATGCATCGGCAGGTCTCATGAGATAAACTAGTGTCTTGGCACGAGGCCTTGACAAAATCTTATTTGTGGTCTTGGCACGAGGCCTTGACTACGTGGTTATGATAGTCTGGAATTATGCATTCCATCGTTATGAAAGTGGTTAATGATATTTCATGTGATTATTCGACCAGTAGAATATCCATGTGAACATGTAAATGGCATTATCTCATTTTACTTTTGCCATATTATGTTGATGTTCAAGTTTAAAAGGCTTTTGTTTTAGTTATACATTGCCTTAAATTTTTATGTTTATTTATGAAAGCTTCCGCAATATTGTTATCCTTACTGAGCATCTGAGCTCACCCCTTTCAATGTTTTAATATTTTCCAGGATGTGAAGAAGTATTTTATGAATGACCTGCAGGGATAGTCAGAAGAGGATATGAGTGTGGACTATGAAGACTTTGTTATTAGTTTTTCACTTTATGATGTAATGTAAGACTTATGAATGTATCTAGTGTTTCCAAGGCTACTAAACTAATCGGTCTTTCGAGACTTGATATTTTGTGATCATGCCAATGTTACGATGTAATGCACCGACTCTGGGTAGCTGGGGTCGGGGCGTTACAATTCGGACCAGGACCGTCTGGTTATTACTATGTCCTCATTTGGTCTCTTCTCAATGAAAGACTACCATAAGGTTCTAAATGGGGATCACGATCACAGTACATGGGGATAAGTTATATAATGAAAATAAATACCTTCTAAAATTAGCTTCCTATTATGGTGGATAAAAATCATACCCTTCCAACTGATGAGAGGGTGTGAAATAAGAGTGTTTCCCTTGTTTCCAAATTTTAATATTACTGTCAACATAGAGAAGTTACCATTGACCACATATTCATAGAAGCATAATGGGAATCCTCCATGTGGATTGGCTTGGGTGATTATAGTGGGTAGTCCAAACATTAGGTTCCCTGTAGAAATTTTCTTCAAGCCTGGTTTCACAATAGGCATGAAAACATCTATGAAAGAAAATATAGGTAACTGTTCATGACATATGGATGTTGGATCATTGGGAATGAGTGTAATAGGATTCTCACGAGGGGATTTAGAGTTCGAGGATGGTGGTTTTATTCTAAGACCACTCCCTAGTTGTTGATATGGTCCCACTAATTAAACATTAGGATTTCTACCATTCCCTCCGTCGACTCATGGTTGGAAAGGTATCTTAAAGGACGGCTCACAGATCTTGTCCACAAGTTAATTAGCTCTGATGGATTCCTCTTATTTGTGGTCTCAAAATGAATATTGATGGGTCATTTATCGGTATTAATGTGAGGTGGGTGGGGGGGAGTTGTTTCGAACTAGTACAACTTTGCATTGGTTTCCATTAGTTATTCTTTCAATTGCATTTATTATCTCTTAGTATAATATTCAACCACGATCAGTGGGATGGAATTGAGCCTCACCTATAGCATCTCACTAGAAGGGGTGAAAAATAATTCATCTAATATTTATAGAGAAATTAGGGAGGATATCTCAATTTCTTAGGCTACCACTTATCTTGATCACAGACGCATGAGTCTTATCTCCAACCGCATTTTTATTACTCAACATTTCTGATAAGGGAATATGGGCCTAGATTTCTATGAATCCAGGGACATCCCTAGTAACTCATGTGTCATCTTTAATACCATTGGGTCCCTCCCCCTAAATTTTGAAAAACTTTTGAGAGATGATGTTATTGGAATCAGTTATTTTTGGCCCCAGGACTTTATTCATTCTTTACACGTTTTTTTAAATAAAAATTTTGATATTTTATAGATGGATAATTATATTCATCATAAAAATATTATCTAATATTTTAATAAAAAGGGAAATTTATGGATTAAACCCTTTTAATATAAGGTTTTATTCAAAATAATAATTTTCAAATTATAAAATTTGAATTTTAAAAAATGAATATTTTTTTTGGTTTCATCATTCTATAAATTATATTAGAATATAATTTTTTTAATTTTTCTAAAATAATTTGTTTTTTAAATGGACATTGAAAAATACTGAGTTTTAAAGATTATTTAATTTATTTTTCATTATTTAAAAAGTGATATTATATTTTGAATTTTAATTATAATTTATCTAGTAATATTTTATAAAAAAATAATTCAATTATATTTCTATAAAGTCATATAGTACATGAATTTAGTATAAATATATTTTATACGTATATGAAATTTTTCTAAAAAACTATTTCACGCTTCCTTTTTCCAATTTTATTTTAAATTAAATTATCCCTCTTATATATTTTGAATCTTGATAAATTGTTTCCAAATATATAAATAGGTTTAAAAAATTTGGAAAAAAGAACACTTTTATTTTCAGTCAATATGAATAGTAACCATAATAATTTTTGTTAGAACGATAAAGGGTAAATATGGTAACAAAGGAAAAAATAAAATAATAATGAAATAAATGAACCTATTAGTTGAATCAATTTACTGGATGAGTATATCATGATCCTAGTCATTCTAAGTTTTAATCTATGTCCTTTTTATCCCATATGAACATTATTTTGATCCTTTAAAATATTTTATATAAAGAAAAGTAAAATATGTTATTCATTTTTTATTAACATTAATATTTTTTATATAAAGACGAATATAGGATATGTTCAATTATAAATATTAAATAGAAACATAAATTATTTATTTTTATCATGATCATTTATTTTTAATTTTTAGTGAAGAAATAATTTCTTTAAATTCTTATACAACACTGGCACAATTCTTGTCCAAGTAGTATAAAAATTAATAAAATGATTTCGAAAACTCAATAATTGTTATTATTTGAGTAAATTTTTGTGTTCTAATAGTATTTTGATAAAAATTATAAATTATAGTGGTTTGGATTATTTGGATTTTAATTCCATTATTTCCCTCTAGTCCAAAAATTTAAAATAAATGAATTGTTTAAAAAATTTATATTACTCTTATTTTATGATAAATAATATTTTTTTAAATGATTTAAAATTACTAAAAATATTATCTTCAGAAAAGTTATTAATATATGGTTTATGAAATTAACCATGTTATATTCATGGTTCTTGTTTATTTTAATGTAATTATATTAACTCCTTAATTGTCAAATAATTTTATATTGCTATAATTGACAAAAGGTTTAACAAAGGGATAAAATAAAAAGATAATGGAAAAAATGAGATCCCAACCTATATACATTTTATTGGATGAGATTATTTAGACTTATAATCATATTATTTTTGGGTTTTATTAATTTAGAGCCAATTGTATATAATAATTAATTTATATTAATTTAAAATTTTAAAAATTTTCGAGTGGACTTATCCCATTTCTTATATATGAGAACCGTTTATTCTCATTTCCTCACACTTTAAATTCCTTTTAGTTCACCCAATACCTAACTAAATACCTTTTTTACACCCCTCCCCACATCCTAGAGTCTTTTTTAGTCAAAAAAACCAATATAAGAAGAACGTTTATGTATACCCTAAGTGTTTGTCTAAAGAAGAGGTATAATTATTAAGCAAAAATTTTTGATAGATTTTTTATTCCAACAATTTATAATCTTATTAAACCATGATTAAATAAAAACACCATTATCTTAAATATAATGATTTGATGTTTTGTTAACTAAAAAACCAATATCCACCTCTTCTTCCATCAAATTATTAACAAAAACATTATTCGTGTGTAAGATGGATTGCTGCAATGTGAACCAATGTAATTTTATCCCATCACCTCCTCTCATAGATGATCATAATGATGGATTTAATGTATATTTATAAAATTAATGAGCTATTTATTATTATGAAAGTATAATGTTTCATTTAATTTCTTTCCTTACCATTTACTAAAAAGGTTTATCATTGTTCATGCATATATATGGACTACCACCTATACAAAGTGATGTGATTCATTTTTCATCACCACATCACATGGATGATACATATTCATTTTTCATCACCCAATAAAATTGATGATAAAAACAATAATATTTTAATAAATAATATAATATTTATTATATAATGGTCCTTTTAGAATGGTAAAATAACACTTACATTCTTATGATATTGTTTGTTGAAAAATGGAAGATTTACTCATGTATATGTGCAGCCTACCATCTCTATAGTTGTAATATAGTTCATATTTAATAACCATATTTCATGATTTATTTTAAAAGTATAATTTTTATGTAAATTTTTTAATTATATAATTATTATTATTTGTGAATTGATGAAATAGTGACCTCTTTGACACTAATTTCCCTACCAATGTCATTCTAGACATATGAGAAGAATATGTTCAAAACATATAACATAATATTATTTAATTATATAGTTTCATATAACATGGTACTAAGTTAAATCAAAGGAATAATAAAATTGATTAAAATTCGTATGTAAGTAAATAATTGACCAATGTTTTTTATTCAAGAAGATAAAGAATATATGTGACGAGTCAAACATTAAGTAGGAGACATTTTTAATAATATTATTCTTTTAATGTTTCCTTTCTAACACTTCTTATTCCATGTTAATGTTTTAAAAAATATATTATTAATTAATTTATATGAATATTAAATATTTTTTAAATACATATTATGTTTATTTTTAATTTCATTTAAAGTTTTAAAAAAATATATTTTTGCAGAATGTTTTGAAATTCCTTTTAAAAGACAAAAGGACGGTTCTATTTTAATATATGTGGTAAAGATGAATTTTTCAACCATTGTATCAGTTTTTTTACTTTCAATTTTCTTTAAAATCATTCATGATTCTTCAAAGAAAATAATACCTTTAATTTCATTCTATGAATTGTACCTTTTTATTTGGGATTAGAAATGAGAGGATATTTCAATATACGAAAGTGTTTTGTGTATGGGTTTAAAATATTTTTTCAATGGTTTCATTTTAAAAATGTGAATGAATATAATGTTTTATTCATGATATATTGCATAGTAATTTTTTATGATAAACTAGTGAGAACGATTTGACAATGTTGATGTTTTGAGTCTAATTATATCTCCGGGAAAATATGTGATCCAAATATTTATTATATGAAGGGAGATCTCCATTATATCTCCTTAATGAATTTGGTAATGTTCCTCATCAATAATGTAAAGAAGTAGGGACTTAACCGATGTGGCTTCTACCATGGGTTTAACAGGGCTCCAGCAATTCATGACATATGTTTAAAACTTGTTATAAATATAATGAATTGAGTTTCATAAAAATGGAATTTAAATTATTTGAAAAGGTTTTAAAGGTGTTATTTGAGAAAAGTTTCTTGTTTATCACGTGAAAATTATTTATTTCATAGAATGAACAAATAATGTGATAAAGGTAAGTATTTTATGAAGTTCATGTTTTTCACTAGCCTAATGATTTTTTTTTATTTTTATGTTTCTTTCTGATTTTTTTGTTCTCATCCCAAATTTGAAAATGGTTTTTAAAAGGGTTTTAAGGATAGGTAGGGGAAATTATGAGGTCAATATCAAAATTTTAAGGATATGTTACTAAATTAAAACATTTTTCATTTTATAAGATTTATATTATTTTAAAAATGTATACTAAGTGAAAGTATACACTTGGTAATGTAATATTTACTTGTGTAAGGATTGATGAAATAGTTATTTAAAACTATAAACCTAAAATATATTCGAGAATGAAAGAAAATGAATTCTTTTCTAAAGATATAGGAATATGTAATATTTAAGTAAAATTCATTATAGTTGGTTTTAGATTAATGGTTTATATAACGTTATAGTTAAGTACAAATTTAGTAAAATACCATTGAAATATTCTAAATTATTATTATGTTAACATGATATATAATATTATCATTACCATGATTCTTCCTCTATACTATGTTTATTCAAAATTAGTTTTCAAAAAAGTAAATAAGGATTCTCTAGTTGGAATACATCAATTGGAAAATATCCTCATAAATTTGAATCCTGAATTGGATAGAACTGGAACCAGATAATTGTTTATATAAATTGCCTATTTTATGCAAGAAATAAATGGTAGTGGTGTCTATGTTAGAGAGAAACCATGTTTTCGACAAAAGAACCTATTAATAGTAAAAACTTTCTTGAAAAAACCCATGTGAAATTCAGTGGAACTTTCAATCAAGTAGTGTCTGAATGATGGATCAATTCCATGAAGATGATGATTGAAGTCATGGGGTGTTACGAAAGTTAAAATTTAACACTTTAATTTTTTTATATTGAAGGTGAAGGTGACCAATGTTGGCCTTTGATTATGAATACTTTAGAAAAAAAATGATATTGATTCCATGGAATGATATATATTTAAAAATAGTTTCCTTTGATATATACTTCTCTAAAGTTGTTCGACTTAGGATAGAGAAAAAATAAATTAATTAGAAAAAGAATGAAAATTCAATAACCACATAATACGAAAATTTTATGAGTTTATCTAGGTATGTATTATATTTTATGCAAGACCTTGATTGTAAATGTAATCTAATTTAGTCAGGATTGAAACCATGTTTTTAAACAGCATTGGTAGTAAGTGAATTAAAATTTATGAAAATGTTTTTTGGTATGCTGAGAAATTTGAGATAGAGTTTTTCAACACTTATGTTCCCCAAGAAGATGAAAATAAGAAAGGGATAATTTTAAAATTAGTATAGAATCATCCAAAAAATAATTTTTAATGTAATCCCCAACATGTTCAGATTTAGTTAATTGAAATATCATGTAATGTTGATATGTTCTAGAATGTTTTCAGGTGTAGTAATTTTGGTCACAGGGTTTGTGACTTCAAATAAATGTGTCTTGAACAATCCATGAATGGGGTAACAAATAGCTAGTAAGAGGTGAGGTGTTTTAATTGTAATGATTTGAAAAAATATGCTAACATGTGTTCAAAGTTAGTTACTAGAGGTGGAAATCATCATGATAAAAAATTAAAAGGTATATAAAAGAAATTTTATATTATAATACTAAATTATGGGAATATAATTAAGTAGGGATAGGTATATTATTTTTTTATTTTAATTTTGACAATTCACTTTCTTTCTTTTTCTGTTATCATTCCTTCATTTATAAGAATATTTTAAGTAAAATTGGAATATAAAGTCATGAATAGAATATATAAATTTTGGTTAAAACTCCAAGTTGAAGATTTAAAGCAAACATGATTTATAAGAATCATCATATTATTATTAATGGGATGGTATTTTCTGTAAATTATATTAAAGAGACCACAGTAGAGTTCAATATTAGTTTTTATGGATTGTATTTTATTTTATCATTATAATATATATTTCCCACATTATAAATTTATTTTCAATCATTTTATACCTTTGATAACCTACCTTGAATCTGAGAAATTGATTAGATATGGAAGTGAAAGTCACCATCTCAAGGGGTTGAAAATAAGGAAACTATTCAAATTAGTTATTTCCCAGTAGTAAATGAATATGTGGACATGTTTCAGGATGCTTTTATGAGTTTTATTCCTAACCTGAATTCAAAGTTCAGTATTGACTTAATTTTCTATTGCCAAGCTAATTTCAAGACCTGTTCATCGAATGAACCGAGTAAAACTTTTGGAATTGAAAACGAAATTTGAAGAGTTTATAGAAAAATGTTTCATTTGAATTATATCTTCACCATGGGGTATCCTATATTTTTTTAAATAACTATGGTTCTATTATAATTTTTATTGGTTATAGATCCTTGTATAACATATTAGCTACTAGGAAGCTGTGTTATAGCATGGGTTTGTAACCATGGCTATAGACCCCAAAACAATGGATATTGGTAATATCCATAGTTTTTTAGGTTATTTCTTTTATTGTCTTAGCTATATGGGTAAACCTATATATACTATTTTGAACCATATTAATATCCTCTTCCACAAGAAATTAGAACCACTATTATAAACTATAGAAATAAGGATATTCCATAGTTAAAACCAATGAAATATGCCTACATCCATGGTTTATTTCCTTGGATACAGCCTATACCATGTAGGATTGCTTCCATGGTTTTAAACTATGGCACTAGTACAATTGCAATAGGTTAAACCATGTAAATTGGTCTACGTACACATTTTAAATTTGTGTTTATTGCCTCTAAATTCCATAAAAACACCACCCTACAACCTTCTAAACCTCATATCTACCCTAGAAAATGTCATAAAAACTGATATACAGTTCAGTAGATGAGTAGACCACAGACAATCTTATAGAACATCAAAAAACAAGGACACACCTTGATATTAGTAAAACAAATGACATGTTTTCAACCAATGTAATATTTTCTTCACGGGAAACAATCACTCGCATGAAGATATATCATTGACTGGAAAAAAATATTCACGATCTTATATAATGATACATTGTTTGTGTAAAAATCCAGCAACACCTAAGTAGACTCCTGATTCAGCTATAACCCATGAAGTGACCCTACACACTCTACAAACATGTATAAATTTTCTTACCATTGACATTCTATAGATATATTGTATTGGATCATTCAATATGGCCACATATTCTTTATAAAATATTAAGAATACATAATAATTACATGATGAATGTCACTTCCACCTCTACAAGACATATATACATTTACTTAAATTACAACTCTAAGCCTTTTTTCCTTAATTTATGAAAATAAAAATCATTACCCAAAATCTACTTACAAAAACTAGAACTCAAAGAAGATGTTGTGACTCAAAATTGTGTAAAACTATCCTTGAAGGTTTTGCTACATATCCAACTTTATGTATTTTTACCCTAATTGATAAATTTTGTTTATGATCCTTGATTCCAATAAAAAATGAAATCACCTTGGTCCGAAAAGCCTAAAACAATTGGGGTCACACACTGTAGCTTATGGCTAAGATCTTAGATTCAATTATCCGAATCTTCATCCAAAAAATGGGGTTTTAGGCACCTAATGTGATTTTGACTAATTATAAGGAATTTTTACACTTAATAATGTATATTTAATTTGTTAGAAATATCAAAGACAATACATAAATATATATATATAGAACCATTAACACACACACAAACTGATTCATTGAAATAAAACCCAATACAAAATAATAACTCCATTCATTTGAATATGTGCATCACACCCTCAAATTTAAAAAATTTCCACTACAGTACCTTTAATAATGATTTAATAAATTGGAAATCACTATAAAGATAAAAAACTATCAAAATAGTGGTCAAACCATTTAAATCATACATATATAAAAATTTGGTAAAACAATGTTGTAATATACAACATTTCGTGTCAAGTTTATTTACCTAACAATTCCCCAATTATTATTCCTATGTAACCATTAAAGGGTTTATTTCCATCTTCACTACATAAAAATTCAGCATGTAACTCACACCTTAACAAACCTGATTCAGGTACATTACACATTATATCTTAACATAAAATAGACATTTTTTACTGCTTATAATGTGGTTATTATGAGTTATGAATTTAAACTATTAAATTGTAAACATGGAATAAAACCTTGGGATATTTGTTAACCACTAATAAAACTCTTCAAAAATGAGTTGTAAAATAATTACATAAAGTAATAGGATCTAAATTAAACAAAATAAAATCCAAATATTTCTTATAACTATTTTAAACAAATTATGTTTGAATAAAACATGAGGATCTAAATAATTAAAACTCAATTTTTTGAATAAAAGGTGTAGAGACTTAGAGAAAAGTCAGAGTTGGGTATTATGATAAATCCTTAGATCATAAGCACTGTAATTTTAATTTTTCATAAAATCTTGTCCCTGATCCTTTATTTCGATACTATTATGTATTTGAAAAAATAATACATTTAAATTGGGAAAATTAGTGGATAACTCTAATTTATATCAACCATCTAAACATTTGATTCATCTATAAGATTGTAGAACCATGCTTAGAGACAGGATACACCCAGTTAACGTTAATTTAAGGGATTAATTATAACAGAATTGAGTGTGTGCGATGGTTCATATAGGTAGGTGAAGAGTTTTTATTATCTACATTTGTAAGGTTAACATAGTGGGTTGTAAGAGGGAACAAACTCGCCTTAGACATAAAAAAGAAACTATGGGATTATAATGGTTTATTAAGAAAATAAATCCCAATTAATTATAAAATGTTTAATATATTTATGTAAAAACTTCCCAAAATTTTAAAATATTAATCTACTTTATACATCCAATGAGACAAAGTCTTCTTTAGTTGACCTCAACCTAAATATCTCATATGCAATAGGCTCATTTTGTGATAGTTCCAATCACATGGTGAGCACCACTTTTGAGAGATGATTAAAAAATGTGAAAAAAATAAACATGTATGGATTAATATCACTATTATTAAATAATTAATCATTGAAAGGTCTCAAATTTTATGATGTTTAATTTTTATGTGAAAATTTCATAATTTGATAAACACAAGAGCTATATCAAACGTATGATACAAAATGTGATGTGTTGGGGGGTAATAAATGCTTGTGAAAACATGGATTGTAGAAATGTGGGTGTGGCGGTAGTCATGGGTGTGAATTATAAATGATTATGACCATTACATCTAAGAAAAATAAGAAAACAATGGAAAAAACTATGTTTAATATCGTGATTGATTTCAAGAGCACCTTAAGAAAACTGGGTTCCCTATACGGACATTTTGGTGGAAATATAAGAGTTGAGAAATATGAGAATATATTTCTAAGAGGTTAATGACTAAATAGTGATGTGGTCATGGAGATGGTTGTTTTCCTTGATGAAAAGCAATACAATGTTATGATGTCCAGAAAAAGGGTATTTAATTCTGTTTAGGTCTTGAGAAGAACTGGAAATGATATCTAAATTGTGGTTATATTGTACAATGTTGATGACCATATTACCTATAATGTCATATGAAAATGTTGTGTATAATCTTTTCATTAAGGTATTCAAATATCTAAAATATGACATTTTTTTAATATATAATCAATAAATATATGAAAAAAATCTATAAAATTAATATAATTTTGCACTATTAAATAGTAGTACTATAGATTAGCATATAATTTGGAATGATATTTCAATGGTTTTAAATACAGAAAAGAATTATACATTGCTTGATATGATGAAGAAGGGATCCTCACTCCACAAATGATGGATATGTCACCATGAAATTTTCTACATTTAACTCATTAATACAAGGAATGTAGTAAATGTTTGAATCTCAAGGAAGTAATAAAATAATAATGAATATTGTGATACTCTCAATATTATGATGAGATATAAACTCTACAATTGATCGCATAGGTGTATTTTAAATAGGAAATGGTTAATTATTCTTAGATTTTGAAACACAAAGATTTAAAAATGTTTTGAAAAATATAGATTCATATAAAGTCACATTTTTAATATAGATAATAATATTCATAAATAATTGATATTAAATAAGTAGAATAATGAAGAAGATTATTTTCTACTTCAAGAAACTAAATATTCTAGAATAAGAGAAGAGAGTTGTTGAGAACCAAATCCAAACATATTGTCGACTCGAAATTTCAAAGCGTGATAGAAAAATCAATACTACCTGAATTATTCATAAATTTATACTAAAAAGAAAAATTATATGATAATCATACCTTATTAAATGATTAAAATATTCAAGCTGATGATTTGAGAATTCTAGCCAGTTTCATTTTGAAGTAGAAACTTGATGTTATTATGGAAACCTAGTAGATTCTTAGAAATCAGGAAGAATATCGATTGTGTTGTGAAAAAGTGATAAATATTTATAATTTCTACTATACATCACATTGTGTATGAAATATCTATTATGCTAGAGGAGTTATATAATATAGATGGATACCTTACAATGTCTTAATCAGTGCATGGAAAATGAGTTCAAGGCCACACCCTTTCTTGTTTTTTATTTGATAATAAGAAGAAAGCTATGTACAATGTATAATAACCTTGAAATTCCTAGTAAAAAGTAATCTATATGGATGTGAACATCATTAAAAAAATCTTGGTCGGGTTTTTTTCTTTCTAATACTAATTATAGTTGTATTTACGATGATAGAAGGAAAAATAAATATAATGTTGACATCAATTCAATTTAAAATTCGACAAGTTTTAAATGCATAAAGGTTAAATTGGATTAAAATTTTACCAAAACTGATTTACCCTTATCATTGTTGTACACATTCTTATATGGTCATAACAATTGATATCAATGAAATAGCCACATTGTTATTTTGAATATTCTACTTTTTCAAATCATGATTTTTTAGGTCTACATTCAAAGGCTACATAGACTACACACTAATAGGAATCATATCAAATACTAAATAGATTATAATATACAATAAAACTCAAAAGAAAAAATAATGAAATAATATGGAAAGAAATTGAATATTTCCTTTTTGGGAAAAGATAAAAGGAAATTGATATTCAATATTCTATAGTCATGATGATATTCATCCAAGAATGATTATTAAATAATTCATTGATAAGTAAAATATAAATAAACTAGATAATGCTTCCACTTCAATTGAATTATATTTCTTCTACAAAGATGAGGTAATTAAAAACACTGTTATCAATAAATCCTATAATGAATGATGAATATGTGGTGAGGACCATATTTTTTATGATATTTTTAACAAGGAATATGTTTATTCATGCAATAAAATTGATGTTATCGTAAAATGGTATCAAAAAAATAATTATATATTTTTTTCTCCCAATAATAATTTAAAGAAGAATCCAGTCACCTTAAAAATGAGTAAGAGAAAAACTAAAATTCCATGACCCAAAATGATCTTGAATGGAAAAAGCTTAAAAATAAAATAGAGGATAAGGTAAAAAGTGTAACTGCCCACGGTTTTCAAAAAATAAATTGAAATGCATGAAACATTGTTTTAAATAGATATTTATAACTATACTTTAATCTTAATTTCCTCACTTCTGTGTCTCGAATTTTGAGAAATGGATATACATGGTTGTGATTATGGTGATATTTAAAGTCTGATAGAACTAACAAATTTTTTGTTGAATAGTAACCTACCCTTCTGAATAGTAACCTACCCTTATGAATAGTAACCTAACCTTATGAATAGTAACTTACCCATATGAATAGTAATATAACTCATATGAATGGTAATCATACCTATGAAAGTGTAAATAAAATTTACGTACCTTTAAAATGAAGATGAATGTTTTAAGTGTTTGTATTTTTTGATTAAATAATGGTTTTAATTATATATTAAATTTATCATATTTATAAAATTATTTTTGAAAAATGGAGTTCATTTTTGGATTCTAAATGCCAAAAATGGTTATGGTGAATATTTGGAATTTTTCTGAAATACTTGAATTTTTAGTGAATAATAAAATACATTTATTTTCCATATAGATACATTATAAATTAAATTAACTATTTATAGCATCATGCATGAAGTAATAACCCAAATCTAGAACTCACCTGATATTTTTACTATTATAGGTCTTGGAATGCTGACTATTTCTTGTCTTGAGAAGAAATAATAAATTATTAATTATAATATTAAGAAAACTCTCAACCCCTCCACTATATAAACCACCACTCACCCCCTCTTCCTCCCACACCACTCAAGCTTCAAAGACTTGACTAGATTATAAAACATACTCTTTTCAAGAACTATCCCCATGTAAATGGTCTTCTGGTATAACCAAACGGCCAAAAACAAAGTTATTAAAGAGTTTTTCAAGGAGGAGTACTCACGAGGTTAACCGCTCTGCCTTTTTCTTTCAATTTCTTTTACAATTTCCATTATTTTGTTCTCTCTTGTCACCTCAGCTCTTCCAAATTCCATGATAACTACATTAACTTACATGTAATGGATTTTAATTATGCTAATTGAATATTTCATCATAATTTCTCTCTTTATCCCCTTCTTTTATACTATAAATGAAAACACCATCTGAGCTGTGTTAATTTGTCACACTCAAGGAAGACGAGTTTTCAATTTGCATTACTAAATTCCAGGATGGCCGTGAAACCTTGTTAATGGTTTAACAGGATCATAATATATGTATTTTATCTTATTTAATGTCTCTAATCCTTTCACACTCATAATATGGAATAATAATACCAAACAAGTTCATTGTGCACAAAACCGCCAAGCTAAGTCCAAGCGTTTATCATTATCTTATCGAATGAGTCATCCACATGGTATATAAAAATAATAATTATAAGATAATTTATATCTATTAAATGTAATGAATAATATATATTAGAAATTTGGGTTGTTTAACATAATTTCAAATGAACTTCCAGTAATGAATATAATTAAACAGATCATTAAAACCATGGGAGAAAATACTTTCCAAACAATAAAAGTGAACCTCTTAAAACCAACCAAAAGGACATTAATGAACCTAATAAGGTTTTAGAAAATAAATTAAATTTTTATGGGGTTCTAGAGTTATTAATTAATCAATCTAAATTTGATTATTCAGGTTTTTAAGAGGAATCTGGAATACCTTCGATTATAAGGTAAGAGATATTTTAACTCAATTTCTATTCATTGAGTTAAGCATCAATGTATTTCATTTTTTCTTTCCCATAATATGTGTAAATGACCTATAATTTTCTTATAATATATATCCACTTATATTTTGGGTATTTTATAATTTACACATAAAATTTTCATTGATTTATCCCAACACTAATGATACAATCTTTGTAAGGGATCATCTCTCTCACTTTTATTCAATAATCCACCCAATTTTGCATGCTTTTATTTTTATTTCCTAATAATGGGGTATAATTTTTTCACCTCAAAAATACATAAATTATGATATATAAATTATGGTATGACCCTTTAACTCTCTTTAATCCCTCACAAGAAAATTCATTACCATGTCAAAATGTTCGTAATGGGTTTTCTCATCTCACTTTCAATTCCGTGAGATTTCCATTATTTTCCACTTTTTTTTGTTTGTGGTATATGTGTACTAAAATATTATATATAATTTCATCATTATCATTATATTAAAGATATTATATGGCTCATTTTTTGACTATTCATTTTTTTCATACGACTCTATTGATTACAATGTGGTAATGGGCTTGTCTCAGTTTTTGATTTCGTTGCAACTTACTTCGTATTGTGCACCTAATAATTCATATGTGGTAAACCTACTACCCATTTTAGATCACTTTTAATTATAAATTATATTTCTATTAAATTTAAATATTCTCATATCATTGATATGATTATTTTCTAATTTTTACATCATTTTACATATGATGTTTATTTTGAATGTTGTTTTAACTATGGATGTGTTAATGAATCTGTATCCTCTATTATAAACGGATAATGTAAAGGAATATTTCTATTTTATTGAATCATTGTATAAATAATTATTTTGAATTGAATTGATGGGTGGGGCCCTCAATAACACATCAACTCATCGATAGGTCTCATGAGACTATTAGTTGGCGACAAACCCTATGAGTTTGTTTCCAAAAATCAGTTGGGTTTCTACCCACAGACTTAAAACCGTTTAGATATTATAATGGTATCATGTTCTAAATACATGATGTCCAATTAAAATTCATTATCTTTATTCATTATCAGTTATTACTATCCATGAGGTTTTCATTATTAAAAAATCTATAAATGCAGTTTCATTCTCTGTATATTAATGGTGTGAGTTTTTCATTTATTCACCTTGCCCTATTGACTATGCCAAGTTGATTATGATTAATTTTTTATTGATTCATGTTTTCAATATTTTTAACCATTACTGAGTGTTAGAACTCACAGCATTAATTTTTTACCTTCAAAAGGTTATGAAGATGAGATTATTTATTGAGTTTCCATGGATGCAGTTTTTTACTTTTTGATAAGTAATGAATTTTGTTACCTTTCCCAATGTAATTTGAGTTACATCTAGGTATCTAGTTTCTTAAGGACAACTAAAATGACTGTTCCTTTGGGATTTAATTCTCTCCAACCATTCCAATGCAATTAGTAATGCACAGGCTACAGTTTAGAGGGGTCATGGCGTTATAGTTGGTATCGGAGGAAGTTTAGTAGAAAACACATAAACTAGATGAAAAATGTAGATTAAGGAACAAATCCCAAAGGTAGTGTTGAGGAAAAACATACAATAACATCTTGGTATATTTTTAAGGAATATAATACATTGATATTTCTAGAAAATACAACCATTTCTGGAAAAAAGAGGTAGAGGTGGCTCTGGAACATATTTAGCTAAGATTGAAAACTTAGACAAGGAGTTTCAAGATTCACCTGAAGTATCCTGGTACACAAAAACGGGCCATGATGCACTCTTGATATTGAAATTCATGGGGGATATGCTTTGGATAATTCATATTTTCTTTACAAACCATTATGAAGTATTTTAATGTAATTTTTTCCTGAGAAAAATCATATTTATGAGATTATCTATGTATTGAATTTTAATTTATGCTATGTACATTTTAGGTTGAGAGTAAAAATTATGATTCTTAACCTAATATTGTGTATGCAATTATTTAGAACTATTTCCTAATAGAAGAAGGTAAATCAATACTCATAAACAACTTTAGGGATAATGAGTTTTCATTAAACATATGGTTAGTCTCTATGTTTGTTCTTTAAGTTAAATCCTTGTTTTATAACTTTTTAGATAAAAGAAAGTCAGTTAAAATGGATGGAGGAGGATCTCAAATGACATTTTCTATCCCTTCCTAATGACTTGATTGCAATAATTATTTCCAAGTCATGTCTACATAATTCTAAAACATTTTCTAACATACAACTCACCTGAAACAAATTTTTTGAGATATCAAACACCTCCACTATACCTCGATACCATAGTGGATTATGGGCTGTATTTAATCAAATTATATTTTATCAATATTATCATATTTTCACGAATGGTAAATATTATCAAGGAATTTTAAAATATTTTACCTTATCGCAATATTTTGAAGCATATTATGATTTTGAATAATATTTTAAAGAAGGATACCCTTGCACAACCTATTTAAATTTTATTTTGAAATATAGTCCTTCAATACATACTTATGGAATTTTAAAAGGTCCCTTGAATGAATGTTTTAAGTCAAACTCAGTCTGATTGTTTTATAAAAATAATGTTTTATTAGATGATTTAAAATTATTTGTCTGACATGATTATTATACAAAGCTATTTTTCTGTGGACACCCACATGACCCACGTTGTATAAGGTGTATCTAGATAAATGAAGAAAATGATTTTGAATGATATCGAAATCCTTGTTTCAATGCAAGTACCATATATTTACGTGATCAAAGTGATGATGTAACCAAATGGACACCATGATCAAGGTACCCCCACTTTTTTTAACAAGTAAATAAAATTTCTAAGACGCAATTTCTATAAGAGGGGATACTGTAAGACCCCATGGATTTCTAAAAATAAATTAAAATGCATGGCAGTTTTTATTAGTAGATAATTACTTCCATCTATTAAAATTAATTTTCCCACTTTTGTGTTTTGAATTTTGAAAAATGGATATACACAGTTGCGATCAGGGTGATATTTATAGTCTGATAGAACTAACAATTTTTTTTATGAATAGTAACCTACCCTTATGAATAGTAAGACATCCTTATGAATTGTAATATTACTCTTATTAATGTTAACCATACCAATGAATGTTTAAATAAAACTAAAGCACCTTAAAATTTAAGATGAATATTTTAACTATTTGTATTTTTGTATTAAATAATGATTATAATTAAATATTAAATTTATCATATTTAGAAAATTATTTTTTCAAAATTGAGTTCAATTTTGGATTCTACTGGTTGAAAAATGGATAGGGTTAGTTTTTGGTATTATTTTGAAATACTTGAATTTTTGGTGAATAATAAAATACATTTATTTACCGTATAAATACATTGTAAATTAGAAGAACTATTCATAGCACCATGAGTGATGTAGACCCCCAAATCCTGAACTCACATGCTCCTATTACTATTCTAGTTCATGTAATACTCACTATTTCTTATCTTGAGAAGAAATAATAAATTATAGATTATAATATTAAGAAAACTATCCTCTCCTCCACTATATAAACCACCACTCAAAACCTCTTCCGTTCATACCACTCATGATTTATTCCTTGCATAAATTCTAAAAAATAATCTTCCCAAGCCCTATATCCACGTCCAAGGCCTTATGTTCTCACCAAAAGTCCATAAACCAAGGTCTTAATGAGTTTCTCAAGGAGGATTACTCAAGAGGTGAACCTCTCTGCCTTTTTCTTTCAGTTTATTTTACAAGTTCCTTTATTTTATTCTCTCTTCTCACCTCACATAATCCAAATTCCATGATAATTATAGTACCATAAATGTAATGTATTTTAATTATTTGTATGTAATATTTAGTCATAATCTCTCTCTTTTCCCCTTCTTTTATCATATAAATGCAAACACCGTCTTAGATGTGTAAATTTATCAAACTCAAGGAAGTTGAGTTTTCAATTTGCATTAATATATTAAATAAAGGTCAATAAACCTTTTTTATTGTTAAACTAGATAATAATATATTTATTTTATTTTATATAATATTCTATATTCCTTACACACTCATAATATGGAATAATAATAATAAAAAGTTCATTGTGCACAAAACCATCTAGCTAAATCCAATTGTTATCATTTATTTATCAAATGATTCATCCTAATGTTATATAAACAAAATCATTATAAGATTATTTATATCTCTTTAATTTCACTAATAATATATATTAACAATTCTTTATGTTTAACTACATCTCAAACGAACATTTATTTATGAATACAAGTAAATGAATCATGAAAACTAAGGGAGAAAGTGCTTCCAAAACTATAAAATTGAACCTCTTAAACCTAGGGAAAATGCCATTAATGAACCTAATAATTTGGTAAAACATCAATTAAATGTTTATGAGGTTCTGTAACTATTAATTAATTAAGATAAATTTGATTATTCAGGTTTTTAATAATAATCAAGAAGGCTTTTGAGAATAAGGTAAGGGATATATTAACTCAATTTCTATTCTTTGAGTTAACCATTAATTCCATTAATTATTTATTTACCATAATATGTGTGAATTGTATATAATTGTTTTATACTATATATCAACTTATATTTTTGGAATTTTATTTCTCACATATAAATCTATCATTGATTTATCCTCACTCTAATTGTACAATATTTTTAAGGGATCTTATCTCTCAATTTTTTCAAGAATCCACCTTATGTTGTGTGATTTTATTTTTAATTCCCAATGATGAGGTATGTTTTAGATCCTCCACTATAATTACCTTATGATATATAAATTATGGTATCCCCCTTTACCTCTCTTTAATCCCTCACAAGAACACGTTTTATAATTCCGAAATGTTCGTAAGGGGTTTCCTCATCTCACTTTCAATTCCGTTAGATTTCCATTATTTGGCCCTTATTTTTTGTATGTGGTATATATGTACTGAAATTTGATATATAATATCATTATTCTATATATATTCATGGTATTCTATGATTATTTTTGTGAATATTTATTTTTGGTCATATGATTCAATTTTTACAATGTGGTAATGGGAATTGCCTCAGTTTTTGATTTCGTTGGGACTTACTTCATATTGTGCACCTAATAATCATTATGTGGTGTACCTACTACACATTTGAGATCAATTTTCTATTGAAATTATATTTATATTTGATATAGATATTCTCATATCATGTATATGATTATTGTCTAATTTCTATACCATATTACATACAGTGTTTATTTTGATTTTCCGTTTTTACTATGGATGTGTTGATGGATCTGTATCCTCTAATATATAAGGATAATGTAATGGAATATTTACCTTGTATTAAATATACTTATAAATAATTATTTGGGCATACAGTGATGGGTGGGGCCCCCTATAGCCCCTCGATTCATTGATATGTCCCATGAGACAATCAGTTTGCAAAAAACCTTACGAGATTGTTTCCAACAATCAGATGGGTTTCTACCCACATACATAAAATGATTCGAGGGTATATTGGTATCATGTTCCAGATACAATATGTAAAATTAATAAGCATTCTATTTATTCATTATCAGTTATTACTATCCATGAGGTTTTCACTCTGACAAAATCTACGGATGCAATTTCAATCTCAGTATATTAATGGCGTCAGTTTTTTATTTATTCCTCATGCCATATTGAATATGAAAATTTGTTTTTGATTAATTTATTATTGATTAATTTTTACTCTATTTTTAACCCTTACTGAGCGTTTGAGGTGACACCTTTCATTTTTTACCTTCAATAGTTTATGAAAAGGAGATCATTTATTGAGTTTCTGTGGATATAGTTTTTTTAGTTTTTGTTTCTTATTGTATTTTTTTACCTTTACCAATGTAATTTGGGTTACATCTATGTATATAGTTTTTTCAAAACTGCTACAATTATTGTTCCTCTATGATTTCATTAATTTTAACCATTCTATTGTAATTATTAATTCACCTTCTTTGGTTTAGATGGTTCGGGGCATTACAGTTGGTATCCGAGAATGTTTAGTATCAAACTTGGAAACTAGATTAGAAAATGTAGATTGTGGAACAAATCCATAAGGTAGTATTTGAGAAAAAAATATACAAGATTATCCTGGTATTTTGGTGAGGAATAGATTATGTGGATCTTTCTAGAAAATACTCATATGTCTGGATAAAAACTGGAAGAGGTGGCTCTGACACGGATGTATCTAAAAATGAAAACTCTGACAAGGAGTTTTGGGTATGACCTAAGGTATCCTGGTACATGACAAGGATCCTTTCTGCACTCTTGGTATTGAAACTGTCAGGGGATATGCTTGGGATAATTCCTGTTTTCTTTACATGTAATTATGAAGGATTTTAATGTAATTTCTTCCTCAGAGAAGCCATATTATGAAATTATATGTGCCTAGAATTTTAATTTATTCTAAGTAATTTTCAAGTTTTGAGTAAAAATTATAATTCATAACCTAATAGAGTGTATTCTATTATTTATAAATGGAACCTAACTAAATGATTGGAATTAATACTCATAGACAACTTTAGGGATTATGAGATTTTTTAAACATATGGTTAGTCTCTATGTATATTATTTAAGTTAAATCTTTACTTTATAACATTTCATATCTATAAAGGTTAGTAACAAATGGAAGGAGTATGATCTCAAATGAAATTCCTATCCATTCCTAATTACTTGGTTTAAATAATTATTTTATAGTAATGTCCATACAATCCTAAAAAAATTTCTAGCATACAACTCACTTGCAAGAAATTATTTGACATATCAAACACCTCCACTATACCTCAATGTCGTTGTGGATCATGGGTTGTTTATAATCAAATCGTATTTCTTCAATATTCACATATTTTCAAAAAAGTTAAATATTATCATTTCATTTTCAAATATTTTACCTTATCAAAAGATTTTGAAGAATATTATGATTTTGAAAAATGTAGTGAAGAAGGAGACCCTTCCACAACCTATTTATATTTTCTTTTAAATTGTTGTTTTTCAGCACATACTTATGTAATTTTAAAAGGACCATTGACTGAAATTTTTAACTCAAAATTGGTCTGATGGTTTTAAAAAAATCAACTTTTATTGGATATTTTGAAATTTATGTCACACATGATTATTTTCCCAAACTATTTTTTTGTGAACACCCATAAGACTCACGTTATAAAAGGTGTATCTAGATAATGTAAGAAAATGATTTTGAAGGATCTCTAAATCATTGTTTCAAGAATGGAACTTTTATTTATGTGATCAAGATAATGATGAAATAAAATAGACACCTTGATCAAGGTACCCTCACATTTTTAATAAGTAAATTAAATTGTGAGGATGCAATTTCCAGAATGTGGGGATAATGTAACACCATGAGGTTTTCTAAAAATAAATTTAAATGCATGAAACATTGTTTTAATTAGCTATTTATAACTTTCTTTTAAACTTAACTTTCCCACTTCTGTGTTTCGAATTTTGAAAAATGGACATACATAGTTTCAATCAGGGTGATATTAAAAGTTTCATAGAAAAAACATTATTTTACGGAAATAGTAACCTACCCTTATTAAGGGTAACCTACCCTTATGAATAGTAACTTACCCTTATTAATAGTAATATACCTTTTATGAATGGTAACCATACCAATAAAATTTTAAATAAAATTTAGGCACCTTAAAAATGAAGATGAATATTTTAAGTGTTTGTATTTTTATATTAAATAAGGATTTTAATTAAATATTAAATTAATCATATTTTGAAAATTTTGTTTTAATAATGGTGTTAATTTTCTGATTTTACACGTCGAGAAATGGTTACGGTGAATTTTTGGGATTTTTATGAAATACATGAATATTTGGCGAATAGTATAATACATTTATTTACCGTATTAATACATTACAAAATAAATTAACTATTCCTAGAATCATGAGTGATGTAAGAACCCAAATATAGAACTCACATGTTTTTATTACTAGTCTAAGTCATGGAAAAATCAGTATTTATTGTCTTGGGAAGAAATAATAAACTAATGATTATAAAATAAAAAACACTCCTCCCCTCCACTATATAAACCACTACTCACACCCTCTTCATCTCACACCACTAAGGCATCTTGACTTAACTAAATTCCGCCAAAAATTCTCCCTAAGACATCTCTCCACGTCCTAGGCCTTCTGGTCTCAGCCAATGTCCAAAAACAAAGGTCACAAGGAGTTTCTCAAGGAGGCGTACTCAAAAGGTGAACCTATATACCTTTTTCTTTCAATTTCTTATACAAGTTCTATTGTTTTGTTCTCTCTTCTCACCTCACCTAATCGAAATTCCATGAAAATTCCATTAATAGAAATGTGCTTAATTTTTAATATTCTAATGGAATATTTCATCTTAATCTCTATGTTTTTCACCTTATTTTATACTATAAATGAAAACAACTTCCAAGATGTGTTAGTTTATCACACTCAAGGATAAGGAGTTTTAAATTTTCATTACTATATTCATGAAAGGTCATGAATACATTCTAATGGTTGAACTAGATCATAATATATGTATTTTATCTTACTTAATTTTCTTTAGTCCTCACACACTCATAATATAGAATAATAATACAAAATAATTTCATTGTGCACAAAACTGCCATGCTCAATCCAAGCATTTATAATTAATTTATCAACTGAGTCATCCTAATGGTATATAAACAAAACAATTATAAGATCATTTATAAAACATAAATTTGACTAATAATATATATTATCAATTCTGGATGTTTAACCATATTTCTAACGACCTACCATTCATGAATACAAGTAAACAGATCATGAAAAAAAAGGGAGAAAATTCTTCCAAAACAATAAAATTGAACCAATTAAACCTATAAAAATGCATTAATTAACCTAATTAAGGTTAGAAAATATAAATTACATGTTTATGAGGTTCTATAATTATTAATTAATGAATCTAAATCTGATTATTCAGTTTGTTAAGAGCAATCAAGAACACCTTCGCGCATAAGGAAAGGGATATCTTAACTTTATTTCTATTCATTGAGTTAAACATCAATGTCTTCTGTTTTTCCTCTCCCATAATATGTGTGCAAGACCTATGATTTATTTATACTTTATATCCAATTATATTTTGGGGATTTTATTTTTCATTCATAAATCTTTTATTGATTTATCCTCACTCTAATGGTACATATTTTCTAATGGATCATTTCTCTCACTTTGATTCGAAAATCTAACCTACCTTGGGTGCTTTTATTTTTAATTCCTAATGATGGGGTATGTTTTATCACCCCCCCACACACAAACATACTTAACTTATGATATATAAATTATTGGATCCCCATTACCTTTATTTAATCCCTCTCAAGAACACCGGGTCCCATGCTGAAATGTTTGTTAGTGTTTTCTCATCTAAATTTCAATTCTGTGAGATTTCCATTGTTCGCCACTTATTTCTAGTATGTGACATATGTGTACATACATATGATATATGATATCATGATTCTATTTATATTCATGGTATTCTATGACACATTTTTTGAATATTGATTTTGGTCCTATGATTCAATTGATTACAATGTGGTAACGGGCTTTGTCTCACTTTTCAATTTCGATGGGACTTACTTTGTATTGTGCACCAAATAATTCTTATGTGGTGTACTTAATTCCCATTTGAGATCAAATTTAATTTGAAATTATATTTTTATTAAATATACATATTCTCATATCATGTATATGATTATTGTCTAATCTTTATATCATTTTACATATGGTGTTTATTTTGAATATTGGTTTAACTGTGGAAGTATTGATGAATATGTATCCTCTATTCTATATGGATAATGTAAAGGCATGTTTCTCTTGTATTTAAATATATGTATAAATAATTTTTTGGACATGAAGTGATAGGTGGCACTTGCTATATCCCCTCGACGCATCGGCATGTCTCATGAGACAATTAGTCGGTGACAAACCCTACGAGTTTGTTTCAAAAAATCAGAATGGTTTGTAGCCATAGACTTAAACCGTTTCAATGTTATAATAGTATCATGTGCCAGATTCATAACATACAATTAATAAGAACTATCTTTAATCATTATCAATTATTACTATCCTTGAGGTTTTCACTAAGACAAAATCTATTATTGCAGTTTCATTCTCAATATATTAATGGCTTGGGTTATTTATTTAT
The DNA here is from genome assembly GCA_963277665.1 of Viscum album. NCBI lineage: Eukaryota > Viridiplantae > Streptophyta > Magnoliopsida > Santalales > Viscaceae > Viscum > Viscum album. The sequence goes on along the minus strand of OY728153.1, from coordinate 1,813,882,749 downwards.
TCACAATACCATATTGAATATACCATGTTGTTTATGATTCAGTTATTATTGATTTATTATTTCACTATTTGTAACCCTTACTGAGCATTTGAGCTCACCCTATTCATTTTTTTACCTTCAATAGGTTATGAAGAGGAGATCATTTATTGAGTTTCTGTGGATTCAATTTTTTTAGTTTTTGTTATGTATTGTATTTTGATACCTTTCCCAATGTAATTTTAGTTACATATATATATCTAGATTTTTCAGTAATACAAAACTAATCATTCTTTCAGGATTTCATTCATATAACGAAGCCAATGTAATTAGTTATTCACCAGCTCTGGTTTAGAGGGGTTGAGGCGTTACAAAAGTAATTTTTATCATGAATAAAAATGATCTAGAAAAAGATACATTTTTTGAGAGAAAATAATGACAATGAATTTATCTTTAAAAATAAAAATAAATATACCATACTTTGGAATAAAAATAAATTTCAATCATTACCATAAAGCATGTTCAGTGGGAAGTCAAGAAAAGCAAGGCCATATATATTTAATACATGTTACATAAAAGGCCAAATTTTTGAAGATAATATTGATAGAATCAAGAATAAGAGTAAAAAGAAAATTAAGATAGTTTGGAAAGATAAATACACAATAAATATGAAATGACACGATTTTTAAATAAAAATATTAGAGAATGAAATTACTATATTCAAGTCTTCAAAAAAATATAAAAGAAAAATTGATGCTTCGACATACTGTTTAATGAAGTGATATTATTTTGAAAATAGTTTACTATATTGAAATAATACATTGGTATAATATAATGATAAATTCTAAAAATAATAAATGAATGAGTATCCACTGAATTTTATTATTCTTATTATAAATTTTTCTCTCTAGATAATAAAACAAAAAGTAAAAATTATGCAAAAAAATATATAAGGAAATGTGATGAGAATAAAATCACTTTTTCTATAGTTAATAGAAGAAAATGTATAAGTGGTGTCTCCCAACGAAGATCATAGAATGTTTTGGAGATATCCAAAAATAGATTTCTTCCATATTATGAATTTTGGGAAAATAAGAAAATTATTATAAAAGATAAGTGTTTATGTTTATTTTTTTGGTAATGTATAATTTTTGGGTTTATGGAACCTGAAAATTAGAATAATGTTTCAAGAATTTAAAAAAACTTAAAGGATAACAAAAACAGGTTGAAAATATGGAATGATGAAGAGTAGTTATCTGTATATATAAAATTGATTAGAAAACACGAATACCATCTATTGAAATTACAACCAATGTGGTAAAAGGATTAATAAATGATTTTACAATTCAATTATATATATATTTAAAAGACCAATAAATAATTAATCCCGCAATAGTGGAAGAAAGAAACATGTATACTTTGAGAACATATTAAATGTATAAATAAGTTATCAATATACCCAAGATGTATTCTAAGAGGTCTTATGGTAAATCCTTAGAGAAAATGTATTTTAATTTTGAATTTTTATATGTATTATAGTTTATCTATAAACATGAGAATAAACATAATAATTTACACTTGAGTTTTTAAAATTATATATTTCTTTCATTATTTTATCAATACAATGTTTTTATATGTATAAGCTAAAGAAACTACACTTGTACGACTATATGTATTAAAATATTTGAAATTATTTATAAACTAGAGTATTTGAAAAAGCCTAATTGTAAGAATAAGAATAATCATTTGATTAATCATAACCATAAACCTAATCACTATCTAATTATAAATCGTAATGTATTTCAGTTCATTATATGATCATAGTCATAAGAATAAGTATATGTTAATACATGAGAAAAGCATAAAAAATGAATATTCTATAAAATGCATATAGAAAACACACATTAAAATAGGATCTTAAACAAAAATACATCACATATATCTTATATATAATAATTCATGTGTATATTGAATAAATGATAATCATAAATAAATTATATATAATAATATAATATAGGTTTATAAATCATTGTTATATCATACATAAATATGCATAGAAGTTAAACCTGGAAGGAAAAATGTTCTCCCATTTTTTCTGAATTCTTTTTCTTTCTAATGGAAGTGGATGGAAGGGGATATTATATTTCATTCCTTTCTAAGATTAATAAACCCAAATAGACCAAAGTTTTTCCTATTGCATTGGATACTTCATCATACAAATACATCCTCATATTCTTCTATAATAATGAAAATATTAATAGATGAAGCTATATTCTATATTCTAAATCAATTCATTGCACACAAGATTTCATATTACGAAAAATACATTTCCATAATGGATTCTAGATTAAATAAATTTTGTAGAATTCTTAAATCCATCATATAATGTTGGATTCTAAAAATATAGTTTGATTAAAAAACAAAAAAAACTATTAAATTTTTAGAAAATGATTAATGGAATGAATATCTAAAGGAATAAATTCATAACTAAATTTTTATTAATATTCATCTAATTTTTTTAACTGTATCATTTTAAAAAATTCAAAATATGTGCATAATTAAGGGTATATTCAACCTAAAAATATTAAAAAATGTTTTGAGTTTCCCTAAATTGTAAAAATTCTTTTTCATAACCAAATAAAACCTCCTTCAACCGATTTTTAATTTTACAATTTTAGAATATTTTCTCTGAACCTTAACAAATTAATTTTGGGTACATTGATTTTCAGTTAATAATGTAATGTTCCAGATTCAGATTCCACTCAAAGGTGCCCTGTACCCAGTTGGCCACATGGAAGAAAGCCTATTTCCCCAAATGCCAAACGCTGCTGATTAGAATTGAGGGACTAGGTATGATAGTGGGAAAACTATGCCCTCATTGATAGAGTATAACACAATGCATTAAAATAAAAAATAAATACTATAAGAAGTAATATCATACAACAGAATTAAATAATGGAAGACAGGTAATATAAATAACTAGATGTCATAAATTGAAAAAGATGATGGTGTAAGTTAAATGTTCTACGAAATCAGAAAAACATGTTACACAATAGTAATACATTATATAAGTACTAGATGTGCAAAAAGGACAAAAGAAAATTAGAAGCATCACATGCCTAGACATGTTCCCTTTTTCTCATGCTCTTATGAAGCATATAATGTACCTTTATAAGATAAATTTCCCCTATCGACACCTAAAAAACATATAATCAGTTTGGGCCCAAAAACGTGACCCAAACAAGGTGTGAGACTAAATCCCAGAAGGAAACGACCCAAAATCTATGTCGATCTATTAGTGAATATATATAATAATAAGTGTAAAAAAGTGAAAGTAGTAATCTAGGGAGTACACCAAATTAAACATTATTACAAGCACAAGTTTCCATTTACATTCATTTCATGTTCATTAAAATTTAATTATATTTAATTATATATGTCTCAGGATCCAGAATAATTTTGAAAACCCACATGTAAAATCAAGAAAAAGAGATACCTCAAAATGCTATATAAATTTGTAAAGTTAATACTGAATCCATCCATGTTCTTTGGCTTTGAAAACACAAAATAAGACATTCCATTTAAATATTCAATTTAAAATTTCAGTCCAACCTTGACATTCTTAATTTAAAACTCATGTTTTACTCTAGGTGTAAAGCTAATTACATCATAAAAGTATGTCTTTACTATCCTCTTCGGAACCCAGTCTCACTCTAGGTGTGCTGTGAATGCATGTCAACTGGGTAGTCATTGGATCCTATAAATAATACCCAAGTATCTCCCACGAAATATAAACCTTTCCCACTAAACCCATCCATAGTATCCCTTATTCCATGAATCATTAAACCTTTAAAAATAGTATACATGATTCCGACCACTACATCTATGTATCGATCATGAAATAACATAATAAACCCACTTTTATTATATCCATGGCATCCATCGATGGATCCATGAGTCACTTGAGGTATATGGTACAATAGTCACATGAACCCATCCACTATAATTCAAATATGAATCCATGGTTCACTCATTGATATTTACCATTTTATATATTTATGATTAAATTAATCATTTCGTTTGGAATGAAATGATAAACCCTAAAAGCATGTAATACAATATCAAGCAAGAACCTACCTCATAAGGCTTGGCCTTTCAAATACTCCCATGGGGACAATTTTCAAAACTACAATCACATGTAAATTAAACTATTACATGCCATTATTGTTAATAAACACAAATGGGATATTCATATAACATGAAATACGTGTAAATTAATCTATTACATGGATAAAACATTTATGAATTAACATGGGTACATATTATATAGCAAGAAACACAAGTAAATTAACCTATTACATGGTTAAACATTAATAAACTCATGTGGGCACAATTCACATAATAAGAAACACATGTAAATTAAAATATTACATGGATTGAACAATAATAACTCATATGGTAACAAGTTCACAATAGGAGTGACACATTCAAAACAATATTGAATATGCAAAGACATAACATGGGGCATAGGGGAAAATCACTAGTCACAAACCCTTAATCAGTTCAATTACAATTTAACACAACTATAATTCTATTTAAAAATAAAACCCATTTTTAACAACCCATGAGCGGAAAACAAGGCATGCCTCATAGAAAACCTAATAAAAACCACCATATATGGTCATCGAAGGGACCCACACCGATGGGGTTACCCTTAATCAAGGTTTAAAACCCTAACCATGCTTCAAATAAATTAATCAATTACATAAAAAACAATGGGAAGTTGAATTTGGAAATATTCGTTCAAGGCAATACCCAAAAAATTGGCAGGTGGCACTCCAACACATGCAATAAACTTAACAATTAGGAAAAGGTATAAGACCACCTACCTCATACTCATACGGCTCTACTCATCCATCATCGGCATCAAATTTGACCTAGAATAGTGTAGATCTACAAAATGAGAATAAACGCTAAAAGATTGATAACTGGGATGAGAGAACAAATAATTTATAATTGATCAAGATGAATGAAGAACTCACCATGGGTATTAAAATGCACCTGATGTTTTTTGAATTATAGTTCGGATGGTGAAAGGAGTAAAAAAGACCCTCTAGAGATACTACATGAAAATCACTATGGGTGAGGTTCTTTTTGCTTTTTAAAGAAAATGAGGCTAATGTCTGTTTTATAAAACAATATGACAGGAAAGTACAAGACATGTTGGAAAAGTAAACAATGTGTAAATCCCTATTTTTTTCTGAAACTATAAAGGTACACATCATGGAGGACCAGTACATGATGTGTAGGCCATGTACATGAAGTGTACATGGATTACAAACAGTATTCAGCCTTTTTCTCCCCCTTCTCCACAAAACAACCTAACCAGCCCATGGTCTGATATATTGTCTAAGACAAAAAGGAATGTAAACCACATTTAACATGAACAAAAATATCCATACCAAAAGAATGATCTATGTTCATATAAACTTCACCCCTTAATGAAAATTTTCCCCAAATTGTCCTTCTAAAGGTGGTGAAGATATATCTGCGAACAAGTCGAGCCACTGTGATTGTACATCAGCCTCCCTCTCCCAGGTGTCACCATGCACTTGATTTTCATTCCATAACACCTATACACAAAAACATACATTCCATGGAGAACCTTTGTTCTATTATCCACAATTCCTAAAGGATGCTTCCCAAAGGATGCATCTACATGTAACTCAACCTCTTATGGATGAGATGTGTGAGACATGTCTGAAACGTAACATCACAACTAAGAAACATGGAAAGAATCATTCATATCCCACTACCTATAATGTAACTTCAATTAATAGGCAACTGACCCGACTCTCTCCAGAGTCAAGAAAGGTCGATACATCTCAGCGAAAGCATAGACTGTCTCCTGATCCTCTTATGTCCCAACCTCGGTGAAACATGTAAGAGAACCCGATCCCAGACCTCAAACTCCAGAGTTCTTCTGTGGTGATCAACGTAATATTTTTGATGATACGGTGTAGTTTCCACCTGCTTTTGAGTCAACTGAACCTATTCAGTGGTCTCCTGCACAAGATGAGGTCCCAGTATGGCTGCCTCTCTTTTCTCCAACCAACTCGTGGATAATCAAAATGGTCTACTGTATAAATCCTCATATGGAACCATCTTAATGGTATAATGAAATATATTTTTATATGAAAACTCACTGAAGGGTATGTGTTTCTCCCAAGAACCCCGAAACTCCAGGATGTAAGCCCGAAGCATTTCCCCCAACACCTAAATCGTTCGCTCTGACTGACCATATATCTGGGGGTGGTATGCTATGTTCAAGAGCACCTGTGTACCCAACACCCACTATAGACCATTCCATAAATGAGAAGTAAATAGGTAATCTCTATCTAAAATGGAATAATGTAGGACCCCTTATATTCATAAAATCTCATAGATATACAACCTCTAATGATTATCAACACTGAAGGTTTCCTTGATCTGCATGAAAAATGAAACCTTTGTGATCCTATCAAGAACAACCCAAATGACATTATTACCACGACACCTACATCATTGGAATAATCCATAAATCATGAACCTGATAGTTCCAATGACACTACTAGTGTTATTTCCTTTAACTGGGTGAGCCTGCACACAACTGAGATCATATCAGCAGCCTCACAACAATGAACGGTCAAACCCATCAACCTCATTAAAACTGGTCATGCAATCTTCCCTGAAAAATCATTGCAGAGTTTCACACCACACCCACCTTAAACTAGAAGGGTGTTCAAACTGGTTCACTGGAATCATACCAGAGGAACTAGAAGGATATCGAGTCAAACCATCAATAAATGGATTATCTCAAAAACTCCCGTCTTAGAAGATCAGAGTATTGCAACAGAAACACATTGCCTTCTCGCAAGCCACCATGTTCCCACAATGAGCCCATTCACTGATGCCCATACCTATCTCTCGGTGATACACATTTGTCGAACCAACCCCAAATCATTTAAAATTTCATGCCACAACATGAAAAAAGAGTAATCTACATCCATCATAATGTAATCATTACCTCTTCTTAAGTATCACATCCGAGCCTGACTATAAGTCCAGGATAATGTCAGATTCATCAACTCAGATCCCATGATACTCACCAAGGTGGTTCATACTCCCTATTACAAGTGAAATATTGGTACTAGGAAATAACTCCACATAAGAACACTAAATGATCCAAGAGTGGCATCCTCCTAGTGGAAACATTCAAGAAAGAGGAAGAAATCCATGGGCCCGTCAAAGGTGTTCCTACATGAGAATCTAAGTATCACCTAGGATTAATGAAGCCTCAAATAAAACCACACATCAAACAAACAATATAAAAATTGATCATGAACTATCCCTACATCTTTCAACTATAGTGTGGTGTATAACCACTAATGGTCAACCTCATGAAATAAACTACGCTTCACTTTCTAACACATCATTATTTAACTAACCACAATGCCTTTATCCCAATAATTTTTCGAGATAGCTCATGCTTTACCACTGAGTTCCAACCATTAACATTAGTGCCTCACAAGGGTTGCACACATAGCCAACCACAACAATTCCATGTTGTAAGGTAAGCATGAACTTGAAACATGACTCGAAAACCTCAATGAATTTAAGAAGAATTGACCATTTCTAAATTGTTGTTAATTATTATCTTTCTACCTGGAAGGGCACATTTCAGTAGAACTAACATGACACTCCCCATCTAGGAGTGTCCTAAACACCATGAAGAAAGACTAGCTACTCTCAAATGCACTAGTTAAGAACCTACATAAGTGCATGAGTTTTGTTCCATGAACCATGATCACCACGTCATATCACTTGACATGAAAGATGATATTGAACCAATTGGCAGGTTAAAACACTCGTGACCCAGAAATTTCTCCCGAGTGGTGGGATGAACTTGTTTCCATAACGCTTAGGTCACTCTATTATGGAGATAACCCGAGAACATACACAATAGATCAAGTCTCAATGATTTAACCAAACTCAATGTATTGTTTTAACATTTAACAGTTGCAGGGTACCATATATTTAAAAATATAGAATACCTTGAGTTTTCAAAAGAAAAAAATACATTCTATGTACTATAAAAAGGTTGTCTACCCTATGAATCCTAGTACCAGATGGTTCATATAGGAACAAACTCAGAATCATATCATCAACACAAATATTTACATGGATGATGAAACACCAACTCACCCATCACATAAGTAAAGAGAGGTTCAAATTAACTCCTAAGTAGCTGAACATGCCCCAGGCATGTCGATCCTACGTCACCAAGCATTCCTCATTTCTCAATCCCATATCAAGGGTCAAGATATAACGATCACCCATTCGAACAAGGGATCCCTATTGAAAACCAATGTTCTACTGAGGAAAATGGAACCTGAGTGTTACCAACATCATAAAGATCATAATGTAAATCAAGACAACAAGATCAAAGGATGATAACTACCACATGCTAGCCCATCACAAAGCATAACTGTCGACCCCCATCACATGGTCATGAAAAAACAGATTTCACTAGGTTCAAGAGTGATTTTTTGTTTAATCCCATGCTAAAAAAACAACCTATGGATGATTTCTCACATCTCCATCCCAAGGTATATATCCAAAATAGTTAAACATCCCCTACACAGGTGTATAAGAAAAGGACACCACTTCAGGTTCCAATGTAAATCTATTTTTTTAATTCACTTCAATCTTATGTAGGATCGAAATGATGATGTAGATACTCAATATACAAGGGGGGTGAATTTTATACATTAAAAATTTCCTTAGGAACTTTTAAATATGGTAATGTTTAATAAAGTTAAACAAGTTAAATTCAAAAAACCTCTTAGTTCTACAAACTAGATTAATTCCAGAAATGTGGTTCTAGAAACGAAACTTAAGAAAAGATTACGAAGATAATGATTCCACCTTAAAGCGTATAGAATCTTACTAATAAAAGTACAAGTATAAGAAAGCATAAGATAGTTATACATTCATTAACAACCAAAATTCAATGGAAAACATGAATCAATTCAAGTAACAAGTAGTATAAATTTTAACCCAAAGAGAAGGGTATCCAACAACCTTGGATAAAGGACCCTTGATTTATAACTTCAAGAAATCCTGTCTTACCCACACCAGAGTAAGCCCTCGATATGAATATCGGAGTCTGTCATGTAATCCCCGCAAGCCCTCGAACTTCAAGGTAGTCAGAACCTCTGTCATCCTGTCCTGGGAAGCCCTCGAATGTACTCAGCAACATTCAGAGTCACATGAAGCAATTTTGAACATGTTTTTTAATATACACAAATCATGAAAGCCTTTATCTATAGAAATCAGTTTAAATCATGTAATATCTTGAGTCATATAACTATTCATAAAAATTTATGAGCTCTTTCAAATGAGATCCAATTTATAGGCACATCTTCAACGGTCGACTCCCTCCAACAATGGTCATATTTCTCCTTAAATTTTAGAGGGATCCATACATGTGTCACTCAAACAACGGTTGGTTAGAAACAGAACGAACGACATAATTATATAACTGAAATAAGAGTAAGTAAAAATATGGTTGATTAACCAAAACCATTTTTTGGAATTTAAAGAAAAATTAAAGTTCAGAGTCTAACCAAAAAACCATTCAGTGTCTATAATACATGAATATTCGAATTCTGTCTTCAAAAGAATTTGGAACCTGAATTCTATAGAATTCTAAAGTCTGAATTTCAAGGAAATTTTCAGTATGAATTCATAAAAATTCAATGTCTAAAATTAGAAAGTTCGGAGTATGAATTCAAAGAATTCCGAGTCTGAACTCAGAAAGTTTGGAGTCTGTATTCAGTGAATTCAGATTCTGAACTCAAAAAGTTCAGAGTCTGAATTTAGAGAATTTAGATTCTAAACTCAGAAAGGTCAAAGTATGAATTCAGAGAATTCGGAGTCTAAACTCAGAAAGTTCAGAGTCTGAATTCAGAGAATTTGGAGTCTGAACTCAGAACTTTCTGAGTCAGAATTCAGAGAATGTAGAGTCTGAATTTAGAGAATTCGGAATCTAAACTCAGAAAGTTCGGAGTCTGAATTCAGAGAATTCGGAACCTGAATTTGGATCCTGAAAATAGAATGTTCTATGTATAAGTATTTATAATATTCTGAGGTTTTAAATAAGAAACCACATTTTATACTTAGAAAGAAAATTATCTAGGTTATAATATGATCAATTAAAACTCGGTAAGGATAAATTTCATTGGGGATGAAAAAATTTCTTTATGAAGATAAAAAATATGGGAAAAGAATTTTTCCTTAACATAGAGTGTCTGTGATTTTCAAAACTTGGAGGAATGTAAAATTCTTATGGAAAGCACAAACATCCTTACGAGAAAGAATATAAATACTTAGAAGAAAATTCTGGACTATAAAAATAAAAATAAAAATTATCTCCCTTAACACAAGGGAAAATATGAATACAACTAACTCCCCCTTAGGATTTCAAAAACACTAAGGATCATATTCTTGATTTCTAGATTGAGACTTAGCATTTTATTTCATATGAAAATCTTCTTTGAAAAGAACTCCCCCTAAGATTAACTACCCCTTATTTAGGGAATTTTCTTCTTTTACTTCATATTATTTTTTTAACATTCCTTTCTCCCCTATTGTGATTTTCAAAAATAATTAACGGGAATGGAAAAGAAAATATGGTACATGAAATATTAGTATTAATCAACCAAAAGACGAGCTACCAAAAATTTCCTTAGGATTGAAAAAAAATTATACAAGGAAGAAATACAACAAAATATCGAAATTGAACAAGATTATCCTACCTTATCCTTTAGCATCAACTTCATCACTATGGTTTTGAGATTCTTCAGTTCCTTGGGATCATCCTCTGCACGTTTGAGAAGCTGATACCAATATTATTTTTTCTTCTCTAAGGCTTTTATTTTTTCTTCCTGAGCCTTAAGAGATTATTCTGGACCCTTTAGAACTTCTTCTTTCTTAGAAAATTTTTCCTCAAGTTCGATTCAAATATCTCTTTCCCTCATAAAACTCTGAGAAAATGAATAAAAATTCCAATTCAGATCTTTCACTTCATGCATCTGAGAATTCTTTTCAAGAGTTAGCTTTTCTTGAAAACTATTTGTGAGATCCTTGATCCTCACATCTTCAGTTTCGAATTCATCCTTGACACTTTCTTAGACTTCATCCAGAATTCTCATGTCTTCTATAGATTTCTTTGACCATCTAATCATTTTCTTGAAAGATCTTTTGTGGGCTTTATAGTTTATGTAAAAGGTTTTTAAATTGGCCTCAAGTTTGATACACTTATCCATCACCATGGATACAGAATCTGATTTTTGATTTAAGGAATGTTGAAGCATCTGGAATATAGAGTCTATGCTAAGAAATAGAGCGATGGTTCCAACAAGAATTTTCAAATATTGGACAACAAAATCATGTCCAAGAGAGGATGATTCCGAATCAGAGATTTTTCTTGCTGAGGAATTTTTTTCAATATCATCATATTTCCTCTTTGATGAAGCACCAAATTCTTTCTTCCTCACCACTGCTTTTATAGGTGTTTCAACAACCACTTTTTTCCTTATTAGCTTTTGGAATTTCTTCAACTTTATTGGGTGATTCATTTTCACTATCGGATAGTTGCACAATTTTATCTTCATCTACCTTTTCCTTCTCCACACCTACCTCATCATCCTTTGGTTGAATGATATCATTTTTGAAGCTTTCTTATTCAGAAAAATTGTTCACTTCTTCTCCACTTTTCTCATCTTTCGATAGGGTAGCATGTTTTGAAGAAATTTCTATAGAGGTTTTGAATGATAATTTTTTCCATAGGGATTTCCATCTCATGAAAAACCTCTTCTTGATTTATCAAATATTTAGTATCACCACTTCCTTCTTATTCTTCTTCTTCTACTTCATTTTCTTGGACTTTTTCTGTAGTCACAAACTTCTTTCTCGGAGTAACTGGTAATGGTTCGCACAGAAAGGATTCTGGTACCAGAATATTCTCATATGCTTTCTTACTAGCCTTTAGATTTGATTGGACTATCTCTACCTCAGTCAAATTTTTCTTCTGCTTCTTTTCATTCTCTTAATTATCAATCTCTTCAGCTACCTTTTCCTTTAAATATTTTTCCTTAGCAGGGTCCAATCCAAACATAGTCTCCCCTTCACTCTTATTTTTCTTGTCTTCCCTCCACCTATCCACAACCTCATCAGGATATGATTTTCATTCTTTGGCTTTGGTGGTGAATATTGAGTTTCATTTTCTATTGGGATTATTTCCTTCTCTTCCACTTCCTTTACCTTTCTTTTCCTTCCACCATTTTTAGAGGTTTCAACCAACTCCTATTTCTTTGAAAGGTCTTCAAATTCATCTTCAAGAAAATCATAGAATTATTTGGATTCTTTGAAAAAACCAACTTTCATCCATCTCAAAGTGTCATCACTCAGCAACATGACTTCACAATTTCTTGACATATATTTTCAAGGAATTATGAATGATTCTAAACACCAAACAATCATCTTTGATAGAATGGATAGATACATAATAATCTGATCCTTCAAATTTCCATTCTTTATCCTCTTAATCATAACTAGGATATTCTTAACCATGTTTATCTTTCTAAAGTTTACCAATAAATCCAGAATGTAGATGTCACTCTTCTTTAATATATCCTTATCACATTTTCTCGGAATGATAAATCATTGAACCCATAATTCAAGAATCTGAATATTTGTAGATAGGTGAAGAATATTTGGAGTCTTTACCTCTAAAAGACCAAGACAAGCCATGACTTTTTCTTTAATAAAACTTCCTTGAACTTTAGGTAGATTATGTGAGCAGAACTCCACTTCTCCTTCATAAGGGATTCCAATCAAACTAGCAGCCTTGGTATATGAATGATAATATGTCTTCCCATGATTCATGAAAGAAAACATTCTCCTTACTTCTTCCCTAAAGATAGTTACTCTCTCATTGAATTCAATCAGCAACTCCAGATATATCGGATCCTGTGCTTTCGGTTTTGAAATGCAAACACTCTCCAACCCATTCAGCTTTATATTCTTAGAGATAATGGAATAATATTTTTGAAGAAATTTGGATGAACAAAATTTATCTATAAACCTGTCATTCTGAGATTTCCTTTATGGAAAACATTTCTTTTTGAGATGAATCTTCAACAGACATTCAGAGGTGAGGAAACCTTGAAGATTTGGAATGAGCTTATATAGGAGGGTAAGATTTTGAGCACATGAAGGCTTGAGTTTTGATATGGGACAACCATCGAGGGTCCTTTATATAGGCATTTGAGGTGACAATTCAGCTTTCATACTCAGTCAAACGGTTGAAAAACCTTCTTATCAAATCTAACAGATTAAAAAAATGACTAAAGAAGAATTTTGATGGATCCCGATCTTTTGAGGGTTTTAATAAAAATATTCAGATTCAAGGAAAAGAGAATAAAAAAATATTAAAAACAGATGTAAATACCAACAAGTAAAAGATTATTATGAAAATTTATGAAAGGAAACATACCTTTAGGATTTCTTGGAAGATTATTCGTAATAAGTAAAATTCTTCTTGAATGAATTTATATTCCGAAAATATTGATTAAGATAATTTTCAATAAGAAAATCTCCTTTACGTAAATTTTAAGTACAAAAATCATCAATAAAAAAATTTTAAGTACAAAAGTATTCATTGAGAAAATTTTTAAGTATCAAAATCTTCATTAAGAAAATTCAAAATAGAAAAAAAAATTTGACTACGGAGAAAAAATTTATATTTCAAAAAATTTCACACTACGAAGAAAATTTAGAGTACAAAAAAATTTAGACTATGAAAAAATTTTAGACTATGAAAAACAATAAGATTACGAAAAAAAATTTAGATTATGAAAAAAATTTAGACAACGAAAATAAAATTTAGACTACAAAAAAATTTAGATCTCTAACAAAAAAATGCACTCCCCCTATGAAAATAAGTTCCTTACTGTAAAGAGATTGGTTTCAATAAGAAGTTAACATGGAAGATTACATTACTATTATCATTCCTAACTTGTGTTTATTGTATTTAAATCTATAGGAGGGTATAGAGTTTGTGAAAATTTCAGCAAGTTTATCTTGTGTCCTGATAAATTGAAGAATTATATCTCCTTTTTGTTTATTATCCATATGAAAGTGATGCCTACTATCTATGTGTTTTGAACAGGAGAGATGTGCAGGGTTTTGACTTAGGGAAATGGTACTAGTATTATCAAAAAAAAATTGTGTTTCTGTAAAACTCATGCCATAATATGTGAGTGTGTGTTGCATCCACAACACTTGACCACAACAACTTCCAACTACTACATATTCAACTTTAGTAGTGGAAAGTGCTACTGAATGTTGCTTTTTTGCATGACCAAAAAACTAATGAATCTCCTAATAAATGACAAGTACCGGAAGTATGTTTTCTATACATTCTACATCCACCAAAGTCAACATCTGAAAATCTTTTTAAAACAAAATCATTTCCAGAAGTGTAAAAGGGTCCAGGATCCATTGTTCCCTTCAAGTAGCGAAAAATCCTCTTCACTACCTTTAAATGATATTCAATTGGATTATATTGATATCTTGAACATAAGAATACTGTAACCATCAAGTCTAGATGACTATCTATCAATTAAAGTATACTTCCTATCATACCCTTAAAAGATGTTTGATCTACTGGTTTCCTAGCTTCATCAAGTTCAAGTGAATTTGAGGTACCAATTGGAGTACATATACACTTAGTGTTGTCATATCCATACTTTTTAAGAAGATATTTAATATAATTATGTTGGGATATATAGATTCCTTCTGGTTTTTGAGAAATTTGAAAACCAAGGATAAATGTTAACTCACCCATCATACTCATTTCAAATTCAGATTTCATTAGATCCACAAAAGAATGAATTGAAGATTGCAGAGTAGAACCAAATATAATATCTTTAACATAAATTTGAACAATTAAAACATTTTTATTATATTTCTTTATAAAAAGGGTTGGATCAGCATGTACCTTAACATAATTATTTTGAAGCAAAAATCATGTAAGTCCATCATACCAAGCTCGAGGGGCCAGCTTAAGTCCATAAAAAGATTTGGTAAGTTTGTAAACATGTTTAGGATGTTTTGTATCCTGAAAACTTGGAGGTTGTTCAATAAAAACATTCTCTTGTACAAAACCATTATGGAAAACACATTAAACATCCCTTTGAAAAAGTTTGAAATTGAAGAATGCTGCAAAGGAAAGTAGAATGTGAATAGATTAAAATATAGCTACTGGAGCATAGGTTTCATCATAGTCTATTATTTCTTGTTGATTATAGCCTTCAACAACCAATCAAGATTTATTTCTTACTATGATTCCATTTTCATCACATTGATTTTTGAAGACCCATTTTATTCTAATAACAGATTTTTCCTTGGGTCTTTCATCTAAGGTCCAGACTTTATTCCTTTCGAATTCATTTATCTCATCTTGCATAGGTTTTATCCAATCATCCTCACCTAAATCTTCATCATTTCTTTTTAGTTCTAATTAGAAAAGGAATTATTGATGTTCAACTTCATTTCTTAAGGAACTTCTAGTCCTTACAGGTTGATTTACATCACCAATGATACTATCACTTGGATGATTCTTTAGAAACAACTGATTTGGGTTTTGTAAAACCTATTCATCAACATAGGGAAGGAAGTCTTCTGGGTAAATTCTTCAGAAATATTTTCATTAAAATTTCCCTTATCCAAAGTATTTTCTAACAAAGGGTGATAATCAATTTTTGAAAACACATCCAAAGATGTAGGTTGAGGTTGTTTAAAAGAAGGATTAGTTTCATAAAATTTTACATGTGCTATTTCTTCAAAAGTACAAGGATTTTTATTGAAAACTCAATAATCCTTATAAGTTATGGGGTAGCCTAAGAAAATTCATTCATCAGATTTTAGTGCAAATTTTTGTAGATTATCATTAGTGTTCAGAGTGAATACCTTGCAACCAAAAACCTTGAAGTAGGAAAGTCTCGGTTTTCTACCATTACATAACTCATAAAGAGTTTTATTAAGAAAAGGATTAATCAAAACATGATTTATAGTATAACAGGTTGTAATTACAGCTTCAACCCAAAAATTGTTGGCAACCAAATATTAACTCAACATGGTTCTTGTTATATGTCGAAGAATTCTATTTCTTCTTTCAAAAACACCATTTTTAGAGGTGTTTTGGGTTCTAAGAATATATGATTAATGCCTTTTCTACTAAAAAAGTATTAAAATCAGAATTTTCAAATGCTCCTCCATGATCACTATGAATAGTTATCAAATAAATTTTTTTTTTCTAATTTTTAACATGGGCTATAAATATTTTGAAATATGAAAAAGATTCAGATTTCATTTCTAGAAAATAGACCCATGTAAATCTAGTGTAATAATCTATTGAGAAAAATACATAACACTTTTCTCTAATGCTTCCAGTTTTTATTGGACCAAAAAGATCCATATGCACCAACTATATTTCATCAGTGGTTGAGACTTCACCAACTGATTTAAAACTTGATTTCTATTTCTTTCTATATTAACAAGGATCATAAACATTTGAAGAATCAAATTTTAGCTCTGGTAGATCCTTATCTAGTCTTTTCTTAGAGATTTTTCATATGTTCATAAGGTTACAGTGTCCTAATATTCTATGCCATAACCAAGAATGATCATCTATTTTACTAAGGAAAGGAAGATCATGGCTCCTAATTTCTTCTAAGTTTAATGTGTATACATTCACATGCCTATTGGTAGAAAGAATAATATCTTCCTTGGAATTGTGTACTAAACACTAGTCATTCCAAAAATTCAAAAGGTAACTTTCATCTCATAATTGAATTATGATAATGGGGTTGTTCTTAAGAACCTTAACAAATAAAACATTTGAAATCAAAGTTTTTCCAAGAAGAACAATGTTACCTATACCAATAATCTCTCTCGTAGAATTATCTCTGAATGTTATTTTTCCTCCTTTCGTCTTAATAATCTTTTCAAAACGTTTTTTTACCATTCATATTCTGGGAACATCCACTATCCATGTACCAAGTATTAGTATTGATATTCTCTTTATTTTCCATAAAATAAGTGTGTTAGACTCTCGGAACCCAAAATTTCTTGGATTCGAGAACTTCATATATAAAATTTTTTGGAATCCACATTTTCTTTGAAAAATAAGCTTTATGAAAACCTAATGACTATGTTTTGTTTAAGGAACAATTTTTTCCCAATTCCCACCGCACTGATACATAGTGCCGAATGAAGCACTTTGAGGAATAAAATAATTGTTAATTAAATCTGTTTGGAACTTGGATAACCAAAACCAGAATTATTCCTTAGAGGTCGAATTTAGGAATACATTCTATCATAGTTTTCCTTACCTAAGTTAATGTTTGAAAAAATCTTTATCAAGGAAAATATTTCTGACTTTAGTCTAATAACTAATTCTTATCCTCAAAAACATCAGTCTTAGTACTAAAGTTAGGCTCGAAAACAATTTTCTTATAAATTACTAATTCTATATCCTTAGATAGATTATCTTTCTCAGAATTAAATTCCTCATGGTTTTTTAAAATTATTTCAAAATTTAAGGATTTCTAATCAAGATTTTTAGAACGATATGATACTCTATTAAGGGTAAAATTTATTGAATTTTCCTTATCTGGATTTTTATTTACTTTAGAATTTTCATCCTCAAGAATCTTAGAAAACCTAGAAACTTATTCATAGGTAGATAAAGTATTATCTTCATCAGAAGAAGATTATTCATCTGAGGATTCATATTATTTACTATCACTATAATTAGAATTCAAGGATACATTGGTGATGGATTCAGAATTGTGTACCTTTTCCATTAAACAATGATTTTAAATAGGTAATCTAGCTATTAGACCAAGATTCTTCTGTCCAAGAGATTCTTAATCTGGGGATTCATCAGCAGAGCCTCCACCACTGGCACTCCATGTGTCATTAGATTTGAAAACTTTATTATATTTATCTTTGTATTACTTCTTTATATTCCTCTCAGAATTATTTTCCTTTAAATATTTTCTCTTAAGCATAGGAAAATCTGGCCTTATATGTCTAGATCTTTTGCATTCATAACAAGAGACTTCATAGTCTTTCTTGTCCATTATTTCTTTCTTTTTGTATCTATACTGAAATTATTTCTTCCCAACTATATTATTCATCATTCGAGCAAGAATAGCTAGTTTATTCTCATAATTTTCACTTTCACTTGATTCAAATAAAAAATTGACCTTCATAGACTTAGATCATGTAGCTCTCTCAGGAGTCTTGGATTTCATATGATTTGAAGTAGATGTAAAATCAACACTTCAATTTTCATTTTGTTTCTTAACATTGTCATCATATCTCTTCATTCTAGTATCAAGTTAAAGAAGAGTTACAAAAATCTCATCAAGAGTGATCTGCAAGACTTTCCTATTCCTATATATAGTTATTCTCTTGGATTCCCACTCATTAGGCATGATTTCTATAATCATTTCTACAAGTGCATCATCATCCAAGAATTTTTCACCCGTGGATTGTAAGCTGTTGACAATAGTCATAAATCTCTGTTGTACCTTACATATAGGGTCTCTATAAGGAAAGAAAAAACCATGGTACTTATCTATAAGAATAGATCTTCTAGTTTTAATAACTTTGGATGTTCTGAAATGAGTTACACTACTAGAAAGGGGATATTTTCCCACCCATATATCCCCATGGTATAGAAAAACTATGGCTATATCTCTTTTTTGATTATCTATTCTCACTGTTTTAATAAAAATGCGGGAAACCTATACCCAATTCCCCAGATGCCATCGGGCTCCTCCTCCACCTTACCATCACATACATCACCCTCATCTTCTTCCTCGCTTTCCAGACTCTCGGACATCTTCTTCTTCCTCGCTTCCCTGACTCCCAGCCCTCTCCTCTCCCCCTCGACTACCGCCTCCCAGCCATATGACCTCCGCCACTCAGCCCTCACCTCCCCTCGCTAACCTCCATCTCCCAGCCATAAAACCACCGAGTCTCGTCCATCTCCTCCCCTCCCCGGCCTCCGCCTCCACTCCCGACCTCCCTCTTGGCCTTCTCCTTAGCCTCAATGTCCCGGCCTCCACCTCCCTTCCCCCAGCTCCAGTGAAATCTCCCCTCTCGGCTCCCTCTCCTCCTGGTCTTGGCCTCCGCCTCAACTTCCCCCAACTCCGTCAACGTCTCGTCCCGACCTTTGCCTCCCTCCCCCAGCTCCGACATCTTGGTACAAAATTTCTTCTCCACTTTTATTCAGTCATTGAGATATCTTATAATGAGTTTTTTTGAGATATCATCTCTCAAACTTATCCTGCTTTCAATATAAATTTTTTGACAGGCTTCAACATATGTGTTTTATCAACAAGTGAACCTACAGTTAGGTTTGGAGTAAAAAAGGTGATGCTTGGGAGCATTAGTCCCCACTCTTTCTTATTAGATGAGTGAATGAAGAGGAATTTGTGGTTGTTTGTTCTCAGATCTTTTATGATTTTCAGCCTATATATAATTTTTTGATGTGTTGGAATCTGTTGATTCATGCATTGAAATATATTCCTTTTCAATCTTCATTATTTCGATCCCTAGAATTCATCTCTACTCCATGAATTTCAGAGTTCTTAATCATTTTGGTGATTCATTAAAGGTATTATTATTGGTTGATTAGTTAGAAATTACAAGGAAGAAACCCATTCAGGCTAGATTATGTGTTTAATTAAGACTATATCAAACTCTCCTAGATTTCATTTAGTTTAGTTTTGATTATGGTACTAGTCTTATCCCTAAGAATGTTAATGAAGGTAATAATATGTATTTTCATCACTTAGTCCTTTTAAAGAATCACATGTATTGATGTCTCAAAATTCATATAGTGCTTTGAAATATACTTCCTTAACATTTTTTGATGACTGTTGATGGTACTATAGAGTTTATTAATAAGTTAATGCTTGAATTATAATTATCTATTGTTGTTATGGAGCTAAGGATGGAGGCTCTTACATAGCTTCAGGAGCTGGGTGGTGGATTTTGTAGGAGATAAAGGGGTGGAAAGGAGACTTCTTGAATCTATTTACTAGTGTTTTAGTGAATTCACTGACTAATTATGGTGTAGTGAGTCTAGGATTCTCATTTGGGATGGGGGCTCTATTAATCCTCCTTCAGATATATTGTAGGAGTAAATATAGAAAGGAAATTTGATATTTGTTGTGGATCCCATGATGGCATGAAGTAATGGAGGATCATTTAGGAAATCCTAGGTTAAAATTTTCCTCACTCAGAGGGAAGGATCTTTTGGTAGTAGTTCTCACTCATGGGGTGGGGGGAGGGTAGAGAGAATCTAACTAGCCTCCTCTGTATTGATTTTTTCCTAGTATTAATGATACCACTATTTCTAGTGGGAGGGGGTCTACATGTAATTCACAAAATAGGGTAAGAATTTGTTCACAAGTTTTTAGAATTACTATTATAGAGTGAGGCATCTATTTATAGGAATCCATTCTAACCGAGTCTAAGATAGGGGTAGTTATGCAAGTAGTGGAAACCAGTAGGCATGATGTATAGAACTTCACAATTTTTTTGAAGGTTTCTTTTGTTCCATATTGTGATGTTTACCCCAAGTCTTCTTTTTCATATAAAATAGAATGTCAAATATCTTTAGAAATAATATAAAAATATACTATATTATATTTATTCCATGCATTTTATGTTATTAAAGTTTCTTATATATCTAAAATAGAGTATCATATTGAGAAACTGAGATAGATATTGAATCTAAAATGTGAATTTTACCATATTAATGGCTTCATATTCATTTTAATTGGGACTCTTGGGTGTTTTCAGTCATGATATTATTTATTAAATAATTTAATTATTTAATTAATTTGTTATTATACTAAGAAACCCATGAATTTCATTATTTAATACATATTATGAAATCTACTTGGGGTTAGTTGTTCTATGAAAACATGAACCTTAGAGGGAGAGGTAGAAGAAGATGGAGCGAGGGATTGGTGGAGATGAAAAATTAGGGAAGAAATATTAGTTTTTAGTGATGTCGATAAAATGTACCTCCATTGTGAAGTATAAACAAATCCACGTCATTTAACCATCATGTTAGGGAATTTATATATATGGATTTATCCTAATTTTTTCTTGATTTGAACATGGAATAATTTTCTTTAAATTGAATCAATATTCAGGTAGTAGATGGCCTTTTTAACTTATGATATTTGGTTGAAATTATGATATTGGGACTAAAAATTACTTCTTTGTTTATTTATTGTATGTGAATAAAGATGAATCATGATCATACAGGATCATCATTTCCATTCTTGTGGTTTCTTTTATTTCCCCCACCATTATTTACATGTTCATCACTAACTTTATATTTTAGGTGATGATTCAACTAATATCACAGATTGATTTTTTTGCACAATTAAAATAGGTTCCATATATTTACATTGTGTGTTCTCCGTGAATGATTATAGTGTGAGGATGGATTATAGGATAAGATAAAATGGGATAGGGGAGTCTGGATTTGGGGTTTCTTCAAGAATAACAATATAAACATTCACAAGATTATTATATGAATCATTAATCTAGGTACCAAAGAATAGAACCCACATTACATAGGTGGAATTATCATGTTTAGAATTCCCATGGTCAATTAAAGTGATATATGAAGAAAAAATAAGAGGATGTAGAAATGAATCGAGGACTAGATTAATTTATAGATCTTAGAACAGAACTACATGGTGTACAGTTCGAAAGAACACACATCATCTACATTGGTAGGTACAATATCTAGGGATTATAGGATATGTAAAATACCACACATTGTGTGGTTAAATCATACAATATGTTACCCTAAACTATATCTTTTTTTTGTATAGGGAATATACACCTAGGAAGCCCAAGTAGCCTCACAGACCAAGAGGTTTGATAGAACATTCGATTTTTCCTTGATAGAACATGTCCTGTGAAGAAGGAGAACTTTCCAACTATCCCTATGGATCCTACACACCATGTTCACCTCTCCACACATATTATAGTCATATTTTTACTTCCCCTTTTTGGGTTTTGTACATGGGCTATCAATTTCCTAAGGGATATATGATGTTTACCTTGGGAACACATTGGGTACCTATACCAAGACTATATGGTGACATATAATATTCATTTAGGATTATATTTTTTAAAATATTACCAGTACCTTAAAAGTGACCTTACACATTGGACATGATAGTGGAGCTACTTTTGAATATAGATATGTGGCATGTGATGAATCTAGCATGACCTATCGTATCAGCATTATAGTAAAAATGATTATATATTAATAATTACTAGTAAATAGAATCCATATTTTATGATAAATTTACAGTAGGGAATAATTTCATCTCACCATTCCTAGGAAGTCTTAGAGATTTACCCCATTGGTTTGGGGCATAAGATCCTCTACCAATAGATCAGGTAGGGTTGGTATTCACGCCACCATTGTGGGGTGTGATATCCTAAATATATGTATTTTGTAATACCCATGTATAAAGAAGAAATTTAATTTGATTAAAAAACAAATTAAATGATAAAAATGTATAAATATGGGAAGACGTTATGGATGTGTAAGTATTATTATCTTTTCCAAAACCTATAGTAATATTATCAATGAGAACATTTACTAGCATTAAGGGGTTCGAGAATGAATGCCTGGAGTCTAGAAACCCTATTCTAAGTGAAGTTCCTATGGAAGATTCATTGGCCTTAGAAGATCAGATCCAAACTGAGAATTAAGGGAGAATATGTATATAGGATAATATATAAGTTTACATAACTCCAATTGTTGAAGACAGTAACATACAAAAAACATAAACCTAAAATCTTCTCTAAGGGAAAGAATTCTACTACAGTAAACACATTTAATGGATTTTAGTTGGACCATAGATGAAAAGATGGAACTGATCCAAACTATAATTTGGATCTTTTTATATAATCTATGAAATTGATAGAGCCATTGGCATTTAGAAGAATTGTAGTATTATAATGCATAGCTTACGATGGACGTATTCCAACCAAATAGATCAAGTCTCATACAATTAACTCACCATTAAAAATTAAATGAGGGTATGTCATAATAATCCAAAACAGTAATTGATTTCATTTTATAAAGAAGACAATACCTAAATTCCAAAGGACATTCCCCTGGTCTTTTCACTTCAATTTCCCTCATTTTCATTTCTTATGAGAACCCAATTCATGGTGTGTGTAAAATTTAGTGTTCGACATTAATCTAATAACGTGTATTTGATTTTTCAAATTATTTTAAATTCATTTATTTTACCAAAATGACCTTTTCCATTTTAGGAGTCTTGTTGTGACTTGTTCCACTTTGTATGTAGTAGGTGTTTCTAGGTAAAAATTTTATTAAAAAAATCCATGAAGTGATTTAGTTTATTAAATTCATCCTCTAGTATATTCATACAAATATTTTATACCCATGATTGTTTTATATAAATTTTTTAAATGATTTTCTTTAATTCTTGGAGATGAAGTGGATTTATTTAAAATCAATTCCCTATTTGAATTAAAATTTTACCCATGGTAAATATTAAGTTACATGAATGTGGGACTCGTTTAAAATATTTGTGAAGGTGGATGAATGTTTTTATCTCTCCATTTCTATCTAAATGAAAGACCCCATGTTTAAGGGTGTGTTTTAATGTGAAAAGTTGATTTTTTATGTTAAACCTAAGAATTGACAAACTTTTTTATGTCCCCATTTTTTCAACTATAATGACACATACCACTATATCATAAACATGAAACCTTTCTTGGCCCATTATGGTTTACCTTGTTGATAATACCTTTATAAGATAGAGGTAATAATTTTACCTCTGATACTGAAAGGGTTGAAATTGGTTATAAAAATAACGGCACTAGCAATACAAATGTGAATTAACTATTAAGTTTTTATGTTCTAATAGTTTTATTTTATATAGTACATATCAATTTTTTAATTATGTTTTACATTGTTCATTGGGAGATAACTTTTAGTTTTCTTATTATATAATGTATTGAAGTTGGATGTATCGTACCGATAGGATTTCAAATGTGTTTCAAAATAATTTGGATCATTTTTTATATTTTCCAATTGAAAATGATTCAGATAGAGGTTATATACAGTTTCCATGCAATAAATGTGTTGTAAAACCATAGTTAAACCAGTAAGAAGTTATATACCATATAACGAAATTTGGATTTCAAACAAACTATTATGTTTTCTATCACCATGGAGAGAAGAGTCCATGTTCTACTAGTCACAAACAAAATGAAAGACGTGGAATTGAGAATTTGATATTCGATTGGTTTCCATTTTTCCATTGTCCCAGGAGAGATAGTATGATAGTGCAAGAAGACAATGAAATCAATACACATGATGAAAATACTGAAGATGAGGACGAGATAGTGATAACTTTATTGGATAATGCCAGAATGTCAGTATATCAAGAATGTACTAAAATGACCAAGTTTTAATTTTTAATGCGGTTATATCCTAGGAAAACCATGTATGGATTTTCTTATACCGTTATTGATTACATTATTACATTTTTTAAAGGAATTTCTTCCTGATGGAGCAGATATTCCCTCAAATCATTACAAGGCATGGAAGTTAATTAAGAATCTTGGATTTGATACTAATAAAGTTCATGCTTGTCCGAAAGACTGCAGTTTTTTTGGGAGCAAAAAACTAACCATAATGTCTGTAAAAAATGTGGCACATCTCGATGGATGAGTAAATCTCTCCTTGGGGTGAGTAAAAATTTAGGGATGTTAAGTGATTGAGAGTATTTTCTCGATGAGTATTCGTTAATTTATCATTGTGTATGTTGAACATAACATGTCATTGATTAATGACCTATTTTGTTTAACATGTGATTTTCATGGATTATTGGAACCATAAATACACTAATATCAGCAAGATTTGATTGAGATTAGAACCCTATGTTAAGTTAAGGCTTTTTATTAAATCCTTAACACTTAGTAATTCCAATCAACATTATCTTGTGACATGGGTGTTAATTTAATACAATATAAAGTAAACCTCAAGTATATCAGAAGCTTAACTACCTAATGATGAACACACCCCAATATTTTTCAATTTGGTAAATCAATTATAGTCAATCAATCATTTCAATTAATCTCTACAGACAAACCCCCTAATCAAAATACAATTAACTAAAAACAAATGACTATTACAAAGTATCATTGTCGAGGATTCGACCCGAGTGCTGCTATACACATTAATAGAGCACCGAAACCTTGACCGGTCGATATGCGATAATCAGCTATGCGTTTCAATATTTTATTAAATATTTTTTCATTTCAAAGATAAATGTTTCGTATATATAGTATAATATTTAATTAAATGAATATTTAAAAATATAAAAAATAAATAACACACAATAATTCATTTATTACTAATTTAATAAAAATAAAATTAAAATCATTCAATGTTAAAAGACCAATTTTTTAATTGAATTATTTTTTTAGTGTATCATATTTTTTAAATAATTACTAAATAATTATTTTATTTAAATATCTTGATAATATATAAATGATTGATTTTTTATAAATCCCATCCTTGGGGTTTTAGGGTGGTTTGAGGTGTTTAGGAATGAATGGATGGTTGACATTTCAGTTGGAAGAGGACGATTGTTGAATGATTTAGTGGGTTGGGGAATTTTGTATTTTGGAGGTGAAAATTAGAGTGTTATGTGGTTTTAATGGCATGTAGGATCATGATAATATATTTTGGTGTCTCTTTTGATCTAGGAGTAGGTGTGTTATGCACATATGATTGTTGCATGGAGCTCTGGGATCATGGTTCCATATGTTTTTCATATGGGTGACCATTTTGGAATTGTTCATTAGTCACACTACAGCCTTACCCCATAATTAGTGGATTTAGGGAGTGATATGAATGGATTGTGGCATGTATTCTATAGGTTTTAACTATTATATCTAGACACCCCTAATGCATTTTAGTTTTAGTGAAAACCCTAGGGGTTATGGTATGGTCAAGTGGGATGTGTTGTAGTCTATTGGAATTAAATCTTGGATAAATTCATGACCCCACACAAATAATTCCTATATCATACAATATTATAAAAACACCATTTGACTTGATTTCATCTTTAAGATAATTTTTATCACTTGTTTATAGGCTTTATCCATATCTTATATAGATCATATTTTGATGATCCATGGAATTAAAGGATTCCTTCTATGAGAATATGTTGGAGGTTGGTGATTATCCCTCCATTCTTATTAGGAGAATATAGAAAGTTACATCATAGGTTAGGGTATTCATTACTTCTCTATTTAATGTGAATGTTTGATTTATCGTTCTTTATTTTCCTTCGGTAACATTGATATTAATATTAATTTTGATAATAACCAGAATTAAAAGGCAATAAAATTGGTTTTATGATTCGATGGGATGATGATATGTTGATGAATCCTTTTACTATTTATTAGATAGTGTGATATTTTTTTTATAGTTAGAATATTTTTGTTATTTATTATGATTCACATTCTTGAAAATGTTTATAAAATACAATTCTATAAATCTAAAATAAATAATGAAATAGGGACGTGAATTTAATTACCGTCCTTTCTTAGAATATGTTAACTAAGGAAATTATTGCTTGAAGCATGTTCATGGTTTACCCATAATTATTTTTTTCTTATATTGATAGTTTTTTTGATGAAACATATGAAAACGAATCAGATAATTCAATATTATGAAATGGTGTTTTTTAAAGGTAAATGTTTTGGGCTAAGTGAAATTTTCATTGATTATCAATGGAATATATACCAAGGATTAATTTCCTTAGTTTCCATAAAAATTTATATATTGAAAGTATATATGTTTCCATGTGTATGATCATTATAATTATATATAATTCGTTTGATTTTATGTATGCGTTTGGTATGGTTATGGTATAGGGAATGTATTGAGAGATGGGATTTATTATTGATTAGTTATTGAAATGAGGTTCATGTTATAATTGGATAGTGTATGTTTAGAGTTAGGATTTCTTATCACCAAATTTTTATGGTTGGATGTTGATTTGATGGTTGGTAAGGGATAGGAGCTAGGGTTTTCATAATTCTTGGTGATTATTTTGATGAATGGTTGTTATATGGTTGTTTATTGTGATTACAAACTAACTGTTATTATTGAAATAAGAATCCCAAGATCATATTCTTTATGGAATAATAGGATAATTCCTAGAGTACCCTAATTATGGAATGGTAAATGAATTAATAATGAACACATGGGATGGGCATTGAATTTTTAAAATGGTCTAACAAAAACAATAGGTTTTTTAATGATATGAGGAGAACAGGATTAAAATCTAGAAATTATATACCGATTATAAAACAAGATTTCCAATATTGAAATAAATTAATCAAAACAAAATTTGTGATGGCTTTAATGATAAAAGAATTGTAATTTCTAATTATAGGGAGAAAATTGTCAACTATGATAAATGAGGATACTTTTGAGCTTGTTTTAGATTATGTTCACATGGTCATAGAAGAGGTAGCCTGGGGTCCTAAGGGATGATAGCTATAGTAGAGTATATATATCGGTAGTTTCCCAAATTGTGGTTTTTTGCAATATCCAACCTTATATTTTATGATATCATAAGCTCCAAAACATGATTTGGATGGGAAATCAATTCCCAAATGTTTGGGTAAGGGTGTTTTCTTATCATCATGGACGATGATTGAGTAAATGGTTGAATTATCCCTATTATTTAATAATAATTTATCATTTCATGATGTGTTGGAATATCCATGATATAATGTTTTAAGGTGTAGGATATGAGTCTACATAGTCTATGATGGAAAAAGTTTTTAATATATTTATATGAGTTGGTTGTAGTGGATTAAGGCTATAAAAAATTCACATATTTCAGATATATTGATTTTGGTTTCCTATATTTTTACTTAACAAGGATGTGATGACATGAGGTAAAATGCATAATACATGGGATATAAGATATTTTAGTCTTAAAAATTGGTTATGGATGAGTTGAAGATGACGAGTACATAACAAGTTGGATAAGATATAGAATGATATGTGCACTTGTTGAAAATATAAGTTTCATATAGGGATTTTAATGTTAGTTATTTGATAACTTACATGAATTGGGACAAAAAATTCTATTAATTATTGTTTTTTAATAATAGGTAATATTATAATTTGATTCAATTTTAACATCAGTAATGTAATAATTGTTGTTGAAAGTGTAATTTTAATTTCATTTATGTAATAAATGATGTTAAATTATTTTAAAAAACTTAATACATGATATTCCTTCTCATTATTTCAACTACCTTATTTATGAAACCCTAATCAGTTATCTCCTAACCATGTTCTCTTATTCCAAAAAATCATTGATTTATTGATTTTTGACATATTTTTGCATCATTTATTTCCTCTATTAGATCAATTAATCTGGATCAACCTCCCATGGATCCATTCGACAACCCAAATGTGTGTTTCAATCATTTAGTTAAATATACACCATCATCACCACACCACATTCATTTTTTTCAATCTATAATCCATTAAACATTATCTTTGTATAAATCCTTGAAAATCATCAAACATAATCATTAAATTTTAGAAATTGAATTTTAATTATTTATTTTTTAAACAATTATTAAATATTTTGAAGTGTTTGTAAATTATTTAATGTATTTATTAGTTATTTATTATTGATATAATTTATATATCTATAAATATTTCTTGTTATTATTAGTCTAAGATTATAATTTATTTTTCATTATAATTTTGTGTGATTGTAAATAATGGGCATAATTTGTTGGTGACTATAATTTTTTGTATTTATGATTATATGTGTTTATGAATTGTTTGATTTTATAATTTATCTGAAATTATATTTTTCCTTATATAAAAATTTAATTTAATTTTAAATTTAAATAAATTGATTTCTTTTATAATTTATTATGATTCTTTATTTTTTTCAGGTTATAAAATATTTTTTAGTTACAAATTTTTATAATTTTTTTCAGGTTCAAATATTTATATTTTTTATGTTTTAAATATATTTGTTATTAAATATATTTATATGTTTACATGTTTTAATATATTAATCTATTATATTTTTATTTTAGGTAATTTTTGGGTCATACCTGGATAAATATAAGAATAAGTAGTGATGAATATGATAAACAAGAAGGAATTTCCGAAAAATATTAAATATATATATACAAAAAATAATATGATTTTATTTCCATGCATGAATTATTTGACTATGATATAATTAAATGTTCATGGATGTAAAATACCATCTTATTTACTACGTTTTAATCATAATATTACACAATAGATCCAGTATGGTGAAATGAAAAACATGTCAAGATCTAATTATAAAAATATGTTCAACATGAGAGTAAATATTTTCTTGGAAAATCAATTCATGATAAATGTGTTGAAAATATTAAAAACCTAGAAGTATTGAATGATTTTATAGAGACATTATCAAACAAATTTTTTAAAATTATATGAAATTAATAGTTTTTTCATCAGTACCAAGATTAGTTAACATGAATGCATGGAATGGTTAGAGTGAAAAAAATTTCACTAAATTTCTTAAACTTCTAAAATAGATACATATAGAGGACAATGGCCATGAAAATTTTAATTATGAGGTAAAAAATATTTTGCCTAATCGTATTAGAGTATAAAATAAACATGAAAAAAATAAAACTGTAATTCATTCTCATGAACATGAACCAAAAATGTAACTGAAGAAATATGGTATCTTCCAATAATTCCATAGTTAAGGAAATAATTTGAAAATTAAAATGACACAATAAGTCTATGATGGTATATAGATAAAAATATTGCTAATGGAAACCAACATCACATGGTTGATTCACTATAATGAATGAGATTTGATCACAAATTTAAGAATTTTGGAAATGAATTTAGAAATATCATAAATAGAATATGAATAGATTGAATGAATAAATATCAAAGCCTTAGCATCTAAAATAATTCATCTTCTATTATGTTTTTTCTATATCTTTTCCCTACATATATGTATGAATATAAAATATGTGATGACAAGAATGATGATTTCTGGACCAAAATAACATAGAAATGATATTGATGTTTATATTTCAACATTGAGAGAATATTTACGATTTATATGGGAGGCATGTGTTTTGATATTTTATTATTATAAGAAAGTGTATAGTTTATATTACAATTTTCACTATAAATGAGAGTCCCACATATGAAAATAGATCTGGTTACACAATATATAAATCATATCTTATATAGATAAATTCTAAAGGAATATAAATCTTATCCTATTTGAAAATAGGGGACATCATATCATCAATTACTAAAATAAATAAGGATTGTGTACATGGGATATATGCTATTTTTGAAAATTAATCATCCTTATTTATGTCTAAAACAATTAATTTAATGTTTAAAAAAAGTACGATATTTACCCTAAACAATTATGAGCTGAATAATTATATAATATGGTGAAAATATTAATGTCACATTTTGAATAAATGATTACCTAGTAATAAAAAAGGAAGTAATAAATGGTCCATTTTAGTCAAGAAACCTTATTAGAAATTATTTGAGGTTGAACATTGCATTAACATTCTGCATGATGAGAAAAACATATTTTATTGTCCAATTTGAAATTTGTTACAAAAAATGGAAACAATAAATATTGGTTTCATGAAATACTAGATTTACTAACCATACTAATAAATTTGGAGTTATCTCCCACTGTGAAAGAAAACAAACCATAGATACCTTATGATGGACACAGAATAATAAAAGTAATTTGTTTATCAATGAATACATGGTATAAAGGTTCCATGTTGGTTTTAATAAAATGTGAACAATTTAGTTTCTATGAAGGATTTGGATTTTCTAGGTATGAAAAATCATGACTTCAATATATTGATTGAATTGTTTCTACTGGCACATTTATGTTCCATATTTTTTTTATTTTCTATAAATTCCAACATTATGTTGTGTTGTGTATTCAATACCATTTTCAAAAAATTTATATATCCAAATTTTTTAGACATGTTGGAGAATTATTATATCCTCATAAATTTTTTAAACAATTATTTCCCATTAACTTTTGTTGATATAATAGACAATCTAGTGATTCGTTTGGTTTAAATGATAAGAATATGTGGGCTTGTTTACTGTTATATTGCGTGAATCATTTCAAAAGATATATAAAATTTTTACGGTATTTATTAAGAATATGTATTAATTAAAAGAATATATTATTCAAAAATATAAGTTAGAAGAGATGATTAAGATCAATACAAATTATGTTTTTAATGTCAATCATGTTGGTCTCCCTTTATGTCTAATTTTAGTAGTTTATAGTTAAGGTAATGGGATCTGCTCCTTAAACGTATAGTTAATTCCATGTGATGTAGTGATTTAATCACATTTATACATTTTCTATAATATAGTTTAGGTTTAAACATATATATCATCATATATTACAAGATTAAAAGAATGATATATTAAATATTAAATGTGGTTAATGAAAGAAAATAAAAATACATTTGATTCATTGTTTAAATATAATTTCTACGCTAATTTATTCAAATCCAAAACATTGAAATAGTTAATAGGGATACTAAGGGTTAATATGATCTTATGATATGTTTTATTTAATATTTATGGTTTCAAATCATACCCAAAAAATAAATATTATTAGAGTTCCATTCAAAATTCTGGAGCAGCAATCTTCACTGAAGCACATAATTTTTTAGTGGAAAAGATAAAAAACTATTGTTTCTACCATTAACGTACTTCAGAATTGTTAATGATATATGAATGATTGATTATACAAAATCTTGAGTACCATTATTTATTTGCATATGGGATTACTATTATAGTGCTCTGAAATATGAGGATAATATAATTTCTCATGATTATTTGAAAATATTTAGAAACATAGTTGAATCATTTATCATTTTAAAACATGCATAAAAAATATTTCATGTTTTTTAACAATCAAATGATTAGTGGTAAGTATTTTTTCAAGGGATGAAAATTTTTATGGGTGATGATAATGTTAATAAAATTGAAGTCTTGTGTGAGGTTTATTTATCTATTACAAAATTACATGAGGATAATTTTTTTTTGATTTACACAAAGTCTTTGAAATGTGGAATGATAATTTTGTAGGGGTATGGAAAAAACACTCTTACTCCCCTTATTAACAAGGAAAATAATTTTTTTTCTGAAAATTACATGTTTAGAATAAAAATTAAACATTGATATATATAAATATCCATATATTGATAATTCCTTCTATTTTTATTCAACATATTATTTATAATTTTATTCCTATAATAAATAACCCCATTTTTATTTATAACATTTATTTATTTATAATCAAATTAAGGTACACAAAACTACAAATTTTTAGATGATAATTATTTATATCTTTTTTATAATTTTTTTATTCGTTAGATTTAGATAAATATTTTTTCTAGTTTAAAATCATGTCATTCAATGTATTTTTTTTATTATGAACAATCAATTTTATAATTATTTCTTTTTAATTTTAATCTATTATAGGTACATATTGTTTTTGAAGTTGAATACCTCTTTCCAAATTATAGACAATAAGGTAAGAGAACTAAGGTATGTATATTTTTATATAAATATATCAATAATAATTATTTAAATTAGTGAAATTAAATATATATTTCTAGAAATCATGTGCAATAGTTATTCTTCTCTATATATGGAGGCACCTAAATTTGATTGGAATGGGATTACACATTTATTAAAATTTCATTTACACATAAAAAAAAATATTGATAATTTATTTGATGATAATGACCACCCAGTTAGCCTTCATTCCAAGGAATTTAATTGTTACCTAGCTATAATTAGTCTTTATAGGATATGTATTTTATTTTTTGTTTGGAGGAACATCTAATAGTTTATGAGAAATCAATTATGGGAGTCCATATGGGTAAAATTTCAAAATTTATTTATTTATTTTTTCAAATGATTTAAATATTATTAAATTCATATGATTAATATTTAATATATTCAATTAAAAATGATATATATGTTTCAATAAGTTATTGAAATTAATAAAATGTATCTATACTTTATATTAACATTATATAGATATTTTAAGACAATATATACTTTGAATTATTTTTTTATGAGTAAATAGATTCAATAAAAAATATTTAAGTATGGTTTATATATATCCAGATATGAGATATGTTTTTAAATAGTTGGTCGAAGTAATCCTTTATGGTATGTAATAATTTATTGTAAAATGTACGTGTAAAATTATTATTTATTGCTTTATAACTTATTCATTTATTCTTACATAACATTCCTTTGTGAGAGCTCTCAATGTGATACTATCCTACAATTTATACCTGCAAGAATTGTAACATAGAAGTTATCCATTATTCTAGGTGAAAAATATTTCTAAAAATTTAATGAATTAAGAACCACGTCAGGTAGCGACTTCAATGAGTTTAAATATTGACCTTAATTTTATCTCCCACTTCAAAATAAATGGAAAATGGTGATGCTGAAAAAATGGAAAGTTTATTATTGATCTAACAAAATAATTATATGACAATAATGAAATTAATTAATTGTTATTTTTCATCAATATTACTATTTTATAAATTCATCCCTATAATATAAAATTTGAAAATATTATTTTAGGAATTTTTATATAAGAAAGAGACTCATGGGACCTCAATCACTGAGGGTAAGTTATATATTCCAACAACTTATTAAATATAGGTAGAGAACTCGTTCCATGTTATAGTATTAAATGAGGATATAAATATTAGAAAGATTTTGTCCACCCAAGTACAACATCAATAGAGGTAGAATACAAGGGAGAAATAGTTTCCTGGAAGGTTGAACTTAGATTTTTTATTGAGTTGATAATTTATATAATTAAATATTTTGTACAAGGTATGTTTACTAAAATTATAAGATAGAATAAAACTATAAATCCCTCACAACATGTTTGCACAAATCCCCCACTTCAATATTTATACTTGACCGTGTATTTTGAGTTTCATGTTGAGGATCCATGTGTTCATATTATAGAACACATAATTGTACATCAACTTGGGTATTATGTACCTAATAATATTTTGTATTTGAGTCAAGTAATTTTATTGATAAATTATATTTTTGATCCAACTTGTAACCACTTGAGATTTAACTTTTTATTTTTAATAAATAAATACATGTTCGATTGATTTCTACACCCACAACATTGAACTAAATTTAAAACTGTGATATATATAGGTTAAATTTAAATATTAAATTTAAATATTATACAAATAAATTGAATTATAGAAATGGATAGGATTACCCAATTTTATGAAATGAATATATAAAATATGGATTGTCTCACCTGGTTTTTAATTTTCATCATCTATTCTGATTCATTTAGTGATATCGGTTTTTCTTTTCAGTTATAAGTGTCAAAATATTTAATGTTTTGAGGAATATATTTGTGTAGTTTTTACCTTTGTTGTTGTTCCTATATTTTTTTGGGATTCCATGGAGAAAATTTGGGTTTTTGAGGTTCACAGTAGCATATGCATAGTTTGAGGATAACATACAATATGCTCCAAGAAACCATAAAATCCTTGGAGTGTTCCTCATTGAGGGAGCACGCCCCATGCATGGTTTGTCAAACCAAGATTAGGGTGTGCGGTAAGCCACTATCTGATGAAAAATCCATTTCATAAGGTTGGAACATTTTTTAGAAACCATGCGGCCAAACCATGTTAGTGCCTAGGTGTATCCAGGGAGGGGCACACATTTGGTGCACAATAGGTTAAAATGTGTGGCTAAACCATTTGACATGCCCAAAACATAAAATTTGTGAAATTTTAATTATGAAACCATAGTATTTTTTACCCCAATCCTCCAAAATATCCCCCCTCATAGTTCATACATCCCTAAGGATTGATCTAATTTTTATTAAATTTCCCCTCCTCCTTAATGTAGATCTAAGGACTTCCTCAAACATGGGGCTATATATCTCAATTTAATATCCTATCCTATTCTCCTTCTTCATTGTTCATTCATTTCTTCTTGATTTAAATTTCCCTATTGGTCATGTGGACCAAGTATTAGTGGTACCCCATGATTTATATTTGCGGTTATGTGTGTTTAGGGTTTCTCTTGGTATATATTGGAACTAGGAACCTTTGTGGTGTGGTTTTGGTCATGAGTTGTTGATTCGCCATGGTTTTGAGGTAGGATTACCTTGAACTTTTTCTTATAATTTAAGATTTGTTTATTTCACAATTTTCACACCTTTATTTAATAATAAACACTGACATATGTTCCTTCAAAAAAAAATTGTGTGAGAAAAATGGTTATTGTGCCCTTATTTTGTGATAAATAGGTTTTTTTTGCTAAATATTGCACACCAATTGTTCGATGAGATGCTTGATTAGCCTCTTCATGAGTTCTGTGACATATAAAGCATGGTTTGTCTTTGTGAATATATTTTTGATTGTGAAATGATGATTTTAGTTCCTTGGACAGATTTTTATAGTGGTTTTGATTTAATGTAAATGTGTATTTGGTATATATGGATTATAATGGCCTATTTGGAATTTCAATGAAAATTGTTTGACTTGAAATATGGAATGTTTTCTAAAAATAAAATTTCATAAAATGTTTATGAAATTGTAACTGGTGTTTTTACAACTCTTTTGAAAATTGTATTTGGTTTGTTGATAAATTTCGGTTTTTTAAAAAGAGCTTGGGGCCTATTTTCCACCTTAATAAAGATTATTAAGTGTTTAACATGGAAAATATGCTTAGAAAATCATCTTACCTTGACTATATATGAATATTTAATGGAATGGGAGATCCTAAGTATAGACTCCTTTACGATATATGAGTTTTAAGGCAAGAGATAGATCCTTGGAGTGGCTCAGTGTAAAGATTATTATTGAATTATTATTCTACATGAATGTGATTGGATGCTCAGTTGGCATCAGTTGGATCACCCCTTTATACATGAGATATGGGAACCTATCATAGATATTTAATTTTCTATGAATAGTTTATGTATTGGATAGATTATGAATTTATTGGGTTTTATAGTATGTGGATATATTTGGTTTACTACTATAGGTTTTCCCCCTCAATCTATCATGAGTTAGGGTGGGAGAGTATATTTAGGGATCTTTTGATTTCATCCTATGAGGAATTCTCATAGGGATTGGTCTCCTGTATTAGTATGCTTTGGATTATTCACGTTCACTTAGGTCCACCCATGTCTATTGGAACTTTGTGGCTTGTAGTGAATGATTGTGTTCCATTATTGGTTGGTTACTCATGTGTATTTATTTCCATTTCCCTTGTCATATGATTTTTAGGATTACTTCTTGAGTTGTGTGTCTTTATGTTATAATTGAAAACTGTTTTCAAATGTTTATGGATAATTTTTTTGGAAAATATTTTTTTTATTCTCTCCCATATAAATGAAATTCCATATTTTTCATTAAAACATAAATAGGGTTTCTTCTGAATAATAATGTCTTGTTTTAAATGGTAGAAAGTAAATGGATCATTTTTCAAGTTCTTTGGAAAATGTATTAATATATTATCTTAATATAATGTATTTTAAACATGAATTTTATGTTTCTTCAACTATAAAGGAAGTGCATTGGGAATATATTGTTCGAGCGCACCAATTGATTTTTAATACTCATGCCTCTAGATTTTTCTTGTTTTTATCATATGGAGTAGGTTCATGATAGTATTGATTGCCTCAGGAGATGGTTGTTCTTGGTATCAGAGAGTGATCCTCAAGGTCACATGGGTATGTGGGGTCAATATCTGTTCATTGGTTTTTTGTTTAGATTTTTATTTCCAAATTTTAATAAATGATTATCAGTTTGGATATTGTAGCTATTTCATTTATTTTTTGGCTTCTATTTATTATTATTTTTGTTTTATTTATTTATTAATATGGGGAAAATAATTCCCTCTTGTATATTTGTTGTTTTCTGACACAAGTTTTTAGCTTGTGGGGTTTGGAAAATCCATTCAGGTTATGCCCCATATTGGCTCCGGTGACTTATTTATGGTTGATTTGGGATGATTCATGAAAAAATGTTTTCATAGGAGGTTATATTTATAGGGCCTTAATTTCAGAGAATACTATGTTATTTAGGGATGCCAATGTAGATCGAATATAGAATTATGGAGACTTTAGTGGTAGTAATGTGAAAGAAATCATGAAAACTTTCTTGATATAATCCTTGAGTTCCCATGGAGAGTTCAGTTTTATTTGGTTCTTGAGGTTGTTTAGTATTTGGGATATGAAAGGGGAGTTGAAATAGTGGTATTAATGACCCTGTAGGTCCTGGAATGACACTTGGATTTGGTTAAATGGTCTTAGAATACTCTATATGGTGGTGGTGTGATTGGTAAGTTTCTACCAACAACATGGCCAAGTTACCCATCATTATTAGATCCCTTTGTGAGTTTCTTTGATTTCTTTATGCTTATGAAATTTTTTTAGGAACATGTTTTTGGAATTGTGAAAAATAGATTTTTTTAAATTGGAATGGTTTGGTTTTTTGGAAGATTAAAAATTATGTTTCAGTTTAATTTTAATGATTTTTTTAGAAAAATGGATATTGATGTAAATCCATAGGAATTAATTTTTGAGCATAAAAAAATGGATTGAATTTTGGAAATTAAAAAATAGTTTCTGACCTGGTGGTTTATGTAATTTTATTGTTTTGTGAAATATGAAACAGAATATTGTGCTCTGGTCTTTGGTATTCTCACGAGTGCTCACATACATGGTTAGGTATGGAAATTCGGATGGGTTCCCAAATTGACTAGAGTTAATGGGTGCCTGAGGTGGGATGATGATTTTAATGTGAGTAAGATTATGAGGAATACAATTGGTTATTGGGTGATCCACCAAGTTCTTCTTCCATCTAAAGTGTTTTTAAGAGGAAACAATTTAGTGTGTTGGAAACTTATATTTTGTGGTTTGTTTTCCTGTGATTTGGGGAGTTTTATTTATGCGGTATTTTGAGTTTTAGAACTCTTATTGACAAGTTGATTTTGATTGAGAATTTGGTATACTTGATTCCCAGTGTCCGCCTCTATAGAGATTTTATGAATATATGTAATGTAGCTATGCGTGGTTCCATGTTACCAGGATTTCTAGTTGATCAAACTAAAGGTTTTTTCTTGATTTCTAAAAGTTGAGTCCAAATATCTTTTATAATCAAGCGGTTCCTCTCACAGGGGATGATTGGATATAGAATATAGAGTAGATATTTTATTCCTTTGAGTTTCCTAAGTCATTAAAGGTTAATATTTCTACCTTTATTCTTGAAGTTTCTCCCTAGAATTGGTGGAAGTCAGTGTCTCAGAAGAACCATTAGGAAGAAATTACATGGGATTTCATCAAGGCTTTGTTTATCTGTCAATATTACTATGAGATAACCAATGTGAGAAAGAGAATAGCGAAGTGTTTTCTATTTTAGGTTGATGGATCGTTGATGAAATTCCAATGCAATTTTTTGGATCTAATATTGTTTGAGATGAGGTATTTTAAGAACGATTCATTGAAGGCTAGGGATTTTGGATGTGGGCT
Organism: Viscum album; assembly: GCA_963277665.1. Lineage (NCBI taxonomy): Eukaryota > Viridiplantae > Streptophyta > Magnoliopsida > Santalales > Viscaceae > Viscum > Viscum album. The sequence continues at coordinate 1,813,843,873 of OY728153.1, read as the reverse complement.
TCAACATGATCTGCAGTCTAAGGTGTGAGAGTCAAATATAACATCTTTATCTGATGTGATAAAGTAATATCTCCCTGATGAAGTAGTTATAGTATGAGTTCTTCATGTGGATAACATTTCTATAGTCCATGTGAGTGGTGATGGGAGTTCTGGTACGATAATAGAGAAGTGACCTGAAGTCTTTGGTGTTGGTCGTGGAATCAAAAGGCCTTAGGATCATTCATCAACGTATTCTGAGAATGATATTTTGGGGTGTTATTAGTGTGGCATGAAGGTTCATATGAAAACATCATTTTCAAGTGCTCTGAGGCCCTTCCAGGCTTCTGGACTCTTTGGCCACTTATGGTTGTTTTATTGGGGTGTTCCTAAAAATCGGCATGGAGCCAATTCAATGAAGTGAGGTGTTTTTTGGGGACTTGTTTAAAGTTTACTTTTTTGTAAATTTCCTTCTAGTTAGAAGTATTCTTTCTTATGGTGGTTTTGTAGTGTAGTTTTATCTTCAGTGTTTGAAATGTAAGGTAATGTTGTAAGACTCATGAGAACTTCTATTTTCTATAGAAGTGGGTTTGATATTTTTAGAGATTCTTGTTTCTTATTTTGATCTATGTGGTTAATACATGTGTATATTAAAAATATTTTTTATGGTGGATGTTATTAGAATGAGTTATGTTAGAAGGTTACCAACTCCAGGCTATGGCATAGAAGATTCTTCAAATGTTAGAACTCTATCCATAGTTCTTAGAGATAATCTTTTCATGCAGTCTTGGAAACCTCTAGCGGTGTAAGGAGTGTTAGTTCAATTTTTCCACTATATTTTGGAGGGAAATGTCTATTTTTGTTTCTTATTAACCATGGTTGGTAGGCCAGTTTGGAAGAGTGTTTCTTGGAATTTTTGGGAAAGGACTTGTGTTAGATCATGTTGGATTTTTGACTGATCAGTGTTAGTTGGTTTCTTATGTTTAGGATTCTGTTCTGGCCTCCCATGTTTTTAGTTTAGTGTAGATCTCAGTGTTGCAAGGGTGGTGTGGGATTATATTTGAGTCTATCTAAAATTAGGATTCTTCTTTTGGGTGAAGGGATAAAATGTTTGTGGATTAAGTTTCTCGTTGTTTCTTAGGGAGTAGATTAATTTGTTGTTTTGTTTTGGGCAAGAGGTGTGAGTACCATTTATATGGGGTAAAGGTGTTTAGGGTTCAAGATTTTGGATCATGTCTTTTACTAGTCAATCAAAAATTATATGGATTTCAGTGGGTGAAAAGAGTTTATGGTAGGGATAATTTTCACACCCAATTTTTCATTTTCATCATCCATTTCCGTTCATTTAGGGATCTCAGTTTTTCTCTTTAGTTCCAAGTGTGAAATGTTTTTATGTTTTCAGGCATATTGTTGTTTATTTTATACACCATGGTTATTTCCTTATTCATTTAGGAGTTCTTGGATAATATTTGGGTTTTTTTCTTGATAGTATCATAACAACAGTTTTAGAAAACTATGAGATATGATCTAAGAAACCATGAAATCCTTGGAGTGCTCTTGTTTGAGGGTGCATGACCCATGCACGGTTATTATAACTGTTCTTAGGAACTATGGAAATATACTATCTTGAAAGAGATCTATTCTGCACGGTTTTTATACATTTTGGAAATGGTGTGTCCAAATATAGTTTGTGCCTAGGTGTATCCAGCAAGGGGCGCATAATTAGCGCACAGTTTGGTAAACCATGCGGCCAAACCATGTTAGCTTCCGAAAACATAAAATTTATGAAATTGAAATAATGGAACCTCTGAATTTTTAACCCCAATCCACACAAATATTTCCCCTCTTAGTACTTATAACCCTAGGGAATGTTCTCCTTAGTTCTTTAGGCTTCCCTCTTCCTCCCTTGGTGTAGATATAAGTAATTCCCCAAATTTGGGGTGATATCTCTCTGGGTGATCTGCTCTACACCCTCTTAATTCTCTTTTCTTTTTTTTATTAATTTACTCTTCTCCCTTGGTCATATGGATCTTGTATTTTTCTTTCTCCGTGATTTAAATTGGGGTTTGTGTGTGTTTAAGATATTTTTTGGGAGATTGTGGAACTAGGAACCTTTGATGTGTGGTTTTAGGAGTGCGTTGCTGATGTTTTATGGGTTTGCGGTAGGTTTCCCTTGAGATTGCCTTGGTAATTTAATATTAGTGGATTAAATACTTGTGAAATCTTCCTTGAAAATAAAATATTGATATATTTACCATAAAAATGTTTTTGGAGTGAAAAATGGCTATTATAGCCTAATTTTGTGATAAATATGTTTGTTTTACTAAATATTTCACACCAAGTGTTCGATGAAATGCCTGATTATCCTTTTTATATGTTTTGTGACATCTAAATCAAGGGTTTTATTTGTGAATATAGTATTGATATGTGAAATGGTGATTTTAGTTCCTTCTATGGGTTTTTTAAGTTGTCTTGGATTTAAATCAAAAGTGTATTTGGTATGTGTGTTGTCTAATAGCCCATGTGGCATTTCATGAAAATGGATTGACATGAAAATGTGGCATGTTTGTTAAAAATGGAATTTTATAAAATGGTTATGAAAGGGTAAGTTGCGTGTTTATATCACTTTTGAAAAGGTTATTTGGTTCTTTAATAAATGTTGGTTTTGTGAAAATAGATTGAGGCTTTTTTAACACCTTGATGAAAGTGATGAAGTGTTTAACAAGAAATATCTCCTTGGAAAATAAGATTTACTTATTTATATATGAATGTTGTATCGAATGATAGATCCTAGTTATGAAATCCTTTATTATATATGAGTTTCTAGGAAATAGATAGACCCTTTAAGTGGTTTAGGGTTATGCCTATTTTAGAATTATCATTATTTATGAATGTTATTAGAAGTTGTGTTGGCATCCATTGGCTCCCCCCTTTATACATTAGACTTGGAAACCTGTCATTGCTGTTGAATTTTTTGAGAATGGTTGTTGAACTGGATATATTATTCACTAGATGGTGTTCTATAGTAAGTGGATATAGTTGGTTCATTGCTTTGGGATTTTCCCCTTGGTCAATCCGAGATTCGGTTGGATGGGTGTATTTAGGGCGATTTTAATTTCATTGTGTTAGTCATGTTTCTGGGTATAGGTCTCAAGTGTTAATATGTTTTTCATTACTCATGATATCATAGGTTCATCCATGTTTTTGTTCACTTAGTTACTTGCAATGAATGATTATGATCCATTGTTGGTTGGTTACTCTTATATGTTTATATCCATTTACCTTGTGGTATGATTGTCATGATTAATCCTTGAGTAGTGCGGCACTCTGTTAAATGGAATGCATTTGGAATATATTATTCTGGAAAAACTACTGAGTTTTCATACTCATTCCTATATTTATTTTTTGTTTTTATCTTGTGGTGCAGGTTTAGCTTGGTATCAACCTCTTTGGGCAATGGTTGTTATTGGTATCAAAGAGTAACCCTTAGAGACACATGGGGTTGTGGGGCTGATAAGTGTAGTTTTGTTTTTTTTGTTGAGTTTTTTTCCATCTTTGTATATAATATGTTCTTCTTGGATATTGTATTCATTTTATTTATTTTTGGGATTCTCTATTGAGTTTCCTATATTTAGTTTATTTATTTATCTTAGGGTAAATAGTACTCTTATATTTATGTTGATGCCTAACACCAGTTACCAGCCCATGGGGATTGGAAACACACATCAAGTCATTCCATGAATGGGATCGGATGACCGAATTAGGATATATCTGGGTTTCTCATGACATGGATACATTTAATATGAATTCAATTCAATTAGTTTACCTAAAATAATAAATAATATCATTTATTATTTATAAAAGTCTTTCTCTAAAAATTACCTTTTTATTCAATTGGAATTTTTATTTCAAGAAATTGATGGTTAATGATGATAAATTTGTTTTTATATTAATCATTTCGAAAAACCGACTTGGTTAATTAATGAAATGAAATACAAACAATAATAGTTATCGTTTGATAATTTCATTTTTGAATAAAAGTGTTCATTATATTTTATGAATATATTAAAAAAATAATTTATAAATTTTAAGAATATTTATTTGAAAAAATAAATCTCATTTATATATGTATAATAAAAATAATATTTAAATATGATTTTTTGTGATTTTTATAATATAATTAGATCTTATTACAATATTGAAAAAATATCAATTTTCCTAATTTTTTTTAACAGTTTTGAAATTATCATAATAAAAGAATTATTTAAATGTTTTTGGAATTTTTTTTATAAAATATGTATATTTATAATGAAGATAAGTAATTTTAAATTATTGTTTTATTTTTCTATACCCACATATATTCTTTTGGAAACATAAGTTATATTTTGTCATAAAAAGTGTTTTTATTCTCTTATATGAAAAATAATTTTCATACATTATTGAAATTAAATTTATAATAATGGAGTTAATATTTTATATCTCCATGGTCATATTATGTAATAAGGAAACTTTCAATATTGGTCAAAAAATTAGGATTAGTAAGATAAAAGTTAATGAATATTACAGTGGTAAAACAATTATTTAAAAAGAATTATTTTATTAATAACGTTTAATTCTTATCTAATAAATTAAATTAATCATTTTAAAATGATTAGTCTGATATGATATTTTTAAAATGTAATAATATATTAACCCAAATTTAATTTTTTGTTAATTCTAAATAATTTTAAGAACACATAATGGTAAAAAGGAACATTTTCAATAAAAACTATTTTTTTTATATTTTAAAAGTTATATATTTAAAATTAAATGTTCACTTTTTTATAAATTGAAAAATATTAAATTAAAATTAAATTTATTTTCATTACTCTGATATTTTTTAATAATGGTTATTTTACATTAACTGTAAAATATTAATTACTTAGTAAAAAACAATTTACTAATGATAAACAGAGAAAAGTAAAATTTAAAAAATCAAAGAACAACTGAATTTCAACTTGTATAAAAAAATGTTTGGAAATATATTTTTGAGGATTTATGTACATAATATCACCCCAAAACCATTACTTATATCTTTTTTAGTCTTTGACCCCTAAATATTGTAATGATATCTTTGAAAATTAAAGGGGTTTTCCCAAAAGTGAAATTTTGTTCACTAATAAATGGGGACACTTTCACACATTTATTTCACACCCATTTTTAAAAATTCATTCCTAAAACTATTCAATTTTATTCTCCTATAATTTTTTCACAAGTTAATAAGCCTCCACTCTCAAGTATTTAACCTTTTTTCTTTATTTCCTGGGAGTCCTTCGAGAGAAAGTTTGAAGACCTAATGTGAGTATTACATAATCCTTAATATTTTATTCATAATATTTATATTTAAAACCTATAATTACCATAGTAATATGATAAACTATTTATAATTCATATAATTAAAATTTATTATATAATTTAAAAATACATTATTTACAATTAAATCCAGTTAGAAAAAAAAGGAACAAAAATTGTGCACTGTGCGGACGACCGCATCCACAAAGTAATGTTTTTTGTTTTCATCTTGAATTTATTACTTAATATAAACCAATTAAAATATTATTTACCCAATTAAAAATATATTACTAATACCATTATTCTTCTTTTACAATGATATAATATAATAATGAAAACATACATTCCCATTTAGGTAGCATGATCATCTTTGTGGTTGGCTTAGCTACTTACATGAAAATGCTATAAAACTCCATCATGGATGACTATAGGAAACTAAATAATAATATTATTATATATAAATATATAATTAAATATTTATATCCATTTTTAGAATGGTTGTATTAATTATTATAATTATTATAAAAATATCAGCTTCAGTCACTTATATTACAAAAATAATCAGAAACTAATTCAATTTTCACACAAATATAAGAAAACCTGTATAATAAATAAATTTCTTATGATAAAAAATATTCAATTTTAAATTCAAATATATATTATTAATTTAATTAATAATGTATCTAATAATATTTATTTTTTTATTCAAAAATTTAGGCGCAGGAAAAAAGTGATTCAGGAACAAGATATGAGTTTTTTGTCACAAATTCCTTCATTTGAGACATATTATAAATTTTAAAACTAATTTAATTTTAATGGTTTTCATATTTCTAATTTTATATATCGTATCATAAATTATATTTTAATTTTGAAATTTTAGGATCAATTATAACCCCTATCTTTTAAGGTTTTTGGATATATATGTGTGTGTGTGTGTGTGTGTGTCACCAAAGTCCGAAGGTGACCTTTGTCTCAAATTTGAGTCCATTTGAGAAATTTTTATTCCATACCCCATATTTAGTTTTAAATATTATAAATACAACCCAATTTTCATTTTTTATCAAAATACTATTATATTTCATGATATTAAATGTTCTATTTAAATTTATACCTCTCATGGAGTTTTGATTCAAACGTTACAAAGGATGTAAGGGGGTTTCATGACTCAAATATTTTCCTTGGATGATAGTCACTCCTATTTGACTATTATAATTTATTATATATCTATTATAAACTATAATGATGTTATGTTATATATATTCTCTTTTTATAGGAAAATCTTGATTCACACTGAAGTCATCCTCTTTTATAATTTTTTTTCAAAAATGAATTTCTATTAAAAGTAATTCACATTTCATTTAATGTATTTTTCCTCTATATCCATGTTTTTATATTTTTTAAATGTTTTTACCTCATCTAAAATCATATTGTTTTTCTCCAATGATCCTTTTATTCTCCCTTATTTATTTTAAAATAAATGTTTCATTATTTATATGAAAATGTGAGTTTTCACTAGAGGTGTTTTATAATTTTTAAAAGGATTTTATTTTAAATGATCTTGTATTATTATTTTATACATCAAATTGTTAATATATGTTTTATTTGTTATAAAGGCTTATTTATTAGATTTTTTTATGGAATGTTTTATGAAGTTTTCCCTCCATCTACAAACTATGATTTTTTGTAATGTTACATGAAAATAATATGTTTTTAATGTGATATTAAGAAATTATTTTTATGAAATAAAATTAATTTTGATATTTTTCTTCCATTTGAAAATTATAATTCTCTATGATTTAATGTTTCAAAAATCAACATATATGAATTTTTAAATAATATGCTAGTTGATCATGTTATTGGTATCAATTGATAAATTTTTAGGGATGCCATTTGAAAGAGTAATGAAACCCATTTTACTTCCATGGGAAATTTATGATAAGGTGAATAAATTTATTTTAAGTGTAACATTACATGATTTTTAAAGAGAACTATTTTCACCAGTGCATGCGATATTCAATACCGAGCCAAAAAGAACCATAAAATGTTATTAATTATATATAAAAATTATAGCCCAGTCATTAAATTTTTGGGTATGAATAAAATTAACTGATATATTAAATATATATAAAGGGAATACTCAATACTAATGTATTGATTAAATCATGGTAAATAATCACTAAATTTTTAGTAAAGTTATTTAACACCTGAAATATATTATTCCTTCAAAAATTATTTTTATTAATTTTCTGAATGAATATTATAAATAATTATTATAAATTTTAGAAATTTTATTTAATAAAAAAGAGTATAATTTTTGAAGTGAGAATTCCGAAATTAGAATATTTTGAAACTTTGATATATTTATTAAAATTTTTAATTTTCAATTAATATATACAAATAATAATTTTAATTTAAAACTATATATTCATTTAAAGTTATTAAAATATTAATAATCTATTTTGGATTATTAATAAAATTATTATTACTTATTTAAATTAAAAATAAACCAATTATAGTATTTTTAATAAATTTTATATTTTAATTTTAATAAAAAATATGATATACTTCAAAGGCATTATTTTGATAAACTATTTTCAGGATGTTATGTCAGTTTAAATTTTAATTAAATTATACCAATTTTTGTGAATCATAAAAAATAGATTCCATATTCAGAATCTAGAGGTCCATATTTTTTAAATACGCTCATTTTTTCCTTATAAAGGGTAATTGTTGTAAATATTTGTTACCATGATAAAGGTAAAATGGGTTAATTAAGTATAAAAATATTTTGATTAGGACAGAAAAATTATCAAAACACTTGAAATAATTTTATTTTATGTTTTAATTTTTTCCATTTTTATCCATCACTCAAATATATTATTTTCCCATATTTCCATGATTATAACTTTATTATACATTTTGTAAAGAAAAATAAAAAATGTCACCCTCCAACTATTAAATATCTCTTATGTGTTCAAAATGGGAAAAAACTTATGAACCAATATATATGGATATTTGGAGAATAATTATTTTATTTTCAAGAATAATATTTTTTATAATATTTAGTAATTCAATAATTATCATAAATTCTTATGCATTGCTGAGGATATATTTATTTTATTAAAAAAGAATGTTGTTATAAATATTAACATTAATATAATTTTAGTGAGTTATTTTTTTCCATGAAATTTAAAACTAACTATAATATAATTTGGGTGTGTTAAAGGATTATATTTAAAATCCATCTCTTCCTTGAAGTTTTTAAAGTCAAATTAATTGAATTCTGTCAAAATTGAAATTAGTGATATTTTATAATAAATAATGTTTTATTAAATGATTTAAAATTAATAAAAAATATTATATTAGGCCCTGTTACCAAAAAATGATTTTTAATATCATTCTTGGTGTATTTTGGGTCTTTTTCATTCTATAATAATTTTTCTGCCCCCTAAATAGTAAAAATGTTAATACCACCATAATTGACAAAAACATTTAAAATAGGTTAAAACAAAATAATAAGGGTGAAAAATAATATAATGTTGAAAATTTTTTATTTTATGGGATTATCTATACTCATAAATACCTTATATTATAAATAATATCAATTTTGTCCCACTTGTATATGAAAATTAATTTATATTAGTTTAATAATTTAAGAAATTCTGAGAGTTCCCCTCCAATCTCTTAAAAAATGGATCCTCTTATTTTCCTTTCTTCACACATCCATAACCATTGTGTTCATCCAATACTTACCCAAATAAATTATTATATTCTACCTCGAGGCCGTGGATTCATTTTATTGATTATAAAACCAACATAGTATTGTTTTTGGTGTAATCCTTAAGAGGTTGTCCGAAAAAGCGGTATAGTTCTTAATCAAGGGGTTTTTATTTTATTTTATTTTATACCTCTATAAATCCTTCCTAAAAATTGTTGAAATAATAATATTAGTATATTATACATACTTTTTTTTTGGTATGAAAATTTCAAAACACATATCTATATCCTCTACCATCAAATGGGAAAAAAACCATCTTTCATGTGTGCAGTGGACTATCGCCTCGCTAACCAATGTAGTTTATTTTTTATCACCTCCAATTATGTATGGTTATAATGATAGATTTAATATATATATATATATGATATTAAGGAAATAAATATCACTATATAACGTTAATATATAATTTAATTTATTACATTTCAATTCACTAAAAATTGATAATGTCGTTCGTGTGTATATTGGGTCTACCACCACCATGAAGCGCTTGGATTTGTTTTTCATCACCCCATTACATGGGTGATATAAATATAAGAATATTTATAATAAATAATTTATATTTTTTTATAATTGTAATTATGTAAATATAAAATAATACTAATCTTTATCCCATAATAATCATTGAAAATAGATATGTTACTCATGCGTACGTACGACCTTCATCATCATGATTATAACATAGTTAATTTTTTATAACTATAATTTTTTGGTTGGTTTTATTATTAAAATATTTTATAAATATTATAATTATTTAATTATTATAATTATGGATATGGTGGGATCAAGACCACTTTGACCATTGTCAACCTACAAAATTCATTTTGGATATTTAACCCAAATATCATCAAAACGTTCACCGTAAACACAAATGATTATGTAACTGAATATAAATTTGAAATACATAAAATAATAAAGGTATATTTGTTGAGACCCAAATCATTACCTAAATAGACATTACATTACTTTTTTGGAATACTTAATACATGATAAAAAGAGATACCCAAAGACTGTATTTTCTTAGTGTATTTGGAAACTTGGAACATAATCATCTAATCATGGTGAAAGATCATCAACATCTCCCATAATAAACTTCCCCATTGGTTTTATTACCTAAAACCTTTATCCATATATTGGGAAAAAGAAAACATAAAAAGGGTGAGCTCAAATTCTCAGTAAGTGTAAACATGGAGAACATAAATCAATCCCTAAACATTTGAAAGTAAGAACATGAACAGAAAACAACAAAATCATGAGTAATGACATAAATATTGGAATTCCAAAAGGAATAGATCATAAAATAAAATTAAACATGATAAAATATAATGGTAATAAATCGTGTAATTTTGTCAACCATTAAGAACCTGTTATTATTTCCATAGAAGAAAAGGCATTGCTACCAAGACCATTATAGTGGACAAAGTCAATTACTGAACCGGGTTTACTTGTCATTCCAGCCCTGTATTACTGAACCAAATTCACTTTTCATTCTATAAATTTCTATCTAATGAGTTATAAATCCTTACCCAATGCATTGTAGGTAGATATAGGTCCCACCCATCTCATAATGAAATCATTCTTTCATGTGCCACAAAATAAAAATAAATCATTCATCATAACCCAATGAATAAAATGGGTTTCATAAACATCATCTCTTCGTGACATAATCCATTTAAAACAAATGGATATTATTTCATCATAACAAAAAAAACCATTTAAATAATAGAGACATTATACTTGAAATATAAACATGATAAATAATGCTATCGTAGATGGAATCTAGTTTTGACATATCACATGAAATGAAATCTTGAGGAAAATATCCTTTCTTCTTCAAAATCATTTCCTTTCACAAAATGACATGAAATTTTAAAAGATAATTATTTTATTGAAATAATAATGAAATCTTGTAGAGTAATATTCATGATGAAAATGTGTCATTAAACCGTAAAAATCCATTCATGCCATATAAATTTAAAAAAAACATTCTCCTCGTACTTATACTGAAAAAAGTTAAAAAGTACCTCGTATGGTAAACAAAAGGAATATTCCTTCCATAACACAATGAAAAAGTAAAATATGGGTATAAATTACATCAAAAATACATGAAAGAATATTAAAGAATTTATGAAAACATTTTTATGGACATGGATGAAAAATATAATCCCAGAAAATACATACGTATAAGCAATCCTGGATAAAAATGGGATTCCAAAATTTTCCCTTACCTTATGTCCAATTTCTTATGTATGTGTCTAATACTCTTGTATAGTGGGTTTAAAAATATTAATAACTTTTAACAGAACCATAATAATATTTATGATATCATATATGATTTACTTATGACTTTATATTACCTGTTCATTTGTCAATTCCATGTTAAAGATGTATTTTGGGTAAAATCATTTCATTTATCATTCATGTTTAGACTTGTTGTTATTGATATTATTACTACTTATATTATGATTTACTTACTTCTATAATGTAAAAAATGGTTTATATATCATATATATTTTATATATACATATAATAGATAGATAAATGAAATTAAATACACCGTTCATGGAGATGGTAGACCATACGTACGCATGAATATTGTTTTCATTTCCTTATTGAATTGAATAGAAGTAAGTAGATGAAATATATATATATATATAAACCCAGTATAATTATTATTTCATATATTTCATGATTATTTATTATATATATACTTTATAATCATTCTTGAATGGTTAACACGGTGAATGAATCTCATCGCGTTGTGGAGACCGTAATCCATATGTACACACGAGCGATGATATCATTCCCATAATTATTGAATTATATTGGAGAGGATTATAGATTACCAAATAATTAGTATCATTTTATAATAATCATATATAGTTATTCTTTACACCATTATACCCATCCATGTATGGTGGCGGTGGAAAACAGATTACACCATGGCGTGGAGACGGTATTCCAAACGTACGCACGCACGGTGATTTTGTTTTCCGTAGGATGGATAGAAGGTGAAATAGGTTTGTTTAATATTTATTATAACATAACATTATTTGAGTGATACTAATGTTATTACTTTATTATGAAACTACAAAAGAAGAGTAAGTTGAAGAAGAAATGAATTTGAATGAATCGGTAAAGGATATTACCTCTTCTTCGACACACATCTTCTAAACCTCCTCTTAGGGCACTAAAGTTGGTATTTTAAGAAAACCAGGACCTATATTATGTTTCTAGGGAAGTGGAGAAGAGAAATTTTTAGGTTTTGGCCGAGATTTAAGTCTCAAAATGGTGTGAGGAGGAGAGGGAGGATGTGCTCTTTTATAAGGGAGGAGAGGTGCACCTTTGGAAACATAAGAAATATTAATTTCTAATAAATTAAAAACCTACTTAAAAACCAAAAAAATTGACACAAATATTAATATTATATGAGATAGGATTTTAATCTCATCAACAAGTAAATTTTATACTTGTTGGGAAATTAGTTTAAATCTCATCAACTTGATGTATCCTTATTTAATCTATTTAATTTTATTTGTGGTAATAATATTCTAAATTTTAAATTGTTATTAATAATTTATTATGTGTTGTGAATTGTCCATAATTTTATACATTATGACATTTTTGACCATATAAATTTTAATTTATAATTTTTAAATATTTTTGTGATTTTTAAACAATTTTATAATATGTTATTTTTATAAAATAACAATAGTGTCAATTTTGACACTATTCATTTATTTGAATTTAAATGAAACACAAAGAGAAGATATGTTCGAACTAAAAGATTAAATATATTAATAACATTTCATATGTGTCTATAAAATTGTTTTATCACATTAAATAGTTCATATAATATTTATTTGATATTTCAATCAATAGAATAATTTCAATGTCACTATTGTGTCATAATTAATGATAATTATTTAATCCCTAAAAGTTCTAAATAAATTAAAATTATTTAGATAATTGTATTATCTTTCTAGATACTATTCATGTTCAAAGTTTTATGATGTTTATCACTAAATTAAAATTATTACACTTATAAGATATAAGAGAGTGACATGTTGTCACTTTCTTTTATTTTAATAATAATTATAATATTTTCATGGTCAAAAGTCTCTTAAATGAATCTATTCCAGCCCTTAGGTGATATGGGTCGACCATTATTCATCCAATAGAATTTGGCAGGTGTTAGGGTAATTTTATAATCTTATTTTTACTCTTAATTACAAAATTTTTCTTTACCTATAGTAAATAAAAATTACCGTAGTTACTATTAATAATATCAAAAAAATAAAAGTAATCTATTAACATAATTTGGGCCCACATAATCCATGTATGGAATCAATTTTTCAAAATTCAAAACACATAAGTTGAAGTAATTAATTTAATGTTAATCATGTTATTAAGAAAACGGGTTTTAAAAGTTAAAACATTGTCAAAGATTGAAATGTTTTTATCTATGAATTCAATGTAAAATTAATGTCAATGACTTGGATAATATTAAATAGTAAAAATATATTCTATTTATACTTTAAAACCATTAGATATTATAATTTAACTATATAAATTATCTTGATGACAAAATTTGTTTTTAATTCAAATTTATCGTATTTTTACAATTCATCAAAATATGAAAGTTATCAGAAAAGTATAAAAAATTTATCCAATGTAAATTTTTATCTCCTGATTCAAAATAAGATATTTATGTTGTTAAATTTAACTTATAAACTTGTGAAAAATTATATTTTAAATGGGTGCGCCATCAAAAGGCGGTAAAACTGCATTTTTTTTAAAAATACTTCTTTTATTGAAAAAATGATTTTGCATTCATATCCCATTCTAGAAAATGTATAAGATTAATTATAATGTTATAAAATTAAAATTTTGGTTAATTCTATTCATACCAGCTAGATCATAATATTCTAATAAAATATCATTGTTTATTGAAACTCAATATTGCGTACAACGCAAGCTATCGAGGAAGGTCACTCTTGCGTGTAATGCAAGCTAAGTCAGGGGTGCGTGTAGGGAAAGCTTCTTTTGGGTTTTTATATAACATAATCAAAATATAGTTCAATTATACATTGATCAAAATCGATACTCGATGTTGTGTTGAATAATTTCTACCAAAATAACTTGAAATTGTGTGTAACACAAGCCAAGAAAATTGTTGCATATACTGCAAACTAATACGGTGTTGTGTATAGAAAAAGATAATATTGGTGTAGCGTAAATCAAAAGATATTAAAACTAGAATATCTCATAAAATCTCAGGGTGTTACATTCTACCCCCCTTAAAATTAATTTCACCCTCGAAATTCATTGGGGTTATAAATGGTTTACTAATTAATTGTTTCTTTTATCAAAACCCACATCGTAAAAAAAGAATACCGAAACATCGTTTTAAAAAGGAAATTTAGAATCATAATGGTCACCAAAAGTAACTCAACACTAGGTTTCCACATTGGACAAAATAGGTGAAAACATGGATATGGAAGATAAATCTAACCATCATGTTATAATGAAGAGTGGTAGAGGACATGGATATGAAAAATCCAAAAATCACAAAGCCATAAACTAGTGATGATATAAGGTACCTTATGATTCATCAGATATGATGGTACTAGGAAAAAATTTTTGGTTTTCAACATCATTTCCGTAAAGTTGATTAATTTTTTCAGAAGGATAAATAATTACTTGATTTTAGTGTAAAATCATCATTGGTCATTCCATGAACAATTTCTGCTTCATCTCTTATTTAAAGATATGAAGTTGAATTTGTCATTATTGAAGTATTAGTATATCATGTGATATAATGATAGGTCATTCAATCTGTCTCTATCACGAAAAGGTCAGCATAAGATATTAAATATACATAAGTCCATCTATAGTGAGGTTAATCCTATATGTTTCCGAAAAAGGACTTATACTTCATCTATCATACCACGTAATAAAAAAAACTAATTTATACAAACCAGGGAATTCTTGTAGGATAGGGGTAGGTGGTAAAGGCCTGTAGAACTTCAGATGTGGGTTTGATTCCTACAGTCTTGTCTGACACGACGGGTTGACAACCGTCCTACAGGTTGTCCTTTTTCTAAAACTATACTATTATAATATTTCAGAAATAATATCAAATGTTTGAAGACATAAACAATACTATCTGATCTATAAATTAATCCATTCCATTCTTTAGGCTTATCCAAAATATTTATATCTAATCTCATAGTATAAAGAAAAAGATTACTCGAGAGGTCACCTACCAAGCATGTGAATACCATCATATATACTCCATATATCATAAGATATATATTTTTTATCTCATTCCAAACATTGGAATACCTTAATCTTGTATTCTCTTTCAACATGAATTACCATAGAACCTTATTGAGAACATAAATACTGTAAAAAGTTAACACTTTCTACATACCAAAATCCCAAAAATTCTTTATACTCAAACCATTATGTCACTTTGTCCTTATATCAGTAATGAGATCATTAATAATATCAAACATATTATTTTCTCCTTATTCCTTCATTATGCACATATCATCTACTTTACAAAAATGTTTCAATCACTTTTCATGGTTACCAGTGCCATATAATTATTGAAAACCACAGTAAACCAATACAAAAATATTCCAATATTCTACAATACTATAAATGAGATTCCACAATATTATTTTGGAATCTCGCAACATAAACACATAATCATTACACCGCATTGTTTTCATACTCAACATCACCAATAGTGATTGTATGTGACTTCCCTTTGTCCTTTTCCTTAAGAGTTTGTTGATTTCGATCATCATTATCCCTTGGATTAGGGAATTGGTTAGCATAATGCCCTATTTCCCTGCACTTGTAGCATTGATGTGTTGGTGGTGCATTCTCTGTAGTCTTTTCTTTATTCACATCATTAGCTACCTTTTTCCATTACTTAGACACTCAACTACATGATGACCTTTTTTCCACACATAAAACATTTTATACTCCATTTAAGACAATCTCAACCATGCTTCTTTACACACTTTGACCATAAATAAACATTCATCTTCTTTTCAACATTTTTTTGAGATTTGTCATTGAAATCCATATTTTGTTTCTTGTCAAAACCATTAGATGGATATGTAACACCAAATTACAATTCTACCTTGATAGCACAACGCACAATTTCTTCATAGGTACTATAGTCTCTTATATCTAATGCCCTTCGAAGACTTGGTTATAATCTACTGAAGAATCGATCAACTTTACTTTCAGGTTGGATGATAAAGCCAGATGCATACCTTGCAAGACTTGTAAAATTTACCTCGTATATACCAACAGATTCATTATCCTTTTTATTAAGCTCATTGAACACCTTTTTCGTATTTTTTTTGAAAAAAAAAAGGAAATAATTAATGAAAAAAATGTTCTTTAACTCATCCCATTCCATGGATTCAATTTCATCTTAGAGCCTTGTATTCTTAATTAGAGTCAACCACTAGTCTGGTTCACCTTCAAAATAGTAAACAGCTAAAATGAATTTTTCTTGTTCTGAATATTGAAGTATGGAAGATATATTTTCAATGGTACTGATCCACTGCTCAGAAAAATGTGGATCATAAGACCCATTGAAAGAAGGTGGACATTGCCTCATGAAGGACTGAATAGAATATTGTTTGTTTATCTACTCATTTAGAAGTCCATAATGATTCATAGATTGTGTAAGTATAGAAATATGATTTTTTCCTCCATATCCCATCACATTGGTTTGTTTAGGAGGATAATCATTTCATTGTCCATTACATTGATCAAATAAGTTCTTTTGGGTTCCAACCATCATCTAAAACCCAAAAAGAATAGTGTGAGAGGAAAAACTCATGCTAGGAAAAAGAACATAATAAATGGAGTGTACCGACAATATAAAACATATTAGTTTTAATTCTAAAATCATTACCATAATTCTAGGGCTATAACCTATACATTCACATAACCTTAGGGACATCTCTAGAAATACCTTAGAAATATCTCTAGGTATTTCAAAAAAGTTTTCGCAACCTAGTTTTCAGAGGTTAATTAATCCTTCGCTCTAATACCAACTGTAGAGACCCAAATCTTGATGTACATAGAAATTACATTAGTTTTGAAAAATACTTAATACATGACAAAAATGGATGCCCAAAGACAGTATTAGTTTTGTGTCTTTGGAAACTCAGAACATAATCATCTAATCATGGTAAAAGATATTCAACATCTCCTATAAAGATCTTCGCCTTTCGTTTTCTTCCCTAAAACCATTCTATATATCCTGGGGAAAAGAAAAAATAAAAAGGGTGAGCTCAAATTTTCAGTAATGGTAAACATGGAGAACATAAAACAATCCATAAATAATTGAACGTAAGAACATGAACAGAAAACATCAAAATCATGAGTAATGACATAAATCTTGGAATTGCATAAGGCATAGATCATAAAGGAACATTAACCATGATAAAATATCATGGTAATAAAACATGTAATTAGGGAAACCATTAAGAATATGTTATGATTTCCATATTATCCAAGGCATTGCTGCCAAGACCATCATAGTGGACAAAGTCTATTACTGAACCGAGTTTACTTGTCGTTCCAGCCCTGTATTACTGAACTAGATTCACTTTCTGTTCTAGACATGTCTATCTAATGAGATATAAACAATTACCCAATGTATTTGATGGAGATATAAGTCTCACCCATATCATAATGAAATCATTATTTCATGTACCCCAAAATAAAAATAAATCATTCATCATAACCCAATGAATAAAATGGATTTCATAAACATCATCTCATCGTGACATAATCCATAAAAAACAAATGGATATTATTTTATCATAATAAAAATCAAACCATGTAAATAATATAGACATTATACTTGAAACATAAAAATTCTAAATATTGTCAACTTAGATGGAAAATAGTTTTGACAAAACACTTGAAATGAATTCTTGAGGAAAATATCATTTCTTCTTCAAAATCATTTCCATTTCACAAAATTCCACGCAATTTTAAAAGAAAATGATTTTATTGAAAATAATAATGAAATATTGTAGAGTAAGATTCATGAATAAAAGGTGATATGAAACTGTAAAAATACGTTCACGCCATATAAGTTTAAAAAAACATTCTCCTCGTACTTTTACCGAAAAATTCAAAACTTACCTCGTATAGTAAACAAAAGAAAGAATCCTTCAATAACACAAAGTAAAAGTAAAAAGGGGGTAAACATGACTTCAAACACACATAGATGAATATTAAGAACATTATGAAAACATATTTATGGTCATTGATGAAAAATATAACCCTAGTAAATACTTACATATTAGAAATCTCAGATATAAATGAGATTGCAAAATTTTCCCTTACCTTATGTACAATTTCTTTCGTATGTGTCCGAGACTCCTATATAGTGGGTTTCAACATATTATTATCTTGTAACAGATCCATAATAATATTTATCATGTCATATATTATTCATTTATGACTTTATATTACCCGTTCATTTGTCAATTCCATGTTAAAGCTGTGTTTTTGGTAAAATCGTTTCATTTATTGTACGTGTTTAGACTTGTTGTTCTTGATATTATTATTACTTATATCATGATATAATTCCTTAAAAAATGTAAAAAATGATTTATATGTCATATATATTCAGTATATACATATAATAGGTAGATAAATGAAATGAAATACATCGTTCCTGGAGATGGTAGACCATACGTACGCATGAATTCTATTTTCATTTCTTTATTTAATTGAATGGAATTAAGTAGATGATATATATATATATATAGTAGAATTATTATGTCATATATTTCGTGATTATTTATTTTATATATACATTATAATCATTCTCGAATGGTTGACATGGAGAATGTATCTCATCGCATCGTGGAGACGGTAATCCGTACGTACACATGAGCGATGATATTGTTACCATAATTACTGAATTATATTGAAGAGGATGATAAAATATCTCATAATTAGTATCATATTATATTAATCATATATAGTAATTTTTTAAACCATTATACCCATTCAAGTAAGGTGGTGGTGGAAAACAGATTACACCACGGCGTGGAGATGGTTTCTGTACGTACGCACACGCGGTGATTTCATTTTCTGTAGGATGGATAGAAGGTGAAATAGGGTTGTATCATATTTATAATAACTTATCAAGATATTATTTATACTGATGTTTTTACTTTATTATGAAACAACAAAATAAGAGTAAGTAGAAGAAGAAATGAATTTGAATGATTCGGTAAAGGATATTACTTCTTCTTCGACGCTCCTCTTCTAAACCTCCTATTAGGGCACTAAAGTTGTTCTTTGAAGAAGACCAGGACCTCTAGTATGTTTTTAGGGAAGTGTAGAAGAAAAATTTCCAGGTTTGTTCTGAGATTGAAGGCTCAAAATGGTTTGAGGAGGAGCGGGAGGAGGTGCCCTTTTATAAGGGAGGAGAGGGGCATATTTGGAAACATAAGAAATATTAATTTATAATAAATTCAAAACCCACTTATAAATCTCAAAAAATGACTCAATATAATTATTATACGAGATTTGGTTGTAATCAAATCAAAAAATAAGATTTATACCTATTGGGAATTATTTTAAACCTTATCAACTTGATTTATCCTTATATAATCTATTTAATTTGTTTTATGGTAATAATATTCTAAATTTTAAATTGTTATAAATAATTACTTATATGTTGTGAATTTTCCATAATTGTATATGTTATGACATTTTAGACCATATAAATTTAAATTTATAATTTTTAAATATTTTTGTGATTTTTAAACAATTTTATAATATGAAATTTTTAAAAAATAACAATATTGTCAATTTTGACACTATTCATTTATTTGAATTTAAATAAAATTCAGACCTAAGATATTTTCAAAATAAAATATTTAATAGATTAATAACATGTCATATTTATCTATAAAATTCGTGGATGACACTAAATAGTTCATATAATATGTATTTTAATATTTTTAAAACCATTTATTTGATATTTCAATCAATAAAATAATTTCAACATCACAATTGAGCCATAATTAATGATACTTATTTAATCCCTAAAAATTTTAAATAAATTAAAATGATATAGATAATTTTATTATCTTTCTATAGGTTATTCCTGTTCGAAGTTTTATGATGATTATCAGTAAATAAAAATTATTACACTTATAAGATATAAGAGAGTGACATGTTGTCACTTTCTTTGGTTTTAATAATAATTATATAATTTTCACTGTAAAAAGACCATGCAATAAATCTATTACGACCCTTAGGTGTTATGGGTCGACTTTTATTCAACCAATAGAATTTTCAAAGGTGTTAGGGTAATTTTATAATCTTATTTTTAACCTTAATTACCAGATTTACCATTAACTGCAGTAAATAAAAATTACCGTAGTTACTATTCATAATATCAAAAAAATAAAAGTAAAATATTAATATAATTTGGACCCCCTAAATCCAAATATCGAATCAAATTTTCAAAATTATAAACACAGAAGTTGCAGTAATTAGTTTAAAATTAATCTTGTTTATAAAAAACCAGTTTTAAAAGAAAAACATTGTCAAAGATTGAAATTTTTCTACCAATGAATTCAATGTAAAATTAATGGAAATGACTAGAATTAAATTAAATGGTAAAAATATATTCTATTTATACTTTAAAACCATTCAATATTATAATTTAAACATATAAATTATCTTGAATAAAAAAGTAGTTTTTAATTAAAATTTAGCGTATTTTTACTATTCATCAAAATATGAAAGTTATCAGAAAAGTATCAAAAATTTATCCAATGTAAATTTTTATATCCTAATTAATAAAAATATTTTTTTTTGTAAAATTTAACTTATAAACTTTTCAAATATTATTTTTTAAATTGGTGCGCCATCAAAAAGCGGTAAAACGGCATTTTTTTAAAAATAATTCTTTTATTGAAAAATTGATTTTGTTTTCATATCTCATTATAGAAAATGTGTAAGTTGAATTATAATTTTATAAAATTAAAAATTCTATTAATACTATTCATAACTACTAGTTCATAATATTATAATAAAATATCAATTTTTAGTGATAATCGGTATTGCATACAATACAATCTATCGAGGAAGGTCGCTCTTATGTGTAAAGCAAGCCAAGTCAGGACTTCATGTTGGGAAAGATTCCTTTAGTTTTGCATATAACATACTCAAAATATAGTTCAATTATACATTTATCAAAATAAATACTCAATGTTTCTTTGAATAATTTCTACCAAAAGTACTTGAAATTGTGTATAACACGAGCCATGAATATTGTTGCGTATACTACAAACTAATACGGTGTTGCGTATAGAACAAGCTAATATTGGTGTAGTGCACAACAAAAGATATTAAAAATAATATATCTCATAAAATATCAAGGTGTTAGAATATTAAACTATAAAAATATATAATAATAAATTAAATAATCAATATAATTTTATTATTCAAAAAGACAACTAAGATACATGATGAGTCAGACTCAAGATAAGGGGATATTTTTAAATTACATTTTAATGATTCACATTCAACTCTTTTTTTCCATGCACATGATATGTTAAATGTTTTAATAAAATTATAATTAATGCGTCTCAAGATGATAATGTTCATTTTTTACCTTATTTGACTTTATTTTCAATGTTATAAAGAAATTAAACTTTTTTAGGTTTTACTCAAGTGGAAAATTACATTAAAAACCGTGTTTTAAATTTTTTACTTATTTAATTCCTCAATATTTATCTTCCATGATGATATTACTAAAAAATATTATGGAATGTTTTTATATGGACATAAATGAACTATAATAGAAAATTTTATGTAACCTTTTACATTATTTAAATGTTTTCTAAAAGTAATCTTTTTACAAATTTGATAAAGAATGTTTTGACTTTATTAAAAAAAAGAAAAAAATGAATGATATATTTTTACATATATGATGACAAAAAAAATTTCCCACCATCATAACCATTATTTTTTTATTTTTCTTTCTTTATAATATTTAATGTTCTATTCAACAAAAACACCTCTTTCCCTTTATTTTTTTTAATTTTAGTTTTGAAAATGTTTGTTTTAAAGGAAAAGGTATCTAAATATCTGAAATTGTTTTCATATAGGTTAAAAAAAGTGTATTAGGGGTTCAATGATTAAATATGAAAGCATAAAAATGTTTCATTCATGAAATTGGTCACGTAAACTATAGGGGAATATAGGTTATCCAAATATATATTATACTATGGTTAAACTTGTTATAATTTATATGATGGATTTTCCCTGATATCACTACATTACATTAGGTAATGTTTCTTATATTTATAGGAAATGTGATTGATTTAACAAGTGTATTTTTTTCTATTTAATTTTTATAGGATCTAGTTATTTCTAAAATGGGTTATGAATATAATTATACAAGTTTCTAGAATGGGTTTTCCTTTTATTGTTATGGGGTTTAAAGGTTTTATTTGAGAAAATGTTTAGTGCTTATCATGTGAAAATGACTTATTTCATTCAATCAATGAATATTAAAATAAAGATAAACATTTATGTGTTTTCATGTTTTCTTACTTGACTAATTGATTTCATCTTTTATGTTCCTTACTGATCTTTGTGTTCTCATTCCATCTTTTAATATTTTTTCACGGGGTTTAATGATGCATAACAAATAAATAATAAGTCAAGTTGAATGTTATAAAGATTTATCATGGAAAGAAATCACGTTTCTTTTTTTAAAGTGATATATTGAGGAAAAAATGGATATTGAGTAGATGTGCAAACATATAATGAATGGTTTTATTATTTATGAGTTATAGACTAATTCTCTGAAACACTAAACCATAAAGATCCCTAAGAATGTGAGGAATAAAATTATTGATTAAAAACTAGGGATTATGTACTGTTTAAGGATGATTTCTTATATTATGTGGAACTCATATATATAGATTATGATAGGTAGGGTCTTTTATATACCTCCAATTCATTGTTTTATGTTTATGTATCATTAGATCAAATGGGTATATCAGAGGATTTATCCAAATCCAAAGGGTATACATGGGGATTTATCTCAATCCATAAGGAACATGAGAGGATTAATCTCAACCCAAAGGACTTCATGGGAGGAATTTTTCAAAGATAAGGGCTACAACGGACGATTTAACCCATACTAAATGAGTATATGGTAGATTTTATCCCAAAACAAATGGTATATGGGAGGATTGTCCAATGACCAAGAATGTACATTGGTTGTTATCCCAAGCCTACAATGTGATAAATTTAATAGTGGGTGTCCTTTTCATATGATTTATATTCTTATGTTTATGCCACACTTTTATGTCATAATCACATGCCTATGTTTTTTCTCCTTGGTTCATCTTTAATGTCTCATGATTCCACACACTCTTTCCATGGTATATGTTTACTCGTTTGAAAATACTTATACATTTATCATTTTAATTGACAAATTCTATTATTACATGTTATTTTTGTCAATAATTCCTCCCCTAGCCATGTTTTCTCATATTCTTGTGATATAACCAAATATAAAATATTGATATACTTACCTATAAATAGTTTTTAAACCCACCCCATTGGTATCTTTTTCTTTTTCCATGTTATAAAGATAAGTATAATTTGTGGAAATATTAGAATGGAGTCTAGAGGAGTTTAATTATGGAGAAATTTTCACCTGTTTTGATTATGTATCATGTATTAAAAAGAACTAAAAATTATGTTTGTGGGTTTTTGACAATATATTTTGATATTTAATTATTAAATTACAGAAATAATGTAAAATAAATTTGTTTTTTTTGCCTCTTCAGATGGTATCAGAGCAAGGTTTAGTTATTTTATATAATATTTTTAAGGGAATAATATATGATAACTTTTCTAAAAACCATAGGGATATTACAAAGGAATAATTATAAGTATAGGATAACATTAAAAAAATTTAAAGTAAAAATTATATTTTTATCCAACAAATTACATCTATATCATATTACTAAAATGGATTTAAGATATGCAATAGATTTACTTTGGGGTTATAACCCGGAATAGGGTGTGTTTGGTGTTAAATCAATTGTTCATCTGATTCACGATATAGAGGCCAAACATGAGACCTATTTTGAGAATCATGTGGAATAAAATTTGGTTAATCATGTTATATTTAAAATCCATTATGAATTATATGTTAAATTAAGGAATTAGTTTTCTTAATATGAGTGAACCCAACATAAATAAACCTTGATTTATCTAGCAGTTATTTTGGTAGAACTAAAATCCAATGTGATGTTTTAGAAGGGTAACATAATTGGGGATGAATATTTTATAATTACATTATAATATAAATATTTATCACTCATGGTTAAATAGTTTTGTTTTATAAATGGATGGATAACTTAGAATCCATGTTTATAATGGATGTGATTGAAAATACATTAATATTATTTATAAATAATCAAGTGGTATACAAGCTTCCATTGGAAACACTGTGTTTATTATCACCTAAATATCTCAATTATTGATTAAAAATAAGATACTATATAAAAATATAGTTATAATAAAGAAGATAATGATTGTGTTTTTTTAATATTATGAGATGAAGACAATGAAGGAAAGAAGATTCAATATCATATATGTAAACAAATGAGGGAATATAACCCTATAGAAATCCTCAAAGTAACAAGAAAGTGTTCCTTCTCATTAAGGATCGGCAATCAAGATCATTAATATCAATCTAGGTTGAATAATTTTTCCATTTGAATAGAGGAAAATAATGTTAAATTCTATAGATACTAGTATTTTTAGCATTATCCAAGTCTATTCCCCAACCCAAGGGAAAACAAGGATCATAGACCACATCAAAATCCTCAACATTGGGAAAAAGAAAATTCCTATGAAATGACTAATAAAGTGGATCCTTATATTTGAGGAAAAATTATATTACAAACTATATTTTGGATTGGACTATTGTATATCAAAAATAATATATCTTTGATGTATTATAAGAACATTAAATTACCACCCCAATGATTTTAGAATCAAAGAATACATCTAGTTGTAAGATTAGTGTATCTTAAGGATTTTTATTGGAATTTTATACTTGAAATAATACCTTTATATGAACATAATGTGATTTTTATAGTCTCACCAAAATAACTATGTATAATACCACATTAGAAATTAAATCTTGATTCTAATATATCTTATGGACACCGATAACTATTTTTTTATGTTAGTGATATTTAAAATTAAAAGGATGTGATTTATTGAGGAGGGGGATTTAATGAAAAAATATTTCAATTTATATTTTTCAAAAATAAATATTATGTTTCATTGTTTTTTACACTTGCATCACCGAACTAAAATGGGAACCAAAATATATATATAAGTAAAATATAAAGATTATATATTACCATTAAAACCAATTCCTTGAATTTGATTAAATGAATCAGAGATTTTTTTATTAAATAAATGATTAATAAAACAAAGTATACTATTAATATGAATGAAATTTAATTGGTTTACATAAAATGTCTAATAAGGTCATAAATTGTTTTGAAAAGTATTTGTATGAATTTTTTTTATATGA
The DNA here is from genome assembly GCA_963277665.1 of Viscum album. NCBI lineage: Eukaryota > Viridiplantae > Streptophyta > Magnoliopsida > Santalales > Viscaceae > Viscum > Viscum album. Next base: position 1,813,818,134 of record OY728153.1, on the reverse strand, counting down.
TACATATTTATATTTCAAAAAACATATAATTAATGATGATAAATTATACATGAAATTAGAAAATTATTAACACCAATTTATCTGGTATATGATAAACAATAATAGTAATAATATGATATATTTGAAAATGACATTTTCTAATAAAAATAGGTTTTCATTATATTTCAATATTTTAATATAAACATTAATTTATAATTTTTATATCATAATTTTTTTAAAAAAAATTGGATTTAGAGTAACAATACTTGTATAGAATTTATTTTTGTTGTTTTTCATAAATAATTTGTGATTAAGAGAATAAAGAAAATATACCATTTTTTATAAAAATAGTTACTTTGATAACATTATCATAATACAAGAATGCATTGATTGATTTTTTTGAAAACATTTATAAATCATATATATATATATATATATATCTCTTAAAAATAAATCATTTAAAATTAAAATTTTATTTTTATAAACCCATGTACATCATTTTGGAAACGTAAGTAATATTTTACCCTAAAAACAATATGTATTCACTTATATTAAAAATTAATTTTTCATAACCTATAGAAATTAAGTATATAAAAATAGGATTAATATCTTATATCAATGAGATCATATTATGTAATAATTTAAATTTCAAATTTGGTCATAAAAATTAGAATACTATGATTATTTTTAATAACTATGATTATTGTAAAACCATTATTTTCGTTGAATTATTTTATGAATATTGTAAACAAATTTTCTAAGGAATTAAATTAATATAATTTTAATGATTACAAAAATATTATTTCTAAACCCATATATAATTATATTAGTACAAATTTAATTGGTAACAATCTCCAAATATGATTAATAATATATAATGGTTAAAACCCCATTTTTCAAAAAACTTATTTTCAATATTTAAAATGATTTAATTTAAAATTTTGAATTTTTCTTATTTAGAAATTTAATTTGATTAAATTTTTATTAAATTTAATTTCATAAAACCTAAATTTTCTTGTGAAATTTAGATTCAAACAAAATTAGTCATCCTGAATTATTCTATTTTTTTCTGAAAATTTATTTTTTAAGAGTAATTCTTATTAATTTTACTATAGTTTTCCACCATGTCCACGTATTTACTTATCAAAAATTTTCCCCTTTACCTAGTGGAAAAAAATGTTTATTTTACCCCCAATAATACTTATATTATTCCCTATTCATTTAAGATAATAATCCCTTTAACGATGTGGGTTTTCAATAAAGGCATTTTAAAATATTTATGTCATTTATTTTCCATGATCTTATATTATTACCTAATGAATTAAATTTTTAACATATGTATTATTTATTCTAGATGTATATTTATTATAATTTTATTAATTAATTTTTTAAGATGTTTTATCTTTATCTTAAAGAATATGGTTTTACAGTTACTTGAAATTCTCATATTTTGAATGTGACGTTAGGAAATGTTTTTTAATAACAAATCCATTATGTGATATCTCTTCAATTTTGAAAGGATTATTCTCTAATGATAAAATGGTGAATAAATCACACTACAAATTATTATTTTTTTATTTCCTTTGTGTGGTAATGTTTTTTGTATCAAATGATCATGTTTATTTTGAGATATAATTTTGAAAATTTATGAATCTCATATTATTTCAACATGTTTTTTATGATAAGAAAGATGATTTTATTTTATGTGGAACACATATATATGATGGGTTCCTATATCACCATTCAATTATTAGTCTTATTTATATGTCAAATGTGATAATAATGTTAAAATAAGGATAATTACTCCAATCCAAATAGTATATGGGAGGAGTTATCCAAAGCCAAAGGGTATATTGGAGGATTTATCCCATGAAATTGGGTTACATGGGAGGATTTATACAAATCCAAAGGGTACATGGTAGGATTATTTGAATACAAAAGAGTGAATTGGTGGTTTTATAACAATACCAAGGGTATACTGGAGAATTATTCCATCACCAAGATGTTATATGTGTTAATATCCCAAGATTGGTGTGTGACTAATGTCTTGGTGGGTAGCCGTGACATATGATTTCTAAGAATATGTTTATCCCACACACTTATGTCATAATATTATTCCAATAATTATTCTCATTCATCCATACTTAATGTCACATGATTCCATACACTATTTCTATGGTATATGTTTCTTAATTTGAGATTATGTGTCCCTTTATAATTATATATGAAAAAATCATATTATTAAATATTATTTTTAATAAGAAATTCCTCCCCCACACATATATTCTCATGTGATTATATTCTAACCCTTGATGATATATTGAGAATATCTCCCTTAATGAGTGTTTGATATCACCCATTACTTATGTTTCACTTTCCCAAAGTTATAATGATATATAAAACTTCTGAAAAGTCTATAATGGAATCTAGAGGACTTCACATATGGAGAAATATTCTCTTGTGTTACATAGGTAGCTAGTCCTCAAAGACATTAATCTTTACATTATTGGGATAAAGAGATTATTATGTGAGATCTAATTTTTATCATATAGAAATTATTTGAAATAAGGGTATGTTTCGTTAGAGTCGCTTCATAGCTAAATTAATGTCAGAGCCCACAGAGGTGGTGACCAGAGTATGAGTATTGGTCATTTTTACATTGGTCGGATTCTCTTTATCAATACTTCACATACGGGGTTTTCTTTGTCTTTCATTTTTTATTTAGTGTGAAATTTAAATTACTTAAAAAAATTTCATACATGTATCATGAATAAGATTATGTAAAATTTATGTAATCATCTTAAAGGAAATGAAAATTTTAGGAACCATCACCTTTAGATATTCTTAAAGATCATGATAGGAGAACAAAGTTAACACATATTTCTTCAATATTAGAGAATTATTATACTTTTTCACTGATTTCTCATATTTTTGGAACAAGTTTTATATTAAAAATATTTATAAACAATATAATTGATGTTATTATGGATTTACAGATCTCGGTATTAATATTCCCATTGTTTTTCATGAATGCCAATTTCAATTGTAGATTTATTTTTTTAATTAATCATATGTTATATTGAATTAATTAATTAACTTTTTAATCATGTCTCTCCACAATAATTTCATACAATATGTTTTCAATTTTTATGGTTCAACAGATATGGAATACATTTTAATATTTGTTAAATACCTAAGAGATTTAAAAACATAGAGATCAAGGGTTTATTTTTTTACATTCCTTGATATGTAGGAACAAATATATATATCTGAATCACAATTCATTATAATATAATTAATTTGACGATATTTTATTTTTTATATCACACTGAATATTTTCATATTTTTACTACATAAAATAATGGAATATTGGTTAAAAACATTATTGGGTGGTGTTCAAATAAGTTTTAAAAATGTGTTAAAGTATTAAGTAAAGTTATATTCATTTATTTCTATAATTTAAATATTTTCATTTGACATATTTTTTTAAATATAATATTTTATATTATTAATGATAATGGATTGAGTTAAATATTCATTACCATTTAATAATGGATCTAAAAAAAATATAATATGTAAAATTTCTTGTATATAAAACTTATATTAGTGAATACATGTTTTTTGATATGTATTCAGTGTTTCTATTTGAAAATATCATTTCACAAGCATATTAACATCTTTAAAAGGGCGTATTTGAATACTTATAATATTTTATCAATAATTTTTGATTTAATCATGACTAAAACAACAATAGATTTTTAAAAGGATAGTTTCAATATATTACTAATTATTTAATCAAATATATGTTTTATTTTTAAATTCATAAAAAATTATATTGTTTGTTATTTTTTATGATGTTTCACCATATACTCCACATTACATTAACCAACTTAAACATTTATATGAAAAATACATTCCTTGTTTTTCTAACTTTTAGATGTTTTTTTAATTATATGTGTATTTATTTTAATTCATGTTTTAATAATTTAAATCAATTCGGTTACAAAAATTAATTTTATTTGGTGATACTATTTGTGGAACATATTACTCATGTTTCTAAAAGTCCATAATAATATAGTTAAAAATATTTTAGAAAAATAATATATTTAAAAGTTGGTTATATGGAAAATTGATTTTGAATGTCTTTATAGATGACTTTTCGATATTAGAGTTTTCTGAAAACTAATGTAGAAAGAATACTTCCAAATTAGTTATATTGAAAACTGATGAAGAAAATCATTCTTAAGGGATTTTAACATCATTTTTAGTTAATATTGATATTAAAAGAATTATTATATGTTTTCAAATAAAATATCATTCAATGTTAGTAGTTGATTTTAAAACAAAACTTTTTTACATCATATGTATTTAAATTTTTTATAAAACTAAAAAAGGGGACTTTGTAGAACTTGTAATAGGAGACCCTATTTTTTAAAATATTTAGATAAATATTATACCATCCCTTACCAACCTAACTCCCATGCCCCTCCCCCTGATCCATCGGCCCTGATGGAGGCCACCACTCATCTTCACCACTCTTTGACACTAGTGACCACCCCTCCCTGCAGTTATGCCTCTCCCCCACAACAGAAACCACCCCTCCCCCTCAAAACCACCTCTTTCTAATGATGATGTCCCTTTTCTGTGAATAATCCCCATATACATGATCCTTCTTCTCCCATACTACCATCTCCTCATCCCTAATGATGAACACCCCTTTCCCCACCCTCACTACTAATCCTTGTAACCCAATAGCCACCTACTTCCCAACAATGACTACATCATTCTTAATGGTGATCCCCAACATTGGCCCCACTTCCACTTTTACTGTAGAGTGATATCCCCAATTATAAGGTAAAATTTTATAATATTTTATTATTGGTTTGGCTATATCATTTTGTAGTATATCATATTGTAAAATCAAATGATAAATGTTATCACATAGGAATCCTATACACATAACTATCATTAATGCATGTTAAAAATGTTTTTCATGATTCATTTATTTGATGAATCATTTTTCATCTATGGGGTTATAAATAGTTTGTAACCACGTGATTTATGTAACCTTCATGAATTCTTAGTGAGTTAGAATTTCTGAGTTTGGGATAATGGTTGATCTAAGGATAGGTTACCAGTTGGTTTTATGGATTATTCACTAATGTTTAAGTATGATTATTCCACACTAGCATAAGAGTTTCTATGTAATAACATACTAAGTATACTTGTATATTTACCATGATTGTATAGACTATATTTTTAGAATTATAGGATACCATTGGTGGTTAATATAGGTGAATTTGGGTGATGTTTAATTTCAATTTATGTTGTTTAATTAACCATTTATATCATTATATCAGAATGTATAGAGATAGGAGTGAAAATACAATAAATGTGGCTAAGAGTTTAATTAATTTACCTCAAAAAACACCTCGGTATGCAAATGGTTTGGAAAAAAATTACATTATACAATTACAAACTAATCAGGGGATGGTTTAATAAAATATATGCATCCTGATTGAAAATTCATGTGATGGTTGTATTGAAACAAAATATAAATAAATTTTATATTGAAATCGTTCATACTCAATATGTGTGTTGGATTATCCATGGTGAATCAAATGTTATAGAATTTAAAAAAAACTATATTCTAATCATTGAAATAAAACATCACTCTCAATAGGATAATTCAGTTCGAGATTTGATAAATGATGCATATGGATTTATAGTAGAAAATTTCTAATATTTTAATAGATCAATAAAGACTTCATTTTATCCTAATTAGTTTAATATTTCTCATATCTTTAGAAAAAAATAATTTTATAAATGAGTTGAAAATAGGAAATAAGAACTATATGATGGGGGTACCAAGCATTAAAATTTTTATTTTATACTTAATTTGTGTCATATCAAGTGTCTATATGGAATTACTAAAAATGAAATGTTCGTGATTTTAGATTTTATTCTAGATGCATTTAGTGAAGCTAATATATGTTTGTAATTTCATGGGATGAATAAATTCATCATCAAACATGGACTTGATTATATAAATATACATTCATGAACTAATGATTTCTAGGATTATTGGGGATAAGATTCAGATATAGAATAATTAATAATATATTGTACAATAAGATAGAATAAAATGAAAAACAATGAGGTTATAATCAATTAAACCCCAGGAAAAAAATATAAGAAGAAAACTCTCGCAATGGAATCGTGTTACTTTCTAATGAAACCACACTTAACAATGTTATTCATGTCTTCTAAGACTACATACGACATGAAGTGGAATTCTCAAGATAGTAACGATGGCTTTATGTTACATCCAAAAAATTCAATATCGTGAGAAATGTTTTTTTTAATCAATATTTTTATTCGGATCCTAGGAATGTTTGATTGGGATTAGCCTGTGATGGTTTTAAAAAATTTGGTACTTTATGTACTAATTTTATAATTTTTCCAACTATTTTTATCCTTAGTAATCTTCCTCCATGTATTTATATAAAGAGAACGTCTTTCATAATTTTGATGATTATTCCAGGAAAGAAAATCCTTGGAAATGAAATTGATGTATACCTTCAACCTCTAATCAAATAATTATGAGAATTATAAAATGATATCATTGAAACATATTCTCCTTAAATGATATATCTATTTAATATTCATACTAGTTTAATATTTATAATTAGTGAATTTCTGGTATTAAGAAATTTATCTAATTGGACCACTCATACTGGTTTAGATTGTCCCGTTTGTAATTTTTATTTTGATCCTCAATGATTACCTTATGTAAAAAAGTGTAGTTTTATGTGTCATCATCAATTTATTGATGATTATTATAAATTTATGTTTAAAAAGACACAATTCAATAGAATTATTAAATTGATAAAGCCACTAAAGGTGTTATCTAATTCATAAATCGGGGGAAAAATAATGAATCTCATTGAAGAATTTTTGAAATGTAATTAATTTAAAGAAGGGGGAAAGTGGTGTGAGGTACAATATCTAAAGAAGATGGAACAAAAAAATGGAAGGAAATGTGAATATTTTTCAAAATTACTTATTGGGAGGTTAATTTGATATTTACAAATTTTGATTTAAAGCATATTAAGAAACACATCTACAATTATGTAATTTGTACATTTCTTAATGAGTTGGGTAAATTTAAGGAACAACTTATTGTATATAAGGAATTGATATTAGTGAATATAATTCATGGTTTATGTGAAAATGAAAATGAAAATTATCCATCTACTATTTTATAATGAAAAATAATATGAAATGTGTATTCATTCATACATTAAAGAATTTAAAAGTTCCAGAAGGATTTTCAAGTAGCATATGAAGGTGTGCTAACTTAAAACATCAAAATATGAATGGATTGAAATTTGATTAATTACATATTTTTATGGAGTATTTGTTTCAATTGGACTTATTTAATAAGTTACCTGAAAATTTAATTTGGTTCTAGTTTAGTTTTTTACCTTTTTCATATAGATTTTTGGAAAAAATCTAAATCTAATTGATCTTTATAAACATCAAAGAATAATTGTTTTGAAACTTTTTCAATTGTAGATATTATTTACACCTTCATTCTTCACTATGATTATTTATTTTATTGTACATTTGGTTGAAATAAACATGGTAGGCTGATACATTGTTGATGGATATATCTAATTGAGAGGTATGTTGATATTATTTTTATTTTCATTGGTGATTCAATTTTAACAAATCATTGTGTTAAAATTTTTAATAGGATTTATATTTTTTTCATCAGGTACTTACGTAATCTGAAATAATTTGTGAGGAATAAATCTCTATCAAAAGGCTCTATTATTGATGGTTACATAGAAAAAAGTGTATGAACATATGTTCTAGGTATTCGGATTGGATTGCGACTTGATTCATTCTTGTTGGATGTGTAAAAGAAATCTAAAATAATTATCATTTCAAATACCAATTATCAATATTTCCAAATATTGGATGACCAATTGGAAAAGGGTAAAATTTTAAGCTGACTTAATTGGAGTTGCTGCAATCACATAGATATGTGCTACTCAATAGCATTATTTCAGACCCATTAATTGAATAATTTTGATTTCAAACAAAAAGGTGACTAAGGGGTAAATCTTGAATTAATATGGAATTAACAAAAGTTGTTAATAAGTATATATTTAAATGATTTTACCATCATGTAAGTATATACTCATGTTCATATTATTTATGTTCTGTTATTTATCTTATGTTAAAAGCAATGTTGTTTATATTGTCTAGATAATTAATGTTTATAATCGAGCTAAAATATCAATTGATTTGAATATTATAACTTGAGGCACTCTATGGTGGGCTAAGAGATTTGATTCCAACAATATTCATGCCTCGGGTTTGATATAATTTATCATAAATATGATTTGAAAACCCAAAAATAATGTTGTATTTACACTTACTGGGGTGGAATGATATGGAAATATGAATGATATAATTGAATTAATCTATCTAGTAATTTTTCAATCATATTATTCAAATTTATGTTAGTAAACATTGATAGGGCTATAATGAAAGCTTCATTAAATTTTACTTCTATCAACTTCTCTATCTATTTATCCATATTGGTGAGCATGTAGAGAATAATCAATAAATCATGGTTTCACAAGAGAACATGTTTTATTAAGTGGATGATGAAATACATGATTTTTGGAGTGTTGGTGTATACTTAAAGTATAGTTCCTTATTTGATATGGATGATGAATAACAATTGGTACATTGTGACAGTGAACCTCATCAACCAAAAAATAATGAACAGTTTCTTATTAACAATATCAAAACAATGTAACTAGAAAGATAGTGTGAAAATGAAGCACTTTTAAAAATGGAGTTTGATAATAATGAATAAAATAAAGGTGGAGACAATTGAATGTATGTATTTATAATGAAAATATATTACAAATTATCATTGATAAGTGTTTTGTACATATATAAATTATTCAAAATTTTCATTTTCATGTAAAAATATATTAGTTTTGGATTATTTATAAATATAATATATCAAAATAATTTATACTGTAGAAATGTCGAGAATAAAATTTCAAGATCCTAGTCGGTCAGCATCTTAGAACACAAAACCACTATCATTAGATTTAGTTGATCAGAGTGATTCTATTGTACTTGAGTCAACTAGGTTATTTTTCATTTCCCTAGATGATGTTGGTATCCAATTGGATGATTCACCTCTAATGACGAAGTAGTTTCCCACCCCTCCATATAAGTGATATCAATGGAATACCGTTACTATTAGGAATATCATTGTAATAAAAGCTATATTTTATTAATTGGATAATTATTTCTCCAAAAATATAAAGATAAAAAAATAAAAGGGATATAAATATAAACTCATTAAATGTATGTGATCTAATGGACTTTAATATTACGGTTCTATTTGATGAGTTTAGGGTTCTTACCAGTGACGTTGTTGTAATTTTTGGGTTGATTCTTGGGTAGTTTTGTTTTGAGATGGTGAGAATTCCCATTAATTATAATGTTTTTAGGTATATTCGCACAACTTGAAAAAATTGTGATCATCAATATTCAAGTAAAGGTAATATTAATTTAATATTCAATGATACATAATTTAAAAAACATGAGTATTTTTTTCAATATACTAAAAAATTGTTATGTTTATTATTTATCTATATGTTTTCATTCATGTGTACCTAACTCTGTTTCACGACCATGGACTCTAAAATATTTGGGAAATATATAGAGGTATTTTAAATAGAGACTATAGAATGAGTTTAATTACAAATCTCTGAGCTTGCGATAGATGTATAAGAATTTTCATGAAGGCATTTCTTATGTGACATGGAAGCTATTTTTTGATATTAACAGTGGTGTAACTCATGATGTAATTTCATAATTTATAGTATCATAATAAGATAAACACAATAAAATTATAATATTTATTAATTTTTCTATTTTTTATAGGAATTATCTAAAAAATAATTTGAATCATGAGAAAGAAAACATTCTCATATTGCTAGATAGCAGAGTTTTGATTGTATACATTATTATTTATATCGGTTTCTTATAAGTCAAGTTTTGTTATAAATTTTTAATATTTTTTTCATAAAGGCTAATGAATTATATACCCTGGATGGCTGAAAACATATGTAGTTTAAACATAATAGGAAACCCGATGACAGCTTTGTAAATAACACTACCAAAGATGTTGGAGTAAGTTCTTTTCACTACTATTTCTTTATATTTCATTACTATAAAAACATAACAACGAAAAAAATTGTAACAAATAATAATCCTTAAACCTAATTAATGGGGACCGGCTATATGGATCAAATGATAATAATTTAGAATCTTTTGATAAATCAAAATGGTCCCAATTAATTTGATTTAAGGCTTGTTTGTTGTCATAATTTATTTTTAAATATTTTGTTTATATAGTAATGATAAAAATGAAAATTTTAATAAAGAATTTATTAATTAAAAAAAGTATGATGTCTAGATATTTTTTAAAATTAGTTTTAATATTTTTGTACTAAAAAGGAAAAAAATCAAGAAATCTTTGGTGTGAACACCACACAATAATGATCAGTTTCTCAATATTATGTAGATGAAATCATTTTGGGAATGAGGATCCTTTATGTGTATGAAGGATGGGTTTTGGGCCAACTCCATCAGTTGTATTTGGTGGCGATTTTTCATTAGTTACTGCTACACCATGTGGGGGATCGAGTAGTGTCGTTGATTCATAATCACATAGAAAATTGAAATGGTTAAATAAAAGTGTAATAACATGTCCCTAATAGGAAAACATTACATCAATGGTGGTCATGAATTGAAAATTATTTAGTTTTTATGGATGAATGGCATGATACCTGATGAAATTTCATGTGTAATATCCCATTATTTTTTAAATAAATTCAAAATTCCATAGATCAACCACACATTTGGAAAGAACACATTAAGCTTCCATAAATAAATCAAAAATGACCCTTATACTGAAAACACACACTTTGAGTCATACCGAACACATATTTTTTCGTATTGAAGTTTGGTTAATTCATATATATCAAAAATTAATTGTATATCATTATCATTATATTTGAAAATAATATGATCTTGTTACCTTTGTTTTGACTCAGTAAATAGTTTTTAAATGTACTAAAATCCTTTAAAAACGTGTGTTAGGGTGTAAACAAATATCATTATATTTTCATGAATTCATCAAACAATGATAGTAGCTCAATTTTTAAAAATTTTGAATTCATAACCCATCATTTAGAGTTACAGGATTCCTAGGATGTCCGTAAACATGTTTTTTGTGTCTTAAAACACTAAAACTTTTGATTAACTATCAAAACTATAGAAAAAAACCTCATATTGACATTAAATATTCATACAAACATAGTTGAGTAATTATTGATGTGCATGTATAGACCAAATGTCAATTTGATGTGTAGAATGGTCGGGAGAGCTCAGTAAAGAATTATTAACGGTATCAAATCCTTTTAAAATGAGTGTCATGGGGTTAAAAAACCAGAAAATTGTGTCAATATTCTATAAAATCATAGAAAAATGATTGGAGGTTTAGTTTTTAAATTTACAAAATAATGGAACAATATTCCAATTAATAGTTTTTTTAAGATGCTCCTAAACACATTTTTGGTGTTTTAAAACACTAAAATGTGTGTATAATGGTAAAAACCCTAAAAACCTTGTATTGAAAAAAAATCACGTAAAACCAACTTTTGAGTTATAATTGATGTGTTCATGTAGAAAACACATTAATACGATGCACAATGTTGTCATAATGACTTGATAAGTATTTTTTAAAGGTACCCAAACCGTTTAAAACATGTATCAGGGGGGGACTAGGGAAAAATCTAGACTTACCTATATGATAGAAGGTAGATGACTGTATATTTATTTTTAAAATGTAATAACTGATGTTATATCATTAATAATTATAGTTTTTCTAGGATTCCCATAAATTCGTTTTTAGTGTTTAAAAACACTAATATATTCTCATAATGGTGAAAAACATAGAAAACAACCTCATATTGATAAGAAATCATATAAAACCCACTTTTGATTTATTTTTTATGTGAAAATATAGAAAACATATCGATTTGATGCCTGGTGTTGTCATGTTTTCTTTGTAAACAGTTTTTAAAGGTACTAAATGCATCAGAAATGTGTGTTGGGGGGGGGGGGGTCAAGACTATGAAAAAAACAATATATTACCAAGAAGTTAAATGAAAATGATTGTAGATATATTTTGGAAATGAAAGGACAGACAACACATCATTCCAAGTAATTATTTTCCTAGGATGTCTGTAAATGCATTTTTAGGGTTTTAAAACACTATAATGTGCGTGTTATAGGGAAAATGATATAAAACGACCTCAAATTGACATTTAATTAGTTAGAGACCACCGTTTAGTTATTTTTTATGTGTGTGTGTGTAGACAACATGTTAATACAACGTGTAGTGTGGTCGTATGGAATCGATAATCAATGTTTTATGTACCAAAACCATTAAAACGAGTGCATGTTGGTCAAAACTAAGAAAATGACATTTTATTTAAATGAAATTAGTACAAAATGAATGTAGATTTATTTTTTGAAATGTAGCAACCAATTATACATCATTTTGATTTTTGGTTTGAAAGGGATGCCCATAAATGCATTTTTATTGTTCTAAAGCACTAAAACTTGGGTGTAACAGTTAGAAACATAGAAAAAGATAACATATTGAAATTAAATCATAGTAAAACACATTTTACTAATTATTTATGTGTATGTTTAGAAACAAATGACAATCTGACATGTGGTGTTGTTGGAATGACTTATTAAATAGTTTTTAAAAGTACTAATGCCTTTAAAAATTTGTATTAGGGGGGTGAAATCTAGGAAAATGATATAAGACTTCAATGAAATCAGAGAAAAATGATCATAGATTTAGTTTTAAAATTTAGAAACTAACAAAAAATCATTCAATATTATGGTTTTCTTAGGATGCATGTAATGGAATTTTTAGAGTTTTAAAACACTAGAAAGTGTGTGTAATAGTAAAAAACATAAACAAAAACCTCATATTGATTTGAAATCATAGGAAAACCACATTTGAGTTATTTTTTATTTTTATGAATATACAACATGTCAATATGATATTATGTGTTGTTGGATTGACTTAGTAAATAATTTTTAAAAGTTTCGAAGCCTTTAAAACATGTACTGAGGTTAAAAACTAATAATATCACATCATTCTTCCATAAAATCAGAGTAAAATAACCATAGATTGGTTTTTGAAATATAAAAATTAAAAACATGATATTATGAGTAATAGTTTTCATGGGAAATCCATTAATATGTTTTTACTTTTTGAAAACCCTAAAACATGCATGTAATGATCAAATCATAAAAAATGACATCATATTAACATGAAATCATCATCAAACCACATTTGAGTTATTTTCTATGAGTACGTGCATACAACACATTAATCCCATGTGCGGTATTGTCACAATGACTCTGTAAAATGTTTATAAAGTTATTAAAGTCATTAAAAACATGTGTCAGTGGGGAAAAACTATTAAAACAGTGTCATATTTCAATGAAGTTAAAATAAAATTACCATAGATATATTTTTAAAAAATTTGGAATGAAGATACATCATTCTAGGTTATAATTTTCTTGGGATTCCAGTAAATGTTTTTTAGTGTTTTAAAATACTAAAACATGCGTGTTACAATAAAAAACATAGAAAAAATCACAGATTGAAGTTAAATCATAGTAGAACCACATTTGAGTTATTATTGATGTTTTCTCATAGAAAAAACATCAATATGACATGTGGTGTTGTCGCAATGACTTGGAAAACAGTTTTTAATGGTACCAAAGCCTATAAAAATTTGTGCCGGTGGTCAAAAATATGAGAAAAAACATTGGATTGAAATGAAATTATATAACAATGAACATTGATTTATTATCTAAATCTAATAACTGGTATAGTATCATTCCAAGATACGGTTTTCGTTGGATGCTCATAAATGAATTTTTGAGTTTTAAATCACTTAAACAAGTGTGTAATGGTAAAAAAACATAGAAAATGATCATATATTTATTTTAAAACCTGAAAAGTCAACCATTGAGTTATCTTTTATGTTTATACATAGACAACATGTCAATCTTAAGTGACGTGTATTCATAATGATTTGGTAAATAGTTTTTAAAGGTAACAAAACCATTAAAAACATGTGTTGGGGGGTCCAAACTGGGAAAACAAAATTAAATTCCCATGAAATCAGTGGAACATATCCGTAAATTTATTTTTGAAATGTATGAGTTAAAAACACATCATTCCAAGTTATGTTTTTCTTGGTATGTCCATAAATAATATTTTTAGTGTCTTAAAACACAATAACAAGCGTGTAATAGTCAAAACCATATAAAATGACCTTAGACTTATGTGAAGTCTGGGACATCCATCATTGAGTTTGAATTTTTGTATATAAGACATTATTTTCTAACAAATTCATTAAAATATGTTTTTTAAGTATGTTTTAAGTACACCACAAATCGATTTGATAATTAATTATAATGTTATATTCTTATCCCTTTATAGTTTCAAATATTGAATCATGTATTAATTAGGTATTTTTATGTCACCAATGTTATTTTCATGATATTTTATTTTTTATGTTAGAATTTATTCTATTTGATTAGAAAAAATATAAAATTTATGTGTAACATTTTTAAAATATTCTGTAACTTTTCTCTTTCACATTTATTTTCCAAAATATAATTATTTTTATAATAGCTAATAAATTCATGAATTAGAGTGTAGGTTGATCATTTTAATCCATTAAATTATTCAGATAAAATTTTGGGTTCTTTTTAGTTTCCCTCGTTAGATTAAATTTTAACAATTATTCTACTGTAATTCTAATTTATTATATTCTATTTAATTTTTTGTCAAATTTTTTTTATAGTTGATGTGCTGATTCTTCCAGTTCTTATTGATGAGATGGTGTGGAGGTATATGGATATAGTAGAGGTTGTAAGGTGGTAATATATTATTCATGGGTTATTGTTGGATATATATTATACGTATATGCTTATGACTTAGGTATGGGTTGACCAAGCTTAATAGTTTACTATGTTTATGAGGATTAAGATTATGGGGAATGTGGATGTATTTTTATATGATTATGGATGTATGATGTATATATGATGGTTTTATTTTTTATTTAGGTTATAGTTTATTACATATCCGAGTTTTTATATTTATACATTTTTAATATTTTTTTAATAAAATTAAAAATGTCAATATATTTTTGCAGTAGTTTTCATAAACAATTACTAAACAAATAACTAAAATTACTTTTTAGACCCTATATATATTAACTTCTAATAAACATAACCACATATAAATATACTAGTGGAAGTTTGGTTCATTTTTTAAATTTTTAGGTACTTTTCTAAAAAATGTTGCTAAAAAATATGAAACCACAACTAAATGCTCCAAAAATAACACATACAAAAACAGACATTAAAAGAAAACAAACTACTACTAAATTACTGTCAACCAAGAAATATTAAATGGATTATGTGACATATTCTAGAATAATTATTCATGGTTTAAATCACCACCAATAGAAATAAACCCACAACTAATTTCTTTTTTTTATAGTCTTAACTGATATTAAAAAGAAAAATAGAAATTACCATATTTTTTTCACTAGTTATGGTATTTTTGCACATGGTAAATGATGTTTTATAGGAGGGGTGGGATTATAGGATGATTAGTAATGGGGTGTAAAATGAAAAACTACTAAGTAAATTTCTTTAGGGTATTATTATTATATATATATTAATATTAATATTCTTACTTATATGCATTTGTTTGTGAGCAATCCTTGGGTAGGATGAGTTATAGTTTTACTTGTTTAGGTAATGAGTTGGTTTCATTCATTTTTTCATTCATATTTAATAGGTTCATTTATATTTTTCATGGATGGTTTTTGGGAGCATCATTCTGAGTATACTTGTATGCACACCGTATATATATATATATATATATTATTTCTTACATGTCTAGTGGTTTTTTGGTGATCTCTCTAGGTGATACTTGCTCAAAGTGGATGTTTAGTATCAATTGATGTTCATGGTCACCTCTTATGACCTATTTTGGCTTTTCTAATTATTTCCCTTTATCTATGACATCACATAATGAATTGGTATCTCTTATGTAATAATTTTTGGGATATAATTGGTGCATCAAATCTTATATCTTGAATTTGAATTTAAATAATGACTGTAATTAATCCCTTTTTTTGAATTATATACCCTAAATTTTAGTCACTAACTCATGGCCTATTAGGGGTGGGCTACATGGATCACTCCCTATTATTACTACTATCCCAAGGGGGTCCGGGTGGATGAGTGTAATGGAAGAGTGGTATCATAGTTTAAGATTAAGAGATCAGATTAAATATACATATGGACACTAGTATTGGGTTCATAGGTTAGTAGGAAAAGAGTTTCTATTAGGAATAGTATTTATTGTACAAAAGGAAGATCGTTTAGGATGCAGGTATTTAGGGTTACCTATAATCCAATGAATGGAATTTTGACTTTATTGAACATGTTAAGAAAAGTGATGATTCTTATAGTGTAGAGATCTTGGTAAGGACCATGCATCTCAATTTTATATGCCTATGTTTTAATTTGGTATATAAAGATAATTAAAATAAAACAATATTAACTAAACATTAATATTCCTCCTTCAGAGTTTTTTATTTCTTGATGTTTTTTATAATAATGTTTTCATTCCTATGTCCTCGTTAGGTTTACACTGATGATGTGTATTAGTATTTAATAACATATTAATATAGAGATTAGTTTAAAAATGCATTCACTTAGAGTAGTCAACTTTAAGAGTTTTACACCCAAGGATTATACAACTACGAGGTATCTATATGATATAAAGATACAACGTCTTCGTTAGAGGATGTTTACATTGACTTCTATTTGATTTGATCTTAGAAGGAGCACTGGGTTTTATTTTCCATGAAGATGTTATGTAGTGGATCTCAATAGTGGTTGTTCTTATTCCTCAGGGATCATGAAGGGACGTCATCTATGTGGGAGATGTTACAAAATTAGTTTCAGGTAGATTTACATTATTTAACTGTGAATTCTACTTATTATTGATAGATTTTGACTCTCCTTTAATGTAATTCCATTTTTTGGTATTTCAATATTTTTTATATGAAACTATTGAGTTAATATTTAAAACATTATCCATATTAGGAGGGTAGGGAAATGGATTTCGAGGAAGTTTTTCATCCATAGATCTTTCTCCAAACCACCTTTTTCATGTTAAAGTTATATCTCTGGATTCTAGAAAGATATGAGTTTTTAGAAGGTAATGGATATGACTATATAAATATAAAAGGGGAGTCTCTAATAATATCCATGGAGTATAGGTATGGCCATAATTTCTCAGTTTCTTGGTCAAAAAATATTTAAATTGTCCAAAGTAGGTTGTTTTCCTTCCTAATCTCATTTCATTGTGGTGAACTGAGCTTAGACCCCTATCATTAGACTAAGAATTATTTTTTATGAATGTGAGGGTTATAGTCATTTAAATCTAGATTGATTTACATATGAAATTTTTCAATATGGAACTAGCAGACCACTTCAGGCTCAATTATTAAATTAGTATCCTCTAAGGGAGTAGTGGTAATAGGGGGTTCTAAATTTGATTAGTAGAGAGGTGAAAAGGAATTAAAATAAAACCCCCATAATTCCCAATATCATTAAGGATAGTGATCAGAGTATAGAAATGGATATAGTATCCCTCAAGTATATTGGGGTTATGGAGTTATACATGGTCAGACACATTCCTTGGAATTGGAATAATAAGGTGTTCTAGATATTTTGTGAGGTACTATGTAGGAATATTATACCTTGGTATTTTATTTATTTTATTAAGGAGATATAAAATAATTAATTAAACAAAATTTATCCTGTTATTTTAGAATTGTGTTGGAGACGCTTCCAATTCCATTTGAATTGACTATGCCTGTTACAGTTCGAGCTAATTTATATGATATTTGTAGATATTGAGAGCTGATTATGGGGTAATATCGCTCTTGGGGTCATTCTCTATTTTTGTGGATAAATCGTATGACCTCATCCTCAAATTTTTTGGTTATAATATGTGTAGACTATTAAAGAATACTTCAGAAGGTGTGTTATATTCTCCGAAGATAATAGGGAGAGGGATGTTTTTTGAAATTAAGACCCTTGGATGGGTCATAGGTGTGTTTACCCGTTGTCTTACAGGAAAATCGGGATAATGTAGGGTTATATAAAGGTTTGGTTGGTGGTGTATCCTAGGGTTATAGAGGAGTATCCCAAGGTATTTAAAGAAGAGGGTATGATATTACCCATTGATTTGAGATCTAGTTCAAGATAAAGTATCAGTTTTGAATCACTAAAATATCAATTTATCCATATAGAATGAAAGATTTTGAGTTATGAGGGATGTGGATTTATATTTATGATAATCTATAGTGAGGCTTTACCCAACCTAGAATTCTTCATTAGAGACCTCTATTCATATTTTTTAATAATGTAAGTGATTGTATGGAATTTTCTATCAATTATTATAACATAAATTAGGTGATAATGAATAACTCTTATCCTCACCCATATATTTTTGATTTATTCATATTGTTTATGAGATCCAACTCATTCTTGAATATTTAATTCTTGTTAGGATAATGATATTGAAGGTTAGGGATATCTCAAAGACTACTTTGAAATGTGATTATAAGACTTATGATTTTGTTGTAATATCATTTAGTTTTTTCAAAACATTAGGCATGTACATGGGGATAATGAATTCAGTGTTTATGAGTTTATGGATTTATCAATGGTGGTGTTTATTAATGATATACTTATTTTCTATATATTATAAATGAGTCTTATAGAGCATAAATAAGCTCTTTTGGAAGATCTTCAGTGTTAAGTGCTATTCAACATGTTGTAAATGTGTGAGTTCTGGTATTGTGTGGTCCATTTTTTGAGTCATATCATGTCTTGTCTTGGATTAATAATAGATACTCAAGGATATAAGTGGTCGTTTCATACTATCTTCTAATAATGTTATGTATTTTAATTTTTTCCATGGTCTAATAGGATTTTACATGATATTTTCACCTGAATTATCATGGAATCAAGCTCTTATAATAGTTTTTACTATAACGGAAAAGGATTTTCTGTATATAGACTAGTGGTAAGATAATTTTGAGTATTTAAATTAGAATATGTTTAGTACTCTGGTTTATCATTTTGTAGAATGGGACATGTATTCAAGGAATTTTATTACTCTTAAAATCTTGGTTTTTTTTGTTTGTTGATGCATTTGGGGTATTTATCTCTTACTTTTCTCTATATATATATCCTTGTGAATTTAATTAGGCCATATATGATAATGATCTTGTTGTGGTTATGATTTTCTAATTTTTTTTGAAACATTACCTCCTTAGTGAGAATATTATGGAATTTAAAAATCACTGGAACCTGAAGTTTATCTTCTCCAAATATGTTTTAAATTTTTGGTAGTGATGTTCGATGGTAACATTTTGAATTTATGATTTACTATGCATTGTAGAAAGTGATTTTCATGGAAAGTTCTTTGATCAGGAAGTTGTAGTGTGGTGTAGTGCATGTAATGACTCAATTTTTCACAATATATTTTCCTTAAATAAATATTTTGTTAATATTTTTTTTTAAACATAAAACAAAACTAAAAGGACATTGTGATATGTTAAAATAAAATTTTTCCATTATAATATAGCCATTACATTAGCTGGTATAGAATTAAATAACATTATTATGAAATCTATGAAAGAAATAAATTTTATCCTATAGAATAAATATAACCTGTAAATCTCATTTTTCATAAATTAGGAAGCAGGCATCTATAATGGGTGTTTTCTCTAGAACAATCCCTAAACAACTTAAACAATTATGTTATGAACAAAATAATATGTGATAGAAATTATAGCTTGTTAAAATTTCCATGAGGTTACAGCTAGCGAGATCGCTAGCTACAACTACAACCAGAGCTTATCTAATGCTTCGGTCACATGTGATGTTCATGAGGCGTTATATAAGTATAAATTAGTATTATAATAACATGAAATAAAACTTTTATATGTGTATATATAAACCATGATTTTTATTACTTTTTGATTGGTCATTTTTTCTACATTTACTTTTTACTTAAAAATTTATTTTTTTTATAAATTGATATTTTATTTTACAAGAATTTTTTGTTATAATTTTTTGAAATAAATTTATATTAATAATATAAATGAAAATATAATATTAAAATTTTAATTAATTTATATGGAAAATAATAGTGAATATACTAAGAATTGTTTTACTATAAAAACAATTTTCTCTATGTTTTCTTTAAATAAAAAATGATAAATTTTATGATTTTTGGATTTAAATTTTTTTTAAAAAAATATTTTTTTATTTATAATGCAAATCTTTGTTTATGTTAATTTTTTGGGTTTTTTCTAAGAAGAGTAATTTTTCGATGAATGGTGAAAACATAGTTTTTACAAATAACATGACTTTTATGAAATTATTAATATATAAGTCTGAAATATTTTTTTAATCTCCTTTCATGAAACAATATTTATTTGATAATTTATATTATAAATTTAAAATTTTTATTATTTTTTACAAATCTATGATTGATATTTTAAAAATGTCTTAATATTTTTATCAAAAATTGTTTTAGACATTATATATTTATTATATTAAAATAAAATTTCAATATTTTTATAAATTGAAAAAGAGAAAATAGATTTAAATTTTTGAGTCATTAAGTCCAAATTATCTAATATGGTATATATTAATTTTTATCAATATATTTTAATTTACCTTAGGTAAAACCTAATAACCGCGATAAAAACTAAAAATAAAAACATAATAATTAAAGGGGTAAAGTGGTTAAAACATGATTAAAACAAGCGTATAAATTTTTTATAGGATATATAGACCTTATATATTCCTTATGAAATTATTTATCAAAAAAATTAGAAACATTTTTTGAGTGTGACTTCCCATTATTGAAAATATGTGGGTATCTTTGACAATGTCGTCCTTTTTATCTTATAAAAGGTTATCACATGTCGTCACTTACCCTCACCCCATAACCCTATAATATTAGCCCCAAATATTCCTAGAACTCTCCTAAAAACATCTCTATACCATCTATATGTTCTGTTATTTTCAAAAGTTTGTCCATCTTTTTATTAATCCCCTTTTCTAAGTAGAAAATCCCAAAAGTAAGGTATATGTTTCTAACCCCGATCTCTATTTTTTTCTTTATATGAACTTATTATTGCTTGAATTAAAATACACCATATTAAAATATTAACATGGGTATCACTGTTTTTAGGATATTTTTTATAATTATTAAAAAATCACTAAACAACCATCCCTTTCCCCTAATAAAAGAAAAAATATCATTCATGTGTGTTTGTGCGGACGATCACCTCCACAAAGAATTATGTTTCCTTTTCCTTAACCACTATTAATATCTATACCTAATGTTTAACAAAATAAATTAATATTATATTGTTATAATATTTTATATTATTTAATGTTAAATTATATTATACATTTATCTCATTCTATGGAAGAAAAAATCATTAATCATGTATATGTGTAGACTACCGCATCCATGGGACGATTAATTTTTTTTTCATCCCCAACTTATGTAGAAGTTCATAAGAGTGATTTTATTGGATAACTGTTATTTTTATGACATAATTAATGTTCTTTTATAAAAAATGTAGAACCTATTATTGATTAGATTAGTAAATGTTTTTTGTTAATTCAAATGTTAAAAAATAAACTTTCTAAGAGGAAAATATTATATTCAAATGATCTAATATTATCATAAACGTTACTTATTTTTCTATGTAATTTATAATTAATATATATATAACTAATAAACACAAAATTATCTTTATTATTCTATTTTAATGATATTGAATGTAAATAACCTCATAATCATCAATAATCATGGTTTGTTTATTTTTTGGGTCATTTTGACCAGATACTTGAAAATGCTATGAAATTATTTCAAAAATGAATATGAAAACATAATAAGTGATATAATATTATATATATATATATTTGTGATTTTAAGTTTTCTAAAAATATATTCATCGTTTTTTACTAAATAATTATGAAAACACCTTTTGTTGGTTAATAAAATCAACAATTTTTTTTTATCGATTTCATCATCAATGATATCGATTAAAACCCAAATAAAGGGAAATATAAACTTTAGAAATATTTAAAAATCATATGTTAAATTAAATTTATTGAATTTTTAATGATGAAAATTTTATGAAGAATGAATTTTGACACCATTCATGTGAAACTAGTACAAATAGTAAAAACTAGAAACACACAATATGGGAAAATAGGTGAAAACTAACAAATATAAATATAGATGATGATTATAAATGAACCTTATAAATATTATTTGGTATAAATATGGTTCTGAAATATTCTATTAATATATATATTATTTTTTTACATGAGATTAGAGTGCATTTGACTAATTGAGATTAAAGGTAAGGGTTTTATTGACCTAAATCTTTTCTTGAGTCATAATCACATCATATAAATTATAATATTTCAAAATTGAATTAGTATACCCTATGATGTTGTTATGTTATATTTCCATCTTATTTAATAGAGAAACTATGTTTCACATTGAATACTTTTTCCATGGTGAATCTATTAATTCATAAAAATGAAATTTTGGTGAGAACAATTTACATCTCTTCTATTGGAAGTTTTTCTCCATATCCATGTTTTCATTTCCCACCAATAATAACCCTTTACTATTGGAAACTAAAATATATTTTATCTCCAATGATCCTTTTATTCATATTTTTATTTTAAAATAATGGTTTTGATCTCCATATAAAGTGTTACGTTTTCAACAAAGTTGTTTAAACAAATTTTAAAGGATTTTCCCTTAGACTTATATTATATTCTTCCCTTATACATCACATTTTGAAATATTTTTTACTTATTATCATTGTACATTTATTGTATTTTTTATGTAATGTTTTTAGAATTATTTTATTCATTTTTAAAATATTTCAGAATATTTCTTGAAAATCACATACTTTTAAGTTAATAGTAAAAATAATTTTTTAAATTAAAATCATTTTTTTTTATTCTATTTTAAAATAATTCTTGTCTAATATAGTAATGGTTCATAAATCACTATATATGTTTTATTCTTAGATAAATCACTTAAGATATGATGTTTTTTGTATCAAATGATCTTTCTTGTTATGTAATGCGATTTTGGAAATTTATAAATCCCATTTTTTTAAATTTATTTTATAATATGATAAATTATTTTATTTTATGTGGAAACCATATGTATGGATAATGAAGGAAGTAATTATATATCACCTTATAAATAATTTTTTAAGGTGTCATATCTCATGATATTACTATGGGAATCATGTAAGGAATCCTCTATCAACTATGGAAATTTGGTAGGGCTTCCTGCTTCGCAATATTAGGGGAATCATGTGGTAATGTTTACTCTAATATAATATTATTACATATTATTATCTTATTGAAACATATTTTTCCTATGTTATTATTTTCTTCTAAGATGTTGAAAATGTCTATGAAAATTATATAATATAAATATATTCCACTTCCTTATGTTATGATTAGTTGTTTATTTTATTTTCATTATTTTTTATGAGCCATTTTTATGAAAATTATTATTATTTCCTATTATTCATAATAATAAATCTATTTATAGTATTTTAACTAATGATCCATCAATCTTTTATGTCTAATATACTTCTTATACTCATGTTTCTCTTATGTTTATGATCAAATAGTTTTGAAAAGTTCATATGTTTATATTACTGTTAATTTGAGGTCATCCATTTATTTGTTTTCATTCCCCTGGTTATTAAGTGGATTATATAAATTGATATATATATATATATATATAATATGATCTATAGGATATTTATTATTGATAAATGTCAACATGTGTTTTAAAAGATGATGTTGAAGAAACTCATCTCCGAGAAACTAAACCTTTCTATCCATGGGTTGTGAGAAACTTTGAGAGATATATTTTATGAAACATGGAATCAATGTATTTTTTATTTATGTTTAGAATTGGGTCACCATAATTGGGATCATAGTTGGGTTAAGTTATATTTGGATATTATTTTATTTACCTATATTATCAAGGTTAGATAAACTTACAAAAAACACTAATGTAGAGTCTATGTTTAAGATGGTATCATGTAATATTGGTAAATTATTGATTATGTAGTTTTCCATGAAATAAATCTCTATTTAGATTTTTTAAAGTGTATGTTACATTGGAAAACATTCACCTAGGGGTAATCACCCTGAATAAAGATGGTTGGACACCGAATATGTCACCACTTGGATTCATGATGAGTGGTCCTTATACTACATACATTCATAAAAACTCCCAAGGGATATACTTTGGTCGATCATATTATCATTAAAAATTACAATAAAAGATTGGTTTCCATTTTAATTTGAGGTTTTATGTTGAAAAGTATAAGATAACCCAAATTAAAGTATCAACGGTTAAACTAAAATCAATATAGGTTAAAGAAATGGAGATAGAGGATAACATGATGATATGGGTAAAAGGTTATAAAGTTGAAATATTTTAGTGATTATGATAAATAACATGTATTTTCAATGTTTAATCACTTATATCAACAATTTTGTTTAGTAATGGTTTGAACTATATTTAATAATGGTTGTTTGAAACAATGTCAATATTACCTTAACAAAAAATATATTAGAATGGGACATGGAGTGATTAACCTTGTGACTATTCCAAACCAGATATCATAAAACAAGATTAACAATTTTAAATTAGTTGAGTTTTCAAACACACCAAATAAGAGAATAGTGAAGTGTCACAAACTTTCATTTGATGATGAATATGAAGGAAATATGAATAAATTTCATTAATGACAAAAATTTGGAATGAATATCCATGGGGATTGAATCAAATAAATAATATAATGTTTCAATGGAGGATGGATTTTCCCTTGAGTTCATTATTTTAAAATAGAGATAAAGTGGTCAATCAATATAATGGAATGTATAGAAGTATCAACCAATAGACTATCCACATTACAATTCTTCGAATTCATGGATTCTAGTAATTATTTTAATTTATTCTTTAACCCTATACTACCATGTATAATCAGTTTTAGTGACCTCATAGACCATGTAAATAAGAAAAATACTTTTCAACTACATCTATAAGAAGTCGGTTTTGATAATGTTGTTTAACGAGGAACCCTGATAACTATTTTTTGATGCTTCATGTTGGAGTTGTGTGTTAGAGGTGGAAACATTCTATTCTTACCCCACACTCCCAATTTCAAAAGGGTTCATAATATTTCCATTTGTATTCGTGATGTTATATTTTTATCGAATTTGTATGATGGGATATTGGTTTCTCCTTCTATGGATTACTCCCTGGTTATCATCACATGTTTTAGGTATCCCTCAATGATTTGAGTCATTTGGGTGAAAATCATTCACGGTTCCATCTCAAGGTGGAATCTAGTTAATTATGCTACTTCTGTCTCAATAGGGTAGAAACCTATGATTGGGATATATGGTAACATTATACACGTCTAAGAACTGGTGGATGTTGGGAATGTTGGGAACCTATAAATTCTTAGTCATTTAAAGTCAAGGACATCTCATGTGTGAGGAATCTTATGCACAGAACCCAATATATCATGTGTAATATTAATGGTAGTAAAAGCTAATGGGAACTAGGAATATCAAGACTTTTTACCCTAGGAATCTCATGTTAACTATATGGTGTTTATATCCTAGATCAGTTCATAGTTTTAAAGTATTTTGGGAATAGGTGGGTCACTGGTTTAACATCTTGTGATGATAGTTAAGTTAGAGGATTAACATTTTTTTAGGATAGTTAGGTTACAAGTAGAACATCATTTGGGTATATTTAGGTCACATGTTTAATGTATTTTGGGTTAAAATAGGTCACTTGTTTAATAACATGTGGTGAACGGAAGGTCACATGTTTAACATCTTGTGGGGAATAAGTTAATAGGTTTTATATCATGTGATAATAGGTAAGTCACATGTTTAAAGTCATGTGGGGATAGGTAGGTAAGTGGTTTAAAATTTTATATGAATATTTAGGTTTTAGGTTTGACATATTTTTGGGATTGGTAGGTTACAAGTTTAATATCTAGTGGGGACTGGTAGGTCACAGGTTTAACATCTTGTAAGAATAGGTAGTTCATAGTTTTAATATCATGTGGCAACAGGGGGTGAGTGCGAGTGAGTCCCAAATGGGAGACGATCACACTAAAAATTTATAGTCTTCCAAGAGGAATAAATTTATATTTAATATAAATTTTTAGGTGATATGATTGAACAAAATAGAGTCATCCCAGGTATGTTGAAATTTCGATATTGAACCTCATGGAAGCATCCATGATACCCTATTCGGATAAAGGGATCAAGAACCATTTATTTTGATTCAATAGTTTATGATCATGTGAAATGACTAGTCAATTTAGTTTAATTTCATGTAGTAAGGATTGATGTATCATAGAAGGAGATATAATAAGGGACAGTTTATGTCATACACGTGGAGGTTGTCACAAGTATGAGGATCATCATAGGGTGAGGCAGGAGGAATCATCTCATGATGATCATATATGATGAATCCTATGTTCATAAAATTTGGTAGGGCTACAATTTAACATAATTTTCTGAGGATATTTTCTTTCATTTTGAATATCATATGACTAGGACATTAGACTAGGTATTTTTACATGATGCATATCAGACTTTGTGGGCTCTATAAATAGGGATAACATATCTAAGTAGAAGAGGTGTATATGAAATTATCTCATATCAATAGGAAATGAAAGTTATTTCCCTTAATGATTCCATATTTAGGGATTATGTGCATACTTCTCAGGCTCCTATGGGTGTCTTGTAGCACAAATAAATTTATGTTGAAGTGGAAAATGGGGACCCTATCTTCTGGGTGCCAATGATTAGAAGAAAGAGGCATTAGGGCACCTATTCTTTAGAGCATGTGGTAATAAAACTATCCAAAACATTCTTGACCAATAGAGTTTTTACAGGAGGGTTAATGATACCAGTCGTGTAGGAGATCAAAGCATTGGTATATCATTTTTGGATGGGTATCAGGACACTATGAACTCAAACTTTTTGAAATTTTATTTTTTGAAATAAGGAAACTTGGAGAGTCATTAAGAATTAGTTTTGTGAAGGCTTGGGGTTTAATAATGTTAAGGGTTTCAAAAAGGCAATGAGTCTTGAGATAGTGTATCTTTCAAAAAACTGGGAGGCACTTCCTCTCAATAAAGTCTGGGTTCTCATGAGGTTGGTTTGATGAAGGATATTTATCTCACAAGACCCCATATATCTACCCAATATTATAATACATAGATATTACATATTATTAGATAAAAATTTAATACAATACACAAAAATAAGTTTGAGAACATAATATTTTAGTGTATTTGGATACTGTGTACATAATATTCTATTTTTCTGAAAGATTTTCAATATATCTGATAATGTTATTCCTCATTAGTACTATTTCTAACATACTCTACTTAAAACCAATTCTTATAAACTGGGGAAATGAAGAAGAAGAAAGGGTGAGATCAGATGCTCAGTACGGGAAATCCAGGGAGATATGTAAGCATAACATAAACAAATGTGTTTGGGAACATGGGAATTATATTTTGAAATCCATACCA
The DNA here is from genome assembly GCA_963277665.1 of Viscum album. Lineage (NCBI taxonomy): Eukaryota > Viridiplantae > Streptophyta > Magnoliopsida > Santalales > Viscaceae > Viscum > Viscum album. Next base: position 1,813,790,196 of record OY728153.1, on the reverse strand, counting down.
TACATATCATAGATTATAATCCTGTATCATGTAACAAATAATTGCTATTTATAAGCTATTAATAATAAGGGAATGAATGAAAATGTTTTATAAGAGCCTAAAATTATAAAAATAGATAAAATTTTAGTATGCACATAAATATAGATAATCATTTCCATAACAGTCAAGTATCACTACCATAGATATAATAGTAGAATGGGTTCACTCCCCATAATATAATAGTTATCAAGGTTCCCTCCCAAGACCATCATATTGAAAAAATTCCACTACTATACCAAGTTCACTCCCCATTTCTATCATGACTATCTCAAGATGTATAAATTATAAACCAATGTATTTGAGGGAGTTATAGGTCCCACCCATCAAATAATGAAAATAATTCATATGTGTACCGAAAGATCAGAAAACATATATCATATCATTAACCATGAAATTAAATGGGTTTCATAAAAATTTTATTCTATCAGAACCTATGTAAAGGACAAAGGATTCCTAATTATTTTAACATTTCATCCTATAATAACCCACGAAAATAAGTAGTTTTCATAAGAATTTATTTATGGTATAACCCATTGAACAGAAAATAATTTCTTAAACATCATGGTATCATAAACATAAACAATTAATAGAAATAATAATAATGTTATTATTGATCATATCCCAAGTAAGGCATAATTAAAATCCATAGATGTCATCTTATATGGAAAATTATACTGAAAAGACTCATAAAACATTTCTAGAAGAAAATAAATATTATTTGAAAAATTAATTTTTAAAACTAATAAATTTATAATACATTTTTTAAATCATTTTCTTTTAAATTAAACATTTAAAATTATAAATAAAGTTTTAAAAAATCATTTAAAACATTTCTTAGAGAAAATAACCTTTCCACTTTAGACAAACACTTTTAAAAACATAAATAATATTGAAAGTAAATTTATTTTAAAATAACATTGAAAACATATAAATTGATCTTAAAATTAAATAATATTTATTATGGAATAAAATTCCATTCATTCTATACAAATTAAAAAGAAATATTACTTTCACATTTCCAGTAAAATCAAAATGAGCATTGTTTTTAAAATGACATGATGTTTAATTTTAATTTTTTTGTAAAATTTAAAACATGGGTAATATTATATTTCATAAATCATTTAAATAATGTTAAAAATAATTTTGAAACCATTTTTAGAAATCATCATTTTGGAAGAAAAATTTTATTCGACCAAATAAATAAATTAAGGAAATTTTTCTTAAAGACATTATATTGAAATCTTTATTACATAAAGATAAGAAAATGAGTACGAAAAATTTACTCTCAAGAAATAATAATTGGAGAATAAAATTAATTATTTTATTTAGATATATATTCTAATATTTTAATATTATAATAATATTCCTAAATAATCAAGATAAACAATGAGATTGTTACATAAAAATCTTATCACTTTGACAACTTTAAATCATATGCCCCATGAAATAATCATGTTAAAAGAAACATAGAATATCATCAGAATAAATGAAATCATGATATTACATGTCAAAATTTTATTTACATAAACCATGTAAAATATAGTTGGTGCATAACATAATATATGTCTCAAAGAAAGAAAATTGTGACACATATCCCTTACCGCTAGGGTATCTTTAGAACCATAATCCCTATGAAGGATATATCGTAAAATGGATATTTAAATCCAAAAAATTTTCATTATAATAAATATAAAATTCATTCATGGATATTATATACACCACATATGACAAACAAGTGTGGAATATGTAAGATATCCCATGGATATAAAACTGAGGTGAAAAATCCCTTATATCTTTAGTAATATTATGAATCACAATCCCCAACAAAAAAAATAAAAAGAAAATGTAAATATTATTAAGATAATGGTATTAATTTTAAAAATTATAATATGGTAATTATATACAGCATTTAAATGAAACAAGTAGTGAATTTTCATATGTCTCTATGAAATAAAAGAGATACTAGAAATCCCTTACCTTAAGTGTCTAATTCATTAATACATGTTAAAACCACCATTATAATAAATATAACTTTATTATAAATGTACTATAGAGCAATAATTATATATATTATACAATATATGATTTAATTATGACCATTGTTTACCCATTTATTATAAATTCCTTGATAAAATCACACATCAGGTAATAACCACATTTTTCATATATGTTTTGATTTGTAATTTATGGTCACGTTAATTAGATCATGATTCCATAATATCCATAATAATAATCATGAAATAATAATAATACTAATACTTCAATTATACTTTTAAAACTAATCGTGAAAGATAGTTTTGAAAAATGAAGTATGTTACAATCATAGAAATAATAGGTCGAACATACACATCTGTAACGTTTCCATTAGACAACAGACACTATAAAAAGAATGTATGAAATAGTAATATAATAAATAAAATATTATTACTTTAAACATACTTATACATATCATTCATGTAATGTGGTTTTGAAAAGAGAGAGTGACATCAATGCGTGAAGGCAGTAGTCCACGCATTCATGAATGATATTATCATATTTTTGTTGGTAAAATAGTATAAATTAAATTATATATTAACTTTTCAGAATGATAAATATATAATTAATATCATATTATTTAATTTATATAACATATAAACATTAAATGTATCCTTATTATCTTCCATGTAAAACGTTAGTGAAAATTGAATAGCAATGCTCCGCGAGGCGGTAGTCTAACATACACATGAGCAGTATTATAATATCCCATATAGAATTGAAGTTAAAAAAGGTATATATGATATAATGAATTAATATAAATAATTAATAAATAAATATTATATATATACTTTATATTCATCCTAATATTCATCCATGAGAGGTTGTAACGAAAAAACAAAAAACAATGGTTTGTGAGGCGGTAGTCCCTCATAAACACGAATAATGATTTTGTAACACATTTTATGGATGTAGAGATTCTTCTAGAACATTAATTAAAATTATAAATATCTCATTATAAGTATTATATTAATCTTATTATATCATCATGGTTTAATAAGAATCTATGGAGGAGGAGGAGGAGGAAATAAAATAAAAATTATCGTTGAATAATGTTACCTCTTCTTCATATAACCTCTTTAGGTTTTCATCAAAAGCCTTCCATGTTTAAACTAATACCAAAAATAAGGATTCAAAAATTATAGGAGGGAATTTTAAAAGTTAATTTGAAGGTACTTTCAAAATAAAAAATGATTTTAAGGTGTGTAGAGGATATGAGAGGGTGGCCTTTTATAAGTGAGTTGAACATCACACTTGTTGTTTTTTGAAAAGTAAAATGTTTACCCATGTGTTTCTCAATAAAAAAGAATAAAAAATTAATTATTCTGGAGAATTAGACATTATCATGTTGAAATATAGCCATATATTTTTTAAAAGTTTTTAGGTCTTTTTAACCATTATCTTTTTAGTTTGACCCTTGGTAAACCCATTTTTACATAAACCGTAATAAATAAATTTTACATTTTTACTATTCATTATGGTGAAAATTGTTGGTTGTACTTTTTAGATAACATGAATTATCATGATTTTTAATATTTAATCATTTTTTACTAATTCCATTCATATAAGTGGAATGTTTTAATTTTAAATAAATCTAATAGATGCGACATGAAAGTAGGTTTTCAATGAAAAAAATCCAATAGTTTACAATGTTTGATTATACAAATTCAATATGAAAATGATTACAATGACCTAGATTGTATTAATACATATATTAATGAACTATTTTAAAATTTAAAATAAATTATAATTATAATTTAAATTTATAAATAATTTTACTAAAAAATAATTTTTAGATAAAAATTCCTGAATTTTACTATGTGTACAAAAATTAATATTTTTAGAAAATTATAAAAAATTCATCATAGGATAATTTTATAAAATTATTATAAATTATTTTCAAAATAACTACACAAAAAGAGAAAAATTTAATTTTAAAATAATACATTCTTATGCGTAAAATATTATTTATTCTTATCTCTTATCTATAAAAACTAAAATGACTGTTAAAAAAGTTGATTGAATATATATGACATAAATTTAATCAAAATAAATCACTAACATTTTATTTTTTTTATTTTTTAGTTGAAGTTTGTTGGTTTTCATAAAGGTATTTTTTTATAAAATGATTTCCATTATTTTATAATAGATATAATTTTAATTTTTAATTAATTAGTTACCCAATAAATTGTTTCATATACATGCATAAAAATATATATTATTATAATTTTGTTAATACTATTCATACCCACCATTCCAATGTATTGGGGATAAGTATCATATAATAATATTTTAATAATATGACACATTTTTTTATATTGAGTGTTTCTCTTAATGTAAGCTAAACTTAGTGTTACGTATAATGAAAAGTATTGGAAAGATAAAATTCATTTGAAAAAAATATTTCACAAATACTCATGGTGTTACACCCGAAGAGCTGTGGATGGATCTTTTCTAATGTTATGGCCATAAAAAATTACAAAAGTAAACATTTCCATGGTTTTGGGTTCTCAAGATCCAAAGGGAGGCAATTTAATGAAATATGGTAACCTCTTAGAATATATATCATATTTTTCTTGTTAAGGCACAAGTTTCCTGAATTGAAAGCCATTTTCAAAAGACTAAAGGTTGTATCCTCTTAAAATTAAGATGCCAGGAGGTATTTATAAGATATGTGAAAGTGTAGAAGTACATTAAAAAAATATAATTGCTTATTGATACGTTTGATGATGGCTTACATTATGATGCGGAGTTTCATGAGTAAACATACATAGCTCAGAAGCTACCGCATCTACATCAGCAGCAGTCTGATGTTTGAATTTAGCGTCAGATTCTGATGTAAAACATGTAAAACTTGGAATTTGGAACTCTTTTAAAAAATTAATCATGGACCTATACCTATAAATAGGGTTGGTGTCTTAGGGGGACATAAATCATTTCATGAAAGATAGGACCTCTCTCCCTTTTCATGAAATTGAATACTTTTTTGAACATTATGTGATTTCATCCCCAGCCAATCGTGAAACATTGAATCCTTTACATATCAATCATTCAAAAACAACATTCCATGAAACATTTCATCTATCATGAACTCTATCTTCATGAATCAAACATCAAGAAATAGTTTATGAAAAAAATCATTTTTAGTATTTGTAGATTGATTCTAATGGTTCTGAGGCTTTGACAGGTCAATGGAGGGAGATGATTGTGAACTTTATGATCTAAGGGAGTTTCAAAATGTTGTTAAGAACGTTAATTTTAATAAATTTTTGATAAAGTCATAATTATAATATCTATTATGAAAACACTTACTTTGTACAGATTCGGGATGAGATATGATATGGTCATACCCAATGCCAATCCAGATGAGTGATGTTTCTAGTTAAATCGCTTTCCTAGAAAATACTACAAACATAAAGATACCAAGGATCACTATGTCGAGGACCACACATTCTTTACTTAAAAATCACTATGGAATCCAACATCTATATGAATGCACTAGTTGCAGAGACTTCCCCTCACAAATATGAGACTATTCTCTTGGAATATTTGGAAGACCATCTCCATGGATAGACTGAGGAGTGGGATCTATGCCAGGTCAACAAATTTACAATTGTGTGGGCCTAGAAATACTAAGTATTCCAATCCTATAATTGGTTTAATGTGGAGAAAAATATGGTGGGTCTATATGATGTGGCATAGAATTCACAGTTCCATGTCTACCATCATCCAAATATCATGGAGTTTCTCAGACGGTGTTCATCTGGGACCCACACATTACACTTGAATTGTTGGTAGGTCAACATCAGCCTTTGGGATCTCCATCATATTACTCGTATCCCCATCTAGGGGAAAATTTATAATGAGTTCCTTGTTGAATAGAATGTTATGGAGGACCCGGAGTGGATTTCGGTCATAGAAAGGGTTCTACTTCATTAAGTAAATACAGAGAGTTTATATAATTTAATGATGAAGGAATACACATTCAATTAGTTGTTTGGTTATTTTCTATATGAGACCCTTGAAAATATTCTAGGGACGACATGTTAGTTTCCAATTTCATTTTAGTGAGGCAATGTTCACTAGGACTGAATAATTTTAGAGGTGTGCCTATGGAGCATGTGGGGATATAACATCAATACAAAGATCCCCACAGTTTGACTTGTGGGATTCATATAATGCTAAAATGTTTATGGATTATCTCAATCCATAATAATCACATGGGGTGTGACTGAGCACCCTCGTCATGGTGGTGATGCTAGTGGCGGGGTATCATATCTATATAGACATGTTGGTGTTGGAGATTCTATACAAGATACTGGGAAGAAACTACTAGAAAGCATCCCTTATGTGTGTGTGACCCCAACCATTTCTTATATTGTTCTGTCATCACTCACATGGGGTGTATGAGTAACCAAATCCTATCTCCCTCAATGAACCATCTCCTAGAAATAAATTCATAACATCGATGACAGTTATCCTCTCAATTGGGATCCTATTAGCATCCTTTAAAGGATAAGTCTAGTGAAATGATTCATCTTACACCCATTCCCCATTAAAATGGGGGTTTTATATAGAGAACAACATTAATAAAGTGGAGAAATAGTCATATATGTTAGACTCCCAATGAGAGGTACTTGTGATATGGGTAGATTGAACATAAATCTATGATTCAAACACCTCATACTAGTTCTCTAGGAATTTCAAGTGCCTTCATAGATATACATAGAAGGATTTCATAGAGTTATGTTCCAAAAATCATTCACCAACTCTCCAAAAAATAAGATGGATGTTCTCATAGGAAGAAAGAAGAGGGAAGAATGAGTTTCGCACAATAAATTCTACATATTGTCTCTCCATGAATATATTCAAATTTGGGAATTCATGTATCTTTTGGAGATGATGGGTCATCAAGTCACATGTGTGGAAGATGAGGGTCCCACATACACATGTGTAGGGACGTGATGTAGTAGGTAGAGGATTCAATGGGGTTGGATTGGATTGGTAGTGAGAATTTTAGAGGTCATACCTCCTTAAAATATGGAAGGTAGAGTGGAACCATGCCCAAAAATTCCAAAAAAATGGCATCGGGAGGATGTTAGACCCTACGTATTGGTTTTGAGGGTCTTGGACTGGGCCCTTGGGTATTGTTTAAACCAAGAAAATGTCCCCAGTGACGCAATATTCCCCAATGTATAGTATAGTTTTGGAATCTAAAAACAACTCAACTCTCTCTTTAGGGATTTTTTCATCTCCATGATGAGGATATAAACCTTCCATGGATGGGCCTTGCAAGGGAACACTTCCATTCTATCTTGACCAAGGTGGTCTAATATATTATATATCTAGAAGAACTAGTCCACTCTCATAGAATTTCATGTCATTCATCTATTCAGTTGAAGGTTCTGATCTGAATTCGTTCTCCTATGAATCTTCACATTGATTAATTCACCGCACATCCGACCGACCAAGAGGGTTTTATAGAAGAGGAATCATTGGGGAGAAACACCTACCTAGAATCCCTTGGGGATGAAGATCATGTTATCAATCAAGTAAATACTCGATTTTTATGTTCCTTGTCCAACTATTAAACCAATAGTATATTTTTTCCAACTCCATTATTAAATGTATAGGAATCAACGACCACCATAGAAGAAGAGTTTCAGGATGAATCTTCAAAGAAGCATGAGTGATCCCTAATTCTTGAAGTGATGGGAGTGATGCCTCCCCCCAACATCATGGTTATAGGTGACCAATCATCTATTATCGAGGTGGAACCTGTGGGGGGATCCAAGTGAACCTTTCATGGTTGTCGTACTGTATTTACAAATCTTATAACTCTTATCATATTACCACCACCATTTTTTCCTAAGGAAATTTACAGTCAGTTTATGTTTTACATTAAATGGAATTGAAAAACATGTTGGTGGATTAAGCACTAGTGCCAATGCCTAATCCATATAGTTCTACAGCTAAGGTGGTGATGTCCAATGTTGCGGCCACTATAGAGGTTACCATGTTTATTAACCTATTTGTGTTAGTTTTGTAGGTTATAATAGTTCCTACCATTATAGAGTTCCTAAATATGATTAAGGTTAAAACTCTATTCCTTTAATATATGTCTTAGGAGGGTATTATGACTGAGATTTCCCCATAGATTTCTATAGAGGTAGTGGATGAATATGTAGTTAGAGAGTAAAATGAGGTCCATTTCTTTATAGATGGGGATCATCTCCCACTGAGGGTAATTCCCATTAACAACCACATAGAAAATGTGTTGGAAGACTTCCACAAAAAATGAGTCTATAACACCCATATAATTTTCGGAATAATTCTCTAATGTGGATTAGGATAACTAGATAGTCCATCATAGATCATGGTGGAGTGTGTGGAACATCATCACTCGCACTCTGTGGGTTGATATGATAAGTAAGATTGGGTCCCTCATCCATTTTTTCTTAAGAATGGTGAATATTATTGTATAAATCCCTGGTATTAATGATCTAGATTTGGATATTATCATCAAATTAGTTCAATAGGAGTGGTATGAGTTCAATATCATCTAGTATGAGCAGATGTTTGATTTCATCATGGGTCTCTTAGTGGCTGATTAAGATCTCACTTTGATGGAGGGGAGGTGAAAAAACATGAAGCTATCCCTAATTCATAACTATAGAAAATAAACTAACTAATGGTGAAATCAGAAGTTCATGGGGCTGGGGACATGAGGGAATCATCAACGGTGGATGATTTCAAAGCTAATCAAGACTGCGTGTTTGTTCGGGCTAATGAATTTTGTCCTACTTTTATGTAGGAAGTGTCTGGTCAGTCCAAGCTATAGTAGACACTAGATACTACCTGAAAAATCATGGAAGAGTTATAGAAATATTCTTCCTAGGCCGCACATTAGAGAAATTCCCTTTGTTTGATATAAGTAATGGGATCTAATATGTGTATGACCCTCCCAAAAATTTTAAAATTTATTTAAATCATCAACATACATATATTTTCTTTTTTTATATAAATTATATTAATGAGACAACCAAAAATAAATCCCTAATACCACATGAATCATGCTCGATGGTTGAAACATGTGGAAAACATGAGATTACTCACATATATAGTAGTTTTAGATAGGGGATGAACACTAAATGTTTATATTTCTTATTGACCACCCAAAAGTGTCTTCTTTATGAATGATCTGGTTGGAGAGTGAGACTCATTGTACATCCGAAATGAGTTCTCAATATTAATAGGTTAAAAAAATAGATCAACACTAGTGGTGTTTAATTCTACACAAAAATAAGGGATGGATTAAGGGAATGAATCAAGATTCCCAATATCTGTAACAAAAGGAGAGTGGTATGCCGATTGGGGATGATTATTGACCATGATTGAAACAAAAATACTTTTATCATTCCTTAAAGGATGGAGAAAAACAAATGAGGTTCATCTTTTGACCATTAATGAAACATGGGACCAATCAAAATTCCATTAGAAGTATTTTTAAGAATTTTTCCATCATGGTAGGTGAAATAGTGCGACTAGGAACCATTTCCATTAGAGGTCCCATTCATTTGGGGAAGATTATGGCGATTCAAATAAAATAATGTGTGAAGTATGTTGATAAATTGAGGGAATGTTCATATGAATTTCAACATTCTTGATATTATTCCACTATTTCTTAGAGTTGGTTGAGTGGTAGCACCAGTTTGAATAAAGGCCAAACTAGTCTTATTGGGGGAGTGTCCTCTTGGATACCATGAAATTGTCATGGAATTGATTGTTGTGGTAGGTTACCAAAATATAAGGGGAAATTGGTGTTCTCTAGAATGTCGTAGGATGATTTTAAATCTAACATCATGAAATAAGGATAGAGGTCATGCAATTTATCATCTTGTGACAAGGATTTTGAACACGTATTGTAATGGGAAAAAGTGAGGAAAAGATTTTGACAGTTTTTCTTGTCATAGCTTTATCCAAGGGTATAATATGTGTTTCACATGTGTTTGTACATCACTAAACCAAATGAAATGTGATGTCTAGCGAGGGATATGAAAATCCAATGTCACGTGAAATATCCATGATGGAGGAAATTATAGTTGGACCAAATACATGGGTTCTAGGAGTCAATATATATCCCATTGAATGGGAAATCAAGCCACATCTAGTTTAGGAACATGAAGTTTTATGAGACCAACGTATAAAGGGGTAAAATGGATTCTCACACATGTGATAAATATGATTTTTCATTTTTCATCATGCAATGAGGATGGATGGTGTGTAGTTTAATGGCAGGTATAAAGGACAATGAACACATATTTTAATGTCTTATGGTGGGGAAAATATTTTTAATGTTTTAAGGTTAAATATATTTAAACATGATGTCACATAGTTTATCTTCTTATAATTGGGATGTGGGTATTATAGTTTAGTGTCTTATGACTAGGACATACGAACTGACATGAATGGATAAATGATTAAAGGTTTGTTCCAAAAATTATCCTAAACTAGTGGGTTTATCGAGCACAACTATATTTTTTATAGGCCTAACAGTGGGTCCTAATGGATTTTTACCTTTATATTTATGCCCTAAATTTTTATTGAGAAACGAGAGAAACCTGAAACGAAGGATTTTTAATTTTTATCAGGTTTCTCCTATAGGTTTTCAACCTAAAATATATATACTTCTCTTGCCTAGGGAAGTTCAAGTTCATGCCAGTTGGACCGGGATTTCTAGTATAAGGTCATATAAATTGGTCCAAGAGGTGGGAAGGAAAAAAATCATGATTTCTGAGATTTGGATCATGAATAGGGGAGGGATGACTAATAGAAAATGAATTATTGTTGACCGTTCTCAAAATACGGTCCCAAAACCACAAAGATCCTGGATTAGGAAAATACATGCAAGATCAAGTGTTGAACATAATCAATATATGAGAGAATTCATAAGTCATCAAATATCCTTCGAGACATGTTCCAAGGATGGTAGATGAGCTATTATGGCTATAAAACATTGCAAAGGGGGGGGGGGGTCTATTGAAATAGGGAGAGTCATAAGGCTCCAAACCAAAATAATTACAATGTTAAACTGGGGAATGTACAATGGGAGTTTAAATTTAATGGGAGTTATTTGGTTTCAATCTTGAACATAATGTATATTCATATTGGTAGGAAACTATTAAGCCAATATATGAGTGAAAATACCTTGGGATGACTCGGTGATGAGGATGGGCCCAAGGTATAAAACCTATGAATTACTACATATCCCATTGGACTAGGAATCAATCCACACATAGTTAAAAAAAGTGGTAGGGTATGAGACCAATTATGAAAAGGGGGATGTACTCTCGAGCAAGGATGACTGATTTCGTGAAATTTTTCATCGGGTGATGGGTACATATGAAATGCAGTTTAGCATCTTGCGGTAAGGATATTGGACATGAATTTATATTTATATTTTGAGGACATAAATTTTACACCCAATTAATTGGGGTATCATATCAATATTTTTTTCATAAGGTACCATGAAAATACAAACAAGCTATCCCGCACTTATTGTGTAGTTCATTCAACATATAATTTATATGGAATGATTAAAATTTATCATCATATGCTAAGATGTTGCTTTTTGGGATTACTCATTGATCTACGCATTCCTTCTTCCTCATGTCAGGTCACAAGCGAATATCAGTACACTAATGGGTCAAGGAATATTATTGGGTCATACACCTATTGATAGGGCTCATGTAAGCATTGATCACCTTGGGTAAGAGGTCATGAAGGGATTACTATTGAAGATAACCTCACTTTGTGAGAGGAAACTTATAGATGGTACCACACACGAGGTCTATGAATTATTAAGTATCCTTGGATAGGGAATTAATATATATGTAGTTCTGGAACAAGGGTTGGTGGGAGAACAATATTGGGTGAGTCTTTCCATCTATGGTGAGGGACTATGGCATCATGCAGTTCCACATCATGTGATAAGGATGTGGATTCGTCTCATGCTTATCGCATGAGGCATGCAATATTCAGTACATAGAGAATGGATAAAATTCTATCAACATGTTCTGAGTACATTGGATTTGGTTATATAAAATATATCATATGAGGCATCTCTTTTGTGTCACATCGGGTAAGGAAGCAATCTGACATCATGCGATAAGGAAATTCATTTGGTCATATCAATTTTTTCATGTGAGGCATCCCTTTTTTTCTAAATAGGGTAAGGCTATAGTTTAACATCAAGTGTTGAGGACATTTGGCTTTAAAAATTATTGCCTTATAACTTGGATTGTGGGATTAGTTGTTTGTTTAATGTTGTACAGCTTGGGCCTGAGGGTTCATTCATAGTAAATCTTGAGGAAACTGGTGTATATGGGAAGTGTAATACACTCCCATCCAATGATGAACAGTGAGTACACACCATTGGAATTGAATTTATTAATATGATAAGGTTATTCCCACTTGGGTTCAATATTTGGAGAATTGTTTTCGAGTTTCATCGGCATTATAGGAACACGTACCATTTTACCTTGAAGGAAGGAGTAGAGGAAAACATTTTAATTAAATTCTCATGATACATGGATTTAATTCCTCTCTATGTTATACAGTGCCTATATCTAGTTATCCAGGATGCATTTTATATTTTATAAACATACTTATGATACCATGACTAGCATTTATTATCCATAAAATTTCAATCAAATCACTAATAACTAAACTTATCTAGGTAAAACTACCTCTTTTCTATAAATTATGATGTATGGGGTTACCTGGATAAAATTTAGAGCTATTGTCTAATATGTACATAGGTAATTTTGTTTGTTTATTTTGAAAACCCATTTATTATATCCCACAATTTCAATAGGATATTAGGGAGGTTTTTTTTAATTCATTAATATTCTCATTCACTTGTGTGTAGTACTAGAAAGTGTATTTGATTCAGATGTTGTATTTTCCATACAAGTTCTTTAACTCAGAAGACCATAAGATAGTTCCATTTTCTGTGAGAATATTTTGAGTAACACTAAACTGATGACTGTTGTGGAAATTCATGAACTCAGTCTTGGATTGGGGTTTTTACTTCTTTTAGGGTAATAAATTATTCCCCTAATGTAAATAAGTCCCTTATATTCAAAATAAACATACTATATTGGCCTATAGTTAGAGATTTGGGACGTATGAAATTGAGCTTGAAAACTTCAAAGGAGAATGAATTGTTTTGTGTGGATAATATCAATAAGTTTATGAAAAAATCCGGCATATTTTGGAATGCATGACACCTCTTGGAAAATTCAATGTATTCAGGAAACATGGTGGTCCAAAAGTGACCCAACATTTGAATCTGGTGGGAGAGATTCAATCCTATTTCAATGTATCCACCAAATTTATTATGGATATATTTCCTGACCTGATGTGTCTACATACCTTATATACAAAAAAGAATAACTCCATTGAACCCACACGTATAGATCGCCATCTCAATGTCCGGGAACATTGGAGGGAGAACTGTGCTTCACAATGGTCGATTCTCTCATGCTTGGAACATCCATGTTCGAGAGTGTTTCACTGGAGATACTAAACCAATATTTTATTTCATCAACTACATTGGTAATTTTATGTTATTGGTGTAGATGTACTAGAAACTTGTTGGTTTAACTACTGGTCATCACATTCAAAAGTGGTATGGGAAATGACCTTATGATGTTCCATATGAATAATGAAATCATCATGGTTAGGCTCTTCTAGAGAAGTATATAGGAAATCCAAATCATTAACTTATATATTTTGTGCATGAGGAACATTAGTCACCTATGGATGGGAATAGAATTAAGCCATTTGATGAAATGTACATTCTAGATAGGGGGCACGTTCTTGGTTTCTGGCGACAAAATTACCATTGATGAAAAATTTGGAGTCTCCCATAACATGAAAAATTTGGATATCAATCTCAAGGGACAAATCAAGTCTAGAAATAAGATCTTGGTATTTAGCTTCATTTTTAGTTCATCCCACTAAAAACAATAATGAGTATGGAAGGATGGACTATGCAAGATTGATGAAGATAATCCCCAAGATTACTGTATTAAATTTTGTGTTGTTTAGACATATACTGGTAATTCAATAAGTAGTATTTTCAAAGTGAATCTTCCAACAAGGAGCCGTCCATTACATGAAGAGGAATGATATATTTGGAAAATCGACATCTAGGGGTTTCTCCCTAGGGGTTGGGTACTCAGCCAAAAAATCTATCATTGTTTGACCCATAATAACTTTCTGGGGAAGAAACCTGTTGTTGAAATTCTACAAGATTACCTCCTAATGTGATAGTAACCCTATCAGAAAGGATAATGTAACACCCCAATATTTTATGAAATATTATTTTTCTTTATTAAAATTAAAATTTTCGATTTATGTTTTTTTACACAACATTAGTTTTAACAAACTATTATAAACTATTTAAATTATTACTTAAGATTAACCATAAAACCCAAGTTGTTAAACATGTTAGTATGAATACAAATAAACAAATATTAAATATTATGTTTAATGGTTTTATATAAGGAATTATTATTGATGTAAAAGTATTTAATTTTTAGTAATGCCTTTTTAAGATTCGAAAATACATTTTCTAAAAAATGATGTTGTTTATTTTTTGAAAAAAATATATTTTTTAAAATTTTTTGGAACGTGTATATGAGAAAAAAAATTAAATATTTGAATCCAAATGTAAATATTATCTTAGTATGGATGTTTTTTATTTTTTTAAAAGATTAAATTTTTAATGAATAGTGAAAAATACTAGTTTTTATTCCAAACAATCTTTTCTGTTTAAAAATATTATATGGATATATTTTTTTTAAATGATTTTAAATGTATATTTATATCTATTCTGTTATAAATAATTAATTATAGTTATTTTAATCAATTTAATTTTTAAATATTAAACAAAAACTTCTTAAACTTTTGAAAATTTTCTCTTTGGAAAACATATTCTTTGTTGCGTTCGCAGGATTGATATTATATTTGAATCATCTAATTCAATTATTTTGATATTAAAAAATGGATTCCATATTTTTAATAACCATAATTTATATTATATAATATTTAAATTTTAATTTATTATCATAAATATTAATATAGACATAAAAATTTAATTATTGGGATTATGGTTAAAATATGGTTTTGTGTGTTACATGAGCTTGTGTTAAAATTAAGTTTCCAAACACCTATGATTTTTATTTACTAAATAGGATTTAATATTTAGAATAATTATTTCCAAATTTTATAATAACAACCATGTTAATTTTATTATTATATAATAAATTACATATGTAAATAAAATGATACAAGTTACCATGGGGAAAACTAAAATCGTAAATTAAATAAATATAAATGGTAAGGAATAACATGTTTAAAAAACAACTTATTTTCATTAGAGGTTCTGATAAAACAAATCATCCCTAAAATCCATTATTTATTAATTATTTGGGTACTAGATGTGATAGTAACTTCCCAAAATTGTATTGTTTTGGGTATATAAAGAAATGTCACTCCCCCTACATTATAAAAGTTCACCTCATCCTTTCACTTATTTAAACCTATTAATAAATTTTTATCAACCAAAACCTACCAAAACTTTTTCAAAAAGACCATATACATTTTCTAGATGTTAATTTATTATCAAAATAAGAACCCTAGGTTCCTTAGTAGGATATCAAAATGGGGTTGTTATAAGGAAAGGTAATTGTCTTCACTAATCTCCTTCTTTTTTATTCTTACCTTACACCATACATTCATTTTATATTATTTTAAAACTAAAAACACCATTATATTAAATTTGATGATATTTTATTATTTTCATGGAATTACCAATATCCATCTCCTCTTCCATAAAATGGAAAAAGAAATTGTCGATCGTGGGTATGGAAGACTACTACAATGCGAACCGATGTAATTCATTTTCCACCACCACTGCTCATAACTAGATATAATGATGAATTAATCATATTTAGATTATATTTATGACATAATTATAATTTTTTAATTATAATGTAAAATATTAGTTTTTTACTTTCTTTTCAGGGGGAATATTATAACATCACTTGTGTGTATGACAGAAAAACACCCCATATAGCGATGTGGTTCATTCTTCACATATGCTTTAAATGAAAACTAATAATGATATGTTTAATGAAAATATGTGATATATATAAAATAAAAATTATTAATTAATGGTAATAAATTATTTAACTTAATTTTGTTTCATCCATCGAGGAAAAGGACACAATGTTCCTGCGTACATATGACACACCATCTCCATAGACAATGTATTTAATTTTATTTCCCAAACTTTTATAGATTACTATAAATAAAAATATAATTAATATATATATATATATATTATTATATTATATTTATATCATTTTTGGTATTTTTAAATGATCAAACCATGAAAAAATTAAAATGATTAAAAATACCAACTCAAAACAAACGTGAAAAATAGATCATTTATTACCCGAAATAGGATTTTAAAAAGAAATTGTTAATAAAAAGGTAATAAAAGGCCATAATTAAATCATATATGGTATGGTGTATATAATTATTATCATTTAATATATTTATATAATGCCAATATTTATTATACATGGGATTTTAACATGTATGAAGGTAGTCAATACATAAGGTAAGTGATTTTCGCCTCACCTTTATCTCGATGGGACACATATTTTATACAACACTGGTTTCTTTTGTGTGATGTATAGAATATTCATAAATGAATTTTATGATCCTTATCATGATAATTATGTGATATATATATATCCATACAATTTTCCATCTTTCATTTATCTTATAATTCAAAATATACTAATGTGAAAAATGTTTATTGTTACAATCTCATTGTTTATCCTGATTACTTATGATACACTTACAATAATGATTTATTAGGTTCTACCTCTTACAAAACACATTTATATTATTATAATATTGTTATTTAAAGAGGATACATGTTCTCCCTTCATTTTTCACTCTTTAGACACTCATTATTCTAAAATACTGTTTTTTAACTAAAACCTTCCATATTTCTCTCTTCGGTGAAAAACTCTTTTTTCCTTCCATGTCAATGTTTACATAAAAATTGATATAAATAGTGTTTTAATATTATCCAAATATTTTTTAATTTCATTTTAACCATTTTTTGAATTTTTTAAAATAAGTGGAATATTCATGTTAGTTTCTAAACAAGGATCATTTAGATTTTATTCAAAATGTGAAAGGAATATTTGTTTTAATTTGTACAATAAGAACAAAATTACTTATCTTCAAGGAAAGTAAATGTTTTAAAGATTAAATTATGTCTTTTTATGTTTATTTTCAAATAAAATGAGTTCTAAATATTTTTTAAGAATTTTCATTTTTAACTAGTTTTATTCAATGTGAAAATTTTATTTTCCTGATGAAATTATTTAAATGATGTTAAAATATAACTTTATAAGTTTCTAAGGCTATTTTCAAGAAAAATAATTTTGATAATTTTTTATGTTTTAATAATTGTTTTTTCAGAGTGAAATTTTTATGTTCATTAAGGATTGTTTTAAATGATCTTTAAATCATACTTTATACATTTCCAAGGTTACTTTTAATGAAAAATATTTTGAAAAATCATTCTATTTTATAATGTTGTTTCTAAAGTGAAATGTATATTTTCATTAAGAAATGTTACAAGTGATCTTTAAAAATGGTTTTCCAATTAAGATAAAATTATTTGATGTTACATAAGATTTACTAGGAAAATTATCCAGTAATACTATGTTTATTCTTTTTTTAGGTGTTTTATATTTATGATGACAATATTCTAATTAAACATATTTTTTCCACATGTTATTCCAAGATAATAATTATGAAATATGATACCCATTTCTTCACCATAGTTTTATGCAATGATGAAAGGTTTTTAAAACCCATTTAATTTTATAGATTATGATATGATTAATTTTGTATGATACTATGGCACACATATGTATGATTTATATTATTTGATTGGTGGAAACAATATCTTCCTCTAATTCATTGGGTAAATTTTTATATCTCAAGATATAAAAATGGAAAAAAATTTACAGGATTGATGAATAATAGGAAATAAGAAAATGAGATTGATTCACAATGGGAAATAGTTTGATAGTCATGATCTATAAAGAAAAATATGTGATGTGTCCTGATCAACTATGTTTTATGGTCTTAATAATTACCCTTGAAAAATGAAATGGTTTTCCTACCGACATAAGTGAGACACTTTTATGAAATGAAACTATGCTTTGTGAATTATTATGATTTTAAATTTATACAAACCATGTATTTTGGAATTATATTTATTTATTCCATGAATCACATTTATGGACTATGATAGGTTGGGTATGAACTTTATATGTTATTTTCATGATCTCATACACTTATGTGTATTTTATGAAACATAATATTATAGAATGATATATTTAATGTTTACCATTACTGAGAAACAGAGATAACCCTTCCTTATGTCTTATTTCCCCAATTTATGAAGAAATGTTTTAAGTAGGGTAAATTTATGAAGAGTATCAAATGGAATGATCTTTATGGGAGATGTAACAACCAAAACTATTATAAATAAAATTCTCTTATTTATTTTTTTAAATGCATTATTATATAATATGGTTATAGAAAAAACATGCACTTATTTTGTTTTATTATATACAGTTGGATTTGAATAACCATTATATATCACTAATATTGATAATAAAACTATTGGATAGTGATCACATGATTAGTATAAATATCGAGTCTTAAAAAATCCAATTATCATAGACAGAAAAAGTGATAGCCTCAGCCAATAGGATTATGCCCTATGAATCTCATTAATCAGATATTATGAGGGAGATTACATTTCTTGGATTTTACCTTTACCAATACCAAGCTAAGATCCAAAAACATAATCATGTGAGAAACCGTTTATAGGAGAAGTTATAGCTCATCGAGATCATGACCCAAACCATGTTTTCTGAACCGCCCTATGAAAGTACCACCATCACACACCTCACCCTTAGGGTGTTTGTTGGTGTATTAAAGAGATATGTAACAAGTCCATTGAAATATGAATATGTTAATTACTTTTTATAGAATAAAAAATATATTTTCAGCTTAGTATTGTTACTTTATAAATCATTTGTATTTTGATAAAACAAAACAACAATTGTATTTTCGGTCAATATTAAAATTCAATTAACTAATTTATGAAGTCAATTTATTTTATAATTAAATATTATTTTAGTAGAATATTATTATCAATAAATTTTTATTAAATATAAAGGATCATATAATATTTATTAAGTCAAATGTCGTTTATATAACTGTTCGAAAAACTATTATTGTAAAAAAAACAATCATTTCTCAATAAATGTCAGTGTTTATTTTAAAAGTAAAAAATCTTCATATTAATAAAATTATTTTAATAAAAGAGAATATTATTTTTTGAAATCAGAACATTGAAATTATACAATAGAGAATTTTTCATGAATTTCTAAGATATTCAAATTTTTGAGTAAAAATTAAATAATGTATAAATATACTTTGTGTTTTATAAAATCACAATTCCCCAAAAGTGATGTAATAAGTAATATAAATTAGATCCATGAGAAAATATATTTATTAACATTAAAATAATGTGATTTTTCATTTTATTTATTTATTTTATAAAGCCTTTGTGAATCCTCTAGAACTTATGATAATTGTTTTAGTTTTAATACCTATTTTTAAGAGTGTGACTCAGCTGAACATCACCAAGGGTAATATTTAAATTATTATAGATATTGGAATTATAAAATAATTTAATAAAATACCATTACGTAGATACCATGGAATGGTTTGTGGTTTTGGATATTTTATTATGATGTTTCTAAAACCAAAATAATTAATAAATCTTCCTCTTCTCTTATATAAACCCACCCAAGCCCCCATTTCCCTTTACCCAAATTCTATGTATCACATAAATTATCTTACCTCCACTCTCTATAGTCCTCTAAATAGGACCCAAATATATCAAGAAGCCCCTCAAAAGCCATTTGAGTCAAACACTCAAGTAAGGGACCTTCCTCTCCTCTTTTCAATTCAAGCACCTTCATTGAAATTTTTATTCTTAATTGAAATTTTTTATGATTTAGTTAATTTATAAACATACCCTACTTTTACATGTATTTTATTTTAGTAATTTATCATTTATTCTCTCTCACTTTGACATCTTCCTAACATGTTACTATGCTGAAATTTCGTAAAGTGTTTCTCTCTTCTCATTTCAATTCAAGAACATCTCCAATGTTATGTCTCCTTAATTCCATTTTCTTATATTATTATATGTTCATAAATATTCCCCTGATAATAAATTTAATTATTAAATGTTTTTCCCCCTTTCACTCGCATTAAACCTCCCACAAACCTTTATGCACACCTGGTACTCTTCTGAAATTTAGTGAGGGGTCTTCCACTCTCCTCTTTCATCTAGAAGTCCTTTTATGTTCTTTATTTTACTTTTATTATGATTATGATGGTATATGATATTTGATATTCCCAATACATTATATTTGATGTATTAATGATGAGATCTAACTATCATTATCATTAACCATCCCATGGTCCTTTATGTACACCTATTACTATGCTGAAAGTTCATAAGGATTATTTTCTCTATTCTTGTATCTTCATTACCTTACGCCTCTTATTTCCAAATTTATAATTTTGGTATGTGGTTTTCCAGTTCCAATCAATTTTCGTTTTATTTAAAATAATTATAGCATTGTTGCACTCTCATCAATAATTTTTATTAATTTTTAAGTAACACTGTTATACTCTGAAATCTCTCTGTAATTTTCCAAGCTAAGTCAATTATGTAGTAAATACCATACCTATTATTATATCAAGGGTATTCACCTTTATGAACATATACATATTTATTAGGGAATTAAATGTATGTAATCCAAATTCCTTTATTATTGAATAAATTATTATGATAAATGAATCCATGTTGTATGATATATGAGACACACATAAGAATGAGAATGAAATGATTATGATGGGTGTTCCCAGATATTGCTCCAATGCATTGGGTAATGTTTAGTATAAGAATATGTCATGTTGGTACATGTGTGTACCTAATTCCTTTATGGGAATTTGTCTTATATAATTTGTTGGAATTTTACCCTTTACATATGTTCATGATTAAGTGTTTTAAGTTATTGATGCATTTCCCTTGTTATGATTATCAAGTAATCTCTTGTCTCTTTGTTCATGTTTGTGATTCCTACTCATTTTATGCCCCCTTTGTATAACTATTTTCTAACCTATATCACTTATTCCATGTTTATCCCCTTTTTATGATTAATAGCTCACCCCTATATTATGGTTATTTCTGGGTTATCTTGTGTAGTTTTAAGTTCGTTGGGTAATTATGATCATGTTAGGAAACTGCTCAATAATGTTTTGTATCTCATGTTACAAGTTGCTAAGTAATGTACCTAATTTCCAAATACACTAGAATTATCAATATTTTGGATTGTATTAAGTGTACTTTTATATAATAAATCATGTATTAATGTATAATAAAGTTAATGGTTGTTATAGTTGGCATTTGAGGAAAAGTTTAGTTATTTTGGGATTAAATTAGGGAACTATAGTTAAAGAGTTAAGGATTAGACTAAGTATAAGAAAACATCCTTAAGGTTTGGTAAGTTTATATTATGTTTTTTATCAAGAAAATACATCCCTTTCTGGATACTACTAGTGGATGTGGTTTTAGAATAGATGTACCTAGGAGTAACAACTCCAACAAGGTGTTCCAAGTCTTACTCATGGTAACATAGTACACAACAATAGGTCATACTAAGAACCTAGTTTGACACTCCTACGGGTATATGATTTGATAAATTCATAAGCTCATTACGAACCATTATTAATGGAACAATAAATTCCCATAATAATATATGTTAGGAAATATATCATGGATAACATAGATTGAATCTAATAAATTCTTAAGTTAGTGAATAAATTTAATTTTTATGTTACCCCAATAATGTCATTGGATTCCCATTTATGTTTTTAATAGTTTAGAAATATATCTTCCCTAAGTGTCTTTTGTATTAAGTAAATGTGTAGAACTAGAATAAATTAGTGAATGGTAGGGTTATGTTTCATACTTCTATGCATTCCTTCATATCACACAAGTTTAGTAGAACTATACAAATACCACCACAAAGCATGGATATATATATGTGAGTAAAAAAATGGTGATATTATAGAATCCCAATTCTAAAACTCATCCCATGTTATAATTTGGGGGATAAACATCCCAAAAAACCTTTTCAAACATACTTTGTTTAAATTTGATATAATTTTGGCGATAGATTGTCTTTCCCAGAATATTTCCTGCATAAATTTTGGGGAGAATGAAATAACTATCTGTATCTTGAATAATCATTTGGTTCTGAAATAGTACAATGAGTATGATGAATCTTATTTAGCACCAAAGGCTCAAGAATGGATATTATTTTCCTATGATCAAGAGTATCTAGCTCAAATAATTGAGTCTATGGAAAGAATGATCCTATATGACATGCCTATTGTGAGGGAATACACTAACATGTTTCCCAAGGAATTTATTTGTCTTCCTCCTAGCCGATAGGTTGAATTTTCAATCGATATTATAACTATGGTGTCTCTATTTTTGAAGAATCTATATAGAATGTATTTTGTGGAACATGAGAAGATAAATATATAACTATAGAATAATCCATATAAAGGTTTCATTATTCCTAGGGTTTCACCATGAGGTGTACCAGTCCACTTCACCAATAAGAAGGAAAAGTCAATGTAAATTTTCATTGACTATCATGATCTCAACAAGATCTAAATAATAAATATGTCACCTCTACCTCGGATTGATGTTTTTTATCAGCTACGTGGAGAAATTTACTTCTCCAAGGTGGATCTTTGGTTTCAAAATATCAAGTAAAGCTGAAAGAAGGAAGATATCCCTAAGAACACTTTTTGTAAAATGTAAATTCACTATGGGTTCTTAATTATTCCATTCATACTTACTAATTCTCCAAAAATATTTATGAAAATTATGAATAGAGTTTTCAAAGATTACCTAGAAAATATGTGGTAGTTTTTATAGATGATATTCTAATATACTCTGAAACTAAGGAGGGTCATCAGGAGCATTTGATCATTATTCTAATGGCTTTAAGAAAAGAAAATATTTATAAAATGTATAGTAAGTGTGAGCTATGGTTAAATTAATAATAATTCTTGGACAATATCATTACATGAAATGGGATATCTATGGATCCTTCAAAGATAAAACCAACTGAATGATGGTCGAGGACAACTTCTATGATATATATCCATAGTTTCCTTGGGTTAGCTAGGTATTATCATCAATTTGTGATAAATTTATCATTATTGTCAAACCTTTTTAATAAGATAATTCATAATGGTGTCATGTTTCCATGGAATGATTAATGTGAGGAAAGATTCAAGGAGTAAAAAATGGCATATCATTTCCCATGTCCTCACACTACCCAAAAGTGTATAAACTTTGTTAATATTCAGCAATGCATTAAATATTGGATTAGGTTATGTTTTTATGAAAACATCATAGCATATGATTCATGGAAATTGAAATTTCATGAGAAAAACTATCGGATGAATGATCAGGAGTTACCTGTAGTGATATTCTATTTGAAAAAATGGTCGCATTATCTCTTTGGGAGAAATGAAAAATATATATGGATAAAAAAAATATCAAAAATATATTCACATAGAAAGATCTTAATATTCACCAAGGAATATGGTTGGAGCTGATCAAGGGCTATAACCACTCAATTCACTATCATCATGGTAATGAGAATAATTTGGTGGATTCTCTAAGTAGAAAGGATCCAACCATATTATCGTTACTAAGAATTGAGAAGGAACAAATATTCAAATAATTAAAGAGTATTTACACAAGAATCATAAAGGAAGGAAATTCATCAAACCTTTCACAATGTTTTTCATAAATATGTTTTCTTGAATGGTTGAAAGATTCTTAGAAACGTTATGTGTGAATTTAGAAGAAAGTGGAAACTATAATAAAAGGTAAATCCTTAGAGTTCAATGTTAATGAAGACAGAATTGTGAGATTTGGGTCAAGACTATGTGTTCCCTAAAACCCTAAGTTAAATAATAAAGTATTGGATTATGAAAATAGTTTTACTTTCTCCATTCACCAAGGAAATACAAATATGTATTGAAACCTCTGAGAGAACTATTGGTGGGACAATATAAAAAAGTAGATCCCTGAATATAAATCCGTGTTCCTATTATTTCATTATGTTAAGCATGAAAGGATAAAGTATAAGAGTATTGTACAACCATTACCCATACCAACATGTAAATGGAAAAACATCACCATGGACTTTTTCACTAGACTTCTGAAGACATCTAACATAAACAATTTTATCTGGGTTTTTGTGGATCTTCTTACAAATACTGGACTCTTTAGTATGATTCTAGAGGATTTATCACTAGATCAACTATCACAGATATATATCAGATAAGTGGAAAGTATTCTTGTAGTACAACTAACGATTGTATCTGATCGAGATTTCAGATTCACCTTTATGTCTTGGAATAGTCTCCAACATGAAATAAGCACTTATTTGATCTTCAGTACAGCCCATAATCCTCAAACTGATATCAAATATGAGTGTGTTATTCAAACACCGGAAGACATGTTGACCAAATGATTTATGGAGTTAAAAGGAGGTTGGGACCAACATCTTCCTCTAGTCGAGTTCGTATACAACAACAGTTTGCACTCAATATCCAAATGGATCCCTGTTGATCACTTTATGAGAAGATGGGAAGAATGCCTATATGTTTGGATGAATTCTAGGAAAAAAAACTACAAGGTTCTGAAATGGTTGACTAAATTGTGGGGAAGGTTGAAACGATTTATCATCACATCAAAGCATCTTAGAGTCGATAGAAGAGATATTCTGACAATCATTGAAGAGACCTAGAGTTTTATGTTAGACACATGTTATTCCTCAACCTATATCCATGGAGGAAGGTGGTGAGATTTGGGGGAAGGGGAAAGATTAGTCAAAGATACCTCAACCCCTTTGAGATCCTTGATCACGTCAAAGTGGGGGCCTATAGACTAGAACTCCCACCAAACCTATCTCAAGTACATGATTTCTTACATGTATTATTCTTAAGGAAGTACATAATAGGCCCCTCACAAGTACTCAATAAAAAGGTGGTACCATTGGAGAATTACATTTTCTATGAGGATCACCTAGTGAAGATCTTATATCTTAGAGAAAAATTTCTGCAAAATAAGGCAATGCCCAAGTCAAAGTGTTGTGGTGAAACCACGTGTTTGAAGAAGAAATGTGGGAACCAGGGGAAGTGATGATGTATAATTAACTTCATCTATTTTAGTGTGGGAAAATAACATTTTTTTGGTAAAATTCTTTAGGGGGGATATTGTAACAACTTGAACTATTATAAACAAAATCACCCTTCTTATTTTAGTTAATGGATTATTTTATAATATGGTTATAGAAAACACATGCACTAATTTTATTTTATTATATAAAATTTGATTTAAAAGAATGTTAAATATCATTACCATTGAAAAAATAGACATTGAATTGTGATCACATTATTTGTATAAATATAGGGTTTTAATAATTTCAATTTTCACAGACAAGGAACTAATGGCCTCGAGTAGAAAGACTCTACCAAATGAAACTCATTAATCGAATCTTCTCAGGGAGATAAATTCTCTGTGATTTTTCCGAGACAAATCCCAATTTGAGATCTAACAACTTAGTCATGAGAGAATCCATTTATTGGAGAATTTCAATCTCATCGAGATCACGGTCCAAATCATGTTCATTGAACCGTCCATTGAAATTCCCACTATCATACACCTGACCCTTAGGGAATTTTCTAGAGTATTAAAGGGGTATGGAAAAAGAACCTAGAAATATGAATATGTACATTACTTTTTATATAATAATAAATATATTTTCATCCTATTATTGTAACATTTTAAATGATCTTTATTTTGATACAATATATACCAAATTGTTTTTAAGTTAATATTAAAATTGGATTAATGAATTTATGAAATAAATGTATTTTTAAATAAATAATTTTTTTATAAAATATAATTATAAAATAAATTTTTTTAAATATAAATTACCATAAAATTTTTATGAATTAAAATGTAGTTTTGTAATTGTTTGAAAAATAGTTATTGTCAAGAAACCATTATTTCTCAATAAATGTAAATTTTTATTTTAAAATTATAAATTAAAATATTTAGAAAATCATTTTGATAAAATGAAATTATTTTTTGGAATTATAACATTACAAATATCTAATGGTTAATTTTTGATAATTTTTTTGTGAAAGTATAATTTTCGGGTAAAAATTAAATACGGTATAAATATTCTTTCTATTTTATGATTCCACAGTTAACCAAAATCGATTTAATAAGTAATAGAAATGTGATAAATGAAAAAATATATTTTCATTCCATTTAAAATAATTTTATTCTATTTTTATTTTATTTATTTTATAAATCTTCTGTGAATCCTTTAGAACTTATGAAAAAATTTATGGTTTTAAAATATTTTCTTTATGAGTGTGACTCACCTCCACATCACCATGGGAAGTATTTTAATATATTCATCCATTAGAATTATTAAATAATGTAAACCAATCCCATTTAGAAGAAAATATGGTAAGAAACTAGGGCATGGTTTGTGGTTATGTATATTTTATTAGTAAAAGTCCAAAACCTAAATAATAAAGAATCGCCCTCTTTACCTATACAAACACACACAAGAACCCATTTATCTTCACCTATATTCCTTTCAGAATGTACAAAATCCTCCTTCCACTCTCTAGAGAACTCCCAAGGTTCCCCCAAGCTTTCAAGAAGCCCCTACCAATATTTTGGAGTCACACACTCATGTAAGGGACCTTCCTCTCATTTTTTCAATTCAAGCACCTTCTTTGGAATTTTCCACATTAATTGAAAATTTTTATGATTTAATTTATTTACGAATATAATATAATATCCATTGGATATAATTTGAGTGAATTATGATTTATTATCTCGAACTTTGACCTCTTTCATAAGGCATTACTATTCCAGAATTTGATAAGGGTTTTCCCTCTTCTCTTTTCTATTCAAGAAATTATTCTATGTCATGTATATTTAATTCCATTTTCTTATGTCAGGACATGTTCTTCCACATTAAACATACTATAATTTTAATTTTTAAATGATTATATCCTACTCCCTCTCTAATTATTCCCTCCCAATAAACTTTGTGTACACGTGTTACCATGCAAGAATTTAGTAAGGGATCTTCCACTCTACTCTTTTATCAAGAACTACTTTTATATTATGTATCTTAATTTTAATTTTATTATGATGGGATATGATATAAAATATTCCCCTGAAATTTAATTTTATTTAAAAATTATTATATATTCCCTTCAGTAATATTAATCCTCTCATGATCCTTTAGGTACACCCATTACCATATCAAAATTTCTTAAGGATTATTTACTCTACTCATGTTTCTTCAATACCTAATGCCTTATTTTTAAAATTTTATAATGTTTGGATATGGTTTTAGATTACAACATTAATTCAAATTTTATTTAAAAATAATTGGATTTCCCATTCTCTCTCATAACCTATTTTTATAAATTTTTATGTAATGTTGTTAGGCTACCAAAATTTTAGAGTCGTTTTATATGGAAAACAATTTGGGTAGTGAATACCATGCCCATTATTCTATAATGGGTATTAAAATTTATTCAAACATACTTATTATTTAGGACTTATATTTATTCAATCCAAATTCCTTTATCATGTAATAATCTTTCATGATTAAATAGTCTATGACGTACGATATATGTGTGACACTTAAGTATAAAAAGGAAATGATTATTATTAGTGCACCCTGATAGTGCTCTAAGGAATTCAGTAATGCTTAGCATCATGATACGTCATTTTAGGAAAGGGGTGTACCTAATTCATCTCTGGGAAATTATCTGCCATTAAATCTTGGTATTTTATCCTTGACATATGTTCATGATTAGGTGTTTTAAGTTGTTTCCAAATTTCACATGTTATGTTTATCAGGATATATCATATCTCTTGATTCATGTTTATTATTATTACTCCTTTAATTCCCCAGTTATATTCCTATTGTCTAACATTTAATAATTATTCCAGGTTTATACTATTATTGGTCATTATAGCTCACACCTTTCTTATGTTTTCCCCATGTTATCCCATGCAATTTTATGTTCGTTAGAATATTAAGATCATGTTAAAGAAGTGTAAAATAATGTTTTATATCCCATGTTATAGATTTTTATATAATTTACATAATTTTTAAATACATTGGACTAATGAATATTTTGGGTTTTATTAATTTTAATTTTAAGTAATAAATCAGGTATTAATTTGAAATAAAGATAAGGGTTATTATAATAGATGTTGGAGATATTTCACTAAATAAGAAGTTTGTATACCTAGCCTCCGAAGGAATTTAACCATTACAGTACTTGGGAATTTATTCATGAAATTTATTGAATATCCTACTAATAATATTTGATATTTATTTGTGAGATTTTTGGGTTATTATAGATGGTATCAGAGGAAATGATTAGACAACCTTTGAAATATAGGATGAGAAAACACTAGTGAGATCTATATGGATACATATAAATATATGTATGGGGATATGTATAAGTATATTTATAAGGTTGAGGAAAAGTATAACAACATGTTTTGTAATTTTAAAAAAGGACATAGTGAGTGGTTTCCAAGAAATGTTATCCATATTTGGGTACTATAAGTTGATGTCGATCTTTCACAGAGGTACCTTGGAGTAATAACTCTGAAAATGGTTTATTGAGCAATAATTGATTGTCACCTAGTGTATAAAAAAGTTCAATTCTATACACCTAGTTTGACACCACCTGGGGATTTGTTATGGAAGTTAAAAACACTTTATGAACCATCATGAAGGACTAAAATAACGACCATGAATAACAAAGGTTAAGCCTATGGTGTCATTGATTGAAAATAACGTTTCATGATTTAGATATCTTATAAATAATTTTTCATTATTAATTGGTTTTCCACTATAAATATTATTTCTCGCACAATATTTTTTGGTTTTCTTAAATGGTGGGAAATTATAAGAAACTTGGTTAAACATTAATGTGATATACAGTGTGTTAATGAGAAATCATAGGGGATGATGACTAGAGAAAAGAATATTATGATTACAACTAATAAATTATCACAATATAATATTAACAACTTTTACCTTAACCACCTCTGAGAGTCACCAGAAAAGAGAAGGATGGAGTTCATTAAGATATTGGGTGGTGGGGACCATGGAGGAGAGAAGATTAAATTTATTTTATACAAAGAATGTGGGATGAATCACCCAAGTGAATTAATTAAATTAATGGGAATATTTTTTAGTGTATAAAATAAGGGCAACAATAATGCAATTTCTTAGAAAAATGACAATTTCAGTTAACCTAATAGATGCGAATAATTATATCCCTAATGAATCATAAATGATTGAATGTTTTAAATGTGTAAATTATAGTCATTATGAAAATATATATCCTATAGGGAAAACCCT
The DNA here is from genome assembly GCA_963277665.1 of Viscum album. Lineage (NCBI taxonomy): Eukaryota > Viridiplantae > Streptophyta > Magnoliopsida > Santalales > Viscaceae > Viscum > Viscum album. The sequence goes on along the minus strand of OY728153.1, from coordinate 1,813,760,344 downwards.
TAATGAAAATAATCAAGGTTAAATGAGTAATGTTTATACTATTGATGATGAAGAAACTACAAAGGAAATATAAAATGTTTATTCTATTTTTATACTATTGTTTATTTTTAATTTATTATGAATTTTAAATTGAGCTTAATGAATGTTAAATACATGATTAATATTTTATTTTGTAGGAAATATGTATTAAAAAATAAAATGATTAATCTTATTTAATGGTTTATGAATAAAGTTGAATGATTGAAGTGCTTATCTATTAGAATTCAAGAATTATGTTATATGAATAATGAAATGTATAAGGATTTTTAATATAAGTTTTTCATTAAGGATTTGCAAGAATATATTGAATAATAATAATGAAAAACTAATTTTATTTAATGGAAGGGTGATATTTTATAGAAAAATCATGATTAAGGGAAGATACCCTTTAATATTCCCCTATTTTGATATAATAATATTTGGATAAAGAGATGGTAGATTTGAATAAATTAAGTTGGATAGTATTTATGACCTTGGAACATGTTAATGATTTGATAAAAAAGTTGTTTATGTTATCATTGATAGAGTATACAACATTGGTGGATTTATGAAATGTATTCAATATTACATGGTTGTATTCATGGAATGAGGAAACATGTATGTTTTTATTAACATGTTCTGATAATTCTTGTTGTTACCATGTTTCCAAAAATATATGGTCAGGATATTGACATATTTCATTTTTGGCAATTAAGTGATAATTTATGATATTTGGGGGATTATTGTTAAGTTTATTTTTAGAAAATATTATTTGCATTTGTTATAAAATTTTAATTTTTAAATTTCATAAAGTTAATGATTTATTAAACTGTTTATGTTGAACATTGGATGAGGTTTTAGATATTATTGTATTATTTCACCATATGAAGATTTATAAATATTGGATAAATTATTCTAACTATTTTTTTATAATAACTAGATATATAAGGAATGAGATATCATTCATTTATGGGTCTAATTATATTTTATTTCTTTAGGCATGAAAAAAATAATCTCTTGGAGTAAGAGATGATGTGAAAAATTGATCGTAGCGCAACCAATGGATGAGATCACGTTTATAAAATAGAATGAACTCAAGTATATCTTATCATGAAAATTATTGACATTTATTACAAACATTATTCAAAAAAATTGTGACAAACTACCTTTATTTATAATGAATCGATGGCCTTTTCACTCATCCCATATTTACGGATTTTTGGTCATTAAATTTTATAGATCATTCACTTTTTTATGATCAATGATTTTTATCACTCTCCATAATTATTTATTCTTTTCTATATCCATATCTTTACATCACCCTTTTTTCTCCTATTTTTAAATCTAGATATGTGTTACACAAGATGACCATTTTAATTTTATTTTCATATTATCAATAGGAAGTTTTATTGTACCTTTATATGATGTGGGTCTTCCATTATTGAATTTTCAAATTTCAATCCCACCAAGAAAAAATTAAAACTGTGAGGACATAATTATTTTTATGGGGTGTGGGGGTTAATGTAACTCCTTGAGATTTTATGAAATGTATATTTTTTTCTTCAATTAAATATAAATTCTTCTATAGCTTTCATTATACGCAATATAAAGTTTTAATGAACCAAAACATACTATTTATATTATTACATAAACATGGAGGATGGATTAGGAATAAGAAAACATTTAAATTGTAATGGTGGATGTTTAATATAAATAAAAAATTTTATAGAAAATTCTTTAAGATTTAGTAAAGTAATTAAATGTATCCAAAATACCTTTAAAAAAATATTTGTATTGAATTTGTGAAAAAATAATAAATTAACTTGTAACAATTTTATTAAATTTATTTTACAAAAATAATATCATTTTTTGAATAAAAATTTTGAAATTAAAATTTTTGTTAATTTTTGGGAGTTCCTCAAAAATATTAATTTGTTAATGAGTAGTGTAAAATACTATTGTTTATTGAAAATTTTGTTTTGGTTTAAATAATTTATAATGTTATATTGTTTTTATAAAAATTGGTTAATAAGTTATATTTTATCAATGATATTATAATTAATCCAATATATATCCTTTTAATAAATTTCATATTGAATTCTGTTATAGAAACTTTAAAATGTTTAGAAATTTTCTCTTTAGAAAATAGATTATGCATCGTGTCTATGAGATTAATCTTAAATTAAATTATTACACATTAGTGATTTTAATTGGATAAAACCGATTCTATATTTGGAATTATCATAATTTATATTATATGTTAAGTTAAAATTAATTTCTCTTCTTAATGATTAAAAAATATTATAAAAATTACTTATTGTGATTATGGTAAAAACCCAATTTTTCACGTTACATGTGATTATGTTAAAATTGACACACATCAGTTTTTTATTTAAAAAATTTGATTTACTGTTTATAATTTATAGGTCCAATTTAACAATAATTATCATTTAAATTTTAGTGATAAAGGTAAAATTACCTAGTTAAATAAAAGTATACAAGTTACCATGGTGAACACTAAAATGTTAAAATTAATTTAACTTATAGGATATGGAATTAATTTCTTACAAGATGTGTTATTTTTTGGGGGCTGAAGTGGGGATCAAAACTTTCATCCCTATAATCTATTATTTATCAATTTTGGACTCACTTGGGGTGATATTAAATTTCTATTATTAAATAGTTTTGGGTATTTTTAAAAATGACACTCCACCCCATTATAAATGGCCACCTCCTCCCCACACATATTCACACCTATTAATACCTCTAGATCTAAAAATAACAGATATTATTCATCCCCAAAATCCTTATAAATTCTATATACATTCTTTTCATCCTGAATGACCCACCCTAGGGATCATAAAGAGTTATTCAAATAGATTTCTCAAGGAGAAGTTAATTTTATTCACTAAACTCTTTGTTTTTAATTATTATCTTAACACCTCCATTAATTTTATATTAAATAAAATAAAATAAAACTACCATAAACCATTTATTGAGTTTTTATTATGTATACTTAAAAATTGATATCCATCTTCAATTCTATTGAATAGAAAATGAAATCATCGATTGAGTGTATAACAGATTAACATCTCGTGAATAAATATAATTCGTTTTCCATAACCACCTCATACGTCTGTATAAAATTATGGATTTAATATATTTATTAAATATTTATTACTAAGTGTAATTATGTAATTGTAATATCACATATAAACTCTTACATTATATTCAGTGGGAATATGGTAATGTCGATTGTGTTTATGGTGGATCATCGCCTCAAGAAGTGATGTAAATCATTATTCAATTACGAATTACCTGGAAAGTAATAAGGATATATTTAATGATCATATTGAATATATATGGAATTAAAAGTAATATTTAAGGGTAATATTATATTTTATCTCTCTTTTATCATTCAACATGAAAATGGAATCGTTGTTCATGTGTGCATATGGTCTATCATCTCTATGAACGATGTATTTAATTTTCTCTCTCAAAATATTATGGATTATAATAAATAAATATATAAAATGTATATATGATATTTATATCATGGTCAAAATTCTAGATATTTTGAAACCATGATCAAACTAGAAGGTCTGAAAATACAAAATCAAGACACACATTAAAAAGGAGCAACTATTATCCTACAAAATATTTTAACAAGGAACTGTTAATAAATATGTAATAAAACTTCATAAGTAAATAATATATGTTATGTTATATAAAATTATGGTTCCTTAATATATTCATAATAAACCTTTATTTATTTTATTAGAGGTTCAAACATTATTTAATTAATTCAAGACTTAAGGTAAGGGATTCTAATCTCACTTTTTTTCTGTTAAATGCGTGCTTTATACACCACTAGTTTCTCTTAGGTGGAGTATATACTAAACATGAATTTATTTTGTGAACCTTATGATAATAATTATGTTATATAAATATCCATACATTTTAGTTTCTTTCATGGTGATTTTAATTCTATATATACCAAAGTGGTAATGGTTTAATGTTACAATCTCATTATTTATTAGGATTGTTTATGATATGCTTCCAAAAATGAGCTATTATTATATACCTCTTAAGAAACTAATATTTTTTTTATAATATAGATATTTATATAGGATAAATGTTTCCCATTAATTTTAATCTCTTCATACAGTCAAGATTTCAAAATAATGTTTCCTTAAGGAAGACCTACTTTTTTCTCTCTTTAGTAAAAAACTGATTTTCTTCTATAATGACCTTGTTTTTAAAAATTGGTTTGATGAAATATTTACTATTAGTCATATATTTGTGATGTTATTTTACTCATTTATTACATTCTATTTGTTTTTAAAATGAATATTAACATCGTTTTGTAAACAAGTCCCTACTGTCTTTTATCGAAAATTTGAAGAAAACAAATTGTTTTAACGTGTACAAAATTCGAGCATGACTTCTCAATGATTTAAAAAAACATTTATAGGTTCGAAATTTTATTTTGAAATAAATATAACCTTAAAATATTTTATGAATGTTTTTTTAGAATGTGTTTTTCAAAGTTGAAATGTTATTTTGCAAATGAAGATGTTTAAAGGATATTTAATGAATCATTCATTGGTTTCAAAGTTTAATTTGTATGAAATTTATTTTGAATTATTTTTTATATTTTAAAAAAAAATTTCTATGTGAAATTATTATTTTCCTCATGAAATGTTTAAAATAATATTTAAATCTATCCTTATAAGTATACAAGTTTACTTTTAAAGATGGCTATATAGAAAATAATTGGTTTCTAAAGTGGAAAAGATATTTATTCATGAAATGTTCCAAGTGATGTTTCAAATTAATTTTCTATATAAGATGACATCCTTTGATGCTACTTTAGATTTACTATGGATATGATCCAATTATACCATATTTATTATTTATATATAATTTTTATGTTTAGGATGAAAATGCCTTTATAAAATTCGTTCCTTTTCCAAATGATATTCTATAATGAAATATAAAACCTATTTATCTTACACAAGTTTTTCTTTGATGAAATGTTTATGAAAACCATTTCTTTTAATGGATTCTTATATAATGTATGTTTTATGAATTTATGGAACATATATGTATGATTTTCATTATTTTATGGGTGCGACCAATATGTCCATTCAATGAATTCGGTAAATATTTATTTCTTTTGAGATAAAAATGGAATACAATTTGATGGAAATGACCCAAAATGGGAAATAGGAAAATGGTCTTGATCCACAATGGTTAACAGGACAATCGGAAAAATACACAATATAAAATAGGTGATGAGGCCTGATCCACTATGTTTTATAGGCTTCGTAGTTAACCTTGACTTATGAAATGGTTTCTATAACTATATTGGAGGCACATTTTTGTGACATGAGATTATGGATCAGGAATAATGATGATTTCAAACTATTAGGAATCCTTAAATTTTGAATGATAAATTTTTATTCGATGAAATTGGTTTATGATAGATGGAAGTTTGGGTATTAATGTTTTATGTTATATTCATGATTTCAAACCCTTATTCTTATCTTATGATTTCATATGAACATATAATGATATCTATCTAGTTTCCCCTTACTGAGAATTTAATCTCACCCTTAATTGAATTCCCCTTACCCAATTCATAAATAATGGTTTTATATATGTAATGTTTATAAATAGTACAAAATGGTCAGATATATATGGAGAAGTTTAAGATATTTAAATAAATAACAATATTGTGTTCCTAGTCTCAAAGGGACTAAACCATTACAGTCATTGATCATGCATTTGTGAAATATATTAAATATTCCCAAAAAATATGTGATATTTAGGTATGATAATCCATGGTCATTATAGTGTGGTTAATAATATATTTTAGTTCTCCAACAAAGTAAACTAGTTTTATCTCATTGTATTGTATGTTTGGTCACAAATTCTTATCTTCCATGACCAGTGTGAGGAAACTCTTCTCGATGAAGGGGAATATAATCTTTTTGTTTAGTATCATGTTTCTAATATAATATATGCTACTATTCATACCCTCATTATTCATATGGGATATAATGTATCCAAGGGACAATTCTAAGGTGGTCACACAAATAAAATAAGGATTTCTTAGGATTGGTGGAATCAGGACCACATGTCATAACATATACTTTTAAATGTTTTCAAAGGTGATATGGTAGTCCTTACCCACTAATAGGTTCATAATTCTGAAAACAGAATACAATTACTATACATATTTACAATAAATAGATGGATATATTCTAAGTGTCCTTTGAGGCCTCATATCTACCAATGTTTTCATGGAGGAGGAATTTTATTGATATCCTTTCTATTACTGGGATCTATCTGATTAACTATATATCTGATAACAAAGTAGATAAATTTTTTGAATGTAACCCAGTACAGACACTTCAAGGGGTTTATCTTTAAGTGACTCGAATGAAGGAAGTCAAACAATTTCTCAAGGTCTTTGATATGTTCTTGGCATTGTCGAGACATGACCACCAAATAATCCATGTATATGCTACAAAAATCCCTTGCAATGGGTTAAATATATAGTTCATGGAATGTTGGATATTATACCTCGAATTAATCAAGATGAAAGGAATCACATAATAGTAAAATTTTTATGAAAGACCCCTAACGGCAATGGATTTCCCATCCTTGATATCCATTCAGATCTAACTGTACATGAAATATCTGTCAATGATGGATAGAGCCTTGTAACTAACTGTAGCATCAATAAAAAATAGTTTCATGAGAATGAGAAATCCATACCTCAAAAAATAGTGGTTCCTAAAAGTTATTATATACATTGATAAACCTATTCTTCTTCTTAACCATGATAATTTTTCCAGCCACTTTAGGAAATGGATCACACTGATCATGTTGGACCTAATAAGCTTATCAAAATTAGTCTCAACCAAGAAATCATGGCAGGGATGAATCTTTTTTGGAGTGTTTTTAAACACTTGATGACCCATTGGGAGGCCAATACGATTGATCAAAAAAACAAGGGATAGAGTCCCGGTATCTCATTCTATCTCCCAGAAAGCACATCATGGTTACTCTTAAGTAAATCCACATATTGTAATTATTCCTCCATCAGCATAGCTTCACTAATCAATTTCAGCCTAATATCTTCTTCATTGTCATGATTTACCTGACTCAACTTGTCAATTGTGGAATATACTCCCCATTAAATGACAATAGTTGAATAATATAAATATTATTCTTTATTTAAAGCATGGGGGTTAGAAGAAAAAATAAATTTTATAAATCTATTGATCTCATGGTAGAAATAGAATTTGAATGATGGGTGGAGATTCATCAACCCAAAACACCCATTATGTGGTGACAATAGTGGAAAATGATGAATAGAAATACCCATATGGTTTCTGATGTGAGATATACTATTGATGTTAAATAAGTTAGGAAGAGTAAACATTCACTGATTCATCCCTACTTTGTGGAACATGAGGAAACATCATGGATTTATGGACATGGGATGAACCACTTGGAACATTATAGGGGTAGGGTCATTGATATTTCCTGATCCTATCCAATGAAATAGTAAGAGGTAATCTGTGACAAATCATTCTTTTTAGAGCCTATGAATCAACATCCCCTGACCATTGTAATTGGTTCTAACTAATGGATTGGGAGGAATAATATATATCTAATATCTTCCCAAGGATCTACGATTGTAGATATGTGGTCATTAGAGGTGTTAATAATCTTGAACCTATCTATGTGGAGATATTTTACTCCCTTTTGTAGTAACCATCATCCTGGCAGTGATCACCACAAGATTTGAATGGAGAACCGTCACCATGGAGTACTCTTACTTTAGCACAGATGGAGTATTTGGGGAACTTGTGGTTTGAATAGGATTTCACTACAAGAAAATAAAGATATGTAATTCCCATAAGGGTGTTATAAGACTATCATACGAGAATTACATAAATTCAGTGTTTTATACCAGGCCAATAAATTGGGTCTTTACTCGAATATTTATGCATGGATTATGATCACTCTTTTCATTTGCTTGAATCATCATGTTAGAGGAGGTCAGATGTCGTTATATAATACCCAACTCTTGGATTGTTCAGTTCTTGATGAGATTGATCACTAATCTATTATCCACTATGTTGTGTTGGATTGTATTCCATTTAACTAGAATTTAATATACAGTGACTGTATGTTCCCTGGAATACTAGCACCCTAGTCTCTTTTAGAAATGGAAATGATGGCCTGATATTCTGACCACTCAGATTCAACTGTGTCATTAGCCTCATTGAAAGATACATCGATCTAAAATTGATTGTCTGATATTTATTGATTCAAAAATGGATTCAATATACTCCATTGATAGGTGGATCCCATGAAGTTCTGAGAGCCTTTCTGTTATTCCAAAAAGGTGATTCAGTGTGTTATACTTTTTTATGAGTGGAATATTTTTTCCTACCAAGTGTTTATCATGTACAGGAAGTGCCAAAGGTTTTTCTAGATGAGATATAAATTCATAGATCATTATTTCCCCACTATGATGTTTGTAACAACCTAATATTTTTGAAATAGTTTTTTGAATAAATTAAATTCCATTTATAACATGCGTTACACGAAACACTGAGTTTTAACAAACCTTGAAAAACTATTGATATTGTTTTTTAAATAAGACTATAATTACCTAGAAATTAAACTTGGGGCATGAATATGAATTATAATAGTAAATATTAATTATATTTCATTTATATAAAAAATAATTAAAAAATATACTTAATTTTTAGTGAGGTCTTTATATGTTTCAAACATACTGTTTTCTCAAAGAATAATTTAATTTATTTTGGGCTTAATAATAAAATTATTTTATGAAATATTTAGAAAATAAATTTATTAAAATAAGCATAATTTATAAAATAATTGTCAGGACCCATCCCTCTGGTCCCGTTTCATTACTACCCCAAACCTACCTTCCATAGGCCAGGGGCTGGTGACTAGCACTAGAAAGGCGAAACCCAAAAGGGAAGGGATTTCCTCTAAACCTATACACACATTGATAGGGAACACTAAACACAAGACAAACACAAAGGAAAATAAGTAGTACAACCTCCATTACAAAACCACCACTAAGAGTAAAAATAAGTACTGAATAAATAGGGGCCAGTATACAAGCCCAAATGAAAGAGTAATATAACAAAAAGAAAAAACATGCTATAGAGATCATCCACCAAGGATCCTACCTGAAGGTTAGGTACCGCTCGTCACTACGGCTCACCACATCAATCAGCCACCTCCATATACCGTGTATCCATGTCTCTCCAAAGTCTCATTCAATCAATATGTCGTCTGCACAAGACACAACAAGGTGCGGGCGAAGCCTGTGCAGGGGTGAATATAACAATGCTCAGTAGGGACCCCAATACCCCTGAAGGTCTCTTGGAAATCCACAAGGAGAACCCCAAAAGAATGACCACAACCACAAGACACAATGAAAAAGGCTCGGCTCAAAGGACATAGAGGTATGGATAATTATTCATAAATCTAGATTAGCATATTCTATTGAGAGGTTCTGCTACTGATCCACAAAGGTTCAATGTACTTCTGATCCACAAAGGGTCTCTCTACTACTATTACATGAAGGGTCTCTATACAACTGATCCACAAAGGGTCACTAAACTACAGATCCATGGCGGGTCTCTCTATAGCTGATCAACATCGGGTCTCACTACTACTGATCCACAAATGGTCACTGTCATGATGATCCACCAAGGGTTTCTTTTTTGCTGATCCAGAATGGGTCACTTTTATGCAGATCCATGAAGGGTTTCATTTATGCTGATCCAAAAAAGGTCACTTTTATGTTGATACGAGAAGGGTTTATTTTATGTCGATCCACGAAGGGTCTCTTTTATGTCGATCCACGAAGGGTTTATTTTATGTCGATCCACGAAGTTTCTCTCTTCATTCTTCACATAACATCTAGTTACTAGATTCCCACACTTAGCATGGTTGGTTTTCAGAGGATTCACTTTTCAAGTCATCGGGTGTATCTTACCTGCCAGAAATTCCCACAAAGAAGTAACCCAAATGACCATCTTGTAATAAGGGTTCTAATGCAATAGATGACATGTCAATCGGATGTCCGTTCAGTAAGATATTGGAAAAAAGGTTGATAGGGGTTGGCTGTATTCGAGTCCGATCTGAACCAACCGTAATACAACACCTTCAAAAACCCATGTGGAGTATCTCTAAAGTACCTCCTCTTTTCAAGGGTCCTCTCACCGCAGATGGTGCGTTAATCGGACCCTCGGTATGTGAGTTATAGTCTTTTTTATGAAACAGGTCTGGGTCCGGTCCGACCCGATCAAACTAACCCTACCCAACCTAAGGATCTAGTGTTGGTCTAGTAAGGGTCCCAGCCCATCCGGCCCATTGTCCCACAGTCCGATCTAGTGGTGGGTCAAACCCACTTCCGGCATGTGATACCTTAGGAACCAGACCCACGCGGTGCGGGCCAGTTGTGCTAGACCGGAAACAGGGTGTCTGGTTTTTCTAGTTGGTGGTGCTAGCAGGCACCACCCCACATCCCTATAACGGTTGGCATGAGCTGGCCATTTTTTCATCATCCAAGCAGTCTAAACAGGCCGCTCCATCTCCACGCGACATAGATAGCTATCGTGCCATCATCGTCGTCGCGGCCATCCAGTCGCGACTGCTTGCCACCACCTCCCACGCGGCTTCTGACAGCCCTCTGCCTCTTCCACATGGCTGGCATGGGCCAACCACCTTCTCCATGTTACTGGTGTTGGCTGGCCACCAACGCCGGTGGTCGTTCCCGCCGTTTCGGTGGCCCCTTCCATGGGCCACCATAAATTCACCAGTGGTCGATTTTCTGTCACGTCTGTGCCTACAAGCCTCTTAGATCACCTCCTTCACTACGAATCCCACAAAATCACCTTTTCGCCACATTTCCTTGTCACCTATGAAGAGTGAAAAATATCCAAGATCAGTAGAGGGTCTGGGCCTTGTTTGGATCGGCCAATTCCCTCCACATTAGCATTTTATTATGGGGGTGATAACATTCATCATATAGATTAAGGAAAAACCCAAATCAAGACCTCAAAACGACCTCCCACAAGATCCAATGAGTCACGGATCAACCCGTTAGTCAGTTGATCTATGTTTGTTGTATTTTTTCAAGAATTGGAATGTGGGAATAATTAAACACTTATCGCAAATAAATACCCTACCTCATTGACATTTGGTGCTGAAGGATTCGTCCTTAAGGTCTCAAGATGTCGATGTCGCTTCAAGATTTGTTCTATGAGGTTCACCAAAGTAGGTGGAGTCTCACCATCATTCATTTTAGTTCATCATTGGAGAAGAAAATTCATTTCAGATTCATCATAGAATCCTCCATTTTTAATTCCAAAACCTCACGTGTTAGATTATTGAAAGAAAAAAAAGCGCAGTGACGCTTCTCCCATTAATAATTCTAAATAAATTAGCCTCATTTAATGAGACACATTTAATGATCCATTAAGTTAATAGTGTCATGGTTTCAAATGAGCTATTATTGAGCCTCCATTAATGCAACTCATTTCCACCTCGTCGTTGCACCACAGGGTTTTTGTCCTCCACCCAATGGTGATAATGAAATTAAATAATTCTTTTAAATTCTTTTATTATTCTTCTCAAAATGTTCAAAAAATTAATTTTACACATAGCCCTTATCGGCCGAAGTTAATCCCTTTTTAGGAGAATCCTAGCCTTTGAAATTCAACTGTGACCTTGGATTTTCGATCCAAGCACCAGTTTAAAAGATTGAAAATTCTACTAGCATGATTATTGAACGTACATTAAAAAATGTTTATAAAAAATTAACAATCACCCTCGACCAGAATTGGTTGATCTTAGGCATTGCCTAAGGGGGGAACACCCTTATGAGCTCAACGGTACTCTCATATTCTCCATCTGAGATAACGTTTATGATTTATAAGGATTTTATAACAAAATAATTGTTTCTTAATTATTTTATTTACATCAAAAAACTAACATCCACCATTGGCCCATGCTGGCCAATGTTTTGGTCAACATATGAAATGAATACGCTCGCGATCTTAGTGGTGGCCTCTGTTTTTCAATCTGAGTCATTGTTCATCAGTTATAAGCATTTGAAAAATAAAATAAGTATTAATTAATTATTTTATTAATGGTTATTCCATTTTTGGGTTTTCTCACTAGGGGCTACACAGACTAAACTTAAGTCACACATAGGGTAAACCTACAATCCCAAACACAATGGTGCCCTCATATTTCTGATCCAGGTATCCATTTAAGAGTGATTCCACTTTTTCAAGAAAACTATTCACGTGTACTATTTAAAGCTTAACATCTCTCAATGGATCATGTTGGGAACTATGGTCCTTCATATCACGTACCATTGAATTTTGTGGTCTCTAAATAATTCCATATAATTAAAAACATTAATGGAAATTCAAAGTGGTTAGATTCTCCCCCACTTAGGACATTAAGTCTCATAAATACAATATAACAACTAAATAAAAAGATGGGGGTATTAAGCATGAATCTGGGCCACCCATTCCTATGTTCTATCTTGGAGATTCATGTGTTTTCATCGGATGCATACAGGTGGAATAAACCGAATTCATAGGACTAGCTCTTATCAATATTCTATCTCCACCATGAACTCTGCAAACATTGCCACATTGTCAATTTCTATCTCTCCCCATCTGATGACATGAAATTAATCATTTACATACCTCCTTAGCTAAGACACATGGAAGGCATCATGAACTCAATGCATCTGTGGGCGATGAGCTAGGAAATACACTTCCTCACTAACTCTACTCAAGATCTAAAATAGTCTCATAAACCATAGAAATAGCTTGATGCCCCCATCCAAATCTCTGTAATCCTCATCAGGTTGAGACCCAAAATACAACATGAACACCCTAATAAAACTCCAAGGCTCTACCTCTCCTGTCGGCATAAGACTCTTGTATACTCTTTGTAGTCCTCATCCAGTCCAGGAAGATCCGCACCTTCTCAGTTATAACCCGTACCAACTCTGGAACCATAAGTGATGAATCCCCTAGGTCTTTCTAGCATAGAGGTGATCTACATGGCCTCCCATACAAGGCCTCAAATAGTACCATGACAATGCTGGCGTGATAGCTGTTGTTGTGTGAAAACTCCACAGGTTATAGGTGGTCCTCCAAAATATGACCAAAATACAGGACACAAGAACAAATCATGTCCTCCAAGATATATATGGTCCGCTCTGTTTGACAATCTGTTTGGGGGTAAAAACATGTTCTCAAGTGTGATGGAACTTGATGCTCTACTTTCAATTGCTGACAAGTGAGGCATCATGAAATGAACTCTGCCAACCCTTTATTCATCCCTGGAAACTAGTATTGACATCAGAGGTCCTGGTACATCTTCGCCACACCATGATGTACCGCCAAAGGGGATGTATGGAATTCCCTCAATACCTCCTCCAATAAAATCACTGGTACTGTGATGCATCCTTTGAAAAGGATGACGTGTTCCACACCTATTGAAAATATATTAGGAGCCTGTCCTTAGGATATGTGAGCACGACGAGCCTCATAGTCAACATCCATATGACGTGCCTCCCTAACTCGCTGAAGGAGTGGGGGAGTGATGGTCATAGATTAGAGGTAAGCTGCTCCATCACTCTCAATGTAGGACATCGACATCACAACTATTTGCTCTATGGCCTCACTCAGCAATTTTAAACCAGACCTCTAACTGAGCGTCTCTGCCTCTACATTGTAAGAACCCAGATCTTCTTTTCATGTATGTTTTTCTTTTTTTTTTTGTTGTTTTTGAGTAAAAAAGGAGGAGTTTTCTGGAAATTTCTTAAGTGAACTCCATGTAAATTATAAGTACACATAGTGTACTTGGTTACCGCATATAGCTGGGTGTTGGCTATGTCACAGCGATGCACACAACCATGTGTGGGGAATTGGAGACAGCCTGATGCAGGGGTTAGTAAAGGAAATTACAGGTCGTGTACTTCTAAATTAAACACCGTGTACTTTCTTTTATTTCATTAAACGTACAGGGTTAATTTATGATGGAATTTCCTATCTCCTTATAGCTCTATTTAATTTGGGAGAGGCCGTATAGCCCCAATTCTTCTTCGAGCCCCCGATCGAGAAACCATTCTTCGAATCGACCGATGTCAAATGTGTTGGGGTCTCCTCGATAGTCTCTTCCTTCTTCCAGAGATTCATTTCCTGATTCCCCCTCTTTCCCACATTTTCCTCAGTTGAGTGTTTTGATCATTTTTGTAGATCTATGATTTTCTTTGGAAATTCAAGGATTGAGGCTCATGTATAACGATCCTACAACACCGAGGTTAGTGGTTTGTGATTTTTCATTGAAATTCTTCGAGTTATATGTGAAAACTTTCCCAATACCCTTAAACGGGGTATTACATGTTATGATTTTAGCCCTATTATTTTTCGGCTATGCTTGTATTCTTGATTAGAGTTTAATTGAATGTGAATTGGGTTAATTTCTATGATTTGGAAGTGTTTTCCCATGAATGTTTTGTTTATGACCATTTTTTCATGCTTTCTTGTTAGGCTGATGTTTGCTTCCCATGCCTAGTATTGTTAGAGTGGAGTGATTGTCTATCTGACATGCAGTTAGACTATAGACTGGTCAACCAAATAGTTCATGAGGTTTACTTTGGCTGCTTTTCATTTCCATGCTCGTTTAACTTACACAGGGCTGTGAGAAACTCGTGTAGTAGACCACATGGAGAATGGATGTAAGGGCTTCTCCAGAGGGTCTGTTTTTATTGTACGATGCTAGACAATAGGGGGAATTGATAAAAGTGCTTCCTCAATGTTTCTGTAGTTCCCTGACACGATCCATAGCGGAAATGAGACATAAGTGCTTCCCCAGAGCACCTTTTAGTTACTGATACGATACTATAAGGGGAATTGACGGTGAGTGCTTCCCCAGAGAGTCATTGATAAAGCTGAACAAGGGGGTGAGACTGTGTGGGATTCCCAAGGGATAGCTTGTGTCAGTAAGGTAGGACCAGAGGGGATAGGATATGAGTAATTACAAGAGGGTTACCTACTTGTGTAACCTACATTCTTGATATGTGGTATTTGAATGCTTTGGAACTGTATGACTGGTTACTATGGAGTACTTCCTTGTATAGTGATTTTACATGCTTATTGCCTTCAATATATATTCACAGACTATTAGGCATATATCTCTATGTGGTTTTCAACTAGGATTAGTCTCACACCCTGTTTGGGCCATGATTTTGGGCTCAAACAGATTATATTATTGTAGGTATAAATAAGGGCAAGAACCCTTATAGTTCAGGTACATGAATACTTTAGAGCTGGAGAGCATGAGACCAAGCTGAGGATTGCGTTGATGAAGAGTTTTTTACTATTTACATGTACTTTATATTAGATCTGTATTTCAACTTTGTGATTTTTTTGGATACTTTTATAGACATATGTATCATGCATCGTTATATATGTGCTCCACCTGTTTATTTCCTTCTGTCTTCCGATGTTACTGTTGTATTAAATTATCACTACATTCTCTATTTCTATTTTTTTAACTTCCATTGTGTTACTCTTCCAATTAGGGAATAGTTTCCCCAATATCACACCCAAGGCCCTCACTGCTTGTAGTCAGCTTCAGCGTTTGGAGAAATGCCCTTGAGGCCATGTGACCAACAGGATACGGGGCATCTCTGGGCAGCTTCCAGAACCTGGATGTTACAAATTAGTATTATAGGAATTCTTTCTTCATGACTTACTTTTGGGAGCCTATAGCCAGGGATATGAAGGAATATGTACATGTTAATAATATCTATCTAAAATTAGCTAACATGTGTTCTGGGGAAAGCCAATTTACCTCGTTATTGAAATTTTTCTGGTTTTGCAATTTTAGGTTTTATTTGATTTCACCTTTAGGTGATTAAAAAGATTGGTGATGTTATTGTTGATATTATTGAGGTTCTTTTTCTGTTACAACCCGATGAGATGAGGGTATTCCATCACATGAATCATATAGGCACTTGCTAGAAATCACATGTTATGCATTCTGGCCATGCCATTTTGGGTGCATTAGCGATTTCATGTTGCTGTGATAGATATTGTGCTAGATATGCATGTTGTTGTGATAAATTACTCGATAAATTACCTATTATTTTATAGGGTATTGATTTGTGTAAGATTTTATTAATAAACGCAAAAGTTTAGGTTTTTGAGGTGTCATGGGCTCTCATGGATCAGAATTTGGTGGATCATTGCCATTTTTTCTTGTATATAACATGTAAGAGATGTCAATATTTTATTATTGGGGATTATGGGCCCTTACATATTATAATATGGCACTTTAATTTTCGTTTCAGTGTTTTCTGGGCTTCCAGAATTGTTTCTGAGGCTTACTGTCCTGAAAAACCAAGAATACACGCCGTGTAGTTTTAAATACACACCATGTATTCTTCTGTTCGGAAAGAAACCATTTTCCATCACTACATGTCATATACTCTATGTACACACCATGTAGTCTCTAACCATTTCCCTTGCCATGTGGGTAGAGAAACGAGGTTGGGAGAATTTTGGTGGGACACACCGTGTACCGGACGTACATGCTATGTGTTTAGACCATGTGTCTGCCCGTGTGACTAATGACACAGATGGACAAAAACATAAGCAATACATGTCGTGTCACTCTTGAACATGAATTTTAGTGTAATACCTAGAATCCAGTCATGTAACTAACATCATGGGTCGATGGAAATCTGTTAGTACACTTCGTGTCTATCTGAAACATGTTGTGTATTGGGAGTCGTGTATCTCGTCATGTCACTAACAACACAGGTCGTTGAAGCTCATCTAGTACACACCATGTATGGCACAAACATGTGATGTAGTCTTGTTCTGGTAGAACCGTGTAACTTAGTCGTGTAGAAGGACTCGGTTATGAGAATAGTATTCAAGTACATGTCGTGTGCTGGGACAACACTCCATGTGTTTTGGGTGTTACACGACCAGTTTTGGCAGAAGTACACACCCATGTGAAAGGATTAGGGGAACATGTTGTGTAGTTAAGTATACACGCCATGTATCCATGTTTTGTAAAACATGAATGATTTCCTTCTTCTATTCAATTCTTACCCTTCCAATTTTCAGTCCTTGATAATCTTGATCAATGGTTTGCATTTGACCTTTAAGAGTCATGCCACAGGAAGTCCTCTGTTTGTATGCCAGTTGCAAGGAAGCTATCAGACACCGGAAATAGCTGATCAGGGACTTCCAACATATCCTCTAGTTGTGCCAGTCTTGGCACCAACCATCATTCTGGACACAGGTGCTGATACACAGTTCCGAGAAGACATTATCAGGTTCATATAGACCTTCTGCGGAGTGCCGCATCCTGCCCCGTCATTGGCAGAGCTGACACACATTTTCCAGCAGTAGCATCCTCCCACCTTCATAGGGCAAGGAGGACCTTAGGATACAGAGTCATGGTTAGAAGCCATTCTTTGAGCCATCGAGCATCTGGAGACGCCTCTAGAGAGGAGGGTGAATCTCACTACATACATGCTTCGGGATTCCACCAAGAGATGGTGGGATGTGATCTCATAGACGGGACGCCAGAAGGTCCTGGCCTGGGATGAGTTCTAGTGTGCCTTCTATGAATACTTCTATTTAGAGACTTTCAGGGCCGATCGAGCTGGAGATTTTATGAGTCTAGAGAAGGGTACGCTTTCAGTTATGCATTATTCTTCTCGCTTCACTGAGCTGCAGCACTTCACGCCTATTCTAGGCGGTGATGAGTTATTCCCAATAAGGAAGTTTGAGGATGGTCAGAGGCATGACATCTGATCTCAGTTAAATATCTTCAGGTTGATGTCTATCACTTCTATCATCAACTAGGCACATATCACAGAGCGCAACATGAGGTATTCTAGAGTGTAGAGACAAGGAGGTTCAACAGCCAGTATTGGTATCCCTCATAATGATAGTAGGAAGCATCATATGGGTCTACATGTAGAGAGATGAGGTGGCAGGACGCTTCTTCAGGTAGCCAAGTGCTGTGCTACCAGTGTAGAAAGAGTGGGTATATGAGTCCACATTGCTCGAGAGACCCAACGGAGTTCCAATCATGTGGTAAGAGGGTCCATCTTTAGGGTTTCTATCATTTTTTCTCACCGGAAGCTAGTGACTGGGGTTCTTCTATGACTCCTTGTTTGGGAGCAATAGCACTAGTTTCTCACCAGTCTGGGAACTAGAATTCTTCCTACCATTTAGGTCGAGGTGGAAGTCATGGTTGTGGTAGCCATTCATCAGGCTTTAAGTGAAAACATGGTGGATCATCTCAGTGTGTTCAACCTGGGTCATAGGGTCGATGTGTAGGTCAGACTTTTTCTGTGGAGCGGACCCAGCAAGAGAAAGATACCAGAACCTCTACAGTTCAAGGTACGATCCAAGATTCCTCTATTTTAGATTTTGATACTTTCAATATGGGTGCTTCCCATAGCTTTATATTTTTCGTTGTTGTGGATAGACTTTGTCTCTGTATCTTTTCTTCTGCTGATATCATGACGTTGAACACTCCTTTGGGGACAAGAACGGCTAGCGTACGTCAGTCTAAGGAGTTCCCTCTTGAGGTTAGTGGGTGTCACTTTTTATGGGATCTCTATGTCCTATACATGAAAAGCTATGATGTAATTCTTGGAATGGACTGATTAGTTCCCTTCCAGGATGTTGTCGATTGCTATCGTCATAGGGTGAGTTTTACATCACTAGATGGTGGATCGCTTCTTCATAAGGGTGAATGGAATTTATAGGCGATCAGAGTGGGACCTGAGCATCATGGGTTGGAGGGAGTTACATCAAAAATTTCTATTCTATATATATATTACCAAGGGACTTCACAGTTGGACTTTTCTACAGTGGTAGATCTTTTCAGGGATGTCTTTCCAGAGGAATTTTCTGGGTTTCCTCTGGAGTGAGAGGTAAACTTTTATATTGAGCTCAATCCAGGAGTGGAACCAGTGACCATTACTCCTTATAGGATGGCTACACCCGAGTTACATGAGCTCTAGAAGCAATTGGAGGAGTTGCAGGCAATGGCTTTCATTTGACCCAATACTTCTCCTTGAGGTTGGCATGTCCTGTTTGAAAAGAAGGTTGACGGTACACTCAGGAATTTGGTGGATTATTGGAAGGCGAACCAGTTAACGGTCAAGAACCGATATCCTTTTTCAAGGATTACTGATCTCTTTGATCAGTTTATAGGATCTTGTGTGTTCTCGAAGATTGAATTTAGATCCGATTATCATCAGTTTCACATTATACCATCTGATATACCTCTGACATCCTTTTGGAGAATGTATGGTCTATACGATTATGTGGTTATGCTATCTGGTCCCATGAACGCAACTGTTGTTTTTAGGGCACTGATGAACAGAGTGTTCCATCCATACATGGATTTTTTCATGGTGGTTTTTGTGGATGATATCTTGGTGTACTCTCACACTCAACACGACCATGGTACCCATCTTGAGATAGTTTTGAGTAAACTGAGAGAGAATCAGTTATATGATTAGCTCTCAAAGTGACACTTTTGGATAGACCAAATTCACTTCTTGATTCAAGCTATCATAGAGACAGGAGTATCAGTAGACCTAGAAAATGTGAGAGTAGTACTTTCCTAGGAGAATCCGAAGAATTTAATTGAGGTGAAAAGTTTTCTAGGGCTGGATGGATACTACACAGGTTTCATACATGAATTTTCATGATTAGCAGTTCCACTGACATACCTGAATAAGAAGGGTGTGAAGTACTTGTGGACAAATTCGTATGAGTCAACCTTTCAGGAGATGAAGGGGAGGTTGACTTCCATACTGATACTAGTTTTTCTATATCCAAGAAAGAGCTATAAAGTCTATTGTGATGATTCAGGTATCGGTCTAGGATCAATGCTTATTCATAAAGAAGGAGTCATTGCGTATAGGTCTCAGTAGTTGAGGCCACTTGAGAGGAATTACCCGACACACGGTCTTGTGTAGGTTGTAGTTGTTCATGCTTTATGCTGTTGGAGACATTATTTTATGGGAGAGAATATTTTGGTTTTCACCAACCAAAAAAGTCTCAAGTATATCTTCACCCAGAGTGACATGAATTTGAGATAGCGAAGCTGTTTTTAGTACCTTCAATCCTTTGACATTGATCTTGCCTATACGCTGGAGAAAGGCAATGTAGTGGATGATGCACTGAGTAGGAGGACTCAGAAATAGGCAGTTCAAGAGGCCAGTAGTGAGTGGTAGCTTATGAATACTTTCTCTAAGATGCATTCAGAGGTGAATGATAGGCAGGGACATATATTTCATTATTTTGTAGCTATTACCTCTACTCTTCTTGATCAAGTGTGAATGAGGTAGCTATTTGATTCTGAATGTCTAGTACTATAGGATAGTGTTTTAGGAGTGGACCCTATTGTAGGATAGACAGTAGGCGAGGGTGATATCTTTCATTTTCATGGGCGTGTATGGGTGTCACCAGACATATGCGATGAGATGATGAGGTACTTTCACTCCTCAGTTTGGGAACTTATTCCTGGTGTCACCAAGATGTATCGTGATCTACACCGTCAATATTGGTGGCCATGTATGAATAAAGATGTTGTTGGTTTCATCATGAGGTGTCCCACTTTTCATCAGGTAAAGGCAGAGCATCAGCAACCAGCAGGGCTTTTGCAGCAGTTTTCCATTCCTGTGTGGAAGTGGAATGATGTCGCGATGGATTTCTTGATAGGTTGGCCGATGTATCCTAGAAAAAATGATGCAGTGTGTGTTGTCATTTACAGACCCACAAAGGATGCTCACTTCTTTCTGATCAAGGAGACCTTTAGTGTTGCTGAACTGGGAAGGTTGTACATCTGAGAGATTGTACATTTACACCGAGTTCCACAATCCGTTGTGTCTAACAGAGACACCTGTTTTACATCTTGGGTCAGGAAGGGATTAAGGAAGGCTTTGGGTACAGAAGTTCTTCTGAGTACAGCTTACCATCCCTCGAAAGATATCCAATCTGAGCCTACGATTCAGGTTCTTGAGTACTTGCTTCGAGCTTGAATCCTCGAATTTTGTGGTTCGTGGGAGAAGCACATACCTCTTTTGGAGTTTTCCTAAAATAATATTTTTCAATTAACTATTCGTATGGAACCTTATGAGGATTTGTATGTTAGGCCATGATGATTACCTAAATACTGGTTGGAGGAAGAAGAGGTAGCTATGCTGAGACATCCACTTGTCTAGGAGACCAAAGAGCA
The DNA here is from genome assembly GCA_963277665.1 of Viscum album. Taxonomy (NCBI): domain Eukaryota; kingdom Viridiplantae; phylum Streptophyta; class Magnoliopsida; order Santalales; family Viscaceae; genus Viscum; species Viscum album. The sequence continues at coordinate 1,813,738,939 of OY728153.1, read as the reverse complement.
GATATAGTTGATTCAGAAGAGGATGGCTATTGCAGAGTCACGATAGAAGTCTAATGCTGATTGACGGAGATGACCTATGGAGTTTGAGACCGGAGATCACATTTTCCTATGTGTCACACTGAGGTTGGGACATGGGAGGATTAGGAGGCAAGGTAAGCTTTTACTGAGTAACGTCGGACAGTTTGAGGTTTTGGAGAGAGTTGGGCTGGTTGCCTATTAGTTGTATTTACCTTAGAGGTACCGGGCTATGAACGACTACTTTCAATTTTCTTATCTTTGACTTTACTTCTCAAATCTATATCAAGTTCTTCAACCTGAAGAGGTTGAGTTGGAGGTGGGAGCCCTGCTTGAGGAGCATCCTATTCTGATTATTGATTGCAGTACGAAGGTTCTCTGTGGATGGTCTGTTCCTATGGTATGAGTGCTATGGAAGCACAGGAAAGTACTGGATGAGACTTGGGAGAGGGAGACTGATGTACAATCGCAGTGGTCGGAGCTGTTTGAGGATTATTCTTCTATGACACCTTGCTTGGGAAATTCGGGGACGAATTTCTTTAAGGGGGAATTTTGTGAGAACCAATATCTTCTTTTCAGTTATGTTTTTTTTCTGGTGTTTTTGAGGAAAAAGAGATATTTTCTAGAATTTTCTCAAGTACATGCCATATACATTATAGGTTCACGCTATGTTATCGGTTACCACAGGCAGCCGAGTGCTGGCCAATGCACGGACATGTGTGGTGACCTGGAGACCGCCTAATGTTGGTGTCGGTAAAGGTAAGTACACGCCATGCACTTTCGTTTTTTCAATAAATGTACCGAGTTCGCGTCTGACAGACAAAATCATCTTTTTCTAGGTTGGTTTCATCTAGGATAGATTGTACGGTCTCGATTCTTCTCTGAGCCCCCGATTGAGAAATTGTTCTCCTAATCGACTGTCGTCGATTGCGTTGGGATCAGCTCGGTAAGATGTTCCTTCTTCTAGAGTTTTGTTTCCCAATTCCTCATATTTCTCAAGTTATCCTCAGTGGAGTTTTTTTATCCTTTTTTGTAGATATATGATATTCATGGGCAATTCAAGGATTGAGGTTCATGTATAATGATCCTACAAAATCAAGGTAGGTGGTTTGTGCCTTTTCGTTGCAAGTCTTTGAGTTATATGTGCAAAATTTCCCAATACCCTTGAACGGGGTAGTGCGTGTTACGATTTGAGCCATGTTAATTTCTTGTTATGCTTGTATTCTTATGTAGAGGTGAATTGAATATCAATAGGGTTAATATCTATGCTTTGGAAGTGTTTTCCCATGCATGTTTTGTTTATGATTGTTTGGTCATGCTTGCTTGTTAGGATGCTTCTTGTTGCCCATTCTTAGTATTGTTAGGACAGAGTGATTATTTATCTAACATGTTGTTAAGATTTGGAGTGGTTAGCCAAGTATTTCATGAGGTTTACATTTTCCCCTTTTCATTTCTATGATTATTTGACATACACAAGGCCGTGAGAACCAAGTGTAGTAGACCATACAAAGAATGGGCATAAGGGATTCTCCAGAGGGTCTGTTTTTATTACACGATGTGAGACCATAGGGGGAATTGACATAAGTGCTTCCTTAGAGTGTATGTAGTTCCTCAACGTGGGACATAGGGGGAATGATACGTAAGTGCCTCCCGAGAGAGCCTTTTAGTTACTGATACGAGACTATAGGGGGAATTGAGGGTGAGTGCTTCCTCAGATAGTCTATGCTAAGGATGAACCATAGGGGTGAGACTGTGTGTGCTTCCCAAAGGGTTGCTTGTGTTTGTTAGAGAGGACCAAAGGGATTGGTTTTGAGTTCTTTCTATAGATTTATCTATTTGTGTTACCTACTTTATTGATATGTGGTACCTGAATGATTTGAAACTGTAGAAATGGTTACTATTGAGTACTTCCTTGTTTACTTATTTTACTTGCTTAGTGTCTTCCATATATATTCACTGACTGTTAGGCGTAGATCTCTTGGTGGTTTCCTGCTGGGATTAGTCTAACACACAGTCTGGGCCATGCTTCTGATCTCGAAAAGATTATATTAATTAGGGTATAGGTAAGGGCAAGATCCCTTCTACTTCAGGTACTTGACTGATTTAGAACTGGAGAGAATGGGACCAAGATGAGGCTTGTGAGGATGAGGAGTTTTTTACTATTTCCTTTTAATTTGGTTTTGTACATTATTTCATCATTATGATGTGTTTGGATACTTTCCTAGAAATATGTATCATTCAACATTATATATGGGCTCCAACTGTTTATTTCTTTCAGTCTTCCGCTGTTACGTTTGTATGACATTATCACTACTTCCACTATTGCTATTTGTTTTTTACTATGGGTGTGTTACTCTGTCAATGAGGGAATTGTTTCCCCACGATTACACCCAAGGCCCTTGTTGTTAGTCAGAATACTCTGGCTTTTGGTGAAATGCGCTTGAGGCCATGTGACCAACCGGGTACAGGGTGTCTCTGGGCGGCGTCCAGAATCGGGACGTTACAACGTCCCCCTTCCCAAAAGAATATAATATCTCTAATTCATAGTCCTAGAGGAACTCCAACCATCACTGTTGTCTCAGACGTTGAAAATAATACAGTCACCTTTCCATCCACGTGAAAGGTTACCCCCTTTAAATTATTGATGTTCCCATCAACCCTTTGTTAGTTGGTAGTATCTATCCATGACCACTTGGTTAAGGGGCCAATAGTCCACACATAACCTCAAACACTAGGTGTTACAAATCCCTTCCTCTTCCAGTCCTCCACCTACACCCCCTGCTTGTGAATCTCTACGAAAGACCTCTGATATACATATGCTGATAATGGTGTCATATCGGGGTGTAGAAAGATATAGAAGTCCCTCCCCCTATTGGGAAGAAATCCTAGAAATATCCATTGAAAGGTTGTTCTAACACTCTGCCACTACTGTTGGGAACTGAAAACTCAAAATATCTGCTTCCATGATGGTAAGGCTGGACGACTCAAGAATGACCAATTTCACCCTCCTATGCATGAATTTATATCATGCTTCCTACGTTTCCTTTTTCTATGACCAAGGAAAACCCCATTCCTGCACTCTGGATATACCTCATCCTTTTTTCCTAAAACATTCAATCTGAGAGTGAAATGTGGATGACCAATCCATACCCAAACTAACATCTTAAGGCCTCGATGATGCCACAAAGAGGTTTTAACCGAAAGTCTCACCTCAGGGGCTAGATCACACCATCTTCGTAAGTGTGATTATCAAGTCTCCTACCGTAGGTATCTCTAGATGAAAGGATAAAGTCAATAGTTTAATGGGAAACTCTAGGTCTTGAACATTATTTTTGACAAGAAGGAATGATTAGTACCTATTTCTATTAATACCAAAACTAGTAGTAGACACATAGGATACCTCGAATCATTACTAGAGAACTTGGGTCATAATCATTGACTACATGCAACTACTCCCTATCACTAACTCTTCTCAACCCATTTTACACATCCAAGTCTCTGCGCATGACGTCGGTTTCCTTCTTTCCCACTACTGACATTCATTGGTTATATCTGTTCAAACAAAGAATTTTCAACCACAAAGGTTCTCTCTATCACCCTAACATACTTAGGAGTGAAAATATGAATATTTCTATATCAGATGTACCTAAACACATATCGATCATAGGTACGATCCCAGAAGCACAAGTCTTATCACATTCATTGAGTACGTGTAATGGTTGGTATTCCTTGATGAATTCCCACCCACAGAAATGTCATCCATCCGAAGTTGTAGAAGCTCTTGGGAACACATACCCCTTAGATTTTTATGCAAGAGAACCCCTTCTCTGAGGAAATTTCTCAATCTCTGTCCACCAAAATTTCACCTCATCATAGGATCAAAGTAACCTAAACCCGGTCATCACCCTACTGAGCCACATAGAAGGATTACTAACAGGACTTCCATCTGATCAAATAGTGCTCTATCCAAATGGAAACTCAGTCACCTCCCCAATCCAGTACTTAGCCACTTGTGATTTGGGCTCACATTGGAAATTGAAGGGTACCTGTCGCTAGAACTCATGTAAGGCACTAAGAATACATGTTTCCTTTACTGATATCACCAGAAGTAATTGTTGACCAATGGGTAGTGGTATTAATGGGGCACCTCTCGAAGGTACCCTCTTGGGCAACGATCCTTGTACCAAAGCCTCGTTACTCTGGGGACCATCCTTGTGGTCATGCACTGGAATCCTGGATGGATGTATTTGTGGATGGATCATGAAAGAGAATCAAGATTAACCACAGTAAAAAGGTCACACCTGGTGAGATGAATCAAACAAGATCAAAAGAAAAACAATTTTAAATCACATGCATCTAGTGTTTTTGTGTACCAAGTATAAAAACCAAATTTAGGGTCCTGGTGTATGGATACGTTGGCCTCCGAACAAGCACTAGAATCCATGAACTGAATTCCGAACTTAAAACACATAACACAACATCCCACATTTAAAATACAGACTCTTATTTCTTCTAGTAGAACTGACCTCTCTCTGATACCACATTGTTAGGAAACGTCCGATGGGGCCCATGCTGTGGCAACCACAAGCCCGCCTTCCATAGACCAGGGGCTAGTGACTGGCATCAGAAGGGTAAAAACCAAATAGGTAAGACATTGCCTTTAGATATGTACACACAATGATAGGAAATACTACACAGAAGAAAAAAAATGGAAAATGAGTAGTTCAACCACCACTAAAAACCACTAGTAAGAGTAAAAGTAAGTACTAAAAGAAAAATGTGCCATTATACAAGTCCAACTAAAAGTGTAGTACCAAAAAAAGGAAAAATAAGTTGTAGAAATCATCGTCCAAGGATCCTACATGATGTGTAGGTACAACTCGTCACTTCGGCTCACCATGTTAATCATCTATCTCCATATACTCTCTAGCCCGGACTCTCCAATGTCCCAGTCAATCTGTATGTCGTCTTCACAAGACACAAAAAGGTGTGGTAGAAGCCCATCCAGGGGTGAGTATAACAATACTCCATAGGTGCCCTGATACCCCCAAAGGTCTCTCCATATTCCACAGGAAAAAAAAGAATGACCTTAGTCACAAGACACAAAGTAAAAGACTCATCTCACACCATGTATAACATAATGTAAATAAGTATGGATGATTATTTGTAAATATAGATCATATTAATATATTGAGAGGTTCTGATGTTGATCCATGAAGGGTCTCTTTATTGCTAATCCAAAAAGGGTCCCTTTGCTGCTGATCGATGAAGGGTTGCTTTACTACTGATCCACAATGGGTTTCTCAGCTGCAAATCCATGGCTGGTCACACTACCACTGATCAACATCATGTCATTATACATTTGATCCATGATGGGTAACTATCATGATGATAGATGAAGGATTTCTTCTATATTAATCCACGAAGGGTCGCTTTTATGCGGATCCAAAAAAGGTCACTTTTATACAGATCCATGAATGGTGTCTTTTATGCAGATCCATGAAAGGATTATTTTATGTTGATCCAAAAAGGGTCTATTTTATGCCAATCTAGGATGATTCACTTCTCTACCAATCCACAAAGGGTCTATTTTATGCTGATCCACGAAGGGTTGCTCTTCATTTTTCACATCACAACAAACCACTCGATTTTGTCACTTAACACCCTTGATTTTGAAAGTGTTGCCTACTTTAGTCATCGATCATATCTCAACTACCATGAAGTCCCACTTAGAAGTAACCAAATGGACCATCTAGTCGTAAGGGTTCCAACACGACAAACGCCTCATCAATCGGACACCATGTCTGTAAGATATTGGCAAAAAGCTAAATAGGGCCATGTTGGATTTGAGTCCTATCCAAACTGGACGTACTCCAACTCCTTCCAAAACTCACGTGGAGTATCTCAAAAGGAATAACTCATCGTAAGGGTCCTACCTCTATAGATGGTGCGTCAATCAGACGCTCGGTCTATGAGTTAAAGCTATTTTCTTGAAACAGGGTCGGTTAGGTCTAGCTCTGGCCTGACCCGAGCAACCTGACCCGACCCGATGGTCCGGCGTGGGTCCGGTAAGGGTCCCCACCCAATCGGCCTGTTGGCCCCCCTTTCTGGCCCGACTGGTTAGTAAGGCTTGTGGGTGGACAACCCCACCTAGTGGGGAGTGACCCACTAAAGGATCCTAGACCACGTGGTGCAGGCCAGTTGTGCTGGACCAGACACGGGGCATTTGGTTTTTCCATCTGGTGGCACCAGTAGTCATCGTCCCACCTCCCCATTATAGTTGGCATGATCTGGCCATTTGTGCGCCATCCAAGTATCCCAAGTGGGCCACTCTATCTCCATGGGGCACGTCAATGGGTGCGCCACCCCCTCCCACACGACCGACGATATCCAGCTACCTCTTACCGTTGTGGAACCTGTAGGCATTGCCTCCTCCTTGTAGTCGGTGTGGTCTGGCTACCACAATGGTTGTGTCTCACTGATGGCCACTTTTATGGGCCATCAGAGATTCTCCATCGATCTGTTTTCTGTCCCATCTATTCTTACATGCCTCTCAGATCACCACCATCCCTACAAATCCCACATAATCACCATTCCACCACGTTGCTCGATTTTCCATGAAGAACGCAAAATATCCATGATCAGCAGAGCGTATGCGCCTTGTTTGGATAATCCTTCACCCTCGGCACTAGCATTTTATTATGGGGGTGACAATAATCATCATATAGATTACAGAAAACCCCAATTCAAGACCCCAAAAAAACCTTCCACAAGACCAAATGAGTAACAGATCTACCCCTTAGTCAGTTGACCAGTGTTAATTTCATTTTTCAAGAATGAGAATGGAGGAATCATTAAATACTTAGAGAAAATAAATCCCCTACCTATTTGACGTTCAGTGTTGAAGTGTTCATCCTTGAGATTTGAAGCTGTCTACATGGCTTTCGAATCTGTTCTACAAGGTTATTTAAGGTTGGTGGAGTATCGTCAGTGTTCTTCATCATTCTTCATTGGAGAGGAAAATTTTACGGAGTTACATTAGATAATCCTCCACGTTTAATTCCCAAACCCCACACGTTGGATTATTTAAAGAAAACAAAAATGTAGTGAGGTAACGGCTATTAATAATTCTCTTTAAATTAGCCTCATTTAATGAGACACATTTAATGATCCATTAAGGTAATAGAATTGTGGTTTCAAATGACCTATTATTTACCCTCCATTAATGTGCATCGTTGATGCATCACAGCTTCGTCATCCACCACCCAATGCTGAGAAATAAAATAAATAATTATTTTAAATTATTTAATTATTTTTCTTGAAAATTTTGAAAAATAGCTTTTCTATTCGGCCCATGCTAGACGATGTTAAGTCATTTCCTGGAGAATCACGGTGTATCAAATTTAACGGTGCCCTTAGATTTTCAATCCAAGCACTGGTTAAAAATATAGAGAATCCTTCTTGCATGTTTACTAAATGTACCTTAAAATGTTTATAAAAAATTAATAGTCACCCTCAACCCACACCAGTCAACATTATGCACCACCTAAGGGGGACACACCCTCATGAGCTCAACGGTACATTCATATTTTCAATCTGAGTTAACTTTTAAGAGTTATAAGGATTTGAAAATAAGATAATTGTTACTTACTTATTTTATTTATGGCCAAATACTAACATCCACCATTGGATCTCACCGACCAATGTTAGGATCTGCCTTAAGAAAGCATACCCACACAAGCTCAGTGGTGTACTCAAAATTTTTTCCGAGTAACCATTCGGGAGTTATAAGAATTTGAAAAATAAAATAATTTTTATATAAATATTTTATTTATGGTTATACCATTTTTGGTTTTTCTCACTAGGTGGTTGTACCAACTAAATATAAGTCAAACCTGGGGTAAACTCTCCATCTTGAAAGTAATAGAGCCCTCAGATTTCTGATTCATGCACCCTTTTTAGGGTTATTCCTCATTTTTAGGAAAACCACTCATGTATACTATTTATTGCTTAAAATTTTTCTATGGATCATTCCAGGCACTCTAGGCCTCAGAATCAATAGTGTAAAAAATATCTTAGGGTGAGTTTTTTGGAATTTTTTGAAAAGATTAAATTTTCAATGAATTATGAAAAATGATGGTTTTTATTGGAAAATGAATTTTCATTTAATGAATTTATAAATTTATACAATGTTTTTTTGAATGTAAATTGATTTCATTTATCTATCAATTAATTCAATTTAGTTCCTTGAATAAGTTTTTCTTATATATATTTGATTTAAAATCTTCTAAAACTTTTGAACATTTTCTGTTTTGAAAACTGTTTTGTTATATCGTCTGTGGGTTTAATTTTCAATTAAAATTTTCATATTATATAAATTAAATATAGAAAAATATGTTAAATTTTTATAACCCTATTAATTTATATTATATAATAATTTAAACTTAATTTTTTACCATATCAAATTGATAAAATAGTAAAAAATATTTACAATGGTTAAGATAAAAATGGGTTTACCCGGGAGATTAAACTAAGATGATATGGGTTAAAAATAACCAAAAAACATTTCTAAACCCCATTTTATGACCATATTTATACCTAATAATGTATAATTATCTATAATGGTCCATTTTATATCCTTTTTCCTTATGATAAATGGGGGTACACCTTGTTCTGTCCAAAAAATACAATTGTGTCAATCACCTCACTTATAAAAGGCCCTACCTATCCTCTCCTCTTCATGTTTCCAAAAATATTTTCTTCAGATAATACCTATAAAAATAACTTCCTTAATTCCCTAATCACATTCTAAAATCTTTATTTCTTTAATAAATTCAACCTAGTAATGATTTTGGTGACAACTTATGGATGCTACCTAAAGAATAGGTAATGTTCATCAATGAGTGTTTTTATTTTATTTCTTCTTATACCTCTGCAAGTTATGATTAAACCTTGATGAGATAAAAACAAAAGTACATTACATATATAAAGATGTTTTTATGTTTTTTTTATGATTTAAAATCATCTAAACATCCATAAAATGAGATACAAAACCATCATTCGTGTGTACGACAAACAGCCCCATTATGAACGATGTTATTCATTTTACTTCACCACCTATCATATATGGATTAATGATGAATTCAAAATTAATATATTATATTTATGATATTTTAATACTTATTTAATAATTATATAACATATACCTTTTTAATTACATTCTTTTGGAATAAGATAACGATGCTCATGTGTATGACAGACTACATCCTTGTGAAGCAATGTGATTCATCCACACTTTACATGGAAGATAATAAAGATGATTTTAATAAAAATATTTGATATGTGTTGGAAAAATGATTATATAATGACAATATATCATTTATCTTTCCTTATTTTAATCATCTGATAAAATGGAAAAAACATTCATGCATACATACGACCTATTGTCTACATGAACGATGTATTTCATTTTCTATCTCTGAATTTTATGAATTACTCTAAATAAATATATATATATATATAATTTGACATTTATATAATGAATAATAATATTGATTTTATGGAAACATGATCAAATTAATAAGAGGAGGAATAATAAATCAAAACATACATGAAAAACGATGTAGTTATTACCTGAGATGTGACTTTAACATGGAATTGTTAATAAAGGGGTAATAAAAGGTCAAAACTCATCATGTAAGGTAATATATATATATAGTTCTTTAATAAATTAATAATAAACTAATATGTATTATACATTATTTTTGAACTTGTATGAAGGATGCTGAGACTTAAGGTAAGGGTTTTTTTATCACAATTTGCTGTCTTTGAGGCATATATTATGTTACGAATCCATATTATTTTATGAGGTGTATATAAAGACACTGACATTAAATATATTTAATTTATTTATTCTCATTTAATTATATGTTTTTTTAATTTTATTATTTCTTGTGGAATATAATTTGATGTTACCAAAGTTGTAAGGGTTTTTTGTTACAACCTCACCATTAATCGAGATTCCTCGTGATTATGATTTCAATGATGAAATATTTTGATATATCTCTCAATGAACTCTTGTTTTTTATTCTTGTTTACATATTTCCGGATGTTAGATATTTTACCATCATTTTCATCCTTTTATGTACTCAAAATTTTAAAATAATGTTTTAATTAAAATCATACATATTTCTCTCTTTGGTTGAAAACACTTTTTCATAAAAAACAAGTATAAACAAAATTAAAAATTTGTTTTTAAAATTAACCAAATAATTTATAGAATAAATATATTTTGGATTTTTACTAATTTTTTTAAAATAATCTTCAATTGATTTTACAAATTAGTTTATTCTATCTTTTACTAGAAATTTGAATGGTACCTTTGTTTTAACACATACGACATGAAAAATATTTTCCTCCGTCATGACTATCTCATTGTTTTTAAATCATTCCTTATAAGATTCAATGTTTATTTTCATTTAAAAATATTTCAAATTCTTTTATAATTTTTTAGTTTGAGAAGGTGATTTTCTAATTATGTTTATTTTTCTCATAAAAACTTTTAAATGATCTTTAAATGTTCCTTTATAATATTATAGATTTATTTTCATAAAAATTATTTTGAAAATTATTTTTATGTTTTAAAATGTATTTTTCAAATGGGATAGTCTATTTTCCTCAAAACTATTCCAATTAACCTTTTAAAATAATTTCCATCTAAGATGAGATCTTTTGATGTAACTCATCATTTACTGGGTATATAATCCAAGGATACCATTTTTATTATTTCTCTTAATGGTTAATGTTTATGATGAAAACATGTTTATAATACGTTTTCACTTCTATGGGTTATACCATTATAAAATGATTAAAAATATGGTTGTTGATTCTTGTTTTTTTCATGGATTAAATGAGGAAATTTTTATGAAACCCATTTATTTACATGTGTTCTAATATAATAAATGTTTTATAAAGTTGTGGTTCATAGTTGTATTGTTTTCATTATGTGAATGTAGTTGTGTTATAACCAGGGACAGTGGATACATTATAAACAAGGTTGTGTATTATGTTATTACTAAGGATGGTGGTTACATTGTAAAAAATATAGGTAGGACCTATATATCCCTCCAATTCATTGGGAATGATAGATATTTTATGAGATAAATAATACTAAAATTGGGAGTGTACCTTGTAAAGTAAGGCACTCTATCAACTATGATAATCTTGGGAGTGGGCCTTGACAACTATGATGGTTTGGGGAGTGAACACATTCCACTATGATATTCTTCTAAATAATCCTTGACTATTATGGAAATTATTTTCTATGATTATGTGTATTCCAAAAAATCTATGTCCTATAAAAATGTTATGTTATCATGGATTGTGTAGTTTGATTCCATTATGATTATTGTCTTATAAACTCCCATGATTTATTCCATGACTCAATTTTATGATCTACAATATATAGGGTGTGGTTTTATAATGTTAAACTCATCTTTTTATAAACTTATACTCATGTTATTATCATGTAATCATTAATAAATCCATTTTTACCATTATTAAGCACCTGAGATCACCATTTATTATGTTTCTTTTCCCATAAAATGTAGAACGGTATTGTGTATGATATATCTAAGAATGGTAATAATCATAAAGAGTTTATTGGGAGATGATGCAGCTCACTTATAGACTAGTTGTTTATGTTTACAAGTTCCCAAAGTGACTAGAAAAAAATTATTATTTCATGGATCGTTATGTTATGTAATGAATATTCATTTACTAATATGTAATATTTATATATGAGAGGTTTGGGTATTTACAGTTGGTTTCATAGAAAATGATTTGTTAACAATTAGAAACTACGATTAGAATAAATTGGTGAGATCCACAGGGATGTTTCTTAGTATATTTAAAGGGATATATCTAAGGATAAGTTTAATGATGAGTCAAAGCAAAGGAAATTGTCTTTGAATTTTGATAGAGGTTATATTGATTGGTTTCTATAAAATTACATCCCTATATGGATAGAAAATGTTGGTATGGATCTTATATAGAGGTATACAAAGGTAATAAATCCTAAAAGGGTTCATTGATCTACAATCGATTGTCACCTAGTGCATGAAAACAAGCCTTATTGCAAACCTGGTTTGACACTTCGAGGAGCTATGATTTGGAAATTCACAAACTATTTACAAACCATTATGATGGGATCAAATAATGACCACGAATGGCCCAGTTTAAATCTAATGTGTTATGTATTAAAATAAGGTTTCAAGATTTTAAATATTATAATTGACTTTTCATGAATATGTGGTCTTTTACTATTATTTGGGTTTCTCACACTGTTTTTTTAACCAATGGATAGAAATATAAAGAATCATGTTAACACTAAATCAGATACACAATTCAGGGACTATGAGAATCCAAATTTGATGATTACTAGAGAGAATAATATTATGATTATGCATAATCAGCTATCATAGTATATGATTAACAATGTGAACTTTGGTGAGACTCTTAAATCATCAAATTTTATAGAGATAGAAATTTTCGAATGTTCAAGTGGTAATGAATATAGATGAAATAATATTAATCTTTATACAAGTCAAGAAGGTGATAAGAAGAACAAGGATGAATACCTAAAATGGATGGTATGTTATTTTCTATATGGAAATGAAGGTTATAGAGAAATGATTTTCTAATGAATATTATTCCTTATATCCAAAGAACTTGTTAATTATCTGATTCAATACCCTAAACTAAGGGTTAGTCCCTAGACCAAGGAATGACCATTGTTATACCAAATAATTGAAGTAAAAGGGTTAACATATTTCTGTATTTTGATTCAGGAATTATGCTATATGAGTATATTAAAAATATTATTTCTGTTATAAGAGACATCAAAAATCAAAGGATTATGTTATTTTTTGATGTATATATGTGTCATGTAATTTTAACATAAGATTTGTGGATTACACCATGGGTTTATATGTTTATGTTCGATCATATGTTAAAATTATAAGAAACCCCTGATGAGGTTTTACATGGTGGGATTTTATCAATATTAAGTATATTTTTGGAGACACTTATGGAAATACTACCCTTTGGTTTTTTATATGTTTTAGTGAAAACGTTTTTTGCAGATAAATGAATTTAAATCTTATGAGCCTAATATTAAAAGAATTATTAACCTTTAGGGTTTATTTTTTATTGAGGTAAATATGGGTTATTATAATTTGGAAATTATTTTAATATAGTTCCAGTAAATGATAAACCGCATGACCCTAGATAACCTATCATATCTGGTATGGCCATGAGGCTTTAACCCGCAATAAAAATGTGGTAAGATTAAAGATCCTACAAATGGAATATATGAAAGAATGATTTCAGTGGGACAACATGAATATTTATATTGATGTGTATGCATCTAATTACATGTTATGTCTGAATGTTAAGTTATGGAGATGAATTTTTAAAAGGCTGTTACGACTATTATCCATGCAAGAATGGAAGTGGGAAAAAATTACCATCAATTTATCATTGAACTCCTCAAAACATATAGAAGGAATAATTTTATATAGGTTTTATTTGATCTACATAAAATATTATCACACTTTATCACTATTATAAATTAATTCTCCTTGGATAATCTTTTAGAGATATACATTAAAGATGTGGGAAGGTTTCATGGAATACAATATTCAATCGTATCTGATCTTCATTTGCGGTTTAATTTAATGTTCTTGTGAATTCTTTAGTAATATCTTGATACAAAGTTGAGTTTTAGCATTTTATATCATCATAATATGTATGGTTAGACTAATAGAACCATTTAAACCATATTATATATTATATGTTCTTGTTCTAAAAATTTAAACGGTGTTTCGGATAAACACTTTCCCCTATTTGAGTTTTCTTATAATAATATCATTCACTTGAGAATTCAGATGGATCCTTATAAATCCCTCTATGGAAAGAAATTTATAGCTCCAAATCCCTAGAATGAATTTGGATAAATAATGTTATTTTATCATGATAGAGCTAAATAAATGACTTATAATGTTAGAGCCACTCAATAAAAATTCAAGGAAGTAAAAAATCAACAGAAAATATATGCTGATAATTGTATACATGATTTAAAATTTTAAGTTAGTGATTGGCAGTTTTTTTTGAATGTCTTGATGGAGTAATTTAATTAAATTTGGAATGAACGGAAAAATAATCCCTAGCTATATCATTCCTATTGAAATTCTTGATCGTATTGGAACAGTAACCTATCTGTTGGTGCTTCCACCAAACCTCTCTCAAGTTCCTGATTTATTCCCTGTATCTCTCCTATGTAAGTACATAACTGATCCTTCACATATACATAACTCAAAGTTCATACCATTAGTATAATATATTTCTTATAAAGAACAATCAGTGGTGATTCTACATCATATATTAAAATTTCTATAAAACAAGATCACTCACTTGATCAATTTTTTGTGGTGAAATCATCAGTTTGAGAAAGATATGTATGAACTGGATGATATGGTTTGGGAAAATATACTCATCAATTTGTTTCAGAGTGATGAAATTTTGAAGAAAAAATTCATGTTAGGGGGGTATAATGTAACACCCTGATATTTCATGAAATATATTTTTTCTAATATATTGTATTTATTTGATAGCTTAAACTACAAGAAGCACTTTGTTTTAAAATACTGTGAAAACAATTAATATCATTATTTAAAGAAGGCCATTTATCCCATATTTTAAAACTAGAGGTATTAATAGGAATAAAAAAATAATTAATATTATGTATATATTTGTTATATAATGAAAACATTTTGAATAAAATATACTTAATATTTGATAGTCTTACTCTGTTTTGAAAATAAGTTTTTATCAAAAAAAATTGTAAAATAATAAAATTATTTTTTGAAACTTTTATAAATTAAATTTTATAAAATAAGCATCATTTTTTAAAACATAGAGTCAAAATTATATTAGGGTTATTTTTTCTGTATTTTTCTAAAATGATTAATTTTTTGATGAATAATCAAAATACTATTTGTTATTGAAAACTACCATTTCATTTAATGTATTCATGAGGTTAATTAAATTAAAAATGTGTTTAAAGTAAAATTAATTCAATTATTTATCAATTAATACAATTAATATCTATTTAATAATTTTCTTATTGAACTTTAATTCATAACTTTTTAAACCATTGAACTATTTCTCATTGGAAAACCACATTATGATCACCTCCATGAGATGAATTTTGAATTAAAATTTTTCAGTTAGGTGAATGGAATTTAGAAAAATTAAATCCATATTTATAATTATAATAATTTATATTCTACAATATGTTTTACTACGTTTCTTACCATAGTAAATAGTAAATAAAATTAAAATTATTTAGCGCTATTTATGTAAAAATTGGATTTTCAAGGGGATAAAATAAATATTTACATTTTAATAATGATGAAAAACTTATCCAACACCCATTTAATGTCCAAATATAGAATTTATAATGTATAATTCTTGAGAAGGATCCATTTTTATGCTTTTTTCATGGGAACATTTTGATTTCACCCTTTTCTTTCAAACAATTACATGTTTTTCACACGCCACACATATAAAAGGCCACCCCTTATCCTCACCTATTCACACATAAAAAAACCATTGGAATCAGTCATTACCAACAAAAATTTCTTTCTTATTTCTATAATCATATCCTAGAAAATTTATTTTGTTCATAAATCCATCTTAAGAAGTGTTTTTGTGCAATCATATAAAGGTTACCTGAAGAAGAGTTAGTGTTCCTCATTGAGAATTTTTATTTTATTTCTTCATTCATTGCCTCCAATTATTATTAATATTAGATGATAAAAAACACACTATATTCTATATAATGAGATGTTTTTTTGTTAATATAATTACCTAAAACTATATCCACATCTATCAAATGGGATATGAAATCATCATTCATATGTACAGTGGACTATCACCTCGAGAACTGATTTTATTCATTTACCATCACCACATATCATGGATAGATATTATGATGGATTAAATTCTTATGTATTAGATTTATGACATTATTATACTTATTTAATTATTATATCACATCTAAATTTTTACTTTGTATTCTGTGGGAATACGATTACGTCGCTTATGTGTACGGCGGAACACCTTCTCGCAAAGTGATGTGATTTATTTACATTTTATATAGAAGTTAATAACCATAGGTTTTTTAAAAACATTATATATATATATAATAAAAATTATAATATAATTATAATATATCATCTAACTTTCTTCATTTCAATCCATTTATAAAATGGATACAACGTTCAAGCGTACATATTACCTACCATCTATATAATCAGTGTATTTCATTTTCTATCTATAAATTTTATGGAATAAAAGAAATATATATATAATGAATATATAAGATATTAATATCATTGATAAAATTCTGTATATTTTGTAACCATGATTTAGGTAATAGGACCAAAAATTAAAACTTAAACCTTACGCAAAAAACAAACTAGTTAGTACTCAGAATATTAATTTAACATGGAATTGTAAATAAATGTGTAATAAAAGATAATAATTAAATAATATATGGAATGATATATATATTTATGGTTCGCTAAATTAAGTTTAATAAACTTATATTTAATTTATATGAGTTTTTAATTTGTACTAAGGAAGTTGATATTTAAGGTAAGGTATTTTTATCTCAATTTTCATTCTTTGATACATAAGTAATATTATCCACCAATATTATTTTATAAGGAGTATTTATATCCCATTTGGGATATAATATCATTAATATATTTATTCTCATGATATACTAACATTCATTTTACATTACTATTTAATAGGGATATGATTCAAATTTACTAAGTGGTAAAAGTTTTATGCTACAATTCAATATTCTTATGATATATATCTCATTAAAATAAAGTGTTTTACGCTCCTATAGTATTTCTCATGAATTTATGTTTTCCATTAATTTCCATTGTTTAATTACTCAAGAGTTTAAAGTATTTTTTTAATAAGAATCCTCTTTATTTCTCTCTTTGGCCAATACCCATTTTCTTCAAAAAACAATTTTTTCTAAAAAAGTTTTGATAAATTTTTTTTCAAATTTCAAATTTTAATAAATAAAGGAATTTTTACCCATGTTTTATTTTTTTCAATTTTTTATTAAATTAATATTCATATCAATTTATAGACAATTATCATTTTTCCTTTAAATAAAAAATTTGAAAGAAATATATGTTTTATGGAATATAAAATGGATAGTATTTTCTTTTCTCAAGACACACTCATTATTTTTAAATATTTCTTTATATGTTTAAAATATTATTTTTAAATAAAATTATTTCCAAAATTATATATATATTTTTTATTTTTTTAATATAAATGTTATTTTCCTCTTAAAATGTTTTAAATGATATTTTAGGCCACATTTATATGTTTCCAAAGTTATTTTCAATGTATTTTTTTTTAAATGGTTTATTTTTTATAATGTCTTTTTTTCAAAATAAAAATGTTTTTCCTAAATAAATATTTGATATAATATTTAAAAATTATTTTCTATTTAAGTTGACATCTTTTAATATGACCTATGATTTATCAGGGATATGATCCAGGGATACCATTCATATTATTTTTTTAAATGCTTTATGTTTATAATGACAATATATTAATGAAACTCATCTTTGTTCCATGTTTTATATTAAGATTAAATGCATTTAAAACCCATATCATTTTCCATTGGTTCTTTTTTAGGTAATGATGAAATTTATATGAAACCCAATTCTTTTCATTATTTATGATATGATGAATATTTTATGATCTTATAAAACACATTTTTATGATTTTAATTATGTGATAGTGGTTACTTTATAAACAATGATGGTGGTTGTGTTATAACCAATCATAGTGGTTACATTATAACAATGGATCTTGGTTACATTATAAAAAATGGGTTGAACCTATGTACCACTCTAATTAATTGGGTATAGCTTAATATATCATGAGATAAACATGAGTGGAATGGGGAGTGAACCTAGTTTAAGGACTCTTCAAACTAGGATAGTCTTTGGAGTGAACCTTATCTACAACAATGGTTTGGGTAGTGAACCCAGTCTACATTGATAGACTTGGAAATAAACTTTGACTACTATGGAAATTATTTTCTATACTTAAATATATGGGAACAATATATGAATTTTACTAATGTTGTGTTCTCGTAGATCATTTTCTTTGAATCTATTATGATTCAAGTCTTATGAACTACTATGATTTATTCGATGACTCGTGTTTTTGATTTATCATGTTATGTTTTTGGTTTTCGAATTTTAAGATAAAATTCACATACCTTTATGGTCATGTTATTCTTATTTAATCATTGATATCTTCATTATATACCCTTACTGAACATTTGAGATCACCCTTTCTTATTTTTATTTATCTTGGATATGAATAATGATATTATGTATGATTTTTCTAGGAAGGTATCCTCTTATGTGGATCTTATTTGGTGATGAAGTATCTCATCTATAGATCATTTGTTTCTATCTTCATGTTTCTAAAGGGATTAGACCAGAATTACTTTGGTGTCGATCATTATGTAATGTAATAAATATTCATTTAAAAATATGTAACACATATATATGATAAGTTTGGGTTTTATATTGTTGGTGAGATGGTCTAGGATGAAATATAGATAACTGAGAGATAGATGGATATGGTTAGGACTTAGCTGACCATACCTTAGTGTAATGTGACTGTGTTTGAGTTGTGGGTCCAACCAATATGGCTTGTTGTCGTGGTTTATGTGATAGAGTGGTTTGGGAGGGATGTTTTTCATATGACTTATCTGCGGACTGTTTCTAGTCTCGATGGAACAAACAATACTTTTTGAAGAATTATCCAATAGAATTTACTTTCCATTATGGTGTCTTCCACTCCATTAAGGTAATTGGATAGAGGTTTATATAGGGACAACATGACATTCCTCAAGATTGAATATAGCGTAGTAGTAAACTAGTTCAAAAACATTGAAATAATCATATCCCCATTCTTAATCATTGCAATACTCTCTAACCAAAATAAATATTACATATTCTTATAACCATGGGTGCATGTAATCACCAAGGGTGTAGACTAGTTTTTGCATTGGAATGGGATTCTCATTTACTTTGTGCTACTGGTGTCTATTCATCCGACACTTTGATGGATTTTTCAATAATGTGGATATAATGGCTATAAGAGATGAAAAAACCCAAGATGTTATGGTTTTCTAAAGTAAGAATGGATAATACCATGGGAACAAAAAACTATCTTCCAAGAAAAAATAGGCATGGTAATTTGTTGTACCATGTCCAAAGAAGTTTTTTCAATCATCAGGATCTCTTTTGTCACTATTGTGGTTAGAAGAGATGTGATATACCTATGTCGAGACATCACACATCTTGACTAGGCTGTGACACACTTTCTCCTAGATATAATCAATGAAAAAGATCCATTATTTGATGATACTTCATATGATCATGTGGTACGAGAAATGATTGGTATGATCAGTATGTTTAGTCTCTTAGGGCCTCCATCATTGTCAATTTTTTATAATCCATTTTTCTTGGGTAGAGAGGTATTATCTGAGGACCTATTTTGAGAAGGTCAATTTTTTCTTTTCTTTGAAAGTAACCCAAGGTGACTATCCCTAACAAGGTATGGGGAAATATTCTCCCAATGAGGTTGTTCCTAATGAGGTTGTGGTTGGTGAGGGTATGATTAATGAGGATACATTTGATGAGGTTTATCTGGTAAATAGGATTGAAAATGAACCATACTGAGGGACACTAAAAGTATATAAATTACCTTTTTTATTTTCAGAGTCCTTCACATAGGATATGTAAAGGGGTATTGGTGGTGACCATTTCTTGGTCAGTGAAAATGATTTTTCCAAACAGTTATATTTTTTTGGTGAATTCTGAAAATACACATTGATAATTAAGAGAGATGAGGGGAGGTACCAAGTCATATTTTATGTTCTCTTCACACTTTTTCAATAGTTGTTCCTAAGAAAGCTACATATTCTATGAGTATTTGATTCCCTTACATCAGAAAATTAAATCATAAACTCAAAAATCATAACTCTTCAATTATTTGGGGAGTTAAATGATGTTGTTCATGCATGTTGTTGAACTAAAATGATAGAATAAATATCTACAAAGATTATAGAAGCCTACAATAGATATTGGGTCTATCTCTCTATGACACATAAAGCCAGGTCCTTCTAAACTGTTGAAAAAACATGGGATCTTGGAAAATTATTTCTACTTTTGGGTTCCTAAAATTGGAGCACACAATGATATGAAGTGTGAAAAGAGATTTAGTGGATCAAACATCTTTCTAAATGGGGTAATGATTAGATTACTTAATTTTGCGGTGTATATACTAGATCCACCCATGTGGGATTGAAACATGTCTCATCTCTAAAGCCTGAAGAAGGATAATGAGAGTAGAGATCATATCATTGTGGCGGGGGTTAGTGGTCCCCAATTTTTTTACTAGTTCATGGGTTTGGTTAGTGGAGCTGAATTTATCTCAGTGTGGTAGTCACGCTACTGAGGTAGATTTGGTGACTCATATAATGACCAATTTTCGTCGCAACTTTCTTTTTCTTGGATCGGATGCATATGGCCCACTTTCTCAAATCTTGATTCCGGGATAAATAGGATGTAGTTCCCAACATGAGGAGATATGGGATCCATTTTGGTATTATCATGACCCAGATGATTCGTCAATATAACATCAACAATAATCCTCTTACAACATTTTATCTCTTGGATAATAGAGGCAATCTTGGAAGCTGAATGATTTTCAATGGCGATCACGAATAAATGTATTGGATTAGTGGGCCCATTTTCCTTAATATTATGCCTCTGGAAGGTGGTAATATTTCATTGGGGTGGCGGTTCTCAATGAACAACACTTATCTTTATGGATGATTATGTTCACCTCTTAGAGGGTTCTCCTGGTAAAATGCCTCTCGTTTTAGTCAATTCTCCATATCTTTCCCTGGGTTAGTTGATCGGATCCTCTGATCATCCAAAGGGCCAATACTGATGGCATTCATATTATAGGTGTTCAGGATGGTACTTCCACCATTATTTGGTTAAAGATACAAATGATATCATTGTTTCCATGGGCTGGAGCTAATGTGGAGGGTAGCATACCACCCCCAACCTATGATCTTCACATGTATGGATTCTTCTTTCATGACATACTAATGAATATTGATTCTCCTAATATAGGTTTGATAGAAGTTCTAGTGTTATCTGTACACATTATGATGTTTTTCTATTGGGAGTGTTGTAATGTCAACCATCCAACATTTTTGGTGAATGGAATTGAGGTTTTCATAGGTTCATCGGTAAATCAACTATCACTATTGAAGATTATTGAGTGTCACTTAGATATTATGGTGGTAATATGTTGCCTCCTTCACTATGAGGGATCCACGGATAATGAAATTTTGAGATTTAGGTGGGAATAAAATCACAGGAAAATGCCCAGTGGTGATTATACCCCCAAGTCCTCTTGTTAATTTCTTAAAGGATCACCTTGCTTCTGAACAGTCCATGCTCCATTTGGTATTCACTGAAAAAATAGTGGTGAAACTTATGTAGTATTTATTTACTACTGACTTTCCAGCAAGTGGGGTGCCACATAGGACAACTATCCCCAAAATATTAGATTTAATTTCAGAGACATGTCTAATTTCAAGACAATGTCAATGTAAGAAATGGTTTTTACAACCTCCCAATGAGTGACAATGAAAATATATTTTATGGACTCAGTGGAGTTTTCACTATCATCTAATGGAATCCTCCCAATCCCCTAAAATCTCTACCACTTTCAATGTGGAGGTTGAAATGGGGTATCTTAGTGGTGGTATAGATGAATGAAATTAAATTCCTTGTAATGAGGTCAAAATATCCTCCAGATGTTGGCATTTTCATAGGTATTTGGGTATTTTACGTACCATAGATTCATGGATCAATATCCTCAATCGATGTGATTCTTCACAAATATCTGATAATGAAGGTGAGGATTCCTTCATAGTCTCATTTTTTATCTCAAAATATGAAATATTAAAGGTGAATCAACATTTTCCACCATCATTCAACTAATTATGAAGAATCCCACAAGTGTGAGAGGATGGGAATATATTAGATTCTTTCCAAAGGTGTTGTGGTTAGTTCCATAGTCATGTCCTCTATAGTGGTTGTTTATCCTTTTATAATAAGATGGGTCTTTAGAGTGTGGAATATCTTCGGTGTGGGGAGGACCTTTGCAGTGATGTTAGTGAGCATGAGATGACCTATTAATGTTTTCAGTGGTTCTAAAAATTGAGAGAGTCAACCTAACCCTCCTGATAGGTGACTGGGGTCTTGATCTCAAGAGGGTGAAGTTCATTCCCAAAAAAGTGGTTATGGGGGAAATATATGATGTGTTAGTGGTGTATGGGAAACTAGATCATGGGAAGAGGTTTTCTTATGGGATATATTGATGGTCTTCCCCCTATGTCAACATCATTAATTTTAAATTGGAGATGATGGAGAAGGGACAAGATTGAAATGCTCTTAGACCATGGGAGTTGGTTGAAATCATTAGCATGGCTGGGTGGTAACCCTCCTCGGAGGCTCCTACGTGGTGGTCACAGTGGGTATGACATTTCCATCATCCACTTCCTTAGAATAAGGGCGGAATCTTTTAAAGAATTCCAGAAAGAGTCTCCTATAATGGTTTATCATTATACAAGGGGTGATTTCCCACAATGTGAACCTTGTGGGAGTTAGTGTTGGGATTGTTCCATGGACACTACATATTTTCAGGTTATATCCATTGTAGGCATGACTCCTTATTTCTCAAACTGATGAACATGAGAATTGGTAAAACTTCTTTGAATAATCTTGGAAGGGGAGATGGGGTGAGGGTGCTCAAAACTCATGGAAGAAGTGTTCGTTGTGGTGGTAGTGTGGTGGTGTGGGATTTTTTCACCTATTGTACCCATTCCCACATCCCTATTAATGGTGGGCCATCTTGCAATATATGTGGCTTGAATCCAATGGCTATATAAAGGCATCCACCAGTAATAGTGTAGTGAAGGTGATGCCCAATATTTCCATTATCATTAGTCTTTCTCCAAGGTGGTGGTATAATATAATTTTATGATGTCACATATCGGAGATGCCCAAAATCCATCAGTTAACCCCAATTGCATATGAAGAGATCTACACAATAACAACCACTTATTTGGTAGGGGCCTGGAACAGGATATCTAGATCTGATCAATCTCAAATCTTATGGTTCCCAGCATTACTGATCTACTCACTATTTATGGCGAGCAACACCATGTGAGGTTCACTATTTTTTTTACAATTCATTCCATCAAGGCCACACATATGAGGTGGTGAAAGGCTTTTATTTCCCTATATTCCCACTTTCCAAAGGAGGTAGCCTCTACCACCAATGATGATGATCTTGGATCTTTGATCAAAATTTGATGATGGGATGCTGGTTTCTCCATCTATGTATTCCTCCTTGAAGCTCTTCACATATCCCACATCTCCATAAAATATTTGTTTCATATTTGTGAAACTCATTCCCAGATCCATCTTGATGATGATGAAAGTTTATTAAACTACTTGTTTCTTGATTGGTAAGCAACCCACGTCCAGAGTAGATTTCACAAATAGGAATACCTAAGAATCGCTAGATTTTGGGAATACTGGTCGCATGTAATGTCATACTATTTTGACGTCACGGTCTTCTCATGTCTGACTAATATTAGGTGAAAACCCAAGTAATTTAGTATCGACCATGGTATATGTGAATCAAATTGGGTTTAAATATTATGAGCCTTTTTACCTTAGGAATCCCTTTTTTATTTTTTTTGGTAGATATTAAGGATAAGTGCATATGTTTAATGTCTTGTGGATATATGTATTTCATAGGTTTAAGGTATTTTGGGGATATGTTGGTCATATATTTAACATATTATGGGGATAGGTAGGCCACATGTTTAACGTCTTATCATTATCGGTAGGTGATATGTTTAAAGTATTTTTTGGACATGCAAGCATTATGTTTAAAATATTTTAGGAACCAGTAGATCATAAGTTTAATTTCTTTGGGTGACTAGTAGGTAATAGGTTTAATATATGGTGGGGATAGGTACTTCACACTTTTAATGTATTCTGGGGATAGTTATGTCACAATTTAACATTTTGTGGGGATATTTGTTTAGAGGTTAAATGTCTTGTGGGGAAAGGTAGGTCGCATGTTTAACCTCTTATGAGGATAGGTAGTGTAACACCAAATAGAAATGCATGAAACTTTGTTTTAAGTGGATATTTTTAATGAGCCTTTAAACATAATTTTTCTGATTCTATGTTTTGAATTTTGAATGAAGGTCATCTACAATTGTGATCAACAAGTTATTTGGAGTCTAATGGAACCAACCTGATTTTTGGTGAATAATAAAATACCCATATAAATAGTAATATAAATAGTAATATGACCCTAATGAATAATAAAATTTATTATTATTTTATTTTTTTAGGATTTAAGATAATGGCAACATGATTATTTTTTTATGGTCTTAAAAAATGAGTAATAGATTTAAAGTGTTTATTTTTGAATAAATTAGGATTTTATTTAAAAAATATATTTACAATATTTAGATAATTATTTTCAAAAAATGGAGTTCATTTTTGAATTCTCCATGTTGAAAAATGATTATGGTGATATTTTTGTATTTTTATAAAATTTTTTATTTTTTTATAAATTGTAAAATATGATAAACTATGATAAATGCTAAAAACTTGTTTTACTACATCATGAGTGATGCAAGGCTGATGTAAGACCACTTGTTTCAAACTCACATACATTTTTTACTATTTTGCTACACATGAATCAACACTATTCATATTCTTGAGCCAAAAAATGAATACAATGATTAAAATATTGGGAAATATTTCCTCTCCTCTCCCTCTTGTTCTAAAAATAAAAACATCGTCCATAATGTGTCGATTTACTATAATCATGGATGATGTGTTTTCAATATCCATTACATGAATTAAATATTATCATAAAACCCTTATAATGGTGAAACAAAATTTGAAGTGTATTTCGTAAACCATTTTATGTTCTAGAATGAAAATCTATGGATGACATTAAATTATATGATGAAACAAGTTCCTGATTATCGAGGAATCACAAAAACTAATCTAAACAAATATCATTAATGTTTTTCTAATAATCCGTTATCATATATGATTAAAAATTGATTTATGTTATCATAATATATTTTTTGAACATATGAATACCATTTAATTCCACTTCTAAAATTTCATTTTCATTTGACATGAAAATCAAATACAAATCGTCCATGGAAATCCTGTAAAAAACGCACCCAAAAAAATGGAAGGAACAAAATAAAAATAATTAAAGGGTGAAATGATGTTATGAAATGATCATATAAGGTGTTATAAACATGAATATGTTCCTATAAGATATTAATTACACTTTTTTATCATTATAAATGAGTATTAAAATATTTTTATGTAAGAAAACCCAGTGGTATGTGAATTTATAACCCGATTTCCATTATTTGAGTTCACATTCCACTTCATTATTTAAGTGGTACTAAAATTTTTATATGTGATGAAGTATGTTTATATAAGGTTTAATTATGTGTATTTATAGTGTATATACAAGTTCCATCAACTCTATTAATTATCACTTCAATTATATGGTGTCTGTAAGGGTCTTTTCTTTTAAAATCCTATTTTAAAATTCTATTTTCCAAAATAAAAAAAATGTTTTTAAGAAACTTTTCATGTTATATGATTATGTTATGGTTCTTGGAAATTGTTTATGATGAAGGGTGGGACCTATATATCCCTCCAATTCATTGGGTTTGTGTTAGTTGGTGGTCAGCTATATAGTTACTCCAATTGTTGCAGTGATGGTTACACAAATTTTATGGTTCTCATGAGGGTTACAAATTATAAGAAGGCTAAGAAGTTTACAAGATTGTGTAAGTAATTCCCAAATATACCTTTATAGTTATATTTATGTTCATTATATTTTATGGGATTCTCATGTTTCACAAATAAAGTATCTATGGGTGAAAAGTATGTTTTTTAAATGATTTCATACGCTTACAAGTATTCATAGACTAATGTTTTCTTTTATTCTTTATATATACCTTACTGATATTTTTTTTGCTCATCCCAAGTTTTTAAATTATTTTCATAGGTTATAAGGATTTTTAAGACAAAGAAGGAATCTGAGATAAATGTTATGAATATTTTTCAAGTAAATCATCTTTTATTTGAAAATTATTTTATTTTGGAAGAAATGGATCCTCTTTATGTGGTATCTTATCAATATGAATGTGGAATGTTATGTATGTGTTATATCCCAATTCTCAAAAAATATAAACTTAAAAAAATACTCAATATGAGAGGAATTGGGTACTTGACTAAAATTCAAGATTATGTAATGTAATAAGGTTGGGTTCATATAGGTACGGTATAAGATTAATAACTTGTGGGAACATGTAGATGAGGGAGAATATGACCCAAATGTATATGATCTCACTTTTATGTTTTATTCATTAGATAATAATTCATTCAAATTTTATGGGAATGTTGGGGTATCAGAATTAACCCCCATTGAGGTATCCTAGGTATATCGAGATGTTGGTATTAAACCTTTTGAATGTTTCCTACATACACTATTATAAAACAAGAATTAAAAAACCATTTAGTTCAATGCCACAGTTTAAGGTCATGTTATAGGACCGATCTATGCAGTTTAATGTTATGTGGTAAAGACGCTAATTTCAAAGAAGCCACTATAATAAGGGAGAGTGTGGATCTTATGCATAGAGGTTTTCTAAAGAAGGTGTACCATATAATAGATAGGAAGGATTTGTAATCATATAATGACTGTACAAGGTTCATCCTATGATCATTACATAGTGTAGATATATATTTTAATATCATTTACTTAGGATGTTATCTTGTAGTTTAATGTCATATGACTAGGACATTAGACTAATAATTTTTCTGTCATGGAACTCAGTCGTTGCAAGGGCCTACACCCTGGGATACATTACCCATATAGGATATGAGGATAAGACATTATCCATCATAAAATGTAAATGCATGTTGTTCCATTAATGATTTCATCTTTGGGGCTTATGGGCATACTTCTAAAGTTCCTCTCGGTGGCGCATAGTGTAAACACTTCCACAGTGAAGTGTAAAATGAGGACCCTAATGTTAGGGTGTTTATGATTAAAATAAGATGCATTAGGTTTAATAATATTAGTAGAAAGATGAAATAAACTATCCAGGACATTCTTGAAACAAATAGGCCGAAAAGTAGAATTGGTGACACAGGTTGTGCAAGATATCATAACATGGGTCAAATGGCCTTGGATTCATATCAAGCACCTAGGAAATCAAATTTCATGAAAGTTTGTTTTCTTAATGGAGGCACTATAGAGAGACCTATTGGATGGGTTTTATAATGGATAAGGGTTTGTGAAGGATTAGTGTTTTGTAATGGTTAGGTGTCTCATTATTTTATTTATTTCTCAAAATATAGTGGCACTACCTTAATGTATTGGTTCCCATGAGGTTGGTTTCATGAATGATAATTATAATACGATTACCAAGATCTATGTAGGAATTTATTATAATTTGAAGGCCATGGAACTTCATGAAATGAATCAATACCATTTTTCAAGCTTATCAAGAACACAAGGGATGAATGTTTGGGAAAACATGTACGCTCGAGAATTCATCTCATATTTTTCTCATAAAGGTAATAGTTTTTTCCAATATATATCCTTTTTTGGAAATTAAAAGGATTCAACCTATTAAAAATCTGGTTGAAGGAGCTATTTATAAGTGATTTAAAGGAAGATAAGTCAATTTTAAAAATATAGTGAATCAGATATGTGTTTCATGAAGGTTTTCATCGAGTTAGAGAGTTCTGCAAACAAATATATATCACTTAGAAGTTACCACCTCAAATCATGCATTGGTCGGGAAACCATTATGAAGAACCACCCATTTGTGATGGTTTCTTCCTCCAGGAAAATATACACTTTGGTGTATTTTTATATTTTTTCCTAGATTCCATTAAAATTGGTCATGCATTCTTCAAGGTCTCTCGTGACAAGTATATTTTGATGGAAACATTCACCAACACATGAAAATTAATTGTTGTATTATTATATTATTAAACATACTCATATTTACTATGAATATTTTTTAAAAACATAAAATCACTACTCTGATGAATAAATGATGTTTTTTTAAAAACAATTTATAATGGTATCATTATTATATCCATGTTATATAACACTTCTCTTTTATATTTCTATATAAACGTTCTCCTATAAAATAATATTATATATACTCTAATCAAATTAGATGTGTTATTAGGAAATTATTGACACTCATGATAATGATAACTAAAAAGATTGGAAAATTGCATCTAAATAACAACCCATGATCACAAATTAATATAATGGTTACTATAAACTCCATATAAAAAATTACTGCCTTTATATTACTATATTTAGCATAGATAGCTAAAAATATATATTAATAATATAAAGGAAAATTTTATTTAACTTGTCATACCAAGTATAGTGATTGTGATACCTTAATTAAAAATTACACCTTCTGTAATGTTTATCTTATTAAAACCCATAACTATTTAATTAGTTAAGGATAATTAAAATTATAAAGACATAATTTACTTTCGGGTGGAATGTAAATACTTGATATTTCACTATATATTATCCTTCAATAAATATAAATTTAATCCAATTTTTCACAAAAAAAACAAACTAAGATCAAAATATGATATTTTAAAATAAAATTTTCATTTATAATATTGTCATTAAATTAGTGGGTATAAAAGGAAGTAAGAATATTTTTAAATATTATAAGTAATGAAATGGAATCGAGTAGAAAATGTATCCCTTATGATGAAAATTTCCCAATATTGGGAATACCGTATATTTTATATGTTTTTCTTCAAACCAAACCCAATCTGAACTCATATAATTACTATATGAGTGAAATATTATGCGAGATAAATTCAATATTGTTGAAATTTCCCTAAGGTCTATGCTAATGGAATCACCACCCATGGTTTCAACCATAGCTTATCTATTGATCTAGTATTTTTTATAGATTATAATGGGTTATTTAATTATAAATTATGATTATATCAACATGTAATAAATTATATATATATATATCATGAATTTTTATACTTTTTGAATTGTAATTTTTGCTAAATTAAAGTTATGATTAAAAATGTATTTTCATGAAATTGAGGTTTTATTTTAATGAACATTATTAATTATGACTAAATAAGAACAAGATATATTGATAATATAAATAATAATTTAACACTGAATTAATTATTAATTTCTATGAAAAGGAGTAGCTAATATACTAAAAGTTGTTTTCATATAAAAATTGTTATCACTATATTTTCTATTTTTAATTTTAATAAATTGTAAATTCTTAGATATGAAAATGGAAATTAAAATTTATTTTATATTTACCATGGAAATATTAGATTAATATTATTTTTTTTATTTTTCTCTAAAAATAATGACTTTTAGAGGAATAGTTCAAAATGCAGTTCCTTAAATAATATAACCCGTATAATTGTTTTGTATATTATTATAACGTAGAAATTTGGTAAACCTTTTTCTTGAAATAATATGTATTATATAATTGAAATTCAAAATTTCATATTATTTATTTATTTTAAAAAACCTATGATCATCATTTTAGAGCTCAAGTAATGTTTTTCTAAATAATTGTTTTCATACATCATATAGTTATTATATTAAAATTAATTTTTAACACTTTTAGAAATTACACTATAAAAATATTATTTACTATTTAGAATATTTGGGAACACATTCTCTATTAGTTATACATTATTTTTTATCATAAATTTTATGTTTCATTTGGTAAAAACTAGTTACTTCAGTAAAATCTGAATTAGAGGAAGTGATAGTTCATGGTGTAAAGGCGTTTAAATATTTTAGAAACATGTGTCAAATAACACGGTAGAGGCTATATAAACCTTATCTATTCTTCACCCCATTATTTATCAAAATTTGGTTCCACTTTTTTAGAGTGACTTCCCCCTATTGAAAATTTTTGGGTATCTGAAAAAATTCCATCCCATTTCTCTAATAAATGTTGTTCTCTCCTCAATTCCCCTCAGAACACAACCCACTACGTAAAAAAACTATTCCAAAACCAATTTTAAAAACTACTATTCACATTAAATATTTTATGCTTTTCTCCAAATACCATACCTCAAGGTATTTACCCCGTTTGCAGAGTAGATAGACCAAGAAGGGAAGTATAAGTTCCTAACCTCTATTTCCCTTTTACATTTCCTTATACACAATTATTGTACATCAAATTAAAAATAATCATAATAAAATATATAAAATAATTATCAATATTGTACTTATATTTGGTTATAATGATTTTTCAATAATGAACCAACATTCCCTTTCCCCTTTAATAAAATAAAAAACGATATTCATGTGTGTGTGTGGGTGGATAACTGACCCCACAAATCACCATGTTTTTTTTTACTTAACTAGATTACATGTATTTCCTTAATGATGAGTTTAATAAATAAGTATTATATTTATGAAATTAATTTTTTTAAAAAAAAATTTATATTCCTCCAGTTCTATTAAATATTAAATCATCAACCATACATTTGTGTGTATACCGCTTGATTATGACAATTGATTTCTATTTTTTCATTACCAACTTACAAGGATGGTCATTATAATGTGTTTAATGGATATATATGATTATTATGATATCATTAAGGTGTTATTATGAAAAACATTTAAACCTATTAATTATATGATACATAATGATCATTATTGATTGAATCGTTCAAAACATGCATACTAAGAGGAAATTTTTTAAATTCAAAATATGTATTATTTTCATAACCCTAACTTATTATAATAGATAATTTATAATTATGATATATAATACTAATAAACACTAAATGATATAATTATGTTGTTATTTTAATGATATCACAACTATATCACCTCATAACCCTCAATAATCATGGTATGTTCTTGTTTGGAATGGTTTGATCACCTACTTGAAAAATAAAATAAAATTATATAGTGATTTAAATTGATAAAATAATTAAGTATATAATATTATGTAAACATATAAAAAATAATAATTGATACATAAATTTTTAATTCAATCATTAATAAAACATGTTTTTTTGGTTAAGAATATCATTGTAGTTTTTTTTTTCAATTTCACCATCAATGATAAAGAGTGAAACACCCATCAAGAGAAATAAAAAATTTTAATTCCTTATAATTCATCTATTATAGTATGTTTAATGGAAATGTAATGATGACATTTTTATGAAGAATGAATACCAACACAGGTCCTATAAAACTATTATAAAAGTTAAAAACTATAAACACCTGATGTGAAAACATGGAAAAAGCTGACTAATATACATTTAAATAATGATTATAAATGAATTTTTTTTAAAAAATAGTTATTAATATGTTTCTAAAATGATATATTAATATATTTATGTTTTTTTATAGGAGGTTAGAGTGGATTCAACTATGTTAGAATAAAGGTAATGTGTTTTCTAGAAAATCATCTTTTTTAAATCATAATCACTCCAATTCAATTATAACTTTTTAATGTTGTGTTTTGAAACCCTGTAATGATTTTATGATTTATTTATATATTATTTTTTAGGGAAATCCAATTTGAAACCTTGTAACGATGGTATGGATTTTCCCCATATCCATATTTTTTACTTACCAACAATGTTCCAATTTTCTTAGTGTAAAATAATTTTTTATCACATATGATCATTTTATTACACATTATACATTTTAAAATAACATTTTTTATATACTTTTAAAGATGTGGTATTTTAAATAAGAATTTTTTAAATATTTTAGAGGTTTTTCATTTATCATAGTCAAATATTATTCCCATAAACATCAGATTTGGAAACTTGTTGTTGGAATGGCCTGAAGGCCTTTGTTTTTATTATTTTTTTGATAATCCACCTTTCATGGGGTGAGGTGCAACCCTTACAAGTCCCGAAGGCTTAGAGACAACTACATGACCCGTAGGTCGTGGTGGAATCACCCAGACAAAAAACATGGAACTGATCCTCCCCAACATATGTCATGATATCAGCACTCTACCTTCACAGGGTTGGTCGGCTAGTAGTCATAGGCAAAGCTTCACAGGCCTATTATTGATGGTAAACCCATACCCTCTCATTATTCCAATTCACGTTTTCTCTACTCCAGTGAATTCTCCTCCCCTAAGTCATCCTCTAATGCCTTATCCCTTATATTCTGACTAGTATATCTTCATTTCATGTGGCCTGAAGGCCTTGGGGTGGTCTAAAGGCCTTAAGGTGGCCCGAGTCCTTGGCAATCAACTGGACTGATTGCATTGGGTAGCCCGAATGCCTTGTAGGACCTAAGGACCAAATCGGTGGCCCAAAGGTCTAAATGGATGAATAGTTCATGCTGCTATAGTACCGAACAATGCTTGTTACAGTACCTACTACAGTACCTTCTACATAACCATTTTAAGAAATATTCGCATCATATTAATTTTTTTGGAATGTGACATGAAAATATTTTCCTTTTAAGATTAAATTGAAATCATTATTTATGGAAAAATAAATTTTTCCCCATACATTTTAAAAGGATAGTTTTCTATTGGAGTAATGGTTCATAAATCACCATATATGTGATATTCTGAAATACTACTTTTTTGAAATTATGTTTTTATATCAAATGATCATTTTATTTATGTGATATGATGTTGAAAAGTTATGAAATAATTTTTTTATATATGTAATTTATTATAAGATGAATGATTCGGTTTTATATTGAACTCATGGGTATGGATGATGAAATTTGGTTTTCTATATCTCCTTCCAATTCAATGGTTATGTTTTTTTATTCATGATAGAATAAATTGAAAATGTAAAAATACTCTCTCTACTATGGGAATCAAGTAGGGAAGACTTCTCCACTATATTATCATAATCAGGTGGTTATGCCTACACTGATATGAAATTCTTACCCATGATTATGTTTATGCCACTTCTATTTCCTAAGTTGTGATTTGTTTCAATTATATTTTAAATGTTTGTGATATTCTATGTTCTAAATATATTCCTCATTCTTATGTTATAATTTCATTTTTTTTATTTTAGTTGGATTCTCCTAATACTTATTTCTAATTAACTTTCTTGGGTATTACGTCTCTATTTAAAAATCCATGATGATTAATCATGTTTTATGATTTTCATGTACTATCCAATAATCTTTTTATATGATATCTATACCTTGCCCTTGTTTTACCTCATGTTTATTATCAAAATGTTATGAATAGTTGATAGGTTTCCCTTACATAGAATTTCAGGTAAACCTTTTATTATGCTTCCATTTCATAGGTTATTAAGATGATTATATCACATGATATATATAAAAGATGGTACAGAGGAACACTGTTTAGGGGAAATGTCAAAATGTTCTGTAAAATAAGATATTTATATAGCTAGTATCCAATACCCTAAACCTTTAGGTCATTTTGTTGTTCAACTTCATGAGAGATGTATTATCTAAGAAATCATATCATTTTATTATTTATGTATTCTTATATTTGGGTCTCAATAGTCTGTGATCATGGATAATCAGTTAGTAATGTTGAAAAGGTTGTTGTGATGGACCTTGATATGGGAGAATATATTGTTAGAGGGTGTATTTCGCAGATGATAATGAATTCATATTTCATACAGTATGTGGAGGAGTCCCGAAAAGTGGTTTATTATATTTAGGTATAGAGATATCATGTTTTTATTGATATTATTCCGAGGGATGATCTGGGGATGAACAATATCGGGTGTTGATTCAGGGGAGGTCATCATTCCTTTGGTGATGCATGCGATTGTTCAATAGGAGTTCTATAGTTCACCATTGGTGATACATCCTGGTGTCGCTATGATGTATCACACCTTTCAAGTTTACTTTGGGTGGTTAATTATTTAGAGATATATTGTAGAGTTTATTTCGTAGTGTTTTTTATATATTATAAAAGATGAGAATAACATTCATGGTGGTCTTCATCATCCAATTAGTGTTTCCCAATATAAGTGGTAGGACATATTGATGGAAATCATCACCAGAGTACTAAAATACCCAGGAGGATGTGTTTCTATATGCGTTATCATGGAATACATAGCGATGTATACTAACTTTTTATAAATTATGGAGTAAAAATCATTATAGGTTTAATTGAGGTATATTATGAAGGGGGTGTTGATTCTCAGTTGTGTTTAAAAGAAAATAATATTATATCATGATCCTTATTCCAACTCAATGGTTTGTAGAGGTCTCTAGTGTAATTTTGACTCTACAATGTTCCCTATCACCACTTTTTTATCTATAAAAAAATTCAGACAGAGTGAACTATCCAAACTATAGGGGACACAATGCATGAACACATTATAGATTATGGTTGTTCATATGTGATGATCCTCCCCTTGGTATATTATTCTTCTAACAATTTTAATAATAAAAACATTGGTACTAATCCATTATAACCACTATATATCCAATCTTAAAGATCTAAATTGTGTGGGATTGAGGTTGGAGAGTCATAAATTCTCATGCCAGAGTCGGTTCCAAGAAAGACCTAGAAGTTACATGTGATCCATGATAAAAAAAATTAAATACATGATTGTAAATAGTACTTAGTTGATCATTTGAGGTGGAATCTAGAGTTTGAAATCTGATATCATGTGTTCTTGAAGTTATATCCTTGACGTGGGATGTAAATCATCATCCATGGGAGTTATAATTCTCCCTGACTTGTTATACTGTTAGAGGTTCTACCATATATTGGAGTTGTGATGTATCAATTAGAACTTCTCCTAGATTTGAGATAGTTTCTAAATATATTCCATGTGCCGAAGCTTCTTCAGTAAATTCATAATTATTCCCAGTCCATCTTATGGGTTGATCATGGAGTTTTATATTATTCAAAATTTAATGAGTGAAATGTCTATATTTTGGACCCTCAAGATATTGTGTGTTGAAATCATGATATTCCTTTGGTTTATGTCTTATAGTACCTTGGTGACTCATAAGAGAGAACATGGGAGTATGAATCACAGATTCCTTCTCAATATCAATGAGTTTGTTATGTTCAATATTTAATGAGATGGTATGTTTTACCTTCATGGTTTTATGATATTTTTTCTATTCTGTCATGATCATTTTCTTTTTTTGATAAATATTTTTTAGTTATTTTGATAGAGAGATCGTTGATTTATATCATACAGGGTGGTTTTTCTAATACAGTTTCATTCCTTCCTAGTTTTTGGTTTAAATTATCAATGATACAAATTGATTGATTGGTATCTAATATATATTCATGGATTTTATTGAGACCATACTTAGATTTTTTGGTTGGTAAGATGTTTCCAAGAACGGATTGAGGGACAGGAGTGGTGATGTGGTAAAATTTTAGCAAGAATAGGTTTGTTGTGGTTTGAGATTGTATGACAAGAAATGGTGTTGTTTGGAGGTGGACCATGTTTCTTGGTGTTGTACTTGTGACATCTGAATTCAAAATTAGTAGTTTTGTAGTCCCTATAAATCTGGGTTAGTTTTATCCTTACTCTACCATTACACTACACAGGTCATGGGATCAGCTTTCCTTATGCTTACCATATTGGGGACTACTACATTGTGAATTCTATGTTATGTTGTAGCTATACTCTGAGATTATAGAATCTAGGGTGTATATGTGATTATTTTAGTTTGTATTCAAATGGTTTAAGGTTTTATGGATATAATATGGGTTACACCTTTTTCTTTTAATATTAAAACCTATATAAATTTAAGATCCCACTAGAATTCATTCTTTTTCACCCATTCTACATGAAACTACTGGTGACCATAGGGACACTATTAGAATAATTTTATCCATTATATCTAGGATTTAATCCCTGAATTTTAAATAATTTTTTCTTTTCCATTCAATGAATCACAAATTTTTTTGCGAGAGAGTAAACTAACGAATTATTATTATCTTTACATTATTATTCAAATCATTTTTAATGTTCTATATTGAGGTAGGTGATTCATTAATTCACTATTTTATGTGAATGTGTTTGGTTATCATGATTTAGTTTCATTGGGTAATGCTATACATAACAATAATGAACATAATAACATGAAATAACAAATAATAAAAATTGTTTTTTGACTGAATTTTTTTTGCAATATTGATGATAACTCTTACTATTAGATATATATTATGTTATATAACTTCAATGATTTTTTAATATTACAAATCAGAATTATTATTATTCAAATTTGATTAAAAAAAATATAAACCCATAATGCGAAAATATATTTTGAACTAGGCATGTGAATGTAACTACCAATACTCCTTAACATTTTTGAAATATAGAAATTATTTGTTGAAACATGTTTATAGTCATGAGATATCTCTTGTTACCTTATATTTATAGTTTTCCTACTGATTAAACCTATGAATAATGATTTGGTATATTCAAGATGGATATTAACATGTTTTTCACTAAAGATAAATGGTTGTGGTTGAGAAAATTCACCCTTGTTTGATAGTGGCATGTATGACTTAGAGTGGAAGACTTGGCTTCTTCATAAATATTTGAGCTAAAAATACTTTTCTTGCCTGGTGTATGTGATATGTGATGGTAGATATTATTTATGATTTAATTTGGGGGTTAATATTTCCTATTTAGATGAAAAAATCATAGATGGGTTTGCTTGATGCTTATTCATTTAGATGAGGTTGTTGTAGTAATTTGACATCTCAAATTTAGAGTTGGTCTTCTCATTTTCTTGATTTTGATATTTGGATGTTGATTGGTTGTTTGGGATAGGTTGAGATATTGGGTTTACCATATTTTTTGGTGTTCCTTTTTATATTTCGTTTCACAATGATCCTTTATTTTTATTTTCAACTGTCTTATATAGGTTATCTATGCATCATGACTGTATATTCTTCGTAGAAGGTTAGTATGAATCCTAGAGAACTTTAATTATGGAATGGTAAATAAATTAATAACAAAATAAAGGTATGGTTTTTCAGGTTTTTAATATGAAATAATGAAAATTATATGGTGGTTAGTTAATTTCTTTGATGTGAATGATATAGATTTGATGATTTTTTTTTGTGAATTATAAAGAGTGATTGGTGATAATGTATTAACTGATTAAGTATAATTTTTATGGGATTAATTATAAAATATTATTAATATGTAATTACTAATTGAAAATTCTTAATAAGGGTTAAATTGGTGGATTATTAATATATATAATATCAATTTTCGTATGACTTAGTAGTTATAGAAATGTGTCTTGTGGGACTATATCAAATGTTAAGTATAAGGATTGGAAGATTCTCCTAGTGTATTAATGTTCTATATATATTCTAATATTTTTTTAAATTCTTATGCTTCACCACCTAATTCAGGTAGGAAACCAATGCCCCAATTTTTTAGGTATTAGTGTTTTCCTTAACAATATGGTTGGTGAGGGAATAGATGGGGGGATTCTTCATCTTCCGAGACCCCCCCTTTAGTGACCTATATTTTTTTGGTGTATCCTAACTATAACAGATTAATGGGTACTGTAGGAATCTATATGGGTTTTGAAGGATCTCAATTATACTATGCATGTATATATATGTTGTAGTGTATTAATGTGGTTACACCTACAAATATTCAAACTAAACTGATTATGGTTTCTTACTAGTCCACTTCCATGGACTGTTATGGATTGGGGTATAATGTACGATACATAATATTTAGTGTATCCCAATCTTACTACTTTTTTAAGTAAGAGAATATGATAATGAAGTCATGAAATTTTGTATGAGTTTTATGGTACGATGTATTATGTGTGTACATGGTAAAAGATGACTTATAGATGGGATGTGAGTATATGATGTTTGGAATAAGGGAATGAGAATGAAAAACTATTGGGGAATTGGATTTTGGGTAACATTCTTAAATATGTTTTTGGATATATATATATATATGATTAATTTTATGTGTTATTTAGTGAGTGATACTTGATGTGGGTGGAATAGAGTTTTACCATTTAAATTAATTTCATTATTCTATTTGTTTATTTATTGTTCTTTAATATGATTCCTTCACATTTTCCTATATAGGTTTGTGGGAAGATCCTAATTATTATAAATTAATTATCATTCATTGTATATATAAACAATTAAATTGGTCTACAATGGATGGTTGGGGACCGAGATGTGAATTAAATTCTTAGATTAGTTATTTTTGAGATATTGGAATTGTGGTAACTCTATAGGATCTCTCATATTATTTGTAATTTGTTTCCATTCAATATGAATTACACCATGCCTTATAATTTCTTATTTATAAATTATTTGGATATTATTTTTGTATATCACCTTATTTCATATCCTTAAATTTATATAAATAGGGTAATTACTCTTATTTTATGATATTTCTCCCCCATGTGTTTCTGGCTAACTAATGGTTTATTAGAGGCAGGGTATAAGTGTCACTCCCTCTTTTCTCATCCAACCCATGAGAGGTACCATTGGATGGGGGAGGGGGTTTTTCCAAATATATAAAATAAAAAAATATCATTAATATAATATTCATTAAATGTTATGGAATGGAAATAAATCTATTTTATTCTTAAAAACATTTAAATAAAAAATAATTTTATATGTGTTATGATTTTTTGTATCAAAAATAATTTTATCACATTTAAAAACTGAATCAAATAAAATGGGTTTAATAGTTGGACTCATTATTTCTAAATTTTAATATATGGTCAAATTTTTAAGACATAAAAATATGTTACCTTATTAAATATTAGTTTCCAATGTAAAAGTAAAAGGTATATTTGAAATGTGGTGTTTTTATAATAATTATGTAATTTTATATTGAAAATTTTTAAATGATTAAAATAAAATTGTATTTATAGGTATAAAATCATATTAACAATATCATGGCACAAATATTAAATCTACATGAATGGATCCAATTCCAAGGAACCATATTTGAAAGTAAAGCTTGTTTTCCAGGCTCCAATTTTACCGGTCATATATCTCAAATGAATTTATGGATTAGAAGTTATGTCTATTTGAATTTAAACATTAGAAAATGTCTAGATGGATAAATTCCAGGGATATGAATGGAAATTCAAAAAAAAATTACAAAAGTGCGCACAACCCCTCCACTTCCATGCTACTATTATTCCAGAGAAATATGGAGGAAAATGAATGTGATGTATGGATTTGGGAACAACATTCCAAAAGGTGTGTGCAACTTCTTCAGGGTCATACAACTGAGTTGCCTATGAAAGGTGATGAGAAGTTCCAAGAAGGACGTCAGTCCAAACGTAAGCCGAATTCAAACTCGTGTAAGAAATCCAGTTTGTGCGATAGAATGGATTGTTGTGTGAAAAACCATTACACAACAATTATATAGTGTGCCAAAGGTGGCATCAAATGTATAAGCTCCATGAATATTGGACGCATCTTCTAGAAACAAACCCATTTGTACGCAACTGCATAAAGTTGCGTGAAATGATCATTGTTGCGCGAAATGGGATAAGTAGTCAAATGATGAAAAAACGCCTATATATGCGACATCAAACACTAATTCAGAATAGGTAACATAAAAATATCTCTCACTCACATAAATACATGATTTATTATTTTCAATACCCCCGAGTCCCTAAGTCACATGAAATTACCTTGTTGAAGTCCCTCAAGTATGGGCCTCTACTAAAAGGTGTTTTCACACAACTGTTTCCATTGAATACATAATTTTGTGAAAAGAAGTTTTTTTGAAAATATATTTGAAAAAATATTTAAGGTTATGGGACACTGGTTTTTTTAAAATATGATTATAGGCCATGCTTTGTGAAAAAAAAAATTTCCATGTAACTGCACAATTTCACGAGCATGTCCCTAGTCGCATGAACAATGTTTGTACATGCACCCACTAGTTCATAATGTGGGGATTTACTCTATACCATGTACTCAAGATCTGTTTCAAGATGTGGTCTTGGGATACTTCTTCAATCCCCTCACTATAATTATTGAACCCATAGAAAATGGATATTCGCATCGTGGACTTTTCAGGTTAGGTCAGGGCCACTTTTAGTTGTGCCATATATAGCCCTTACTTCCACTCATGGAACAAGTTAACAAGGCTCCATTTTTCTCTATTAGTATTGAGACCCATTCACCTCACCATCATGATAGTTTGACTCTCACAATCACCAACACCACCAATAGCCTTTACAGACCATCCCGTGATGAGGGGAATCGGTACGGAGGTCCGCCCACACCATTATCAACTACCACAGAGCTCCTCTCCTTACCACCACCATCCAGTTCAGAGGATCTCCCGAAACCATTATCAACCAGAATAGAAGTCATCCCTATGCCTCAACCATCTAGTGAAAAATTCTTCCCGACACCACTATCAATCGGCATATAGGTCCTCCTTATTCCTGCAGCAGCTAGTAAAGAGTTCCTCCCCGCAATGCTACCAACTGGCATAGAGGTCCTCCCTCTTACATCATTATCCAGTGTAGAGGTCCTCCCCGCACCATTATCAAATGGAACTAAGGTCCTCCCCATGCCACCACCATCTATTATAGAGGTCCTCCCAACACCGCTATTAACAGAGAATGTGGTCCTCCATGTTCTATCATCAACCCATGTGAAGGTCCTCCCCAAACCACTATCAACTGGCTTGGAGGTCCTCCTTGTATCAAAAGAAACCATCCCTAAAGATCCTTCCCATAGTATGAGGTAATAAAACCACCATTGTATGGACTCTCCACTTATATATAGATTAAGGTTGATCACATCCCTACTCTAGTTGCTCTGGTCTAGGATATTTAGCTCTAGTACCAGGGGAAGGTTGATCACATCCCTACTCCAATTTCTCTATAATGTGATACACCAATATTATATGCATCCACTTATTATAGTAGTCATCATATTTCTGTACTGAAAATCTAGGCTTCCATGCCTCCTAGGATTCATTTATGGTTCATACCGATGATCTTGGCTTCCAGGATTTTTGGGTGCTATCGCCCAATCATACCGGTAATTTAGGCTT
Source organism: Viscum album (assembly GCA_963277665.1). Taxonomy (NCBI): domain Eukaryota; kingdom Viridiplantae; phylum Streptophyta; class Magnoliopsida; order Santalales; family Viscaceae; genus Viscum; species Viscum album. The sequence continues at coordinate 1,813,697,546 of OY728153.1, read as the reverse complement.
ATACACCTTTCGTATATCATCGCTTCGTCGATCTGATGCCTCCAAGGTGCCTTCAACCCATTGATATGATGATTTAGGATTCCACTTCTCTCGGGATCCATTTCCCTATTGAACTTCTGATCTAGGATTCCACACTTCTCGAGTCTCATCGCCCCATCGAGCTGGTGTTCTAGGCTTCCACACACCCTGGGCACCATCGCCCTATAGAGCTGACATTATAGGATTCCACACTGCCAAGGAACCATCACCCCAACGATCCAATGTTCTAGACTTCAAATCCTCCTAGTCACCAACTCCCCATCGAGATAATGATCTATGATTCAATGCCTCATGAGAACCATCACCCTGTCAAATTGGTATTCCATGATTCCACACCTCCTAAGTTCTATCACATAGTCAAACTAAAAATCTGGGCTTCCACACCCCCCCAATGTAATTTACCTATTGAACTAATTATTTAAACTTCCATGCCTCTCCATCACCATCTCCCCACTGATCCTATGTTCTCAGCATCCTCGCCTCTCGAGCAACATCTCCTCATCAAACTGATGTTCCATTCTTCCACGCAACATAGGTTCCATTTCCCCATCGAACCGATGATCCAGGATTTCACACCTCCTAGGAACTATCACCCCTTTGAATCAAGGATCCAAAATTCTACACCTCCAAGGAATCATCAACCCATTGAATTAAAGATCCATGATTCCACACGTCCTAGGAACCATCACCCCATCGAGCCCATTTTCCTATCTTCTACACCTCTTGGGCATCATCGCCCTGTCTAGATGATGTCCCAAGAATCCACACCTCTTAGGTACCACCTCCATGTCAGGATAATGTTCTAGGATTCCAAAATCTCCAGAACCATTTCTCCATTGAGATGATGATCCAAGATTCCATACCTCTCTGGTGCCATCACCCCATAGAACCAAAAATCCATGCTTCTACGCTCCCCAAGACCCATCGCCACATCGATTGGATGAAATAGGCTTCCCTGCCTCCTATGTATAATCTCCCCATCAAACCAAAAAACCAAGATTCCATGAATCCCCAGTGATATTTTCCCATTGAGTCATGGTTCTAGGATTCAACACCTCCTGGAGGCCATCATATCATCAAATCAACTATCTAGAATTTTATTCCTCCCATGTACCATATCCCTATTGATCCGATGTTCCAGGTTTCCATACCTAATGGGAAACATCACGCAATTAAGATTAAATTCTAAGATTCCAAGCCTCTCAGGGACCATCTCTCTATTGAGAAAATGTTTTAGGATTCCATACCTATCGGGCACCACCACCCTATTGATCTGGAACTCCAGGCTTCCATGCATCCAAGGTGTCATTACCCCAAAGATCCAACCTTATAGTATTCCATGCTATCCAGGCACTATCACCCCTTCGAGCATATGTTCCATCCTTCCATGTTTCCTGATCACCATCACACCATCTATCCATTAATGAAGAAACATTGTCGGTTCACTAACCATACATCAGTGTACACCAATCATCCCATCCCCAATCAACCACTTTGACAATGAACATGTGTCCACTATCACCCATAGGATTGTAACCTTCACCCTGATTGCAACATGGAGAAACATACTCATCTAACAGTGAATTGAGACCCCAACTATCTGTCAAGAATGTGAGGTCGACTATCCCTAGTACTTATGATGACAGAAACTACAGAGGTCTTCCCTACGACCCCAATACCAGATTGTTTAATTTTTCCTATAAAATTTCCCATATCACACTTGGAGATAATCCATGTGTATATTGGTGACATTTTAGGGTAATCCCATGGTAGGATTTACCCAAATCCTCAAGGATCCCAAACCATTGAGATGGGGTGGAGATGAAAATTCCTCATTCACCGAAATGCTTAGGGTTAGATATATGGCATAACTGAGGAAGATCATTAAGGAGGATCTAGAATAAGAATATTGTTGATGATTGTGCCATACCTGTGTGTCATCTTACCTAGTAGGGGCACCGCGTATAGAATAATTCCCCCAGCATCCTAGTTTCATGATATTAAACTATACTATAACCACCATATAACTTGTAATACGTTAAAATGTGGGGTAATGTGATTGTCACATGATGTTAAACTAAATAAAATTTTGGTCAACAAAATGTGAACGTAAACTATAGAAACCGGGTTCAAATCTATGTGACCTTAAATGATAATAACACCTTTTCTTGGTTTTATTCTTTTTAACTATATAGAATCACCGGTTCTATTTTCAAGACCTTAAAATGAAATTTTTTTCATTGACGTGTGATGTTAAAATATGTAGAATCATTTTTCTGATTTCCTCAACCTTAAAAGGTAGATATTTTTTCCTTGTTCCATGACATTAAACTATATAACATCATTGGTTCTGTATATCTGACCATAAAAGGATCATATTTCATTGTTTCTGAATGTCATTAAAATATATAGCACAATTGGTCCATGATCTATGTCCTTAAACTAGAAATATATCCATAGTTCATGTTTTTTATCTTTAAAATACATAGCCTAACATCCTCAGCACAAAATGTTAAATAGTATACTTTCCCCAGGTGGAGAACAAAGGATTCCTCATGTGGTAAGCATGATATGACTCCACATCCCCATCACATGATGTAGAACTATGTAATTCCATGAGCGAACAATGATAGGGTGCTATGAATTTGATGATGGTCTTCTACCTTTCCACACTCATGAAATATGTATGTCCTCATTCTTAGTTTTAAGGGATATGTAGTGAATCATGGGTTTTACAATCTTAATATAGCTTGGTACATATCCTACCTTGGGACTCCCATCCTTAAGAATGTGTACGACTACCACTTTCCAATATACCTCATTTACATACTCAAATTTGTTGTGGTGTAAACCAGGAGTGTTGAGTTCCATACATAAATTCCTTTGATGCAACTCTATACATCATGTCATCCTCGATTAGGATCCTCGTCATCCATGACATATGAAATGTCCCCCAAAACTATTATAGTTCCAAGCCAAAATGTATCACCGCCCACCCTGGTAAAATTCCTTTATGGATCTCTTGTAATATTTAACAGTACTTCTTTTTTGAACATGGTCAATAGTTTATTATTTATTTTCTCACCCCATCCATGATTAATGTATTTTTGGAACCTGTGTTAAAAAAAAGAGTCATCAGTTCTTCCCTACCATTTTTTCACACTCCTTTCACAGTCGAGATCTAGGAAGTATGGATTTACCTATATTTCACCTCCATATGTTTTGGTGGAGTCTTAACACCCTTGGTGTCAACCCTTTATGAATATCTGTGCATTAAGTAAATAGGTTAGTATTTCTGGGACATTCTCAACCTAACATCATTATTCCACTATAGTTTTATTCCATTGGATAGGGAAATCTTCACACCACTATTTATTCCTCACACCAAGAATAACTCACATGGGTTTAAGAGTCTTTGATGGGTTTTTACTCACATAATCGATCAGATGAATAACATGGTCCAAACTCTATGACCATAAACTATGAGTTTTGGTAAAAGAATAATGACTTTAAACCATGTGGGATTTTCCCTCAGTAATGTCTTGTGTGGTGTTGGGCCTATTTATCCCTCAATTCATACCAATTTTCTCACATCACCGCACTACACATATCTAAATGGGATACTCAAACTCATTTTCCCAACTCTACAAGCTTAAACAAATAATCATGGTCCATGAAATACCACCTTAAAATATTTGTGATGGTCCAATATTTATGAACATAAACAACTTTCAGCCCCTATAGTCTATGTTTTATGACTTAAACAACAAAGCCCGACATCATCAGCACATGATGTTAAACTGTGATTTTACCCCTTATAAAATAGGGATGCCTCTTACTGGGAGATGATTTTACCCCATATATAATCGAGAGTCCTTACACGCCAAGGGTCAGTCCTTACGCCATGTACCGATCATGGGATTACCCATTACAAGAATGGGATGCCTACATTCTCTTACTAAAGAGGATTTCCCTCACCAGGGTTAGTCTCCTACCGCACCATGTTACAAAACTATGTGTGGTTGTTTTCCCAACCTCATGGGATTTATAATGACACAAAATTTATATTTTTGGGACCAATAACAAATTCACCAACATTTCATCCCCTTATCCCCAATTATGGTCCCAATATCATGCCCCTAAACAGTGTGCAATTTGTCTCAAGGTGTGTATGTGGTATGTGAGCACCCTTGGATCCATTCACATTAGGTATTACCTCTATTGTGTCACACACACCCTTTTGACCAGTATCATTACAATACAAGAATCATGACATTAAACATCCACATTATTTGGTCTAAGATTCAGGACCTTAATCTTTGTGTTGTTTTCAACCTGCTAATTATGTGGTACATGATCCCCTTTTGGATCTATTCACATCAAGTTTACCACTTTTGTGCCACACATATACTTCTGGAGAAAACTTTATCTTCATAGTCCAAGCATCATGATTTTAAACTTATTGACCATGGTCCATGAAATATGAATTTAATCTTTTTTTCAAGGTCTAAAACATATGACCTTAAGCTATGTGAAATTGTCTTCAGGATCACTTTATGTGGTGTAAGGACTCCTTGGATCCATTCTCTTCAGATTTTAATGCTTTCACAGCATGAACATCCTTGAATCCCAACTTTCCATTGGTCTAAGAATTGTGACCTTAAAATATTTTTCATATTTCCAATATCTATGAGCTCAAACTAGGATCCCTAGTCCAATCATTATTACCCTAAATTGTAATAATTCACTTCTCATCCATGTGGTTTGATTCACTTATAATGGTCCAGAAGTCCCATGTCTCTACCTTTCTTGATATCTATATTTGGATTGATTCCCATTCTTATTTGATATATAGTGACACCTAGAATATTTCTCTTAGGGATCAGCTATCTATTCACCACGAAACCATTAGCTTCCAGTGGAGCTATTACTAAAAAATTTCATAGGTTCCTCCTTTTATGTATAAGCCCGATTCATTTTCATTGACCCATAATTGGGTTGAGATACACTCATAGCCTAATGTAAGGAAGAAAAGGAATGTAAAACTCAATGAATAAGCCCCACCAATTTCCTCATCACGTGATGATAATATGTAGCCTTACCCCATATAAAATAAAGATGCCTCTTAATGAGAGATTTTTTACCTCATATGAAAGATGGATTCCCAGTATGAAAAATATGAGATAAAAACCACCCTCCAAAAATGATTTGAAACTATAGACTTACCCTGTATAAAATTGGGATTCATCATATCATAATATGATCAAATTAAATATCCTCAATTGTGAGTAAGTCCCCCCTTCTGATGTTATTCTTCTACCATGTCATGTTTCATAACTACATATAGATTTATTACAAACCTTATTAGGTTTTTAGTGATACCCAGATATCTCATCCTAGGCCCATTCTTCTTCGTTGACATACTATAGGGCCATTTTTACCCCAATGACATTATAATGAAATGGGTTATGGTTTTTCGAGTTTGGGTGGTAGAGGGTACCTTCAACCCTTCCTTCATATATATCTATCACTCTATTATGCCACATGTGCCTCTTTTTAGACACTTCTTCCCCCTTTGGTCCATGATATGTGACCTTATACTTTCATTCACATCCATAATTATAGATCAATGGCTTCAAAGTAGTAGCAAATATATTTCAAGTTGTACAAATCTAAATTTCAAATCCCAACATCCCTATTGTGTGACATACAAATGTCATCTTACCCCACATAAAACTGAGATACCACATAATGAGAGATTATTTTCCATTATATAATACCAAGATTCTTCATTTGATAAGTATGAGATGAACCAAACATTACACCATATAAAACTAGTATGCCTCCTAATATGAGATGATATGATATCCTCACTAGTGAGGACTTCACTACACTGATATCGGTCTCCACCATGCTATGTTCTAGAACTATTTGGGGCATGATTCCTAATATCATGGGAGGTGTGGTGATTCCTAAACATTTTTTTGGGACCAATCTCGTAAAAGACTCATTTATAGGATATCCCCCCTTCCACTTAAATTCTTTTCACTTACTCATATATAGGTAACAATTATCCTATTGATCTAAATAGGCTCCCTAATAGAATGGTATCATGACATATTGTCTCACCTACTAGATTTTGATCACACCTCGACAGGTCTTCTACAAAAAACAATAGATCTAGTACTTATAATGTAGTTAATTTTTTATCCTTCATTGGTTTTCCCCATCCCAAACTGAAATGGGTAATGAACACGTGTTTCAAAAAATGGTAAAAAATTATCCACCATCCATCGGTTATCCCCATCTCTCACTATCTAGGTCTTGAAAGTTACAATCTCCATCAAGGGAATTTTTGGTAAATTTCATCCCTCATTATGTTCACCACTATATGTGACAAGGAATATGAATTTCTCCTTGTTTCTCACATAGAGCATGGATCACATGGGATTAGGTGTTAGGAGGATGTTTCCTCAAGAAAATTTGAGATGCATAACCACCCTATTGTCTTAACTCTGTGACCTTAAACTAAGATCCCAATTCTAATCATCAAGACTATAAACTATGTGAATGTAATCCGAGGAATATTTCATGTCGATTTGGGTATATTGGCCCTCAATTTACATCAGTTCGTTACACCATCAAACAAAAAGTATCTTTTTGATTTGTTCAGACATGGTCCAAGTACCCTGACCACAAATCATGTGCCAGATGTCTTAGAGACCTTTTTTATAGCATCACATGGCCTTCTAGGTACCTTCATTCACATTGGATAACATTATTTTGATGCCACACATATTTATTTGATACACACCCCCAATATGGTCTAATAATTATGAACTTAAACTAATTTCCATGGCCCAAAATATATGATCTTAATCTAAGATCTCGGGTCTAGGAAGTATGAACTTAATTTTTTTTAACATGTCCTTTATGTTTTTCAAGGTGAAAGGCCTCCCATGGACCTCATTCACCTCAAGTTACTACTCCTTCATGAAACACTCAAAACATTAGGCTGCACATGGTCTAATATCTAAGACATTAAATAATGAGCCTATGGCCTAAGCTTAATGACCCGAAACTACGAATCTAAGTCCAAGAGTTATAAAATTAAACTATGTGATATCCCCTTTGGAAATGTGTTTCATGGAATGAGGGACTTCTAGGGACTTCATTAACGTTATACTTTCACTTTTTCACCCAAAAAATATCCCTATAGGATGCCCACCATATTTTCCAAACTCTATGACCTTAAACTAAGAGTCATGGTCCAAACATCACAACTTTAAACTATGTTCAACTCCCCTAGAAATTGTTTCTCGATGGATGGAAATCTTGGATTCCATTTCCCTATAGGCCTTTCCATGGAGTACCCCTATCGTGCAACCCTCCTAATCCCCCCGCCACTATGGGTGGGTGGGTTTCATTTAATTCAGTTCACATATGTCCTTTCACAATATGATAAACTCTAATATTACCCTATACAATGGACATGGGATTCCCTCTTGAATTAAAATGTGGATGAAATAATGGTAATTACAATGAAAAATCCCCACATACTACATCACAATCACAAAAAAACCATTAAATTGTGTGATTCATTAACCTCACCATGTGATGTTAAACTATGTGTCTAATGTCTTTAATGTATGACATCAAACTATATATATTTCATCAATTACATGATGTAAAAATGTGAGGCATATTAGTCCATTTCCTGATAATCCATTTCCTATAGTTTCAATCTTCTACTACATTGTTCTTGTTTTTCGATCATCGATCAAAATATAAGATGATGTACCCCCTGGAAGACATTCTTGACCATTGTTCATACTGATAGGCCTACCTAATGTCCCTGACTAATATTGGAAAAATTATAAGAGTGTTGGAATCAATTCAAATATATTATAACTTCATTTCTAAGCTTTTTGTGTCCCTTTATTTGGATCCCTGTCCTTGTTCACGTTTTAATAGGTCCCCTAATTACAATACTTTCGTGCTGAAATGGATCACATATTGTCCTGGGAAAATTCCCTAAAGGATATTAGATGACATTCTGAGACATGTATTGTGTTTTGAATATGGTCAGTGGTTGAACATCATTTTTCTGTCCCCATTCACAGATAATAGTATGGATGTTGTGTTTCAAACATGGTTGGCAGTTTTCCTCCATCATCACAGCACCCTCACAATGTTCCAGATTTTGGGTATCATGGTTAAAACTTTTCATTACCCTTTTTTAGGTATAATTCAACACCCATAGTGTTACCCCATTAATGTACTAACGGAAATTGGAAAAGAAAGTTGAGTTTATATAGTTCTAAATACTTAACAAGGAATTCTTATTCAGAACACCCCAAAGGGTGATTGATGTCACATTCCTATCCCAACACATTTCCACTATTTATCATTATCATATAGGTGAATGGTCCTCTATTGTCTCTTTTTCCCACACTTGTCAATAATTCAATGATCTTAGATATTTTCTTTGGTTTTTTTCTCAATGTGATCCAGATTCCTTGGGCCTCGATGTAGGAGTGTTCATTGGTACATTCCTCATGACATGGTCCTCCTGGCCCTTCTCATCCTCATTGGACCCCATTCTGGGTGGGGACTTTTCTGGCCCCCATAAAACACATATATGAATGGATTTAACACTAAGAAAATTTATCTAAAAAAAACTAGTTTTTTATATGATTTGACTAGTATTAGAGGTCGAGAAATGTTAAAGATCAAAAGATATGTCCCTTTCATGTTATGCTTCCTTAAACATCCAGTCGGGAAACTTTTAGAGCAAATTATGAAATTGTGCACAAAATTCAAAAAAGATCATGAAATACCTCTACAATCATAAAAATGTGTTTCAAATGAAAGGTGATGATAAATTAAATCTTGGTATGGATTTGAGTGAAACATTTCAAAACTGCCTAAAACTACATTGCATTCACATAATTGAGTTGCACACAAAAGGAGACAGGAAGTTCTAAAAAAGTCTAATTAGTTTGAACAAACGCCCGTGTCCCATGCATGAAAGGAATTAGTGTTTCATGTATCAATAGAATGTTGTGACAAAACCCATCATGAAACTATATAGTTGTGTTCCAAAGGAAACTTCAAATCAGAAGCACCATGCCAGTGGATCCATCCTTCAAAAACAAAGGAATTTTAATGAAGCATCATAATGTTATGTGACATTGTCAAGGTTGTTCCAAATAAGATAACTTGTGTTACCATGAAAAAAAAATATAAATATGTCATCAAGCCCTCATTCAGAAGAGGACCTCTTAGTGGAACCCTCTTCTACAAAACTCTGAGTTGTGCAGTTTCCGCTACCCCCATGTCTTGATGTTGTGTGAAATTACATAGGGGATGACCCTCATGTATGGGCTTATGATAAAATATGATTTCACATAAAAATTTCCATTTGGAACAGAATTACATGAAATGTCTAAGATTTACCACACATATATTTTCACACATCATTAAATTTGCATGACATAGTGTTTTCAAAATTTATCATGTAGTCCATGCCTCAAGAAAACTTCTTTTTTGCATGAAACTTCACACCTACATGACCACGTTCCACTGTTTCATGTAATAGAATTCATAAACATGACTACTAGTCTATAAATCAGGGGTTATGACCCTACAATCCCTTCTCAATATCAGTTCGAAACTACATTCCCAAGCATCTAGGATGGTCCCTTTTCTACCATCACTAATCCTAATGGAAAAAGTAGGGTCACACCACAAACTTTTGGGCCAGGTTGAGGAAATTTTTAATTAAACATTATATTCCCCTAACATCCATCCATAGAATACAATTATTTTAAATACTCCTCTACACCCCCTGAAATTCATTGAGTCATATTAATCCTCTTGTTCCCTTTCCCATGTCATGAGTTGAGATCCTCATATTGGATTCCCCAAGTACCTTGACTCGAAACATTTCTCAAGAAACTATTTAAACCTCATCACCTAACTCATGTGCAAGGATGAACCAAAGAGGGACACCCCTAGTGTAAGTCCCACCCTATCCATTATTGGGTATCTTGTTCCTAGTAGCCATCAATACAAAAATTTAAACTATAAAAAACCCTATATTAAAAACATATGATCCATCATGTGACAAGAACGAGATGCCTTATGCACATAGAATAATATGACTTGTTCAATAATCATGTTTTTCACACCAAACTACAATTATGGGCCTTCTCCTTAGGTGTAATACCCAATCCTATCCATCAACATATTAGTAAGTCAAGATTCTACCATAAACTGACATGAGGAAGAAATAACTAGAAGATTGCATATATAAGCCCTGATAATCACATCACTTCACACGATGTTAAACTATAATCTTATCCCATGAAATGGATATGTGATTCCCCTATTACCTGTCATGAGGAAGAAATAAAGGGAATATTCCATGTATAATCTCAACACACCATGTCCTTCCATAAGATGTTATGTTGTAAATTTACCCCATGAAATAGACATGGGATACCCTCATGACATAACATAGGGAATAAATAGAGGGAAACATCCACTCATAAATCCCATGAACCACATCCTTTCTCGTTAAGTTAAAATATAATATTACCCCCTGAAATGGACATGGGTTTCCCTCATGACTTGACATGAGGAAAACTTAATGGTTTGCTTCCATACATAATCCCCATTCACATCATCTCCGCTCTTAGAAATGATCTGGAAACTTATACACTTAATCCCTACACCACCCTTCTTATAATTAACTTTCACTACATGATATTCCTTACCAGATGATGTTAAATTTCATGTATCAGTCCTCTCAAATGACCATTATTTGTGGCATGAAACAATATGGTTTTGATCCCTATCTCTAAAATGAGGTACATAGGGCATGTCTTCAAAGTTCAATCCTGACATTGGTAAAAAAGGTGTGATATTCTCCCTCCAAGGGATTCACCTCCTAAATCCACCTCCAGGGGGAGTTCTGATCCATCCACTCAAGATCCTCCTCTACTAGGTGTCCTGATCCACAATTCTAGAACCACCTCCACAAATAATTTTGATCCACAACTATGGATCCACCTCTATTGGATGATATGATCCATCAATCCTATCTCTATAAAATGTTAAATTCATGCACTGATCCAGTATCCATGCCACATGTAATAAACATGGGATGGCTAAGGTAAATTTCCTTGGAAGACGTATGCCTATAGTGTCAACTACCTTGTGACCAACACCTGATACCCTGGGTTTTAGGTGTATGATTCTTCATATGAGAATCCCTAAAAAGGAAAAGAATTTATATTTTCCTAACACACCTAGTGTTCATAGATTCGTAGTCATTCTAGGTATTACCATCTACTCTGATAACAGGTTTTTTCCATGATGTTATAGAAGTAACGTAATTAACTAGAATTCACCTCAAGACTGATTTTGGAATGAGTTTCATGAACATAAATTTATATATGGGGAGACTAGTACTAGGTGATGAGATCCAAGGTAAAATCCATGGAAAGAGGAACTAATATACCATTGTCATGTTTCGATCAAGGATCAAACATCACCAAAAATGGTGGTGGGGGCCACCAACCATTGGAAAGTTGGAATATAGGGAAAGAAACATTCATCACTAAAAATATGAACATCCTTAAAAAAAGAATCAGAAACACATTCATTTAGTTATTAATTGATATGATAGAATATTAAAAACACAAAAAAATTAAATAATCATATTTCAACAAAAACATGTTTTCCTTATATCTTATGTTTTATTCTAAAATTTAATTTCTACATATATAAGAATTAAATTAGATTATATAGAGTACAAATTTTGAATCATAGCAATAAAATTTGGTAACATGGGTTATCATATATTTTTAGTAAAAAAATTAATTACCATATTAAATAATAAAACTAGGTAAAATTGGGTGAAGGAGGTAGATTTTAATGGAATGGATATTGTTTGATTAAAATAATATTTATACATTATATAATTCTATTTTTAGGTGTCTTGGTAAAAACTAAATTTCTTAAAAAAACATTCCTCATTGAAATGATCTATCTCCCATGTGATTTCATTATTACCATTCTTCGATCTTAAGCTTCAATTGAAATACCCTCATTTTCACATATAAAAGGATCTCATCTACACTACTTATAAACCACTATATAACTTCTAATACCTCTATAATATCTTCCCACTACTACCCTCATGGAGTATTATTCCTTGTTTTCAATCCATTTAATCAATGAATTAGTCTCAAGTTATTCATTTTAAATGAAGACATCATGAGGAGTGGTTTCGTCATAGTAGGTAATGAGTTATCCTTCTTTCATTTCATTTACATTATCAACCACAATATTTTCAAGTCAAATTATCCAATATAATAATGTAATAGTAAAATCATTATTATTATAAAAAATTATATTACTATTATATAACTCTATACTCTTACTCATTCATTAATATAAAATGTTCTTATTTTGGTTGATTTAACCACCCGTATGAATGATGTTATACTATCATTGTCATTTCCAATATGGTAAGGTATCATTGCATAAATTCAAATAATTTTGGATATTAAAAAATAATTTATGCTAATAATATGTATCTAGAAGGGTGACAAAATAAATATATTTTCAATATAATGTAACTCATTGTTATCGGTAAATTAAATGAGACTTTCTCTTCACATATTGAATTCTAAAGAACCATACCCATAAAATTCATAAAATAAACATGGGACTAAAATATATTTGTAATAAATGATTCCAAGACCTTTAATAATCTTATAATTATCAAAATTGTATCATGGAATGAGTATTTATATCACCATAATAAAAATTATATGAAATAATCGACATTACTATCATCTAATTATAAACTCAAATAGTAACTATGTAATTTATGTGTAATGAAAGATTAAAATATAAAAGTATTAAAGGTAATTGGAAGTAATAAGCTTACAACATATTAATTAATATGGTTATATTTAGTAAACATGATTTAATTTGTTGAATTCAAGAGTAAAGGTAATTGGTATTATAATCTAAATTTCTTTTTCTTGAGTTATAATTTTTTCCATGAACGTTTTTCTTCTAAGATTTATTTCTTTTATCCTATGACTATGTATTATTGTATTTTTTTCACTCTTTTCAAGGGAATTTACAATTTCATCTGATATATGTTTTCTTTGTTCAAATTCTTTCTTCATAAAAACATGACATTTTGAAAAATCATTTACATGCTCCCTATTAGTTATTTCTCCTTTTGATCCATAATATTTATTTCCAAAAATATTTGTATATCATATTTTGAACGACAAAAATTAATTATCAATTTTAATCATAATATTTCTTAATATACCATATCAATCAGATGTTTTATAACTTTTTAAAAGATATGTATTTTTATATAAAAATACATAAAATGATTAAACAGGAATTTCATTTCACTTTCCTTGATTTTTTATCCTTCTTTACATATTTCCTAAAATTATGATCATTTTTTAATTATTTTGGATTCTAGGAAAATAAATTTTTTAAATTTACTTTTTCCATTATCTCAATTTGGTATTTTTATTTTGACTCATAACTTCATATTTTTAGGATAAAGTTATAATTATTTCCAAAAAACTATTTTTATAATTTCACATCCATTTTCATCGCTATAAAAAAATTTATATCTTATGAGAATGATTCATGATCACTCTCTAAAATATTATATTATATATTTCTTTTTATAGTACTAATTTTTTTATCGACTTGCCTAATTAATGATTTAATATTGTGAAAAAATATTTGAATTTTGATTAAAACCATCATCTATCTTGGAATTGTTTTAATGAGACATATCATGGATATCATGTGAAAAATAATTTATTGTTTATCATTGTGTGATGGGTGGGTTCATATATCATTATATTGTTATGTCCTTAAAATATACAATAATCATGATTATTTGGACAACAATTAACTTTCTTTCATTACCAATGACATTTTAGGTGTAGATTTTTATAAAATTTGATCATTAAAATTACATAAAAATATCAAAATTAAAATGTGGGCACTTCTAGTAATTTGACATTATTTAAAAAATATAAAACATTTATGATTTAACATGTTTTCTTTTCATGAAATATCTTCATAACTTCTTAAATGGATTATAATTTGTTAATAAATATCCTTAATCAATGTGAAAACAACTAAAAAATGTGGGTTCTGAAATAAATATTAATAAGGTATAAAAAAATGATAAATCCATTATCATAGTGAATAGCATGAAAACCCAAAAAATGTTTACTTTTTCACAATATTCATTATTTTTAAAAAATAAACAACATACACATAGAAAAAAAACCTTCCCCAAATAAAACCATTAAAAGGCATAAAAAGAAAATATAAAAAATTATAGGAACATTAGGGTGTTTTTTTATAAATTGTGTTTTCTCATTTAATAAAAAACCTGATACTAGTTAAATACATAAGAGAAAACTCTTTGGTTAAATCCCTCCTTGTTTCCATTGAAGACAAGGAATATTACCTGATGCATTGAAGATCAATATCGGGCTCACCAGTAGTATAAGATGTATCAATATCAACTATCATTATCCATACTACTCAAGTATCATATCATGAAAACAAATTTAATCATTTACATTTTCATCATATAGCCATTGAAAAAATAATTTGAACCCTTCAGAAACGCATTTTCCATTTTCAAAAAACCAAATAAAGAAAAATATCACTTTCTTTTGGATAATATTTGAAGACAAAAATTCATAAAATATTGTAAAAATGATTTTATTTTAAGATAAAAATGGAAAGTTGTAGTGGAATAATAATTGTAAATAATGTTTATACTGGTATGAAATTTTGTTCATTCCATAAAAGTTAAGACAATGATTCCTTTCACACATTTTGTAAAAGTACATCATTTGGAAAATGGTAAAAAGATTCATTTTTAAAAAATGTATAAAATGTTAATGGTAGTTTAAACCTACCTTTGATATTATTTCAAGTGTAGATAATAAGATTCGTGAATCATTTAAATGAACAAGGATACAAATAAAAATGATAATAAAAACATTAAAACTCTGAAAATAAAGGTTTAATCAAAAAAATATTACATTAAATATTATCTTGCATCAATAATATATTATTTCTAGGATAGAAAAATTATATTTTCTATATATTTTATTATTAAATTTTTTAAAAGTAATTTCCAAATAATTTACAATTTAATTTCAATTTTAACTGTGTTTTATTTTGTCATTTAATTAGTTGAAATTTTTATTATAAGTTTTTAGGATGTTCATTTCGTAATCCCAGAATAGTTTTTGGTATGTTGACTATGGTCAGTCGGTTCATTTATCCATCATATCATCAACCATAATCATGAAATAATTATATTTTTATGTTAAACATAATTTTGTTACTATCTATGAAAGGAATAAACAAATCACAATGCTTCATAGAGATATTAGTCCGCGCGTATGCATAAACGGGGTTATCATTTTTTAATTGATGGAATGGTTAAAAACATGATGATATATTATATTTCTTGGATGATATTTATTTTTTATAATATTTATTAAATTAATCTATCGTAAAAACCATGCATGTTATTTAGAGATAAAAAAACTTATCGCTCTATGGAAGTCATAATCTACACATATGCACGATCGAGGCTTTCATTTCCCATATAATAGAAAAGGGGATTAAAAGGGGTTATAGCATAGTCATTATAAAAATATATTATATGTAATATACTGATATAATTATTTTATAATGGTTAAAAAATAATATAAGGATGTAGAATAAGAAATAAAATTGAAATAGGTCAGTTAGGACTTATACCATTTCCTCAGATATTTCCTATTAGATTAAACATTATAAATTATAGTATTGGTATTTTTATGAGACCAATACATACAATAGATGGGTAGGGATGTTTTTCAGATATTTGGGTAGTTATTGGATGAATTTATGTGGTAAATATTATTGGTTGAGAATTGAGAGGAGGTTTATTTTTATTAGTGATTGGTGGGGAACAATTGGAATTACTAAATTTATTAAAAAAATTATAAATTAATTTTCATGATAATGTTTGAAAAATTAGAATATTTAAATCTAAGAAGAGGATGAGTTGAAAAAATATCATCAAATAAATTTTTTAAAATTTTAGGTGATTTTTTCAAGAAAGTTTCTATAAGAAAAAAATAAATAAAAAGTGTAAAATAATATATATTCCATCCCAAATACTATTAAAATGTCCAATTATAATTTTTTTTAATTTTAAATCATTAAATAATATATTATTTAACATGATATACCGTTAAATCCATATTTTGGGTTGTTCACATTACTAGATGTCAATGAATTCCAAATAGTTATCGAATTAAAATATAGAATTTTAAAACAACATTAATAATTTATATTCATCTAAAAAATGTGTAGAACACAATAATTTACGCAATTTTTTTAAATATAATATATTTTTTAAATAACATAGCTTTTTTAATACACAAACAAGCATAGTGGTATGATTGCGTATGAAATTAAGGAAATTATAACATCACTAATATTTTAAAAAAAATTAACATGGTAAAAAATTATTCCATCTTTAAAATAAATATTTATAAAAAACCAATTTTTAGTACTATGAAATGATTTTATAGATTTTAAAAAAAAGGAGCGACATTTGGTTTTTATTATCTACATAAATTCATATTAAGCACATTATAAAATGAATGTAGTAATAAATTTCCATATTTTCTAACCATTGATGGTAACTATTTAAAAACACTTATAAAATAAAAGTAAATAAAAATTCTGTATATTTTCGGCCTTATCGAATAGTTTTAACCTACTTATTCATTTTATGCTTAATGGTGGGAGAAATATTATCTACAAAGACTATTCATGAAACAAATAAGAGGGATATATTTGAAAAAAAAATAGAATCTCTTGATTCCAAAAATAGAATATTATTAAAAGATTATATTTAATAAATAGTTAGAAATAAATTTTAATATAAATTCATAAAATATAATGAAAAACAATATTTTCAGAAATATGTGTTTCACGTCAAAAATATATATATATATATATATATACCAAAATATGGTATAGTGCTGATTCATAGGAAATTAATAAGATTATTTCTAATTGAAATAAAATTATGTTACTTTATGATCCAATTTTGAACATAATATTATTCGTAAAATACTTATGCTAATGAAAAGAGAACATATTTTTACAAAAATCTATTTCTTTCACTATTTTCATAGAAATAGATCTTTTTAGAAAAATCAAAAAAAATCATTATATGATAATTTTTCACCGATGATTTAGAAATTGAAGTTGATTTTTTAAAATTAAAATTTTAAAATTTTAAATTTAATCTTTTAAATAAATCTATAAAATATTTGAAAATAAATTTAGGATGAATAGATTTGTTTCCTTCTTGATTTAGAAATTATATAATATTATTATAATTAATATAACTATAAGAAAAATAATTTATGAATATTAATAATGTATGGAATTGATTTATCTTTTCTTACTTTTCATGTTCTTCGGCCTTTTTGAAATTGTTTCCTTGAAATGTTATTCACTACTTAAACAAGTGGGCATATTTTTCATTAATAGTATTTTTGATTCGCAGGTTTTTTCTTCAATTATATAGTTTTCCCATAAAATACCAACTTGATGAATCACATAATTCCACAATAACTTATCTCAATGATCAGGATTTTAGGCCTATTATTCCTCATAAGAATGTTTTTCTTCTAACTTTGATACATTATCTCTCAAAATATTATTTGTATCCACAACATATTTTCTTAATAATGAAACATGAAACAAGTCATCTTCTAGGGATAAAATCAGAGGTAAGTCCAATAAATAAGAAATTGATCCAATGTTCCCGAAAATTTCATGTGGTCTAATGATCTTTGAACTTAACCTTTCCTGTTACCAAAACAAATAATACTTTTACCCAAAGATCATTTAAGAAAAAAATGAGCTCCAACCTCGAATGAAAGATCATTCCTCTGGTTATCACTGTAACTATTTTTTAACTCTTAGCTTCCCTTATATGTTGTTGAATCATCATTACATTTTTATCCATATATTCTACCAACACTAGTGCAAATATCTTCAATTCCACTACATCATCCCCACAAGTTAGAGTCCAACACTATTTTCCATATAATAACCCAATGGGTTCGATCTATGTATTGGAATGAAAATTTTTCTTACAATAAAATTTTATTAATGAAAGATACTAGTCCCAAAATCCCTGTTAATCCATTAAATTTTTTTGAATTAGGTATTCCCAATACTAAATCATTTTACATAACTGTCCATCAGATTGAGGATGAAAATATGTAGTAAAATTTAATTCCATAACCATTGTTGTTTGATGTCCTTTCCAAACAGTTGACGTAAAGCAGCAATCATGGTCAAATAAAATGGCGATATAAACTCCATGTAACATGACTATTGCATTATGATAAAATCAAGAATGTTTATATAGGGATATATTATATCAAATGTGTAGGTGATGTATATATTTTTTTATCGTTCAATAATAACCCAAATAAAATTATTACCATGAGATATATTTTGAAATCCCATAATGAAATCCATGAACATATTTCTTTTATTTCCACACTGGCATTGGAAAATTATGAAACATCCATTATGGTAATTTCCATTCATCTTTAACCTATTGAAAAATAATTCATTTAATGGTAAATTATAAAATAAGATTCTTTATTCCATCTCACTAATAATAATCTAAAATTCATTTTTACGTATTATTATCATCGATATGAACATTTGAGAGAGATTTGTGAGTTTCACAAAACAATACCTTTTAAAACTGGGAGATATTTGTCATAAAAAACTATTTTTTAATATCAAAAACATCTGTATAAATGTTAAATTCATATAACTTTAATTTCAATTCAAGTCCCACCTTATCATTTAAATCAAATTCTTCTTTATGATCTTCCTTTATTCTGTCTAAAAATGATGATCACACGAAAACCAAAAACAAAATAGAGGATGTTTTTGTATGCATCATTTATAGGCCATAATTTAATTAATCATTTACCAATGTATCATACTCTATACCTAGTAAGGTTAATGGAGCATTATATTTTGGACTAAAACTGTCATCTATTTGTTTTATTTTCATGGATAGTAATTATTCATGAAATTATAATCCTTTATTTCTTCAATATCTCCTCTATTCCCATTGTTCAACTCCTTATAAGTGAATATATACAAAAATATTTTTTAATTAGTAAATATTCCATTCTTTACTCCATTTAAATGATGCCTTTATATTTTTAAAGGAAAAAACTACAGTATCTAGTTACAGATCTTTTGTAGGGTAATTTAGCTCCTGAGATTTCAATTGATGGGAAGCAGAAGATATTATCAAATCATTATACATCAAGACACAACCAATTCACCTTCAAATAAGAATGAGGGAATTTAAAAAATCCACCACTTCTAAAGGAAAATAAAAATTGGATAATTCAACAATATTATTTATAGTTATAACAAACATTCATCACACTCTATCATCCTTATTAATTTTACTCCTTTTAGAGTTAAATAAGATAGTGGTAATGATAATTAAGAAAAAAATTAATCAACCACCAGTTGTAACTAACTAATCTATGAAAAGTGAGAATATTTATGACATTTGTAGGTCTTGATCATTCATAATCCACATAGGTTCTAGAATGGTTAGTAGTTATGCCATATTTATAAAAAATATTCTTGATTAATGAAATATGATATAACCAAAGATTAAATTTTATAAATTTTTAACATAACTAATTTTATTTGAAGGATTGAAAAAATATATTAGTTATCTCTCATGATCCTTACGTGTTTTGGGATATACTAAAATATCATTAACAAAAATAACCACATATATATCCAAACAGCCATGGAAAACACTATACATAAGATATATGAATACATTTGGTTCATTAGACTTCCCAATGGACATAAGCAAAATAAAATATTTTTTTATATATCTAATAAAAAACCATCTTCAGAATATCTTTTTCTTACACCTTCAATTTATATGTCCTTGACAGGAGATTAATCAATTAAAAATACTACACTCTTAGAAACTAATCAAACAGATCATCAATATGAGGAAAATGATAAAAATTATTAATAATGAAGTTATTAAAGGATTCATAGTCAATATAAAGTATCATCGTGAGATTTTTCATTTTAATTGTAAAAGAAGGAGAACAACAAGGTGATGTTCTAGGATGAAAGTAATATTTATATAGAAAATCAGGAAACTCTATTTCCAATTCAAAACGTACTATTTCAGCCATTTTATAAGGATGTTTTGAAATTGTATTAACATGATGTACTAATTAAATAGTAAATCCAACATCCTAAACACCAAAAGTACTAGAAAAATCATTAGGAAATTCAACCATATATTCATTTATCATTGGAACATCACTAATATAAAAAAATTCCTTTTTCTCAATAATGTGTTTAATGTAAAATTCACACCTATATTTAATCAAATTTTCATCTTCTTGATATGTTGTTAAAGGTATGAAATCATGGAATATAACTTTTTTAACACAATAATATATCTTATCATGACAAATTAAAATCCAATACGGCCTAGAATAATATGAAACACAACTATGGGAATTTCAGAAACTTATTCATGAAAAACCACCACACTAATAACAATGTAAATATTCCCACAAATCTTGGTTTCTTTTATAACTCCACCAAAATTTATCACAAAAAGGTATATCCTCTTTTCAAGAGTTTATATTCCCATTTTAGTTAAAATTTCTAAAAAATGATGGATTGCAAAGATATGTATTCAAAAAGTCATTGTAATAATTATAATACACAATAAACACACCTATAAAAACATTATTAGACTTCCTAATATTAATCATTGTGGTAAAAATGATGCCTTTTTTCATTCAAAATAGTTGATTTACACCAGGAGTATCTAACTTCATACATATGTTTTCATAGTTAAACAACTCGTTAGAATTTAATAATCTCACCATTGGATTTATATCTATTACTAAATTCATGGATTGATTATAACTATTTTCTTTATAGTCCAGAGAAATATAGCCAAATTTACCACCCTGATAACAAATTTTAAATATCATTAAACATTATATAAAATAAGTTTTACCATACTTAGAATATGTTGCTGTATTCCCTATATATTTATTTATTTACTTATTATTCATTTCATTCCATCAACAATTCTTCTTACTCTTCTCATCATGTGACAAATAAGTGTTGTTAAACTCTACCTCAACATTATGTACAGGAGGATCAACAGTCTATTAACTTTTAAATTCATGTGAGGCAAATGTTATTTGTAAAAATGGGTTCAATACAGATTAAAATCAATTACTTTTACTATCCTATTTAAAAATAAATTTTTTTTTGTAGATATACAATCATTAAAAAAATCTTATATGGATATTGAATCCTCCTCCTTTTCCCTCAGTTTAAAGAATTATTTCTCTATTTTGAGCCCAAAACATTATGATAAATATTTATCTATGAAATAAAATTAAATTTTTCACATTCCATGGTATGAATATCTTCTATCTTGCTCTCTCTCATTTATTCCAAACTAATTACCACCATTGATCAGCTTCACCATTAAAATGATAAATTATAAGAGAAACCTTTTGATGTTATCAAGATCCCATGATTTTTAGTTTTTTTTCAAACCATTGATCCATACATCAATTACAACTAGATCTAAGGATCCATAGAAATATGAAGATTTTTTTATTATCAACATGTTACTTCTTAGTAAATTTGGTTACTCTCAAATACAGTTGAAACCACTATTTGTAGTCATCATTAATTGATCCATCACTGTAATAAACGACTTCTTTGTAGTTATGCCACTCCATGATACTGATTTAGATGTAAAATAACCTCTCAAAAAAAATTTTACTTCATCTTCTATGTTTACTCTACATAAAATCATTTTAAGCAAACATAGATTAGATGATGCAATATGTCAATCTATAAATTTTATACCATCTCAAGAAAACCATATATTATAATCCCTCTAGGTGATTCAATTAAACTTATCTTAACCTCAATAGTTATTTAAACCCTAAAAATAATCTAATCCTTTACTTTGATACAAAAAAAAATTCCCAACCATTAAATATTTTATAATATTGAGTGTTTTGATAATAATTCACTTTCATTCATTTCTATGGACCTTTTAGATCAATAGACTTAGAGAATTATATCATCATAATTATATAAAAAACCCTTATATTAAAATTTTGAATCATTAAAATAGTTTTCATTTTCCATAATATAAAACTTTTAAAATAAAACATGTTTTGTTTTCTTGAAAAAACATCATGACATTCATTTTGATTCTTCTTTGTTGTTACTCATCCTTGATCCGATTTTTTTAAATGGATGAGCAAAAAAAGTTCAGAATGATGTATAAAGTAAAGAAATATGTTAGTCAATTGAAAAACATGAAAACACATAAAATTATTATTATTTTTAAATTATTCATTGATAATATGAAATAAATCACATCCATATATTAAAACACATTTTCCCCAAAGAATACATTTAAACCCCATAAGAAGAAAATAGAAACCCTAATAGGCATATTTGAATAACATATTCACAACTGACATTAAATTGTGTTATAAATTACTATAGGCTTGTAAAATTTAGAATATAATCCTCCCTCACTAACTCCATCCTTCGTACATTCGTAAGGAAATAACATTACCCAATGCATTGGAAATCTATATTGGGTTCACCAATCATATAAGTTGTATTAGGCTCACCTATTTTATAAGTTGTATCATGATCAGTAATCTTAATATATAATTATCACGTTATGTATCATAAATTTTTTTAAACTTACACCTATTTATTCTAAATCCATTATAAATATCATTTGAACCCCTAATCAAATAACATCCCATTTTTCAAGAATCTTTCTGGGGAATTATACATTTTTTTTTGAAAAATCATTAAAAATAAATATTCATAATATATTTTAGAAATTATATTTTTTAAAAATAATAATGGAAAATTGTATAAGAATATTCAATTTAATGAAAATTAATGAGCTCATGATATTCTATTTTTTCTTAAGAGATAAAATATTGATTCATTTCACACCTTTAGTAAAAGTACCGCATTAAGAAAATTATAATAAGATTCATTTTAAAAACATGCAAACAAAGTAAAAGGTAGTTTTAAATGACCTTTTATAGTATTTTAATTTTATATGAGAACATTATTTAAATATTTAAATGATAATGGATATAGAGGAAAAATAGAAAAAAAACATTAAATCTTTTATAATATCATTTTATAGGAAAATTACTTACCTTAATAATCATCGATCATTGTATGTTATTTAAATACTAAATAATCAAATTATATTATTTATTTTACAGATTGATATACTTTTTCATTTTCATTTCATTATCATTATCTGTTTAGTGTCATTTATGATGATGTTTTTTTAGTTACTTAATCAGTTATGTTTATGTCAGATGTTTTGAGGATGTTTGGTAAATAATCATAAAAAATCTTCAGTAGGGTGACAAGGGTCAATGTGATCATTTTTTGCCATATTTAGAATCTTATTCATGCCAGGATTGTTATTTTTTAAAATTATATACAATTTTATATCCATCTTTTAATGTTGTACATATAAAACAAATCACATTACTTCGTGGAGGTTATAGTCCACACGTAAAAACAAACAACAATATCATTTTTAATAGATATAAATTTAAGAAAATGAATGATATATTATCTTTAAATAATATTAAATATGTTATTAATTTCTTATATAATATCTTCTCTACCATAATAATCATCCTTTAACACTGGTGATGAAATCTTAAACACATCGCTTAATGGAGGTGGTAACTCCATTTGGATTACACCATATGCCTCTAGGATTGGTATTTTAGTTATACCAAGAAATATAGGATGTGTTGAGGGATTTCACGGGTATATTTTTTTAGGTATTGGACAAATCAAATTTATCAAAATGATTATTAAATGGAGGAGAGGAGGTTCTCTTTTATACGTGAAGGGTGGTATGCCATTGGAATTTCATAAAGTATTAAATTAAAATAAATTAATTTTCAGGTTTAGGTGCCACCAAATTGACACATTTCAAAAATAGTATGATAATTAGTTTAAATACTATCATTATATAATATTTTTACAATATTATGTTATTTTTTTCACCCTTACAACTTAGTATTAACCATATATTAACCCTTTTGATGAATCTCGTGATATCAAAACATATTACTATTTAGAATCCTTGAAATTTACTATATTATAAAACTTCAACCATATGTATATTAAAGATTATATTATCAACTATATCCAATTTAATTTTCTAAATATAAGATTTTTATGACTTTTAAATCATTAAATACAACAGTATTCTCCCTAATATACCATTAAAGGTAATACTATGACTATTCACATGTCTGAATTTAATGAAATCAAGATAGAAATTGAAGTCAAATGTAAACTTTAAAAACAAGAAAAATTGTTTATATTTATATCAAAAAATTTATTACATGATACTTCATCCAAATATTTTTACTCTAAATAATATTTAAAATATTTTACATTACTTTTTTAATACTTGTGCAAGCATTGTGTCAGCATTGCATAGAAAAATATGGTAACTATTCCATAAGAAGATAAAAAATAAATTACCACTATATAAAAAATTCATTTGTATTTCAAATGTCTAATTAGATCTTAAAATCAAATCTTTTTATCCCTTTTTCAAAAATTTGAGATATTAAAACAATTATAGTGGTATTTTAACTTTTATTATTGACTTAATACCATGATAAAATCATTATTAAAAGTGTGTGGGTGTAAATTGAAAAAATTTATAACCTTTAAGGGTTATGGTTGAGAAAACATATCATATAAAACATTGACAAGCATCCTGGATATTTTTAGGCTATATCTCATAGCCTTGACCCTGATTTACTCGTTTCACCCTTACCAAAGTGACACATACTTAACATAATTACTATTCATAATGATAAAAATTAAATGGAACTACTACCAAAATTGAACCTCATTATTCCAAATATTGAATAAATTTTTAAATATTCAGTTTCTAGAAGTGTCAAAAATTAATTTTAATATAAATTAATAAAGTGTAGTGAATTTTAAAAAAAAACGTGTTTTAATCAAGAAAATGAACATATATCCCAATAAGATATCATGTAGATTCCTACATAAATATTCATATTATTTAATATGAAATTTGGTTTAAGATTCATTAATATAATATTATTAAAATAATAGGAATTTTAAATTACATTAATTAATGAAAATAAGTCATAGTTTTAAAAAAATCGTTATTTTTCACTATTCACTTAATTAAATTTCAAAAAAATTACAAATATTATTTTTATGATAAATTTAACATTATCATATAAAGAATAAATTTAATTTTTTCAGATAAAAAAATCAATAATTTGTAAATTATGCTTACACATACACCATATAATACACAAAAACATACTTAGTAAGAATAAAACTATTGACTTTTATCATTATAAAATTACTTAATATTATTATAATGACTATAAAAATATAAAATATAATTTATTATTTTAATAAAGTCATAAAATTAATTTAAAATTACATGGGTTGTCACAATCACACTCCGACACATTGGTGGATGATATATATATATATAAAGAGATAATTATAGAGTGGGAGTCATGAAACTTGATCCATTATAGTGAATGAGTTATAATTCTATGTCCATTAGATGGTGTGCGTTATGATACTCTATCTACTATAGAACACAATTTTTTATTCTTGATCCACTATATTATGGGATGTGAGATTATGATTACTGATACACTTTGTTATGGTATTCTATGCTTATTTTGGTACAATATTTATGGGTTATGATGTAAAACAATGTCATGATCTATGGCTTGTGATTATTGTATATTGTATTAAATATCTTATAAAATGGTATATATTTAATCATAAAAGGTTATATGTTCTTATATAAAGACCTATAGACCAATCTTAGTGTTCTATGATCCGTTTATTTAGATATTTCTACCTTAGATATTTTTTCCCAGGATTAAGATCTTACCCCTTATGAATGTTTGATATTTTTTCCCTTACTAAGCATTTGGGACAACTCTTTTCTTATTTTATCATTCCATATGTAAGGGGGGATATTATTATATATGAAATTACATGAATTTTATAGTTTTTGGATAATTTTTTTCAATGTTTTTAAGACTTATTATAAGAAAATTATGTATCTAATATCAAAATACGAAAAACTATAGGGTTCTTGGATTGTGTGATTATTGGAAAACTTTATTGGTCAAATTATGGGAATGATGTGAAATTTATTTATGAAATGATCTATTTGTCTCACTGAGTAACCATTCTATAATATAAGATATTTTTCAGCATTTAACTCTTGGGTTTTGGTCTAGGTTGTCTCACCGTATGAAGGGAATGTCATCTGAGATCTAATGAAAGAGATATTTGAATAGCAAGGATTACCACATAGAGACACATGATATATCTATTATTCTCATCGGTGAAGGGAACTGATCAAGATTATTAGATAATTCCAAACAATTACATATTCTCATATTAATCTTGATTTTTATTCTTTTTTTATTTAGTATCATAAATCACACTAGATAGATCAGATTCATCATCCACCATAGGTTTCCTTGACAGAATAGTATACACTAACATGGACCTCTACATAACTTCTTTATAAGAAATAAGGAAAAATTTAAATACCATTGATATGAGGTTTAGGATAATACCACATTCAAATAAATGATCTTATATAGATTCACTAAAATCTAAATTTAGAGAGAGGAACAAAAACTATGAGAAACAATCGAAATATCCCTTCATTCTTCACTCACCTTTAGGAAGACACATAAATTCATAGGCTTTACCCATAATCAAACCCTTATAATAATACACCTACACAAACATTTAATTAAAGAACATCTAAAAAATGTTATCATATAACTTATATGGGATAATGGTTTCCCACCACACTCAACTAGTATGCTCTTTCAAACCCATTATGGGTTTCAATTTTATGGATTTGAGTGTTTCCAATGAATTATAGATTCCTTAAATCCTCTTTTAGAATTATATCACCTTTTTATCTAGTTTTATCACTATGAAAATTGGAATGTGATGATTCAAAAAAGGCTTAGATGGGTCATAGAATATAGAAGAATTCAGATCCACCTCTCTATTTTGAGTAAAGGTAGATCAAACAACTGAAATTTTATTTATATGGGTCCAAAAGAATCATCCTATGGATCATACCTTATGAATAAATTTAAAATTTTCATTAAGATATTTCTCTGAGTAATACTCTAAAAACATAAAATATGACCCCATTTAATATATACTTTACAAATCAAGAAAAAAACACAAAATTCTATTAAAAGTGTCGATCCCAAAACAAAACACACTAAATCTCATATATACGACATCATAGAAATTTTATAATCCACCCAAATTGTTTTTTAATCATAAGAACTCATTTTATGAAAACAAGGCTAAGATTAAAATGTCCCCGCAATTGTGAATTTTAAAGAAAATAAATTCCATTACTCTACCAAAATTTAAAATAAAATATAAATTATTAAACTTCATTTTAAACCAAGAATATTTTGTTATTTTGTTTACAAAAAATAAACTATTTTATAGAAATAAACCAAAGTGGATAACTCATAGTATCCATATAAATAAAATAATAAGTCCCTAATTATAAATTTTAATTTAATAAAAATTTATTATGTATATTATGAGAAATAATACTGGGTAATCTCATAAACTTTAGTGGGGGAAAGGAAAATGAATGGATTCCAAACATAGATTGGAAAACCTTGCTCTAATTGTGTGGTAGTGAATAGATGTTATTTGGGATGATCATCATGATTTGTGCACAATTTTCCAAACCACGTTCTAATAGTGTCTAATTAGTTCCTCAAACAATTTCATGCTTAAACACAAATAAAACTAAAATGAACTTATATAATAAAAATTTCGTTCAAAATAAAATTTATTTAGATAAAAAAACATCAAAAATAATTTAAAATATTCATATCTAATCTACCGTTGGAAAATCCTATTTTTTAATCAAATGTGGAGATCATACACCTACTCATTAGAAAAATATCTTGTTCGAATATTCCTATCAACATAGTAATTATAATTCCCCCAAAAAATATATGGAAACTCGAAACCATTTTTTTTAAGAATATATCTACTTAAGACATGAACCTGGTAATCTTCTCTAGAAGATATCTAATAATAGCATGGTTTCCATCTCATCACACTAAAAACTATTATCCATTAGTGTCACTTATTGAATCGAGGACTATCACAGTTTCCAGCACATTTTTTCTACTATTCATCATCCCGACTCATACACACCCTTGGAATCATCTTGTGAGGTCATTTTCTCGACACTACTCTAAGCTAATCAAGCTTAACTATAAAGATCCTATCATATAGGATCCAAAAAAGAATGTTGGGACTTACTGACATGGGTAAAATGAAAAAGTCCTCTTAATATTAATTTTTATTGACATGTTTCATGTTACACCCTATTAAATAAAAATTTCATCTTTGTAGACCCAACACCACAAACTTGGGCAGTGAGCTTACACTTCAAGTTTCATATTGAATATTACACCATTTTCAAACAAATAAGTTAGGTAAACCTTCCATACAGCCTAAACTAAACCACCATGTGGGTTGATTCACTTTTTGTATTTCTAAAATATATATTTAATTATGATAATAAAAATAAAATAGAATATGAATAGTTTATCCCTCGAATAAAAATAATAAAATTTTAGAATAAAAATCAGAATCAAACATGGTGGATCCATATATTAGACATATATACATTTTAAATAATATTTGTAAAAAATAGAAAAACAAAACATGTAATATCCATTAAAAACAACTAAACTAACTTTAAAATAAATTATAAAAAATAATATATAACAAGTACTAGATTATATAGATAACAAATATAAAAATACAGATGTATAAGTGTGGGATTACTTCAAAAGAGGAATTTATTATAACCAAGATCATTAAATAAGAGTGATCCAAATTGTTATGAATGTAATAAGGTTTCCCTAACCATTCAGTTACTTTTTTTAGGAATTTGATTTTTGTTGACACTTAATTATGAAACCTATATTATTGGATATTAGTGGAATAGAGTTTAATGAATTTATATAATGTATTTTATAAAATATTTATCCAATAATCTATCCATGATTCATTTATGATATTATTGAATGTATTTTTCAACCAAATATGGTTTGTAATTATTTACATGATACTTTGTATAATTCATTGTGAAATATGGGTCTTGGATCATTAAATGATTATAATTTATGGGGTTATTATTTAATCAACGTACTTTCAATAAAATTAATTTATTAAAAGATATAAAACATGATACTCAATTATAGAAATATATTTATATATATATTATTGTATACATCATGTTAATCATTTTGAGATTTATTATATGTATTTATTGCAAGATAGTTTCAGATTGGGTTTTAATGTTGTGAATTTCTCAAAAAGAGAAACATTTTGGGTATCTAAATGTGAGCATTATAGGGATCATTTTCTCTAATGTTTAGTCATGGGTAATAGATATTGGGTTCGAAACACACATTGTTTCTAATAATAACAGACACAGAGATAAGATGGAGTTCAATATTGGAGAAGCATGTCATTTTTTTAATTATGGAGAAAGTCATTCTATATTAGAAGTTTGTAGTTATGATCACTGTATACCCAGTGGATTATCTCCAAAAATAGAGAACTCTAATTATATTCCTTCCATAAATAGATATATATTCTTTGTATCTTATATTTATAAGAATATATCATCATTTATAATTAATTAAATAAGTTTTCATTATATAATAATGAAATTTTTTGATTTCATTTGTAATATGGAAAAAATGTATTAATTAACTATAAAAATTCTATCTATACTATTATGAATAAGAATCTCATGATTTATTCTTCTCCCACCTACCATTTTCATTGTCACCTTGGATATATAAATGAGAGGGACATACAAATACACTACAAAGATGGTTTATTGGACTCATTTGAATTGGAATTTTTTTTTATATTTGAATCTTGTTAACTAGAGAAAATAAAAAATATACTTTTAGTGGAAATGGTTAAAGGGATGTCTTAATCTTCATCTCATATATAGTTATGTATATAGACACATGTGTTCCTATGAAAGGGATGGGTTTTGACACTTTATTACTTTTATCGGTTCCTTTAGGTAGTATGGTAATGTATTTATGATGACATAGAAGCTTGAAACTTTGGAAAAGTTCCAATATTTTTAGAGTTAGTTACATTTTACACTAGGAAAATATTTTTGATTCTCCAATCAGATTAAGGTAGTGAATACATGAGATAGAAATTCAATGATCAACCATGATAATATGTAATTGTTCCACAATTCACTCCTCCTAGAGCACCAAAATGGAATTGTCAGTCTGAGAAGAGGAATTAAACCATGTTATACATGATTTAATCATTGATGAGTGATTGTGACCATACTATTAAAATATGGGGTTATAATATGGAGACCTATATATTGTTTTTAAACCATATTTCATTAAAAATAGTTAATATAATCCATAAGATATATTTCATGGGAAACATACCAATACGACATTCACGAGGAGTTGGTATTGTGAATAAAACCTAAAAAATTGGATTTAGAGAAAACATTACCTAAATAAAAAATGTCTTTAATGTTATCTTAATGAAACATGGTGAAATTACTTTAATACTTCTACTAAAACAATTTATGCTGGACATGGTGTATTCCTTGGGAAGGATAACACAAGTTATGGAGGAAATGGGAGGGAATTTGATCATGGATAATTTTAATACATGAAATAAGAAGTGTTCTTGTGACGGAAGATGTGTCAGTTCTATATTGTGTTGGGTAAGAAGAACATGATCAATTTAAAAAAGGACCTAGAAAGTACTGTAGGATTCTCCAGGATTTTAAGTGATACATATTTATTAGGGAAAATGAAGATTAATTAGTGTTTATATGTGATGCTCTTACTACCTACCAAGAGGCCATTGAGAATCTTGAATCTTTGAAATGAATAATTGTAAGAGAATCTAAAATGGACTACATGATCACAAATAAGTTTGGAATTTGGTAAATATATCAAAAGATATGAGACCCATGTGTTGAATGTGTGGTTTAAATAAGTAAATGGACATGGATAGTATATTTTCTATGTATAAATAATACGATGGGGAAAATTGTTACAAACAAAATTATTATATTGGCTATGAAGACACATTATCACTAATTACAATGACATAGTTCATTGAGTTATTAATATGTATATAAACTCATTTGGGTTATGAGATATATCAAATCGAAATAAAAATTTCATTCTATAATAGGAATTAGTTGAAGAAATTTTTATGAAACATCTAAAAAAATATGTTTCAAATGATCCTTCTAAGGTATAGAAGTATAAACAGTCAGTTTTTGGATTAGAACAAGATTCTAATATTTTTAATATTCATTTTGATAATATGATTAAAGTGTTTGGATTCATTAAAAACATGTATTATTATTGTGTATATAAGTGGATTATTAGGAGTGTGGTGAAATTTTTTATATTGTATGTATGTTGACTAATTATTATACAAAAGTTTTTTTTGAAATTTAATTTTATAAAGACGCCATTGGTTAAATTATTCCCTTTTAATGTCATGGGTAAATAACCATAAAAACAAACTAGGAAAATATATAGATATACCCTTATGAGGATTCGTGTACTCGGTCATAACACATACATTAACAAATTGAGAAATTACTTTATAATTAAGAACTCTTAAAATGGGTAATTTCTAGTGTTACATGGAATTAATATTTGGAAAATTAAAGATCATTATAATGAGTTATAAAGGATGGGTATAATTTTTTATGTGTCCACCATAATCTCTATCATGAATTCCATGTTGTGTACATGAAAAATGTCACTTATTTTTTTAGAATAATTAGCTGATTCCAATCCAATATTGGCGAGAGTCAGTAGATTTAAATTAAAAATATACCTAAGTTCTTAATAAGAACTAGGTATATATTCATGATCTTCATATGAGAGGATTTGATTTTTTTAAATGGTTAAAATGATCCTAGTTTTCAATATGATAAATGTGACATGAGATCTCAATTATTCATTTTGTTTTTTCTGAATGATAGATCTATTAGTTTGAATATTTACAAATAGGATAATGTAAAGGATATGATAATAAATGTAGAGTATATTACAACATCAGATACTTGTAATGAATCTCTTGGATCATGATTTTCCTCAATAAACTTGTTGTGGTTACTAGTATCTAAGTAGTAGTTGAGAATATTTATGATAGTAATGAATTCAATTCTCTAGGTAGGGATCCCCGGTCACATGAAGAAACCAAAAAATCCTTTACATATACCATTTAATGTAACATATCATAAATATTAGGGATGTTTTGATATTTTGTGTGGATTAAAATGTCAATATAGTGGATATATTGACAATAGAATCATCATATAAATTGTATAAGGGTCATGTTTAATATTTTGGTTTTAGATACATATTATATTGAATGTAATGTTTTTATATGTATCATTATTTTATAATAAAATAAATAACTATTTATAATTCTCTATTGTGTGTTGTAATCTATTTTACATAAACAGTTGAATGATTATATCCCCATAAAAAATGCCATTGAGTCTTAATTAATCAGTGATCATCATATAGTATTATGGGTTGTGGTGATATATTAACGTTAATATAAGTATAATAGTATACTAAATATAATGAGTTTTGTATGAGAAAAGAATGAAATGCTCACAAGTTGATAATTAGATAATTATTAATTTGACATTCCAACCAAAGTATATATCTGGGAATTTCATATAGTAATTAATATACATAGGGTTGTATTCTTATTATCAATACCTCTTTACAAAGGATAGTGAGATACCTAGCATGAGAACCTTCATAGTTTGATATATTTCTTATTTAATCCCTGAGTCTTAAATAATTTGTATTTTTTTGGGTGTTGTAAATCATTTAACTGATAGGAGATTAACCGAAATAGGGTTTTCTACTCATATGTTGAGATAATACATCTTATTACCTGATGGAATAAGACTATATAAATTCATGTCCATGCTTAGATTAGTCACAAGTGATGTTCTTAACTACTATGAGAAGGTACCTATGATGTTCTCTTTTTCATGATGAATGAAATGTGATGTATTAACAACCCTCCTCAATCAATTATGAAGTATCATGAATGTATGAGATAGAATACACTATATTTACTTGTTTAATGTCTAGAACATAATGTATTTCATGGGAAAAAAATTAGGTATATATAAGAAGTATATGATACATATTATTGTGGGTATGTTCATATTATGATATGATCATATTTGACCGATATCACACCTGACCCCTTTACTAATTGAGTTGAATTCATGCTATGGTAGAGGCCATCCTTTGTATACACTAATGAAATAAATATTTTATATTTGATTCAAATGATGCAATGGACTATAGGGTCACACTTTCATGCCTTTATATTTGATCTATATTTTTTAAAAAGTGTTTACAGAAAAAATAGTGTTTTGATAAACCATATAAATGATTCTTATGTTGATTTAAAATGAGTTGTTAGATTTTTCATAATGTACTTATGGGATTATAGTTAATGTGAGAGATTATTAAAAATTCACTAAAAATAGGGATATAATATTATATGATATTCATGGGTCATTTGTATTGACATAGTTATATGGATTCATCAGTCATAGCCTACAATTGGAAACCATTATATTATTTTATGGGGGTGAAATATGTGGTATCACATGTCACAAATGAACCTTGTTCACCCCTAAATCAAGAACTTTATCTAGCCAATGAAATACTTGAGGCACATTCCTATTAACCCCAATTTGGAAACTAGTACTATGGCCTCAGTGTATAACAATTGGTGATGATTTATCCCTCAAACCCCAATATTCACATAATAGTTTCTACCCAATAAAATGGAATCCCAAAATAAAACAAAAACTAAACCCAATCAACTATATCTATATGACTGTTGGTTCACTCTCTGTATCTCAATAAAACCAACACCAAAAAAATGAATACCAAAATAGTCATATACATTGATTAGCTTATATAGGGTGTGATATAACTAGTGGGATCCCACTATTAGAACCCATAATTGATTCTCTTTTTCTTTGCCTTTAAATAATTGAGAATTATTAAGACCTTTAAAAAAATTGAAGTAATTTTCACAAAGAACTTATAAGTGACTTACATGAAGTCTTCGGATTTTTTAAGGGGATATATTTTGGCCCTTTGTTCCAATCATCTTATTACTTCATTCTAAGTAGTATCAAACTTGTGTTTTCCAAAAACTTTTCGAAGACACGGGCTATCCAAACCAAGGAACCCCCACAAGAACATGTGTGATTGGAGTTGACCACACGTAGTGGGATCCAGCCCTTTCCATCCAGAGGACAACATGAGGCATAGTGCCTACAGGAATGAGAAATCCCATGTATAGGTCCTGTGGTGTTTAAGGATAGTGCCACACATAGCGTGGACCGAGGGACCATAGGTATAAAGCCTGGAGTGCCCATGTGTGCAGGTGGTATGGGTGAAAAACCTTGTTGTCTGCTCGATGAAGCGTCAACCATTGAATGAGTTGTATACCAAAGTGGAAATGAAGTAGGGGTTCAATGTGGGATGAACTTTTCTCATGTAATGTTCATGTGATGGAAGCACTATTTTCCAATCATAAATTCCATCGATCTTATCCATCCACCACAGTACTTCACATCATGAGTTTGAATTTCAATCGATCTTGAACTGTGTAATATCAAATTAATCAATCCTACATGGCTCAAGACCTCATCTTGAACCTCCCAACACCTTGGTTTGACATCACGAGGCATTCATTCCGCCTACACAACAACACCACCATATTCAGATCCTTCATTGATATCTGAATCCATCTTGTACACAAGTGTTCATAAGACACCAAATGAGGTCACAGGTGGAATGTCGCGATATCTCCCACTATCACACAAATTGAGCACATTATCATCCTCTGATCATACGATCAAAGTGAAGACAATTGATAGAGACATTGAGAGAAGTTTACAAGGGTGATCCCTTCAATATCCTTCACGATTTTCATATTAATTAAATCATATTTATCATACATTTTTACATTACATCATGGAAGGAAATCATAGAATTTCATGACCAAAGGAAATGATCATAAGATGAATAACATGTTTTCTCACTAGTGAATATGGCATCCACCCCATACAATGTGGAACCACCCACAGGCTGAACTCACCTATAAATAACATAATCCCATCAATAAAATGGGAAAAACAAGGTGAAAAGTGGATTAGCAAAGAAAAAGGAGAATCCATCCCCCATCAACTAGATAACCACTCAGGTGATTATGAAAATGTGCTACAAGCTGTTTTAAAAGCATAGGTGATCCCATGATGAATTTAGTGTCATGAGAAACATGTTTCGTACAAGGTATTCACAAGACCATGTGATAGCTCCATTTATTACATGACTTCGACAAGAAGAACCATCATCTAGACATGTGGTACTAGTGCGAACCGCCTCCATTCGTCTATGAGTCCTCCTACACAACCTCTATTTGGATCACTTTATCAAATGAGTTATAGAATCTCATTTGAAGTGGAAGGATAGGACATTAGATATATGTCACACCCAAGATGGTATCCATAGGAACAGACCAGTGAACATCAACCTTGTGATGTCGCAAACTCTTGGTTTTGCGATGTTTGAACACACCATAGAAGCAATGGTTTCAATATTCAATACCCCATAGGTCCCTTGTTATAATAAAGAGACACTGAGAGTATTAATCCCATGAATAAATATGGGTTGATATTTCTCAGTCCATGTCCTTTTTTATTCATGTGGCACCAACATGCATCTTTAGTGCATATTTTTTAGTCCCTCATCTGATCCCTTAGGGGTCATGTGGTCTATGAAGTGATGTTTTGAAAAATGACTCTTTGTCATTTGAGGATATGGAGAAAAACCCTCAGTCTCCCGATGTTATTCACTTGAACTCACAGTGTAGGGTTTAGGATTTTCACCCCATATTCCATGCACTCCCCCTTACAGTGTAATTATATCCATCACCCATTCATGTTATGATGTTGATATAAAACCCTAGAAGATAAGAAAAGAACTCATCAAAATACCCTAAAAAGGTTATGAGGATCATAGATATGTGGGTATCACACTGTATAAGAAAGATACCAGTTAATATTCTTGATATATAATAGGAAAACCCTCATCTGTATGCACCATGGTACCCCACCCATGCTTGTAGTTTCTTTGGGAAGCATATGGGTATGTTCGCAAAACCCCTCACAAGACCTCTTAAGGGTCATATGAATTGCTTGAGGGATTTAATTTCATATGAATCCTTCATGCAGGCATTCCCCAACCTAGACATGGCCTCAAACCACTGATTAATTGATGGGAATACTTTTCTATATCCATGTATCACTCTACCTAATTGAGTAATTGTCCATGTGGAATTAAAGAATCATCCCTTTGGGACAATCACTTTAGGAACCTGAACAGACAGAGTACCCTAAACACATCCCTAAGACACCACCACATGAATACTTTAAGTACATGCGATTTAAAGACACATCAGTGTTCTCATGATAAACTTATGTGACCATGGACAGGACATGTTATCTATAAGATGAGACATGTAAAATTCTGGTTGGTCTATCCCCAAATGATTTATATGTCACTTTTTCCATAAATAAATTGAAAGAGAAGAAAATTTAATCAAGAAACAACCCCTTTATATGTCAATATTATCATATGATAGTTCTAAGATGAGTTAGTTTGATCATGTGATCATTCATAGACATGTATGGTTTAATTATATGCAAGGCCTGAGACATTTTCACTTTAATTATGCAAAGTATTTTGGACGTACCAACATCAATCATGTAAATGAATCAATGAAAATCTAATTTAACATGAAAAATATCCTCAGAACATCCACTTTGGTCATGTAGAAGACCTTGGGGATGCTATCTTAGTTCAAGAAAGGTATCATGAACATTTCAGGAAGACACCATTAAATGGTTCTATCATAAAATGATGGAACCCCAAATACATGAGGCACACAATCTAAAAAAGTCCGACAAATATTAAATACATGTCAAGTATATCAATTTTGACATGACAAATTCATCCATCATGCCCACTTGAACTCATTTCATGTGGCCCCGGGTCTGTAACCATCATCTGCATCTCACATTTATAAAGGAAGTTTCCTTGGTGATATAGAATCACAAATACAAATGACCCTATAAGTTTAATGTGAATCTAATAGACATTTCATGTTCATCACCACCTATCATTAATCTGTCAGATGATAAAGAATGAGTATGCCAATGGGAATCCTTAGTGCGTAAGCCCTAATTACAGAGATGATTTAATTTTTCACAAACTATTGGGTAGCCTCATTATGTAATCCCCGATCAATAGTAATCCTTAACTTGTAATCCCCGATTAACATGCAACCTCAGTGTGTAAGTCCCAACAAAAAGGAAACCCATCCTGGTGTAAGCCAGTAACATTCCTAAATCTTCTGTGGTAATAATAATATCTTTGAGCATGATCATCCACCTTATTCTATCAATGGTTTAAGGGATGAATGAAATATAAGGACTCTGATTCCTGTCTTAATCGAGTTACATTGGATGCCTTCCTAATGCCCGAGCTCCAATGGGAATCCACTTCAGTGTAATTCCATTAATTCCCCAAGTATTCCAATATTAGGGGACTAAATTTTTAAATAGGCCTAATATTAATCCTCATCCATCAATAGATGACAATTGGGGTCATTCACATGAATTATTTTATGTATAAGCCTTAATCAAGCACTAAAGTACCTCAAAACCATCCTTGAGAGGGAGGACAAATTGAACTGTGATGACTTTGGTTCTTATTATAAAATTGGATACATAGGATTCCCTATTAAAGTTAAATATATATACCATATATTCTATAATATAGGTCATCCTGCCTCTCAAATAAAAAATTTAATGTGTAATGCTCGCACATATATGCTCTTATGAAATGTGTTCAATATTACACTATATCTAGTTTCTAATACCAAGTATAAATCATGTGGTAATACAAGCTAGAAATGATTTTTCTAATAGCATGATGAGAATTATCCAAGTGATGAATCACCATTTTGATTTATGTATTATTAAATATCATCTCCTCTCAAAGGGATATACTCCTGATGATAAAATCTAGGGCAGCCATATACATATAATTCTTGTCTAGGGACACTATTGTTGTGTGTCTCATGAAGAATATTACTATTATAAAATATGTAGATTCTAAATCCAATCTCAAATAGAATAAATAATAATTTTCATGGAGGTCCAAGCCTAGCATTCACGTACTCACCACATAACATTAAACTCTATGGATCGGTCCAGAAACAAGACCTTAAACCACGTCAAATGAACTACATGGGTTTTGATTCATGTTTTCACCAGATACATAGGATGCCTCATAGAGGTTCAATCCCATCTAAAAGACACCAACCACATCCTGGGATAGTAATAAACTCCATAGTTTTTAAATATGGCCATAATCCAAAGAATAATAAATAACAAGATTGCGATAAAGAACTCGTGATATGAACACATTATTTCCTATCATTACATGTTCATAATCAAGTCAATGACATAGAGGCAACCCATCCTATATTGGGGTCTAGGAAGGATTTCATAATGATTTCTTAAAACTATAAGAGGCTCCCATTATAGGAAACAATTCCACCCAAAATGGTGCAATGTGCCCAACCTCCCATCCTCTCGACCAATGTGTGTTCCTAAGCATTGTTGAGTGTGAAAACCCTATGGACCACCAGCCATCATGAATTTTTTTGTACTTAGTTATGGATTTGGTAACCATTGGGGGTATCTAGGGAAGAATAAATATGTGGAAAACCCAATGGGAGTGATTTATAAAATCCTTAAACCCCATACAATCAAACCATTGGGATAATCCCACCCACATATTATTTCTTGATGAAACATAGACCGTCGATTTTTTTATTCCATTCAAATAACACTTCATCGATATTAATTTGCAAAAAATTTAAAACCAGGTTTCATACATTAGAACACAAAATCCAATATCACTCCCATAACTTTTTATTTAAAAATTATTTTTTCTTTTAAATGAAAATAATCATTTGGAAAACATTACAACAGTTAAAGCCTCCTTTATGAAAACACCAATTTCAAATCCACTTCAACAATGGTTCCAGAGATTTCTATAAATCTAAGGAAAAAATTCAAATTCTATTATGATTTTATCTAGTATCATGGGGAACACA
The DNA here is from genome assembly GCA_963277665.1 of Viscum album. Classification (NCBI taxonomy): domain Eukaryota; kingdom Viridiplantae; phylum Streptophyta; class Magnoliopsida; order Santalales; family Viscaceae; genus Viscum; species Viscum album. The sequence goes on along the minus strand of OY728153.1, from coordinate 1,813,657,829 downwards.
CAATGTCCAAAGAAAATTATATTCATAAAAAATACCAAAATAACTAGAACAACTTCCATTCTATGTTGTTTCATAAATAGTATAACCTACATGATTTGCTTGCACCTAGAATCAGTAGTATGACTGTCCACTATCACTAGATTGTTTCCCAACTATGGAGAGGGTAGTAGTGCGAAAATATCTAGTGTAGCATTAATTTAGACCTCTATCTCAAATCTCAGTGGTCCCATGAATTGAAAAGATTGTGATCAATAAAATAATTCATATGGTCAATGTAGAATCATTACATAATTCTCACCTCACCTCCAATTCCCATGCAAGAAACATACTCGATGATTTGATTCATTATTGAGGTAAATAATTCCACCCACCATAGGGGTCATGATCTATGTTAAAAAAAGGGATCTAGAGGGTCTTAAATACATATCCTGAGAAACCATTTGAAAGTTCCCAACAACCCTTGGTGAATATTGACATTGGATATCCAGTCCTTTGTAACTGTTGAAATCAATTGAAAATCATTTTTTAAAAATAAAAAATTAAAATCCCATTCAAATCCATTTTAAATTCAAAGACTTTATAATTTGATTGCCTTTAAAAAATCAAGGCCTTAAATTAAAATAATTCCTAACCCTAATAAAGTATATTCCATTTAAAATACCAATTAACAAGAAAAAATTCATTTAATTATTTTTACCAAAACATGGCATTAAGAAATTATTTTAGAATATGAACCCCAAAAAAATAACATTAATTTAATCTATGAACCAACCCACTACATTATAGATTCCAATATTTCTAACTGATATATTAATAAATAAATAAATAATTTAAAAATACAAGGTACCTAAAATATTCCAAATAATGGAAACATACAAAAGAACCTTCCAATATTCAATTGAAATTGAGTTAGAAGTCGTATCCTTCAATGCATTATGCTATGAAAAACAAATATTCATTCCATCTAAGCCCTAAAAATGTAACCCCTAAGATAAGTAAATCATGATCCCTAAATAGATACTACTAAGGCTATTAGGGTTTCTAGTGGTAGAGAAAAAAAAATTATGCAAGATCAACAGATATAATAATCAAAAAGATTGAGGGATTTAACTTTAGGGACCACTAGGAATATATAGAAGTGATACCAAAGATGAATTGGAAGGAACTGTGATAGAATACTTGAATGTTCCTTGGTTACAGAAATAGAGGAGATTTTCCCTAAAAAGGATTTTAAAGGTTAAAAATTGTGTATTCACTAATTTTTAAAAATCTAGGTAGAACTGGGATATAGTGAGGTCCTAGACATCCTAGAGTTTTGCTACCCAAGGATTCCCTCCCACATCATGGTCTAAGGACTAATGAATAGTTTGCCTAAAAATTATATAGGTTCCTCAATCCATTTGAAAGGCCAATAGATCTTAGACTTCCACTCTATTCCATGGATAAACATTCCAATAAGAATATATGGAATAACCTCCCCAAATGTTACATTTCCCAATAAGAATTCCCTTATTCAACTCCCTTTTATCTTTTATTTATCCCCCTTAAAAAACTCTAGACATAACCTTACACAACACTAAAAACTTAACCTTTAGAAACACCAACCATGGCTTATTCTAATCTCATTTGTATTTTCTTTATCCATCAACATTATTGGAGACCTCCATGGAACTCAAAACCACCCTTATGGAATTAATATAATGAAATTTCCCATGTCTGACACTATAGAGAACTCTAGTCATACAAACTCAATGGATTTGATGCTATCTAGTATAGTGTGTCCTCCCTAGATTGTGGTGTTTCTTACTACTGTCTATGATTGTAACTCCATTGGAAAACCTAGTACCTTCTAAAAAATTCATAAAACCCTAAAATAACACAAAATATAGATAATAAGAAATGGAAATAACATATTGGTGTTAAATTATCCCAATTACACATTCAACCCCAATAGGTTCATCAGTTCAAGTTAAATGAAAGATATGTAAAACCACCCATATTAATCATATTAAGAGGTTGATGAGTTGGAAAATAACTATAAAATATTTAATGTATGGAATATACTAAGCATAAAAAACCTCTATATGTGAAACTCTAATCAATCATAAAATCTACTATATATACTAAACCTGGAATTCAATCTGCCAAGTGTCAATATCACAATCATCCACATCATATTATTCATGTGTGCCCTTCCTCCATTAACCTACGTTGCCCCTCCACTCGGTTGCTCTACCATTCTACGCCTCCCTCTCCCGATAGTGGTCAGGCACTTCTGCCGAGGGTTTCGCACTTCGCAACCTATATTCCCCTCACCCCCACCTCCATCTTCCTCCCTCTCTTGGTCAACATGAACTTCTTCAACCACATTATACTTATTTTGGTTTCAATAAAACTCTATGTGGTGGTCCTTCTCCCACTGGGGATTCAACACTTCGTGACCTAGGGTTCCTACAATCCCATGCCGTCATCATCCTCCATCCCCCGGTTACCTCCACTCTTCCAAGGCTTCCCATAGATTACTATAGGTTATAGACTGTTTCCACCCTCCTTTGCATCGTTCTCTTTTCATTCCATCCCATTACCATTGTCCTCCTTCCCCCACTCTGATTTCCATCAGATTTTCTCCAACACGTGATTTACTTCAGAGCCACTCTACTTGAAATTTCATGCTCGCAATTTCATGATAATGATTTCAGAGTACCTTTTTTATCTTTTGCTAGAGATTTTAATCAGAACTACTACCTATCCCTATACCTCTTATGCTTTCGTGCTTGCAATTTCCCTTTAACATGCCCCACTCCTGATAGCCCTTATTCACAACTTCTCTCCTTCACATTATTCCCCTTTCAATCCAATATGAATCCATCACTTCGAACCACCTAATTCTTTCTATTTTAGTGGTTGGTTCAATGTGTGACCCTACATTCTATAAATTATGATTCATTCACTACCATCCAACTGGGTTCTATGAAAATGAATAAAATTGTGCTGGCGGTCAGAGTTCTCTATCATCTACTATTCACAGCTTTTGTTTTCGAAGCATAGTTCAGAACCTCCTTCACATTTCTCCTCCCTCTAGCACCATTTTTGGATATTCCATTGATAATATATACCTTCATCTTTGATTCAGACTACTACTATTTATTTGACCACTATTTCTCACCAGCGATGGCATGTTATCCGTGAAAATCAACTCCTTCGAGTGCACCTGTGAATTATGGAATGAATGCCTTCGATTTACATGCATGGAGGAGGAAAAACATAAGAGAGTCATATCATTTATGGCTCAATGATTTTTGATCCTATTTTTTATCAACTAATTATTCATTTGTATTTTATATATGGTTAAAGACTCATCAATTTTATATTCTATAGAACACAAGGGGTTAATGATGTAGTGATAATCATGTGCTTCTGGAGTTTAAAATGAAAGCACATGAATTTGACTTCAATGTGTTCAAATTTGTGATTTCTAAAAAGCGTGTAAAGAATGAAGTTATTGAAGGTAATATCACTAACATTGATAGATTCTTATACTATCATAATGATTTGAATGAGTCTATTGTTTAGAGGGGATTCAAGTTTTTGTTGTAGGTTTTTTTGGTCCATTAAAAAGATGAACCAATTATTTGTGGTTGTGTGTCTTAAACATCTTTTAATAAATTCTTCCTTAGAATGACTGCCTTGTAGGTTAAATTTTGATATGTATTTATATAGTAAAATTTTATTATACTATTTAAATTTTATATTTATTTTAGCAGACCTGATACCCATATGTCTAAAAAATCATTTTTGTTTCCAAGTTTTAAAAAACTAATTTACTATGTTATAATGGATATTTCAAATTTCATGTTTCATTGATTTTATTTACTTTTCTTATTTGAAATGTCTGTTACTTCATTTTTACTATTTTAATTTGTTGAGAATAAATTTAAATTCCTCTTCATATATAATGTTTTCTTACTATTACATTTATGTGGTCTAAGAATAGTGGGAATACATGTTTCATAGATATTTGGAGTTTATGATGTAGACTTTGAACATTGCTTATATTTCGAGGTTACAAGAGTAGGGAGTTTAGTATGTATTTTTTTCATTTACTTTTGATTTGGGATCAGATACATGTTGATGTAGATTCATGCGTTGAATACATAGGGGTTGAGGTAGTTGGGACCTTCTATATTATTTGAAACTAAAAATTTCTGTTCCTTCACAACACACAAATACAGGTTAGGATTTCCCCATTGCACAGAATCATCCTGTTACCAAATTAATAACATACAATAATTTCATCTTCCTGTCTACTCTGTAAAAATTTATCCACTTTTCATCTTTTAATTTGACTCTATACAAACTAATTTCCTATAATGTTTTACTGTAAAATTACAATTAATCTTCTTTCCTAATTCAGTAATTAGATAACAACTACATTTGGTCGTCTAACATTTATTTACAACATCCTCTATTGAGAGAGAATAAACAGCCACTGATCTGTAATAGTCCTGCTAAGAGATAGGTTCTTTTTAACTCCCTATAAACCTTTTTATATTATTCTTTATACTCTTCTTCCCCCTATGTCCATAGGTTGTTTTTTAAAAATAGAATGTAAATTGAGCGTCTTTTCCATTTACTATTTTATAAACATTTCTTTAGTGCTACAGGAAACCATATTACTCTCAAAAAACATCCATCATTGCTAGTCCAATGTAAAAATAAATAAAAAAACTATTGGGATCGTATAATTAACACTGTATGATGCAGACTATCTGAATCCGAAGGGAACATCAGTGCTATTAAAAACATTAGTTACTGTCATATTTTAAAACTATGTTTCCAATTTACCCATATGTGAGAATATTCATTTCTGTTTTATTGTTTTCAAAGCATAATATACTATGTTACAATGGTTGTTTCAACTTTCATGTTTCATTTATTTTATTTCCCTTTATTATTTGAATTTTTTGTTACATTATTTTACTATTTAGTCTATTGATAATAAATTTTAATTCATGCAAATATATAATTTATGCTTACTGCTACATAAATGAATTTTGAGAAAAATGGGAAATATTTTACATTATATCAAGAAGAATACAATGCATTTTTTTCAAATGATGAAACAAATCATTATTTGAAATAATATTGAATAGTCTCATGATTTTGGTAATATATGACATTTGATGATGTTAATATTTTCATGTTGTTGTTGTGTATCTTTTCTTTAGGTGTTTCATAGTTTTCATTTTGTTCATAAATTGACTTCCCTTTTAGTAAGGGTGGATCTTCAGGGCATTTTGGGGTTTCCAACTATAATTTACTAGAAATATGAAACTTCTCCTAGAAATTATATTGTCGTGGAATGTATTTCATGGGAACCTACTCTCTTGGATACTTATCCATCCCCACTCACCTGTCTATATTGTTCTAAAAACATGTTAGGGATGTTCTTGGATGTATTATTCCATGTAGACTTTTTGACTTTTATCTCTTCTCAATAAAGGAGCTAAATGTATACAGGGATGATCCAATATTTAACTGATATCCTTAATGAATAAGGTCTACATGTATATATTCCTTTATGTATAGATATTTTTGACTATGTCAGACAATCTTGAAGTTGAAGATTCTATAAAAAGGTACAATGTGATTATCCTTTCTATTTTCTACTATTTTAGCGGTCTCTATATTTATTATAATTTTATTTTAATATTAAATACTACTAATTTATGCATTAAATATATTCAATATAATCAATTTTAATTCCAGGTTTTGATCCTGCATACATGGAGACAATGTGAAATAACACTAGATTTGGATGAATACACCATTGTGGAAGGTACAATGTGAATATCATTTCAAAAACTATATTTTCTGTTTCCTCTCACACCATTCATTTCAATATTTATTGCTTGTGTGAAAACATTTTTGTTATATTTTTTTGGTTTCAATAATATGTCTAATATGTTCAAATTCACATGTACATTGTTCATGTTTCAATGTTCAATAATATTAATTCTTCTTTGAATTGTCTTTTACTTCATATATATTATTTCATAATGGTACATATAAATTTCTATACCGTTTAATATAAAATTGATGTTTAATACTATTGTGATGATGTATTAAAAAATTATAAAACTATTATTTATAATTTAAATAGTGTGTTAATTCATTTATAGGTTATTTGTTTTGATGAAAATTTAGAATGCATTCATAGGATATGATCATTATAACTATTTTATAATGATATTGGGTGATAAATCATTAGTAAAAATTACCAGTGTTGGGATGGTCTTGGTCCAACATACTAGGTCACATGGTGCAGTTAGACTCAAATTTGGAGAAATACCCGTCATGTAAAGGGAAATAGGGACACATTTTGGAGCTGTGGATCATTACAAATTAGTTACAGCATGGACATTGGATTAATTTTTATTATTTGATAATGTTGTATGAATTGGATGTCACATCTAACCTCCACAAAAAAACATAACAATATACATATCAGGAACGAATAGTTTACCTGAATGGGTGTGTTTTTTATCATTATACATCATATAAGAAGATTTTACAACACCATTACACTTAATTTTTTTATTATGTAGATTCACTTCTATGAAAACATGGTACATTAAACCAAAACAACCTTATGTTAACAAACACTCCCAAATATTATCAAATCCAATTAATGTCAAATATAGGTGAACTCGCTATTAAAATACAGTGCTCTATGTTCCAGATTACATGTATGGGTTTGTTTGTTATCAATTCTCAGCATATCGGCAGATTTTCCAACATCATTTTGCATAATTTTTATTATTATTTATCGGTAAATCTATGCCCACATATCACATGATACCCAATAGAACCTTATGTTAACAAAACCACCCCTATGTTATAAAATCCAATAAATGAAAAATATAGGTAAACTGGCCATTAAAATATTGTGTTTTCTTGATGTATATTACATATATGGGTGTTTCTTAATCATTTTCCAGCATATAGACAGATTTTCCAAAACAACTTTATTTATTTTTTTAGTTTTTTATAGGTATTTCGGTGAAAACAAGGTGCATGAAAACAAATAGAACCATACGTTAACAAACAAACTCCAATAATAGAAAATCAAATGAATTCAAAATATATGTAAATTGGATGTTAAAATTGTGTTTTCTTATTGCATATTAGTTGTATGGGTGTGTTTTTTATCATTTTCCAGCATATAGATAGACTATTCAAAACAATTTCACTTAATATTTTTAATCTGTATAGGTACTTCTAAGAAAACCTGGTGAATGCACAAAATAAAACCTTAGGTTAACAATAATTCCATCTTACCCAAACCCAAGGAGGTATAGAGACTCCATCAGTTGATCACCACCCCTAAAATGATGTCGAAATGTATTATTACATATGGGATATGTCTCATCGTGATAGGATATTCAATGGTTGGCTTATTTTATCCTCACGTGGATGGAATGAAATTCATTGAGGATCTTGAGGATGACATCTATTCATGGGGTCTTTTGCATCCCATGAATGATTGGGTGAGGATATGATGATGGGAATTTCAAGCACTCCAATTGATATTTCAGTTCATGTGACTTTTGGTGCGGCCGAAGGTGAAGATTCAGAATTCTCGTTGAGGAGTAATTCCAACGAGATCTCAAGAAGGGACATACGGTCTTTCTTCTACATAGGGAAATATAAGAATAAAATATACCTTAAATACAACCTTCTCTTATGAATTTTTGTTGACTCTAATCATCAGGTTCAATGAATAACATTTTTTCAACTCTCTATGTGGGTACATCTTTGAATACTGACGTTCTTGGGAACTCTATCAAGGATCTCACAAGTTAACACATATCAGGTATTCAAGGTAAGTTCATGAATTATAATGGATTCATCTTTTATTTTTTGCAACCTCCCAATCTAGGTTGGATCAAGATCAACATCGATGTTGTTTCAAAGGTAAATGAATAATTTTATGTAGAACGATACAAAAAACATTTGATAGAAATAATGGTGAGATTACACTTATATATACTTACACTTTAATATTGCACATTATTTAAAAATGCATGCACATTGTTTAGTATCATAAAATGTTTAAACCTACATTACACTCCTATATACAAATGTTAGAAATATATAATGTTCCATACACTTAAATAGTATACATTACTTTATACATTACACTTCTGTATAAAAATGTATACATTACATTACACTGCTTTTTTGTATAATCATGTTTCTTAACTGGTTTTTAAAATACTTCTACTTTTATACCATCATTAATTTTTTTTGTATGTATTGAATGGTATTTGATTTAATTGATGTGACACATTAATTCAAAAATTATATTCCGACATAAATATGTTCATGTAGTTGCAGGTGACTAATTTTTGTAAAGCATAACGAGTTATCTATTTGAAGTGTATATTAATGTAGTCAATTTCAGTAGTATTTTTGATTTTTTTTACCTAGGAGGTATATGCCCAATTCATGAATATATATTAGATAGTTGTTACTCATTCCTAGTGTATCATATGGTGGAATAAGAATGAAAGAAGGTTTGAAAACCATTACATTGACAACAACATAGACCTAAATAACATTTTTTCTAGTAATAATCAATAGGTTCAGTGTACTGAGATTCATGCATTTCCTGAAAAAAAAATTGTTTTGATATCCCTGGGGTAGACTGTGTTTTCCTGAATCCTTGGATCATTTTCTTCTTAAGCAGTTTATGATTCCAACAGTATCAATATTATAAAACTACTTTCTTTGGATATTGGAAACAATCTTCTCTCCATATAGGAACCCTCAAAATGCATCGAACATAACATTACTTTTATCTTTTTCTCCTGCAAAACTGGAGTTATTCAATTTAGAACTAGGAATATTATGCTTCTCCCAGTCATCCATATATACTTAATGTTCATAAATAGTATACACGTGATATTTTAATTGAAAAATATTAAATATTATATATTTATAGTTTGAAAAAAAATATGAATGCAATGGATTTTGAAGTTACTAAAATAATTTATTTGTTTGTTTAGGAACTTTAAATGCAATGAAGGAACATAGGATGTGCTGCAGACTTTTAGAGACCACTCTACAGGTCTATGTCTAAAAATATTTATGGTTACTCAACACCATTGTATTGATAGTATTGAGGTCGTCCAATGTTCCTAGGCAGTTTGCAGATACATTTTTTTATGATATTATTTTATGTTTGCCAGCTAAATTTTAATATCAATAATTTTTTTAAGGGATATGAGTTGCAGATATGATTTTGATATTGGGCAGATTGAGGAGGTTTGTCACTTGATTTGTTTGGAAATAATTTGATTTTGCAAATTACAAATGGGTGACTCCACATCACCATTAACTAATGTCCCTCATCTTCATATTTGGATAAAGGATAACATAAAGGGAAAAATAGAAAAATTTGACTAAAGGTTTGACTTGATGTACTTATCCAATTTGGAAAAACATTTTCTACAATCTGTTAGTTTACAATATCCTGTTACAAAATATTTCTCGACTATTATGTCTACTTAAACTATAGTTTATTTAATACCCAGTAATGAAATTATTAAATCATAAAATCAATATTATTGATGGAAAAAATATATACATTCAAACAGATAATCCATGTTCTGATGTAATGGTAACTTCTAGTAGTATAGTCTTCCAACATTATGATTTCTCAAATTTTTCTCCAGTTGAATATATTTACCAATCTAGGATTTGTCACTGGTTTTTAGTAAAAAAATTCCCAAATTATAAGTTTTTAATATTGTTTCCTTTAAAATATATTTCCACATGTTGATATTTTTTTCACTTTGAATAACCTTCCCTTGGATGGGATGAAACCATAGCAATATTCCAGGTGAAAATTAATAATATTAAATGCACCAAACATTCTGCGGAATCTATATTTCTATTAAAGTCTTAATTTGTTAAAAAGTCATTATCTAATGAATCATCCTTTTGATCCTAATTGAACACCCCCATTAACTTCATTTACTTACTTAATACCACTTTTTTCATTTTCAGATTACAACAGTCCTGCAGTGAAGGTCTTGAACTGGGAACGGGTCATGAAGGCTCATATAAAGTTCCAGTGGTTCAAATACTAGGCCGGAGTGTATAGTAGCGACCACGATGCTGATATTTCCTTTCTGTGCCCATTTAATTCCTTGTATTACATTTCTATTAATTCTTTTGATTGTTTCTGCGATGGAAAAAACTCAAAAGCTTAGAATTGATGTATTCATTGCATTGGATTTGAAAAATGCATTTTAGTGGATTTATCTTACTAAAAGGTTAAATGTTCAAGAGTGTTGGTGGAATAAAGTCTTTACTGTAGTATTTTTTTGTGTTAGTGTTATAGTTTATTCGAGTTTTGGCATAGTCCATAGAATGTTAATTCATAATAAGTATTTCAGAAGATGTTTTTCTTTGAAATACAGATATATTACTTTATTTATATTCTATTCTTTCTCAGTCGCTTTTCATTACTTTATGAAATCTTATTTCTTTCTTGAGATGTTTTCTGTACAGAAAATAAATTTTTTCTGAGTGGCCAGTAAAATATTTAATAATTTAATGTTATACTGATAATCCACCTCCCCATATGTATCCTCCTCATCGGACTCCACCTCCTCCTCTAAATTAGCCTTTGACTCTACCTCTACCTCTACCTCTGTATGTTTATCATATTTGAGGTAATTTTCATTATTAACTACTCAAACTATTAAAACTCTATTGAATCTTAAATTTGAATTATAGCATCGTGTGTATGCATGGGATAGGTAATTGTAAGGCTCAAAAGGATATGGATACCAATGATTGGTCTCTGAACCATTTATAATTACTATAAAACAATTAAATAAGTGACACACACTATAAATAAATACATCTGAATGAATTAAGATTTCCATGAAAACTCATAAAACAATAAAAAACCACCCAACTTAAAAACCATAGAAGAATATTACAGATAACTAAAAAGAAACCAAACCATATAGTAAATATAACAAAACCATGGAAAGAAACATAACCAATAAAATCCTTATAAAGTCATAAAACAAAAAAAAACATGGAATATAAACCATGTTTAACAATGTCTAGTTGGTAAAATACGATATAAAACCCTAATAAACATCCAACAGTGAAAACAAAGTGAAACAAAAAACTATCTAGTGATCTAATTCCCTAAGTCTATAGTGTTCCAAGTCACCTAACTATAAATCCAATGGTCACCCATGTTGAAATAATCAAGAAACAAAACTCAAAAAAATCCACATCATAAAAGAACATAATCCTCCAGATAAAACCACCCAAATAATCAAGGAACACAAAAAATAATACATCATCACCACATATAAAATAATTACCCCAAAAAATCCAAAATACACACTAGATTATTATCCTAAAACACACTAATCCCCTATATCCCTAATATAACTGAAATATACTATTTTGAAAACCAATGTAAAAAAACTATGGCTATGGAAAATTTTAAAACACTCAAAATAATAAACTTTTAGAATTTGAATAAAATTATATATAATTCTATGTTTATTCACAATTGAAGCACACAAGTTACCACTTCTTATTTTAATTTTAAGAGACTAGCCTTTCTTGTGATGATATTCTAGCTCAAAATGAAGCAACCTATGTTTCCAACTAGACATGACATCCCCACTCACTTATAATAGAACACCACAATTATCCTTCACTGATAGGGAACTATAAACTACCTTCTCAAAAAATGGTATACTAGTTTCAAACTTGAAAGATCCATGGTCAAGGTGAAGACCACTCTGATTCTAGAAATCCTTGCTGGAGTCTAAGTCCTTAAAAAAATTACATCCACCAATTGTCAATAAGTATAGCTATAATCAAAAGGTGAAGAAACCACTCCTAAATGATGAGAGGAGAAATATAAATGACACTCCCAATGAATAAAATTAAAAATATTCTTTAAATATTATCTTGGAAGAATACTCTAAAAACTTGAAAAACAAATTTCATTATGCCTTTTTTCAAAAAAAAAATCACATAATTCCATCATTAACTAAATCAAATAAAAAATCATATAAAAGTTCTCTACAAAATCATACTCCTGGAAAGAAATTTTTTAAGAGTTCACTTTATAAAATTCTACATTTATTACCATGAAAAACTTTAAAAAAACTATTTTTAAAACAAATGAATCTTATAAATATTCATCATAAAGCCTAAATTTTTCTTAAAAATTTACACTCTTTCTATTAGAAATTCTTATTTTATTTCAAAAACCGTCAACCCTTAAAAAATTACATGGGTATCAAACCCCTTTTCATTGAAAAATATATTCCAAATTGAATTTCAAAATCAATTATTTTTAAAATGTATCTATAGAACCAGTTTAAAATATCTAATAAGGTTTAAAACTATTCATAACTAATTTTAAATGTATTTTTTGTCATTGGAATAAATATTTTCTAAAAACTTTCATCATGTATTGAAATAAGTAAAAAATTATATACTTTAACTAAAACCACATTAGTATCACAAAAACCTCTCATATTTGATACAACACCAATGATAATCACCATTGGGATAATTTCAAAAAATAGGGATGAAAAATAAAAAATCTCAAAGAGACTATGTTCACACAACACAATTGGATCTAGAATGGATATAGAATAATCCAGAATAAGCTCCACAAAAAATGTCCAAACAATGGGAGATAACCATGAAGCACTAGTTCATTAACCCCTTTCACATTCATAAATCAAAGAGACCCCTAAAATAACAAATATACTCACTAGGAATCAAAAAAAATTATCATAAATTAAAACATATTAAATATAGTCACAAAATGAATTAAAAATAAATAAAAATACCAACCATCCATGGAGTGTCTAGGTTTGGTGAGAATAAGAGTTTTCCAAACACTTTCCCATATCTTCTACCTAATTTCTGATGAAAGCCCTAATCTTCAAATCATAAAGACACGGAATAAATAGAAAAAGGGTTCTCTAATAAAAAAAGTCTCATGAACCAACCCAGTTCACACATAAATAGAGAACCCGATCAAACACATTACAAACTTAGGGCATATTCCCAATCACCCTAGTTTAGATAATAGTTCCAAGGGTTCCAATAATATACATTGGGAATGATTTCACCCATTAAAACCCATTAATCACTTAATATTTTCCACCCAAAAATTTTGAACGAGTCATCCAAATATAGTAAATGCATGCCATCACTAAAATATCAATAAATAGTGTATGAAACAAAAATAAAGAAGTAAAGTCATAAAATAAACAAAAGGAAGAATCATCACATAAATAAATTAAATGATATATGGGTCATCAGGGATAATATAAAAGAACATGAAAATAAAAAAAAATAACTATATCAACCTTCTCCATTTGACTCCTTTGTCACCCTCCACATCCCATTCCAACCATAACAAAATAAAATTAATAGTTAACCAGAGGAAAAACAAATCCAAATCACCTAAAAATAATATCATTGAATCTGTATACACTGATTTTCATATGAAGGATGAAAGAAAATAGAATCCTAGTATGATCCCACCATTATTCTTTGGTTTTCCCTTTAAAATAGAATTTCAACCATGATTTTTTGAAATATAAGTAGAAGGTAATTTTTTATACATGATAACATAAAATTTAATATCACTTCTATAAACATTTATATAAAATTAAATTTAAATAAACATTAAATAAAAACAATCAACGAGAAAACATTTCCCTATCCAAAGTCTCCTTTATTTAAATGATGATTCCAAACATACTTAAAAATCAATTTTATACATAAAACAATTCAAATATATTCCGAATCATTTTTAACAAAAAAAATAATTCAAAAATGTTAAGAAAAAATGAAGGCATAACATCACTAAAAAAATGAAATAGGTACGTTGAATACATGGTGATGAAGAAGTCAATAGATCTAGGGATCAAAAATTAATGTCATATATGGATTCATCTAGTGTTATGAAACACAAATTAGTTCTTAAGATAACATCAGTTGACAAAACTTATAGAAAAACTATCAGCCTATGTTGTATCCGAAATAACAAAAACACATAATTATCTTATACCTAACATTATGAGGGGAACTCCCCACTAACCCTAGTCTAGTTCCCAATATAAGAGAGATTAATAACATGTGACAGTCTATTGTAGAATTAATCTAGACATATATTATTTCTTGGTGTTCCCATTAAATAAGTAACATGTGGTTAGAAATCAAATATTTCATATTATCTATGCAAGAAACTAATATAAATCTTGCCTAATTTTCAACTCCCTCATAAGAAACATCCCATAATGATTTCATTCATTATAGTTTTATACAATTTACTCGATCAATGTTCATAATCCATAAAAAAAATAAGAGATTAAGAGGGTCTCACCCATATATCTAAATAAATTCTTTCAAATACAAAAAATTAGTTTATAAAAATTTATTAGGGTTTTTGAGTCCTTTGTAACCATTCATGTCAAATTAAAATCAATTTTTTAAAACCAACAATTAAAAAGTTATCCAAAACTAATTTAAATACCAACTATTATTCATTTTAATCTCTCTAAAAAACCAACAACTTAACTATAATCAATCCATTACCCAAATGGATTCAATTGATTTCAAAAATACAAATTCAAATTAAAAATTCATTGAAAACTTTTTACAAGAACATGGAATTAAAATATGTTTTTAGAAACCAAAAACTCCAGAAATAACCTTCCTTCAATTTAAATAACCAAGACATGACATTATAAAATACACTTAAATAAAAATATATTAGAAATAAACTAAATAAAGAATTATAAAAAATCAATCACAAATATATCTTCTGTATAGAAAAAACACACAAAATCACCTTCCTACATTCAATGATAATCATACTGAAAGTCATAACCTTTGACAAAAAAATGCTTCAATAAGAAATGAGATGTCTACTATAAACCTTAAAAACTAAAACCCCCAAGTTTAAAAAATCATTATCCCTAAATGAAAACAACTATGGTAGTTAGGGCTTTGGGAAGAATATAAAAAAAACTTCTATGGGAGTGGCAGGTAAAATGAGAGAAGACTGAAAGATAAAAAAGTACTTACCCTGAGATCCCACTTTAATCAATTGACGAGAAACCCAAAATAAAAGAGAAATTAAGATGACATATTCCCTTGTGTTCCTATGGATTGATCAAATGGTAAGCAATTAAATAGGGTTAAAATAGTTTTTAGGGATTAAAATGATCCTCTCACCCTTTAAAAAGACTAGGAAGACATGGGATGTGGTGGGGTCAA
The DNA here is from genome assembly GCA_963277665.1 of Viscum album. Taxonomy (NCBI): domain Eukaryota; kingdom Viridiplantae; phylum Streptophyta; class Magnoliopsida; order Santalales; family Viscaceae; genus Viscum; species Viscum album. The sequence goes on along the minus strand of OY728153.1, from coordinate 1,813,642,472 downwards.
AACCGACAAGGAGAATCTTTTTCGATGGAGACCCTACCATGAATGGTATACGGAAAATATAATAACATGATTGAAAATGGTAGAGGGGTATTGAAAACTCAACCATTATGCTATGACTTTTCCCTCTATGAAACAACATAAATATGATCACCAAATTCCCTCTATAACATAACCAACCCCCTTTGAAGCATGGATAAACCAACACACCCTCACACAAATCCCTTTTAAATTTACACACCATCCTTTCATAACTTCAGACACACATTTAGGAAAAACCATAAAATTTTTTGTATGCAACATTCACCATTTCATAACCTAACCCCTATCTTGTTTCCATCCACCCCTCCATTAAGAAACAATTCTAAAAAACTCCAAACCAGCCTTACACAACTCTCATTATGGGGTATCCAAAGACTTATGCAATGGTATACCTTGGTTTGACACACCCAAGGGCTTAAATGAAAGATTATATAGAATTCCCTCCCTAGGATATAGAACAGAATACAAAATGTGATTACTATAACTACTTTGGAACCCCTGATACCTCATAAAACATCTAGAAACACACAAAATAAAACAAAATTTAAATAATTAATGAAACTATAACAAGAATGTGTAACATAACATGAATTAATATGGAAATTTCTTCCCATATAGTCTCATAAAATATGAATCAACAATATTTATTCATTCTCGGAATGGTAAACCTTGTGGAATTTTCAAAGGTAATACACACTAATGGGAAGTAAAGTGTGGCTATCATGAGATGGATGTCGATGATCTATCACTTTGAATATCTACATTTAAATGAAAGATTTAATAAAATGAATATGATATTTCCAATTAATGGTAATATATGCTTACAATCTATAATATAAATCTCACTTCATCTTGAATAATCATTTATCTTTTAGAAGATGGTCTTATGACACGTTTCTTGATTCTCAATCCTCTTGTTGGGAATGATGATAAAAATTAAAATGTCGTACCTTAGATATATGAGATGTTAAACTACAACTTTGGTGATACCCATCAATCATATTCTATAAATGATTAAAATATAGGTTCTATATCTATTATGGTAATATATTATTTATATTATAAGTGTCAGGTAAGGTAATATTGTTGATGTAAAATTGAGAATCTTATGTGTTTATTCAACTATAAAGTTCACTAGATTAACACCATAAATCTAATAATTGGATATATGGGGTTCCCATGAAAAAAATAAAATGGAGTTAAGGACCAATAAATTTATGTTATCAATATATTTAATAATAATAAAACATGATAAAAAATATCCCACATCACCCCAAAACCCCTATCTAAAAAACACATTTCTCAGTTACACAAGAATAGAATTTTAATTAATTACATCCATTAAAGGGAAACTATTTTTTCCAAACATAAAAATAGTATCTCAATGAAAGAGTTCCATAATCATCCAAACCCCATTTTTATAAGTTTACATTCATGATTTAAACTCCGTGTTTTAAAACTAATATTCAAAACAACATTTCCAAAATACACAAGGATCAATAATTTTAGTTAATCATTCTCTAACTAAAAAAACAATTCAATTAATCTCAATGAAATCATGTAACTAAAAATTATTTTAGAAAACCTAGAACCATTATTTAATAGGATAACTAATGTTTCCTTCCTAGGAAATTAGTTTAAAATCAACACCCATCTTTGAGTACAAACAACCCCTTGAAAATTTTATTTCCTTCTTGTGAAAATGAAAATAGTTCCAACACAATTCCCTTAAAATAAATTAGATATAAAATCTCATGAAATTATAAATACATATTTGATATATAAAAATGGATTCAAAAAAATATGTATTGTAAAATCATAATAATTTATTTATTACAAGTGTTGAAGACCAAAAATTTATTTTACAAACCCATCAAGAATATCATATATTAGTGTAATTTGGTAGAAAATTATTATTTAAAACTCAATAATCATATTATACTCAATAAAAAATTATATATCAATAAAAAAAATTTCACAAAAATAACTACCTCAAATAACCAGAAACAACACTGTTTAAAGGGAGGAAGACAGGATAAAGAAGATAATATCATTTACAAGGCTTATGTAACAAACTCCCTATCAATAGAAAAAAAATCCAAATTTCTATTATCATGGAAACTGGGATTTATAGGATTTTAATAAACCAAGTTAAAATAAAAGGAAGAGTGTGTGTAGAAGAAAAATTAAGATAAATATTGTGTTAAAAAAAGTTTTTTCATAGTGGGAAAGAATGTTTTTTTGTATATTGTCATCCCACCCTTGAATTGATGCACACAAGATATGAAATTGTGAGAACATTAGAGTTGCACACACAAAATAAATACCTAAATAGTTTCACATAAAAGGATACAAAAAAAATGGTGTTTAGTAAACTATAAAGTTGTGTGTGAGGTGGATAACATGTAAGAGTTTCATGCATTTTCAATAGTGTCTATAAATATGTGGTTCCATCCATTATTCAACTATAAATCTCTCAAAAAAGATCTAGAACTTATGATTTAAAAAAGATATGTGCACATCATATTTCAATGTAACGGTATTGTGCACAAAATTTTACTTGTACCTTTTAAGGAAAATTATGTTTGGTTCATGTGAAGGAGTTATGTGCTAGTGAAAAATGTGAGTGCAAGGTAAAATATTTCACACAAGTAAAATAGATTCATGCACATATTATTGTTTCTCACAAGATAAAAAGTTTCATGACTATAAATTTTTGAACAAATAGTTTGATTAATCAGTGTATATGACTTCATCAATTAAATGATATGGTGGAAGTATAGACTTGTGTAAATCAGGGAAAAAGACATATGTTCCCTATATATTAAAGTGACCTTCATGTTGATAAACTGAGTTGGAATTCTCCCTAAGAAGTGAGTAAGGGGGATTCAATAGAAGTGTTATAAGGGAGATAGTGTATTATCCCTAAAAGTCACGTAAATGAATTTTTCTTGGTAGGGAGTGACCATGTGTGTGTAATTATAATTCATAATATATAGTGGTGTAGTAGACTTTTGTAAAACCGATGAAATTTTCTCTTATGATACCTTTACTTTCCCTAAGTGGTTAACCGAGAAAAATGTTGTGTTGTGTTTCTATTTTTTCATATGAGTGTTTGATCACTACTCAATTACATTGAATTGGTTTAGAAATTTCCTACCAAAATTGGGAAAAGATATAACTCTTTTGTAGAGAAAGTAGACACCATGCTTCAACCCTCCCCTATCTGGGTGTTCTAGTGACTTATAGAAAAATATACCTTCTGAATCCAATTGAAATCCAAGAGGATAGGTCCTTAGAGCAATGTAATATGAGTGTATAATCTTCATTTAGGTCTTTATCCATCAACAAAACTAAATAAGAGATGAAAGAGGCCAAATAGTCGTAAATACATGTTGGGTAAAAATATTAAATTCAAAATTATCAATTTTGGATATATCACTTGTTTTCATTTTATGGTTTTTGGAACTATTCGCTAACTATGAAACTCCCATTGGAATCGAGCGATAGTACCTCATATGGTAAGTTTTCATGGTTCTCTAAAGAAATAAATAGTCACTAGAGGAATTTACAGTATGTATGGGTCAACCACTTTCTTACAACATAACATACTATATTATGAAAGAAATGTGTTACCACACCTCACATATAAGTAGTCAACACACATTTGGGAACTTTACATGGTTACTACTAAGACTCACACAGTTACTAATAACCATTCTTAAACCTTGTGGTAATCATAGAGAGGGACCAATATATAAATTCTTTCTTTATGGGTAATATTGACCATTCTATAAGTATTCATAGTCCATCAAATAATACATACCACATATTAATAGAATATATAGTTACAAATTCTAATATAATATGATTTTAAAATGAAATACTATGTTTGATGGTGTACAAGATTCACAACACCGAGCTTAAACGAACAATGAAATATTATTATTTAAATGTTACTATTATAATATAGTCATTAAATTGGAGAGAATGAATTATATTAAGGTAATTATGAAATATATATAATTTTAATACTCATTTCAGTAGTATTTATCAATTCATTGCAAATAATCACTACATTTTTAGTAATGTCATTTTTTTTATAACAATCATATTTTCTTCAAAAAAATTATAGATATTTATGTTCAAATAATATAAATAATATCTAGATATTATAGAATTTTTTTGAAAAAATTAACTTCATTTTTGAATGTTTCAAAGATAAAATTTCTTGTTGTGAAATTTTGATAATTAAAAAAAATATTTTTCAATTAATAGTAAAAAATAATAATTTTTCTTAAAAAATATATTTTTAATGAATTTACAAGATTAAATTATATTATTTATTAGTTTTAAATTTCAATTTTTTCATTTTGATAAAAAATATTGTAATTATGGTTTTTTTAAATATTTTATACATGAATTTAGTATAATAATATTTCTTAATTCTAAAGGACAAGTTTTCGAAAAACTAATTTTAGTTGTGGTTTTTAAGTTTATTTTAAAAAAATATTCTCTAACTTATATTTTATAAATTTTTAAAAATTGATTCTATATATCAATTCACAATATCCAAATTTATTAAATGGGTTACTTTTATTGTTGGTCAGTATGAATAGTAACCTTGGTAATTTTTGTTACCACTATAAAGGGGAAATTGGGTAACAGATGGGTAAAAAATAAAATGATAATGACTGTAAAATTACTATAAAACTTGACACAATTATATTGGATGATTTAGTTTCTACCATAATCATCAAAGGGTCTAAATGATAACTATTTGGAGTCATTTGGATGGGATTAGGATACATATAATATTTTATTTAAAGAATAGTCAAGGATTCCTTACTCATATTATTAATAGATAAAACATTTCTAATATTGGGCTATTCAAAATATATCATTAACTATAAATAGTAATTTTAAATCTAAAATATTTTTTTGAATCATGATAATTTAATTTGATTGTTTTATTGTATAAATAGTTACCTTAAATTCTCACAAAATGTTGATGTGATAATTATTTTAATAATGGAAATATCAAATAAAGGATAATTAAAATATTAAAAAAATATAATTTGAGATTATTAATTTCATAAAATAATTTTCTATATGAAATTGAAATTTTATGGATATAATAAAATAATTGTTTCGAATTATAAGTTTTATCTTGATATTATTAAAGTCATAGTAACGGTCTTTATAATTGACATTATGAATATTTAAAAAGTATATAATATTTTACTTAATGATATAAAATTACTAAAAATATTAAATTTTGAAAAATTATTGTTATAATGTTTAAAATTTTATAAATTATCTATTTATGAAATTTTTTTAATTTTATACTAACTCTATGAACCCTCAAAGAGTAAAAACTCATGTTGTCATGGTAAGAGTTATAGGAATTAAATATTAGTTTGAACCAAAATATAATTTTTTAATCATGATGTAAAATTTTGAAACAATATCATTAAATGAATACTATTTTACCATTATCTCCTTAAGATCAAATTTTAGTGGTTTAAGGGACCCTTGTATATGGAAATGGCTTATATAATATTTAAGTCAATGAAAGTTACAAAATTTAACTCTCTATATATAAAATATATTTTATTTGTCCACATGGAGAAAAAAATATATGAACAAAAAAATGTATATTTTGATAATAATGTATTTATTTTCATTATTAAAATTTTTTTTATTTTTTATAAATTATATAATTATGTTAAACTCATGTGAAATGCTAATGTTATATTTATATAATTAACATTAAAATAAAATAAATTACTTTCAAAATATATATTTTGGTATAATTTAAATGATTTATTGTGTGAAATGATTTATAAATATCTATATGATATATCATAAAGTTTTAAATAATTATAAAAAAATATAAATTTTTTTAGATTTATTTCAAGTCAAAGTAAATGAATAGTACTAAATTTAACATTAATGATAATTTATCAAAATAATAATTTCTTAAATTATTTTAAAATAATAAATATATTTTAATTTTTTTTGATTATTATAATGTATAAAATTTCATAAATGACCATTTATGGACAATTGAAACCATATAAGTAAAAATTAAAATCTTTTAGTATTAACAAAGTTATTAGTGTATTTAAAACTAAATTGGGTTAATTACGGGTTAATCATAATGATAATTTTTAAATTAAAACCAAAAAATTTATAAAATCTATTTTATGGTGATCTTACAACTACATATTATCTAATCTAATAATTCATGTCCATTTTGAGGTAATTTGATATAAAATTAATTTATTGTAATTTAATTTTTTTAGAAATTCCAAAAGTCTCCCTCAGCTCAATTATAAAAGGGGACCTACTACCACAATAATTTACATCATATTAAGCCATATATATAGACCATACCCTATACAGTTATCTTATAAACTTCCCTAGACACATTCTATAGGTTTTGGTCTTCTCAAAATACCATCCTTAGAGCCTGTTAGAGGATATCCAAAGGAGAGGTTTTGAAGAAGTGGTCATTTCTCTAAACGATCCCTTTATTTTACTACTATTCATTGCAACATCTAAATATAATATTTTTATCTTAAAAAAATAAATTCAGTATCCTAAATATGATTATAATTTTTTTTATTAATATAATACCATTATACACCCTTGTTCTCATCAAACAATAAGTGAAAGTATTACTTGTGCGTACTTATGACTTACTCTCTTCAAAACGATACAATTCCAGTTTCATCTCCATATTTTATGGATGATAATTAATATATATTTAATGAAAATATATTACATATATTATGTAATAATTATTCTATAAAAAATCAATTATTATTTTACTTTATTTCATTCCATCAATCAAAAAATGAAAATAACTTTCATTCATACATACGACCTGCCGCCTCCGTGAATGTTGTAATTCAATTTTATATTTATAATTTTTATGATTGAATATAATTATGCATATAAATAGTATATATTATTTCAATACCATGATTAAAAATATGGAAATTTTGAGACCAAGCTCAATGTATAAGGATAAAGAATGTGAAACCAAAACAAGCATAGAAAACAAAGTAGTTATCACCCAAAAATTGATTTTAATAACAAAATTATTAAGAAACAGATGATAAAATGATATAAATAAATCATAAAATGTATTATAAATATACGATTCTAGAAAAAATTTATAATAAATCCATATATATTATATATAAGGTTTAAAATGAACAAATAAAGTCAAGAATTGAATTAATGGAATTCATAACTCAATTTCCATTAATTGGGTTAAAGTACTATTTCATTACTTATGTAATTATATAATATTTTTAAATTAATTTTGATTATATTTTGTTTTATATATACTTGTTTTATGTGGATTTATATATAATACACACAATCAGTGCATTTGATTAATTCTCACTTCAATGATATGATAATTGTAATGGATTTTTGTCTAACATTTATTTCTTTGGGACAGATGCCTTATACACTACTTTTTTCTTTTGTGTGCTGAATATATTGACCATGAATGTATTTAAAGAGTCTTATCCTCAATATTATGGTATTTACATATCCATATAATTTTCTTTATTTCATGACTAATATGATTTGACTCATAACAAAGTCAAAATGGTTTATTTCACAATCTCATCATTATTCAAGATAGTTTATGTTTAACAATCCAATGGGGAATATTTATTTTCCATTTCAATGTTTCCATAAAAATATTATAAGGATTTTACTATTATTCTAAAATAATTTGAATTCATTTTTAATAATTTTTTACTTTAAAAAAATAGTTTGAAAGGATTATTTTTTTCACTTTCTGAATGAGGTAATTGATTCCTTTAATAACAAAAATATGAAAGGAATAATTTTATTAAATTATATGTCATGATTTTATTTTTCCACTTTCATGATTCCTTATTTTCTTTAATCTTATTTTATAATCTGAAAAGGTTCTATTCAAATAATTTTATTTAGAATTGAATGGATTTTTAAAAAAATGTTTTCTGAAATTGAAAGAATATTTTCTTCAAAAATTATTTCATGTGATATTTAAAATTCAATTTCCATCTTAGAAAACATTATTCGATATCAATTATGTTTTAATAGTGTATGATCTGGGGATACCATTAAAGTTATTTCATTCAATGGTTTTTTTATTATGGAATAATGTTTATGAATTCTGTTCCTTTTCCATGAGTTATGTTATGATGAAATGTTTATGAATACCATTTCTTTTTATGGGTTCTTATATGATGAGTGATTTATATTATTGTGGAACACATATCTATGGGTATTTTATGTTATGGGTGGGACCTATATCACCCTCTAAGTCATTGGGTAATGATTTTTATCTCATGAGATAAAAAGGATAGTAACAGGGATAGAACATGATTTGGAAATAAAGAGAAAGAATGATGAGTGAACTCGGTTCAGTAATGGACATCTCCTACTATGATATTCTTTGTAGTGAGACTTAAATAATATGGAAATGATTTTCTATTCTTATGTGTATTCCATAATTCCATGTCTTATGTTATGCTCTCATTGATTATGTTCATTTATTATTTTATGACTCTTGTCTTATGAACATACATGTTCTATTCTATGACACAGGATTTTGATCATTGTTATGAAAGGAATATTTTTCAAAGGATATGTTCATGATCACATACCCTTATGATCATCTTATCATTTAATATGATCATGGTTTGATATATCTTATTCTTACCCTTAATGAGCATATGATATCACCATTTTCTTATGTTTAATTTTTCACAGGTTATGAATAAATATGTTAAATGGGTTTTTATAGAAATAATTCACATGGATGGTGTTGATTACCTATTGTAAAATAAGAAAACATGGGTATAGTGGGAGATAATGTTGATCGTTATGAGCCAATTTTTTAGGAACCTTTGTTTTTAAGAGCTTTTCTGAATTCTTCAGAACTAAAAACCTAAAAGATACATAGATATATAGATTATTCAATATTATCTTTTCATTTTGTATGTTTTTTGTGGGAAAAAATTGGGTAAACAAGATAAAGTTTATATATTTAGTAGAAGATCCGGAAGTGAGTATTCTAGGTTATTACATTGGTATCGTATAATAGTTAAGATAACATTAGATATTAGGATGATTTCATGAGAAATTATCTTAAGAGTTATAGAAAACATCATGGGTATATAATACCATATGTTCAGAGTCTTAAAACCCCCTTTTATAGAATCCCTCCATGGGTTCCTCTTATCAGTGCCCTGAGGAGGTGGCCACATGACCTCAAGCACACCTCCCCCAAGGATAGAGGCTTCCGACTTGCAGTGAGGGACCAGGGTCTGTTTGTATAGATACTATTCCATTATTTATCGAAGTGTAGCATATATATATATATATATAAGAAAAAACAGATTCTATATGTCCTGACCAGTAACCCTTCATAGCAGAAGTAGAAATATTGACCTGACAGTAGCGAAACAATAATGAATTAATCATACAAAAATAATAAATAATATATCTAAACCTGATGATTTATATATACCAAGTAATGATTATTTTGTGTCATGTACCTATAAAAACATTAGTAGGGAGTCAAGGAATACAATAATAAACCACATGATATCAGAATATAAAAAATTTATAGAACATCTATAACTAGAATCTCCATCATTAGCTTGATTTTCTACCCCTACTCCATCATAGTAATAAAAATCAAAAATCAGAAGCTATCCGATTCCCTTTATCAATACCTTTAACTATAAATTCTTCTTGCGTACCCAAGGATGCCCAAGTATGTTGTGAGATACTAATATTAGTAGGCAACAATCAATAGAATCTAGATCAACCAATACATGGATTATAAAATGAACAGTGTGCCAAAAATATTGATTTTAAAATAGAATTTTAATAAATAAGTTAGTTAAACTGGGTTCCAATAGAACACCCAACCAAATCTACCTACTTCAGTGTCAGCCGGTGAGTCTAAACTGAAGGATCTTTTAAAGGTAAAGTGACTGGGATAATATGTGAGATGTTGGGTTATTATAATGATTCTGATTGGTCTTGGAGAACACATCCATATGTTCCAAAACAAAAGGATCATTTCTCATTTAATAAGATTTATTTACATTTTAATCTAATCGAAAATATCTTTATAAAAATGCATAGTGTCACCCTCAGCCCGCCCATGAAAATTCAAAGATAATAACACAGTATCACTTGAAGGACTCAGTAAGAATCCAATGCCTAGATATTTTGTCCACGGAGACCCAATAATGATGTCCAAAGATTCAATCCATGCATGGTGTGATAACATCAAGAACTAACCTCCAAGTCGATACATAGTATCGCACATAGGGTTCCAAGTCTCTCTCATGGCGTGGTACAACCATTGTTCCATCAAACCTGTCCAAGGGGTATCCCTAAGTTACAATATTCACTCTTATGAAGGTAAAACTTAAAATTCATGTTGATTTTGTACTTTGAATCTCTATTGAGTCCCCTAGTATGTTTACAGTGCATTAATAAACCAATCTATAATGAACAATGATCTTGTTTAATTAGTCCTTAATTAATAACTCCTTGCATCGCCCATGGCAGAAGGTGATGATCTTACATGGTTATCAAATCAATTATGTTTAACATAATAAGAATTTATAACATGATTTAATTAGGTGGCCATGGTACTTATCTAATAAAACCATTTATGGAATGGTATTTAGGTAATTAATAACATGACCAATTTATTTAATTGAACCACTACATTTAAGGCATAGTGTATAATTGCCTAACCTATGGATCATCACCCAATTCATAACAAATTAGACAATTCAAGGTACTGATTATAAATCAACACCCCTCAGGGGATGTTTAAAATAAGTAAGTTAGGTGGAAATTAAGGATCACAGGTAGAGAACACCCATTCATTGGCATAAATTCATGGAGATCATCCCAAGGGGTTGATTCATTGCTAGATCGTGTCGTAAAAGAAACTAAAAGGCTTTCATTTTATTTAAATTAAACATCTAGAGGCATCATAGGAAGTTTATCAACCTCTTCATGGTATTTCATGTTATAAAGTAAAATGAAATAAGGGGAAAGAGACTAGACCACCAAACTTAGCCTCATAGAACTTCCCTCATCCAGCACCGACCTTTGATTTAAGATAGAATAGATGAAATCAAAGAAACCATCAAATGATATAAAAATATGTCAAATGATATTACATTGATATAGCACAATAGAGGATGAAATAAACTAGATAAATAAGGGATGGTATCAAAGTTATTACCTCAAGCTTCTCGATGGATCCAACAATGAGTGGAATAGAGCTTTTATGGAGGTGGTAGCTTTATCCCTAGGTTTAGGATGGTTGATTAATGTGTAGAGGGGAGGAGAAGAACTGTTCAAATAAGAGATAATGATAAAAAAATGTTTAAAAATTTAAAGAGGGTGAAAATTTTAAATTCATCCTCAAATATAGTGGAACATGATTTGGATGCACAATTGGCCGAACTGCGCACCAACCCAGTGCTAATACACTTCTTAGAAGGGTCACCCTACATGGTTAGGCATGTAGTTTTGTCAACCATGAGAAAACCATGAAAAACACTACTATAAAAACCTGCATTTGACCACACGGTCATGCACCTAGTGTTGCATGGTTTTTGAAAAATCATGTGGTCTCCAAAACCCCATTATTTGTAGCCAAGCGGTTTAGGTAAATCGTGTATGATGAGAAGCACGATTTAAAATGACCATGAATCCATGTTTATCATTTCCAATTTTGGGGAACCAAGATTCGAATGAGCCACTAACACACCTGAGACCTCCTTGACTTCATTAGGCATCATTATTAATTACAAACAAAGTAATTTAATCTAAAAACAAATGGTTTATACCTTAAGAAAAATCTGGGATGTTACAACCTACCAACATTAATACAACTCAACCCGGATTTACACATTAGAGGGTAGTAAGATGTAATCTGAGAAAAGTTCCATCCACTATGTGTGTACATCAGATTTCCACTCCATGGTCATGCCATGTAGATGTTTATGCAGTCATAGAACCCATGCCAAAGGAACTGGCCATCCCCGGAGAGCCTTCAAGCCCCAATTAACACTACATATGAGATGCTCCTCAAAACATCCATCAATCACCAACTCGATGTCTTTAGGGTCAAGTGGATGAGATGGGTCGGCATGATAATGAATAAGCTATGATACATGAAAGATGTAATGCATGTTACAATACCTATGAGGTAACAAAAACTAATAGGATACCATCCAGACTCTCTCAACTATCTCAAAAGGCCTGATATATTTATGAAATAACAATATCTATCTCGGAATTATTATGTGACCCAATCTATGTTATAATCGCGGAAAGATTCACTATTCCACATCATACTCTAGAGGTCTGTAGTGATGATTGGTATTATACTTCTTCCCAGAATGATCTGTAGATGCACTCTTTTGAGGCAGTTGGAATTTCTATGAAGTAGCCTAAACAGGATTAGGATCTAGTAGATCTACTTCACCTACCTATATCTTTCACCGAGGTGAACGGAGATACCTTCCATAAAGGTCCTTGTATGGATCCATAAAAATTATTTCCTAAACTTTTTTGTTGTATTAAAGCTCAACCAGGGGGATATTGTTTTCCAAAAAAACTCTAAACTCATGTATGGAGGCCCAAAACATATCCTCTAACACATTTATTATCTTCTCAGACTGCTAATTTATCTAAGGGAGATATTTCATGCTCAAGAGCACTTATAAACCTAGTTATTTTTGAAACCCTTCTTAGAATCAAAAATTATATAAAGAGTCTCAATCTAAAATGATGGAATGGGGAACACCATGAAGGTGCACTATCCCCCAAATATAAATCCCTCCCATCTTGTCAAAAAAGAAGGTTTCCCAAATCATCATAAACTGTGATAAAAATTTCAACCTCCCAACAATCACTCATACTGCATCACTACTACAAGTGGATCTCATAAATCCAATAAAAAATTCATGGGGACATCATTCCATTTCCACTAAAAAATGGATAGGTCGTTAGTTCCATTCCTTCGCCTGCTAATAGGTGGATAACTGAATTATTAAACTTGTTATATATATATTCATAAATGGACACCAATACTGATTATTTATATACCTTTACATCTTGGTTAGAGAAGGATGAACTTCCCAAACAATGGCATGGGACTCCCTCATCAACTCATACCATATTTCAGAAGGAACCTAAATATTTCCATAAAAGATAAGGTTTTAATTTCCATCAACTACCCAACTAGGAGGTGAGTTCTCTCCTTTAATTCTCTCCCACAAGACATAGTCCTTCAAATAAGATAACTACCTTATCTGAACCTGCTCCATAGGGGAAGATCTCACTGCTAAAGCTACTAAAACTAGTTTCCCATGCTACTTCTGAATCTCAACATGAAACTTAGAGAACAGATCCAACAACTTCCTCTCACTACTGGCCACTTTGATGGACTGAATTTGAATCTTTTAGATAAAGGAATCAACTATAACATTTTCCTTTATAGGTGTGTAAAAAATATCAAAATCGAACAATTTTAGTTATCATATCCAACTGAACTACCTCAAATTCAGGTCTCCTTGAGTAGAGATGTATTTGATACTTTTATGATCTGTATGGACAAAAAATCACTCACCCAAAAGGTAGTACATCCAAATATGTTGATCAGATAAAATAATATCTAGCATAAGTTCATGCATAGTAAAATTCTGCTCATGAGGTCTCATATAGTGAGACTCGTATGCTAAGACCCGATCACCTTGCATCAGATTTTCCCCCATACCAATTACTAAAGTGATACAATAAACATTATAGCTTCCACCTGGATCAGGTAGAGTCATGATTGGAACTAAATTCAGTCTTCCCTTTAACTACTGAAAATATATCTCATAATATTCGGCCTATTTGAATTTCACTTCCTTCATTTTCAAGCACATAAACAGTGCTTCCATGCATTATAAGTCTTAGAAGAAACACCTATAATAGTCAGTCATGCCTAAGAAGATACACAAGTCAAATACATTGTTGGGATTATCCCATAAAACCATGATTCTCACCTTCCCCAGATCAACTGACATGCCTACAGAAAATATGATAGACCCAATAAGTAAACCTTACTGAATTAAAAGTGAAATTAATTGAGATTCGCATATATCCATTCCTATTTTAGTGTACTAAGAAAAATCACAATATGGGTAACATGGTTGTATATGGTGGATGAGTACAATAAGATTTCTTCTACGTGGACCACCACAAAGTAATCAAGATACAGGTAGAAAGCATGATTAATCAAGGCCTTGAAGACTGGTAGATTGTTTTGGAGGCTAAATGTAATGATACGATACTAATAAAAGTCATACATACTGTTGAATTTTGTATGTGGTATGACTAATCTCCTCACCCACACCTGATGTTAACCCAATATCAAACCAATCTTAGAGAAAACAATCATTCCATAGATCTGGTTGAAGATGTCAACTATTTGGGTGATTGGATATTGGTTCATCACTATAAGATGGTTTATTAAATTTTAATCCATGCCTAATATAAGGGTATCATCAACCTTCTTGATGAAATGGACCCGTGAACCCCATAGTGATGTTCTAGTAGGGATAAAAACATTAGCTTATAGATCTTCCATCTTCTTCTTATGTTCTTGGAGCTCTATAGGTGTCATCCTATAGGGAGGAATGGAAACTGGTGTCAAACCTAGAATAAGATCTATGGTGAACTGGACCACTCTCTAAGAATGTGAGATGGAGAAATCATCTAGGAAGACATCCATAATTCAATCCATGGTGAGAGGAAATTACACTTGTTGCATCTCCTGGACATTCATAAATAGACTGTCCATCTAGGTTGTCAATCCACCTAGATGAAACTTCTTGGCTCTATCTTGACTTTCCTAGATATCTCATTCTCCCTTATGAATATATGTGTCTCACACAAGTGATGTGAAAGATACCTAATGATGATAACAATCCACTCGGTCTCGATAAGGCACAAGTTAGACCATGTCGATAATGACATCAAATACCGTCATATCAAGA
The DNA here is from genome assembly GCA_963277665.1 of Viscum album. Classification (NCBI taxonomy): domain Eukaryota; kingdom Viridiplantae; phylum Streptophyta; class Magnoliopsida; order Santalales; family Viscaceae; genus Viscum; species Viscum album. The sequence continues at coordinate 1,813,627,326 of OY728153.1, read as the reverse complement.
AAAAAGAAACCCCTTAGAACATAGTACCCACCTATATCAAGGAGTAACTATGTGCACTAGCGTACCCCCTTTAGTCGATATCCTAATGGAGTTTCAAGGTCCATAATGAAACTGGTGTACACTATCACTAAACCTAGAATCCATTAGTTATAGAATATGGAAATAAGTGAGTTTTATCGATATAAAAAAGGGAAAAAACTAGAGTGGATGTTACGAGAATAGTTTTTCTAATTTTTGATGGCCAGAGACTTTTGTCTGGTGTGGGATACACCACATAAAAATGGAATATAATGAATACCTAAGGTGTGGACTGAGTAGCTTAAGTAGGTCTACTCTACTAATGCTAAAACTCTGAAGCTTGACTACCTAATTTATGACAACCTACTCAGCCCAAATGGCCTATAAAATGCTAGCTTTTATCCAAATAGTGTATCACAGATCTTGTATCTGAAGGCGGTACGGGAAAAGAACACTTCTCACTTGGCACTAGAGGAAAGGATCTGTAGAAATGCTGGAGGTGATCCATCATTCCATAATCTCGATACTCGATTGGGTTACTCATAAAATGGGGATATTTGTGGCCTGGCTTACCACACTGGTGAAATTCAACATTTTTATCAGTGTGTTCCACCTGGATGGTACTACCCCCACATGTAACATTGAAATGTCATTTCCTACCATTGTATAAACCACTATTCTTCCTGGATGGAGAACTGCCCAATTTCACATCAACTTGTTCCCTTTGGTTCTTCTCAGTCATGAGGGTTTTGTTCACTATCTATAAAATAGTGTTGAACCGAAGGATGTTCACCTATGATTAGATGGAATATGCAAGCCCATCCTTGAATTGCCTCATAGTAGTCAGCTCTTCTCCAGACAATGTCAATATGAAATGATGAAATTCAATGAAGCGGACTGAGTCTTCCATCATGGGAAGGTCGCCTTACTAAAGGTATATGAGTTTTCAAGCATGGAATGCTCTCTTAGTATGAGGGAATAATTATTCCATGTATGATGTCTAGATGTCCACCCAGACCATACCATGATGCCAACCAACAAGATTCAGAATGTACCACCAACGCCTGGCAGATTCACATAACATATAGGATGCGATATTGACCCTTCATTCTTGAGGAATCTTTATATTCTCAAATATTGAAAGTATATCCTCTAGACATGACTTAGTAGCCTGAGGTTCACCATACCCCAAGAATGTGTGAGGATACTACTACTGGAACTCCTGGTTCATCTCTTCCATATAAGGGGCGAGTCAAGGAGCACCCTTAGGGGATTTCATATAGTAGAATAATTTCTCCTTAAACTGAGCATCAGTAGCCAGTGAAAGAACTGTAGGATTTTCTTTTGGTGAAACTAATGGAGGTATCATAGGATTCTTAGTTCCCACCACCTCAAGGTTATACTCATGAATACTCTCTTTTCATACAATATGAGTTATTCATGATGGAATGGATCTTCAATTTTTAAGCACAGACCTTAAGGATGATTTATAATATATAGGTAAAACGTTAAACAAGGATAGGTACAAGTCATGCCTATAAGAAAGATACACCCCTAATACTGCTCCAGTATCCAGGTTGGGGTGATCAAAACAAGTCATATAAGAGACATAAGAGACATGTACTTTTACCCTTCACTAAGGATGGGTCATGGTAACGTTCTCTTATTACTCATATACGGTACCCATTTCATTTTAAAGTTTATAATCCTTTTAGTTCAATAATGTATTTAAATTTTTTTTAAGTGGTTGAATTAGATGAATCTATTTATCCAATTTATAAGGGCACATACACCATATAAATTGGATAGTGGTGTCCATTTAATCCTAAACACAACACATTCTAATCCATGTGACTAATGTACAATAGAGCAACATTCCATAACCAACTACTTAAGGTGTATGATTTAACCGATGTAAGACAACATTGTTATGCTATGATATACACTTTAACTGTTAGTTATGTTTTCATTCCTATAAGGAATTTATTCACATTATTATATATAAAGAAAAAGGATATTCATAGAATAAAATCAAGGAACAAACAATAATAACATGAGAAACAAGCAATAAAAGTTTATAAGTAAATATGGAATGGAATAATTCATGTAATTTTAGGTCCTATTTTACCTTGTATGATGCATGAGTTTTGATATTCCCTCATATCCTTGGGCTATGGTGAATAACCCATAACAATAATATCAAAAATATAGAAAAAAAAATCAACTGAATCACCATATAGTGGAATCCTGGAAACTCTAAATACATAATAAATAAAATATTTTACCCATCCCAAGTAATTTGGGTTTTCCCCTGTACTAGGGTGGATACTCCCAGGAAAAGGGTCATTTCCAAATTCCACTGTCCCTTTCTCTTGTCTAAACCTAAATAGTAAGACAAAAAAATAATGGATTTTATACCACATTAAATAATCTCACCTCGAGTGTCTCTTAGCGGTGCCCTATGGTGGTGGCCACAATACCTCTAGCATGCCTCCCCAAATGCTAGGTGTTTCTAACTAGGGTTGAGGGACTAGGTTGTGTTTGTTGGAAGACTATTCCATTAATGATCTAAGTGTATTAATATAATATATATTGAATTAGAAATACAGAGATTAGGTCCATATGACCATACCATTAACCCATAATAGATGAAGTATAAATAATTAATAGACATCATCATAAAAATACTGAATTAAACATAAATAATAATAATTAATAATTATAAAATAAAAAATAACAGATACCAGATAATGGTGAATATTTTTCATGTATTTATAAAAAAGTGAGAAAGTGGATTAGGTGATATGGGAATATACCACATGATATCAAAATATATAAAAAGAATAAAAATTGTTATGACTAGCATCTTGAGAATAGGCTCAGTCCTCTTCCCCATACTCCGTCATAGTAGTGTAAATAAAAAATTAGAAACTTCCTGATTCCCATTATCAATACCTTTAAAAAATAAAATCTTCTTGGGTACTAAAGGATTCCCAAGCAAGGTGTGTGATACAAATATCTATATGCCACCACCAATAGTGTCTAGATCATCTAGTACTTTCATTATTAAATGAAAAGTGTACCAAAATATATAAAATTAAAATATAATTTCAATAAATAAGTAAACCATACTTTGGTCCAATAGGACACCCATCCAAATATACCTACTTATACCTCATACAATGAGTTTGATCCATGGTATCCCACAATGGTAAAGTTAGTTGGATAATATATGATAAGGTGGATTGTTCATAAGCTTTTGATTGGTCTTGGAGGAAATGTCCCTATGTTTCCAAAACAAAAGGTTCATTTATCATTGGAAAAAAATATATTTATTTTTTAATCAAATTAAAAAGTTATTTATAAAAATATAATGTTTCACCCAGACCTCATATATCAAAATTCTGAGAGAACATGCAAGTATCAATCGAGGGGCTTGGTAAGAGTCCAATGCCTAAGTGTCCATCCAAGGATAACTAAGAATTAATTTTTGAGTGTCACTCCATCCATGGTGAGTTAATGTCATGAACTAATAATTGATTCCATTCTTGGTATCACACATAGGTGACAGAGTCTCTCTCATGGCATAGTACAACCATCATGTCCTTGAGCCCATCCAAGGTGTCTTCCCTATGGAATAAATGTTTCTCCTCCAGACGTAAAACATAAAATACACAGCAAGACCATCCATAGAATAGATTGAGTCTCCCACAATATGTTTAAAAATAATTAATAAACAAAAATTGATGTCAAATTTATCCTATTCTATGGGTCCTTAATTCAAAACACATTGTATTTCCCATGTTACTAGGTGAGGATATGACTTGTTTATAAAATGCATTCCGTTTAACATAAAATCATTTATAAAATGATATAATAAGGTGACTATGGTACTTAACTAATAATACCATTTATTTTTTGATGTCTATGGAATTAACCACTTGACCAATTAATTTAATTCAAAAAATACATTTATGGAATGGGGGATAAGGTCACAACCCATGGTTCATAACCCTATTAAAAATAACATAATCAATTGAAAGTATCAATTGTAAAGAAACACCCCTCTAGGAATGTTTAAACTGACTAATGTGAGAATGAAATAAAGGATCACAGGTATATCACACCCATTGGTTGGAAAAAGGTAAAAGATTTTCCCAATGGGTTGATTCGCTGCTATCTTGTGTCTCAAATGGCACAACAATGCTTTAAATTTAATTTAATTATACATATATAGGCATCTACAAAAGGTATTAAATTGTGGCATAATGAAACATGTAATAAAGTGAAATGAAACTAGGGGAAACAGCCTAGACCACCAAACTTAACCTCATATATCTTCCCTTATCTGGCTTTGAACTTTTATTTGAGCTAAAATGGATGAAGTTGAAGAAATAATAAAATTCCCTTAAAATAAAGAAAATGATATTGCACCCATATAACTTAATAGAGGATGGAAGAAACTCTAAAAATAAGGGAGATAGTCAAAGGGAATACCTATGGATTCTATATGGATACAATAGTGGAAAAATGCTAGTCTGTATGGATGAGTTAGCTTGATCCTGTGGTTCAAAAGGAGGGGAGCTTCATGCATGGATTGGGGGAGAGTTGCTAAAGAATTAAGGGAAGAAGAGAATAACAAGGTTTTAAACATTAATGATGGAAAAATTGTAAATTAAACCTAAAATAAAAGGTCACTCATTTGTATAAACTATGCTCCATGCCACTTCTTCAAATGGGCACCCCATACTGTTAGGTGAACAATTTATCGAACCGTGCAAAAATAATGCAAAAAACCACTATAAAACCATATAGTTGGTCACATGATCATGTTCCTAGGGTCGTATGGTTGTAGAAAATCCATGTGGCTACCATCACCCCATTTTTGGAAATCTCACAGTTTATGGAAACCATTCTAGTTTGGATACATGGTTTTTAATAACCATGTGTCTCAGTTTACGTCTTCTAATTTCGAGGTTCCTGGCTCTAAAAGAGCCCCAGACACACCTGAAACCTCCTTGACATCATTAGGCATCACTATTAGGAAGAAAACATATTTTGCAGCAAAAATAAATGGTCCATACTTTTTAAAATGTATGTGATGTTACACCTTTTGAGTTTTTATGTTGTGAAATATTTAGGTGACTAATGATATTTTTTGGAGAAATTTATTGATGAGGTAATTATGGGTTATAAAATTTTGAGATGCAAGATGAATGGTTTGAGATAAAATTTTAGATTGATACATTTTTTTAATGTTGAATATTTTAAGGTTATTTTTGAGTAATTTTACCATATATCTATAATTTGATATGTATTATATTAATATAATTTTAGAAAAATGGAAACTTGCAGGATGAGTGTCAACCTGTCACATCTAGAAAATCCATGGGGATTGAACCCACGACTGAAGGTTAACAAGGGTAAATAACCTACCACTAGACTATGTGATTTAATTGTTATTATGGCCTTTTTATATTATTCAAACAATTTTATTGGTGATGATTAAGTTGAGTTTAGAGAAACTTTGTTTTATTCTATAGATAACTATGGGTTTAGATTTTGATTTATTGGGTAAGTTATTATTGTTATTTTACAAATAGATTTTTTTGGAAAACCATATATTTTATTATGGTGTATTATGTGCTGAATAATGTTTGAATTGTATTTTAGAGAAATATATGTTTTTATTTTGGAGTTATGGTAATTCAGGTTATTTACGGAAATTGTTAGAATATATTGAAGATCGTTATGATAATTAATTATTGATATGATACATTAAGATCGATTGATATTATTTATATATAAATGTTAAAAATTATATTTAGTGTTGATGGGATCAAATCCTACTAAAATTTGGGGTTTCAATCTTAGTCTTGATTCTTTTTGAGGAATTTTGAGGGAGGTAATTCCATGAATGATCAATGGTGAAATTTGGATATTACTGATTTAAGGTTTTATTATTTTTGGAGAATTATATTATCTTTTAAAATCCATTTTATTTTTTATTAATGAATAAATATAACGAGAATAGATCGTAATTATTTGGTAGATTTTTTTATATGTATATGATGATTATGACGCTTTGGGCATAAATAAAATTTATCTTGAATATTTATTGTTGGAGAAAAAGATGAGTTTTCAGTTGAAATTTATTAAATGATAAAACTTATAAGTATATTTATTTATTTTATTAATCAAGGTAGTGAAATAATTCCTCAAATCTAGAAAATTTATTTTGGAAAAACATCATTCATTTTATTTTATTACCACGTAATCAATGAAATTTTTACCCATCACAAATTAACAGTATTGTGGTTGTTAACTTTCTAATGACCATGTTCGTTGTAACAATCCATTAGAACTGGATAGTTAGAATTATATTTTATTTCCATATTCTCAATGTCCACTAATTGTTTCCAAATCATAACCCTAGTTTTTGGTGAACTTCATATTTTCCTTTTCTAGTTTTTAAGATGATGTTTTATTGACACTTTTTTCGATGTGGTATTTCAATAATAGTATATTGATAAGTCAACCCTTAGTTACTAATAAAAGATCAAATTTCATGGGTGAAATTTGAAAGGGTGTATAATGTAATATATTTTCATTTTATGAGGAATTACTATGTTCTTGAGTGTATAAGATATATAACATTGACCATAAATGAACAATGAAATATTATTATTAAAATGCGACCATTATAAACTAGTTGTTAAATTGGTAGGAATGCATATTATTAATTGAATTATGATATATATATATAATGGTTATACTAATTGATATTGTATTAATTATGTCTCAGTAATTATGTACTATATTATTAGTAAAGTTGTTTTACTCATTAAAAACGTTTTTTCATCAAAAATGATTTTTATTTATTTTTATGTAAAAATTACATAATCATTTTATTGAGAATATAAAAAAATTATTTTATAAAATTTACTTTATTTTTGAAATAATTAAAGAAAAATTTTCTTGTGTTGAAATTTGTATAATTTTCTAAAATGTTTTATTTTTAATAAATAGTAAAAAATGACAATTTTTATTAAAAATTATATTTTTCAAGTATTTAATTGGTTAGATTAATTTTTTTATTCATTTTAAATTCTTGTTAGTTAGTTTTTATATACAATAAACCAATTATTCTTTTTGAAATGTGTTTTATACATTAATTTATTTAAAAAACATTTTATATTTTAAAAGGCCATTTTTCCTAAAAACTGTTTTCACTGTGTTTTAACAGTTTATTTTTAAGTTAAAATTTGTTATTTATGTGTTTTTTACTTTGAAAAATTGATTACATGTTTTTATTTCCAAGGTTAAAATATAGTGAATAGGTATCTCTTATATTCAGTTAATATAAATAGTAAACTTTTTAATTTTTATTACCTTGATAAAAGGGAAAATCAGGCAATGAAGGGTTAACAAATTAAATGATAGGGACTAGAAAATAACTCTAACACTTAACCAATTTTTATTGGATGATTTAGTTTCAACCATTATCATCCAAGGTTCTAAATTATAACCATTTTAAGACATTTGAATGTGATTATTACATTTATAATGTGTTATTTAAAGAATAGTCAAAGAGGTCATACCCATATTTTTAATATTGGGTTATCCATAAAATATCTTCAATTATAAATATTAACTTGTAATATAATATATTTATATACATAATCATAATTTAATTTCAACTTTTACTTAAGAAAAAGTTACCTTATGTTCTACACAATGTTTATGTGGTAATAATTTTATTAATGGAAATATAAAATAAATGATATTAAAAATATTAAAATAAATATAATTTAAGATAATTAATGTTGTCCATAAATTTTAGATACGACCTTTACTTATTTGGGATATAATAAAATATTTTTTTTATAATTATAAGTTTTATCATGATATTAATAAAGTCAAATAAATAAATATTTCTTAAAATTGACATTATAAATATTTAATAATAAATAAAATTTTATTAAATGATATAAAATTATTAAAAAATTTAAATTAATCCAAGGAATTTTTATAATCTTTAACATGTCATAAATAATCTATTTATGGGTATTTTTTCATTTTATAGTAACTAATAAACTCTCAAAAAATAAAAATTCTTATTATCACAGTAAGAGTTAAAGAGACTAAATGAAGGTTCCAATAAAAAGATATGGGTGTAACTATGATTTAAAAGTATCAAAAAAATTGTTAAATGAATATTATTCTACCGTTATATCCTTAGTCTCAAATTTTATAGGTGTAATGGACCATCTTCCATGAAAGTGACTTATATATTTTTTAAATCAATGATAGTTACAAAATATCACTCTCTTTATTTTTAATATTTTTTATGTGTCTACATATGCACCAAATGAAGATATGAATAGACCAAAATTTATATCTTGAAATTATTGCATTTAGTTTTATTATAAAAATTTATTTTAATTATTTTTTTATTACTTTTATTGCTTGTGAAATTATAATATATTATTAATTTAATTAATAGGAAAATAAAATAAATTTCATTGAAAATACTAATTTTAGTTTAATTTGAAAGAGTTACTATGTGAAGTATTTTTTATAGATCTATATGACCTATAAGAAAGTTTCTGAAATAATTATATTCTAATTTAAAATTTGTCTATATGTATTTCAGGTCAAGTAAATAAATATCACCCACATTGACATTAATGATAATTTATCAAAATAATAATTTAATAAATTATATAAAAATCATAAAAAAATTAAAGGGATTATTATATCGTCCAAAATGTCATAAATGGACCATTTATGGAAAATTTAAACCATATAATTAAAATTTAGAATCTTTTAATATTAAAAATGTTGTTACCATAGTTAAAATCAAAATGGTTTAATTATTAGTTAATAAAAATGATAAGGGTAAAAATAAAAAGGGAAATTATATAAAATATATTTTATAATGATATTAAATCATCATATTATTTTATATTATATTCTATGGCCATTTTGAGGTAATTGGATAAGAAAATAATTTATTATAATTTAATCTTTTGAAAATTCTAGAAGTGCCCCTCACCTCAACTATATGATGACACCTCATCCATAAATTCATTACATACCATTTAGCCTTCTATATTGACCATCACCTAACAATTTCTCCTATTAGATTCTATATACATATTCTAGTGGTTCTTGTCTTTTGAAAAGTCCCACCCTAGTGTATATTAGAGGAGATATAAAGAATATGTTTCGAAGAAGTCGTAATCACTCTAACTGATCACTTTCTTTTTCTACTCTTCCTTACCTCCTCTAAATCATAGATTTTTCTCATAATATAATAAATTTGGCATCCTTGGTATTATTAAATGTTATTACGATTATAAAAAACCACTATACACCCTTTTTCTATTCAAACAAGAAGTGAAAGTATCACTCATGCATACATATGGCTTACCGTCTCCACGTAGCGATACAATTCATTTTTAATCACTATATTTTATGGATGGATATTATGATAGGTTTAATTAAAATATATTACATATATTATATAATAGTAATTCTTTGAAAACTATTTATTATTTACCCTTATTTCATTTCATCATTCAAAAAATAAAAATAGCGTTCATGCATACATATGGCCTACTGTCTCAATGAACGGTGTCATTAATTATTCTACTTATACTTTCTAGGAATGTATATAAATATGAATATAATTATTATATATGACCTTTATACCATGATAAAAAAACTATAAATTATGTGACCAATTTCAATTAATAAGCACCAGGACTGTCGAACCAAAACAATCTTGGAAAATAAAGTAGTTATCATACAAAACAGTGATTTTAAAAACAAATTAGTAATAAATAGGTTATAACCTATTATAAATAAATTATAAAAGTTATAATAAATATATTTTTATTTAATAAATTAATAATAAATCCTTATTTATTATACAGTAGGTTTCCAGATGAACAAATAAAATCAACACTTGAGGCAAGAGAATTATTAACTCAATTTCCATTCATATGGATAACTACCATTTCATTGATTGTTTCATTAAATTATTATGTATAAAAAGGATTTTTATTATCAATGATATATTTAAAATTTAATATGTGTTTTTTAGATAATAAACATAATCAATTCCTTTTATTAATTCTCACTTCAATGATATGATAATTGTAAGGGACATTTTTTCTCACTTTTATTTTTATGTTACATATGCCTTGTACATTACTTATTTCTTTTTTAGTGTGTATATAATACCAATGAATTAATTTTGAGAGTATTATCCAGAATATTATGGTATTTAAATATCAATATAAATATATTTATTTCATGTGGTATACGATTCAACAGATTACATAGTGGAAAGGGTTTTTTTCACAATCTCATCATTATTCATAATTGATTATGTTTAAGACTACATTAATGAATATTTTGTCTTCCATTTCAATATTTACTTAAAAAATATATTTTTAGTATATTTTTATTATTTTAATAAAATTATTTGAAGTCATTTTTACTAATTTTTCACTTTTTATAAAATATTTTTATTGATTTCTTTTTTCATTTTATAAAACTAGTGATTTGTAAATTTTCTAAAAAATTGAAACGAATGTTTTTATTTACTTATAAAAAAATGGGAGGATTTTACATCTTTCATGATTTATTATTGTATTTAAGCTTCGGTTACAATCTTACAAGGTTCTTTACAATTTAATGTTTTTCCTTTAAAATTTTAGCGGTTTTAAAAAATTGTTTTCAATATGGAAATGATACTTCATTTAATAATTATTTCTGGTTATATTTCAAAATCATTTTAAATATAAGACAAGATTACTTTATCTTACTTATGTTTTACTGTGGTATGATCTAGGGATACCATTATTATTCCTTATCAGAATGGTTTATGTTTATGATGATATGTTTTTTATGAATTATATTTTTTTAAATGAGTTATGTTATGATAAAATTTTTATGAAACAAATTTATATTTATTGGTTTTGATATGATGAATGATTTATATTCTTATAGAACACATATGTATGGTTTTCAATATGGGATAGGTGGGACCTATTTCTCCTGCCAATATTTTGGGTAAAGATTTATATCTCATGAGATAGACAGTATTGGAATGGGGAGTGAGACTTTTTTATTAATATTCGGCTGAAATGATGGGTCAACATGGTTTATTAAAGGACATTGTCCGCTATGGTAGTCTTGGAAGTGAGACGTGACTAATATGGGAATTTTTTTCTATTCTTAGGTGTATGCCACATTTTCATGTCTTATGTTATGATTTATTGGATCATGTTATTTGATTATTTTATGACTCATATCTTATGAACATCTATGTTTTATTCCATGACTCAAAAATTTATCTTTGATATGTAATATATGATTTTTAAATGTTATGTTCATGATCACATACCCTTATTCTCATCTGATGCTATCATATAATCTTGGTTTGATATATCCTTTTCATACCCTTATTGTTCATTTGATCTCACTATTTTCTTATGTTTCTTTTTCACAGGTTATGAGGAAAGATGTTAAATGAATTTTTCGTAGAAGGATTTCACATGGATGTATTGAGTCAATAAGGATTTCCTTATGACTTTTCCATTCATTCTTGTTTTGAAAATCACCAACACCTTATACTTAAGAAAATCCTTATTTCACTTTTATAAGGAAATTTTTCCTTCCCAAAAGAATTTACCCATACCATATTTTCATTACTTATATCAATATTTTTTCTTATGTATAAAAATCAGATTCGTACCTAAAAACCTTGGAATCATATAATACTTTGATATGAATCATTCTATTTTAGGATCCGAATTCTGGATCTGAACTCTCATATAGTTTGACTCTGAATTCTAATTACGATCTTATATGAGTTCGACTCCGAACTTCTATGAGTTCGACTCCGAATTTTTACTAGTTAGACTCCGAACTTCTATGAGTTCAACTCCAAACTTCTACTAGTTCAACTCCAAACTTCTATGAGTTCGACTCCAAACTTTTACTAGTTCGACTCTGAACTTATACTAGTTCGACTTCAAACTCTATAAGTTTAGATTATGAATTCTAGTGAAACCAGACTCCAAATTTCCTTAGAAATTCAGATTCTAGATTTCTACAGAATTATGGTTCCAAATTAAAACAAAAAAGAATCTGAATGTCTCTTTATTATAGACTCCGAATTCCATTTTTTGTTAGACTCTGAACTTTTATTTGCTTACATTCTGAACATCGGTTTTTCTTAGGCTTACATGTGTTTCATTACAAAACGATGCATTCAGTTATTGACTAACCATTGGTTGAGTGAAACGTGTACAGGTCCCTCCGAAACTCAAGGAGAAATTTGACCATTTGAGGAGGGAACCGACCATTGCTACTGAGCCTATAAATAAGATCTCATTTGAAAGATCTCGATAACAAGTTGATCACTCTAGAGACCATAGGCTATTAAGGTGATTTATATAGAGAGAATATTTTCATGCCTTGTGTGTACTAAACTGCTTATTCATATTGCTTCATGTGATTCCCAATGTTGGTGATTACATTCTAGGGATTACAGGGATAGGAAGACAGAGGTGCTGACTACCTTGAAGTTAGAGGGCTTCCTTGCTGAGGAAGAAAGAGGTTCTAACTACCTTGAAGTTGAGGGCTTGCGGGGATAGCAAGACAGAGACTCTGATCTTCATATCGAGGGCTTACCCGGGTGTGGGTTAGACAGAATTTCTTGAAAGTATAAATCAAGGGACATTTATCCAAGGTTGTTGGATACCCTTCTCTTTGGGTTAAAATATTTAAGTCTTGTTACTTGTTTTTGTTACAAGTTTTTCTGCTGCATTTTTTTATTGTATGGAAAGTATAACCTTCTTATATTTCATTACACATGTAGTCTTATTTAGTTAGATTCTATAAGATTTAAAGTAAAATATCATATTGTAAACTTTGGGTAAGTTTCAATTTCTGGATCCATATTTCCGGAACCGATTTTTCAGAATCACATTCCAGATTTAAGCAAGTGTATAGAACTAGAAGTTTGTAACTTCATACTTTGTCTCAATATTTTAATTGGTGTTAGAGGTGTTGGGAATTTTCTTTGTTTAACATTGTTAAACTTAGATCTTTCCTTGTTTAAGGAAATTTTTAAAGTGTACAATTCACCCCCCCCCCTCTTGTATATTGAGCATCTACATTATTATTTCGATCCTACAATTGGTATCAGATAAGGTCTCTGAAATACTTATATTAACACATAAGTTTTCCTTGCTCAATTTTTCATTATTCTCTACTTTCCTTGCTTAGGAATATTTTCCTTAAATCTGAACATTTGTTTTAACATGTTTTTGTGTAGAAAGATCTTTAATGATGGAAGGAATGAAAGTTGGTTCCATCGACAACCTGAATCCTACAAGACCACCAATTTTTTATTTTAATGACTATGAGTATTGGAGAGATAAAATGAAGACATTTGTTAATAATACTGGAGTAGAGAATTTTGTTATGCTTACTGGAGGTTATCAAATTCCTGATAAGGAAGTTAGTAATTTCACAATTCCAAGGAAGAGTTTATTCTTTCTGCCCATAGGCATGATAAAGTATACACACTAAACTTAGAAGACCATAGGATCCAAGACTTACCTTGCCTTAGTGCAATGGAAGATCACTCTTGGTTGTGGCATAAAGGTTAGGACATTGTAACATTATGAACTTATGTAAAATTTCTAAGAAAGGTTTAGTTAAGGATCTACCGGAGCTTATAATTGATTCTTTTAAAGTTTGTGCTCCTTTTAAATATAGAAGGCAACATTAATCTAGTTTTAAAACAATCGGTGAAGTCTCAAAAACTAATGTGTTAAAGTTGGTGCATATGGATCTTTTTGGTCCAACACAAACTGGAAGCATTGGTGTAAAATACTATGTGTTTGTTCTAGTTGATGATTACACTATATTTACATGGGTCTATTTTCAAGAAAAGAATTCTGAATCTTTTTCTTATTTCAAAAGTTTTAGAGACCATGTTAAAAATGAGAAAAACCTTCCACCTAAAACTATTGATAGTAATCATGGAGTAGAATTGCAAAATTATGATTTTGAAACTTTTTGTATTAAAAAAGGTATTTCTCACAACTTTTCAGCACTTAGAACTCCTCAAAAAATGGTGTAGTTGAAAGAAGAAATATAATTATTCAAGAGATAACTAGAACCATGTTGAGTGAATATTCTATAGCTACACATTTCAGGGCTGAAGCTGTAAGCACTGCTTGTTATACTCTAATCGAGTTTTGATTAGATAATCTACACAAATTCCCACCAAAATTTGATGAAGGGATTTTCTTAGGCTACTCCACTACTTCTAAGGATTATAGAGTTTTCAAAAAAAAACACTTGTATTGTTGAAGAAATAGTGCATGTAAAATATGATGAAACTGATCCCTTTGTTTTCAAGCAACCCCAACCTACATCTTCAGATGTGTTTTCAAAAACTGATTATCAACCTTTGTTAGAAGATCCTTATGATAAGGAAAATGTTCAAGAAAATATTTCTGAAACATTTACCCAAGAAGATTTCCTACCCTATGTTGATGAACAGGTTCTCCAAAACCCAAACCAGTCATTTCTTAAGAATCATCCCAGTGATAGTATCATTGGTGATGTCAATCAACGTGTGAGGACTAGAAGTTCCTTAATAAATGAAGTAGAACATCTAGCATTCCTTTCCCAATTAAAACCAAAAAGCACTGATGAAGCTTTAGGTGATGATGATTGGATCAAAGCCATGCAAGATGAACTAAATGAATTCGAAAGGAATAAAGTCTAGACCTTAGTTGAAAGACCTAAGGAAACTTCGGTCATTGGAGTAAAATGGGTCTTCAGAAATAAATGTGATGAAAATGGAGTCATTGTTAGAAATAAATCTTGACAAGTTGATAAAGGCTATAATCAACAAGAGGGAATAGACTATGATGTTACTTATACTCCAGTAGCTAGACTTGAATCTATTCGTATCTTACATTCCATTGCAACATTCTTCAATTTTAAACTTTTTGAAATGGATGTGAAATGTGCTTTTCATAACAGTTATGTTCAAGAGGAAGTTTTTGTTGAACAGCCTCCTAGATTTGAATAAAAAAAACATCCTGATCATGTTTTTATACTTAGCAAAGCATTGTATGGCCTTAAAAAAACCCCATGAGATTTGTATGATAGACTAACAGGATTTTTGCTTCAAAATAAATATGTTAAGGGAAATTCAGATCCAACCCTTTTTATAAAGAAAGATAAGAAAAATGTTTTTATTATTCAAATTTATATTGATGACATTATATTTGGTTCAACTTAGTAATCATTAACTGACTCCTTTATAAATAAAATGAAATATGAGTTTGAAATGAGTATGATGGGTGTGTTAACATTTTTCCTCGGTTTTCAAATTTCTCAAAAATCATAAGGAACTTATATATCTCAACATAAGTATATTAAATATCTTCTTAAAAATTTTGGATTTGACAACACTACAAGTATTAGTACTCTCATTGGTACCTCAAACACACTTGATCTTGATGATATTGTGAAACCAGTAGGTCAAACATCTTTTAGAGGTATGATAGGATGTCTAATTTACTTGATAGCTAGTCAACCAGACTTTATGCTTTCAGTATTATTATATGTAGGATATCAATATAATCCTAAGGAATATCATTTAAAGGCAGTGAAAAGAATTTTTCAGTACTTAATGGGAACCACGGATTTAGGACACTTTTATACTGCTGGAAATGATTTTGTATTAAAAAGATTTTCAGATGCTGACTTTGGTGGATGTAGAATGGATAGAAAGAGTACATCCAGAACTTGTCATTTATTAAGAGATTAATTAGTTTCATGGCCATGCAAGAAGCAACACTCTGTAACACTCTCCACTGCTGAAGCTGAATATGTAGCAGCTTGAAGTTGTTGTGCTCAAGTATTGTGGATGCAACACACACTCACAGACTATGGCTTGAGTTTTACTAAGACTCAAATTTTTTGTGATAACACAAGTTCCATTGCCCTTAGTAAAATCCCTACACACCACTATCATGAAAAACACATAGATATTAGACATCACTTTCATAGGGATAACACAATAAAAGGATATATCATTCTTCAGTTTATCAGAACGCAAGATCAACTTGCTGATATTTTAACAAAATCATTACCTTCTGAAAGATTTGAATACATTAAACAATAGTTTGGAATGATAACCGTAAGGTAATCTTCATTCATTAACATCCTGTTGAACCATTATCCTTATATTAATAAACTCATTTTCATAGGGGGAGTACATCTGTTATTCAATATTTTCTTAATTTTTCCATAATGAGTTTTTCAAAATTTTCGTACTGAGAATTTTCATAATGAAATTTTCGTACTGAGAATTTTTCTAATGAAATTTTCGTTCTGGGAATTTTTATTATGAACTTTTCATACTTGAACTTTAGTAATGAAATTTTCCTAATACAAATTTTGTAAAAAATAATTCACATAGTTAGTTTTTCAAATTTTCATACTGAAATTTTCATAACTAAAATTTTTGGTAATGGATGTTTTGGAGCTGAAGTTTTGGAATTCTTCAGTTCATATAATTTTCCGTACTCATAGTTTTCGTACTCATATTTTTCGTACTCATAATTTTCGTACTCATATTTTTTGTACTCATAATTTTTGTACTCATATTTATCGTACTTATAATTTTCGTACTCATATTTTTCGTACTAGAGTTTTCGTACTCAAAGCTTTTGCAATAAACTTTTAGCCTTTAAGTTTTTCGTACTGAGTTTTTCATAGTGAGTTTTTCGTAGTGAGTTTTTCATAGTGAGTTTTTCGTAGTCAAATTTCCTTCAAGAAGAATATTACCAATTACGAATAATTTTCCTAGCAAATCTGAAGGGTATGTTTTCCTTAATCAAGTTTTTGTAATCGTTTTTAGTTGCTGGTAGTTTCTTTTATTTTAAAATTTCATAGATTCACTTCTACTTAAATCCCAATGTTTTGTTAAAACCTCAAATGATTGAATTCACATTTTCCTTACGGGTATAATTTCAACCGTCAGATCTGATCAATAGAAATTCTCAACTGTTAGATTTCTTTTAGAAGGTGAAAGGTCACCTCCATCGCCTATATAAAGGCCAACCCCTTTTGTGTCCCACATCATTTTAAAGCTCTCACATGTCGAAGCCCTGCCTCTGCTCTTAAGGGGTCATTCTGAATCTTTCTATGCTCCTCCATTCCGAATGACTGTAGAAGAAAATTCCCGAGATATGTCTTTTATGAAGCCAATCTAAAAGTGGTTAGTCTACAGGGAAAGGTTAGTCCATATGGATTTCTTTAGTGAGTATGATTCTCTAATTTCAAATAATATCAAACTCAATGGTTGGGATGATTTATGCATATCAAAACCAGGGGGCCAGGATGTTGTTTATAATTATTTTCTTGTTGAATTTTATGAGTCTCTTTCCTTCTATGAAGAAGATGGCAGAGAAAAATTTTCTTTCAAGTCTTATGGGAAGATTTACAAGCTTTCTTACACCAAGGCTGCAAACATGGTAGGCTTATCATATGATGGTGAAGCAGAATCTTGTCCACATAAGCTACTGGATGTGAAAGGAAGTTTTAGCAAGGTGAAGGCAATGAAATTCCTTGAGCTAAAAGATGATAAAACATCAAATATTGCTCATCTCTCCACTAACAACCAGATTCTCCAGTTGTGGGTTCAAGGGGTTTTCATTCCGAGAAGAGGTGATAAGGAAAACCTAACGAAAAGTGATATCTACATCTTGGATTTCTTGGTAAATCTAAGAAATATCAATTTGTTGAGGCACGTTCTTATTAAAGTTTAGAATATCAAGAATGGAACTTTAAAGGATCAAATCATTATGTACCCTACTCTTATCTCCAAGATGATTATTGTTTGTCTTGATTTGTTCAAGGTTCCTTGAACCTCCAAGCCAAGAATTTGTAAGGTGATGCTGATAAGTGATCACACCATAAAAATGATGAAAGCTGGTTTTTCAAAAGAATCATGTGAGTTATATGATCTTCTAGAAGAGGAGACATAATTCACTCTGGAAAATTTATAGAAGGTTGAGCTAGTGAATATGGTTTCTAAGAAGAGGAAATTGAAAGAAGTGGTTTCTAAATACAAGACTCCCAAAGCTAAGGAAACCTATTCCGCACCTCCTAAGCTAAAAAAATAGAAAGTATATCTAGATGAAGTGGTTTCTAAGTGGAGGGAAATTAAGGAGAAGAGGAAGGAATGGGATCCCCAGTTCGGATTAGACCCTGCTGAAGCAAAATCCTTAAGATAGAAGATGGATTAATAACATGAGAAGGTAGAAAAAGATAAGAAAATGAAGAAAAATATGCTTGAAGCCGAAGTTGTTCAATATATGTTGAGAGATACATAAGTAGCCTCTGAGAAGATTCCTATTCTGGAAACCTTTGATGTCCAACCATTACCAGAGACCCCTGTGAAGAAGCAATTCACTCTGGAAAAATATAGAGAGAAACAATCTATTGAAGAATTAGAGAAATAAGCTGATGAAGAAGTAGATGAAGAGTTTGTTGAAAAAATTGAAGAGGAAGAAGAAGTAGAAGAAGGAAGTGAGGATCTGTATGACTTGATTAAACAAGGTGAGGATTATCAAGAAAATGATGAATCCTTACAGCTATTCACTCTAGGAAAAGGAGGCGACAAAGATGGTAAAAGAGATGATGCTAGGGAAGAAGAGGAAGAGAATGAGTTTCCTGAGGAAGAAAGCTTTAAAATGAATTTTCTTGAAGAAGGAGTAGAGAAGGAGAACCCAAAAGAAGATAAGATTGTTCAACTATCTGAAAGCATAGAAAAATCACCTGATGAGGCAGTTTCGAAAGTTGATAAGGGGAAGCCAGTGCTTATGGACACCCCAACAAAAGATGTTATAAGAAAGAAGGAGGTTGGCGGTTCTTTAAGAAGGATGTTAGTGTAGATTGAAGAAGAAAAATCCCCAGGCAAAGTGTCTGATTCAGAATTGTCAGCACTGGGTTATGACTTTGTTGTTGTGTCCTTGAAAATGTTGGTGGACGCCATTCTGATATTTCCCACTATAGACTCCAGATACCAGATGCTACAACATAGCATGAATCAGAATCCAGAGTCCTTATCTATGGTGATGGATAAGTGTGTGAAGATTGAATCAGATCATAGATATTTCCTTATCAATTATGATGTGCATAGGAAATCATGCAGCAATGTCACTCTGTGGTCAAAGAAAGTTGATGATGATTTGGATGAGTTTGATTGTTTTCAGAATGATGTGCAAAATGATTTTGACATTGAGGATGGAGAAATAAATAATCTTCAAGAAACTCTAACCATTGATCAAAATTCTCTAAATCAACATGTTAGAGATTTGAATGGGAATCTTAACTCGGTTTCTCAGAACTGGAAAGGAAAAAAGAAATTTTCGGATTGAGTTCCAAGAGAAGCAGTAAAAGCAAGATGACTTGCTGAAGATGCAGGAAGAGGCCAGGAAGGCTCAGGCATAAGTCATCAACACTCAACAAAAAAGGATCACAGCTTTGGATAAGCAAGCTGAGGAGGATAAAAAAGACTTGAAAAAGCTATAAACCTTGTTAAAGAAGCTAATCCCAAAGGAAAAGGAATACAAATAGACTCAATATGATCTTTTGTTATATTTTTATTTCTTTTTAAAAATTATTTAAACACTAATGAATATTTTGTTTGGTTGTATCTTCTGTTGTTATATACTAATGTTTCAGGTACTTCATTTCTTTTCCATTCCCTTAAATCCTTTTTAAAAATCACAAATGGGGAGAAGGAAAAATAAATACTCAAAAGGGGAGAAGGAAAAATCTAAAATGGAGAATAAAAATTTCTATGTAAAGAAGAACTATCTTTAACTAAGGGGGAGTTTCTCATTACGAAGTTTTTCATTCTCATGATAATGAAAATTCCTTTCTAGAAATCCAGAATACAATCCTTAGAGTTCCTATGCCTAATGGGGAGTTAGTTGTATTCACCATCATCCATGAACAAATGGAGATAATTTTTAATTTCAATGTCTAGATAATTTTTTCAAAGTCCTTATATTCTTTTTCGAAGGGTTGTTTGTGCTTTCATAAAAGGGGGAGATTGTTGAGTCAATAAGGTATTCCTTATGACTTTTCCATTCATTCTTGTTTTTTAAATCACAAACACCTTATACTTAAGCAAATCCATATTTCACTTCTATAAGGAAATTTTTCCTTCCCAAAGGAATTTAACCCTACCATATTTTCATTACTCATATCAATATATTTTCTTAAGTATAAAAATCAGATTTATACCTAAAAACCATGGAATCAAATAATACTTAGATATGAAGCATTCTGTTTTAGGATCTGAATTCTGGATATGAACTCTCATATAGTTCGACTCCAAATTTTTATTACGAACTTATTTGAGTTAGACTCTGAACATCTATGAGTTCGACTCTGAACTTCAATGAGTTCAACTCCAAACTTTTACAAGTTCGACTCTGAACATATACTAGTTCGACTCCAAACTCTATAAGTTCAGATTCAAAATTCTAGTGAAACCAAACATCGAATTTCCTTAGAAATTTAGACTCCATATTTCTACAGAATTAAGGTTCCAAATTCCTACAAAACAGAATCCGAATATCTCTTTATTATAGGCTCTGAATTCCATTTTTTTTAGACTCCGAACTTTTATTTTCTTACATTCCGAACATCAGTTTTTCTTATGCATACACTTGTTTCACTACAAAACGATTTCGTGCTTTCAGTTATTGACTAATTGTTGGTTGAGTGACACATGTACAGGTCCCTCCTAAATTCAAGGAGAAATATGACTGTTGGAGGAGGGAGCCGACCATTGCTACCAGGCCTATAAATAGGATCTCAGTTAAAAGAGCTCGATAACAAGTTGATCACTCTAGACAACATATGCTGTTAAGGTGATTTCTAGAGAGCAAATCTTTTCATTCCTTTTTTATACTGAACTGCTCGTTTAGATTTCTTTGTGCAACTCTGAATGCTAGTGATTACATTAGAGGGCTTCCGGGGATAGGAAGACAGAGGTGTTGACTACCTTGAAGTTTGAGGGCTTCCTTGCTGAGGAAGGAGAGGTTTCAACTACCTTGAAGTGGAGGGCTTGCGGGGATAGCAAGATAGAGACTTTGATATTTATATTTAAGGATTACCTTGGTGTGGGTAAGAAAAAATTTCATGAAAGTATAAATCAAGGGACCTTTATCCAAGGTAGTTTTATATGCTTCTCTTTGGGTTAAAAGATTTATATCTTGTAACATTTTTTTGTTACAAGTTTTTCTGCTACATTTTTGTATTGTAAGGAAAGTATAACCTTCTTATATTTCCTTACACTTGAACTCTGATTTATTTAGATTCTATATGCTTTAAGGTAGAATCTCATATTGTAAACTTTGGTTAAGATTCAATTTTTGAATACATATTTCCGGAACCTATTTTTCGGAATCACTTTCTAGATTTAAGAAATTGTATAGAACTAGAAGTTTGTAACATCATACTTTGTCCCAATCTTCAATTAGGGCTAGAGTTGTTGTGAGTTTTTTGAGTTTAACTTTGTTAAACTGAGATCTTTGCATGTTTAAGGAAATTTTTAAAGTGTACAATTCACCCCCCCTCTTGTATATTGAATATCTACATTATTATTTCAATCCTACAGGATGATGTTGATGACCTATTTTTAAATAAGAAAAACTCTGTATAGTAGGAGATAATGTTGATGTTTATAAACTACATTTTCATAATCCAAATTCTATAATAGTTTTTCCTAATTCTATAAAACTCAAAACATAAAATATCCTTGGCCGAGTAAGTGATCTAATATTCTCTTTTTACATTGCATGTATTTTATGGAAAACATTGGTTCACGCTTGTAAAGTATATCTCCTTAGTAGCAGATCTAGAAGTGTCGATTCTGGGTTGTTACACAACTAATCACGTGTTATATGTTCCATAATTGTGAAAAAGGAAACATTTTAAAAAAATGATGACCAAATTCAAAAATTAATTTAAATTTAAAATAACCCATATCTGTATAACATTTTACAAAAATGTGACATGAGAGATACTTAGATATCATAATATCACATAAAAATTAATATTTCTATATATTTTACACTTTCATTGATAAAAAATTCATACAAAATACATGAGATTGCCAACATTATGATCAATTAGTAGAAAAAATTTTATATTAACTAATATATATTTAAATATATAATTTTATTTTAATAATTTTTATACAATTTAAAATCTGGGAATTTTTAGCAAACATTAGATGTTTTAATTTAAATGAAATGTTTTCCTTCCTTGAATGTGGTGTTAAAATTGATGATATTATAATACTATTATATTTTTTTCACATTTAATTAAATTAATACATCAGTCACACTAATATACCATTACCATAGCCTCATAGTATTCCACTCATTGAAATATTTCAAAATTTTAACATTTTCTAATTTTATATATTTAGAGAGATTTTGGCCACACAAGGTATAAGAAATGGAAGTATTTCAAATAACAAAGGGAATTATAATTAAATAATTATTTTAACTATAAAATAATGTTAAATAACATACACTACCACATATCGGTGATGGGGCAGCTCCAGCCTTTATCAGCGCTAAGGAAAAAGCACTAATAAAAGTTGGGGGGCTTTATCAGCACTACATAATAAAACTAATAAAGGTGTACCATCTGGGTAATGTATTGACTAAATAACTCATGATGGGTTTTCTATCCATTAGGGGGATATGGTGTTCATTTCCATCATGTGTGTGTGGTGTGTGTGTGTGTTAATTGTAATTTTTCCCCAAGCACCCGATATATATAATTATATATAAACACTTTATAAATATACATTTATAATTATAATTATAAATAAATAAATATACATTTCCAATGAATTTGGTCAATAAATATACTGACACGTGATTATAATTAATATGTATATGTTATGTATTCACCATGTGAATGTTCATTTATACATTACACCCTTATTGTTA
The DNA here is from genome assembly GCA_963277665.1 of Viscum album. Lineage (NCBI taxonomy): Eukaryota > Viridiplantae > Streptophyta > Magnoliopsida > Santalales > Viscaceae > Viscum > Viscum album. The sequence goes on along the minus strand of OY728153.1, from coordinate 1,813,604,209 downwards.
TTCATGTTTTCCATTGTTCCACCTCTGAAGTGCCACGTTTATGGGTGGTGCAGAGATAGAACGACGAGGATTACCACATTTCCCATTTTCCATAGGTATGGGCTCTCGTCGAGTTTACCATTCCTTTGTTTTGACCTATTCAGCATCATTATCCAATAAAAAACGTGTAATTAACCTTGCGGGGAACAGTTGGTCCCAGCGGGTGATTGCGTGAGGGTCAAGCGTTGATGCAATCTGTACTTCTCAGATATAGATTCCTCAGATGGTCACCAAGGGGATTATTTTGGAGCCATGAATTCCTAACAGCCCTCATATCCATGATTCATGGACTTTCTATCCAAAGGCAGGTGCCTGTTGTCTGATAATTTTTTCAACGACATTTGACAACTCCATTGGTTGAGAGGATGGGAGGTCAGGCTCACCGCACCCTTTCGAGGAAGGACTATGGCCTGTTCTAGGACTCCCTTATAGATTTAAGTCATGTTTATATGTTTGTGAATCCTAGGTTCATTCCTGAAGAGTGTGTCCATAGGCTACCCTTAGTTTGAAAGATCATCTTGAGAATGCATATGTTTAATTCCATGGAGGTGATGTAAACTTAGCTGTATAGTAAGGTGCTATGGAGTTTATCGTCATCCATAGGGGACAGAAGGTAACTTGATGTTGGGTTCAAGACCATAAGGAGGGCTCCCTACATATCCTCATGAAAGGAATCTGAACTACATAGTTCGGATTTTGTGGGGAATATACATGAAAGCTTCCCATTTGATGGGACTTGATTTGGAGGACGCTTTTGGAAGGGGCACCCTTTTGATCTGGGGCATTCTAGCATGCGTCCTTCAAATAATGATTTGATTAGTAATCATAGTTCTCATAGTTCTGAATGTGATGGGATTATGCATGCAGGATTCCCATTTGAGGGGACATGAATGGGTAAACCCTTCATGGATGGGCACCAATTTTTAGCTCAGGCCTTCTAGCAGGAAGCCTACGCACCCTAATTTTTTTTGGGAATCAGACTTCTTGTAGTTCAAGATGTATGTGGAAGTTGTAATCCTCAGAATCCTATAAGCCCACATGAGTCAGGATTAATGTGAGAAACAAGAATATTTGAAATATTCAACAATTCACATGCCTCCTCCTCAGCTAGTGTGGGTGGGAGAACCCACGGTGGAAGAGGCTGGGGCGACCGTAGACGAGGGTGTGGAGCGATGAACCTTTCTATGTGAAATGGCCTTAAAGGTCATGTGGAACTTCCTCAAAATCTCGGGGACTTACCTTAGTGGGAGGGCCCTAGAGCATGTTCTAGGAATGGGAGGAGCTTCGTCTTCATAAAAGGGGGAGCGAACATAACCCCATAGATTGATCATTATTCCTCATTAAATGGAAAAGAAGGTGATCAACCATAATATTTAGAATGGGGAGGCTCACATGAGCAACCTAAGGATGGACTCCTGGTTACCATGGTAAAGTAGCCTTACATGCATTCCCAAAGCCCACACATTTGTTTGGAGGGCCTTCGTGACTCCGCTTAACGTGGGTATGTAGACTCAATGGGGTGCACTGATGTGCCCAATGGCCTGATCATATGGGTCTGGTGGCTTTTGTGGAGGATTTGGCCTTGCATTGGAGAACTAGTTAGTGGAGGGATTATGGAGGACTGGATGGTAATGGAGGGGTGAGGTTAGAACTGGAGGGAATGATACCCGAAAACACCCCATTCTACCTACTGGTTTCTCACGCGGGATGGGGAAGGCTCTGCATACCCTAGTGGTATGCATGTGAGAGGGCCATCTGCGTATCGGTGTGGTACGTGAGCATGGGTATAACCAACTACGTTCCAAATCGGTATGTGGATCACTGTGCTACTTTGGGTTATATCCACAAACTGATTTGGTACACGTCATCAGGTTCAGTCCATGTAGCGGTATGCTACGCGCAGCGCCATATTGAAGTAGGGTTGGGGGAATTACCATTCGCAAAAAATTCATTTGTGAGAAGTCTTCGGTTCACATTTCACCAGTTGGGTTTGTGGTTCTTCTTATTATTATTATTTAATTCCCCATTTTGTGGTTTTTGGCCGACTCTACCTGTGGAAGAAGTGGTTCATGGTTTTTGATTCCCCGATGAAACATGGCGGAAGCTAAAGTACAACCTCTGAGTTTTCCTCAAGATTTTTTCACTCGTATTCCCTTTCATTTGACTACTCTCTTCCATTTATCATGTATGATTATTTTATAGAGAATCATAATGATCATTTCTACTAGTCATGCAGCACAATTTGGGGAGGCCCATTGAATAAATTTCAATCCCGTGGAAGACTCGGTCAACAAGGGTTTGCGGAGACTCTAGTCCGCGATAATGGTTCATGGAACCCATCTCGTCCAATTAATCCACGAACTGAGGGGCTCCTGGCTTGGTACGCGGATGTTCTTCTACGTAGAACTCCTTTAGTTGACACATTTCTTGGGATGTCGTACTCGTTGGCCATCATTTTGCAGGTCAGCAGTTCGTAGACTATCCCACATCCTTGGAGGTTCGCGATCCATCTTCTTCGCATACCCTTCCCAGTGATGGTATGCATTCCATTTGAAAACATGAATTCCTTCATGTTCATTCAAATAAATACAACCCAATTTGAGTTCCTTCTCCATGATGTACTTATAAAAGATCTTAATTCCTTCTGCAAAGTGATCTCTGGGGAATTTCTCCTCCTTAGAAAAAAATTTAGGACCCTATAAATTCCCCCTATTTGAATGGTATCTATTTGGAACGAAAAAGGGGACTATTATGAGGTAGAATCAGTCTCGAACTATAATGGTTTTTGGTAGAATAGGTAGACCTGGTAGGTGGAGACCACACCTATATATAGGGGCCCATGTCATTTGTTTTTTACCATTTCTCATGGTGATATGTGCTCCTATTTTCTTGGCATCCTTATCTTTTGTGTATTGTACTCCTTGTGAAAAATACATTCGAAAATTGTTCTGTATGTTTTGCAGATCAATTTCCTCTCCATTTCCCCTATTTTGTTTACCGCGTTTTTGGTTTATGTGAATGGGGTTATGGAATTTAAAACTTAAAAATCCAGATTCCTCATAGAAGAAAGCTATGTAGCTAACCTTTTTGTGTACCGAACATTGATCGGAGAACCGAACCTCAAAAACTATCAATACAGACATATATTCTAATCAGCAACTTTTGAATTTAATCTTAACTAAGGTTGCGGTTCATGGTTTCTACATTCTACAGACCATTCTATTCATCGGCCCTCAGTTCACTAGCCTTCGCCTCGCTGTCATTCTGCATACCATGGTTATATGTAATGAATAAGATCCCGCGTACCATAGTTGTAGGCGGAGAAGCTTCCGTGATTTATATTGTATGCATAATTCTCTTTCCACATACCAATTTTACAGACAATATGTGGGAGCCTTATTGAAAACTTGTTTTAAGTCCTTTGGACATCATTTTTTTCATAGCCTTTTCCCAATAATTTTAATTGGACTGACTTCCATCAACTTCAGGATATTTCTACGCATGATATAGGGGTTGATTCACGGACTTTTGACAATGTCGATGATTCTTCTAAGGCTACTTTTTCTACCCCTGTTTCTGCTACTGACTAAAGATTAGGGGATATGGAGGATTTGGTTGATAACAAGACTCTGGTTGCTCCATTTCACCAATACCTTTCAAATATTCTCACAGTGGGTCAATGGGAGTACCTGGTCTCATACAGGCTTCCATCTTACGAGTTTTGCCTTTTATCAAACACAACGATCCCAATGACAAACCTATATAATTAGTCCTCTTCTTTTATAATTAATACTTCTATTTTGAAGTCCTTGATCTATTCCAAGGGAAGGTACCTCTATATATAGACCGCTTCGGGTCCCTTGCTACATTATTTGCCTCAATCCTTAGAAGGGGTGCAGCAGAAACCTAATCAAATGACCCACTATGATCAGAACATCGTGAGTAAGGAAATAGCGAATGAGAAACATGGTTGGTCATCTCGACGGGACCTTCTCCCTGTAGGCTCATTTTCCTTGGATTGGGGGTGGCCCTTTTGAGTTCTCCATAGCTGTGAAGAATTCTGAGCTGAGCTACAGCTTGTTGGACTATACAAGGCCGCTTGGGTTTCTCTGACATATACCCATCGTCCTACTACCCTTATTTCAAATCTCTTAAGTAGGTGGAGTCCAGATACAAACAATTTCCATTTGACCCATGGGGAGGTTGGCATTAGCCTTTGGGATATCTGGCTGATTTTGGGAGTCCCTATATTTGGGGACATGTATGACGAATTCCTCCCCCCATCCACTATTTTTGATGATGTAGAAAGACCCCCCCCCCCCCTCTGGCTAGGAAACTCATCATCCAAGCAAAGATTCTTTTGAGGGATATAGATCCCTATTTGAAACAAGACATTCCATTTGATGACTATTTTAGTGCTTTTGCAAAGCATAAAGGTCTCAAGCCCGATCTGAGGAGACCCAGGGCTTGTCCTACCAAATCCACCCATAGGTGAGAATGTACTTAATGGACAACCTTGGAAGAGTGGGGTTTTCAAAAATGGTCATGCGGTATCATCCATGACGTAGATCAGTTATTTCGATTGGAGTCTTTCGTAGCCATGTTCTTGAGTGGGTGGATTCTACCAGGGCGAGAATCTAGTGGCGTAAGAGCCTCAACCTTTATTATAGACGCTTATTTTCCCACTGTTAAATGCATCAATTTGGCCATCCCCGTGTTGGTCAATATATATCACTTGCTGGGCTGCACTAGCCAAGGGGGTTCACCCTGCCAGATGGCTGGTCCATTTCAAATTTTTTAGGAATGGATGGGAGCCCACATAGGGGGTTATTCTATTATTAATTCCTTACGAATCACACATTTCAACCTTCGACCATACATTCAGATCACTAAAAGGGTCATGCCGACGGCTTGGGCCTCACAGGATAACTTGGAAGAGCAGAACAAAAGGAACGAGCAAGACTAAATGGATTTCCTCAACGTTTATGCAATTTTTTCATAACACCCTTCTGATTCCCCCAATGATACAATAATGAACAATGAATCAGAAGAATTTTTCAATCGAGTTTACTTCTTTTATTTTCTAGAATATGTTTTGGTCACTAGTATTGGTGGGGGACTCATTTGTGAGGGCTATGCACCCTATAGGTTTAGCCAGCAATTCAATTGCGTTCAGATGTTATGCCCTACTACTCTTAACAGCTCTCTCCAACGGAAACATCTAATGATAACTCTCCAATTGTGGCTAAGTTTTACTCGGTAGGACACCCATATCCATGCCAAACTTCTCGATTCTATAGATTTAGTGCCCTTCCTCACCATGAATTACACAAAGGCCTAGGTTAGGTCATATCCTAATGGCTAGTTGATAGACATGGTGCCCACTATGGAGACTCCCAAGGCATCCAAGGCGAAGGGAAAGAATAAGAAAAAGGAAGTGGGTGAGAACCCTCAACTTGGAAAATTTCTTCAAAGGTCCATTCGCTCCCTCCATAAGAAGGTTGTAACATATGGGGTTATAACCTCAAGGGCATCTGAACAAGCTATTGGGGCTACGGCCAGGAGTCAATCATCCTTTTCTTTGGAGGCCAATTTTCTAGTGGTGTGGAGGCAATGGTACCTTTTGAGATGTCATCAGTCTTCAAGTGACTAGTCTTCTTGCTATTTATGGAAACTCTTCCAGATTAGGGAAGTTTCCCTTAGTGATATTGGATTAGTGTCAGCACTGACTGACATTTAATTTTATGAGGATCCAGATGAGGTGGTTTGTTACCATAATGACCTCAAGACCGTCATCCAATCCCGAAGTGGTCACTGTAGGTATTCACATCGTGTTCTTTCCACGCTATGACCAGAAACGACTGATGAAGATGACGACACTGTCGGCTTACCTACCATACCTTCCATGAAAAGGAATTCTTCATTGTCCCCATTTTCTAATAAAGGCTCCTCTTATTGAGGTCATGAGCTTTCAAGGACACCGAAGAAATGTTTACGGTCATCGAACCCTACCCCGCTTCCTCATGTTACACCCCAACATTGGCCATCCCTATTACGGTTATGTTTATAGAGGCTTCGAGTGTTTGGGATGAGTTGAGGGTGAGTGCCTCAGATGAATATATATGGATACTTATTCATTGAAAATGCTTCAAACTTCTAGGTTTTGGGGTATCCATTGCTCCTACTAGTAATTTAGCCGACGAAGAGCCTGATGAAGTGGATTCTCACCTAATTTAAATTAATAAGTGCATTCACACTCTTGTGGACAGACATTACCGGTTAGACCATGTGGTATTTTTGGCACTATTCCCACAACCGATGGGAGAGGTATTATCTACAACATTTGGCCTTAAAGTAATTTTTTTCAAAGATGCAGAAAGACCCCCCCCCCCCCCCGTATCCTTTTTAGGATGTTTTTGTGTCTCGAGAGATGACTTTTTTCACCGAATTATTCCTCTGTTGGTACTGAAGCTATGGACTACACTCCCTCACTAGTAGGGGTACTACTGAAGGGTCTCCTGGATCCTAGGAGCATATAGAGGCAGTGATTGGCGACCCTTCCAGGGCATTTCCTCCTCCATCTTCTCTTGGTAACCTTATTTAGGAGCCATCTACACGACAATCCAACAAATGCAAGAAATATTCCCATTAATCGAAACACATTCGAAGGTGTATCACATGTAAGTGTCTTCTCACCTAGTTATTGAACCAAAAATCCTTACTATTTTTACATATTGGTATGTATATGTACATTGACTCAGGGACAATCAGTGATCAAACAACTATTACCGGGGCATTTGTAGCCCATGGCCTCTTCAAAGTAGAGGAAGAATCACCATCTATTGTAGTTGATAAAAACATAGATGTAAGGAATTTTGAGGAGACAGGGGGTGTGGCTGACCCATTGGATGTTCCTACCCCTGCTCAAACAATTTCATCCCCATAAGTGGAAGTTCATTTCAAAAGTATATGGTTCATTTGATCATGACAACCCGATTCTCATAGAGAGGGACAAGGTGGTCTTTGAGGTGGGGGAAAAGTCCAGTGACAAGCACCGGGTTTTCTAGATTTTGGAAGGGCTTGAAATGCCATTGGGTCAGTAAATCTTGACCAAGAGACTCTTTTCCCTATAGAGGGAATTTATTCAAAATCTGATACTCTACATATATGGTGGATCTAAGAAAGTCACGGTTGGGGAGGACGATGTTCCATATCCTGAAAATCTAGAGTGGTATATCATACCATTCTCACCAGTTCAGAGAGGTTTTATGTTTTCTTCCCCTAGAATTTCGAGACCAATATCCTTATTCGGAATAACTATCCCTACAATTATTATACTAACCAACGACCTCTTAATGGCCATCCTGAGGACTGATATTCTGAGTATTCATGGTGTTGGGTCCTCAGCACTCTCTCATATCCATGGAGTGTGAATAATGATTAAAGATGTAGGGCCACTTATTTTGGATAGCGATACTACTTTGGGGTGGGAGGTATTGTCATCTTCTTTTAGTTCTTGGAATCTCAAACTCACGCATTAGAAATAACAGACGTCCCTACCTTTCCATCTATTATGGTTAACATAGATGAGGCTATTTTAGGGTCAAGTCATGATGTAGTCGTCGAACCAAGTACCTCCCTAGTGATGTTCATTCCAGACTACATTTCATTGTCAGTGATTGATTCAAAGACTGACTGAGAATTCCTGGAAGAATTGTTTCCTTCTCGGGAAAAAGCATGGAGTAACATCTGGGGAATAATCCCCTAGACTTCATTGGAAGGTATGCCAAAAAAATATCCAAGGTTAAACCACAAATTTATAGTTCTTGGTCTCGGTGGATTAAACTATCATGTCATTCATGATATAAAAATTCTAGTGGTTTCTGGTCGGGAAGCAACGGGTGCACATGAGTCTCGACTCTCTGTGGAAAAGTCAACAACTTATCATGTAGCTACACAAAATATCCTTATTGATGAAGCTTCCACTCATGTCGGGATGGTTGTGAAGTTGAAAAATGAACTCACAAAGAAAGAGTATCTGATGGTGAACCTTGAATAGGAAGTAATGCAACAGAGCCAGAAACCGAAATGGCTCAAACAGGAGCGGGCTCGGGCCGCAGCTGTCGTTGGGGGAGGGTGATGGAAAATGCAAGATGGAGAGGGAACCGGCCTCCAAGCCCAGATAAAAGCAGAGGCATTGTGAGTGAGTGAAGAAGCTGAGACTGTGAACTTATTTAAGCTTCTCGAAACCATTTAGTATTTTCACCAATCATTGATGCAGCTTTACGACTATACTGAATGTCTCCTGTAAAGGTCTTATATTTTTCTCAAGGATATGCTCCACATTGTGGATGCCCACCATATATTTCATCGAATATGATGGGACTGATTTACCTCTTAATTACCCCTCTTCACCTTTTCCTATCAAGATCACTTCAGTCAAATGTTATTTTTAAATCATGACTTGAAATCAGTCAACTGAGGTAACTGAATCGGGATTTCATTTTTTTACCTAAGATGTGGGATTCATCGAGCATAGTTTGAATATTATTGAGGTTTTATAGAACACCTCATGAACTTTTGTTCCTTTTTCATTATATCCCTTATTTTTTCCTAAACCAGCTTGATACGGGCTTAGCGGGTATAACTTGGCATTTTTTTATCCTGCACATTGTGGGTTTTCGACCTAATAAGCTTACACCTTTTCTAATGGCTAAATGTGTGTGTTTTTTAACGAACTGATACTTTAATTTTTCCTAGAGGTACCTTCTAAGGATTTTACCTCTGGCGAGTATTGAATATTTTTTGTTGATAGTTCAAAGTCCTACCAATCAAAAATAATACTGAAGATTTAGGTTGAATAGCTTTGACCAAACATAATGAGGTAGTGCCCCGACTCAGGGTCATTAGTCGGGAATATTATAGTATACTTCAGACATGGTTTAGGGATTTTCATGACCCTGGATTTGTGGATTCTAGTCATGCATGAGGCTTAGGAGCCTCTTTAGGCATATAGAGGTTGGAAAGGACAGACCTAGGGATGAATTTTCCTTTGATTGATGACCCTTTTTGTGGGTGACATATGCAGAGCCACTAGGGAATGATATGAATAGTCAATAAAAGGATTCCCTAATACACTGGCCTTCTATTCCCAATTTCATGGGGGAATTTTCTACATTTTCGGTTTATCTTGATGTTGGGAGCCTCAATAGGTGGCTAGCTTGAGTAGTATTGTCTGAGAACATTAGGTACATTCACATCATCCTTGAGTGGTAAATTTCTCCAACACGTTTCATACATGTGTTACGGAGAATTGGAAAGTGGTTAGTGAATTTAAGAGTCTTTTCTGTGTCAGGGGAACTTGGGAAGAAGAAAGTATATAAGTCTTCATCTATGAGTTTTCAAAATATTAGGGTGTGACAAGACCCAAATTTCGTTGGAGCATACGAAGGCTGGAAACGACTCTCCTAGGGACAAATTTTCCTTCGAATGATTGCCATTTTTGTGAGAGACATATGTAGAGACACTAAGGCCTGATATGCATAGTCAATCAAAGGTGTCCCCAGGACACTGGCCTTCTGCCTCTGATGGCCTTTGAGGATTATAGAGATTGGGAACTTTTTGAGTATTGTGTGTGACCATCGACCAGGGGTTCCCCTAGTCACAAGTGGAGGATTTTTAGCTGAACTTCTTCAGGGAAACCCAGAAATGAGCAGGGGAACTCTTTCTTTGCATGCATATTCACTTCACGCATGTGGATAAGATATCTTTTAGAAACTTCCAAAGAGACAAAAGGTGAAAGAGGCTCGTATGTTTTGATATATCCAGGGTGTGTGGAAGGGGGAAATATAAACCATGAATTTGAGGATCCTTGAATCAGGAAGGTTGGAATGAGGCTTGGAATCCATTGGGCTTACTAGGATGGAAGAGGACTCTCATGGGGAAAAATATACCGATGATTGATGACCATTTTTGTGGTTTACATATACAGAGCCACAAGGGAATGATATGAAAATTCTATGAAAGGTTTCAATAGGAAACTATCCTTCAATACCATATGGCCTTGGAGGGTTATGGGTATTCATGATCACATAAAACATGGAGTTTGGATTATGCAAGGGGTATACTAGGACATATTGGGGACATATTGGGTTGTGATTCACTCATGGAATGGAGCCCCTTAAATAGATCTGACTCATACGTAGGGTGAGGTATTCATTCTATATTTGGGATACCTAGTAAATTTCCATCACATGGCCAGTACATGGGGTTCCTCTCAGGGGAGGAAACTGTGATGTTCCATTTAGGGTTGTGCTGTTATGACCAAATTCCTAGGCCATTTTTCCATAATGTCATGGCGGATCTCTTGCTAAGATCCCCAAACTCGTGCGAGAAATGATCGGTGTGAGAATCAGGGGATCACAAGGGTTCTATGTCACCATCTATGAATATTGAATTAAAAATTAGGGTGAATTTGTAGGCTAAATCCATTGCCTTGAAATTTGACATTGTGCGGTTAGAATGATTTTGGTCATTCAATTTAACGTCGTGCGTTAAGAATGATTTTGGCCTTGCTGTTTAATGTTGTGTGGTAAGAATGATTAGGGAATTATAGTTTAATGTTGTTCAATGAGGACATTGTTGTCCTTGTAGTTTAACATTCTGTGGTGAGGATAATTTTGTCCTTGCAAATTATCCTCGTGTGGTGAGGATGGTTTTCGCCTTCTAGTTTAACATTGTGCAGTGGGGATGATTTTGGCCTCACAGTTTAACATCGTACGGTGAGGAATATTTTTTCCTTGCAAAAATCATCAAAAATTTCAGTTCAATCACCATCAATGTATTCCGGCCTTCCATAGATGCGAGTGACGATAGAAGGTGTAAACCATAGTCCCAGTGGTGACATGAATCAGGAGGGATGACAAGGGGATTAAAAACCATTGGGCATACTAAGGTATGAGAGGAATTTCCTAGGGAAAAATTATCATTTGATTGACATCCATTTATGTGGGTGATGTATGCAGAGCCACCGAGGCATGATATGTATAGTCAATCAATGTTTTCCATGGGAAAATGGCCTTCCATCCTAGATAGCCTTGGATGATTATAAGTTCCCAAGTTTTACCAAGGTATAGAGTGTGACAGATGAGAAAGGTGTGATTGGGAATGTGAGAATACCAAATCCATGATTAACCATTACCTTATTGGAGCTTCCACATAGGTCCAACCCACGTATGGGAGAAAAGGGGCATTTTTGTTTGTCAGTGTCTAGGTCGGGATGTTGAATCCAAGCATCACTACATATCCTACGAGAGAATGCATCAAGCCACACATAGTTTTTGATGTTCCCTACATACTTTTTTTCAATGTGTTAGGGACACTTAAGGGAATTTTTGTTTTACTTTATATGGGTGATGGGCCTAGCATACGTTTCTACGGTTTACGTGTGTAAGAGAATCCACACCACTGGTCCTTAGCTCACGTGATTTATACTCAATGTCAGAAATAATGAGTGGTTATAGATTCTCTTTTTTAAGTGTGAGGCAACAAAGAATATGATGGGGCCTTTCCATTTTCTTTCCTAGTGGGTTTGGGATAGGATCAAATATTGAGGCATCGCTACGTATCTTGCGAGGGCAGGAATCAAGTTGTACGTAGTTCTGTGAAGGATCATGCGGTTTATTGTCATGAAATGAGGACATTTTATGCTATATAGTTCATTGTATTACGACAAGGATATGTTCCTCACAGTTTATTGTCATGTGGAAAGGATGATGACTCATAGTTTAAAGTCTTAGAGTTTGGGCCATGACATGGGGGAAATTTTTATTACTCGTTGTTTAGGGTTGTAGTGCTTGGACTTATGATATGAGGGGGAGTTTTTTTACTCATAGTTTAGGATTGTAGTGTTTGGACCACGATATGGTAGAATTTGTTTACCTCATTGTTTATGGTCTTATAGTTTTGACCATGACATGTTTAAATCATAGTTTAAGGTCTTAGAGTTTAGACCTACACACGAGGGGTTCACCATTACTAATAGTTTAAGGTCTTGGAGTTTGGACCATGACATGGGACATCCTTTGTTTTCATTTTTCTTGACTCATTTTTAACTTCGTAGAGCTTGGAATTATGATTGGGGCATTTTTATGTGAATTAATTCTTCTAGAACTTCACATTTTTGGGAGTTGTGATGAGCTTTCCATCCATTGATATCAGGTCGTACGCTCCATTGGAATACACCCGATGTATGACATATGGTCCTTCCCACTTTGGTTCAATATATGGGGGCTTCTTCCTTAGTATCACCAGGGTCCTAAGGACTGACACTGTTTCTCCTCCATGGAAATATTGAAGGAAAACCTTTTTGTTGAAGGCTTATGCAAACCGGATTTGGTAGATTTCCAAATGGTGTAGAGTGTGAAGCCTTTTTTCATCTAACTTCTCCAATTCATCAAACCGTCTCTGGGACTGCTCTTACATGTAAATTTGATCGTAAATGGACACATGAAGTGACGACACTCAAATTTTGATAACACTGCCTGTGTCATGTATACTAGTGAGTACGGGGTTTCCTTAGTGGTGGTGTGGGTCATGGTCCGGTAAGGCCACAAAGCATGAAGGAGATTGTTTGGAAATGATTTCTTATCTTGTCGGCCATATTTTAATGTATTTTGGATAGAGTCTTTTTGAAAGCTTCTATCATCCCATTGGCCACCGCGTGGTAGCAGGATGACTGGTTGTCCATGATTCCATATTCTTTGTACAACTTATCCAGTTCAGTAGAGAAAAAATTGGTGTCGTTGTTCATCAGTATTGTATGAGGGACACCAAATTTGGTGATGATGTTGGCCTTCAAAAATCTGACGATGTTTTTCACCCAAACTTCTTTAAGGGGAACAACTTCAGCCCATTTATAAAAGAAGTCAGTTTTTGGGAGTATGAACATTAATTTTCTAGCTGTAGCAGGAGCATACGGTCCTGCAACATCTATCCCCCATGAAATAAAGGTCCAGGAGTATTTAGCTGCATGAAGAATCTTTGAGGGGTGTGTGAAATTAGCATGAATTTGGTAGGAATGGAACTTCTTAGTGAATATGGTGCAATCTTGTATCATGGTTTTCCAATAATACCCAAGCCTTTGGATTTGGTGACAGAGCTTTGTTGCTGACTAGTGTGCTCTGCAAGCTCTGATGTGCACTTCATTCCTGACAACAGCAGTATCTTCTACATCAATTCACATAAGAAGGACATTGTTAAGGCCTCATTTTTAGAGGGCCTTTTCATGGTTCACCACATTTTATAGGGTAAAATTGACTTCCCACCTTCGGACCTAATCCCTTTCAGCCCTAACTGGTGGGAGTTCTCCATTCTGAAGGATATTTATGATGGGTGTCATCCAACTAGTGGTATGAACATAAGGCTCAATAATAGGGCTAATATCATTAATTTCCACTATATTTCTCTAGATAAATGTAAAAACTATCCGACAGTGAGAAATGCTAATGATTGTTTCATCCCGGTCGGGATCGGCCAAGGTTGTGGTTGTGGTTGAATTTGCCAATGTGTTGGCTTGGGAATTCCTTGATTGAACTATATGAGTCAACGTAGGTTCGGATGGAAATTCTACCATCAGTTCTCGAACATGGATCATCAAGGGAACCAATACTTTTTTACTGATTGCATAATAACTATTTATCTATTTGATGACTAGCCCTAAATCACCCTTTGTTTATAGGTGTTTGGATTTCACCTAGAGTGCCAACTCCATGGTGGTGATGGGGGCCTGCTACTTCGCTTCATTGTTTGTACACCTTTCCATTATTATAAAAGATTAAGGCAAGATTGACTTTTCAGGAGATACAAGTACGACTCCCAACCCCACTTTTGTGAGCTTGGGATCCTTTATCCTTTTCCTTTTTGGGCTTTGAGAAGCACTGTCGAAGTACATTTCCCACATCTAGTGGTTCTCTAATATTGAAAAAAAAAATCATCTAGTTGTTCAGTATCCAATGGTGTTGTTTCATCCGAGGGGTGGTCGGCCAGAAATTCTTCTAATTCCTAGCCTTTGAAGGTCTTCTAGGACACGTACCATATGTAAAACTATTGTAAGACGACCTCCCATCATGATAGGCTCCCATTTATCATGGGATGGCTGAGGATATACTTGATCGGGTTGTATCAGGAGACCAGGTGGACCTCATCGTGCTACAGGTAATGCCTGAGTTTCTGAACTATAAATATTAGTGCCAGATAGTTTTTTTATCTATGAATACTGTGTTTCAGCATCAATCATTGTCTGGCTGATGTAGTAGAGGTTTTTCTCACTATCGACATCATTCATCTACGCGAGGAAGGATCCTAATGACCGTTCTAGGGATGTTATATAAAAAATGAGTGGTCTCCCCTCCACTGGAGATGTGATCACTGGTGGGCTTCAGAGATATCTTTTGAGGTTTTCAAAATGCTTCTTGACAATCTTTATCCCATTCATACGTAATTCCTTTCTTCATGAGCTTTATGAAAGGTAAAAATTTACCTGAAAGGTTATCTTTGAAGCACAAAATGTAGGTGAGGTGCCCCTGGATACCTCTCATTTCATTGATGTTGTGAGGTGGGGACATGACAATAATGTATTATGTATTTTCAGGGTCAACTTTTATGCCATGATGGCATACGATGAAGCCGAGAAATTTTCTCGAGGTAACACCAAAGGTGTATTTCAAGGGATTTATCTTTAAATAGTGTTGCCAAAATTTTTTGAAGGAAACTTCAAGGTCAGCTTGGTGGTTAGAATTATTTCACGACTTAACCACTTGGTCGTCAACATAACACTCGATGAATTTTCCCAAAAAGGGACTAAAAATGTGATGCATTGCACACTGATATGTGGTTCCATCTTTCTTTAGAACGAAGGGTATTACTTTATAATAGAACACTACTTGAGGGAACCTAAAAGTGGTAGCTTCTTCATATCCTCGGTCCATCCATATTTCATTGTATCCAGAATAGTCGTCCAGGAAAGAGAGGGCTTATTATCTGGCTGTTACATCAATCAACAATTCTGTGATCGGGATCGGGAAATTGTCTTTTGGGAAATGCCGATTAAGGTCCCTGAAGTCGATGCATATTATTATCTGTCTATTCTTATTTTTGATAAAAACTATGATATCCTTCTAGATCAAATATTGGAGCTCCCATATAATGTGGTATTTGATCAGTTTATTGACTTCAGTCTCTATTTTAGCGGTGTGGATCTGGTGGGTGCTTTTGGCTTCCTGTTTATAGCCCAGATGATCTCTTTCTAAGCCCAGATGATGGGTATCAACTTTAGGATCAAGGAATGTAATCTCTGTGTAATTCTAGGCAAACACATCTCATTTCTTTTCTATAAAAAGGGTATATTACTTCTATTCCTCAACAGATATGGACACACTAATTAAAGTGGGTCGTGGGTCGATTTCAGTGCCTAGATTTATCTCCATAAGTTCATCGATGGTGGTGGAAACCCCTTCTTCAAATGCAGGAGGGGAATCTTTGAGGTCTTCTTCCTCTTCTTCCTCTTCATCTTTATCATCTTCTCCTTCTTATGGAGAAATTATTTTTGAGATAACTTCACCAATATAGGGAAAACAAACGTCTTTTTCCTTATTGCATGAGGCTAGGGTGGTTTGAGTCCCCATGGATGGCTTGGGAGCATCATTGTTATGGTTTTTCTTGACAAAATGAGAGTCATATCACTCTTATATTTCTATGGAATTGGTGGTCATATTAGAGACCATTCAGATAACTGAGTCTGTAGCAGGGCTTGTACTTACGTATTCAACTTGTTTGATGGGTAGTACGTACTACCCCCAAATATACTAGAATGGGTTGGCTAAAGCCATATCCAATCTATTTGGGGAATTGATCCAATCAACATCATCAGCCAAAATATGTCTTTCAGTCGACTCATTGAACCCTCCTTGATATAATGCAACTCACAGAACTGAAACAGGGATTTATCAGTGTGCAATGGTCCATGTTTCCCATTACTACAATATTTGATGCACTGATGGTATGAGGATGGGATTATAGCATGTAGATGCAGCCACGACCTCCCTAAAACACATTTAAGGTTGTAATTTTTCGCACCACCAATAACACATAATATGATATAAGACCTATGAGTCAAGTTTTAAGTTTGATTCGTCCTAATGGTTTCTGCTTACTTTTGTCGTATCCCAACAGAGTTGTAGTGAATGGTGTTATGCTATCTTCATCATGTCCTAATTAACGAAGGATTCTTAGTGGGAGAAGGTTAACTCCAAAGTCATTTTCAATGAAAATACACAAAACATCAATTCTATTTATCTACATGGACACATATAAGGGTTTGATATTCCCTTTCATGATGGCGTCTTCATCCCTATCTGTGAAGGAGATGATGAAGTGATATTCTTTGGGATTGGTCTCCAGTCAGTATACTTCAGCCACTGCTACATCAGCCTCAAACTCTTGGGGACTTAGAAAGGCTTCAATGAGTTCCTCCTTGTGATCTATAGACAAACTCAATGCCTCCATGATTAAAATCATTGATGGTGCTGAAACCAACTATTTTAAAATTTTATACATTTTCTCTAAACTTTGTCACTTCTCATCTTGGGGTTTCTCTTTCACATACACTTTAGGATCTTGAAATTTTGAAGTAGATGATTCGACCTCTATTGCAAGAGATGATGGTGCTACAGTCCTTTCCATGTTTGGCTGGACTGGTCTGCCGGTATACTTAGGCAGTTTGGTACTTGTTCTTCCCCTGATTGATACTCCAAGACAACTGGTCTTTGGTTTCATTTGGCGAGGGAGAAGGAGCATAATAGTTCTCTTTTCATATGCCGGAGGGTCCTTCTACTTTTTTCTGTGATGTTAACAGTTTTACTTATGGTGTGGCTAGGAATTTGACTCCATCCATGACCATGCCTTCTGAGAAACCTATGTCCTCTGCGGCCTCTTCCACCGACTCCCCAGTTGGGCATGGGGAATTCAGTTATATGACCATAGTCTTCATCAGAGAAGGGTAACATCAATTGAATGACATTAATGAAGACAAAGATCAGTTCATGATCTGATAATATTCCTCCATAACTTCCTTCTTCTGGTGGTACCGTTTGGTGGGGTGGTTCTCATTGCACCATTAGGAAGGGCAGTGTTTGTGGTACCAATTCTATTGGCATGAAGTCTGAAAGTGTCAATACAGACTTTAGCGTTGGTACCAGCTCATCTTCATGATCTTTCTTTCTTCCATTAAATCATTTAATGTTCCGCGGGGTTGAGGAGGATGGAGGTACTATTTTAGGAGCTTCTGGGGGCACATTAGCTTAGTTCAATAGTGCTTAGAGGATGTCTCGTACTCGGTTGATGATTTTTTGGGATATCCAGCTATCAAAAGTTTTCTCCTTCTTATTTGTGACTATTTTCCACTTTTTCCATCTCTTGAGTCAAAGGTGGAAACATAAACAACTTGTTCTAGTGACGAGACTAACTTGAGTTGCTTCGAATCCACCATTTTTTGTAGGAGATCCTTGAAAACAAATAATTACTGGATGGTGTGTCCGAGTATTGGGTGATATAGACAATAATTTGGATGGTCACCATGACCCAATTCATCAAATCTCTTTTGCTCTGGTAGCAGGAGAAAATTACAATTCATGGTGGCTATGAAATAGTTGTGGACCTGGTCGTCTAGGAATGAATAAAATCTATTTATTCATTCCTCGCACTGATTTATTTTAGTACCTCGTCGCTAATCTTACTGAGGTGGGGGTAGATGTTGGAATTTAGGGGGTCCTGAATAGTTCGGTGGGGTCCTCACAATTGGGGTTGATGCCAGGGGTGCCTTAGGCATGATAGAGGCCACTTCAATTTTCTCGTTCTTTTCCCAAGGTCTGATGGGGGCACTCGAGACATAGGTTTAGTCTTTTTCAAGGAGTCTTTTATCCTTTGGGCAATGGAACAGATGTCTCTAAACCCACTGGTGTACTTCACTGGGATGATCAACATTCACAATTCATCCAAAAGGATATTGATTCACATGGAGATCATCTCATCCTGGGGGAGCGGTTGGTTTAGGGGATATGTCAGGCCTTTCCATCTATAAATGAAGCCTGAGACTCTCTCATTCTCTCGCTGCTTGTAGTTCATGAGATCATTGAACTTTTTATTGGGCAGTGTGAAACTAAACAGGAAGAGAAATTGTTTTTGTAAGTCCTTATAACCCATAATTTAATTAGATGATAGGCTATTATACCATACAAATGTCGAGCCATGTAGGGTTCATACGAAACTCCTAAGTTTTATGGCTTCTTGCTACTCTAGAGTGCCCCTCATGGGGTCACAGTAAGAGGAATAATTATTCAAATGCTGTTCTAGATCCCTCGAGCCATTTAATACTAGGAATATAGGGTTTTTGATTTTTGGTAGTGGCAGAACATTTCTCACCCACTTAGGGTAGGGTTTGCGCTCTGGTTTCATCGGAGCATGCCACCACTCCATGAATTCTAGTTAGATTTTCAGCTATACAATGGTGTTTAAGATCCCCTAATGCATATCTTATCAGTCTTGAGCATGAGCTGGTGGGGTAGGGTCCAAGATTTTGTGTTCCAGTGCAACTAGAATTTTGGGTGGATGCCTAGCCAGGGGCATCATTCATGGGTTTTCCTAGGTATATTCCAACCGCCTTCCAAAAAGGGGGAATTCTTGATGTCCTTCCAGGGCTGGGTTGAGTGGACTTATGAACTTGGATTCATTCACTATAATGAGTGCCAGTGGTATGGAACCTCTTTTGGGAGTACCTACTAATGGTCCGCAAAGGGAACACATCATGTGAGATAACTCCCTTGACGTAGCTCATCATTAACTCTTCTAATATCTTTCATTTCATCCTCTTACTTGGAAAACCATTCCTCTTGGGTGAGGGACGCACTCTCATGGGGAGGAGGAGGCGGGTCATAGATGACATGGAATATATTTTTCTCCTTGCTAGAGTTTTCCTGGGAAGGTAATGTTGGATTGATTGAAGGGGAACCTAGATTTTGGGTCGCCCTCTGGTTCTGGGTATGCACACCCTCAAGATCAGTGTGGGATGCCTCTAGGAAGGAATAATCATCCTTTGTGTATTCTCCCACTATTTCATTCCCTGTTAGATCCGTGGGGTTGATGCTCACTACGTTCATTAAGAAATACTGCATTAAGGGTGGATTACCTGGTGCAAAATGGTAGGAATGTTTATTTCACACTTTATTATACTTTCTCCTTCCATTCTATGGTATTCTTCAGGATTCATGATGAAGGTTGACCTGAAGGGAGCCCTTTTTTGACCTCGTAACGTGCCCTTGTCTTTGGGGGTGTGAACCACAAGAAGGGGTGGAACATGTAACTTCCTTATCCATCATTATTCTTATACAGTGGAAGATGGACACCCACCATGTGAGGATTTGAGGTAAAAATGCCCAAAGCCATGTGGGCTAACGTTGTTCCAGTTCTCCTGTCACTACCCTAAGACCTGTATTTTTTAGACTTACAAGGGAATTTTGATTTAAAAAATGTTCCCAACCCTATGGGATGGTGTTGTTATTATATCGTTGTGGGATTCACCACTATTCCCACCCTTTCAATCTCACAAACCCCTCACACAGTTGTAAGCCAACTGTGGAATTGGGCCTGTATGGGATATATTTTCTTTTGAAGACATGATAACATCTTGTTCATTGGCTTACCTTTGGTGGGAATCCTACAAAATGTTCCTAGTCACCTGTCATAGAATTTTTTTGATGGCTTGATCTCTTTGGACCTGACCCTTTTGACACTTATTCTGGGCCGGTTTTTTGTTGAGTATCTCATATTTCCTAAGAAGGGGTTTCATTTGATTGTTTCCTCTGGGCGATGAAATTGAATGATATCATTTCCATTGGGCTTGTTGGATGGGATGTGGAGTGAAGTTCAAAGCCCCATGTTCTCCCCACCCCTAAATGTGAACTCCAACTAGGGCATTTCCAATGCGGCAATGAAATTTATGCATTGTATGGAGGCAAACTAGTTCAAGTTTATTCTTTATCCTTTCTGATTGTGGCTGCCTTGCGGACAGGATGGCTTCCAAGTCAATTAGATGGCGAAGCACTCCTATTGTGTTGACATGGTCTGCATACCCTTCTTAGGGTATGAATTTTTACTTCATCTTTCGAATATTTTTCCATATATTAAGGCGAATGGCATGTGTTCATTCCCAAGACAATTCCCCTAGTTTGTCGAAGTGAGAATTGGTCGTATGCCAATACATCACTAGTATATTATCCCTTGAAAGTTGTATTATCAAAAGTATTATATCATGTTTTTGTTCATCTAGAGGCTCCTCTACTTGATATACCTTGCTTGATTTATTCTATGTGTATTCCTTCCTAGTAATAGGGCTGGTGGGAAACTTATAGATTTACGGACACCGTGGGGGTGGCTCAGAAGATGAGTGTGGCCCTGATCCATCCATTGGTTGAGAAAGAATATCACTCATTATAGACAGATTCCCCGATGTATATGAATCATTTCTGAGTTCCTCAGCATAAGATTGATTTCTCATATCTGTTATTGTGATTGGAGGACCTTCGAACGGGGTTCGGTGAAGGGGAGGACTACCATGGCATCTTGATGCCCGACCATGGGAATTTTACAGACTGTGTGTGCCCTGAGGAGGACATTTAGGGTGGGATGTAGAAATGGGAGGACCTTCTTGCAGCTCTATGCCACTGTGTGGAGGACCTTCACAGCAATTATCATTATGGGGAGGGCCTTTGCAATGACTGTCATCATGGCGAGGAATACAATCAGGACATGATATCTGGATGCAGGGAGACATTTTGTAGTTTACATCCTGGGGAGTACCTTCAAGATGTACTACATTTTGGTGATGAACTTCTCATTGCTTGTTGTTACTTTGGAGAGGACCTTCACATCAACTATAATTGCAGGGAGGGCCTTCGCAAGGACCATCATTAGGGGGAGGACTACCATCATGACTTGAAGTCTAACTACAGGGAGTAGCATATCTGCAACGTATACACTAGGGAAACCATCAGGTAAGATGACAATAAGAATAGGAACTTCTTGTTGTCTGATATTTAGGTTGAGGAGAGGGATACCCTGATGCGAATCAGGAGATAGGCTCTCGTGACTAATCATTCTTAACCCATAAAGTAATCCCCATGGGTGCTCTGTGGAGGACCCTTAGAGTTGCTGGTAGAAACGTTGTAGGGAGGACCTTTGCTACTACTATTTCCACTTCTATAATTTGGTAATGGAATGGATGGGTCTTGATCCTTTGATGATATTTTTTAAGGGAGTCGATAACCCCAGCTTCTAGTAAAGAAAGATCATGTACGTGCTCTTCATGTTCATGTTTCCTTTGGTGCTTTTCATTTTTTGGCATACTCTTGTGTGTAATAAGGGACATATGCTGTTGGTAATGGACTTCATGTACGGGGTACCATGATGTTTTTGGGATACACCGACGAGCATCTTGAGTTTTGGAAGAGATATATCTCTGCCCTGGACTAGCCACCACGTTAGACCAGAATCCCCCAGTTGGAATTGGTATTTGTTCCCAATATAGTTGTCCGTATGTCATGGGATATTTCTGTCTACCCTCCAAGATATATGCTGGGATTCATTACTGATCCGGAGTTACAGACTCATTTTGTGAGTGAGTCATTCTTTTCGAGAGAATCGGGTCATAGACCTGATTACTCTCTATTTCCACTGATGCAATGATATCCCTGCATGTTTGGGGGATATGGTCTAGGATCAGCGTCTAATCTTGCATCATGGCTTGGATGTTCTGGGATACATCTTTGGCTAGAATGGGTATGAAGGCCCATTATGATTTCATAGTAGGAGTTTTTGCCTACTCTAGTCCCCAATGAGATGCCAGTAGATTCTGGTCGTTCACATGCGTCGGGACAGAGGAATGAGTCTGTCGTTGATTGTCTTCTCTGGCTGCCACCGTATTTGACTAGTGGCTTTAAAATTCATGAGAGGGTATTTTCATCTGCTCTCTTGCCTCTTTATTGGTCTCATGGGATTTTTATACCTCCACAATTATTTGACTCTGTGTAGAGTTTCTTGCCACCATATTTTGTTGGAAATCTTGGTATGTATTAGCAGGTATTTGTGCCTACGTATAGCCTGGTGATGCGTAATTTGGATGGTATACATGAAGTGAATCAGAAGTTATTTGTTTCTATGTATAGATGTGTGCCACCCTATTTTTATGGTGGTCTTATTGTGCATCGGAAGATATCAACGTCATATTGTAGCTAGCTTCTCTGTCTGCATAGTGGGTCTAACGAGCACTAGCAGAAACATGAATGTGCTCTTACTGTGCCCCCTATTTATCTATTAGGATTGACTGGAGAGGGTAGTGTTGTGTTTCTTTCATTTGAACACTTTCACATTAGTATGGAGGTGTTTCTCCTTTGGAACCTGGGTGACAGCATGTCTCTCGTTATTTATTCATAGCCCTTGGTGGGCAGCCTGAGGGGCCTGGGTCTCTTGGACTTTGGCAGGGGCCCTCCGCATAAGATCATCCTCAGTGGGAGGAGGTATGGTCACCCGGTTTCGACGATGATATTATCTAGTGGGGACCCATGGGTAGGGCCCTTATGCAGCAGAGATGAATTGTCCAGTATTGACTTCATCTGCCGCCTTAATGTAAGGGAGGTAGTCGTTGTCACATTCCGGGGATGGGATCTTAATACGGTTTAAGATGACCATCTAGGCCACTATTTACGGATGTACTGGCAGTGGGCGAAGAGGCGGTTGGCGAACCTTTGAAGAGTGGAGGGATTTTCTTGTAGCCTCCAGCATGGGGAGAGTACCATTTCAGTGGTACTCTTTGATCCGCATATTAGACACCCAATATTGAATATGTTGTGTAGACGAAGGGGTACTTCTCTTTTTTGAGGCCTCAGACGCCCACAAGATCGCTGATGCATGTGTCTTCATGGATTGTGGGAATGTCAATTGGATCAAAGGATGCTCTGTAGGAACCTAAAATATATGTATAACATACAGACCACTAAACATCATCAAATTAGAATTACTTTAAACACATTCATATTTGGTGATTCAATTTTTCCACCTTCCCCTTTTCAATTACTACAGGGAGAAGAGGTCTAAGTGGGGTGATACTCAAACCTTGGTTAAGGATTCACATCGGGTTCAACATTTTTATTCCTCCTCCCTGGTGGAAGATTTTGTGCATACCAGGGCCAAAAAATGGCCTGACATGCGGTATCCTTCTGTCTTTTATCATTGTGAGTAGAACTGCCACCTTGGATAAAGATTCACATTAAGATCACCATTTTTGTTCTGCCTCCGATGTGGCGCATTAATGGGCAGTGCAGAGAAGGCACTACAAGGCTTACAACCTATCCGTTTTTTCATAAGTATGGGATCTCATCGAATTTACTATTCCATTTTTTCGACTCATTCAGTGTCATTATCCTTTTAAAAAGGTTGAATTAACCCTTTGGGGAATGGTTGGTCTTAGAGGGTGATTTCATGGGGGTCAAGATCTAATTCAATCGATCCTTCTTAGATATAACTTCCTCAAATGGTCTATAATAGGTTGATTCATGGATCCAAGAAACCCCAATGACCTTGGTATCCATGATTCATGGACCTGATTTCCAATGTCAGACACTTTTTGGCTGACAATTTGGCCAACGACACTTAAGGACTCCATTGGTTAATAGGATGGGATGTCAATCTCACCTCACCCTTCTGGGATAGAATTGTTGCCTATTCTAGGACTCACATATAGATTTAAGTCATGTTTATATGTTCAAGAATCCATGGTTCATTCCAAAAGAGTGTGTCCATGGGCTAGCCTTCATTTCCAAGATCGTCTTGAGCATGCATATGTTTGATGCCATAGAGGTGAGGCTAACTTAGCCATATTTTAAGGCTCTTTGGAGTTTATTGTCATCCAGGTGGACAGAAGGTGACTTGATGTTGTGATTGGGCCTATAAGGAGGGCTCCCAATGTATCCTCAGGAGAGGAATCAGAACCCATGTAGTTTAGATTGTGTGGGGATTACGCATGGAAGCTACCCATTTTAGGGGACTTTATTGGGTGGAACCTTTTGGAATGGGATCCCTTTTGGCCCCGGGCCTTCTGGAATGTATCATATGTGTCCTGATTTGATTAGGAATCAGATTTCTCATATTTTAGAATGTGTGGGGATTACGCATGGAGGCTTCCCATTTGACGAGAAATGATTGGATGGACCCTTTTATGGATGGGCACCCCTTTTGAGCTCAAGCCTTATAGTAGGAGTCCTACGTATCCTGATTTGTTCAGGAATCAGAGTTCTCATAGTTCCAAACCAGTGCTGATGATTTAATCCTCACAGAACATTAATCCCAATTGATTCATGCTTGGTGTGAGAATAATAGGATTTTAAATATTCAAAAACGCACACGCCTCCCCTCTTGCTGGTGGGGGAGGGAGAGCCTGTCGCAGAAGAGGACGGGGTGACCGTGGGCAAGCACACAGACCGATGAAACTTTCCATGAGAAATGGACTTAAAGGTCATGCAGACCTGACTCGGAAAATAAAGGACTTACCTCAGTGGGAGGGCCCTAGAGCATGTTCTGGGAAAGGGATGTGTTTTTTTCTCATCAAAGGGGGGAACTTACATAACCCCTTCAACTGATCAATGTTCCTCATTAAATGGAAAAGAAAATGATCACCCATAATCATGAGGATGGGGATGTTCACATCGGTATCCCAAGGTTGTAATTTGGGTTACCAAGGGAATGTAGCTTTATAGGCATTCTCGAAGACCACACCTTTGTTGGGGGGGATTTGTGACTTCGATTACCGTGGGTATGTAGACTAAGTGGGGCGCATTGATGCACCCGATGGCCTGATCATAGAAGTCCAGTGGCCTTGGGGGAGGCTTCGACCTAGCGTCGGGGAACTGGTTAGTGGAGGGATTGCGGAGGATAGGACAGTAATGGAGGGGTGAGGTTGGAATCAGAGAGAAAAATATCCAAAAACACCCTATTCTACGTACTAGTTTCTCATGTGGGATGGGGATGGCTCTGCATACCGTAGTGGTATGCAGGCAAGAGGTTCATCTATGTACTGGTGGGGTAAGCAGGCATGGGTATCTCCAAATGTGTACCAAAGTGGTACACGGCTCACCGGGCTGCTTTGGGTTATATCCGTGTACCGATTAGGTACGCGGCACTGAGTTCAGTCCATGTAGCGGTACGCTATGCGGAGCACCATATTGAAGGAGGGTTGGGGAAATTACCATTCGCGGGAAATTCATTTGTGAGAAGTATTTGGTTCACATTTCACCAGTTAGCTTCACAGTTCATCTTCTTATTATTATTATTAAATTCACCATTTTTATGGTTCACGGACAGATGTACCTACAGAAGAAGTGGTTCGTGGTTCATGCTTCATCGTTGAAACAAGATGGAAGTAGGAGTGAAACCTAAGAGTTTTCCTCAAGCTTTTGTCACTCGTCCTCCCTTCTATCTTTCTCCTCTCTTCCCTTTCTTCTATGTGTTACTTTTATAGAGAATCAGAGTGATCGTATCTACAGGGCACACGACACCATTTTTGGAGGCCCATTGAAGAAATTTTCTAACCCACAGAGGACTCGGTCAACTGGGTTTTGTAGAGACCCTGGTTCACAATAATGGTTCGTGGAACTCTGCTCGTACTCTTAATCCACAAAATGAGGGGTTCGCGACACTGTACACAGATGTTCTTCTACACAGAACTCCTCCGGTTGACATTGTTTGCAGTTTTCCCTGCTCGTTGGCCATCTTTTTGTGGACCAACGGTTCACAGACTGCCCTACATCCCTGGCGGTTTGAGATCCATCTTCTTTGCGGACCCTTCCCGGTGATGGTATGTGGGAAATTTGAAAACATGAATTCCATCAAGTTCATTCAAAGAAATAAAACCCAATTTGAGTCCCTTCTCCTTGATAGACTTATAGAACTGCTTAATTCATTCTACAAAGTTATCTCTGGGGTATTTCTTCTCCTTAGAAGAATTTTCAGGACCCTACATCCATATATCTGATGACTCAGTTTTTATGATCTATACTTAACTAGGTATTTGATTTATCCATGTTATAGGCATGAATCTATTATGTTTCCATATATACTTATAAAATTACATTAAATATATTTATTATATATATAATTATAAGTTTTAATTTATATATTAGTAATTTTTATATATATTTGTTTATAATTATAATTATAATTAAATATATAGATAATTAAATAATTATAAAATTACATTAGATACAACTATTATAATTATATATATATATAATTATATAAAGATATTATAAAGATATTTATTTATACCAATAATTATAATTATATATATTTAAATAAATATAAAATTATAATAAATATATTGATTATAATTATAAATTTATAAATATTTATACATAAATAAATATAATTTTAAATATATAGAGATATTTATAAAAAAATATATGTAAAATTATAATTATAAATAAATATTGATATATTTAAATAATTATAAAATTAAAATAAAGATATTAAATATATTTGTTATAATTTTATAAATATTTAAATATATATATATATAACTGTAAAAAAATATATATTTATTATAATTTTTTAATTACAGAAAAATATTTTTTTTAAATAATTATAAAATTATAAAAAATATATTTATTATACTTTTAATGTTATACTTATATATATTTAAATAAATATATTTGTACATATAAACAATTATTTATAATTATAATTCTAAATAAATATTGATATAATTAAATAATTATAAAATTATAATAAATATATTAATTATATATACTAATAAATTTATTTGTATAAGAAATATATTTCTTATAATTATACTTTTATTTAGATATATATTTATAATTATAACATTAGATAAATATATATTTATTATAATTTTAAAATTATAAGCAAAATAATTATTTATTTATACTTATATATATATTATGTGATTGGGTGTACAATTACATTAAACAAACTCACTATCCACACAGGCCGGAAAGGTAGGTTATTTCCCCCCTAAGGGATATCTCACCCATCAAGCCTTATTTATATAGTACATGGATCAAAGGCTTAGTGCAGCATCATACTTACATCACCCTCTATCTGTGTCACTATCCACCTGGGTCATGTTTGCATTACCACATACCTACGTTACTGCATTCCAGCAGAATGTTCTCTCACCCAGATTTGAACTTGGGTCTGATGCAGAATCACAGGGCACGTCTACCACTGAGGGACACACAAACTGCAATATATATATATATATATATAATTATTATAAATAAATTTTTAACAATTACAATTTATAATATATATATATAATTAAATAAATATATTTATAAATATATGAAAATATTTATAAATAAAAAATCTTATAATTATAATTTTAAATAAATATTGATTTAATTGAATAATTATTAAATTATAATAAATATATTAAATTAATTTATTTATAAAATTGTATGTATAATAAATATATTTTTTCTAATTTTATAATTATTTAAATATGTAAATTAATATTTTTTATAGTTATAATTATAAATAAATAAATATAAATTTATTATAATAAATATAAATAAATATATATTTTTAATTATTTATAATTAATATATATATATATATATATATATTAGTTGTTTGGGGGTACAATTATATTCAAACATACACACACCACATACACAATCCGGCGAGGCAGATCATAGCTCTCCAAAAGGACAGTCCACCCATCAAACCTTATTTATTTATTACTTGGCCCATAGGCTCAGTGGGCATGAAGCCCATAACATGTCCCAAAAGCCTAGTGCAGTGTCATGCCTGCACCATTCTACATGAGTCACCATCCTGCATCAGCGACTACGTAGTACTGTAACAGTATCTGCTCCCACCTGGATTTGAACTTGGGTCTGATGCAGAATTACAGGGAGCCTTTACCACTCGAGTAAGCCCCCAACTGCATTATAAATAAATATATGTTTACTTATAATATTTATAATATATATAAATATATATAATTATATAAATATATTTATTATATATAAATATAAATAAATATTTATTTATTTATTGTTATAAACATAAATTAATTTATTTATTTTTATGAGATATATAATCTTATAAATTTATATAATAATATAAATAGTTTATTAACATTTTAATTTTATCAATGATTTTTTTATCAATGATAATTATATTCCTTTATCAATGATAAAAATTAATTTTTAAAATGACTCTTTATTAGCAATATAATTTTAGCGCTAATAAAGACACCATTTATGAGTGCTTTTTTAACTCTGATAAATGCCAATCTCTATCAATGATAAAAAATAACTGAAAAAGATAGGTTTTATCGGTGCTTTCTATTTTAGTGCTAACAAATTATACCTTTATCAAAGCTTTTTTATGTTGTATTGATAAAAGAATTGCCCAATTTTATAAAAAAACCCTAAAAGTCAACTTATTCTCTCACAGACCTTCAACCTCTCCTGGTAGCTGACTGATGTCGTGATGCTACTCTTGTCGAACCCTGATGTTGTCTCTCCCCTGATCTCTCCCAACAAGACTATTGAGGCACCTCTGCTCTTATCGAACCCCACTATTGTCGTGTGCTACTCTCTTCCAACAATACTACCTTTGCGCCACTCCTCCTTATCTGCACTTCCCCCTCTACCTCTACTGCCCCTGCCTCTACTACTCCCACCACCGCTTTTGATGCCCTTACCACCACCCCTGCTTATCTGGCCTTCGCCACCACTTTCTCCCCCAAAGTTATAGTTCATTGAATGGTATGTTATCATAATTAATTGATTGTTAGGTTATTGAAAAGAATTAATCATTTATCACTCCATTACAAGGTGTGGATATGTTCATGTTTTTTTATCTAGTTTCATGTCTAAGGTGTGGGTACATCGATTTACAACAATTATTTTTTATCATGGTTTTTAGGGCATACCCTTATCATTCATTATGAAATATATAAGACCAAGTTATATTTTATGAATATCACTATTTCCTAATTACTATGAAACACTCTCTTAGTTGTTAAATATTTATTAAATGTTTTATTTTGTTTTTCATGTAATTTTATCTAAGGGATGAGAATTTAAATGTGAAAATAGTGTTTTTAGACTTATTAGATGAAGTTTCCACTGTTATGCCCGATGTTTTTTTTTTTACTTTTTTGAAAATTATAGATAAATTCACCTCCCTTATTATTTTTCTCTTGTATGTCCATAAACAAGGATCCTTCTCTCTTGGTTCCTTTGTCACCCCTTTCATATTTAGAGTGGGCCAAAATTTATATACAATTATGGATTTTGTATTCATCAATGGTAAAGGGTTTCTAGCGACATGTCGAAGGTACTAAACCCTTTTCTTGTTGGTTTGTTTTTTATTTAGTATTTGATCTCTGTAGATGGTATTTTATGACATTTTTATGGGTTTTATGTGTTTCGTCTTATCATAGATGTTCAATCTATTTGTTTCAGGAGAAATTATTTCATTAACACTCATGTAAGTGGCCTATACCATATAAGGTAATTTATTGTGTGATTCATGTGTATGTGAATGCATGAGAATTTTGAAATGACCTTGGGGAACCAAATGGGATGGTCTAAGTATTAGGAAATTAATATGTAAATTAGTATAGGTTATCTGGGTCTAAGTGAATGTTCTTCCAAGAGCGATATGGTATTTAGGTTCCCTAGTCAGCTACGTGGTCAACGATTCATAGAGTATAATGAAATATGATTATTTAATTGACCATTAGGGTTACATTGAAGTAATGAACTGAATAATTATGAAAATACCCAGCCCATGGGAATGGTTTGATAGGTTTATATGATTTATCAAGTCGTATACAACACCATGGTTAGGTTTGTGAAGTATACTAATTTTTTTTATATGTTGATAATGGAAATTATTTTAAATCATATAGAGTGACAAATAATGAACCGACCAATTTATACCTGACTTTCCACCTAATTCGATCTACCACAAGGCAAAATATTGGGTGTAAATAAGTGACAAGGGTATCAAACATACAATTTTGGGAATTATTAATATCAATACAAAGACTGAGACATCATCCAAAATTCCAATGATGTACGTAATATAATGGTCCTATATTTAAATAATAACATTTACTGTATTTAGATTAATTTTATTTAAAGTATTTAGAGTCATGGGCTGTGTATCCCCTTATAAATCAAAAAGGGAAATTCTAGAAATCTCATGCAATGAAAATTTCCATTAAGTTTTTATATTAATATTAATATAATCCATGGATCGTCCAATTTATAAAGGTATTATGTTTAATTTATGGATATACTTTGGTTATATTTTATGTGTCCTTATCACTCCTTTTTATATCATCTTATTTTTAATAGCTTTTTTATATACAATGTTCCCTTTATTTTTATTTTTACATTATATTTTATTTATCTTTAAGTTATTTTTTTAAAGGGTTTCCTTATTATAATTATGATTATATAAATTCCCTTGAAGGATAAATGGTTTTTTCAAGTGATTTTATCCCATATTAAGGAATCATATTCAATTTGAAGTGTTTGTGAAAATACATAAATGGATTTTTTAAAGAAATTATTTTTGTTTTAAAATCAGGGGTAATCACTGACTTGATGTTTTAAAATTTAGTCTTGTGTTAATTGGATTTCAAAAAAAAAGATTTTTGGTGATTTTAATGTATTGAAAATTTTGGAAGATGTTGTTTTATATTTAAATTGGTGAGTTAACCCTTGAGATCTATATTTAGAACCACATTTTCTATCCTTCGTTAATTTTTATATGAATATTTTGGTGTGTTTAAAGAATTTATGATTTAAAAATGAGATTTATTGCTTCAAAAGTGTGTTATTTATTCCTTCACTATATGGTTTTATTTTCAAATTTCTTAAAGAGGGATTGTGAAATGTTTTAAAGAAGGTAAAAAAGGAAAATGTTCTTTTGATGTGTTTTCAAACTATTATTTAATGTGTTTGAAAATTTTTCTAAAACAAGAAAAGTTATAATGGTTTTTATTTGAAACTCCAAGAATGTGTGAGTTTTGAAAATGGGGTTTTAGGCCACCATGCTGAGTTTTATAGAAATTGTTAGTTTTCAAACATGTTTTAGAAAACTATTTGATAGTTGGAAACCACATTGTGTTTTGAAATGTGTATTTCAAAAATGGGTGTTTATGAATTCATTTAATGTTAGATTTTATAAAATCAATTTTACCCAGAGTTATTTTCTTATGAATAATGTTTTCTAAGTGTTTGTTTTAATTTAATGAAAATCATAGAAAAAGGGAATTAACACAATTTAATGTGTTACTACTTATTTGAAAAAATTGTATTGAAAGTGTTTTTTCTAATGTATTTCAAACAATATTTTTTATGATGTGGTGAAAAAATTGATATCTTATATTTTTTAGGTTTTTTTAACCTACATAAATTTTTAGATCATGCCTATATTTTATAGGTTCAAGTTTGTTTTGTCTTATTCCGATTCCTTTGGATCTTCTGAGAGGGATATATAGTTGTATGATGACTCTAATTGAAAATATTTTGTGCACTTATTTTGTTAAATATTAATATTTCTGAATCAAATAGGATTGATATGAATACATTATGGATGGTTTGAAATTATATCACAAATAAGTATGAATATGGAGGGAAAGAGTTCATCATGTTTTCAAAAGATCATGTACATGAACCTTATCAAAACTTCTGTTCATGTGTACGTCATTCTTATTCAAGACTAATTAGTCCAGAGGAGTTGTAAAACAATTGATCTATCATGGAATATATTGAAGATATAAATATTGGAATAAATATGGGGAAAAGAGAATATAGCTAGTGGTTGGGATAATACTTAATTTTATGGATCATTTGATATAATTATAGGTGTGTACAATGAAAAAGACCTAATTGAGGATGTGATTACAGATATAAAAGATGATAAAGATTGTATTGAGGAAATGAAAAGGACATTTAAAGATGAACGTTTTGATTGCCAAAATTTTTTTGAGTAGTTAAAGAGTCGTGAAAACACACCATTTTATGCTGGTTGGACTAAATATACAAATTGTTAGCTATAAAAAGTTGTATAATTTGAACCCAGGCAACAGATTGAGTAAATCCATTTTTATGAAACTACTTTATCTCATTAATAAAGTGATACCATAAGATAATGAGCTCTAAATACAAACATATGATACAAAACAAATGCTACACTCAATGGGTATGGCCTTTGAAAGAATACACACGTGTCCAAATGATTGTAAACTATTTCTCAAGGACCAAAAATCACATACAGATTGGCCGAAGTGTGGTTCTTCTTGATACAAGAAATGTGAATCTTATCCTATAAAATTTATATGGTACCTTTCAGTCATTCCATGTTTTAAGAACCTATATGGAATTTATAAGATTTTAGGCCAATTGATGCGGCACACAGATATAAGAAATAATGATGGGAAATTATGCAACTCAAAAAAATCTCTTCAGTAGAAGAGAATTCACCATGATTATCAAGAATTTGGAAATGATCCAAGAAACCTTCATCTTACATTATCTATGGATGGCGTGAATTGTTTTGGTTTTCAAAGCATCACTCACAGTAGATGGAGAGTTATGTTGGTAAGTTATAACCTGCCACCGTGGTTATTCATGAAACCAAAATATATCATGATATATATAATTATATCAAGACCCAAACAATTGGGTACTGATATTGATGTCTATTTGGTTCCATTGATCAAGGATTAGAAATTATTATGGGATTCAGGTGTTATGTTGTATAATGATTATAGAAATGAAGATTTCACATTGAGATCAATGTTGTATGGGATGATAAATGATTATCCTACTTAGGGTAATTTTTTTGGATATAAAATTAAAGGAACTCAAGGGTGTTCCATTTTAAAAGAAGGTACACAATCAATTAAGTTGAAACATTCATTGAAAACTGGGTTTCTAGGACATCGCAAATTTCTACCCCAAAGACATAAGTGCCGATCTTAGAAAACATCATTGTATGGAAGTTCATAAGAACAAAAAAAATTGTCACCAATAACAGGTGATCAGTTTTTTTAAGAAAGTAAAATATGTGGACACTACTTTTGGTAAACCTTTTTCGAAAACCTTATAAAACTTTGTTGTAAAAATGGATTAGTTTATTTGAATTACCATATTAGAATTGTCTATATATCATAAATTTTCATAATGTTATGCATGTTAAAAAAAATGTATGTGATAGTGTCATTGACACATTGTTAAATGAAACCAAAAAAATAGAGGATATATATAATGATAGGATGGACATTGTAGAAATGTGAATACGAGAAGAGTTGGCACTAATGAAGGGTGTAAATGAACTTTTCTTCCTCTGTCATCTTGAACTCTTTCTAGGTAGGAGAGATATCAATTTTGTAACCTCTTGAATGATGTAAAGGTTCTGGAGGGGCATTCAGTGAATATCAAAAACATCATTTAAATGACCAATTTAAGGTTAAAGGGTATGTAATCACATGATTTTCATGTTTTGATACAAGATATAATTCATATAGATCTAAATTTATTTTTTTCCTGGAATTTTCATTATACATTAACCAATATTTATTTCTTCATCAAATTTATATGAAATAATGTTATAGACCTAGTGAAATGTCTAACTATGGAAAGAGAAATTACCCTCATATTATTTTTATTGAAAAAATTATTCTCTCAAACATTATTTGATATGATGGTTTACTTGGTGAGAGGGATTTGACTATGTTGTATTGTCCACTATTCCTGAAAGGCCCTAAGGACTTCCTTTTTATTGATTTTTGATAACCAACCTTTCAAGGGATGAGGGGGGCATTACAAGTCCCATAGGATTAGAGATTACATGTCCCATAGTATTATGTGACATTATATGACCCAATGGTTTAAGTTAATTCAACCAGACTATATATGGATATACCCCATTGAATGGTATATGAAGACTTTGAAAGGGTATATCAAAAATTGAATTTGGCCAGAGGGTTGTATTTTAGAGTGATATATCATTATGGATGTTGTACAATTCTATACCAAATACCTATCTCTTGTGAAAATCTTTGGTCTACCAAAATCCCATCACATTGGGTGGCTTTCATGTGAATGAATTTCTAGAATAGATTTTGGCACTATCAATATTATATTTCGGGAGAAGACACACCTTTAAATTTTTCTCAAATATTTTGTGATTTCCCCATATGTTAAAACCCTTGAAAAATTAATCAGCATTTGAATCCATCAATGGATGAAATATGGTTATCAAATACACACCATAAATAGTTTATAAGATGTTTTTGTCACCATGTTTTTAAGGATTAAGATGAAAATCTGGACTCAATTTCAGAATAACATTGATGGATAATCAGAGGACCAAGTGTGTACGTATTATAATTCAATGGTTATGTAATTAATGGTTATATGTTTTATACAAATGAACTTGATGAATATCGTACCATGAAAAATAGTGGAGTTTCACTTATGGATGAAGCGATGCATGTTTTTAGTACAATAGATAGAAATACAATTTACGTGAATATTACATACTTTTATATCGTCAAAAAATATGGGAGTCATATTATACGACATTCCAAGTGCTAATTTTTCAATGCAAGAGAGTTGATAACAATAATGCTATTAAATTAGATGAATTGAGATCTATGAAAGTGGATTTAATTATTTAATGGTACAAATAAAACCATTTATAATGGAATTATTAGTAGTACATGTATTTTATGTTCTTGATCCAACAAACCAAAAGTAGTAAATTATTTTATTATCGACCAAAATCATTGAAGGGTCAGATGAAAATTCAATTAATAATGAACCTTTAATTGGGATTCCTCATCCATTTCATAGTTGTAACAATGTAGAAAACATTATTTATGTCCTAGAATACCATAATGAAGGTATTTTAATAGTTGATAGAGAGGTCAAATCCCTTCAACCTTTTAAATAAACAGAGTTCAATAATCTTGTTATATTTTTCTAAATATTCATCGTGTTGCCTCATGTAAATTAATTTATTGTTTTATTTATGTAATATAAATTAAATATTAAAAAATTTCTACAGATAATTAATTATGTAGTGCTAATCCTCCCATTCTGGAGGCACAATAGGTCTCTGAAACTACTTCTTCTCATAGTTTAGAGGAATAACGACCTTTTTCATGTGATGGTGCTCCCAATCCAATGGAACAACATGTTTCTCAACCAGTTGCTACTCCCAGTGCAGATGTATAAGGACCAATGCACATGATGATGCTATCAATCCAAAGGAACATATTGACTATGTATAATCTGAAGAAATGGTAGGCAACGAAGGACTGATGATATAAAAAAACATGGTCACCTTAGTTTTATGGTGTTAGAAAAAATAATTAAGGAAAAGGTTAATGGAATCAAATACGAGGTTTGATGAAATGAGTGGGGCCTACATGTTGACCCCAATTAGGCCATGTTTAGTAGTAACATTGGAAGAGTCACTCGGCAACACGTGCTGATTGATGTATATTTGTGGAACTATTTTGTTCCCATGTTTAAGACATTGATGTGGGAAGAGATTAAGGTAACATTAGAATATCATTTCTTTATTTTACTAAAAAATCATATAATGAAGCAATAACTTACTCATCATCATCCCTTAAACAGAATCTATAGTATATTAATCTCAGAATAAATATTAATTAATTATTTTTTGAAGGATTCACAGAGGATTTCAAATAATTTTAATGGGCCATAATCTTAATGATATTGAAAGAAAAATAAACCCACACCCACCTCTTTTCTATGCACTATTGGTAACCCAATAAGTATGGTATGTATTTACTTTCCATCATGAAGATGTGTATTGTTAATTACATTGTGGCTAGTAATATTTTGTTTGAAGATACATGTATTCATCACTTTGATTGACATTTTTTTATTTATTAAAAAACATCTGAGTGCTAAAAATAAGGAACTGGTAGTAAAACCAACACACCCCTACCGTAAAGCAATGATGGGGTATGATTCTCTTGAAAAAAATAACATATTAAATTCACCATAATACTTTAAAGTGACATGAAACAACTCCATAATTATGTTCCTCTATTTATGTGTAGATTCATGACTCCATATCCAATGTAACTTCCATTCCACTCCATGTGATATTGAATCAGACACGTTTAAATAAAGATAGGATAAAAGTAGATGAAAAAACACAATAATTGTGGGGATTATGTGTAATTATGAAATAATTATACTTTTTTTCTCAATAATGTTTTATTACATAATAATGATTACTTATTTTCTAATATTTCCTATCCGACGGAGTCATAAGAATCAATAACAATTTTACCAAATGGACAGATACTATCGGTGGCCTTAAAGTGGTCAGAACAGTATGTCTGTGTCAGAGGTTCGGGTTTTTGGGGGACACCCAGAACATATTTTGAGAAAAAAAGAGGATGATAAAGGTGATGAAATGAAATAGATGAAAGAAATACTATATACCCTTTAATGAAAATTTCTATGGCAGATAGAGATGATAATAACTTTTGTGGTGGGGAATTAATGAGAAGAAACAACTCAAGAACAGCCATTTCCTGATGATCCCCCCACCCCAATCAGATTTTAGGCAAGTTATTCCCCTCAAAGAGTTGTTTTAGCTGAGGTAATAAATTTTATAATAATTCTTTCAGGGAAATTTCAATAATATAGACACGGATAACTTTCCAGTACAGATATTCTATATGGTGATAATGACATTGATTTATATCCATCAATACCCACTCATCAACTTTTAGCAAGGGCTACAATGTTAAATATCCAAAACTACATTATACACAATTGACCAATTCCAACAGGTTATGTGGGAGTTTCGATTTGGATAGACCATGATCTAAGCATCGAGCTACCTATTCCAATTGATGAGGAAGATATCACATGTTCTAACAAGTTGTCATAATTTTCATCGCATGCCCATCACATCTTGTAAAAAAAACATGCCAACAAGTAGGTATCCATTTATCATACAATTTTTCAACCTTAACCTTTTACAATTAATGAAAAAAGTTAGTAAATGATGAATGCTATTACAGGTAGACAAATTAAAGGGGGTGAAATGAAAGATCAACTCAAAACCATCTAAAGGATCGACCAACTGATCAAAAAGATATAATGAATGCAAATTTACTCACCTATTCTATATCCGCATTTATTAACATTGAGTGTTCTTTTGAATACAATGATTAAAAAGGGTAGTAGTCACAT
The DNA here is from genome assembly GCA_963277665.1 of Viscum album. NCBI lineage: Eukaryota > Viridiplantae > Streptophyta > Magnoliopsida > Santalales > Viscaceae > Viscum > Viscum album. The sequence continues at coordinate 1,813,566,764 of OY728153.1, read as the reverse complement.
AGTTTATTTTGAAGAAAATATGTATGGAGAGAAAGGTGAAGACTACATTGGTGTTGAGAATATAATTGAAATCCTTGACTATGATTGGTTAGGAACATTAGTTTTAAATAAAAACAAGAGCTTTGTTTTCATGATTTTATGTTCCAAAAGATGATATACAATGTTAATTATGACTAAATAAATTTCATATATTTTGTATATATATATATATCAAAAATAATTGAAGTGATTTCCTCATGATTGTTTTTTTGAATTTTATGTCCTTGTATAACCTCTATAAAGAACAAAAAATATAATCCAAAATAATTATGAAATAGGGTAAGGTCTAGTCAAATTATTTGAATGAAAACTTATGGATGATAGAATATTTTTAATACCAACGATGTAGGGGTGAAACTCTACAATTTAATCCTATAAAATACATTTTTATTTCATTCATTAATGATTCATTTTTATGTTTTTATACAATATAGAATTCTTATTACGGTCAATCTGTATACTCTAAAGATTTATTTCTACAATTTAATGCATGGATACCCATAAAACTGACCATGCATGATGGTGTTTTACCATTTGAAATACTCTAAATAAAATTTATTATAACTAAAAATCATGTTATATAATTTATATTATCTTTTAATGAGGATTATGTTATGATATTTTTGTGAATAAATATCGTGAAAAACATGGAATGAGAGAAGGGTCTCAGCACGAGGACCCCAAAAAGTTCTATGAATGGAATACTATTAGGGTATATATAATATTATTTCACTATCCAATCACATATCTAATCAAATTACATATTTTTATCAATTTTGTGTAGTGTCTGAAACAAAAAAAAGAACAAATTATGGTAATTATGTTTTTAAATTTATGAGAGAGATCATCTACTTGGAAGAAAAAAAGCATCCCTGGAGTGGCCTTTTGGACAATAATTACTATTTCATTTAAAATATTTATTAATCCTCTATGTATTTATATTTTTCCTGTGCTACTATAAATGTTGAAAGGACTCATATTCACAGGACGATATGGAATTTTTTTAGAAACAAATTGGCATCATACCTGATGGAAGAATGTAAACAAACAACACGAAGATGAGACTTCTATAAAAGTAGTTAATTATTTCATATTCATGTTTAATTTACTTCTTTTTATTATTACTCACATAATAATGGTTTTCTTATAAAGGTGGATTCCTTTGTTCGATTTTGTGTGGTTTTTTTTGATGATCATGCTTTTGAGAGATAGGAATTTAATGCCACAACTATAAATTTAATGACAAGGTAAAATTTTTTGATATACTATATTTTCTCTCTTAACGTTATCCCATATCTAGTGCATTAACATAATCTAAATTAAATGTTTATCTACTCATGCAGAAAATTTATTCCATAGTATTCTTCTCTCTAAATACTTTATAACCCTTAAAGTGTCCAAATTTATCACCATCATTCAAAGGAAATGTAGGGAACTGTATGTAAAGTGATAATTGTTGGCACTATTGTGTTTCCAGTTTGACAAAGTGTATCTTTTTTATTTAAAATTTATATTAATTTTAGTAAAAGAAACAAGTGACATATTAAAAACTGATCAAACACATTCATATTGTTTTGATAATTTATTATAATGATCTATGAGTCATTTTTGATGTGTATTAGTTAACCACGCCAGAATATGATGCAATATGTGACTGATATGACTCCAAATGTGTCTTTTTTATATTAAAATGACATCAATTTTAGTAAAAAGAACAAGTGAAAAATTGAAAATCAATACAATACATTTGTATTATTTTGACATATTAGTAAAATTATCCACGAGTCCTTTATGATGTGTAGGAATCAACCACACCTTAATCTGACACATGGTGTGACTTGTATGAATAAAAGTGTTCATTGTCAGTTTAAAATTGAAATTTTAGATCAAAAAATTTCACTCACCAAATACTAAGAAAACACGCACAAATTGTCTTGATAATTTAGTATCATGATTCATCAGTCATTTGTGACGTGTATGAAGTAGTCTCATTTTAAAATGACAGACGATACGACTAATATGACTCAAAATGTGTGTTTCCCATTAAAAATAAATTTTCCTAAAAAAAAGTGGCATACTAAAAACTGATAAAACACATTATTATTATCTCTATACTTATAGAAAATCAATTTATAAATCATTTTTTAAATTTATAAATCCATTACACTTCAATATGATGCTTGGTGTGGACAGTATAATTCAATGTGTCACTTTTTTATTTAAACTTGACATTAATTTTAATAAAAATAACAAGTGACATAGTGAAAACTGAGAAAACCCATTCTGATTATTTTGATAATTATGGGAAACGGTCCATGAGTCATTTTTTATGTGTATGAGTCAACCACACCTCAATACAATACACAGTATGACTGGTATGACTCTAAGTGTGTCTATTTATTTAAAATTTACATTAATTTATGTTAAAAAACATGTGACTTACTGGAAGAAGAGAAAATGAATTTGGATTGTTTTGATACTTTAGGATAATAATCCATGAGTCATTTTTTATCTGTAAGAATCAACCACACCTCAATCTGATGTATGGTGTGACCGGTATGACTAAAAGTTTCTATTATCAGTTTAAAATTGATATTTTAGTTCAAAACACGTCATTAATTGAAAACCAATAAAATGAAATTTTATTTTATTTATAATTTAGGACAGATATTCATAATTCATTTGAGACTTATATGCAATAGTCTGACACAAAACCAATTCACAATGTTATTGGTATGACTCGAAATGGGTGTTTCTTGTTTGAGATGACATTTTAGTAAAAAAACAACTAACATACTTAAAATTATGAAAATGAATTCGGATTGCTTTAATAATTTAGTAAAATGATATAAAATTCATTTTTGACATGTAGGAATAAACCGAACCTCTATATGATGCACGGTGTGGCCGATATAACTGAATTTTTCTCTTTTTATTTAAAATCGACATTAGTTTTAGTCAAAAGAACATGTGATATATTGGAAACTGAGAAAACACATTCAGATTTATTTTGATAATTTAGGACAAAAATCTATGAGTCATTTTCACATATAAAAGTCCAATAAACCTCAATATGATTCATGGTGTGACTAGTATGACTCCAAGTGTGTCTTTTTATTTAAAATCGACATTTATTTAAGTAAAAAAAACTAGTGACATATGAAAAACTTTGAAAATGCACTCATATTGTTTTAATACTTTATTACAATGATCCATGGGTCATTTGTGATGTGTAATAATCAAACACCCCTCAATATGATGCATGGTGTGTTTTGTATGACAAAAAGGTTTAGTTATCAGTTTAAAATTGACATTTTAGTTCAAAATTTGTCACTCAATGAAAACTAAGAAAACATGCTCTGATTGTCTTGATAATTTAGAATATAAATTCATAAGTCATTTTTGATGTGTATGAGGTAATCTCATATCAAACTAATGCATGATGCGACCGATATGAGTCAGTATACCTAATTCTATTTTGAAAGTCCATTTTAGTAAAAAAAAACAAAACTGATATATTGAAAACCAAGCAAACACATTTGGATTGTTTTGATACTTTGGGAAAATGATACATTAGTAATTTATGGCATGTTGGAATCATCCACACATAAATCTGATTCACGATGTTACTAGTATAACTTCAAATGTATCATTATTTAAAAATGACATTAAATTTATTAAAAGAAAAAAATGTTATACTCAAAATCGACCAAGACATTAAGATTGTTTTTATATTTTAAAACAACAATCCATAACTCATTTGTGACACGTAGGAATCATCACAACTCAATACGACACATAGTGTGACTGTTATAACTCAAAATGTGTCTTTTTTATTAAAAATTGACATTTTGTTAATGTATTCTTTCATATTAATGTTTAATCTACTTTTTTATTATATTAGTAACATAATATTTGATTTCTTATATAGGCATAATACTTTGTTCGGGATGAGATGATTTTTTCAGAAACTAATACTATGGGAAAATATTTTTGAGAGGGGATCACATGTGTCCAAAGATGAAACATTAATGTTTTTAAATGATTTTTGGATAATTGTAAATGTAATTATATAAAATACTATTTGAAATGTATATAGTAGTTTTTTTGTATATACCATAGGTGGAAACTTTTTTAATCCTTATTTAAATTAATGGTATATAGAATTGATTAAAATTATAGGTTTTTGAAAGTTTTTCTTAGGTGTGATGTTATATTAATAGCACATTGCAGCCATCAAGGCCTTTATCAGCATAATTTTCAGCACTGATAAATGTCACTCTTTTTCAGCACTCAAAATAGTGATGATCAAGTGTGGTCTTAATCAGTTCTAATATAGTACTGATAAATGGGGGGCCTCTATCAGCACTTTTCTTAGAGAATATTAAGGACCCCCTTTAACCGATATCTTTTCACATTCATAAAGGGGAACCCATTTATCACTGATGTGATTAGAAACACTTTTTTTGCACTGTCAAAAATATTTTCCACGCTGTTAATGGGAATATCTGTAACAATTAAACACTAAACATAAAAAAATTTGTAGTGGTAAAAATAAATTTTATTAAACCAAGTAAAATAGAATACTCCACTATTTTATGTTTAGTAAATAGTTTTAAAGCTTAAAAATACTATAAACTGACTCAATCAAACAAGAATTTGATTGTAAAATTAAAAAAAACTAATCTATCCATTCAAAAAGATAAAAATGAGGAGTTCAAAGTGAAAAAAAAAATTCCACTAAAAATTCCACTAAAAAAATTCCACTAAAAATTTATAAAATAATTTAAAAATAAAAAGAAAACTGGAAACCAAATTCCACTATCAAATCTAAGTATTAAAATACATTATAAACAATCTTACTTAAAAACAGGAAATAAAATTGGAAGGATGAATATAAATCCTATCTAATCTAGCCAAATCTACCCTAAATAATACCTTTTAGATGAATAAATCTACACAATTTCACACCAATTGTCTAATTGATTGACCAAAAATTTGAATTGAATAATCTTATTTATAGACAACGCCAATATGACTCTCTTATTCAAGAATCTTTTCTATAGGATATAACTATTTGAACTTGTTGACTTAAAGTCTATTTGGTATACACACATTTTTATTATGGTCTATCTAGATGAAATTATTAGAAATATTGATTGAATATTTAAGGAATTCAAAACATTTATTGATTTTATTGATTTATTTACAATAAAAAAACATAATATATAGAGCTTGCCACAAAATATGTGATTTTATTTATTCATACAATATAAGAATTGAGCATATAAAATTTCACACCAAATATTTTTTTAATAACATTAAAAACTTATAAAATCAAAAAATTAAAAAATAAAATATATTATATAAATATATAAATAAAAAATATTTAAGTTAAAATGGAAGGAACACAAAAAGAATATAAAATAAAAATGTTAAAAACCAAATCAACCTACAAAATATTCCTTACACAAAATATATTCTATTGTGACATGTAGACATTATTAAATTTAAAAAAAAATTAAAATATAAATTATGTACAAAATAGAGAACCAATTAATATATATATAATAGAATATTGAAATTTAAAATTTAAAAAATAAAAAATAAAAAATAAAAAAATCACAGAACATTATTTAAAAAATAATATTTTAAAATCATAGAATGTGTTTTTTAATGCCGAAGAATTATTATTCAACAAAAGATAATTTAAATCACAATAATATAAAAAACACAAGACAAATTATTATACATGTAAAAGATATTTTTTGAATAGAGTAAAAAGAAAAAAAACAAATAAGTTGATAGAAAATAATTACTGAATATGAAGCCTTCAACAAATAAATTTTTTTATTCGAATAAGTTAAAAAACATGTTCTATTGTAAAAATTCTTCTCCAAAAGATTATAAATTATAATTTTTAATCCTAAAAAAATTAAAGAAAAACTTACTTTATAGAATATGACGTAAAATAAAAGGTGTTATATATAATTAATATACATTATATACATCTATATTTAAAATGAAACATAAAAACCAAAAAGATCATAAAAATAGACAAGGTAATATTCTTAAAAAATGTTCTATTTCAATTATATTACTTTAGATAATTATAAATTAAAATATATAAATGTAATCTCAATAAATATTAAAACAAAGGTTAATTATATAGAAAATAACTTATTTTATATTAGGTATTTCCCGTACATACTTTATATATTTAATATACATACATATATAAATATATATACTCATTCATATATACCTATGTATGTATGTACATATATATATATTATGTGGCTTTCCAATAGTAATTCTCTGGGGAATAAAAATTATAATAATTGAATGTATAATGTTTTACATAAATCAAGGAAAAAAACTACTCAATAAATTTTGACATTCCCTATTATAATTAAATTCCTTGGATATTTGAATCCCTTATTGGAGACTCTACAACCATATAGGTCTTTAATAGTGCTAGAAATGGATTTTATCAATTCTAGAAACGTTCTTACTAGATGAGTAGGGTTAAAGGCCCTGGTCTTTTATCAGTTCTAATAAAAGTGCTGATAAATGGTATTATATAAACACTTATAGAAGCATTGATAATGTATACCATTATCCTCACTAATAAAAGTAATGATAAAGGTCCATTTATCAGTGGTTATAGAATAAATTATAAAGGGCCATATAACAGTACGTTGTAACAGCACACTATTGCACTATAAACACACCAGATGTCCACAAAAACAAGCCCAATACAGGATTTAAATGAAATGAAATTTTCAATATAAAAACATGAAAAAACAAATATTATATACATTTAAAACATTTCTTTGTACAATTACATAAATAAACATTATTACATACATTAAAAAACATCAATGTTCTTTTATCTTTTTATAGTGAACTGACTTATGCTATTTCAAAGAAAACCACCCTTCTTGAACAAAAGAACACATATTTAAAAGCTAAAAAAATTATTTTAGTAATAATATAAATAAATAAATTAATAAGAAGTGTTAATTTTACTTAAATTTATGTAAATTTTAAATAAAATGACACACTTGGATTCAAACCGCTCACACCAATCATGGGATTGAGGTCTGAATAATTCCAAAATGTCTCAAACGACATGTGTATCATTTCCTAATGTATCAATAAAATATGAATTTTTTTTCTTATTTTTGAGTAAGTTAGTTTTCTTTTTTATTAAAATGTCATTTTAAACTAGAAACACAAACTTTGACTCATTCGAATCACACCGTGTATCAGTTTTATGTGAAATAGATTTGTACATCTGAAAAATGACTTATGGATTTATGTCCTAAATTATAATGAAAACTCGGGCACATTTGATTGGGTTTTAGTGAGTGAAACTCTTTGAACTAAAATACTGATTTTAAACTAATAACATTACCTTTGAGTCATACTGGGCACATCATGTATTAGATTGAGTTGTAAGTGATTATTACACATAAAAAATAAATTCTAGATCATTGGTGTAGATTATTAAAAAAATTGAATGCTTTTTTTGGGGTTTTTTAGTACAATTTTCCATTTTACTAAAATTGATGACAATTTTAAACAAAAATATTTACTTTGAGTCATATTGGTCACAACATGCATCAGATTGAGGTGAATTTCATTCTTATAGGTACCAAATGAATTATGATTTTTTTTCTGAAAATATCAAAACAATTTGAATTAATTTTCCTAGTTTTGAGTACGTCGCATGTCTATTTTAGTAAAATGTCATTTTAAAATTGAAACATGTACTTTGATTTATACCTATCATATAGTGTATCAGATTGAGGTGAATTTGATTATTATAAATCAAAAATGACTTATGTATCATTACCTAATGTATTTAAATAATTTTAATGTGTTTTCTCTGTTTTGAGTAGATCAGTTGAGATTTTTACTAAATTTGATGTCAGTTTTAAATAAAAACAAGCACTTTGAGACATACCGATCACATAGTGAATTGGAATGTGGTGAGGCTAATTCATACCCATCTCAAATCACATATGGATCATTTTCCTAAAGTATCAAAATAATATAAATGTGTTTGTTCTAGTTTTAGTTGGGCATCTTGTATTTTTACTAAAATTGATGTCAATTTTAAATAGACACACATAGAGTCATACAGGTCACATTGTGCGTCAGATTGAAGTGTGGCTGATTCCAACATGCCTTAAATGACTATTGGATCATTTTCATAATGTATTAAAAAAATATTATTGTGTTTTCTTGGTTTTGAGTACTTCAATTTTCTTTTTTTTACTAAAATGTCATTTTAAACTGGAAACAGACACTTTTAACACATTAAGATCAAATCGTGTATCAGTTTGACATGAAATGGATTCATACACAACACAAATTACTTATGAATAGTTTTCCCAAATTATCAATAAAATCATCAGCATGTTTGATCAATTTTCAGTGAGTGACACTTTTTGACCTAAAATATTGATTATAAACTCATAACTGACACTTTGAATCATATAAGGAATATCTTGTATTGGATTGAGGTTCAGATGTTTCATACATGTCAAAAATTACATATGGATCATTTTTATAAAGTATCAAAATAATATGAATTTTTTTACTCAGTTTTGAGTACAAAACAATTTTTTTACTAAAATGTCATTTTAAACTTGAAACATGGAATTTGAATCATTAGGACCACATCGTGTATCAGTTTAACATGTGACCAATTTCTATATGTCACAAATGATTTATTAATTGTTCCCCTAAATTGTAAAGAAAATCCAAGTGTGTTTTCTTGGTTTTCAGTAAGTGACACTTTTGAAAGTCAATTGTTAATTTTAAACTGATAATGGAAACATTGAGTCATTTGTATTTTTTACTAAATTTAAATTAGATATTAAATAGAAATAATTACATTGAGTCATATCGGTCACATCGTGTGTCAGATTTAGGTGAGGCAGTTTCCTATATTCCCCAAATTCTCAAAAAATTCCTAACTATCATTGTTTCCATGATTTCCATTGACTTTATTTACCGAACTACTGACACTGCATATGAATCTTTGAACAAACAACATTAACTCAAAAAAATAATCCCCTTGTATAAGAAAATAATTATTATGAATAATACAAAAAAGATATAATTTAATCATAAATATAAAATAATACATTAATTCTATGGAAAATGATTTTACTTTGAAAATATCAAGATTAACTATGCAATTGAAAAGTGGATGGAACTTGAAGGAAAGTGATAAATTTCAAAACTATAGGGGAAAAATATTTTAAGGGAGAAGAATTATGTGGTTTTTTTGTGCAAAAATTAATGAAATATGGACAAAGAACCACAACAAGAACAAAAGAGTCCACCTGTATAAGAAAAAAAATTAATATGTGATTAATACTAAAAATAAATAAATTAAACATAAATACAAAAAATTAAACTAATTATATAGAAAATGATTATATTGTAAAAACATCAAGATTACCTCTGTAATTAATTAGAGGCATCATCATTGCTATTACTACAAATACCATGTAGGTAACTAGAAAGAAAGTGATAAATACACCACTGAAGGGGTGAAAATGTTTTGAGTGAGAATAAGTGTATCAAAGTTTTGTTGAAGAATGACATGAATGATGGAAAAAGCACCCTAACCCGAACAATGGTATCCACCTTTATAATAAAACAATTATTATGTGAGTAATACTAAAACATATTAACTAAACATCAATATGAAACAATGCATTAATTCCATAGACAAAGGTTTTACTATGAAAAAATCAAGATTAACTCTGTAATTAAGCAGAGGAAGCATTGTTTCTCTTCCTGCAAAGGCAGTGGAGTTAACATGAAATAAAGTGAAAATTCACCACTTTGGGGGTGAAAATGTTTTGAGGGAGAAGAAGTTTGTGGTTGTTTTGGTGCAGAAAGGCATGAAATATGGACAGATCACCCCAATATGAATAAATGAATCCACTTGTATGACAAAAAAATTATTCTTTTTGTAAAACTAAAAAGAAATAAATTAATCATATATATGAAATAATACATTAATTTTATGGATAATGGTTTTACTATGAGAGCATATTGAAAACCTCTATAATTGATAAAAGACAGTGTCATTGCTCTTTTTGAAAAGGAATGGCTTATGGATAAAATTATTCTAAAATAAATCATCTTTTCAATGAATATGGAAAATTAAATAAACCTTTTATTATATAATTTTTTTGTAAAATATAGAAATTATATTGTAACATTATATTTACATTTCCCAAAGTGTTTCCTTCATTATAGTTTTTTCTTTGAGAGATTTTTAACATCATAATTTTTAGAGTACATTGTTCGAATGAGTCGTCAAAATTTAATTTATATTAGTTTAATGTAGTAGAAAACTTATAATATTATTATAAAAAACATAATATATTAAAAAAATTACCTTCTCATTGAACACCCTTTCATTTTTCTTAATGGTTACCGGGATTTGGTTCCTCTATCAAGAAACCAAATCCCCAATTTGTGGTCCCCTCTAATATGCAATACATTATCTACATTAGGACCAGAATAAATTGATTGTGATTATCCAATAAAATGGTTATCATTGATTGAATATATAATTTAAATGAAGAGAAAAACAATCTATGCTCGTTTTCTCAGTTTTGGTGATGTGATGTGCGTTTTAAACCAAAATGATACTTATATATTGAAAATATGAACTCAGATTCATTCTTGTAACAACATGCATTATATTGAGTTGTGCATGATTACCATACATAAAAAGTAACTTATATAACATTATCCTAAAGTATCAAAACAATTTTAATGTGTTTTCTCAGTTTTGAGTAGGTGAGTATTCCTTTATACTAAAATTGATGTCAATTTGGAATAAAAAGCTATACATTGTGTCATATCGGTTACACCACAGATCAGATTGAGGTGAATCTAATTCTTACACATCCAAAGTGGCATATTGATCATTTTTATAAAGTATCAAAATGATATGAATGCATTTACTCAGTTTTGAGTATGTCACTTATCTTTTTTTCTAAAATGTCATTTTAAACTGGAATCACGCACATTGACTCATACTGATCACATCGTGTATCAATATAATGTGATAATGATTCCTAAAAATCAAAAATTACTTATTAATTACTTTACTAAATTATCAAGAGAATATGAGTGTTTTTTCTTAGATTTCATAGAGTGACATTTTTTGAACTAAAATGTCGTTTTTAAACAGATAACAGACACATTAATTTACATCGGGCACACTGTGTGTCAAATTGAGGTTTGGTTGATTCCTACACATAAAAAAGTACAAATATATTTTACACTAAATTATCAAAACAATATGTATGTGTTTTATCAAATTTGAGTAGTTCAGTTGTTCTTTTTGATAAAATTGATGTCATTTTAAAATAAAAAGATACACTTGGAGTCATACTGGTCACACCGTGCATTAGATTGAGGTAAGACTGATTCTTACATGTATACAATGCGTTATTGATCATTTTCATAAATTATTAGATCAATCCAAATGCATTTTCTCTATTTTTATTATATTAATTGTTTTTTAATAAAATGTCATTTTAAACTGGTAACATGCACTTTGACCTCTGTCTATCACGTCGTGTATCAATTTGACGTGATTCCAATTATTACACTTCAAAAATTACTTATGAATATATTTACTAAATTACTAAGAAAATTAATTTGTGTTTTCTTAGTTTTCAAGGAGTGATTTTTTTGAACTAAACTGTTAATTTTAAACTCATAATGGACACATTGGGTGATAGCGATCTCACCGTGCATTGAATTGATGTGTGGATGATTCTAACACATATTAGAAAACATATGAATCATTTACTTGTGATTGAAATAATTATATTCCTATATTGAGCACTTTTCCAATATTATAAAACCCTATAAATGTTTTAATTAAATAAATCCTATTAAAAAACACGTTTTATCAAAAAAAGAAATATAAAAAATAAATCCTCAACCAATTTGTTTATTAATTTTTTTATTCGGATCACTGTGGATAAATTTGATTATAACAATTAAGGTAAATAATAATTAAATATACCTCTAAATCAAATCAAATAAATTAATTTCAGTAACATACACACATCAATAGAAATTAAACTATAGACACCAAAGACCCACAGGCTGTGTAACACTACATTTGCGTATTATGATTCATCCATCTCTACCCTCTCCATTTCTTTCTCACCATTCACTCTATCATTTCTATAGTTGTGTGGATATTTTCTCAAGAGGGATTTAGTGGAAATAGAGGGATTTAGTTAATCACTAGTTTCAATGGTGTTATTTTCAATGTTGGGAGGAATTTCCCTCTGTTAAATGATGGTTTTATAGTATTTCAAGCATGTTAGTAATGATATTTCCCTATATAAATATGTTTCATAACAAATATTCTCTGGTTTTAGAAATCCATGCAGATAGCCTAGGGTACATGAAACTTTCATCAATGGGAGGATATGTTAAGCTTGATCACATGAAGAACGAATGAGGAGTCCAACTACATCTAGATATTTTTCAGTATGTTGAATCCAAGAATCAGAATTATTATAATAATGAATTCTATTTCAGCATCATAGGCGACCAAAATCTCAATTTCCTTCAAGAAACATGAGAGAACACTTCTATTAGAGTCCCTAAAAAGTATACCATAGCCAAGAAGACCTAGATTACCCATGTAAACAATATTTGTATTAATATTGACCCACCCTCTAATAAGATTATTTCACAAAAGAGGAATTAATCATTTGAAACATTTGAGGTTACCTCTAAAACATAGTTTTTTTAAAATAGATTGTTCCCATATGAAGTTCCCCAATATGACAACGTTAATTTTGGATATAAATATAATAAAAGTGAGGATGTTATTCATGGATATGTTCATTCAAATTTTAGATCCTAAAAACCTTCTAGTGTTCCTTTTCTACTATAAAAGATTCTAGACTTTTGCAATTGTAACCCGATGCCGACAGTTGACCTTGGTTGATCCCTCCATTAGATTTTATTGTTTAAAAAGGGAGTTATCATTAGTTTAATTAATTGATTCCAAATAAAAAATATTATTCACAATATAGCATACGGATTTTTAATATTATTATTGAATGAAAATGTGAGCAATGGAGTCATATTCTCCTTATAGGTGCTTCACATCAAGCACAGTGTAAGGCTAAACTTCATAAGGGGACCTCTACAACCCCAAATTCCCATAAAGTGTGTCAGTATTTTTTTCATTAATATTTTATCCTTACCTCATTTATGGATGTGTGATCTCCATACAAAGTGGATGATAATTAAAGATAATCACATGTAACTAAACCTCTTCAATTTCCTAAATAAAATACCATATTCCATTTGATGGCCCCCACCTAGTGTTTTCTTTAGGACATCAAATAGTGTGATTCTCTCACAAGGTGTTCTAAATACCATCACTTTAGATACCAGTAATGACTATATATCCCAATATTGTTTACCACAATTTACACATTAAGATGGAAAAGTTTAAACATGAAAATGCCACACATATAATATTTCCAATTGAACCATTCCCATAGTAGTAATCAAATTCAACTACCCAGGTGCTAATTTTCATCAAGTTGATCAGGATTTCTTATCCTGACTATACATCATTTGTTTCACTACTTTTCCATATAACATAGAATATGAAAAATTGACCAGAGAACATTGGTGTATAAATATTTTCAAAGGGTCATATATTATATTCTATTTTTAAAAATAGCATATTTAAATTAGAAATATTAATTCATAAATTAATTAATGAATTTTTTTGAGATTTTAAATTAATGAATAAAATTAAAAAACGAAATTGTAGTAAAAATTTATAAAATTAATATTATAGTACATTTATTATTTAATAATTTATTAAAATATATTAAAATATAGAAATATATCCAAAATTTGAATAAAAATTATAAAAACTAGTGAATAAAATATAATTTTAAAGTATATTCCATACTAATAGGAGGAATTCCCTCAAAAAGTATTGAAACATAAATTAACAACTAATGACAATGAAAATGTATATATTTGAAAAATAAATTGATATATAAATTATTTTGTATTAATATTAGTATACACACATTTCATGAAACAAATTTAAATTTAGTACAAAAAAATAAATTCAAGATTCTCTTGTGAAAATATGAAGGAAAAAATAAGTTAATATGTGTGAAATTCCCATGAAACTCAAATATTATGTTTCATAGATAGGATATACACCTAAAAACCATATTTATCAATATGCAACTATTCGTGTAATACTACTCTAACTATATTTTATAAGTGATCTACAAAAATAAAAGATTAAAAAATATTTTTATGTATGAATGAGTATTTGTACCACAGAGGGTAATATTATGAAGTTATATTAATCTATGGAAAATGAATAATTCAGTTATATTTAATGAAAATTATGTGATAGAATTTCATATATTAAGAAAATTATCTCAAACATGGGAATAGTCCATATTTATTAATTGGTTCTTTTTTAGTTATGTTAAGACCACATAATTAGAATGATTTATGGGGGGATAAAGAATAGTGGGTATGGGATGGTAATTGAAAATGATAGAAAATAACTATATACATAATTTTATAAAATCACTATTTCTCATAAAGACTTCCTTCATAATGAAATAATTAATCATTATTACTGGGACCAAAAGTTTAAGAATAAGAGTGAGAGATCTTGGGTAGGACATATTGGTAGGTATTACAGAGGAAACCAAGACATAAAAGTGGTATGACATTGGTAGAGGAGGGGTAGTTTTATAGAAGAGTCTGAGTGGCATATTTACAATTTACCATTTCTTAATGGTTTAGGGAGCTCATTTTATCCAAAAAAGTGGACCAACCCTGGTTCCTTAATATTAAATTTATTGAAAAAATTTATTCCAATTTTTATAAGTCTTATAAATCATTCAAACCATGTACTATATTTTACTATTCTTATATTTTATTGAAACGATTGATTATTGACCCCTATAAATTATAATTTATCCAAAAATGAAATTAAACCACTTTATTTTTATTCCATTATGAAAAATATAGATTCCATTTTATAAAATTATGTTCGTAAATATTAGGAATTTAACTTTTAAATAGAAATGTATAATACTTTTAAAAATATATTTAATAAAAATTATTTATTATGTGATGAATTATTGTATTTTTATTTTTATCACACCTTAAATACTTAACAATTATTATTTATTTATTATTTAGGTTATAATTTATAATAATATATGTTTTTATAAATGTATTAGAAATCCAACATAAAATTTTGGATATATACATGGGTTATATGAATTCTAAATGGTAATATATATTTCCAAATATCATTTAAAGGCCATATTGCCCATATTTACAAAAATATACAACCTTAAATACCTCTTTCAAAATCATTCATCATAATTTTTCATTTCATTCCCAAAATTTATATCATATTTCAAATAATATTCTTTATTTAAGTAGTTATACTTGGTGGTATGATCTTTATGGTAAACAAAGAGGATATGGATTTCAATTAGTTAGTCTTTTTAATTATGGTTTTATTTATCTTGATAATTTCATAATGATGTTTTATATTTAATTCTCATAATATTTTAATGTTATTCTTATATTTTAATATATTACCTAAAAAAATATTGCAATTTCTGATTTGAGTCCATTGTTTTTGTAAGAGATGATATTCACTATATTAAAGAAATAAATATGTGGTGTATTATATCTTACCCACTTTAAATATTATTTTACCCATATAATATCATTTCTAAAGTGACAGTTGATTGTTTCACTCTTTACTTGTGACATCTTAGTGTTCCAAAATCACTTCCTCAAACTTGTAACTTCTCCATATAACATTAACCAAATGAGTCGTGTTATTTTATAGTAGTTCATCTATACATTCCAATATCTCCACCAATTGTACCATAGATTAGAGATCATGTCTCATTTGTGAAACCTTTGAGTTTAGTAAATTTTATGGAACTTGTATATACTTCATCGTTATCAATACATGAATCACATTATCTACCTATATATAGTTTAGTCTAATCCAAAGGTTATAATCTATAGTCACCACACGATCAAGAATCATAAAGGGGTCAATATATCATGGGATCAACATTCACTTATTCTATGTTCTCATGAATATTTTTTAAGGATATATTTTAAATAATAAATTTTCAAAAACCTTGAACATAAATCTCAATTATTATTATAAATATAAATATTCTCTTAATTTTGTGCTATATTAATATTCCACTCAATAGATTCAGTGATTTCATTTATCTATTGAGTACATGTTGGGTAAACAAGGTTTCCTTATGACATTTCCATTCCTTCATGTTTTGAAAATAAAAAACACCCTATCTTAAGGAAAATTTCATTTTCCCTAAGATTTTTCTTAATAAGGAAAATTTTCCTTCCCCAAAGAAATTTATCCTTACCTATTTTTATTTGTTCATATATTAGTTTCTCTAAATATGACTCTTTTTATTCCTAAGTGTTAAATTCAGTTTCTTATCTAAACCCTTGGATTTATATAAATACTTAGATATAGAGTATTCTTTTTTCAGAATCTGAATTCAGGTCTTGAATTATCTGAAATTCAGACTCTGAATTCTCTGACATTCAGACTCCGAATTCTCTGAAATTCAGGCTCTGAATATTCTGAAATTTAGACTCCAAATTCTCTAAAATTCAGACTCTAAATTCCTTAGAATCCCAACTCCGGATTCCTTATAATTCAGACTCTGAATTCCTTATAATTCAGACTCCGAATTCCTTATAATTTCAACTCTGATATCCTTATAATTTAGACTCCAAAGTCATTATAATTCAGACTCTGAATTCCTTAGAATTCAGACTCCGAATTCCTCAGAATTTAGGTTCTGAATTCCTTAGAATTTAGAATCTGAATTCCATATAATTCAGACTCCAAATTCCTTAGAATTATGATTCTGAATTCCTTGAAAAACAAATTTGATTATCCATATTATATAGAACTTGAATGTTCTTAGACTCTGAATTTTAATTTTTCTTAGACTCCAAAAAATAAATTTGGATGAGAAACCATTTTTTTCTTATCATTGTTATAGTTATAAAATTATGTCATGCATTCTGTTTCTAACCAATCGTTGTTTGAGTGACACATGTATAGGTCCCTCGAACATTTCAGGAAATATTTGACCATTTGAAGAGGGAGATGACCATTAGAAATGCACCTATAAATGTGAGCTCATTTGAACGAGCTCAACACTTACATGTTGATCAAACTAGAGATTACATACTGCTGAAGTGTTTTCTAGAGAGAGAGACTCTCATGCTTTGTATGTACTGAACATCTTGTTCAGATTACTTTGTGCGACTCTGATTTTTGTTGTATACAATCGAGGGCTTCCGATGATAGGAAGACAGAGGTTCTGACTACCTTGAAGTTCGAGGGCTTGTGGGGATAGTAAGAAAAACTCCAATTTTTCTTAATGGGGGCTGACCCTGTTGTGGGTAAGACATGCTTTCATGAAATTATAAATCAAGGGACCTTTATCCATGGTTTATAGATACACTACTCTTTGGGTTAAAATATTCTCTACTTGTTACTTGTATTTTTTCAAGTTTGTTTTCTGCTGCATTTTGATTAATAAATAAATTATAACTATCTTGTACTTTCTGGTAATTTTATACTCTAACTAGAACGATTTTATACACTTTAAGGTAGAATCTTTGTATTTATAAACTTTTCTTAAGTTTAACTTCTGGAACCATATTTTTGGAATCTAGAAAGTTTATAGAACTAAGAGGTCTTGTAAATTTACCTTGTTTAACATTGTTAAACAATAAAAAGGTCTATACCATCTTTAAATGTTCCAAAGTAATTTTTTAATGTTTAAAATTCACCCCACCCTCTTGTATACTGAGCATCTACATTCATCTTTTTTATCAAACAATTGGTATCAGATAAAGTCTCTAAAATACTTATATTCACCTATAAGTTTTCTTGCTCAAGTTTTCATTGTTCTATATTTTCTTTGCTTGTGATTTTTATCCTAGTTTACAAAACTTTTATTACAAACAAGTTTTTGTGGAAAGATATTTTCTATGAGATGGATGGAATGAATATTTGTTCGATTGAAAATATTAATCCTAGTAGACCATTTATATTTGATGGGAATGATTATGAATATTGGAGAGATCGTATGAAGACTTTTTTCATTAATACTAGAGTGGAAAACATTGTAATTCTAACTGGAGATTGCAAGATTCCTCATAAGAAAGTCAGAACATTTACTAATCAAGAAAAGCTAGAATATCAATTTAACTTCTAGTTACGCAATACTTTGTTGTGCTACATTAAAATAAAGATATATATCTGGATTTTTTCTTGTGAAGCTGCAAATTGTATTTGGAAGAAATTAGAGGTCACCCTTTTTGGTACATCCAATGTTATCAAAACTAGAAGAGATATACATAGAGATGAACATCATGGTTTTTTCTTTCCTTATGGAGAACTAGTTTTTATGGTACAACAAAGGTTTATGACTATTGTTAATAGTTTACAATATATGGGTGAGAAAAGCTTAGATGCTGAGGCACTTGTGGACAGGATTATAGATATCATGCCTAATGGGTGGGAATCAAAGAAAACAACTATTGATGAGAATAAGAATGTCTCACAGATTACTCTTGATAAGCTTTTTGGAACTATTCTTCAACGTGAATCTAGAATGAAAAGAGTATCAAATCTAAATAACAAGAAGAATGGATATAGAAGTGTTGCTTTTACAAATACTTCAAATCATATGAAAGACAAGACTCCTAAGAGAGTCAAAAGATCCAAATCTAAGAGGAATATTATTCAATCTAAATCAAGTGAAATTGAACATTCCTAGAATGAACTAGAGAATCTTGTTTGAAGTATGAAAAAGATTGTTTAGAAGAAAGACTTTCAGTATAGATATAAGAATAATGAATGAAAGGATGAGAAAGACTCATAAGTCACTTTTTATGAATGCATGAGAAGAGGGAATATAAGGTCAGATTTTCCTATGCTTAAGAAAAAATAATGAATGGAAAACAATTATGAGAGGAATAGAAAGAAGTACCACAAGGTTAAATCTAAGAATGTTTTGAAAGCCACTGACACCTGGAGTGCCAGTGGTGGTCACTCTTCGAAAAAATCATCAGAGTAAGAATCTTCTTGTCTGAAAATTTTTGGTTTATTAGCCAGGACACCTATTGAAAATCATTGTTTAATGGATAAGTTACATGATACTATATCCATAACAAATGTATCCTTGAATGGTAATTATAGTGATTGTAAATATTATGAATTCTTGGATGAAGAATCTTCTTCTGATGAAGATAATACTTTACTTACTTTTGAATAAGTCTCTAGGTTTGCGAAGCTCATTGAGAATGATAATTCTAATGTCAACAAAAATCTTGATAAGGAAAATTCTAGGATTTCTATTCTTACTAGGTAAATATCAAATCTTTATAATGATATTGATAAGAAAACCCTTAATTTTGAAATAATTTCAAAAACAATTGAGGAAGTTTATTCTGAGAAGGAAAAACTTTCTAAGGATCTAGCAAAAAGTAATTTCTAAGAAAAATGTTTTCGAGGGTAACTATAGTGCTAAAACTAATGGTTTGAGGATAAAAATATAGTTATTAAGTTGAAGTAAAAAATATTTTCCTTGACGAAGTGTTTGTCAAACATTACCTTCGGTAAGGAAAATTTTGATAAAATGTACTCCCAAATTTGACCTCTAAAGAATAATTCTAGATTTGGTTATTCTCATTCAAAACCGGATTGTAGAAATAATTATTTTTTTCCTCAAAATTCCCCATTCTACATTAATTTTTATTGTGGTGGGCATTGGGAAAAAAAATTTCCTTTAACAAAACTCAGTTTTTAGGTTCTCATAAAGCTTATTTTTCTATGAAAATGTGGATTCCTAAAAAAAATTCTTTCTGATGTTTCCCGATCCAAGAAAGTTTGGGTTCCAAAAGTCTAACACTCTTATTTTCAGGAAAGTAAAGAAAGTACCAACAGCAATAGATGATACATGGATAGTTGATGTTCCCAGCACATGATTGGTAATAAGATCTTCTTTGAAAAGATTATCAAGATGAAAGGAGGATAATTAACTTTAAGATATAATCTTCAGGGAGAAATTGTTGGTATAAGTAACATTGTTCTTCTTGGAAAAACTTTGATATAAAATGTTTTATTTGATAAGGGTATTAGGAACAACCTTATTAGAATAAGTCAATTATGTGATGAAGGTTACCTTGTGAATATTAGGAATGATAAGTGTTTAGTACACAATTCCAAGGAAGAGTTTATTCTTTCTACCCATAGGCAAGATAATGTACACACACTCACAAACTAGGGTATGAGTTTTTCTAAAACACAAATATTGTGTGATAATAATAGTTCCATTGACTTAAGTAAAAACCCTGCATATCACTCTCATGAAAAACACATAGATATTAGGCAACACATTCTTAGGGATCACACACAAAAAGGAGATATTATTCTTCAATTTATCAGAATGGATGATCAACTTACTGATATTTTTAAAAAATATTTACCATTTGATAGATTTGAATACATTAAATAGAAGTTAGGAATGATAACTTTAAGGTAATATTCCATATTTATTTCCTGTTGAAACCAATTTTGTTACAGTAAGAAACTTCTTTTCATAGGGGGCTACATTTTCTTGTTAGCCGAAATTGTAGAGACCTGAAGCTTGACGTACATGGACATTACATTACTTTTTCAGAATACATAATACATAACAAAAACAGACACACAAGGACCGTAATAGTTTAGTGTCTTTGGAAACATGGAACGTAATCTTCTAATCATAGTGAAAGATCTTCAACATCTCTCATAAATATCTTCCACTTTTTGTTTCCTTACCTAAAACCTTTCTTTTAATCCTAGGAGAAAATAAAACATAAAAAGGGTGAGCTCAAATGCTCAGTAAGCGTAAGCATGGATAAAATAAAACATACCATATACATTTGAACATAAAAATATAAACATAATGTTTAAACATCAAAATC
This sequence comes from Viscum album, assembly GCA_963277665.1. Lineage (NCBI taxonomy): Eukaryota > Viridiplantae > Streptophyta > Magnoliopsida > Santalales > Viscaceae > Viscum > Viscum album. The sequence continues at coordinate 1,813,545,587 of OY728153.1, read as the reverse complement.
ATGAGCAACGACATAAAACATGGAAGTACATAAGGAATAGATCATAATGGTACATAAATCATGATAAAATACCATGGGAATAAAAAATTTAATTGTGGAATCCATTAAGCACATGTAATGATTCCCATACTAGCCAAGGCATTGCTGCCAAGACCATATTAGTGGACAAAGTCCCTTTCTGAATTGAGTTCACTCCTCGTTTCAGTCCTGTAACACTAAACTGGATTAAATCCATGTCTATCTCATGAGATATAAATCTTTACCCAATCCATTAAAGGGAGATATTTGTATCACCCATCTTATAATGAAATCATTCTTACTTGTGCCACAAAATAAACATACATCATTCATAAAAACCCAATAAATTAAATGGGTTTCATAAACATCATCCCAACATCACATAATCCATATAAAAGAAATGGATATCATTTCATAATAAGAGAATTGAAACCATGTAAATCATAGAGACATTATACTTGAAACATACACATATGAAATAATGTCATCTTAGATGAAAAATGGTTTTGATAAAACACTTGAAATGAATTCTTGAGGAAAATATCCTTTTTTCTTCAAAATTATTTTCTTTTCACAAAATTTCATGCAATTTTAAAAGAAAATTATTTTGTTGAAAATAGTCATGAAATATTTTTGAGGAAGCTTCATGACAACAAGGATTTATAAAACCGTAAAAATCTGTTCGTGTCGTAGAAGTTAAAAAAACATTCTTCTCGTACTTTTGCCGGAAAAGACAAAAAAGTACCTCATAACATAAACAAAAGAAAAATTCCTTACATACCATGTAGTAAAAGTCACAAATGGGTAAAAAGGACTTTAAAAATACATTAAAACACTTTTATAAAACATGTACATGGATGATAGAAATTACCCCAGTAAATATTTACGAATAAGCAATCTCGGATAAAAATGAGATTTGCCAAATTATCCCTTACCTTAGGTCTGATATGATTCGTACGTATCTGATCATCCTGTATAATGATTTAAATAATGTCATTTACTTATTACAGAATCATATTCATTGTTATGATATCATATATGGTTAACTTATGACTTTATATTACCTGTTCTTTTGCAAATTCCATGTTAAAGAGCGTTTTGGGTAAAATTGTTTCATTTTTCGTCTGTGTTTTGACTTGTAATTATTCATATGATTACTTAGATCATGATTAATTAATTTCAGAATATAAAAGATGGTTTATATATAATATATATTCATAATTTACATATATATAATATATCGATAAATGGAATGAAATACACCGTTCATGGAGACGGTAGGCCGTACGTAAACATGAACGTTGTTTTCGTTTCCTCATTGAATTGAATGGAATTAATTGGATGACTTACATATATATATATATATACACATAAATACAGTATCATTATTATCTCATATATTTCATGATTACTTATTATATATACTTTATAATCATTTATGAATGGTTAATCATTGAGAATGAATCTCATCGCGTCGTGGAGACGGTATTCCGTACGTACGCACGAGCGATGATATCGTTCCCATGATCATGGAATTTTATTGGAGTGTATGTATACTATAAAATAATAAATATCACTTTAAAATAATAATATATTGATATAATTTACACCATTATACACATCCAAGTAAGGTGGTGGTGGAAAATAGATTACACCACGGAGTGGAGACGGTATTTCGTACGTACGCACGCGCGATGATTTCGTTTTCCGTATGATGGATAGTTGGTTAAATATGGTTGTTTCATAATTATAATAAAATATCAGTATATGAGTGATACTGATGATATTACTTCATAATGAAACAACTTAAGAAGAAGAAGTGGAAGAAGAAATAAAGTTTAATGAATCGGTAACAAACATTACCTCTTCTTTAAAGCGCCTCTTTGAGACCTCCTCTTAAGGCACTAAAATTTTTCTTTGAATAAGACCAGGACCTCTGATATGTTTCTAGGGAAGTGTAGAAGAGAATTTTTCAGGGGTTGGCCGAGCTTCAAGGCTCAAAATGGTGTGAGGAATATAGGGAGGAGGTGCCCTTTTATAAGGGAGGAGAGGGGCACCTTAGGAAAAACTAAAAGTATTATTTTATTATAAAGCCATATTCGGTTTTTAATAGCTCCAAATTGAGTTATTTCGAAGCTAAGGTGGGGATGGGTCGTAATAATATCATCCAATAAAATTTAGATAAGTTTTGGTTTCTATTTTAACCTTATCATTTAGATTTTACTTTAAGTTAAATAATTTTTTTTACTGTGTCTTCTTGTTTTCTTACACTATAAGGTTAATAAACTTATTATAACAAGCCAAACGAATCCCAAGTTATTTATTATTAATATATATAACCTTATCTAAGTAATTTTTCCGAACCATAGATTTTTAAGAATTAAATAACAATTAATAATATAATATTTGTTTTAAAAACTATTTGATGTCAATTTTGACACTATTTGGTAATTGATTTTTTTGAAAATCATAATAGAATATTTAGTTCTAAAAAAGTTAACTAAATCAATAATAACATGTAATAATAACCTAAAAAATTATTTTAATTCAGAAAAAGTCTCAAATTACATTTATTTGTGTATTTATAACATCAATTATGTCAATATTTCATTAATAAGATAATTCCTGCATCATCATTGTGTCATAAATAAATTAAAATATATTAAGTTTAAAAATTAAAAATAAAATACAATTATGTAGGAAATCATTTTATATTTCTAATTAATATTTATAGTCTAATTTATCTTATGTATAACCCTATATTAAAAAATAATTTAGTTATTAAACTTTGATTTTAACTATTTTAACCCTTCTTTAAATAAATTAATAATAAATGTCCTAATCTAATTCAAGTGGGCCTAAATAGTCATATTTTATTCCTAAGGTTGTTTTTTTCCGAATTACACTTATCCAATAGAATTATGACATGTGTTAAGGTAATAATAATATCATTTTTACCCTTAATTACCCAATTTACTTTTAACCGTGGTAAAAAAAAGTAAAAAGTTCCTATTCACTAAAAATTATTTTCATCTCATTGAACCACATTTTAGTCCTTGATATTAACTGTTTTTCTAGGTTTTTCGAAATTCCACTCACAGAAGCGGTAAAATAAAGTTTTATGAAAAATTCAGTTTTTTAACTACCACTTAGTGGTTTCACTATTCATCAAAAAAATGAAAGTTTCCAGAAAAATACCAAAAATTAGGCCTAATCTATATTTGATTTTATAAATTCAAAAATGATGTCTTTTTTACCAAATTCAAAACATATCAGTTACATTAATTAATTTAAAAAGTAATTCCCGTCGTCAAAACAAATAGCGTGTTCTTAAGAGATAATAACTATCAAAAGATTGACACTTGTTTATGTCTGGTTTAAATTTGAAATTACATCCAATGACCAACATTGTATTAAATTGTAAAAATATATTCTAAATATACTTTAAAACCACTCAAATTAATAATTTATCATTATTAATTATTTTATTAAAAAAATTCCTTTTAATTAAAATTTTGTAATTTTCACTATTCATCAGAATATGAAAGTTATCCGAAAAGTACCAAAATTTCACCCTAAGATAATTTCGATATTCTGAATCAAAAAATGAAGTCCATTTTGAAAGATAAAATTTATAAAATTTCAAAAATTTTGTATTACTATTCATAACGGCTTGTTCATAATAATATTATAATCATATCTCGTTTAGTGAAACTCGGTATTGCGTACTACACACACTATCGAGGAAGGTCGCGATTGCGTGTAATGCAAGGCAAGTCGGGGATGCATGTTGTGCAAGATTTTTTCGGTGTAGCGTACAACACAAGACATTAATGAAATTAAACAAAATATTTTTCATAAAATCTCGGGGTGTTACATTCTACCCCCCTTAAAATGAATTTCTCCCTCGAAATTCGTTGGGGTTATAAATGGTTTACTACACGAAAGTTTTCTTTATTAGTAACCCAAATCGTAAAAAAGGAATACCAAAAATTGAGTTTAAAAACTAAAGTATGAAACGTAACGGTTACCCAAATTAACTCATCACTGGGTTTCCACGTAGGAGAACATAGGTGAAAATATGGATATGGAAGAAAAATCTAACCATCAAGTTCTGATGGAGAGTGGTAGAGAACATGGCTATGAAAAAGCCAACAATAAAAAAGCCATAAATTTTTGATGATTTATGGTACCATCTGATTCATCAGATATAAGGGCACTAGGACAACATTTTTGGTTTTAAATATCATTTCCCTAAAGTTGAAGAATTTGAATTAGAATAAATACTTACTTTATTTTGGTAGAATCTCACTATTTTTCATGCCTTGAACAATTTCCAATTCATATCTTAAATAAATGAAGTTGAATTTGTTATTCGTGAAGTGTTAGCAGATCATGTGATAGAATAACGGGTCATTCCATCTGTCTCAAACAAAAGGTTAGGAAAATTTATTAAATATACATAAGTCGATCTATAGTGAGATTAACAATATATGGTTCTAAAAATGGAATTATACTTCATATATCATACTGCTTAATATAATAAAACTAGTTTCTACTAAACAGGGATTTCAAGTAGGCCAGTGGTAGGCGATAAAGGCCAGTCACACTTCGGTTGTGGGTTCGATTCACACAACCTTGTCTGACGCGATGGGAAATCGCTTGTCCTACAGGTTGTCCTTTTTCAAAAACTACATTACTATAACATCCCATCAATAATATCGAAAAAAGTTCTATCCTTAAACAATACTAACTTATGTCCAACATAATCCTTTCCAATCTTTAGGCGTATCCAAAAACCTGTTGTCCAATCTCATATTATAGTGAAAACAATTACCAAAGAGTTCATATAACAACCATGTTAATACCATCATTGATCCCCATATATCATGAGATATGTCTTGTTGGTCACATTCCAAACATTCGAAGGCCTTAGTCATGTATTCTCTTGAAAAATTAGTACCCATTAAATCTTAGTGAAAACATGAGTGCTGTCAAAAGTTAACTCTTTTCACATACCAAAACCTAAAACCATGATATAACTATTTCCTTTTATCAGTCATGAGATCATGAATACTGTCAAACATTTCATTTTCTCCATATCCCTTCATTATGCGCATATCATCTTTTTTTCCAAAAATATCTCAATCATTTTCCATGTTTACCGGTACTATAAAATTATTGAAAACCACAATAGACCAATACATAAATATTCCAATATTACACGATACTATATACAACATTATTTTGGAATCCCATTACATAAACACATAATCATTCCACCACATCGTTGTCATATTCAACATCGCCAATGGTGATCACATGTGACTTCCCTTTTTCCTTTTCCTTAAGTGGTTTCTCATGTCGATCATAACTAACCCTTGGATTAGGGCATTTTTTAGAATAATGCCCCATTTCCTTGCACTTTAATCATTAAAGTGTTGGTGGTTCATTCTCTGTATTCTTTTATTTATTAATATCATTAGAAACCCTTTTTCCATTACTTTGGAACTCAGCTGCTCGATGACCTTCTTTTCCACACTTAAAACATTTTCTAGTCCCTTTAAGACAATCTCCACCATGGTTCTTTCCACACATTGAGCATAAGGAAACATTCATCTTCTTTTCACCATTATTCTGAGATTTCTCCTTGAACTCCATATTTTGTTTCTTGTCAAAACTATGAGATGGATAAGTAACACCAACTTCCATTTCTACCATGATAGCACAACGCAAAATTTCTACATAGCTGCTGAAGTCTCTTATAGCTAATGCCCTTAGAAGATTTGGTTTTATGCCACTGAAGAATCGATCAACTTTACTTTCAGGTTGGATGATAATGCCATATGCATACCTTGCAAGCCTTGTAAAATTAGCTTCGTATACACCAACAGATTCATCATCCTTTTGCTTTAGTTCAAGAAACTCCTTCTCCATCTTTGTTCGAAGAATACGAGGGAAGTACTTATTGAAAAATAAGTTCTTGAACTTTTCCCATTCCAAGGACTCAATTTCATATCTTGGCCTTGTATTCTTGATAAGATTCCACCATTGATCAGCTGCACCTTCCAAACAATATACTGCTAAGATGACTTTATCATGTTTAGAACATTGAAGAACTGAAAATATCTTTTCAGTGGTACTGATCCATTGTTCAGCAACAAGTGGATCAGAAGACCCACTGAAAGAAGGTGGATGTTTCCTCATGAAGGACTCAATAGAATATTGTTCCCTTCCCTACTCATTTGGAAGTCTAGAATGATTCATAGCTTGTGAAAGTATAGCAATAAGATTTTGCACTCCATCTCCCACAACATTTGTTTGTTCATGAGGAAAATCATTGCATTTTCTATTGCATTGATCAACACGGTTCCTTCGGGTTCCAACCATCATATATATCCCAAAAAGAATAGTGTGAGAGGATAAAATCATGCTAGGGAAAATAACATAATAAAGGGGGAGTAACTTCAATATCTATCATCTTAGGTTTAATTCTAATATCGTTACCGTAATTCTAGGACTATAACCTATAATTATACTTAACCTTAGAGACATCCCTAGACATACCTTAGAAATATCTCTAGGGATCTCACTAAAGTTCTTGCATCCTAGTTTCCAAAGGTTGACTAAACCTTTCCTCTGATACCAATTATAGATACCTGAAGCTTGACGTACATGGACATTACATTACTTTTTTGGAATACATAATACATAAAAAAACAGACACACAAGGACTGTAATAGTTTAGTGTCTTTGGAAACGTGGAATGTAATCTTCTAATCGTGGTAAAAGATCTTCAACATCTCCCATAAAGAACTTCCACTTTTTGTTTCCCTGCCCAAAAACTTTCTTTTAATCCTGGGGGAAAATAAAACATAAAAATGGTGACATAAAATGCTCAGTAAGCGTAAGCATGGATAAAATAAAACATACCATATACATTTGAACTTAAAAACATGAACATAATTTTTAAACATAAAAATCTTGAGCAAAGACATAAAACATTGAAGTACATAAGGTATAGATCATAATGATACATAAATCATGATAAAATAACATGGGAATAAAACATGTAATTGTTGAATCCATTAAGCACATGTAATGATTTCCATAGTAGCCAAGGCATTGCTGCCAAGACCATCTTAGTGGACAAAGTCCCTTTCTGAATCGAGTTCACTCCTCGTTCCAGTCATGTAACACTGAACTTGATTAACTTACCATTCCATCCATGTCTATCTCATGAGATATGAATCTTTACCCAATGCATTGGAGGTAGATATAGGTCCCACCCATCTCATAATGAAATCATTCTTACTTGTGCCACAAAATTAACATACATCATTCATAAAAACCCAATAAATTAAATGGGTTTCATAAACATCATCCCATCATCACATAATCCATATAAAAGAAATGGATATCATTTCAAAATAATAGAAGTGAAACCATATAAATCATAGAGACATTATACTTGAAACATACACATATGAAATAATGTCATCATAGATGACAAATGGTTTTGATAAAACAGTTGAAATGAATTCTTGAGGAAAATATCCTTTTTTATTCAAAATCATTTTCTTTTTACAAAATGTCAATAAATTTTAAAATAAAAGTATTTTGTTGAAAATAGTCATGAAATATTTTGGAGGAAGCTTCATGAAAACAAGGATTTATAAAACTATAAAAATTTGTTCGTGCCGTAAAAGTTAAAAAAACATTCTTCTCGTACTTTTGCCGGAAAATTCAAAAAAGTACCTCATAACGTTAAAAAAAAAATTCCTTACATACCATGTAGTAAAAATAAAAAATGGGTAAAAAGGACTTTAAAAATACATGAAAACGCTTTTATAAAACATGGACATGGATGATAGAAATAACCCCAGTAAATACTTACGAATAAGCAATCTCGGATAAAAATGAGATTTGCAAAATTATCCCTTACCTTAGGTCTGATATGCTTCGTACATATCTGAACCTCCTGTATAATGATTTAAATAATTTTATTGACTTATTACAGAATCATATTCATTGTTATGATATCATATATGGTTCACTTATGACTTTATATTACCCTTTCTTCTGTAAATTCCATGTTAAAGAGCATTTTGGGTAAAATCGTTTCATTTGTCGTCCGTGTTTTGACTTGTAATTATTCATATGATTACTTAGATCATGATTACTTAATTCCAGAATATAAAACATGATTTATATATAATATATATTCATAATATACATATATATAATAGATTGATAAATGGAAATAAATACACCCTTCATGGAGACGGTAGGTCGTATGTACGCATGAACGTTGTTTTCGTTTCCTCATTGAATTGAATGAAATAATTGGATGACTTACATATATATATATACATAAATACAGTATAATTATTATGTCATATATTTCATGATTTCTTATTATATATACTTTATAATAATTTATGAATGATTAATCATAGAGAATGAATCTCATCGTGTCGTGGAGATGGTATTCCGTACATATGCACGAGCGAAGATATCGTTCCCATGATTGTGAAATTTTATTGGATTGTATATATACTATTACAGAATCAATATAAATTTACCATAATCATATATAGTTATTATTTACACCATTATACCCATCCAAGTAAGGTGGTGGTGGAAAATAGATTACACCACGGCGTGGAGACGGTATTCTGTACGTACGCACGCGTGGTGATTTCGTTTTCTGTAGGATGGATAGATTGTGAAATAGGGTTGTTTCATACATATAATAACATATCAGTATATGAGTGATAATGATGTTATTACTTCATAATGAAACAACCTAATATGAAGAAGTGTAAGAAGAAATAAAGTTGAACAAATTGGTAACAGACATTACCTCTTCATTGAAGCGCATCTTTGAGACCTCCTCTTAGGGTACTAAAATTGGTCTTTGAAGAAGACCAGGTCCTCTAGGATGTTTCTAGGGAAGTGTAGAAGATAATTAGGTAGGGTTTTTCTGATCATCAAGGCTGAAAATAGTGTGAGGAAGAGAGGGAGTAGGTTCCCTTTTATATGGGTGGAGAGGGGCACCTTAGGAAAAACTAAAAATATTATTTTATTATAAAGTCATATTCAGTTTTTAATAGCTCCAAATTGAGTTACATAGAAGATAAGGTGGGTATGGGTATAAATCCTATCATAAAATAGAATTTAGACAAGTTTAGGTTTCTATTTTAACCTTATCATTTAGATTTAACTATAAGTTAAATAATTTTTCTTTTAGTGTTTCTTCTTGTTTTCTTACACTATAAGGTTAATAAACTTACTATAACAAGCCAAACGAAGCTCAAGTTTTGTATTATTAATATATATAATTTTATCTAAGTCATTTTTCCGAACCATGGATTTTTAGGAATAAAATAACAATTAATAATATAATATATTTTTTTAAAACTATTTGATGTCAATTTTGAAACTATTTGGTAATTGATTTTTTTGAAAATCATAACAGAATGATCAGTTCGAAACAAGTTAACTAAATCAATAATACAATGTCATATTAACCTAGAAAATTATTGTAATTCATAAAAATTCTCAAATTACATTTATTTGGGTATTTATAACATCAATTATGTCAATATTTCATTAATAATATAATTACTGCATCATCATTGTGTCATAAATAAATTAAATTATTTTAAGTTTAAAAATTAAAAATAAAATACTCTTATGTAGGAAATCATTTTATCTTTCTAATAAATATTTTCAGTTGAATTTATCTAATGTATAACCTTATATGAAAAATAATTTTGTTATTAAACTTTGATTTTAACTATTTTAACCCTTCTTTAAATAAATTAATAATAAATGTCCTAATCTAATCCATGTGGGCCGAAATGGACATATGTAATTCCTAATGTTGTTTATGGCCGAATTACACTTATCCAATAGAATTAAGACATGTGTTAGGGTAATAATAATATCATTTTACCCTTAATTACCCTATTTGCTTTTAACCGTGGTAAAAAAAAGTAAGAAGTTACTATACACCAAAAATTATTTTCATCTCATTGAACCACATTTTATTCCTTGATATTAACCATGTCTCTTATATTTTCTAAATTCCACTCACGGAAGCGGTAAAATTAAGTTTTATGAAAAAATCAGTTTTTTATCTACCACTTAGTGGTTTCACTATTTATCAAAAAAATGAAAGTTTCCAGAAAAATACCAAAAATTAGGCCTAAGCTATATTTTATATTATGAATTTAAAAAATTATGTCTATTTTACCAAATTCAAAACATATTAGTTACATTAATTAATTTAAAAATTAATTCTCATCGTCAAAACAAATAGCGTGTTCTTAAGAGATAATAACTATCAAAAGATTGACACTTGTTTATGTCTGGTTTAAATGTGAAATTACATCCAATGACCAACATTGTATTAAATTGTAAAAATATATTCTAAATATACTTTAAAACCACTCAAATTAATAATTTATCACTATTAATTATTTCTATTAAAAAAGTTTTTTTTAATTAAAATTTAGTTATTTTCACTGTTCATCAGAATATGAAAGTTATCCAAAAAGTACCAAAATTTCACCCTAAGCTAATTTTGATATTCCGAATCCAAAAATGAAGTCCTTTTTGGAAGATAAAATTTATAAAATTTAAAAAAGTGGGTATTACTATTCATAACGGCTAGTTCGTAATACTATTACAATAATATCTCGTTTAGTGAAACTCAATATTGCTTACTACACACGCTATCGAGAAAGATCGTGATTGCGTGTAAGGAAAGGCAAGTCACGGATGCATGTTGTGCAAGCTCCTTTTGGTGTAGCGTACAACACAAGACATTAATGAAATTAAAAAGAATATTTTTTATAAAATCTCGGCGTGTTACAAAAATTCTCGTAATCAAAATTTTTGAAATCAAAATTTTTGTAATCAAAACTTTTGTAATCAAAATTTTCGTAGTTAAAATTTTTGTAGTTGAAATTTTTGTAATTTATTTTGTAAGTCAAAATTTTTCATAATCAAAATTTTTAGAATTTAATGTTCTTTAATAAAAATTTTCCTTATTACAAATAATCTTCCTGGGAATCCAAAATGTATGTTTCCTTTTCTAAGTTTTCGTAATCATATTTTACTTGTTGGAATTCACTTTTGATCTTTAAAACTTTGGGATTCACTTTTACATAAATCGGAATGTTTTTATAAAAACCCTCAAAAGATCGTAATCCATTAAAATTCTTCTTCGGCTATCATCTCAATTGTCATATCTTGTCAAAAAACATTCAACCGTTGGATCAATCAGGGAAGCTAAAATGTCACTTCAATTGCTTAAATAAAGGACCCTTAATGGTTGTACCACATCGAATTCCAAGCCTTCGTGTGATGAATCTCTGCCTTTGTTTTTAAGGTTGTTCCAATTTTATAATGTTTCCTTCCTTCCAAATGTCTATTGAAGCCTCTTCTTAGAAAAAAATGTCATCTATTAAGAAAATCTCCAAGTGGAAGGTCTACTGAGAAATGTTAGTCGATCTGATGTTTTATTCCAAGTATTAATCCATTGTTTCTAATAATATCAAGATGAATAGTTGGGAGTGTGTATGTATATCAAAACCAAGAGCACAAGATACATTGTATCTGGAATTGCTGGTTGAATTCTATGACACAACTAGTTTTTTCAATAAAGGAGGAAGAGATAAATTTTCTTTCAGGAGATATGGAAGGACATAATCTCTTTCTTATAAGATGGAAGAAAATATAATAGGGATTATTTATGAAGGAGATGCAGAGTTTTTCTCATACAAGATACTTGATGAAATATGATCTTTTGACAAGAAAAAGGCTCTAGCCTGTCTCGGTCTTTCATATGTAAAGACTCCGAGAATTATTGATCTCTCTACAAATCTTCAGATTCTTCAGTTATGGGTTCATGGTTTTCTCATTCTGAGAAAAGGGTACAATGATTCTCTGAAGAAAAGTGATATGTATGTTCTAGATTTCATGGTGAACCTAAGAAAGATAAACCTGGTTAAGAATATCTTGGTTACGATTGAGAATATAAATAATGGAAATTTGATGTCTCGGATTATCATGTAACCATCCATTCATTCAATGATCATTGTTCTTTGTCTTCAGTCTTTCATGATTCATTGTAGTTCTAAGACGAAAAATTTTAAGGTGATGCTTCTGAGTGATGATACACTAAGGATAATGAACATTGTCATTAATTTTCAATCTGAAGAATTTCATGATTTGTCGGAAGCAGAAGTTGAAGCTATATCAAAAAAGCTGGAAGTGGCTGAATCCTCTAAAAAGGTGGAAGGAAGAGGAATGTCGAGGAACTATAAGAGAAAGAAAATTCTTCAGCGGCTAAGGAAACTCATTCAGCACCACCTAAGCCAAATAATCAAAAAGAATATCCTAATGAGGTAGTGTCTAAGTAGAGAGAAGATAAAAAGAATATGAAGGAAGGGGAGCCTAAGTTTGTCTTGGACCCTGCTGAGGAAAAAGCATTGAATGAAAAGACTGTTGAGAATCAGCAAATGGAACAAAAAGATAAGGAGTAAAAGAATAAGATGTGAGAGAGTGAGATAGTACAATCCCTTCTTAAGGTTTCTGAAAAAGTCTCTGAAAAGATTCATATACCAGAATCGTTTTTGATAGAACCTTTACCAGTAACTCCGGGAAAGAAGTTAGTGATTCTGAAATGACATCTAGAAGATAAAATATTTCATGAAGAAGAAGTGAAAGAATAAGGAGAAGAAGGAAGTGGTGATACAAAAGTTATAATAAATCAAGTATAAGACTATCATGAGAAGGAGAGTCCTTCTAAGAAATTATAAATCTGAACATCTGAAGCTAGGTCTTTAAAAATTGCTACCCTAATAAAAGATGAGAAGGGTGAGGAAAAAGTGAATAAGTTGTTTGAAAATGAATGTAGCAATCATTATTTCATTCACCCAGGGGATGTTGAGGCAGGATTCGAGAAGGAAGAAGTTGATGATGATAAAATTGATCATCTATTAGATAGTGAACATAAATATCCTAGTCAAGAAGTAGTCATTTCGAAAGAAGATAAGGGAAAATAGGTGATAAATGATACACCTAGAAAATTTGTGGTAAAGAAGAATGAAGTTGGTGCTTCATCAAAGAGGAAGGCTGTTGAAATATAAAAATAATCCTCACCAACCAAAGTCTCAGATTCAGAATCATCTTCTTTTAGCCATGATTTTGTAGTTCAGTCTTTGAAGAAGCTGGTTGGGACTATTACAATATTTCCTAGTATAGACTCAAGATTCCAGATGCTTCGGCATACGTTAAATCAAAAATTGGATTTAGTGTCCATGGTGATGGATAAATGTGTCATTCTCGAGGTAGTATTCAACACCATTCTCATTAGATACGAGGCTGATAAAAGATCATGTAAGAAGATGAAAAGCTGGTCAAGGGAAAAAATAGAATAAATGAGAATGTTTAATGAATTTCAAGATAGTGTCAAGGATGCTTTTGACACTGAAAATGTGAACATTAAGGATCTCACTAATAATTTTTAGTAAAACCTATCTCTTGAATAGACTTCTCAGAAGCAAGAAGTTAAGGATCTGAATGGGAAGATAAATTCAGTTGCTCAGAGTTGGAAGAGGGAAAGGGATCTCCAAATTGAGATAGAAGAGAATATTTCTAAGAAAGAAGAAGTTTTGAAGTCCTAGGCAGAATATCTTAAGGCTCAGGAAGAGAAAATTAAATCCTTAGAGAAGAAAATAGAAGAACATGATCAGTTCATCAAGCGTGTAGAAGAGTATCAAAAGAAGCTCAAGAATCTGAAGACTATTATGAAGAAGTTGATACCGAAGGAGAAAGAATGATAATCTTTTCCAAATAAGATATTTTTTTTTGTATTTTCATGTTGTATAAATTCTTTCAATCCTAATGAAATTCTTGTTTCACATCATATTTTTTGTTTGTTTACTACTAATATTTCAGGTACCATATTTTCCATTAAATTTCTTATATTTCATTTTGAAAATCACAAAAGGGCAGAAAGGAATGTAAAAAATAACACTAAGTAAAGAATAACTTTCACTAAGTAAGGGGGAGTTCATCCAAGGGAGATTTTTTTATCATGAAATTTTTCATATGCAAGAAAATGTAATATCTCATTCAGGAAATTCAGAATATGATCCTTAGTGTTACGAAATCCTAAGGGGGAGTTAGTCACATTCACTTTGATCTATAAGTAAAGGGAGATGAGTTTTTATTTACAAGACCATAAAATTTCTAAGGCCTTGTATTCTTTTTCATAAGGATGTTTGTGCTTTACAAAAATGGGGAGATTGTTGAGTCAATAAGGTTTCCTTTTGAATTTTTCATTCCTTAATGTTATGAAAATCCAAAACTTCCTCTCTTAAGGAAAATTTCATTTTCCCAAATATTTTTCTTAATAAGGAAAATTTTCCTTCCCCAAGTAAATTTATCCTTACATGTTTTTCATTGTTCATATTTTAGTTTCTCTAAATCTAACAATTTTTATTCCTAAGTGTTAAATTCAGTTTCATATCTTAAACCTCAGATTTCTATAAATACGTAGATAGTGTGTATTATGTTTTCAGAATCAGAATTCAGGTTCCGAATTCTCTAAAATTTAGACTCTGAATTATCTGAAATTCAGACTCTGAATTCTCTGAAATCTAGACTCTGAATTGACTGAAATTTAGACTCTGAATTCCTTTGAATTAGTACTCCTAATTCCTTATAATTCTGACTCAGAATTCCTTATAATTCTGACAACAAATTCCTTATTATTCCGACTCCAAATTCCTTAGAATTCGGACTTCGAGTTCCTTAGAAGTCAGACTTCGAATTACTGAGAATTTAGACAATGAATTCTTCAAAATTTTGATGCTGAATTCCTCAGAATTACAATTCCGAATTCTGTAGAATTAAAACACTAAATTACTTAGAATTAATACTCCAAATTCATCAGAATTCGGATTCTAAATTCCATGAAAAATAGAGTCTGAATATCCATATAATATAGAACCTGAATGTTCTTAGACTTCGAATTTTATTTTTCCTTATACTCAAAAAAATAAATTTGGTTCAGCAACCATTTTTTTCTTATCTATGTTATAGTTATGAAATGATATCATTCATTCTATTTCTAACTAACCATTGTTTGAGTGACACATGTACAAGTCCCTCCGAAATTAAAGGAAAAATATGATCGTTGAAGGATTGAGCCAACTGTTGGAAATGTGCCTATAAATAAAATCTCACTTGAATGAGCTCAACATTTAAAAGTTGATCAATCTAGATATTACATGCTTCAAAAGTGATTTCTAGAGAGAGAGACTCTCATGATTTATGCAAGATGAACATCTTTTTCAGATTGCTTTGTTTGACTCTGATTGTTGCTGTGTACAATCAAGGGCTTCCATGGATATAAAGAAAGAGGTGCACACTACCTTGAATTTTGAGGACTTGCGGGGATATAAAGATAGACTCCAGTATTCTTATCGAGGGCTTACCTTGGTGTGGGTAAGACAGAATTTCTCAAATTTATAAATCAAAGGACCTTAATCCATGGTTTTTGGATACCCTACTCATTGGGTTAAAAAAATTCTCTACTTGTTACTTGTATTATTTCATGTTTTTTTCTGCTTCATTTTGATTAATAAGGAATGTATATCTATCTTATACTTTCTTGAACATGTAGACTCTGATTAGTAAGATTCTATATGCTTTAAGGTAGAATATTTGTCCTTGAAAACTTTTCTTAAGTTTCATTTTCGGAATAATATTTCTGGAATCTAGAAAATTTATAGAACACAGAGGCCTTTTGAATTTACCTTGTTCAACATTTTTAAATAATAGGATGGTTTATAACATCTTTAAAAGATCCAAATAAATTTTTTCATTATACAATTCACCCCCCCCCCCTCTTTTATATTGAGCATCTACATTCATCTTTTCAATCCTACAGTATGATCAGGTTCTAAGGGATTCAAATCTCTAAATTTATCCAAACATATTAGGTTTCTACAGCTCTTCTCATACAGAGCATCATATAGTTCCATATGAATGCTTGATTAGAACCTAACATTGTATATGGACTCTATAAGTAGAAAATATTGATTCTAAACTCCAATGAAATCTAGTAACATAGATCATAGAATATCTTAACATTTATGATGGATAATATTAGATTATACATTGATATATGGATGGTAATAAATTAAATTCCCCATATCCAACTCTTATTAAGGATTCCTCATGAAATTATTTGTGATTATCATATATCAATTTGATATAATTAAATATGGAACTACACACATCCTTAACTCTTGATTTATGAATAACTTGGTTGGATGATTGAGTGAAAGATCCTATAAAATTTCAATGATGTACATCAACTTCATATGTCAATCAATCATAACAAAAATGTACTTATAGCCTTTAGAAGTCCTGGTATGTCCTCTAAAAAACATATTGTAATTTTATCCCATTTTTTATATCAGTATGGGTAATAATTATCATCCCCTTTGACTTTTAACAATCGACAATTACTTATTAAATGACCAAGCTTTGACATGTATACTCTATAATCTCTTTCATCATGTTATCCCATTGGAAGTTCTCCTTGATGTATCTAAACATATTTATACTTCGGGGATGAATTGAAAATGATGAGCTATATACCTCATCCAACATGTTCTTCTTTAGTTAAAAAATAGATGTGACACCTATTCATTTCATGAATTGTATAATTCATTTATAGTTAAGGTTGAACTCAAGAATACTATTGAACTTTTTATTATAGTCATCAATCACCCTTCTATGCCACATTGATCTTTATATGGATGGATATATGGTGAATTCCATGCCAATTAAATGAATTTACCTATACCCATAGTATTTATATGTCAATAAATTTTATATGAATGATATTTGGTATCATTCAATGATCATCAAAAATAATTTATCAAAATTATTTCTACTTTGAGCTTATCAATTCTTGTTTTCCTTCATAGGGGAGTAATGTATTGTGAATTCATAATATGTGATTAACTATAAACATATCCTTAGGTTCATGTTTAATTCATTCATTGTGAATATAAGGTTTAAGATATTTGATTAGAATCTATATCACACTTCTTACTGATGATATAATTCCTCAAAATATTTATCTTAAATACAACTTCTACATTATCCAAATAATTCATCAATTAATTTTTCTTAGGGGATATTAATTGATTTTATTAAAAATATACCACCTTGTAACTTTTCATAAGAAAACATCCTAAACCCTTCTTTTATAGATCACTATAAAACGAAATACCTTCAAAAATATAGGATAGTACTATTATAAGTTAATTGGCTAAGAATATATTAATATCCTTGAAGAAATCATCATGATATTATGTGCATAGAAATATGACCCCCATACAAGTTAACATGGTTAATGGATTTGATAGTAATGATAAATTTATAACTTAGTGTCCAAATTATCCAAATAATATAAAAAAACTATTTATTATTATTATATTAGTTATTATAGGACTTTCACCAACAACCACTTTCTTAGGATGATCTGTAGATATGCCCTCACTTGTGAATAAATGACCTTGAGAGGAATACTCTTATAACAAAAATTCACACTCACAAAATTTGGAATTCTATTACTCTGTTCAAAATTTCTTGAAAGGAATTGTCAACTATTATTCATGTACTTGAATTATATTAAAATTTAAATTAATATTATCAATAGTTTCTGTATTTTTTTTCTAGTTTAATATCTAAATTATCTATTATTATATCTAATGAAATTTTATCAGCATTTATAACACCAAATATAATCACAATGAATTAATTTTTCCAAAAGATTTTATGGAATTATCTTATAGATATATCATACATTTTTACCATTCACTAAATATATATAGATTGATGTTCCACCTTGGAGAAGTATAGATCACCACAATGTTTTTTGAAAAAGCCATCAATATAGGGTTAAGTATAAATTTCTTGATCGTGAGCTTGGTGATATCATGATAATAAATATAGAAATTCATGGATCCATCATTCTTCCTACTGAAGATTACTAGTGCACCCCGTGTAGGATAAAAGTGGAATATCAAAACCTAGTATAGATTCTTTTATATCTACCTCTTTAATTCGTCCAATTGAATATCATCCATTCTATAAGATCTCTTTTTATAGGAATTACATTGGGTTTTAGTTCAAAAGAAAACTCAAAATCAAATTATAAGGAAATACCCAAAAACTCATCATTAAATTCATTAACATTGTAATTTTATATTGAGATATCATCAATGTGGTGTTTTTATTCCACCATTTAAATTAAATATCACTTCTTATTATATACCAAGACTTATATATGTGAATAAATTTACATTGAATGTTATTCATTTTTCTATCATTGATATGTGATTGAGGTATGATTTGGGATATGAAATATTACTTCCCCATACTTTTAGTTGTCCAAAACATATATAATATCATATAAAATTCTTATAAAGGTATAATTACTACAGTTTAATTATTTATTTTCCCTTAAAATTCTATAGGTGAAGAGTTGTTGACATGGGATATAGTTAGAACACCACAAAGAGTTTTTAGCTATAAATCAATATCTAATATATTTGTTGGCGAATTAATTAATTTGTAAAATATTAAATATATTTTGGAGTGTATAAAATGTGAAGAAAACTAGACATTTATATTTAATGAGTTGATGATGTGTATACCTTTTGCCACATTATTTTCATGATCCACATGAATAGTTGTTATTCTATAGTCACTCCCTTTCTATATATGAAATGGAAGTTATTAATTTCAGTTTTTCTCATTAACCCTTAGATTACTGTATTGATCAACCTAATCCCCAAACTCTATATAATTGAAACATGTACAGGTGGGTGGAATATTCGGTTGAGAATAGTTTTCCACCATATTATTTGTTGAATTATTTATTTATATATATATATATATATATATTGTACATTTACGTGATCGATAGCCTTATATGATTCACATAAAGTATTTTATCATTCCTCTAAATAATCCCCCAGGATTTCTGTATTTTCACAATATAGGATGTTGATTCTCCTTTGGTCTGTGATTTTTTCCATTTGAGTTCCCATAATTCTTCATTTCCCTATTCTTTACCCTAAAACAAAAATTATAATTACAGTATCCAATTTTCATTTCCTCCTTGATAGAACATCAAAACATTTATTTTTACATACCAAATTCCCATATAGCTTGTGATTTCTAGAGCCTTCATTTTAATATACTAAGTAAATGATCAATTTTTCTTTTAGTATCAATGATAAAAATAGATGAATACCATGTAATTCTTATAAATTTTATTTTATGGTAACTAATGGATTCTTCCTCTATTTATTATATCTCAAGGAATTATCATTCCATTTTGATAAAACAAATTGGGTAATATTTTTATTGAAAAACATATTCCTAAACTACTCTCATTCCATGAAGTCAAGTTCTTCATTTTAATTATATTTATGATGCGATTACACAATTTATCCACATTACATAAAAAATGGTAAATAGATCATAAACCTTTTCATGCTACAAATTCTTTGAAATTGAAAAAATTTAATGAATTGTATTAAAGAATTTATCAGTAATAAGTTTATTGAAAGACTAACTAAATTAAGATGGTAGTTCTCATGTAATGGTTTCAATGGAGAGTTTTTCAATCCATGGAACATTTGAGATATTTACATATTTTATGTTATTATTCACAACTTTAGATAGAAAAGTGATCATTTACAAGAGTTTTTTCACACAAAATCCCGTAACATTTGGTTAAATATTGGAAAACTCATTTAATTATCTATATGATTCATTATTAACTTGGTTTCTCAAGGTTCCAACCATTGACTAAAACCAATAGTTTCTGTGT
Source organism: Viscum album (assembly GCA_963277665.1). NCBI lineage: Eukaryota > Viridiplantae > Streptophyta > Magnoliopsida > Santalales > Viscaceae > Viscum > Viscum album. The sequence goes on along the minus strand of OY728153.1, from coordinate 1,813,525,627 downwards.
GATTACTAAATAATAATATCATTTCTAAATACTAATATGATAATTTGAATTAATCTTAAGATTCTCTAGCTTATAACACCTTCTTGATACTTTTGGTTGAACTTATGAAACTATTTAATGGTTAAACCAATATCAATTTATATAAAACCAAGGTTCAATTATGTTATATTCTTTTATTTTACATAATTTAATACCTAAAACTAATTAAACACAACTATAATACAAACTATGATAATAGATCCTCATCATACAGAGATATACATCATAATAATTGATCAACCATTACAATTCACAACAAATAACAACCATATAACCCAATGGTTTAGTGTATTTGAATATTGTAAAAATAAACAACTTTCTAAAAACCTATAATGCATTTATTATAGAATTTCATCTCACTTGGAACCATCCAAGAAATATCCTATGTTATAATCTTTATCACAGCCTGGTTAATGGAAAAAATTAGAAAAGTTTGAACTTATATTCTTATTAAGGAGTATAAATTAAATGATATCAATTGAATCAAAATATGTGATCATAATAAAAAATATAAATAATTAATAACAAAATGAACCTATAGTCATGAGAACATAATTAGAAAAACATAAAAAAAAATTAGTAAGGACCACAAATCATACCATGATTCATAACATAAATATGAGTTATAACATATGAATGTGGCATGCCATAAAAATGTGGCACAAGAATAATCATAAAAATTATATCTTATATTGAGGGTTACTATTAAATTCATCACTGCCTACTGGAAAAAAAGGTTCTATAACATAGTGTAAAATGATAACCTCTCATGTCCTAAAACAGAAAAAATCACATGATATAATATTTTTCCAATGCATTTGAGAGTTACATAATTCAGGTACTACACAATATATAATTATAAAACCGATATATCTAGGTCAAATAATCTAAAAAATCATTCCTAAATTCATAATAATATAATTAATCCATGAGAATTATTTGACTTCCAAAAAAAATCATAAAAAATAATAATGAACAATTTAGTGAAAGAAATTGTATCGTTCTATTAAAATATATCCTCATCGAAACCTAAGAAACATAAAATAGTATTAACATAGATGAAAAAATCACACAAAAGATATCTTTCAAATTTTAAAAAATTCTATAAAGAAATTAAATATATAGAAATGGGGTTTTATATAATAAGAGAGTAAATAAATATTACATTGATGAAATATGAAAACTTGAAGTATAAGATTTTTTGAGGAAAATTATGGGTTAAAATGTCTGATTGAGAAACATAATAAAAGATAGATAAAAAAAGTATCATTTTACACCTTTATAAGTAATAAAAATCAATAGAATGGAATTATAACTATTATTTAATTAGAGATAATTATATTCATGAGTTGATATAAATTTCATGGACATGAAGTAGAAGGATTACCAACCGCATTGAAAATAAAATGAGAATTCCCTATTAAAATATAATAATTAGTGAAATATAAAACAATGAGAGGGTAATATTAAAAATTAATGTAAATACACAACATAATGATAGGTGAGTAAAATAATGTAGAGTTAAATATTAATATATATATATATATATATATATATAGATAATTCCAATGTATTCTTGGGTTTTGATAATCCCCAATAAGAAAATATATTGAGAGAGGTATCCTAATTATTAATTTCATCTTCTATGGGAATATTCTAACCCCTATATAATCAAAATAGACATATTAATAATCTCATTAAAAAACATATTTATATTTAATTACACTAATATTGTTAATTTATTCCATTTTATAAAAATATGTTAGTCATATAGAAATTATTTTCATAATCAGATGTTTTTAGTTTTGTTTATAGAATTATTGTTTTAGTGAGGTGGATTCAATCATCATTGTAGTTCGTTAAGTTCATCATTCCTAGATAATATAATATATTGGCATCATATTATTATAATTATTTATAAATTATTAGTTTTCATTTAATGGATAATGTGGGAATAGTTCATGAAAATGGAATTCATATGTAATATGTTTTGGGTAACTGTTCCAATATTAATGACTTTATTTTAATAGTCATCAATTTAAATTCAACCATTGTAGAACCATAATCCTGAAATATGTTAAATATACATCAAATTTTACTATAATTAATTTATTATTACTCATCCATGATAAAAATGTTTCTTTCTAATGGTATGAAATTATTATTGTGGGTAGTTGAACAAACCTAAACATGAACATGTTGTACTAATAAATGAGTAAGTGTATAGAGTTATATTATGGGAATATCATTTTTATATAAGAACATATTACTACTCTATCTTGTAATAGCTTCATCTATATTAAATGATACATGACCCTTTAGTTAGACAAATATATAAAAAATGTGGGAGAGAAATATTAGGAATTAAAATATGATTTTCATTAACGAAGAATTTGAAGGAGAGAATTAGTTTGGGATGATTGGAAAAGGGTTTCATAAATAGATTATTTTAAGTATCATATTTAAATTCTTTCTTTCTTTAATGGTTGTGGAAGGTCATTTTTTCATGAAAAACACCCTATCTGTTAAAAAAATGAATATCCAGATTACATCAACTACCAAATTCTATTTTAATTTTTATAAGTAGATTAGATGATTTTAAAAATATAATGAATTTTACTATTTTTAAATTTCACCAGTATCATTCACTATTCACCCCTTTAACTTCATTATTTCATTGTAAATGAAATTAAAACCCTTAACTAATTTTTATCCATTAATTCATAATATAAAATTCATTTCATCAAATTAAATTTCAAAATTTATAAAATTTAATTTTTATTTTAAAATACTGAATACTTATAATTTTTTCCATAAAGTAAAACAATATATTATATAATGATTCATTAAATTTTATATCACTATTTTCTTCAGAGGATCTCATTGGTCACTATGTGATAGGCTTTCTACCCCACGGTTGTGATCAGTGATGCTCCTTTCTCCTTTCTAAGGATGATTTTATGCCTCTAGCTGGCCTTGTGTTCTTGATTTTTATCTGGAATTGATTCTTTCTCAATGAATATCATGTTATTCAATTGATATTTCCTATGTTGTTTAATATTTATTCTTATTTTTCCTTATTCCACCTGAAACCTCTTTGATTTTCATGTCTAAATTTTATTCACTAACACTTCTTCTCCCTAATTCTACATAAATCACTTAATTATATCGCATGTTATATTTATTTTCATAAGGATTTTATAGTTGTATACTCAATTATGATTATTTCCATTTTTTCCAAAGATACATTGAAATGTCTCTATTTCTTAAATGGTGACATATGCCTATTTGAGATGGAATCACTCAGGTGGTGGAAAGGGGGTGTATATTCTTTTGTGGTTCATTTGTTAAAATTATTTGGGGGTTTTGTCTATGTTTACCATTTACTTTTCAAATTTATTTATTATTATTTCATCTCTTCAAATGTATATTTATTGGTTTTATGATTTTGGTATCTTTTTTCTCCTGCTTGGAGGAACATCTTGTCTGAATCTATAGTGATTTTCTGTTTCTTACTATTGTTCTTGTGTATTTTATTTATTTCTATAATGGGGATCTCTATCATGATGCATCCCCCCAATAGTAGCCCTCATGGGATATAAATGAGAGAACGAAGATAATTATAGGTTCTTGGTGCAGCGGAAGCACGGTTAGGACGATACCCAATGTTAATTTTTACCATAATAAATGATTATCATGCGATTAATACAATGATGAAATCTAGTCTCAATGAAATAGAATCAATGATTTAGTTAGAGAATGATGAAGACCGAAACCATTAGATAGGATCTTTCCCATCATGTTTATAAATAATTTAATTAATTTCATAAAGAAAACAATACATGGATCATTGGTATTATATTCATTGATGATGTTGATCATCCAGAATACCCTTCCATATTATCTTTTTTTGCTTGCAAGGATCTAAACTAGAATCCCTATAGTGGTGATCCACACGTGCTCCGACAGCCTCCGATCGACACCACTTGTTCTCCGGGTGCTAGCACTGAAACACATGTGTCTTGTTTCAATCGTTATTGATCTCTTTTTCTTTGGCCTAGAAGAATGTAACACATTCTTGAGAGGGGTAGGAAGAGGATTCAAGAGATAAATTATTTATCTCAACAATTCTCAATTCATCGGGTGTGTGGTTTAGTACATGGTATAATGTGTCTAATTATTTACATGGGGATTCAGTTACAATATTTAATTGTGTAACAGTAATTAAATATATTCATAACGATAAAGAAAACTCACACTATTAATAATAATACCACGTCATTATTTATGGTGCACCAACTTATGAAAAAAGGAAAAAATACAACATCACAAAATAATTGCATCTTTTTTTTAATTTGTGCTAACTAGATAAATAATTATTTATCATCTTACAAATAATTATTTTGACACAAGACTGGCCATGGTCTGCTCAAAATCCACTTCCTTTTATTGAACACCAGAACATATAAATAAATAAATTATTCTCTTAAATAAATACATTATTTACAAACTAGTAGATAAATATTTATTAAATTTTTAATAAAATAAATAAATATATTTTACCCACAATCCGATGAATAAAAATTTATTTAATTTATGCAATCATGTTAACATGACTTAAATTATTCCATGGTCTTGATAATAATATTTATTAATTAAATTCAAATAGAATTTAACTGAGACCACCAGAAACACTTAGTGTGTGACCCACTATGATTCTATCTCATTGGAATTAGGCGTGCTTGCCTAAATTCCAACAGTATTATCTAGAAATGGGTCAAAGATCCCAAGAGAAAGAACATAAAGTTGAAAAAATTATATCCACGTATGAACACTCACTGTGAAATATAATCCCTTTGTCACAATATCTCATCAAGCAGGATTCATGATAGTGTCATCAACTTTTATGCTTGATACATCATTCTTTAAATACCCAAAATAACCTCATCATTACACCGTGGCCATGAATCATTGCATGATGGTTTTGTTTCAAAAAAAGGTTCAAGATATCAAATTCCATAAATCGAAGGGGCAAATCCTTCCTCGACTTATAAATTATCAACATGCCACTCATGATGCACCTAGTGTGCCCTACTTCCCGCCAACTATTTATGTGACGGTTTTCATCAGTAAATTAAATTGAGTGAGTCATCACATGTATTAATGATAATATTAAAGTCTAAGGATCATTACACAAGCTCACAGATAGAAATATCCAATGACACCAAAACATGAAAAATTCCTAATAGCATGGATGTTATCATAATATTCTGTCTTAGAGATTACCATGTGCGAATTTAATGAGAGGATGTCTCATCTGCTTAAGAGTACTTACACCCGACGGTCTACATGCTATGTTACCCATCATAGTATGCCATCTAAATATTGAAATATATTTATGAATATTTTTATATAATTTCATGGTTCTCATCATAGTGGGGGACTTCCATGACCATATTAATGCCACAAATACTCTAGGACATTATTACATCATAGTCATGGAGAACAATGAATAATATGTAATAAGATGTATAATATTTAAACACATTAAATATTCATGTAATAAATGTAAAACTAGTTGGTTCTAGGACACCAACTCTTACAACAATAACACCTAAATCCTACCTCCAATATTCCATTGCATGGAAACAAGTATTGAAGACATTTTATACACACATATGGGAGGAATTACCCACTAATATATGAGAATATGGGAGATAAGATAGAAACACCTAAAAATCATGATCAACAAGAAGTAAATGATCCCAAATACATGAATGTAATGGAATAAAAAAAATAACAATAAAGTAAGCTACATATATAAAATGATAATCCTTGAAAACAACCACAGTAAAAACCCAAACATATCTTGAATAACCCATGATCCAGTATTGTCCAACATAATCACCATTCATATCATACTAAACTAAAAATAATTTATATATACATAGGGTCGGTTAAGTTGTATACATAGTAGGATCATCCCTAGATTCTATCATGAAAAACATAAATAAAGCATGACAAAGCCTAACGAACAAATAGTGTATCTAACTCATCACCTAAATAGTTGTGGCTATTTACCAGCCTCACCATGGATATCTCTAACTAATTATTTCATACATGTGATAATATAATATAATATAATATCAAAATAAGGTACCATTTTACTAATTACTTAATGATTTACTACTTTATCTAAATGTTATATGTCTTGATACATATCTCTCCAAATGTAAGCTATTCCAAAGGTACCTAGTCTAATTTTCATCTCTTTCATATCATTCATTATATCATCTCATAATCGTGTACCATGATACATATTTATATAGTAATAGAGTAGTTCTTGGGATCCACCAAAACCCTTATGCCATGTATTATACTTTAATCCATCACTTCCCATACAAATAACACATATAATAATATATAGGTTACTAAATATATAGATATATCTGTGTGAAATAAACAAAAACGATTATATCTCTCCTTATATATATATATTGAAAAGGCTTCCAATATGAATACCAACATATAAAATTACCAGGATAAGAGATTGGGGACAGAGGGGATAATCATCCATATGTTCCTTACTTACCAGGATGTTGGGGAAAACACCCTCCTATAGTATACTGGGTGTCAGTCCCCTTAATGACATGGGTTGGGTAACATATGAAATCAAATAACATACAAGATATAATATAGCTCACAACCACACTATGGGCCTTAACCCAGTCTCTAGATCAATTGCAACTATCATCTCTTAGACCCCCAACTAACACTACTAAGAACTTGATATCCAACATGCACAAGATATTTTCAATAAATTTAATAAAAATAATTATTTTATTTACTATTTAAAATTAAATTAATCAATAAATTATCCATTATTTAACATTATTCCATTCACATTTTTTAATCTTCAATGTGAATTCCATGCCCTTCTTGAATTACCAATTGATTCCCCGATTCCTTAAGATCATCAAAATTTTCTCAAAATTAAAGAGACATCCACATTTATTAAATAATTTATTAAGAATTATCATTCCAAAATTCTAGGTACTCTAGGAAATATCCTAATACACCATAAAAGATATGAAAAACAATGCACAAATAGTTGTCTTAAGAAGTGGGTAATGAAATTCATAAATAAGACACTCATCCAACCACCTTATAAGATGATTTATTAATAAAAGGAATGCTTCCTTTTAGAAAATCAATAATTAATATCTACTTTAACATATTCCATCAAACCTAGTTCAATCCTTCACACATCCATGCATTCCACTATGTATCCCACCATCATAAGATTCAATTATTATGACAATCCCAGGCCACCCCACCCATATCTCATCAATCATGATTCATCCCATGATCCCATCACATCTTATATCGAGGCCCAAACCTATATCAAGAACATAAGTTAAAAAAACAAATAAATTCAAGAGGATATCTAGGACCTAAAACTAAGGCATCCAGTCTTCACATGAAAATGGCCCCACTCACACCAAACCTTTGACTTTAAATAAAACTAGTTTTATAAATATATTGGGTTAATTAATTAATTTATAAAAGTTTAAAACTATGGGTAACATAATACATCTTCTATTACAAGTGATACATTATTTAAACATGATTATAAGAATAATATCATATTTTAACAAAATTTAAATATGAAAATTTTAATTGAAAAATATTATTTATTATTATTTTCAACAATATTCATTTCAAGATTCATGTCCCATATCTAATTAAATTAGTAAATGGAAGAAAAATTGAATTAAATATACATCAGGCATCATTTTTATGAAATCCCACCTTTTGATTACATAAAATTTTCATTACATGGAATAAAACAAAGGATATTTTAATGTTTTGTTTCTTTGAAATATTGAGCAAAATATGAGAAAACATTGAAAATTATTATAATACAATTGAAGGGACTCTTCATGGGTTCTCCCAAAGTTTACTGAATCTTATATACTAGGGACAAGAATCAAAGAAAAGAAGAGGGCATGGCCTAGTAAGGGAATAATAATTAGAGATATCTAGTATGTGATCATGAGGAAAGTCAAAAAGAACATGTGGTATTAAAATATAAAATGATCAATAGGTAATAAGGTATATCGTAGATTAAAAACATGAATCATTGCATGGAAATGTGGATAAAATCCATAACTGTGTCATTCAAAATCATTTCACCATGGTTTATCACCAAGGTATCCTAAATGAACATTACAAGTTTATTTGACATGGCTGGGTAAAAACATGTCATCTGTAGAGATTAAATTCATTATTCAATTTATTGAAGTGATATCAAGTCACACTATTAATATGTATTAATTTTATGTGATTCATAAAGATCATTTCATTAATAACCCATTGAAAATAAAGAACGGATTTCTTATCAAAATCATATTATAGATAGGCTCTTAAAGGATTGATCATTGCATCATTATTTACCCACGAAAATAGAATGTGGGTTACATATATATATTACTAAATTAATAAATCATTTGACATCTACTTGAATACTCTTTGAAAAGAAATAGTTTTTTGTATTCATCAACAAAATTGAATGATAATTTCTCAAGTAAAATAAAGAAATAAATTCAATAGCATGAAGGTATAAAACATAGATAAAGGAAAGGGAAAATGAGAGGGGAAAAGGGTATCCAATTTATAAAAGACTATTCTTACATTAATGGAATAGTACATATGGACAAAACTAAATTAGTTTATAAAATTGAATACTTAAAAAAGGAACTTTAATGAAAAATATAAGTGGATATTTTCCTTACCATGGAGTCGTAAACCTAAATCACAAGTTTTGGAACCTTAGGGGCTTAAGGAGACCCTGGGGGGACTTCATTGGAGGAAAAATAAATTAAAATCATTGAGAATAGATTTTTAGTGAAGGTTAAGTGTGAAATGGATGGAGTATTTGTTGACAAAAATAGAGGAATTGTTTAATAATTTCCAAATATAGGTTTTGGAAATCTAGGTTGTGGAAAATAAAACATTATTTTCTTACCCATGGATTTTACTCATGATTTTGAAAATTAGAGAAATTTTATAAAATTTTAATCAATTATAACTGAACAACATTTTTTAATATTTCTTCAAACCTAGAAAATTAGATTTTTCAAAAAATAATGTTCTTAACATCAAAATTTCCATTATTTCCTTTGGAAAGTCATTTATTGGTTTGTAAATTGATTAAAAGTTATTCAATTAATTAGTAATAATAACTAAAATATTTTAAGCCTTGGATTGTGGTTAAATATTTATTATATCATTATGAAATAAATAGAATGTCAAAAAACATATCAAATACCCAAAAAAATCATACTATTCACTAAAAAGTAAAAATTATTTTAGAAAATTAACATAAATTTAACCTATACTAATATTGAAATGATGATTTAAAATATAATTTATATTTTATCATAACAATTCTACAAATATGATAATTTTGACTTATAAATATAATCATCCTTTTTTATTGAGTTATTGTAGTTATTAAGACAAAAATTATAAAATTATTCTATCATTTCTATTTCAATAAGAATTTTTTAAAAGGCCATTTCTAAAAAGATGTTATTTAGAATACCTAAGATTATTATAAAGTGTTTATATTTTCTAAAAATAAAATTATGTTATATCTATGTCTTATAATCAATTTATCAAATTACATTAATGTAATCATATATTTGATTAAAAATATTATTCTCAAAATGGGATTTATGGAATAAAAATTTTCTTATACAAAAGAAATTACAATTTATGTAACTAAGTCTGGGATAGTTAACCCATATTAGACCAACATATGCACAATGGTAAGGTGTGTGATGGTGGTAGTTTCATGGGGTGGCTCATCTATCATTGATCTAGTGGAAGTATCCACTAACATAAACTTCTCTCATCATTAATTTTATTTTAGTCTCACTTATTTAAGATCATCTCAGTCTTGGTCAAGGGTAAACCCCTATGATGCTACCTCCCTCCCATGTTCTGATAGATGGGGTTCAAACATTGTGCCTCTTGTGGTTGAGGCCAGTGTCTCTCCATTATGTATCAATTATGCTTTTTCATTGCTACATAAAAAAACTAATTATAATCATAAAATTATCACCAATGGGTATAGGTCCCAATGGAAAAATTTACCAATAGTTATATTGACCAATGATTATTTAACAATAACATTTCCCTTTATACACTATAAATATCGCTTCACTATTCCACTCAAAATTCACAATAATTCAACCTAATGTTTTATATTTTAATTTTTTAAGATGTTCATTGGTTTACTAATATTTTATTTCATTTCCATAGTTTTTCACATGGGTAAAATGATTTTAATGAATTAAATAATTCCATATTTTCCCATTTTAGCTTTTCATTTTATATTTTTTGTCTAGATACAATGTTTATCATTTTCATTTTTTTCATATTTGATTAATGTAATAATATTTATTAATAAGATAAGTTTTTGTTGAATCCTTTTCATTCCTTATGTTTATAATATTATATAATATAACACACATTTTTTCCAAAAAAAATATTACATAAGATTACTATTTCATAACATTCTTCCCCCTATAGAAACCTTTTTCCATAAATTCCAACTTATATTCATCGATGAGAATAGGAGAGGTTAATTATGTTTCATGGATTCCTCTAGTTCCCATATCTCCTCTTCACACCTATAGTTTCTCCACAACACTTTAATAAGGTTGGAGGTATTGTTGTTTGGAACTTTTTCTCTATTGTCTAGGATCTCCACCAACTTCTCCTAATAAGAGAGTCCGTGTTCCCATTGAACTACCTCAAAATTCAATACATGTGAGGAATCAAGTATGCACTTTCTCATGATATATACATGGAATAAATATTAAAATTCATCTAGATTTGTTGAAAGTACTAGCCAATTTTCCACTACTACAATACAATAAAATATTTTAAAGGGTCTAACATACCTAGGGATAAACTTCCCTTGCTTTCCAAATTGCATTATCGTCTTCCATAGTGATATCGGGAAAAAAATTGTATCCAACATCAAACTAAAAGTATCTTTGATGATTCTCAATATATACCTTCCTCTGAATATGATAAGATTTTATATGTGGTTTTAGGGCATATACGCTTTCTTTCAACCCTTTCACAAGATCAAGCCCAAGTATCTTTGTCTTTCCAAATTTATCATAACTAGTAGAAGATCTACATCGATTATCATATAAAGCTTTATAAGATGCCATTTGAATACTAGAGTAAAATATATTTTGAATGATAACTCAATTAATGGGATTTTTTAATTCCATCCACCTTTAAATTCTATTGAGAATGATCTCATCATGTTTTCATGTGAATTAACAGTCCTTTCATATTTTCCAACAGTTTGGGGATAATAGGATGTATTGAAATTCAATTGAAAATTAAGAACTTGTTAAATAATTCTCCAGATGTTAGATGTGAACCTTGGATCACGATCATAAATTATTGAAAGTGGAATCCTGTGTAGAATCACTATATCATTACCCCACCTAATCTGATGGTCAAACTACAACTACCCCAAGACTTCCTCTATAGGTTAGGGGTGGCAACAGACACCAAAGGAATACCTTACTCAGGGTGGCCGTTTCTTAAGTAACTAAATGAACACACATATACAACTTGATGAAAACGTATATATGGAAAAATTAAAAGACGCAACAATGGTCCAAATTAAATCAAACATGCATAAAACTCAAGATAGTACAAAAGTACAGGTGTGTGAACTTAAATGTTAAGGGAATAAATACAAGGCTAACAAGAAATAGTTACCAACCTAACAAAACAAGAAAAGTAAGCTACTAAGATATCCTTTCACAAGATCTCCAAGATACAACCATCGTACTTAGTCCAAAGCACCCTGTATCCCTAAGCTTCTATAAGGTCACTGACAACCTATTTGACATCTTGATACGACATGACATGTGTGTCCAAATACCATTTAGTGGTGAGTATATACATACCTAGTAAGATACCTTGAAATTTGAAGGGGGTAGTAAGTGATAAAACAGGAAAGAGATATAGTAGAACATTGGATGCAAGATATTGTGAAAGAGAATAGCTCAACCCAAGCCAAGATTGAATATAACTTCATCCGAACATAAGGGGATAAATACAGTGAGTAGTTGAAATGACCATCTATTATTCACCCCTTATATAATGAGAATAGACTCATCTAACCACAATATGCTAAAAAAGTAAATCATGTGACATACCTTGCATGTCTTCACCTCCCCTAGATAGAGAGTATCCAAATACAATGTGTGGATACATAAGGATATATATATATATATATATATATTCTTGATCAAAATAAGAAAAATGATAGATTAATGGGATATCCATCTCATGGATCATCCTAGGAAGAAGAGTAGTCAATATTTCTAAAATTCCATCAATGATGCCCAACATCTCACACATCTTCCTAGAAGTAAACGTCCATGTCAAGCCACCCCTCATCATTGTACCACAAAATTTATGGGCCACAAAATCAAAGTAGAGGATATGTGACCTTGTACATTAGGGGGTATTCCATCCTGAATATACCAATAGAGGACCCACACCCATATTGATTGGGGGTTCCACTCTAGTGCCATGAAGACCCGTGCCCTATGTTGATAGGGGGTTCCCCTCAAGCCATTGAGGAACTGTGCCCTTTTGGGTAAGGGTTACACTCGATAGTCTAGGACCCACACACAAGTACAACATGGGGGTTCTACTCTGGTAATCAAGGATCCCGCCTTACCCGATAGGGGGGGTCTACTCGAAAGTTGAGGACCTGCACCCTAGTACAACAAGGGGTTCCACTCAGGTAGTTGAGGAGTCACGCCCTACCCAATAAGGGGTTCCACATGGAAGTCTAGGAACCACACCCTAGTACAATAGGGTGTTCCACTCTAGTCATTGAGGACTCTCACCCTACCTGATAGGGGTTTCCACTCGGATGTCAAGGACATGTGCCCTAATAAAAATTGGGGATTCCACTCTGGTCATCGAGGACCAGTTCCCTACCTGGTCTGGGTGTTCCAATTATAAGGTAGAAATAGAGGACCCATTCCCATGATTAATGGGGTTCTAGTCTAAATTTTGAGGCATCTACTACCCAACTCTACTAGAGGGTTAAACTCAGTAATGTCTGGTGATTCTGCTAGATCACTGCCATCATTGAGCATCTCCTAAACAAGAACCATTCCTAGAACATTTTACATCATATCGCGAAAGACAAAACTGAGGGAACCATAACAGTCTATGTGAAAAAAATTCCATATGGTCTACTTGTAGACAAAAATATGAGTTCAAATATAGTAGATACATATTATTGATGTTTCCTCAAAATAGATCAAGGGGTACATGGCATGTGAGGGGACCCCCATGATGTGTGGTCCCACCCCACTTCTTGGATTTTTTTCCTATCCATCACATGACTCCCATACCATGTATTAGTACAAGCCGTTTTAGTGGACAACATTACCAGTCCAATATACCTTAGACCTAGCCATACTTGTTAGTCATGTCCATCTACTGGACCCCATGTATGTGTTCCAGACCTCATATTTTTGTACTCGAGTACACGTCATTGTAACTGACTATGTACTTCCACACGGGTTCTAGATAATGTGATCCTCCACAAGGGTTATCCAAATTGGAAAGGGGTACATCGTGTGTTAGAGATCATACACACTGTGTCATCTTTATGTTTACCGAAACCCTAGAAAACACCATTGAGGGGCTACATGTAGTGTGTTCATCCTTGTACATGGTGTGTAGCCAAGTTTTTTTCTGGATTTTATAAATCTTCTTCCCATGATTTAATCTACTCATTTTAATATATATTTCACCTAAAATGAGGCCAAAATTCATGGATATAAAAAATCAAGGTCTTCCGCGATCGTTTGATAGAAATCGGCTCTTGTGGTCCCTGGGAAATCCCATCGGTCAACCCGAATTCCCCCAAACCTTCCAAAACTTTTGATTCATAATATTATCATCAAAATGTTCTTCCATTCCATTCCAACATCACATATCTATCCATACATCATCGATCCAGTCTTTTTTCTCGATTTGTCACGATTCAAAGGGTCCGATTGGGCTCGATATCACCAAAAAATGTCGAATAGGGACCATAGGGTCCTACCAGTGATAAACGAGAAGAATATTTGGGAGAAAGAACCATAAAAAAAATTTAAATGATCATTGGAAAAGTGAAATTTTCTGATGATCAATAACAATGATCTATGGATATAAATCAATTAAATAAACTTATATCTCAATACATGGGAGCATGTAATGGGCCAAAATTGGTGTATATCCAAGAAAAATAATGGATCTAATCAAAAAATTTAATTAAATGGAATAAATTACCAATTTATGAGTCTTAACTAAATTTTGGACCATTCTTCGATGAAGAGCACACTCAATAGTGGGGAAGAGGGATCATTGCATTTGTTGCCTCCTGGTCTGATTTGATATGGAATTTTATCATTGTTTGATGAGATCCAACAATGGAAGGAGGAATGAGAGAATAGTTACAGATTCCAAGATTACAAGGATAATACTATCCAATTCAGCAAGGAGGTATTCATATATAATATTTATCTACCTTAAAAATGAAGCAATTAATTAATTAATTAATTAATTAATTCACTAAACGTACTTCTGACAAGAAAGAAGTATGAATGCCCTGCACCCACCCATTTTATATCGCACCTAGGATAAATATCAATTTTTGGACTCAACCGTGGTATTTTATTTCTAATATGATCTTCTATTTAAGATTTATCCCATTTTATTTAATAATATTCACGCACAGAAAATAAAATATATTTAATATTTTTATAAAAGTAATTTTTAGAATGCCGAGCTGAGGAATCACACGTCGTCTCATTACCTAGATATGGATATATATATATATATAGAAGTATTACAAGGCATAATCCAGTACTAAAAATAATTCCCTCCTTTAATATTTTCATCCCTAAAAAGAAAAACTAAAAAAAAAACTTGGGATACTAAACCCACACTCGGATCTCCCACTCCTAGGAACTCTCATGTATGTTCTTATGATTCCACAAAACGCTGAACAAGTGGATGATCCATTCTTGCAGGGTCCTCTCCTGTCGATCATTGATTTACACTGGGTGCTCCACAAAGGTAGATCTATCCTCGATTTCTAGATCACCCCAGTTCATAATGTGTGTAGGGCCATGCACATATCTCATTAGTTGTGACATTTTGATGATGTCGTACAGCCATTCTAGCTGTGGGGGTAGGGTGAGGTGGTATGAAACCTCATCAACCATTTTCATGATCTCAAATGACCCGATGAACCTTGTTGATAACTTGGCTCCCTATCTAAACCTCCACAAACCAACTCATGGGAATGTTTTTAGGAAAATTTGGTATCCATACTTGAACTCCAAGGGCCTATGATGGAGATCTAAATAATATTTCTATCTGCTATGGACCATCCTCATCCCCTCATTGATGACATGTTCTTTATCTTTCATCTCTTTCACCATCTCTAGGTCCAAAATAGATGTCTCATTAATCACTTTCCAACACAAGGGTGACCTAATGGGTCTTTCATACATGGCCTCAATCAGTTCTATTCTGGTGGTAGAGTTGTATCTATTGTTATATGAAAACTCTACCAATGGAAGGTGATCCTATCAGCTTTAGATGAAGTCTAAAACATAATCCCTCAACAAATTCTCTGACACCTAGATAGTGTGTGAGGTCTTCCCATTAGTTTAGGGTTGAAAGGTTGTAATCCTCCTAATTTTGGTCCTCAATTCCTCCTACATGCCTATAAGGCCATGTCCTTAAATGTTACATAATCTTGAGTTAAGTCAAGAATTCAGATTGAAGATCTTTTTAGGTATAGAACTTTAGGGAATTAGGCCATAACTATTTCATAACAAAAATATATAAATGGAAAGTCGATACCTCCAACAGTTTCTATTTCCTCCATAACACAAAATATTTTTAAAAAACATGGTCTCTTTTCATGTTTAATCATTATAACTTTTCCTAGATTTTATCCTTGACTCTATTCTCCCTTAAATACTATAAAAACCATTAAAAACATTGGATTATCATAAAATCTTAGTAAGGGACAAACAAATAATGAAAAACCATTAGTCTAGTTAAAACCTAATAACATATTCAATGTTCTTTGAGCATATGAAACAAAACATTTTCACATGAATAACACCAATAAATTCTGCCGAATGAAAAACAAAAAAACAAATAAAGAGAAATTAAATCTCCTTTAGGTGGATTAGATAATCATATATATAAAACCATTTCAAACATCTTCCAATTGGAATAACCATATGTTTGGCTTCAAAATTGGAGATCTTTAAAAGGGATCACCCTTCTATAAGCTATATCAGGCTAACATGTGAGCTATAATGGGGCTCAAGCCTTTGTATAAGCAGTGTCAGGCTCACCCATGAGATTTAATGGGGTTTAAACCTTCGTATAATATATATTAGGCTAATCAATTTTATATAATTATCATCTACCATTTCATGCATAAAACACATTGATCATAAAACTACATTTTTGAAATCTTCTTCTTATCCCATATGAAAAAAAATTAATTTAAAAATAGAATTTTTATTTAAGAACCCATTTTCAATATCAATATACCCAAATAAAGGAATAAGGGATTTATTTTCATGTTAAAAGACATTGATTCTTACAGAGTAATCCAAATATCAAATTACAGTTATGGTGGTAGAGAAGTCGTTGTCAATGTATATGTTAAAAAACATTCCTTTTTCAATTTTCTATAGAAATTAAAATGATTAATATAAAAAGATTCCTTTTGAAAATATTGAATAAAATTAAATATTCACATAAAATTTCTTATATATTCTTTTTATACCTATATAAATAAATATGTAATTGATTATCAGGAAGAAAAATATTTTATAATTAAATCTTTAAATTTTCAATGTGTATCATACCACTTTAAAAATTTAAATATGAATCTACATGATTTAATAAATAACATTATTATAGATGAAATGTGGATATGAAATATCATATTGGCTGTATATACACCTTATAAAAATATAATGGATCATATTATCAATAAATTCCTCAATGAAAGGAGATTGAGAGGAAGTCCCTTACCTGGAGTCCGACCTGTCTCATTCGTTCTTCAATTTCCTGGATAATAAACATAGGTTAATCTATAGTGTCTTTAGAAGATTTTTAAAGTATATTATTCATTTTATTTCACTTATTATCATTTTATATCGAGTAGTTAATTAATTCAGTTCATATTGGATGTTTTGTCGATGTTCAATATTGGAGTCAAAAAAATGAACTTGTTTTGATTAAAATTATCCCTGTGGACATAAGTCCATTATCTCCAGAATATTATTCATGATTTAAATAACATATGTATCCAGTATATATTTATTTTAGAATATTATATAAAATTTGGATGTAATAAATGAAATTCACCATTCATGGAGATGATTGTTCGTACGTACACTTGAACGCTACTTTCATTTCTTTTCCATATTAAAAGAATGAAAACTAAATGATACATAGGTGTATTATAATCCCAGTATATTATTTATGGTATATTTGTTACATAGGTTCATCAAAACCATCCTTTATATGTTCCATGTATGGCATTAATACGTCATATCACTTTGAGGGGGCAGTAGTATACACTTCCTCAAATGAAATTATTGTATTTACACATTATGAAAGAATAAAGGTACATTTTAAAATTTTATATAAGAATAGAGAAAATATAAATATAATTTATATAATATATAAATAAATTTCTATATTAATGTCCACCATGATAGGTGCTAAGAGAAAATTGAACAGTCATCGTTTCGCGAGGCAATAGTTCGTTGTACACAGAAATAGTATGTTCATTTTCATTAGATAGAGTTGTGAGTAAGTATAGTTATAATACTTTTCATAAAAACATCCTAGTATATTTTGGATACTATAATTTGTATTTAATAATTGAATAATAATATTATAGGGATTGGTGAACTAAAATAAAGGAAATGTTCTTGAGATAAGATGTGAACTCTAAATCGGGTAACTCCTTTTGATTTTAGCCAAAGGAATTCTTAAATTGACTTATGACCAAGTTAATGATTTTGTGATTAATGGAGGAATTTCAGAATATTATTGGAGAATAATTTGGATGAGAAAAGTGGCTTGAGAGGTGTGTGTAAGTGGGTATAGGTGGTGACCTTTTATAAGAGGGAGGATGGGGACTTTAGGAAAGTCTTCAATTATTATTTTTTTATAAATTGATTTTCGAATTATAATATATAAAAAGTGATGAATTTACAGGATAATCTGATTATGGGTTTAAATCCTATCAAAAAATAGGTTATATACAAGTTTAGGTTACAATAGTAACATTATATTTTAGCTTTAACCCTCAGTTAGAAAGATTAACTCTTACCATGTCTTCTTGTATTTTCATAATATATGGTTAATATAGTTACTATAAAATGACAATAGAACCAAAAATGGATCATTAATGAAATTTTTAACATTATATAAGTAATTTGGAAGAATATTACATTTTTATGAGTATTATATAATTTAATAAAATAGTATTTGTTTTAAAAACTCATTTATGTCACTTTTGACACTATTTAGAAATTGATTTATTTAAATTCATAAAAACATGATTACATCAATAAAAAAAATTTAAACATACCTAAAAATTAAATTCCATCCAAAAAATATTTTATATATTCAAAATGTTCATATTACATTTATTTTAATATTTATAATATCATTTATTTGAATATTTCAATAATAAGGTAATCAGTTCATCATCATTGTGTCATAAATATATTTATTTATTTAATGTAAAAAAATTATAAATAAAATATGATGATTTAGGAAATATTTTTAGCTTTATAATTACAATTTATAGTCTAAGTTATCATTTATAGGAACCAATTTAAATTTATTTTAGTCAAGAGATGCATGTTTATGTTGTATTTCTCTTTTCATTAAATTAAATATTACAAAATGCCATTATTACACACAACTGGCTCCATGGGGTCCTAAATTCGAGCCAAGTATGCTCATGGTAGGAAATATTTCATCCAATAGGATTATGAAAAATTTTAGGGTAGTTTTATATTGTTATAATATTATTTTTTTACCCTTATTTACCTTATTTGACCTTTAGTGGTGGAAGATAAAAATAATTATTACAGTTACTATTCATAGTGTCTAAAAATAAAAGGTTTATATTTAAATAATTTGTAACTTATGATTCCAAATATTGAATCCATGTTTCTAAATTGAAAACACATAATTAGTATAAATTTATTTAATATTAATTTTGTGTTGTCAAAACCAGAAAACGGGTTTCTAAGAAGTAAAAACTATCAAAAGATGGACATGTGTTTATGTCCAATTTAAGTGTGAAATTACATCGAAAGACCTTAATTATAGTAAATGATAAAAACTTAATCTGATTATACATTAAAACAAATTAAAATGAAAATATAACTATATGAATAAATTGGATGAAAAGTCAGTTTGAAATTAAAATGTAGTATTAAAACTGTTCATAAAAATATAGATTTTATCAGAAAAATACCAAAATTTAAACTAAGTAAATTTTTTTGTATTTATCCTAAATAAGAAGTTTATTTTATCCAATATAACATATAAAACTGACAAAAAAAAATTTTAAAAATGTTTCTCCATCAAAAGGTGTTATAATGACCTTTTAAAAATATTTGAGTATTTTATGCTTAAAATTGGATTCATTCTCATTTTAAGCCTCAAAAATTCATTGGACAAATGTAAAAACATTTAAAAAATATTTAAAATTGTAATATAGTTAATTATATTCATTCCCATCAATACAATGGTTTGGAATGAACTTCCATTTAAAATAATCATATTATTGTTGTATTATTTTTTGGTATAACTCATTGTTCTGGGCAACGTATGCTTTCAGAGAAACCTGTTGTTGCATATCGAGTATGCTATCATACATAGTGTCCCCTTTAAACTAAAATTAGTATTAAGTTCATAAATATTAATAGATATGAAAATTTATTATTCTATATATACCTGGGATGTTACAAGGCATCTCCACAGTCATGATGTATACTGCACATCATGATCAAAGGAAACCATTGTGGGCACCCCATAATGGAGAATGATATTCCATACATACCGCAGCCCCAAAGTCTCTACCAATATCTTCACTCTAATGGAATGTAAGTGTGATGAAATCATGAGAATGTATACTATCAACTGGGTTCCATCATGTCTCTTCGCCATCTATGGAAGCCTGATCACAAAGTCTATGGATTTGATATCACATTTCAACTACGCGATCTCAAGGGGCTGCAAAAATCTACCCAAACTTGGTGATCGGCCTCACCTACTGAAAAGTGAGACATGAAGAGATGAACTCATTTATGCTTCATCTCATTCTGGAACATCAAATGTGTCACTTAAGGTCTCTCTACATCTATTATACATCAGAATGTACAGTTAGGGGAGAAGAGTGAAACTCTAACATCACCTCCTCGAACATCGTGACTGGGACTAGCATCCGTCCCTCAAAATATATGATGTTATTCCATCCTTTAGAGTATCAATATGGTTAGTGTACTATGGATATCTGATAATTTAGGACCTCACAGTCGATGTCTCCCAGTTGAGACTCTCTCACATGATTGATATGTGAAGGAGTAAACACCATTGTTGCAGAAAGGTTTTAACCACCTGCTCCACCAGGGCCAGCTATAAGGAGGACAACTACTCTGAAGCCTCATATACTAAGTGATCCTGGGACTCCCTACTAAGGGTATCTTCTACAAATTTTCCCTTCCTTGTAGTATCAACAATCTCAAAGTAATAGTTCTATAGAAACTCCAACCATCACCATTGTCTCAGATTCAAGCCTCTCTACGAGAAGAATTATTTGAGACTATGTTGTTCTGGGTAAACCAAAAATCACTCTCCCAAAAGGTAATGCCTTTAAAATATCAGGTAGAATACTACCACTTATTGTATTTTAATGTGTGTCATGTAGATCTTATCATGGGGTCTCAACTACCTTGATCTATTTTCAATAAATTCATAATGCTACATCAACACGTAGTCGTTCCTATTTATCAAGGCATAAAAATAAATTTAAAACTCTATACCCTACTATAGTAGTCCAAACATAGGATAACTCATCATCCTCATCCTAAACTCCTTAGAAGACATATAAAAATT
Organism: Viscum album; assembly: GCA_963277665.1. Taxonomy (NCBI): domain Eukaryota; kingdom Viridiplantae; phylum Streptophyta; class Magnoliopsida; order Santalales; family Viscaceae; genus Viscum; species Viscum album. The sequence goes on along the minus strand of OY728153.1, from coordinate 1,813,504,285 downwards.
CTCTTACTAGGTAACTGATTTCTTTTTCTAGGTCAGGGTAGAAAATTGGGTGGTGATTTTGGAGAAGTCTTCCAAAAACCTCTTGTAGTACCCCTTAAATCGAAAAAAAATCTATGCACCTCTAACACACTCTTGGGTAGATCCGAAGCAATCACTGTTTTAATATTTTGTGGTTCTATGGAAAATCCATGCTCAGAAATGACATAACCTTTAAATTGTACCTGATGATCCAAAACAAGAACTTCCAGAGACTTCCATAAAGATGGTTCTCTCAAAGAACATATAGGACCATCCTCAAGTGCTCTTCATGATCCTCCTCTAATGTAGAGTAGACAAGTACTTTATCGATGAATACAATAACAAACTAGTCTGTGTGTATTTGGAAGACCTAATTCATGAAATCTATAAACACGATAAGGGGGTTTTCACCCCAAAGGGAATCACTATGAACTTATATTGTCTGTAGTGACATCGAGATACCAAATTTAGAATATTTTCCTTGCAAACCCTCAACTGGTGGTAGACAGACCTGAGATTGATCTTCTTGTACCATCTGACACCATGTAACTAGTTAGAGTGAAAATAAATCCTTGAAAAGTGTTCATTTTTATTTATCTTGGCCTTGTCTAGGCAATGATAATCCATGCAATGTTGAAAATTCACATCTCCCTTCTTCACTAACAACATTTGAGTTTTTAGGGGACACACTAGGTATGATTATACCTTTATCTCAAAGGTCCTCTAACTAAAAATGAATCTCCTAGAGTTTAATAGGGTTTATATGATATTCCGCATAAGGTATTAGAGTAATTTCCGGATGAAAATCAATGAGAAAACATGTCTCCTGCCTCGAAGGTAGTTCCAAAATGTCTCCAGGAAATACATCCATATAATCCCCCACAACTAAAGGAATACATATTCCAGAATATCCTGTTACACCATGGTATATAATTATTAACTAATTTTTGATGGGCTACAATCTCATACTTGAAGAACCCACTTTACCTTCCATGAGATCTCTCTTGTGAGAAAAGGATCATCTCCTCCCATCAATGTGTACACATATGACTTGTGTTCAGTGATAATAAATTTGGTCTCGTTCTATACAAAATAAATCCATACACAAGATGATTCCATAGGGTTCTATTATGAAGACCACAAGGTACCATGTGAACTTCTTCCCACTAAGAGATATCTAGCACAATTGAAAGATAACAGATACATAAGAGGCGTTCCCTATAAGAACCTCAAGATAAAGCTGATGGGCTCGTGCCTCACCATCGAGATCCAGTTATCACACTAGGAGTATAGTGATAAAAAAATGACTATACAATAATTCTACTAATAGTGAAGCAAGAGTAGAAAACACAAAAATAATACTTCTAATCATCTCGTGCACTGCGGGATTAGAAATCTTAAAAGCCTACAGATGTCTTTGAACCTGACCACTAGCTCTATGAGCCTAACATGGGAAGATTGGTGGTGGTGGAAGGATATCATATCTTTATCCACCACCCATATCTCTTTCTAATCCTCTTCCATCTCTGCCTCCCTTGGGACCACCCTATCCATGCCTAAGAGATTCCTTATCACGGTGTTGCCATTGCCTTGGTGGTCTATTAGCTATCTTTTTGTGGTACTCAACATGTATGGTTGGAAATTCTCAGGATATTTGAACTTAATCATCATAAGTAAAGAACTAAACCTCTATGTTATTCCATAGAGTTCTACATTTCCTCTGACCATGTGCCTGAGTTTGATCATGGGGAGGTCTTCTATGTTAAGATCCTAACACCTAGCTTCTGCTAGCTACTTCAGATGACTCAACTCAATGGTTCCCACTACCATCTATAGCTTTCTAGACTCCCTCTGACAAAAATATCTCTATCAGTAGTTCCCTCTCCATCACACTGTAATATGTGGGGAAGCACAAGGGCACTACAAGGACCTGTGCCTTTCGGCGGAGTCCCTAGTCAAACATCTATGCTTGGAATTAACCATCTTGGATATTTTAAAGAGATTACCATGTAAGGTCTATAAGCCTCAATGTGTACTCAGACACCATCATCCCTCCCTTCAGCAGATCAAGAATCTTTTGAATCCAAACTAAACACAAGTAGGAGAGGTAGTACTCTTCACAAAATAGCTACTGATAATTATAACATGAGAGTTTCAAATCCTCGTGTATCTATGTAACATGGATCTACCAGTTCCTTATTACTCTGTGGCAAAGAATATAAGCCAGTGAACCCAACTGATTCATCAAGGCCCGAACATGCTTGATGCTGCAGACAACCAAATCTATCCAATCCTCTACTATTTGAGGATCTATGTCATCGCAGAACATTATCATACTATAAAACTAGAACTCATGAAGTGTTCTAAGCCTGAGCACATCCTTAGCCTACTTTTCTGGAATGATATATTAATTGATAGGTGGATGTTGGTCTAAATTCTTACCTGGATGAAGGGGCTAGTGGGACGATCCCTAGTCTAAGGCCTCATCAATCATCAGATCATCATGATAGTTCAGAACTAGTATCTGGGATGGCTATCATCATGGAAGAATCCTGAGATTTATGAAGACATATCATGGTAAGATGATTATATATATATATATAACAATGGGGAACTGAATCAAGAAGGACAGTTATAAACTCAGTACTCTATGATTCATGTGAATTTGATCCCTACAACAAATGTATCATTATGCTGGGTTGACAAACAGGTTGTCAAGGTCTGGGTTAATGGATATGCCAGCCACTCACACCATCATAGGAATCCTAATCCTGAGAGCCACACTTGAGAAAATTGGAAAAAATTTCCCTAAACCCAACCAAATCTTTTTAATGGGATTGTCAAAACAATATCTCAAGGAATGTACTTTCACAAATACCAATCTATCGTGACACATCCCAAGCCAAGGATCGATCCACAACTACCCCAAACTCATCTTTCTAGTCTAAGAGGTGGTGACAATCCCCAAAGGAATAAATAACTTAGGGAGACCTTTTACTATGTACATGTACACACACATATTCATTTTGATTATAAAAAGTGTATAGGGAAAGAGTAAAAAATGAAACACAACTATAAAGAAAAAAAATGAATGATCTTCTAGATAATACAAATTTATGGTAGTGTAAAATGAAAAGTAAAGGGAAAAATAAAATCCCAACCAAAAATAGGTCCCAATATAATAAAAAAAATAAAAGTAAGATACTGAGAGATCCCTGCTTGAGATCTCTAAGCTACAAACATTTTATGTGGTCCAACGTACCATGTATCTCTAAGCTTCAATGAATTATCCACCAGCCTATCTATCACATTCATAAGACATGATGTGTAAAAGAAATATCAGGCAACGGTGAGTATATACATTCCCAGTAGGATTATTCAAAAGATGAGGTTGGAGAAGTAAGAGATACTAGAGTAAAGAAAGTTAGTAGAACATAGGATATCAGATACAATGAAAGTGAATAGATTAACCCAAACCAATAGTAAAAGCCACCTCATCCAAATATAAGATGATAAACAAGGTGAGTGGATGAAAAAACTATCAAGAATTCACCACATATAGAAGGAGAGTAGACTCATTAATCCATGATAAGATAAACACAGAAAGCACGTGGCATACCCCACACATCTTTGCCTCTCCTGGAAGAAGAGTAACTAAATACAAGGTGTGGATACAAATGGATATATATATATATATATATATATTCTTAGTCAAAATAATCCTTAATGAGAGAGAAAAGGTATTTTCATCACACAACTCAGCCCAAGAAGAAGTGTAGCCCATAGTTCCAAAAGTTTGTCAATAATTCCCAACATCTCACTAGTCCTCCTAGAAATAATTGTCCAAGATAATCCTTTCCTAATCAATGTGTGGTAGTGTAGAGGGGCCACAATCTCGAAGAATATGACCTACACCCTTGTACCTAGTGGGGGGGGGGTTAACACTATAAGTAACCCTAGTGGAAGTGCTCCCATGCCAATGGGGAGTTCCACTCTAGTGTCAGAGAGACCCACACCCTATACTAAAAGGGGGTTCCAATACAGTCATTGAGGTGCTATGCCATTCCCAGTAGGGGTTTCGATTTGGATGTCGAAGACCCACGCCCTGGTACAAAAATAGTGTTTTACTCTTGTCATCGAGGACTCAAGCCCTATCAAATATGGGTTTTCACTCGAAAGTTGAGGGTTCAGGCCCTAGATTAATATATGGGTTACAATATATTCATTGAGGCCCCACACCCTACCCTGTAGGTGGTTTCACTCAAAATTCAAGGAACCATGTCATGGTATAATAGAGGGAATCTACTCTGTACATCAAGGACCCGCACCTAACATAGTAGGGGGTTCCACTTAGAAGTCGAGGACTAATGCCTTAGTACAACAGGGGGTTTCGACTCTGGACCTAGATGTAACACCCTGACCCTAGAAGCCCAAATTCGATGATTTATTTTATTACATTGGCATAATTACAAGGAATCAAATCCTGAAGGGACAATAATTTTAGCAGTCTTGGAAATATAGATTACATAAATGATAGTTATAATACATTAGAAAATAGAAAATACAAACATAATACATAATAAAAATAAATAAACAATATCCTTCAATACTTATTCAATGGTGTCTTCTTCATAAACTGGGGAAAGAAAAAATAATAAGAGTTTGTGAAAATGATCATTAAGGGTCAGTAAATCTAAAACAATAATGAATTTAAGACAATAATGAACAAGGTGTGGTAAAAAACACATACCATTCATATAACTAGATAAGTAAATATCAATATTGAAAGGTAAGAAATTGAAAACACATTCTATTTAATAAATGAACTAAAAATGAATTGAATCTATATATATGTCGATGCAAAATCCCATGGATAAAAATGATAACTAAAATTAATGAAATTATTTAATATTAGGAATAATGTATTTGGAAAATTAAACACTATACCATCAAGATATAGTCTCAATATAGTTTAAACTATTCTGATTTGGCCAACTTATTCGTCTCATGAGACTACGGATGCATCTGAGGGGGTATCTATTACCGGGCCCCACCCATGTCTACCAATCCAAATAATTTCTCATCTATCAAATTATTTTTAAAATTAATATGAAATATACATTATCATCAAATATTATGTTTGAATAAAGGATTTAGATTTATCAATAATTCCTCAGTAAATCAAATAACTATCAACATTAACATCGTATGTAAAAAGATATAAGGTTTAGGTAATAATAATATTAATCATATGAAAATATAAATATTAAAGTAAATTTATAATGAAAAATGATAATATAAAGTGATTTTATGAATATAAATTTAACAATCATTAATGGAAGTGAGATTTCAAAGATAATCATTTAAAACATTCTTTAATAGAATAATCTTAAAAATTACAAAGGTTCCCATACACCTATGAAACTTTTAACTCATAATCTCCATGAAAGAATAATACTAAATGAAGCTTAAAATATAATTATAGTAATTATGTTCAAAATATAACATTTAAAAAGGAATTATATTCACCAAATAAAATTGAATTGGTTCATAATAATAAATACGTCTCAATTAAATGTAAATTGGGATGAAACTCACTTACCTTAACCTTATTTTTTGTTTTGTAGTATTTATCCTCTTTTATAGTTGGTTAAAATATATTAATAAATTATAATAGAACCATAATAATGTTTTTAATATCATATATCAACTCTTTATAATATTTTATTATCTGTTTGTTAAAACTCTTTTATTATTTTAACAATTTCGGGTATTGATTGCCTAGTTTTCTGATGTCAGTTTTGACTTGTAACTTATTGTTACTATTAATTATATCAACATTTCATCATATTCCTAATTTAAACCATGGTTTTATTATCATATATATTCAGTACATATGTATTTATAAAAATTAATAAAATTTTGGGATAATAAATGAAGTGCACCGTTCATAGAGACGGTATGCCATACGTTTTCATGAACACTACTTACATTTAATATAATAAATAAAAGAATGAAAAGTAAATGATATATATTTATATAATATTTATATTATCATATTTATGTAATATATGTTACTTAGTTTCATTAAAATCATATTTAAAATGTTCCATGTATAGTGTGAACGAATCACATCACTTTAAGGAGGTGGTAGTCCAAACGTACACAAATGGTGTCATTGTGTTTACACAGAATGGATTGTATAGAAGTATGTTTTATAAAATAATTATATAATTATAAATACATTATAAATATCATATATATCATATATAAATATATTTTACATTATAATGGCCATCATGAGAGGGTTAAAGCAAAAATGAATAATAATCGTTTTGTGAGGTGGTAGTTCGTTGTACACGTAAATAGTATGTTCATCATCTATTAGCCGGAAGTGTGTGTGAGTGTAGTTTTAAACCTTCTCATAAAAACATACTAGTATATTGCGGATATTTTTAGTGTTATATAATCATATAATAATGATATTTTATGTGGTGGGGAATAGAAATGAAACTAGAGAACTTGAGAGAAGATGTTACCTCTTAATCAGGTAAGTCGTTTTTGTTTATACCAAAATTAGTTCATAGATATATTAATTAAAAAAGGAAGGCTTCTAGGTATAGTTTTGGGATGTTTTTAGTCTATTTAGGAATATTTATGGTGAGAAACATTGTCTTGAGAGGTGTGAAGAAGTGGTATAGTGCTTTCTTTTTTATAGTGGAGGGGGAGTGACAAGCTTGTAAATACCAAAAGGTATTCATTAATTGGAGTTCTAGCTTACTTAATGTGCCTAAAAAAAGGAAAAATAATATTTGAAAAGGAAATTATGGTCTGTAATTAACTAAAACAAACAAAAATATGTGAATTTTAATAATTCGGTTTCTTAACATCTAAGATTCCCCAATATTATCAGTTTGGTATTTATTAAATCTCCTTGTTTTCTAACATAATTAATTAAACTATTATGAATAAAATAATGTGATTTTTATTAGAAACTATAGAGACATAGAATTTTTATTTTGATATCAAATTTATAAAATAAAAAAACACATGTGTTTTTGAAATAAATTGTAATTCAAGCGTTTGTGACGTGCTAAAACACTACATACACCCAAACCGTGTTAACAATGTTTTTAAAATATATGGGTGAGTATGTTAATTATAAAATATAAATTGTAACATAAATAGATTATGTTTAATATTTATTAACACTTAAAAATAAATTTTCATACTATTGTATTTTTTTAAATTTTATATCATTTAACAAAATATCATTTATTGTAAAATGACAATAGTGTCAATTTTGATATAATTTATTTAATTTTAATTTTAAATTATTAATATAACAAGGGACTTAAAATATATTATGTTTAAATATGTTTAACAAGATATATTAATAAAAATAAACAAATAAACACAATAATTTAATCAATTCACTTCACTTTTAATATTTATAGTATCATTTATTTTAGTTAATTATTAACTAAATAACGATTACATTGGTGTTTCTTAAGAATTTTATGTAACTAAAAAATCTATAAAAATTATTGTTAAATTATTGTGATAATAATAGCATATTTATATTTCAAAATAATATGTATAACAAAAAATATTATGGTTTTTACATATCTTACAGTTTTATAAATGTTAAAGTTAAGGAAAGTTCTTTTTTGTCTTTTTCCTTACTTAACCTTTTATATAGGGATATTCCATTTAATAATTTTCCAATAACCCCTAAAATTAGTTCCAAGTGGAGATATTATCTAATTATTTGAATCCAATATCTTTTATACATTTTTATAGGTAATTTTGGTCTTTAAGATTATAGTTTAGTCACTTATTAAGCTTAATTTTACCTTACTCGCCATAATTAATTTTATTCACTGTCACTATTCTTGTTGGTAAAAAAAATTTGTTGTTATTATTAGACCAAAAATAATGTTATTATTAAAACTTTGTATGTCCATTTTTCAAAATTAAAATCATAGAAGTGGGAAAATTAAGATTAACGATAATCCCTCACACGTGACGAGAAACCGGGTTTTTAAAGTAGAAATGTTCAAAAGTTCAATAAGTTATTTTATAAAATTTCAATAAAAAAATGATTAAAATCACCTAAATTGGATTAATATATTAATGATTTATCCATTTTAAATTTATAAAACTATTTAATATATAATTTTTCCTTAAAAATTATTAAACTGAAAAGATAGTTTTTTGATAAAATGCATTATTTTTCACTTTTTAACAAAAAATGAAACTTCTCATAAAAATACCAGAAAATCACCATAAGATAATTTTACATTCCAAAATAAAAAATTAAGTACATTTAAAAAAAATTATAACATTTCAAAAATTTCTTTTTAAAATAAGTGCACCTTTAAAAGGTTGTAAAACTCTATATTGCGTGTAATGTAAGCTAATTCAATGTTTTGTGTAGTATAAGAAAAACATTTTGTTTAAAAAATGATAAAAAAATTATATTAATTATAAATGGTAAATATTCTAAAGTACTAGGGTGTTATATTATTCCAACTATAATTAAATTTTGTCCTCATAATTTAAACTCTATCTCAATAATCAATGGATTGAAATTACAAAATATTCTATTTTTTAAAAACTCACATCATAAATAGGCTTAATAAAACATACTATTAATAAGAGATAAAGGAAATTCAAATGGTAATATAACTATTTTCCATTTTAGGAGAACATGGGTATGAAATGGAAACATGGATACAAAATAAAAACCCAATAATTAATTTCGGATGAAGATTTCTAGAGAACTTGTTCAGTTGAAATTTATAGACGAAAAAACCCCAATCCAAAGATATAAATAAAGGGCATTGATATCATCAAAAATAATTATAAAAGGAAAAAATAATTTTTTCACTAAAATTTTCCCTTCATTTCAGTAATTATTTCACCCTATATGAATAAATATACATTTCCTAATTTACAAACACAATCATATCCTTTGGTAATGCCTTGAACCATTTCTAATTCATCTCATAGCACATGATACATCATGTGGTGAAGTAATAAAATATCCTATAAAATATCATCAAATTATCCACCATTTTATAAAATGTTTACATTTCCAAAATATTATGATCTAAAAGTTTGGATGGAATATAATTGAATTTCCAAAACTTACTTATCATTATCCATCCATCTTCATGAAGTATCTCTCTAATCATCACATACTGAACAAGTGAAAACCTTTATCGTGTATTATCTTGAAATATGATTATAACATTAATTACCATAGTAGTTTATTATAATCATAAATTATTCCTTATTCTTAAAAAAACACATGTTATTATATATATTCAATTAATCCAAAAGTGTTTTAAACTCTTTTAATGGTAGCATGAACTGTATTTTCAAAAAATCATTACTCTATTGATATGTTGTCAGAAAACATCCAAATCAATCCATTCTTTATCCAAACATAATTTTATTAATATTGGGAACATATTAATGGTTATATTTCCTTCAACCATGTGTTTTCCAAAAAATTACTTTCTACTGAATAATGTTGCTTGGTTCCATTCAGTATATGATCTCAAATCCTAAATAAAAAAGGTACTACAATAAAATCCTCATATATTTAATAAATCATATGATGAGAACTTTGAAAATAAAATACTTTTAAAAAATATTTCTTAGATCCAAAACATAATCACATTAATCATTCCACTTTAGTTGTGTCAATAAAATATGCTTAGCCCTAATCTCATAAAATTTTATGAGATATATTCTCTTGATGCTTGGGGAATTCATTTTCCTAGTACCCCATCTAATTTTAGTTTTAACACTAAACAATATCATATTTATTTTTCCCTTTGATTTATTTATCATGTTGAACCTTACCTCCACACATATAACGAACTCCCATTACCTTCAAACATATACCAATGTGATTTTTCCCACTGGTATAACATGTGGGAAAGTCCTTAATTCCCTTATTCTATGACTCATTAACTATCTTGGATAACCTCTTCTTCTCTTGGTTTCCCTTGAATATATTGATTCTGGAAAATTCCTTTTTAATTTTAATGAAACATAAAACTATTTCTTCATTTGATGAAAAATTATAAGAAACCATTTCTCTTAAGATATTTGGATTAAGACCTTCAATGAAGTATCCAATATTGCACTCTGTGATGAATATATAATCAGTATAATACTTGAATAATATTTTAAAGGTAGATTAATAATATAAAACACTCTCATCTTCCTATTTATTTAAGTTAAGGAACTTCCACTTCATATCAATTTGTTGATCGCGAGGGAAGTATTTATCAAAGAACGTATCATTAAAAGTTCTCAATTATATGAGTTATATTTATGTTCCCTCTAGTTTATTATGGATAAGAAACCACCACTGATCATAATTTCCATTCAGAAAATATACTAAAATTTTAACCTTTTTCTTTTCACCATATCCCCAATCCATGAATATCTTCTCCAAATGCTTAATCCATTTCCCAGCTTCCATTTCATCATTATTCCCACTAAATTATTGGGGTCTCTATCACATAAAGTGATAAAAATTTATAGAATATCATAGTGGAATTGGTTTCTCCATCCATCAACGGTTATTTTACATGACATGGTTATGTTTCCCTAGTATATCCATAACTTTCTCAGTTCTAATAACAACCACATTGACTTTCTCATCTAGGAAATATCTACATTAGAAATAAGTATTGATACCAATATTACTTCCAGGTGTGACTTCTAAACAATGACATATACTAGATTTTCTCATAACATTTTTTATTTGTATAACTCGAAATATGCTAGAGAACATAATCTAAATTAATGCATTGTGAATCCTAAAATCATAAACATTGGTTACTTTGGGGAAATATTTAATTTTAAAGACTTCATAATGGTAGGTAATGAAAATGTAAAATATCCTTAGCATATCCCCTAGGTATGTCAAACCATGTGTGAAGTAAGGTCTGTTGTTGTGTACCAAGTCCCACTGAGTTAGGCCAGATACACCTTTTTAGAGTTATTACTCCCAGGCACATATATTCTAGAACCATGTCCACTTGTTATATCCAGACAGAGATGTATTGTTTGAAATACTCAGATAATCTATACTTTAACAAAATTTTAGGATGTTTTTATATATTATCCTCAAAGTTAATATTAGGGTTATTTTACTTACTCAAAATTTTATAAATCTAGTTTCCATGGTTGTGGATAAACATTCTCTAATACCAAAAGTAATTGACCGACCCCAGAAGCTTGAAGAAAATACATTATTTTATTACATTTCCACGATCACAAGGAATAAAATCATAATGTACCAACCAATTTAACATTATTAGAAATCCAGATTAAATACATGATACCCATAATATATTTCTAAATTGAAAATACAAACATGATTCATAATAAAAATAAATAAATTGCATCCTTGAATTCTTATTCAATGATTTTTTCTTCATAACTTAGGTAAAGTAAACAAAATAAGGGTGAGATCAAATTCCTAGTAAGGGTAAATAAAGATGAAGTTATAATGAATTGAGGATAATAATAAACATGGAAACAAAAATAACTAATACCACATGCCATTCAAATAATTAGATAAGGACATATCAAAATGGAAATATAAGAAAGTTAAAACACATCCCATTTAATATATGAACTAAATGTTAAATGAATCCATATATATGTTGATGAAAATTTTCCTGGAAAAAAATAATAACTAAAATGCAGGAAATGATTTAATATTATACATCATGTATCTTGAATGTGAACCAATATACCCTCATGATCTATTTTGAAGATAGTTTAGCCTATTTTTATTTGGCTAACTGGATTGTCTCATGAGACTATCGATGCATCAAGGGGCTATCTATAATTGGGCCCCACCTCTGACTGGTAGTACAAATAATTACTCATATACAAAAACATATATTTAATTTATAATCATGATGCCTTATAATCAAATATCTAAATAAAAATTTATAAATAATTCTTCAGTTAATAAAATAACTACAAAAGTAAACACCATATGTAAAATGATATAAGGTTTAAAAAATAATAATATCCCTCATAAGAAAATATGGATATTCAATTAAATTTATAATTAAAATTGATTAAAATAAAGAAACTTTTTCAATATAAAATTAACAATCGCCAAAGTAAGTGAGATTCCAAATATAATCAATAGGAACATTCATTAGGAGAATATTCTTTAAATATTTCAAAGTGTCTCATACCACTTTGAAACTTTCATATCATAATACCCATGAATTAATAATGTTAAATTAAACTTATAATATCATTAGTGTAATTATGGTCATGATATTTCATGTTAAAAGGTGGTATATACACCAAATAAATCTGAATTGGTGTATAATAACAAATAAGACTCAATGGAAGGTAAATTGAGGCAAAACTCCCTTACCTTAACCTTAATTTTTTATGTGTGGTATTTATCCTCATTTATATTAGTTTTAAATATGTTACTGAAATACACCATAACCATAATCATATTTATAATATCATATATTAACTCCTACCAATATTTTTTTACCTATTTGTTAACACTCCTTCATTATTTTATCTATTTTGGGTTTTAATAGCCTAATTTTCTCAAGTATGTTTGACTAATCATTATTTTGTTACTAATAATTAGATAATGGTTTCATCATATCCATAATTTAAATCATGAATTAATTATCATATATATTCAGTGCATATGTATTTATAATAATCTATAATATTTGGAGATAATAAATGAAGTGCACCATTTAGGGAGATAGTAGGATGTATGTACGGATGAACGCTACATCCATTTTTTTCTTGTTAAAATAATGAAAGTTAAATGATAAATATTTATATAATATTTCTAGTGTCATTTATATTTCATATATGTTAAGTACTTTCATTAAAATTCTTTTTAATATATTCTGTGCATAGCGTGAACAAATCATGTCACTTTGAGGAGGCGGTAGTCCACACTTCCAAAAATAATGTTATTGTATTTACAAAAAAATGGAATGTATAAAGGTATGTTTTATCAAATAAATAAAAATTAAAAAAAATTATAAATTTCACATATATATATATATATCGCATACAAATAGAGTGTTCATCCTAATGGAATCCATGAGAGGCAGTAAAGGAAAAAATGAACAACCATTGTTCCATGAGGCAATAGTTCGTCGTACATATAAATAGTACGTTCATCATCCATTAAATATAATTGTATGTAATTATAGTTCTAAAACATAAAATAAAAACAACATGGTATATTTAGGATACTTTTTTTATATAATAATAGAATAATGATATTTGAGGGGATGGAAAATATAAATGAAACTATGTATCTTGAGAGAAGATGTTACATCTTAATTGGGTAAATCTTTTTCGTTTATACCAAAATATACATCCTTGTATTGTTTTCATTCAAAAGGGAGGATTCTAGGTTAATGTTAGGGATGATTGGAGACTATTTTGTTAGAGTTTGGATGAGCCAAAGTGGCTTTATATGTTTGAGGAAGGGGTACATTACTTGCCTTTTTATATTAGAGGGGGTGTAACACTCTTGTAAATACTAAATGTTATTTATTAATGGGAGGTCAAAATTATATAATGTTCCTAAAAAATTGAAAAATAATGGATTAAATGAGAATAATGGTAGCTAAAAATATACACTATAGAAAAATATGTTGATTTTAATAATTTTTTTCCTTAACACCTAAGAATCCCCAATTTTATCATTTTGGTTTTTAATATAGCATCAAGTTTTCTAAACTAATTTTTTAAAAATTAGGAATAAAATATATTTATATTCATTAGAAAATATATATCAAATGAATTATTTATATGATTTCAAATTTATATAATAAAAAACTCATGTGTTTTGGAAATTAATTTTAAAACATCACATGTGATGCCCTAAAACACTACTTAAACTCAGACCGTGTTAAAAGTGTTTTTATAGTATATGGTTCTATATGTTAATTATAAAATATCAATTGGTAAATTATTAAATTAAAATTATTAACACTTAAAAATCAATTGTAATAACATAATTTTTTTATTTATTTTAAATCATTTAACAAAATATCATTTGTTGTAAAATAAAAATAGTGTAAATATAGACATTATTTATTTAATTTTAATTTTAAATTATAAATATAATATTGGAATTAAAATATAGTAGGTTAAGATAAGCATATCAAGATATATTAATCTAATAAATAAAATAAAAAAAATATTTCAATCAATTCACTTCACTTTTAATAATTATAGTATCATTCATTTTAGTTAATTATTTACTAAATAATCACTACGTTGGTTTTTCTTAAGAATTTGATGTATCTAAAAAATATATAAAAATTGTTAATAAATTATTTTGATAATAGTGACCTTTTTATATTTAAAAATATTATTTATAGCAAAAATATGATGTTTTATTACATATCGCAGTGTTTCTGTAAATTTTAAAGCCAAGGAATGTTCCTTTTTCGTTTTTCCCTTACTTAACCTTATATATAGGGAACATCCATTTTATAATATCCTGATAACCCACAAAATTAAAACCAAGTGGGTATATGATATAATTATTTACATCCAATGGATTTTTTACAAGTTTCCATGTCATTTATGTCCTTAAGAATAAGACATACTCCTTTTTTAAGCTTAATTTTACCTTAATCACTATAATTAATTTTAATCACCTTAACTATTATTTTTGGTCAAAAATTAAGTCAATGTTATTAGAAAAAAATATATTTTTCTAATTAACAATTTTTATGTACATTTTTCAAAATTCAAATCATAGAATTGGGAAACATGAGATTAATGTTAATCCCGACACACATGGAAAAACGTTCATTTTAAAGTTGAAACGTTCATGATTCCAATAAGTTTTTAAATCTAATTTAAATATATAAATGATTACAATGAACTAAATTATATTAATATATGAAAAATTGATCTGTTATTAATTTAATAAACTATTTAATATTAAAATTAATAATTAATAATTATTTAAATCAAATGGCATTTTTTTATTAAAATGCATTATTTTTCACTATTCCTCAAAAAATGAAACTTCTCAAAAAATACCAAAATATCACCCTAATATAATTTTGAAAATTTCAATTCAAAAATGAAATTTATTTTTACAAATAACATTTATAAAGTTACAAAAATTTAGTTTTAAAATAGTTGTTCCATTAAAAGGTAGTAAAACTCGATCTTGCTTGTAGCATAAGCTAATTTAGTATTGTGTGTGTCGTAAGATTAAATTTGTTTATAAATAATTGTGAAAAAAAATATATTTTTTAGAAATGGAAAATATTGTAAAGTCTTGGGGTGTTACAATAGACGACCTATGGCCAACTCGGTAGGGGGTTCCACTCGGAAGGTGGCTGTAGATGACCTGCACCCATGTTGATGGGGGGATCCACCCTAAAGGTTGAGGAATACACTGCCTAACTCTACTAGAGGGTACAAATTAGTAGTCTCTAGTTATTATTCTTGATCACTTCTATCATAAATTTTCTATTAAATAAGAACCATGCAAGGAACCTTTTATATTTATAGAAAAATACACAACTGTGGGAATCATCACACTCTACGTGGAAAAACACTCTGAATAGGATACACATTGGCCAAAAATATTAGTAAAAACAAAGGATATACAGATGATTTGAGTTTCTTAAAAATAGGTCAAGTGGTACATGGCATGTGAGGGGACCTACCAGACATGGGGTCCTGCTCCACCACCTGGTCGTGTCCCTAGCTGGTACACGACTCTCATCCCATGTATTAGTCTATTCTGTGTAGGGGGGCTACACAACCTATTTAGGATAACAGGGACTAGGCCATGTCTTGTTGGTTCTTTCTGTGTACTCAAGTACATGGTCATGTACTTTAAAATGTAATTCCACATGGGTTCTAGATCATGTGATCCTCCACGTGGGCTGTAAAACTGGTAAATGTGTACAAGATGTGTTAGAGAACTTATATTATGATTCATACTTATGTTTTCTAAAACCGTAGCTACCACCATAGAGAGGCTACACGTTATGTGTTCATCCTTGTACAAGACGTGTAGTCGAGGATTTTTTCATATTTTCTTGATCCACTTCCTGTTATTGAATTTACTCATTTTTGCATTGATTTTAGCTTGAAGCATCACAAAACAAAAAGATTTGGCTGAAAATCATGGTCTTCAGCTGTCATTTGCTATAAATTGGCTCTGGTGTTCCACAAGAAATCATATTACTCAACCTGCATACCCTCGATCCTTACAATAGATTTTATTCATACTATGATCATCAAAAATAACTCACATGTCTCTCCAACATCCCATATCTTTCTATACATCATCATTTTTTGCATTTTTTCTCGATCTATCATAGTTCTAGGGGTCTGATCAAGTTCAGTATCGCCCAACAATGTCGAATCGGGACTATGGGGTCCTACATGTGATGAATATGAAGACAATTTGAGATAAAACCACCTTAAAAAGGTTTAAATTATCATTGGACAAGATTTCTTGGTCAATTATCAACAAAAATGATCTAATGTTTGAATCCAATTAAATATATTTATATTTCAATACACAGGTGCGTGGAATTGGCCACAATTACCACAAATCCATGAACAATTATGGATCTACTCAATTTTCTTTAAAAGGTGATTCCTTGGCCTAAATCTAACAATGCACAATTATTATTAAAATAATTTTTACAAGATTCTAATGTACTCGATCATATTATAGTATATTTGATGAAGGGAAATAAGAGCAGTAGGGAGGTCTTCAAAACAAATAACGACTTGATTTACACCCATGTTGGCTAGGCTATCTAAAACCGTGTTTGCTTCTCAATAAACATTTTTGATGATATAGTTAAGATCGATAAGTTAATGAGCACACTCTATTCAACCGGTAGTGATTGTCCAAGCAATATGTGTAATTCCATTCCAATTTACTTGTATGATGGTTGTCGAGTAACATTCAATCCATAGGTTTTTCCAACCTAAGAGCTTGGAAAATGTAATAGCATGAATCAAACTCAGCATCTCAACTTCAAGGAAGGTGTAAATTCCACATTTACCAATGAAACATCCAAGTATCTAACTGAGGTGATTCTTGAAGACATAACCACACCCTACAGGTCCAATATTTCCCTAGGATTCACCATAAATATTGATTTTCATCCATCTAGAAATAGGGACTCTGCAAAAGACCTCCAGAGTGTGGTGTTCTTGAAAAAATTATCGTTAATCTGTAAACACTTTAGGATCCAAAAGTCATTCACAGTGTTGTGGAAGTGTCCCTTTTTCATCAAGGAAGATTCATGTATGGAAATAAGGATCCACATCTGACCTAAATTTTTTATTGAGTGGGTAATTGTAATGAATAATATCATTCTTATCATACCATAACTCATGGTGGAGCTCATCCACTACAATAAGAAAGAGGTTCCTGATTTTCTGAGAGCCTTCCATTTCTTCACATTTCTTTAATCAAGTTTTGATGGAATAAATAATCAACCATCTGCAGTAAAAAATGTCAAGAATATAGTTCCAAAAAGTAGAAGCAGTAGCATATGAAAATAATAGGTGGTTAGCATCTTCTCTGTGTTGATTACAGATTTTACACTTATAGCAGAGCTCAATTCTTGATAATTAGAGACAAATTTCAGTGGGAACTCTATTGTGAGAAAGAAAACATATGAGTTTGAATCTCGAAGGTTTTATAGAAGGTTTGGTGAAATTTTTTATCCAAATATAATAAATCTTAGAGTTACAGAAATAATGATTGTAGAATTATTTTGATTTAAGCATACCATTGTGAGAAGGTTCCCAAATTAAGAAATCATCAATATAAGTGAAAGTGTAGTTTTCATTGACATTCAAAATAGTACTAGGGAGGTGATCATGTTGAGAGTTTAAAATATATATGATAGAGATGTAGGTGTATTAAGGTATTTTTATCGGGAGATATCATAGAAATTAATGGTGTTCCACTATAGTTATCCACAAGCATTTCATGGAGGAGTCTCTAGAGTGCATCCATCTAGAATTATTCATAATATTAGTGAAATAGTATTTTATGGATGGCCATATAGAATAATTAATAAAATTATAATTTCCCATCATAATATTATAAAGAAATATATTTTTGATAATGGTTATAGATTCAGAAGTATTATGAAAAAGGATCCAAGTGAGTCTTACTTAAAGGGCTTCATTAAAGTATTTTATATTTTTCATACCAATACAATCATTTTCAATAGGCTTGAAACAAGTTGATCAGGGAATAGTCATAAGTTTTCTTTCAAGAATACTACTAGTCAAGATGAAATTTTTTATAGCAGTGTTAATTTTTTGATAAGACCAATAGGATATTTTTAGACCATCATAGAGTAACCCATCATAGAGACAATAGTGGATTTAACAAGGCAAGCCCAACCTTCCAAAGAGAGATATTTACCTTTCCAAGAAGATGGATGATTTAAAACTTATTCAAAAATAGTCACAAAGTGACAAGACATGGGTCTGCCCCAAAATATGGGAACACCAAGATAGGTGAAAGGTATCGTACTTTCTTTTAGACCAAGGTTCCTGATAATGTTACTTTTTTTTCTCGAAGGAAAGATCTTCCCAAAGAAGATGCAGGATTTGTTCCAACTAATTGCTTGACTAGAAACCTCTTCATAGTGTGAGAGTGCATTTTTGAGGATAAGAATATTTCTTTTATCCCCTTAAAAGAAAAGGAGGATATCATCATCATAACATAAGATGAGTAGGAGCATTAAAAATATTAGAGACATGGATGGGATTTGGCTTATTCTGGACCACCAAATTGTTGATCAGAAGAATAAGGTAGTCTTATACTATTGTAAAGAGAATAGAAGATAGGGGGTCGCCTTTACTGACACCTTTGGTGAAATTTGAAATTTTCTTTTTGGAGATCCATTGATAAAATGGAGATAAATGCTGAGCTGAAGAGAGTTTTTATTGTAGAGATAAAAGAAGTGATAAAACCAAAATCTTGAAGGACTTTGAAGGTAATGATTCAGTCCATGGTGTCAAAATATTTTTTAATGTCATGTTTAATAGCTATGTTCCTCCTTGGTTAGTTTTATTCTTGTTATTGACATACTTAGAGGTAAGACAGATGCAGTCTTGAATTGATCTACCCTTTATAAAGCCAAATTGGAAGCAGGGGAAAAAATTTTCCAGGAGGGTATAAAGTTTGTTAGAAATGATTTTGGTGATGATTTTATAAAGAGTATTGATAAGTTAAATGGTTCTAAACTATTAAATCTCATAGGCATTATCCACTTTCGGGGTCAGGGTGAGAAACCTGGAATTTAGTGTATGAGGGATCACCCCATTCGAAAAAAGGATATTAGATGTTTACAATCATCAGTATGAATCACATCCCAATAATGTTGGATGAAACCATTATTGATTCCATTAGGACCTAGAGCACTATCTGGATTCAGACTAAAGATGGTGCCTTTTATTTCATGATCTAGAAGCGTGTTGAGAAGGAAAGAGTTTTCCTCAACAGTGATCACTAATGGAATGACCTCAGAGAGGAGGTCATTGTTGATATCCAGACCATTGAATTTGGTTTCATAGTTGTATACTATGTGATTAGACATGCCATCTTGATTGTCAAGGAGATTTTTCCCATCCATTGGAAAGGTTAACAGCATGTAGACCATCTTGATTCTTTGAAGAGCGTTATAAAATTTAGTAATTTTTCACCATCTATTAACCATTTAACTTTAAATGATTGTTTTTATATATTTTCATTAAATGTCAGCAAGGATTTGATTTTGACCGTAATGTTTAGTTATTGAGTAAGATCAGTGTTGAGGTCAGAGCTGGTGTTTTTGTTTTTAATATAATTAGGATATTTCTCAAGAAGCATGATGTAATTGTTAATTTTATTGGCTTTATAGCTTCACCATGTTTGTAGATTCTATTTGAGATGTTTTAATTTGAGGTTATAAGAAAAGGCATCATTGAGAACCACAATTTTTATGAGACATTGACGACCAATAGTTTTGGATTATATGAGTGCACTAATCATCAGAGAACCACACTTTTTTAAATCTAAAAGGCAATAAGGATTTCATGTCTTTGGTGGAGACATTGAACATGATGGGGTGATGATTAGAGTTCAGCCTATGAAGAGTGGTGCTGAAGATAGTATCCCATTTATCTAAAGAAGGTACATTTGTAAAGAATCTATCCAACTTTGAGGCAACTAATTTGTTTTAGTGTCTTCTATACCAATTTTATTTATCACCTGTGAGATTAATTTCATTGTGATTTTTGTTATCAATTGATGATTTAAATTCTCTCGTGGAAATATAAGCATGATAAGGTCCAATTTTCTTGTTTGAGTTGAAAATTTAATTAAAGTGTCCAATAATAAACTTGGGAGCATTTATATTAGTTCCAATATATGAGAGATAATTCTAATGAGTTCTCTTTTCTTGGTATATATTCTTAGCATACACAAAGGATCATAAAATATATGTGCCATCTATATTAACACTGTAAGTAAAAATCTGGCCAGATATATTGAAAACACTAATATTCTGTAAAAAGAGTGTGAAAAAATACTTAAAGATTCATCATTGAGGTAATTATTGATTTCATGAGTAACCACATTATTATGTTGACATAAATGAGAGTATTTAGAGGAAAAAGTATTTTTTTTCTCTGAAATAGAAAATAAAAAAGGATGATGAGTTTTAACCATTCTATTTAAAACAATGAACATGTTAGAGTTAGAAACACCCTAACAGTTCCAAAAAAGGATCTTCTTTTGAACATAAATTTGTAGTTAGAACTCTCCTTTTTCTTTTTTCCAGAACCATTATTTCTAGTAAACCTTCTAACCTTATTATTAGTGTTCTGTTCCTATTCATGGATTGATATGATAGGGTTCTTATTTGTAGGTTCATTTATTAGAACACACATAGTTGATTATGTAGAACTCATAGAACACAACAACAAAGAACTAGAGTTGTGGTTTGAAATAAATTTTCCAGACATCATAGAGCAGTCATTTCTATCTATAGATAGGTAATTGGGTATTCCAAGAACCTTTGAAGTGGTTTTGTTTTACTGTTTTAGAATTTCTAAATCATAGAGATAACACTGCATCTAATCCATGGAGTTATTCATTACCTGCATAAACATAGGGTCAGGTAACAAGGGTGTGGTACCATGTTTCACAGATTATTTCTCATCCTGAACTTCCTTATGGGATATGTTCAGTTCCCCAGATTAGGTAGGACTACTAAGAAGAATAATTTGAGCATAAGGATTAGAAACTAATTCATTCTCTTTCATTTTGGTTTTATTATAAATCTCTAGAGTAGTATCATGATTAGATAGTAGTGGTGTGTAGTTCTTAACCTTAAAATTTCTCTTAGATAGCTGTATTATTGACACATTAAGTGTTGGGTCTGTAGAGTTTATATTACACAACATCAAATAATCGGTTCCATCAATACTATCAATAGATTTAGAAACATCAAATGATAAATTTGAAGTAGTGGAAATGGTTGTACCCGGATCCTTTTTATTCTCCACCCCATATTCATCCATGGGTTGTATCTTCTTAGTAGAGACATTGATTTCCTATATTAGTATAGGATCATCTATCAAGGGTGTAATTCCCTTAAATGGTCTAACATATTACCATTCATTGGAAATAGTTATAGTCACCATAGTAATACAATATTGTGCATTGTCAGGAATATCATTCGGGTTAGTCATAAATTTTCAAGATTTTATATTATGGCCAATGGAGTCCAGAGATTTAGATAAAACAATATATGTACTTTGATCATGGGGAAGGGATTTTTGGTTAAATTTGTTTTTCTATTTTCAGTCTTTATTCCTAAATTATCAGTTTCATTTGATAAATATGCATCCTGGATCTATCCAGTACCCAAATATGGGGTGTGTTCATCCATAGTTTGTACAGAAATTCCCCTAGGGAAATCACAATTATGAAGGGTTATAGTGCATGTGTTGCATACATTTCATTTCATTTGTTCAGGAGGTTTATCCCTCTTACCTAGGGTAGTAACTTTATCTTGGATCAGAATAGATCTTGGAATCTAATCAGATTGATAAGTATTGTTTTATTCCTTCTCATTGGATAGCCTTATAGTTTCTAAAACAAGATTTTATTTTTTTATAATAGGACTTGATCTCTAAAGGAGTTTTTTTCTTCTTCGGAAACATCTTCCCAGTTTATACCTGAGGTATCCCCTATGTGTGTGAAACTGTGTGATTTTTTCATCCAGATTTCAGATTTCTTCTGGGGGGTTTAGCTATATCCATCATGGGAGATTTTTATTTTTTTTTGCTATTTATTTCCTTCTAATAATTTTCAATTGGTTTAATTACTTATTTTATAATCACCCTACAATTATAAATTGTATGACCAATGATCTTACAAAGGTCACAAAAGGGAGGTTTCCTCTCATACTCAATTCTAATTTCAGTTTTTTAGTCTTTATCATTGAAAGAAATTGTATTTGGTAGCTTTTAATCGAAGTTAATTTCTACAATAACTATAATAAAGAGCCCAAGGTTGGTATTTAATGTTCATTGATCAATATTGAGAGGACATCTTGTGCAAGAAACAATACAATTCAGAATTGTTTGGTTCCAAAAGAACCAATTAAGGCCATGAAGATTGACCCAGACATGTGCCATTGTATTCCTAAATTTGTATAGCATTAAAGTAGTGTCTTAGTCTCAAATTCTATATAAAAACAATTTTATATTAAGTTTACTAGTCTTCTAAACTCTCTCTAAATAATATTTTTATTTCAAAAGAATGTGAAAATAGCCTTTTCATCTTGGAATCAATTTCTATGGATATACTCAATAAATTTAAAAAAACTGAGTAAATCTCCAATCGATGAGTCCTACCAGGATTTTCCACTGTTATTTGATGAAGAACAGAATTTCCAATTAAAAATAGGGATTGTTGTGTTTTTTTCATCATGATATGATCTAATCAGGCATTTTATCATTATCCAATGAGGTCTTCCAATAGAAGGGGGGAGGAGAGCATCATTGGAGATTCTAGGATTATGAGGATAACCCTAGTGAGTTACCCATTGAAGTATAATTATATTATATTTTTCTTTGTTAACAATGAAATAATTATTTTTGTATTTTCTTATTTCACTAAATGTACTTCTAATGAATGGGGAGTCCGAACGCACTATGATGAACCAATTTATGTCTCACCTAGGGTAATCACTACATTCTAGATTCAACTAGGGTCTTAGATTTCTGATATGAGATTCTATTTAAGATTTATACCATTTTCTTTAAGAATATGTTTGTTCACAAAAATAAAAGATGTTTAATATTTTTATAAAATTAATTTTGGGAACACTGGTCCTTAGAATCACACGTCATCTCAGCGCATATCTCTGGAAATATATATAGAAATATTTCAATTTACTAAAAGAAAAAACCTAGGTCTATACACACCACTTCATTTACATATATCTTAGAATGAAAATCAAGAGATAAATCTTCTTAAATAGAAATTTTATGGGTATTCTTGGTGAGTTGATCCACTATAACCCATGTCACATTTATTTACTTTGAATGTTGTTGGGATACTAGTGATGAAGTCCATTGTGATATTTTCCCACTTCCATGTTGGAATGTGTAGTGGTTACAATACCCCTTTAGGAAGTTTCCACTCCTACTTCAATTGTTGACACACCAAGAACCTCACTATGTTGTTATAAATACCCTTTTCATATTATCACACCAATAATGATCAAGAAGGTTCCTATGAATTTTTGTGATTCGAAGATGTATAGAGAATCTAGAGATATGAGATTCATCTATCATATTTTTATTTATCTCCATGATAGATGGGACACATATCCATGAATGAAATTTTAGTACACATTGTCGATCATTATTATACTAAGGAAATAACCCATTCTTTATAACCAATATATTATTTTGTATCAAAGGATATTCACTTTGATCACTTTGGATATTCTCTATTAATAATTGTTGAGAAATCATTTGGATTAGGATTGATTAGGTCCCCTAACTCATGATTTACATGTACAACCTTTCTATTTCCTTAATAAATGAATATCCTGGAATCCTTATGTTTTCAAAAACAACATCTTTTTTCTTAATTAATTAATCATTGAATTTATTTTCTCTTCTATGATGATGATGAATTGAATTTTTATAGTGTTTATGAAGTTCTAACCATATCATTTGTCCTGTGTTCAATTCATTTTTCATGAATATATACATAAAACTATAGTGTTCTCTGTATATATCACATTTCTCCACATAACTATAGTTCCACCAAATCATTAGAGGAGTAAAAAATATGAATAAATATGGGTCATGCATAGGATAATTCTACCCGTGAGGCTTTAAATTTTGAGATTAATAATAAATAACCTTTTTATATTTCATGGGGATTCACCCATTACCTTTTAGAGATGAATCAAAATAAATAATAAATCCTTCCCCGAAAGAGGGTAGAGTTAACACAAGTTTTTAATCAATCTATTTTTCCATTCATAGAGATTTAGATTACATGCCTTGTCCCAGATGAACTAAGATACTTTTCAAGTTATCATGGTTAATGGATTATAAATTCAGGAAATTTATTTCAAAAACCACTTATAATATCCTGATAAACCATGGAAAATACAAATCTCATTTATTTTTGTAGGATAATTCCACTCCTATATAGCCTTTTTATTAGTGGGGTCAACTATGATTCCTTTATTGGATACAATTTACCCAACAATGAAACTTGTTGTAACCCAAATTCACATTTTATAAATTTTCAAATTAGATCTTCCTTTCTCATAATTTTCAATATAACCCTGATATGATCATCATGGTCCTTATTACTTTTAGAATATATCATAATATCATCAAGAAAAAACTAGCATGAATTTATCAAGGTGGTTATTAAAGACTCTATTCATGAAATACGTAAATATAGAAGGAGCATTAGTCAAGATGAGGTTATAACAACAAATTCATAATTCCAATAACTTTTCAGAAAAAATACTTTGGAATATCTTTTTTCTTCACCCTCAATTGATGATACACAGATCTGATATCAATCTTGGAGAAAAATTGATCCCCATATAGCTATTCAATTAAATCATCAATCCTTGGGAGAGTGTACATGTTCTTCACGGTAATCTCATTAAGTTTCCTATAATCAATGCATAACCACATTTATTCATCCTTTTTATTTATAAAGATAATAGGTTCTCCCCACAGAGACACACCTGGTCAGATAAAGGCCCTCTCTAAATGATCTCAAAGTGGTTCCTATAATTCTTATAACTCTACATTTTCCATTTTATACGGGGTCTTCAATATCATATTGGATCCATGTACAAGTTCAATAGATAAATCTACCCCACTTTTTCTGGGAGGACTATGTAACTCTTTAGGAAATGCATTAATGTATTCCTAAATTATGGGGACATTTTTTATCCTTATACTTTCATTTCCTTCTACGTATTCATTGATAATATATACGAATAAGTCTATGGGAGGTTCTTCCAGACAAAGATCAATATGTGATATCTCTCCTTTTAAAAAAACAATAGTTTTTCCATTAAAGACTACTAAAATTTCCCTGACCTTACAGCTGATCTTATCACTATACATTGAGATCCAATCCATCACTAGAATAATGTCGAATTCCACCATGGGAATGACTACTAGATTTGTAATGATATTGTACTCATCAAAGTAAATACTAGAGTTTCTATACACTATGGACGCTAGGATAATCCCTGAATAAATTTGGATAAATAAATCTACTTCTAGAAGATAAGGGGACGATTCTATATTCTTTGAAAACTTGGATGAAACAAAGTAATTAATCGAACCAAAATGAAACAAAATACTTACTAGAATTGAGATCCCAACAAGTGTACCTGGCACCACATCATTTGGATACTCTACTTCATCCATCATGATAGAAAATACCCAAAATTTATCCCTTAGCCTATACTGAGGTCAATGGTGGGTTACTTTCATTATTATCTAATTTGGAAATTGATTGGATAAGTTCCCAAGATACCCATACAAGAATCATTAGACTTCAGTTTATCAAGAAAGTCATTCAAAGTTAATTTAATAGATTCCCACTGATTAATTTACCTTTTAATTTATATTTATTAATTCCTTCTCCATTTTTTCATTGAAAAGGAAAAATACTTTTTAAAAACGATTCTTCTTAACTCTTTCTACTCCATAGACTCAATATCCTTTATTTGATTCATGTTTTCAATCAATGTCTTCTAGTTATTAACTTCTCCTACTAATAGGTATACTTAAAGGGAGACTTTCTTTAGATGTAAACATATAAGCATTGAATATATAATTTATTAAGAGGTAATCTGTTGTTCAAAAATCAATGGGGTAGTAGATGTACTAAAAGAATATGGTCATTGAAGAAAGAAAAAGTCAATGGAAAATTATTCCCATCAAGGTGAATCTGGTTTCTCAACTTGATTCAAGTTATTTTTTATAACTTTAAATAATTAATTCATTAAACTCATGAATTTTTCTATTCCATAATACAATATAATGTTGTCAGTGCATCATTCATTTCACATATATTTTATGTGGTTCCTCATATTTCCCACTATTTTTCTCAAATAAGTACACCTTAGTGAGAAATGTTGTAACATCCCAGACCCGGATGCCACACGAAACGATTCCCCAATCCCAGTGGATCACAAGGCCTCAAGTGAATCACCCTAAATGAAAGAGGATGCTAACTAGTAGTGAGGTATCAAGTGAGTTAGTGTGGAGACTATGCCTTTGTAACTATTGTATCATAGTGGAAAACAAACATAACAAATAGAAAAACAAAATAAATAGAATTCAACTGAATTTAAGATAAAATAGGAATAAATATCCATAAATAGAAGTGTATCATATACAAAATGATATTGATGAAACAAGTATCTAATAAGAAACCAAAGTAGTTACATGAAAATGTAATGCAATATCAGTCCCAAAAAAACAAAAGACCAAAAAGGTATGCCAACATCACAAGCCTCACCATGTTCTTATGCTCCCCTAATCCAAATCCACAGTCAAAAACATGTTCCAAGGTGCCTTACCCTATCATCACCTATAAACATATAATCTATTTGGGTCCTCGAGAAGACCCAAACATGCTGTGACATCAACATGCCAGTAGGCAACCACCCAGGTCTATATAGTTTTAACATCAATGTACACAGTTCTAGTATGTGTAAAGAAAATAGTAAAGTAAGTGTGTATTCCCATGGAATAATTTTAATGTCATACATAATATGGAACAACCCCCCAAGGATACATGAAAAAGTCTTAGCTCATAACAAGTCATCTATAATAATGTAAACAAGTCACACACCCACACCATACATCCACTAATATCAGGAGAGACACATCCATGCTATATAAATAAGTCCAGAAATCCTACAACTTCTCTATACAGTTGAAATTAGAATCCTATTACCACAATTTATAGTGAAAATTTGAACCCCATAGCTACACCATACAGTGAAAAGTATAATCCCACGTCCATGCAGTATAGTGAAAAGTATAATCCCATGACCACGCCAGGTATTGAAATGTAGACCCCATGGGCCGGATCCAAGGTGCCATGTACCAATAAATCCATGTAATGATTCTAGACTACAAAGGGCTGGATCCAAGGAGCTCTTACAAGGAATTCACATAAATTCCCATGGGATTCCCAATGGAAACTCAGACTACTCAATAATTGGAGTCCTAGGAGCTTGTGTAATAACATGTCCTGCGTAAGCCTAAGAAAGTCAGATCCTTGGGGTAGCAAGGGCCAAGGCATTCCATGGTATCAAGATCCAAGGGGAAAATTCAACCTAAGGTGTCCACTACCACATTCTAGATTCATGGAGAGTAGTCCATGGAATATATCAAACCATTCAATAAAATCATTCAATTTATACATTCATTTCTAGTGAGAATAACCACTCACATAAACATGCACAAGGAATGAGTATACCCACTCATGATAACCTTTTTTCAAATAAAAATAAAATGGTCCGACCCTCCCATATAAACATTTAACATGCCATTAATCATTTCATATAGGTACACCCACCCATATTATCCATTCCATTTAATCCAAACTATCAAAATAGGTATGGCATCGGTTGATAACACTATTAAAGGAGGTAGTGTATCTATTTAGAAGATACTCAATCCCTTTAAGACATGTAAGGGATTCTTCAAACTAGTAAATCCTAATAACACATCCCTTGAGTTGTTTAAACATGAAAAACATGTTAATTCCTTAAGGCGCAACCCTTGGGTGACCTTGAATTGAGAAACGGGTTCCAAACACCTTAAAGGAACCTATGATAATCCTCATTAGGTCCAACTGCATTTACTAAAAATAACTCTCTAAAAATGAGGCCTCATCATAAAGTCTAACGAGTGGAGAAAATGCCGAATGCCTGAAAATCTGAAAAAAAAGTATAGACAACCGGCATCACCTCAGTAGTAGAGATCTCATCCAGTTTCAAGTCCTGATTCATCTTGGTTTAGAATAAATCTTAATAATGGACCAAGAAAGAGAAATTAAGGCATATGAACAAAATCAAAATACTGTAGTCATTGATCTGAGGAATCAAGAATGACTAAAAAGGAATCATTTACCAAACTATGTAATTCCAACGATACAAACCACAATCAAATATGATTTTAGACATCATATAAGATATAAAAACCCATATTAGAGGGGTTTAGGATTATAAATGATAGAAAGGGTTATGTTCATCAAAAATAAGAGGCTATTGACTCTATTTTTAAAAAACCTGATGGGAAAGTTCATAATGTGTACATCCAGTATACGACATGCACTTTTCGATTTGTTTTCTTTTTATAAATAAAAACCCATACATGTCTTGAACATGCCCTACATGGTGTATAGCTAGCCTGGAGCTGGCCATCATCTTATTTCCCCCCTTCTTTCATAAAAACAACCCAACTAGCATATATCATGGCTTAGGTTCTAAGACAAAATGGAATGTAAACCACATTTAACCTGAATGAAAATATCTATATGTCAATAAAAACTCAGGGTCTTACAAATGTGTTAATTTTTGGAATATTATAATTATAAATGGAGCATAAGTCTTAACAAACCATTCTTATATATGTTATTCATTAATCAAATCTAATAAAAATTAAATTCCATATATATATTTCATCCACCAATTCTCGATCAAGTTATCTCAATAAGGTTTTTTCAGGGTTACCACAAGGTACATCTGATCAAGATCCACATTCACTTGTAATATACAGACAGAGATGCATTTTCTTGGGAACCACTAAATTAATACTCACCAAAATAATATATTGGTTTCTTATATTTAGTCTTTTCCCTAGGGTTTTACTAATTTTTTCAAGTCATACTTTTCACAAATAACTAAACCACCCTTTTATACCTACTATGGTGTCCCACCATTTTATTACATAAACTTTCCACTATATATAATAAAAAAATACAATAATGTTTAGTTTTTTTTAATTTGGAATATAATAAATGAAAACATAAAACATTATTTTAATCCATTTGAATGGAATATTCATGGGTTCTCCCTAAATTACTAATACTACATATCATATCTTGGGGATATACAACAATGGAAAAGGGTGATCATGAGCCCAATAAAGGAATAAACAAGTCATACATTTAGCATGTGAACATGAGGAATATGAACAAGAATATGAGGTATAATAATATTACATGATCAAAAAGACATGAGGAATATAATAAATAAAATAATATGAATCAATACATGGAAATGTGTCTACCAAATAAAAATGGGGCATTTATAAGCATATCTCCATGGTTTATCACCAAGGAGTCATAAGTGAAATTTACTAAGGTGATTTACCAAGGTATCGTAAAACAAGCCAAGTTTAGAGATTAAATTATTTTCCCAATGCATTGGACAGATATCTGGGAACATCCTTCATATTTATTAATTTCATGTGATCTATATAGATCATATCATTAACAACCCATATAAAATAAAAAAATGGTTTCATATCAAAATCATGACTTAGAAAATTGCTTAAAGGCATGATCATTACATCATTCTTAACCAATGAAAATGGAATTTCGGTAACATGTAAGTAAATTCCAAAATTAATATATCATTATACATATTGTTAAATACCCATGTATAATGATTAATTTTGTGTATTAATAGAAATAAAACAAATGATAATTTATCATTTAAAAGAAAAACAATCAATTCAGCAAGATGATGGGTGAAAATATGGACTAAGGAAAGGGGAAATTATGGGGGGATAAGGGTATCCCATTGATAAAATACTATTAATAGAGTAATTTTATAATATAAAGGGTACAAAAGTGAATTAGTTTTCAAAATAGAAGACATACCACAAAAGAGAACTTGAATGGAAAAGAGAAGTGGAGGATTCCCTTACCTTGAAGAGTTTCTCCTAAATATTGTGTTTTGAAACATTGGGGGATTAAATACACCTTTTGAGGACTCATTGGGAATGTAAAAGGTGATAAATACATGGATTATGGATTTGGAGTGAATAGGAAGTGTGAAATGTGTAACGACACAAAGTTTTTCAATAAAAATTACTTTCTTATAAATATGTCATAAAATCACATGAAAACAAAACATAATGAACTAATAAGTGCTATGTGACATTTAAACATAATTTTTTCACTTCTTTGTTAGGAATTTTGAAAATCTGACATACACGGTCGTGTTCAAGATGGTTTTTGGGTCCAATATGAAAAACTTAATTTTCAGTGAACAGTTACCTACCCTTATGAATAGTAAAATACACTTATGAATAGTAGTACGACACTTATGAGTATTAAATTGTCCAAAACAAGATTAAACTTACCCATGAATAATTAAATAAAATTTAGGCATCTTAAAAAGTGATAATTTGACCATAGTAAACGTTTTGGTATTTTTGTAAGTCATAAATAATTAATTATAATTAATTAATTAATTTAAAATAAAATATATTTTCTTAAAATGTGTCCATAAATTAAAAAATATATCTCTTCTAGTTTTTAGATAATTTTATAAGACCCTGTATAATTTTTGAATGCATTATAAAATCAGTTTTAATTTTAAAAAACTGTATTTTTCAAGTAAATTATGATTTTAATTTAATATTATCTCAATCATATTTAAAAAATTATTTTTCCAAAATGAATTTAATTTTTAGATTCTACACGTATAAAAATGGTTGGGGTGAAATTTTGTGTTTTTTCTGAAATACTTGAATTTTTTATGAATAGTGAAATACCATAATTTACAAAATAAACTAAATAAGTTAATTATACAGTCATGTATGATGTTCTGGTGATTTCAGTCCACTTGGTTTGGAATTAAATTATAAAATTACTATTATTGGTCATGGAAGACTCACTATTCCTTGTCCTAGGGACAAATAATAAATTAATGAATTTTATATTAAGAAAACTGCTCTCCCCTCCACTATAAAAACCACCATTCACACCCTTATTTCCGCACACCTCTCAAGCTTTAATACTTGTCTAACATCAGCTAAAGAATCTTCTATAGCCTCTCCCACACATCAAAAAACTTCTGGTATCATCAAAAGACCAATATTAGACCCCTTAAGGAGGATCTCAAGAGTAGGATTCAAGAGGTAATTTCTCTCCTTTTCCTTTAAATTCCTTTCAATTTCAACTTATTTTATTTTTCTATCCCCACCTATCATTGTCCAAATGGTATGGTAACTCCAGTATCATACATATACTGTACTTTTATGATACTAATTGTATATTATACCATCCAACCCCCTTCTCCTCTTCCTTCTATTTTATAAAAGAAAACGTTGTCCGTGAGGTGTTAATCTATCACCTTCGAGAACGAAATGTTTTATTTTTTTCATTTCTACCTTTATATTTGGTCATGAAACCATTTTTATGGTTGAAACAGAATATTTTATTTGTATTAATTCCTATTTAAAGTTCTGGAACTAACTTATGTACAAATTACTAAATGATTAATCAAGACAAGTTCATTGTGGTCAAAAACCCATCCAAATTAACTCGAACAATCATCATTTAATTCTTATCTAATGATTAATCCACATGGTATATAATGTAATTAATTATAAGATCATTTTAACTTCTTAAATATCACTAATAACAAGTAATATTATTCTTTGATTTTTACCCGTGTTCTACCTGAACTTCAATTTATGAATACAAGTGAACCGCTCAGGGAAACTGTAAAAACATACATTCCCGAACAATGTTTTTAAACCTTATAACTCATCAAAAGGACCAAAAAATAACATAATGAAACTAAAATGAACCCTTTTCATTTATAAAATTATCTTTAGTTTCTAATTAATTAATATAATGTCATTATATAGGACATTAAATTGAAGGAAGCATTCAGATACAAGGTAAGGGGAAATTCTCAAACCCAACTTTCATCCTTTGGGTTCTCCCCCTTTCACTCCTTTTTTATATGGTTACTCCATAAACAATTTTTGGTCATAATTATCTTTCCTTTTCCAGGATATACACATTTTTCACTATTATTTATGCCAAACCAAAATTTTTCCAAAAGAACTCTTCTTTTAAGAACACACATTTTACTTCTCATTCAAGACTGACGGTTCTTGTAATATGTATGTTATTCCCACTTTCTTTTGTGAACCCAATGTTTATTAATGTGTTATTATGATATGAAACCCATTAAATTTCATGTGTTAGTTATTTTTATTTTTTTTATTATGACATGCATGATAAATGGTAATGTTATGATGTGACGGGTGCGCCTGGAATTCTATAGCACAATATGAATGTTTATATGTGACGGGTGCGCCCAACATTATACAGTGCTACAATGCATTGTATAAAGTGATTAATCGCATAATTAAATGTGAAATTATGTGTGAAAAAGATTCTAGCATTGTTCCCAAGTATGTGTGGTAGTTAACCACTAAGACATGATGTTTCATTTTTATGCATTGCCACATTTCAAGTCTTATATTTATGGTTCCTCTAATGTTCATGATCCTTTTCATATGTTATGATTATGGTCACCCAATGCTATATTGTTCTTATCTGTCACCTTAATGGGCTTCTAGATCACCCCATTTGATGTATATCCTCTTGTGACTACATGTACTAAGTAGAGTTCAAGTGCCATTAAGAAGCTAGAGAAAAATAAATTGAATAAATGTTAATGCTTGATGTTGTAATTGTTATGTATGGCCCCAGTTTTCCCAAGACACTAAACTGTTGGATCCTCTATGTGTAATACTATTTTTTATTAATCTTTAAAATTATGTAATATTCATGTAAGAAAATTCTAGGTCTCTATAGTTGTTATCAAAGGAAAGGTTTGGTTAATTTGTGATTTAGGACTAGTGAACCCTAGAGAAAACCTCTAGCATGAGACTAAGTACAAATATGCACACAAGAATTTTACATAGGGATCCCATATGTTATGCTTTTATTATAAATTTTTTAAATTAATATTTTATTCATGACTTGTTGACTTATGTTTTTTTCTAACCTTTTCTATTTTAGAAAATGGTGGGAACTTGGAGAAACTAGGCCAACAACTCGTACGAGGACCGACACAACAATAGCCCGAACGACATCCCAAATTATTTGGGAGGTGGAGTTCAAAACCTCTGGGTGATGCTCACCCAATTATCTCAGGTTATGAATAATAAACATAATAATGGGGAATGTCGTCCTTCACAGAAGATATAGAAGCTTTCTATCGAATGTTTTATGCGGTAATGACCACCAACATTTAGTGGATCTTCTGATCCACTAGTTGCGGAACATTGGGTCAAATCTTTGGAGAAGATCTTTCTTGTTCTTCGCTGTTATGAGATGGAGAAGGTGACACTAGCTATTTATCGTCTAGATGGAGAGGCTGATCAATGGGGGGATTTGATTAAGAACACCAAGACAAGGGAGGAAATTGAAGAGATGGAATGGGAAGACTTTATGATAATATTTCTTAACAAGAATTTCCCAAGAACTCTTTGAACAATGATGGAGAGAAAATTCATAAAGCTCAAGAAAAAAGAAGGAGAATCTGTCACAACCTATAAAGAGAATTTCAAAAGTCTTACAAGGTATGCTTCAGGTTTTTTTATCAAACATGATAGAAAAATTGATAGATTCATTAGTGGATTAAAACCACACCTTCGAAAGGCTCTTGCAATTCGAGACTTTGGAATTTATGATGAAGTTTTTTGGTGTGATCTCAAACTGGATATGGAGTTTGTAGAATGGTCCCATGGCTATGGTGATAAGAAAAGAAAGGTGGAGTTTCATACCAATTCATCTAATGAAAAAGTTAGGTGAAAACTCAACGACCCACATGCCTAAAATGTGGGAAGTTGCACCATGGGAACTGCCTTAAATGGATAGGGAAATTCTTCAAGTTT
The DNA here is from genome assembly GCA_963277665.1 of Viscum album. Classification (NCBI taxonomy): domain Eukaryota; kingdom Viridiplantae; phylum Streptophyta; class Magnoliopsida; order Santalales; family Viscaceae; genus Viscum; species Viscum album. The sequence continues at coordinate 1,813,469,695 of OY728153.1, read as the reverse complement.
GGGAAAGAAGGACACCATGATTAAGAGTGTTGAAAAGGCATGAAAAGGAAGAAGTATGTAGCTGAATAATGGAGAGAACCACCCATGTTTCAATGCTACAACAGTAGGGGGCTAGGGCACTATGCAATCCAGTGCACTAAACCTCAAGTTCTCGAGGGTAATCAGTTTCAGCAGCTACCAAAGCCAAAGGAACAAGGGAATTCTTATGTCATCACTACTATGGAAGTGGAGAAGGATAATGAAGTCATACAGGGTACACTTTCTATTCACTCAATAATTGAAAGAGTCTTATTTGATTCGGGTTCTACGTATTCCTTTATATCTTTCATGTTTTCTATAACTATTGAATCGAAGCCTCAAAACCCTGATGTAGAGATATATGTAAAAACACTAACTGGTGAAATCATTGCAACCCAAGTGTTTGACTCGAATCCAATTCATGTATGTGGGAATATTCTTCCATCGAATATCATACTACTTCCCTTGGTATAATTCGACACTATAATGGGAATGTATTGGCTCTCGTTATATAGAGAAAATATCAATTTTTGGGAAAAAGAAATATCTTTTCATATTCAGAACCATCCCACGCTCCTCTACAAATGCATGGAAGATCATGAATATCCTTTCAAAAATCTTTTATCTGTGGGGGTGTTGATTCCCTATGAAGAAGCATACCTCTCCCAAATGGTTGAGTCAAAGGAAACTTCCAGCATTGAGGAAATGTCCATCGTGATGGAATATAGTGATGTATTTGTCAAATAGTTACCCGGAATTCACCCAGATCGTAAGGTAGAGTTCTCTATAGAACTCATACCCAGAGCTACTCCTATTTCAAAGTGTCCATAAAGGATGGATCTTATCTAACTAGAGGAGTTAAAGAAACAGCTACAAGAGCATCTGGAAAAAGGGTTCATATGTCGTAGTGCTTCACCTTGGGGTGATCCAGTGCTCTTTGTGAAGAATAAGGATAGAACAATGCAGTTTTGCATCGATTATCAGGAACTCAACAATATCACCATAAAGAACAAGTATCCTCTTCCAAGAATGGATAATTTATTTGATCAGTTTAGAGGAGATCAATACTTCTCAAAGGTGGATCTTCATTCTGGATATCATCGTCTAAAGGTGAGGAAGGAAGATATTTAGAAAACTCCCTTCTGTACAAGGTATGGTCACCTTGAGTTTCTAGTTATGCCCTTCGGACTTACAAATCCCCTAAAATATTCATGTATTTGATGAATAGAGTCTTTTGACATTAGATCGTCAAATTTTTGGTAGCGTTTATTGATGATAATATCATTAACTCTAAGATCTAGGAGGAACATGAATAACATCTAAGACTTGTGTTGGAGACATTGAGAAATGAGAATTTTTACGCCAAGTTCAGAAAGTGTGACTTTTGGATAAGGTAAGTCACTTTCGTGGGACATGTGATCACAAGTGAGGGAAATTATGTGGATCCTTAAAAATCAAAGGCGATTAAGGAATGACCCAGGCCCTCTAGTATCATAAAAATCTATTATTTTCTTGGATTATATGGGTACTAATAATATTTTGTGAGAAACGTCTCACGATTTTCAAGCCCTCTAACTAATTTAACAATGAAAGGGATAAAGTATTTCTGGACGGAAGAATGTGAGGGAAGATTCAAGGAGATAAATAGAAGGCTGATCACTTTACCAATACTCACACTACCGAAAAGTGGAGAAAGTTTTGTGATATATAGTGATGCTTCAAAGAAAGTCTTGGGTTGTGTACTCGTGAAAAATGATAATGTGATACCCTATGCCTCACGGAATTTGAAGATCCATGAGAAGAACTTCCAGACCCATGGTCTAGAGCTGGAAGCCATGATTTTTTCCTTGAAAATATGGTGGCACTACCTTTATGGTGAGAAGTGTGACATATACATCAAACCACAAGAGCCTAAAGTATATATTCACATAAAAGGAGTTCAACATGCATCAAAGGAGATGGTTATAGCTAATAAAGAATTATGATTACTCTATTCACTACCATCCGAGAATGGTGAACAAGGTAGCTGATGCTCTAAGCAGAAAAAAACCTGCTACTCTATCAATGTTACGGATTGAGAAAGGCATTATCTTATTGGATATGTAAAGAATGAATTTATAAATCATAAGGGTTAGGGATATATCATACCTTGACCAAATGATTTCACAACCATCCATCCAAGAGAAGATTAAGGAAGCACAAAAGGATGATGTGAAGATACAAAATAGGGTGAATGCAATAAAGGAAGGGAAGATTCTCGAGTTCCATATCGACGATGATGGTGTGGTTCTATTTGGAATGTGGATTTTTGTGCCTTCGTAACCCAGGAAAAGGAAGGAGATATTGGACAATGCACATAGCTCAACATTCTCAATCCATCCTGGTAGCACCAATATGTATCATGATCTCTGAGAACACTTCTGATGGGATAACATGAAGAAGGAGATTGTAGAATATATACCAATGTGCTTGGTATGTCAGCAAGTTAAAGCGAAGCGACAAAAGTTCAAAGGGACGATGCAGCCATTGCCAATACCCATGAAGAAATGAGAAAATGTTACTATGGTATTTTTCATGGGCCTCCCAAAGACATCGAAGGGAAATAATGTGATATGGGTTGTGGTTGATCGACTCACCAAGACTGACCATTTTATCAGTTTTAGAGAAGATCTATTTCTTGAAAAACATGCAATGATATATGTAAAAGAAGTGTTGATAATGCATGGTGTTCCACTCTCAATTGTCTCTAACCGTGATCCAAGGTTCACATCGAAATTCTGGAGGAGCCTTCAACATGATTTTAGTACTGAATTAAATTTCATCACAACTTATCACCCCCATACCGATGGCCAATCTGAAAGGAATATTTAGATTCTTGAAGATATGCTAAGAGAATTCTCTCTAAAATTCAAAGGTGGATGGGATCATCATCTCCCATTGGTTGACTTCTCATACAACAATAGCTTCCAGTCGAATATTCAGATGGATCCATATGAAGCTATATATGGAAAGTGCTGTAAAACTCAAACCTGTTGGGATAAAGTTGGAGAAAGAAAGCTAATTGGACCCAATATTGTGCAAGAGGTGATATATAAGGTTCAAGTCATCCAGAAACACTTCAAAGAACCTCAGAGTCAGAAAATGTTCTTTGTTGAAAACCATCAAATAGACTTGGAGATCGAAGTTTGGGATAAATTCTTCCTTTGAATATCACTATGGAAGAGAGTCATGCAATTTGGAAAGAAAGGGAAGTTAAGCCCAAGGTACGTTGGCCCCTTTGAGATCCTTGACCGCATAGGAGTCATGGCCTATCGACTTTCTCTTCCGCTGAATATGTCTCATGTTCATAATGTGTTTCACGTATCACTCCTGATGAAGTACATACCAAACCCCTCACATGTACTAAACTCAGAGGTGGAATAGCTGGAAGATGATCTCTTCTATGAGAAGAAACCAGTAGAGCTTCTTGAAGAGATAGATAAGGCTTTACGTAACACGACAACCCACCTTGTCAAAGTGTTTTGGAGGAACCATAAGTTTGAAGAAGCTAGTTGAGAACCATAGGAGGCATTGAGGGAGAAATACCCTTACCTGTTTGTGTAAAGTGGAATTTCGGGGGTGAAATTTCATAAGGGGGAAGAATGTAATGAACCAAAGTTTTTGAATGGAAATTACATTCTTATAAATATGTCATAAAATCACATGAAAACAAAACATAATGAACTAATATGTGCTAATAGACCTTTAAACATAAGTTTGTCACTTATGTGTTTGGAATTTCAAAAATCTGACATACACGGTTGTGTTCAAGATGATTTTGGGGGTCCAATAAGAAAAAGTTAATTTCTAGTGAATAGTAACTTAATCTTACGAATAGTAACCTACCATTATGAATAGTAGTATGACCCTTATGAATAGTAGATTGTTCAAAATAAGAGTAACCTTACCCATGAATAATTAAATAAAATTTAGGCACCTTAGAAAGTGTAAATTTGACCATAGTCAATGTTCTGGTATTTTTCTAAGTCATTAATAATTAATTAATTAATTTAAAAGAAAATCTATTTTCTTAAAATTTGTTCATAAATTATCAAATCTATGTCTTCTAGATTTTAGATAATTTTATATGACCCTATGTCATTTTTGAACACATTTTAAAATCTATTTTAATTTTAAAAACTGTATTTTTCAAGTAAATTGTAATTTTAATTAAATATTAAATTAATCCTATATAGAAAATTATTTTTGAAAAATGGACTTCATTTTTGGATTCTACATGTTGAAAAATTATTGGGGTGAAATTTTGGGATTTTTCTGAAATAATTGAATTTTTTATGAATAATGAAATACCAGAATTTAGAAAATAAGCTAAGTAAGTTAATTATAGAGTCATGTATGATGTTCTGATGATGTAAGCCCACTTGGTTCGGTATTAAATTATTAAATTACTATTTTAGGTCATGTAATACTCACTATTCCTTGTATTTTTTTGAAATAATAAATTAATTAATTTTATATTAAGAAAACCCCTCACCCCTCCACTATAAAAACCACCCTTCACACCATTATTTACTCACACCTCTCAAACTTCACGAATTGTCTTAAATTTTCCCAATAAACTTCCATAGCCCCTCCCCCATGTCCTAAATATTCTGGTCTCATCAAAAGGCCAACATTAGACCCCTTAAGGAGGATCTCAAGAGGAGGAATCGAGAGGTAATTTCTCTCCTTCTTTTCCTTTAAATTCCTTTCAATTTCAAGTTATTTTCTTATTCTCTCCCCACCTATATTTGGTCAAATGGTATGGTAACTTCAGTATCATAAATATATTATAATTTTATAATACTAATGGGATATTATACCATCCAACCCCCTTCTCCTATTCCTTTTATTTTATAAAAGAAAATGTTGTTCGTGAGGTGTTAATATATCACCTTCGAGAACGACATGTTTTATTTTTTTCATTCATTCCTTTATATATGGTAATGAAACCATTTTTATGCTTTAAACAGAATATTGTATGTGTATTAATTCTAATTTAATTTTCTAGAACTATCTTATGTACATATTAATAAATTATTAATCAAAACAAGTTTGGTGTGGTCAAAAACTCGTCCAAATTAACTCAAACAATCATCATTTAATTCTTATCTAACGATTCATCCACATGGTATATAATTTAATTCATTATCATATCCTTTTAAATTCTAAAATCTAATTAATAACATGTAATATAATTTCTGTAAGATTACCCATGTTCTACCCAAACTTCAATTTATGTATTCAAGTGAACCTCTCAAGAAAACCTTAAAAACAAACATTCCTGAAAAATATTTTTTAACACTACAACTCATCTAAAAGACCATAAAATAACATAATGAAACCAAAATAATCCATTTTTTTTTATAAAAGGATTGGGAGTTTCTAATTAATTAATATAATGTAATTATACAGTACATTAAAGCTAAGGAAGCGTTTAGATACAAGGTAAGAAGAAATTCTCGAACCCAACTTTCATCCTTCAGGTTCTCCCTCTTTCACTCTTTTTTGATATGGTTACTCCTTAAAAATATTTTTATCATAATTTTATTTCCTTTTCTAGGATATACAAGTTTTTCACTCATATTTATGTCAAACCAAATGTTTTTCAAAAGAACCCTTCTTTTTAGAACACACCTTTTATATCTCATTCAAGATTGACGGTTATTGTAATATGTATGTTATTCTCTATTTCTTTTGGGAACCCAATGTTCATGAATGATTTATTATGGGATGAAACTCTTTTATTTTAATGAATTAGTTATTTTATTTTTTTATATTTATTTCATGATAAATGATAATGTTATGATGTGATGGGTGCACCCAGAATTATATAGCGCAATATGAATATTTAAATGTGATGGGTGCGCCCAGAATTATACAGCGCTCCAATACATTGATGAAAGTGATGAACCTCACGAGTAAATGTGAAATTATGTGTGAACAAGATTATAGCTTTGTTCACAAGTATGTGTGGTAGTTAACCACTAAGACATGTTATTTTATTTTTATGCATTGCCACATTTCAAGTCATGTATTTATCCTTCCTCTTATGTTCATGATCTATTTCCTATGTTATGATTATGCTCACCCCATGATATATTGTTCTTATATGTCCCTTTATTGGGCTTATGTATCACCACTTTTATGTATATCCTCCGGTGACTACATGTACTAAGGATATGTCAAGTTCCAATAAGAAGCTAGAGAAGAAGAAATTGAATAAATGTTTATGCTCGATGTTGTAATTGTTATATATGGTCCTAGTTTTCCCAAGACACTAAACCGTTGGATCCTCTATGTGTAATAATATTATGTTATTTATCTTTAAAATTATGTAATATTAATTTAAGAAAAGGTTGGGTCATTTTAACATGGGTGGGAATTTATAGAAAAAGTGGAGGAATTGTTTAACAGATTCCAAAATAGGTCTTATAAATCTAGGTTGTGGAAAATGAAAAACCATTGTCTTACCGATGGGTTTTACTCATTGTTTTGGAAATTTGAGTAAATTTTTTTTTATTTTTTAATTCATTATAACTGAACACCATATTTTAATACTTCACCAGACATCGAAAAGTAGGTTTTCCACAAAATAATATTTTTTAAATAAAATTTTCTATTTTAGACTTTGGAGAGTAACTTATAAGTTAAGAGATTGATTGAAAGTTATTTAAATTATAAATATTAATAAAATAATATATTTTTGGTTTCATATTATGTTTAATTAATTATTAAATCATTATGACATAAATATTAAGTCATAAAACTTAATGAAAACCCAAAACTGTAATTTTACTTTTCTGGAAAAAATAATGTATTTTATAAAATTCTCATAAATTAAACCTAACTTAATTTTGAAATGCTTATTTACAATATAATGATTATTTTGTTATAATAATTATATATATATGTTATTATTTTAACTATTAGAAATAAAGAACCTTATTTATTGAAAATAGTAGTTTTTAAGAAACAGTCAAATTTCTTACACTTATAAAAATTTCTTAGAATATTATAAAATTATTTTATAATTTTTATTTAATGAATTGTATTTTAAAAACTATTTCACTAAAAATTTATTATTTATAATACTTTAGTATAATATAAAATTTTATATATTTTTAAAAATATAAGTATCTTTTATCTCTGTCAAAAAATAAATTTATCAAATTGGTCTTACTCAAACATTAATTTTATTAAAAAATACTAAAAAGACATTCATGTAATAACCATTTAATTTTAAAAAGTAAATTTAACATTAATAAACTAAGTCTTGGACACATTACCTCTTATTACTCATGTGTACATACTGAGGTTAAAGAGTGTTATAGTGGCAGTTTCTTGGGGTGGATTAGATAAAATTGACAGAGTGGTAATCTCCACTAACATGAACATATTCTATAGGAAAATTTATTCCGGCCTTAATTGTTGAATCATTGATTTGGATTTGTCAAGGGAGAACCCATGTGATTCCACCTCCCTCCTATGTTCTCATAGATGGGCTTAAAAGGAAATGACTATAATGTTTGAGGTCATCTTTTCCCCATTATGCATCAATTATCCTATTTTATAACTATTTATAAACCAAAATCATGAAAAAAAATTATCACTAATTGGTATAGTTCCTATTGGTCAAATTGAACAATGGTTATATTCAAAACTAGTTATATTTTAATAGTAGTCATATAACAGTCACATTTACATTTATACATTATAAATATGACTATATTATTTCACTCTGAATTGTATACAATTATTCCCATAGTTATATATTTCCATTTTCAAGGATTTTGATTGATTTGCTAATATTTTTTTTCATTTATATTTTTTTTTCCATGGGTCGATGATTCTAAAAAATTTCGGTGATCTATATTTTCCAATTTTACTTTTCTATTTTATATTTTTTGTATGGTTGTAATGTTTGGAATTTTCCTTTGATTCACGGATGACTAATTTTATAATCTATACTAATGAGATTAGGTTTTGTTATTTACTATTTATTATATATTAGTATAACATTATATAATATAATAATCATTTTATAAGGAAACAACTGTCATTTAGAAATCCTGGGTCATTGCATATTTATTTCCTTCAAATTATAAGATTCAACAGTTTCAAAAAACATTCCTTTATAATTATTTTCCCAAAAAAATTATTAGTATTATATTAATTAACAATTTTCAGAAAATAAACATTTTAAAAGCAAGAATAATAAACATGTTTTTTAATGCATAAATAGATATATCAAACTATCTTATTTAATAATAGGCAAAAAAAATTCATAGTGCAAGCATATGTGATATCTACAACCACAAACCATTTCTTTTAATTAATTAATTTTATTAATTATTCATTTTAATTCCATCATCACCATAAAATATAAATCATGATTAATTTTTATCACATATAAATTATAATAGAATCAAAAAATTTCATAAATAAAATATTTCACTGTTCTTTGATCAAGAACAGAACTAAAACAATGATCTCTGATCACCTCTCCCATAATTAAACCACATTCCGATAATAATTTCATTCCATAACCCTAGAAAAAAACCTAAAAATAACTTAATAAAAATAAATGAGACTAACTACAATATAATATAATGAAATAAAAGGAGGAAACAAGACTTATTAAAAAATAAACCAAAATATAAAGAAGGGAAACTCACCATCAATGAAAACGGATCAGTCAAAGGAAGATGTAGATCAATCCCAAACAAATTTGATTTGAGACACCTAGGAATAGATCCATTTTCCACCTCGGTTTGGGATAGAATTGGAGTTCTTTATAAAATTTTATCTTTTAAGGGAATTTATATTAATTATTTCTCAAATAATGTCATAGCGTGAATTGGTCATTCCTGTTATTAATTTCCTTAGTTTAAGATCCTCTGAAGAATGCCTCACTGAGATCCAATATTCCTTTGATTAATTCACATCAAGGGATAGACATTCACATTAAGATCATTTGGAGATATATTTTATAAAACACATCCTCACCCATAAATATCATGAATATATAATATAGGTCGGGAATCAAATATTGTGAACCTTTCTTACACAAGATACAAACAACCACTCATTTCCTAAACTATAGACCACATTTTTAAATTCTATATAAACCTGATTCTTGGTCCCAAACTATGTCTATCAAGATCTTATATTTCTTTAAGAACTTCATTCCATGGATAAATGCAAAGTAATGAGTTAGAATGATTGAGTCATTTAAATCATATACCTCCTAAGAAATTATATTTCGAAGGAATTTTAAACCAAACCCAAAGACAAAGAAAAGGAAAGTGTTAATATGAATAGCCACCACAATAGATACCTATCAAGAATCTCACCATGACTAGAGATCAACCACCTCACTCATGGAAACAAAGCAAAAAAATATGAAACACAAAATACCATCTCTTACAAAATGTCTTATGGGATTTACCTCTTAAATAAGAAGAAGGAAAAAAAGGAAAAAATGAAGAGAAAATCATAACATAACCTAGTTAATGATCAAAAACTACAAAAAAAGCTTCACCCTAAGATAGAATCAAAACTACAAATAAATCAAGATACTGAGAATGCATCTATGACTCGTGTTTCTATATAATCTTCTCTATGCCACCTTACTTAAAAAGGACATGAACCAAATGAATAACATGTTTACAAAAGACCATATCCAAGTGCTCTTGGATCTCCACATTCCACTCTTCTATAGCCACATCATCATCAACATAAATCTCCCACCAAATAGTGATTTGAGATTCATCATAATGACTATAAGGAATATGCAACACGTGGAAGATAGTATGTATCTATATTTTCTATAGAGGAAGTGATATTTCATATGAAATGGCTCCAAGATGACCCAACACCGAAAAAGTCCCTAACAATATGGAGAAAGATTTCTTGTACATCCACAAATCTACTTCCCATTACCAGGAATTCACTGTAAAGAACGCATGTTCTCTAACATAAAAATCTATAGGTCTCCTCCTTTTATTAGCATTGGACTTCTCAGGATTCTTCACTACCATCATCCTCTCGTGAATCACCTATTATATCCTGATCTATACTAGTTCTGGCCTATAAATTTTTGACTCTCTAATACTATTCCAAAAGAATATAAAATTTAATGGTTAGCTATAAAAATATCTAAATGGTATCATAGAAACGATTAATTAAAAATAATTTTTATGTGAAAACTAGAAAACATTTTTTTGTCTTATCCATGAACCTACAAAATCTGTTTCACAAGAGTGCAATATTACCTCAATATTATGAATAATCCTCTTTTTCAGACCATTCAGATGCGGATGAAAAGTAGTGATAAGGAATAATGTAGATACAAATGTATACAGGAGACAACTCCCCATCATTAAGGCAAAATGAAGATCATTATCAGTGATAATCATCCTTGGTAGTCTAAGGAGCCTCACCCCTCTAGGCACTTCCCTAAAAAACACCACTGAGCTTAACTCCTTGATCACTATAAAGTGGGATAATTTCATCCAGTGGAACACTATCACCCATATTAAATCAATGTCATGATTATATCGAGATATAAAAGTGATAATTTCTAATGATATTTCCTACCACTTTTATTTAGGGAAATCTAATAGCTAGAGAAACCCACCAAGAACAAGGTTCTTAGCCTTTAACATCTAGAGAACCAAACATTGAGACATAAGTTCTGTAACTGACCACTTCAACCCAAGACACCAAAAATATATTCCCAATGATCATTAAATCCCTTTGACATTAGGATGTATGGCTAATGGGGATATATGGAAATCACAAATAACCACCTCATACATCATAAATGGAATGAAAATACTCCAATGTAAAAACACTGAGTGTTGTTAATCCTCATACCAACCATCAAGGGAATCACTAAATACAACTCGGTCTCTCCATACCTCTACCTTAGAATCCTCCAACTATGAATCCTCCACCTACTAAACCAAAATATTACTACACTATTATCTATAAAAATAAGTCTCTTCGTCCAACCTCTCCCATATCACGATACATTGCTAAGACCTCTTCAATAACTATCTAGGAATCACTGGATTCACACATATCATCACCATGTTACTTCCTGCTCAAATTATTTTCTATAAAGTCAGACTTTAGATATATATATGAAATATCAATGTTATAATATTTTATGAATTCTTTCAACCTTAATTTTCTCAAGTTCTGGTACGCTAGGAGAATCCAATCCTTAGCCTCTTGTGATTAATAAACACAACAAAATGATGACTGATGAGGTAATGTCCCCACAAAATCATGGAATAGATTAATGTTTATAACTTTATATCATGGATGGGATATTTAATATATTGGGGAAATAATTATTAAGATCCATAGGAAACAACTTATCCTTACAGTATTAGAACATAACCTAAACCAAGACATAAATTATTACAAAAAACCTCAAACTAAACTCTATATTTTAGTAAACAGAGAACTTGAACAATACCCAAATTCTCTTTTAGGGTTTTCAATGCTTGTTGACACTAATAAATACTCAATATTCCTGATTATTTCCGATCAACATTTTTAGAGGAGTCATAACCAAAGATAAATTTGTTAAAAACAAACTATAATATCTATCATGACCATAAAAACATCACACACGTGCAACTATCTTGGGGGTTAACCAAGAAATAATGACCTTAATCATCTAAGGATCCACAACCACACTATTATGGAACATGAAATTACCTATGAAATTTACTTCAAGAGCTCATAACCCAAACTTCAATAGTTTCCCAAACAAATAATAATGATGAGGAACTCCCAAAATAGAACACATATTCTTTACATGAATCTCCTTAGACATGGAGAATAAAACAATATCGACGATGAAAACCACCAAAATCTAGAAACATTATAAACACTACATTATTTATACCCATGACTTTGAATGGAGTGTTCCTCACAGTAAATAACATCACAATGAACTCCTAATGCCCAAAATGACATCAGAAAGTAGTCTTTAGTATATCATAACATTTTATACACATCTGTTGATATCCTAGCCATATATGGATATTTGAGAAAAGACTAACTACTTTCAGCTAATTAAATTAATCAACAATTTGTGGAAAATGATAAATATTCTTTATTTTCACCTAATTAAAGAAAAGATAATCAACATAAAAATGAATACTTCCAGTAACATTATTTATGAATAGAATTGGAGAACCCCAACATGACTTGATCATCCAAAAAACTCACTATAAAATATCACTGATATATACCCATATATCTCACAAATAATAAGGAACAAAACTATACATAGATATAAATATTATAGAACTATCTATATTTATCTCTATATCAAAACTCAATCTCATATTGATATGGTAATGTGAAAACCTTACCAATAAATTCTTCAGGGAACTCTTATATGACCCCAATAAACACCATCGATTGAGCCTCTAATGAACTCATCAATAGTTTGACCATCATGGAACATAATAAAAGAATATACCTCCGACCCATCTGAGGGTCTCTCTCACCAATGTACATGGAAGACACTCTATCAGTATAATTGAACAAAATATGACTCCTTGATCAATAAATAATATCCTACACCAGATACATCTAGTCTGTTATGGGGATTATATTTTATATCCATATCTACAAACATTTTAATTCTCCTTAAGAGTGTTGTTTCCCCATTACTAGCTCATAGTATCTACGAACATCATACTTATAAGATTGACCTCTTACTGAAATAATCAAAATCAATGGAACAGGAAGCCTCTACACCTCATGTTTCAATTAATAGACATGGTTAGGTGATATGAAGAAGTATGTTTCTCCAAAATCAAACAAATAATTCACACATGTTGAGAAAATGAAAATGGTACCTCAAATTATTCCTAGCTTACCCGAAGTTGAAAAATCCAAATCATGATGCTACCCACAACTTTCTCCGTGGATACTCTGATGTTGATTCAATCCACTACCATGGTAATGATCTACTCTCTAAGGATAAGAAGTATCTTGGGTCTTTTATTTTCCCATGTGTCCCCTCCATTCTAGTTTAAAGATAGATCACTGTAGTACTTCTCTCTTAGCTGAAACTTCCTCAATGGAGGATCCTAATAGAGAAATCTATTTCATAATACTTCCTCAGAAATAATGGACACTCTTGGGACTGATTTAGTTGACCTCAAAATGAGAAACATGAGTTTGATCCCTTTTCTGGGGCCTGAGAGGCTCAAGGAAACTAGAAGCCTCTAAAAATAGATTTTATATGTGATAAACCTTGGTGAATGAACTCTTATGATGATTTGATGTTGAACATCATCCTATCAAAGACCCATTATTTTTATAGAACATTGAGATATACTATTATAAAAAAGGGGTTGACTAGCATTGGATCTCAAGATGAAAATCCCCCATAAAAAGTGTCTCCCTATAATCCTTAGATAGAATGGAATCATAATAAAGATGGGTCCTAAAATAGATATTTAACTCCCACACATTGAAACGCCGCTGTCGAAGGGTAAGCAGCTCCAATCAACAGGCCTCCACTTTGGTGGATAAAAGAAACATGGGTAAAAAAATTTCTCAAAACTACTACCATGAGAAAGCTAATACTCATGATCATCAATGAAAAAATCAACCGCTTCCTCACTAATCCACTCATCATCACCGTCACTAAGATTGTAAAAACCTTCCTTCCTTTCGACTCCTATAACTTTGTTGCTTTTTATGTTCAATAAAATGTACTTTGGTCTTTGAGAAAGGCACTACCTTCTTCAAAAAAAAGAGATTGACATGAAGGTTATCTCCACCTACTCTAACCAATCCTCTATCAATGATCCAAAAATAGAGCCCCCATAATTTTTCAAACTCCGGTTATGAAAATCTTAGAGTGTCCTCTACCAAATGTCCTCATTATTGACTTGTACTCTTTGGTGATCTATTGGAACATCTTAATGAACATATTAATCCTAAACATGATGAGGATGTAAACATAAAGTCATTTCGGCAAATGAAAAAACTAATAAGGACTCAAAAACCTATAATATTAAACATTTAAGATTTATTTAAATATTTATATATTTATTATTGTTAAAACCTAATCCCAAGTTCTTCTCATTATAAAAATAGGCTCATGAATAATGATTCAAGGTCCTTTATTATGAATATACCCGATAAACAATTACATGTCGCTTAATAGGATTAATAAAGATAATGGTCCACACATTAAATCATATGGGGCCCTAAATACCTATGTCATAGCCAAAATCTATTTTTCAAATTTCTCAATAAACTTTTTTTATAACATTTCCCTACCAACATGTTTATTATTCACCTATTCTAACCTCATAAATCCATCATATCCCTAAACGTAAACCTCTAGTACCACTATTTCATCGCCCTCTCTCTCCTAAAATGTACCGTTTATGGGCCAAAGTTGAAAGAGAAGAGATAATTAAACCTGAATCCCTCTTCCAAATAGGCTGCAGGTTAGCGATAAGGAATGATGGTATATCATACATACATATGGGAGGAATTACCCTATGATATATGGGAATAATATGGATAATATTGAAACAATAAATTAATTATTCTCTTTATAAAATATAAATTAAAAATACATGATTTTGATTCCATATAGTTGAAAAACTACAATGAAAACAACAACCGCCAAAATATAATCCTTGAAAGAGACCATGAAAAGAAAAAATTCATACTAAACAACCCCTGATCTAGAAATGGATAGCCTAATAACCATCATTCTCATACTGAACTAAAAATAATTTATATATACATAGAGTAATGATAAGGTGTATAATCAGTATTATCCTC